>JALAZF010000523.1:2956751-4216003 GCA_022829125.1 Lathyrus tuberosus | reverse complement strand
AAAAAGCTAAGGAAAATATAAGAAACACTCCACCTCATCCACAATTTCTTCAGGGCCCTCACCAACTATGTCATCCACATCAACTTTGTCACAGTAGTCAGGTTGAGACAACGTGTGTTGAATGTAAATATCAACACGTTTGTGAACCCTATACAGGTCTGCTATTTCTAATGCACCCTTGTCATTAATTAGTGCATTCATACCAAACTGCGGATCCTTGTAGTAGATTGTTTCAAACTCCCTATAACCTAAATCTTTTAACACACCCACTAGCTCAAAATAACTCCATTTGTCTACATCTACCCTCAAATCATCAACTACACCATTCGCATATACAGTCAGACCCTCATCAGTAAATTCCCCACTATGATGAATTTTGAGTTCAATAATTTCATCCATGATACCTAACCAGACCAAAATATCTACAAAATTAGGGTTTACCCTATCAAATCTACAAGAAGACTAAAACTGAATACGAACCCTAATTTTCGTAACTTTTAACCCTAACAAATATGAAAGACGAATTAACTAACCGTTTGATCAATGGCAGATGAAGATCTTCACTCCTTTTCGTCTGGAACCGTCTCGTCTGGTGAGAAATCGTTCGTTTTGCACTTCGTCTTCTCCAATTCGCATGCCCTAGCAGATTGCTACACCACTGAGAAAGAGATTGAATGGACTTTTCATTTTCTGAAGATCAATTAGAACATTCAACACTTCCACGTCACAGCTATATCTCCCACGTGGACAACATTATCAAAAAGGGACTAACGGAAGCTAACAGAAGGATAAACGTGGCACGTTTTAAAATGTTAAAGGACTAAATCGCCACTTTTTAAAGTTAAGGGACCAACTTGGACCCTGGAGTAAAGTTAAGGGACGAAAAAGGTTATTTGCCCTTTAATAAACTATTAAAAAAGTATTTTTAAAAACTGTATAAAAGTATTTAATAATGTTAATTAACTAAATAGTTGAAATATTTAATAAACTATTTAATAATATTAATATTATTTCATAAAATCAATAAAAATATAATTAAAATATAATAGTTGCAGTATGTAGTATTATTTCATAATATTATGAAAATAGTTGAAATAGTATAAAATAATTGTTTAATATTTAATAAGTTGATTAAAAATTAATTATTTAATCATTAATTACCATTTATTAATTACTATTTATGAATAAAATAGCATACTTTGTGAAGGGATTAATTATAGTGGTAGCAAAGCAAACAACTATAACCAGTTTTTATTCCAGTAATTAATCAAATATATTAATTAGTTTATTAAATATTATACTATTAAATAATTAGTTTATTAATTTTAGTGAAATATTATTTAATTAGTTTGTTAAATAATTTTAATTACAGTATTATTAAACAATTTAAACTACAACATTATTAATTACTGAAATAATTACAGTATTATTAATTACAATTTTATTAAATAATTTCAATTATATTATTATTAAATAATTTTAATTTTAATATTAATCATTTTTATTAAATAATTACAGTATTATTTACTAAATATTTAATAAAATAATTATTTGATATACTAAATATTGCAACTATTTTACTAGTTTAAAGACTAATTATTTTATTAATTAATAATTATTTGGTTTATTAAATATTTGGTTTAATAATTTTACTATTTCAATTATTTTACTAGTTTAAAGACTAATTATTTTACTAATTAATAAAATAATTATATTAATTATAATAAATAATTTATACTAACAGTATATATAAATATTTATATTAAATAATTTTTATTTATATTAATAAGTATTAAGTATTAAACTCTATAAAATAATTTATATTATCAGTATAAAATAATTTATACTAATTGTATTAAATAAGTGCAGTATTTCAAATATAAGTATTAAATAGTAAATATTGGATTTATGTAATATATAAATTTGTTGCAAGTAAAAACACAAGTGAGTTGAATGGTCTAGTGGCTAAGAATTATGTTGTGGAAGCAAAGGTCATTGGTTCAAGTCCTCTTGGGACCAAAATTTGAATTTTTGCGTTATCCACATCATGCCAACTTACATGTAACTATTTTACTTATTATTTACTAATATTTAATTGATTAATTATTATTTACTAATATTTAACTATTTTACTAATATTACTGATTATTTAATTGATTATTATTTATTTACTAATATTTTATTATTTTACTTATTATTTACCGTTTTAACAATTTACTGTAACTATTTATTTATTTACTATAGCTAAATTTAATTGATTATTTAACTGTAGCTAAATTTAATTGATTATTTTACTGTAGCTAATTATTTATTTATTATTTACTATTTTAACAATTTACTGTAACTATTTATTTATTTTCAGTTTTAATTGACTGTAACAATTTACCATTTTAATTGAAAGTAAATATTAATTAATTTTTTTGTAACGTTTTAACATTATTTTCAGTAAATATTATTTTTCAGTATTTAATAAAATACATACTATTACTAAATAGTTTAAATAAAATTCAGTTTTTAATGTTAAATAAGTAAATATTAATTAATATTTTTATTTTCAGTTTATTAGTAATTACTAATATTAAAACTACTATTATATTTATTTATTTCGTTTAGTTTTTTATTAAGAGTTTTTTAAAATAACAGTTTTTTATTTTAAATAACAGTTTGTTTAAAATAACAGTTTTTTAAAATAACAGTTTTTTTTTATTTTAAACTAAATTTAGTTTAGTTAAGTTTATATTAAATTTAGTTTAGTTTAATTTGTATAATATATAATTTACACAAATTAATAACAACTGATGTATTGTAGTCTAGTGGAAAGAGATATTTCTTGCATCCATTGAGTCATGTGTTCGATCCTTGTATTGAGTTAAATTTTGAACTTTTGATATTTTGAACTAATAACATGCAATCAATAAAATATTAATAAAACTGTCACGCGTGTAATTAAATAAACAAAAATAAATAAATAAAAAGCCAATAAAGCAGTGTCACATCATCAATTTGGTTGACCAAATTTACTCAGGGGATAAAACGAGAGAATCTACAAATGGCAGAGATTGAATCTGTGTTTTTAATTTTACATGGTTGTTTTTGGAATTTCGCCTATATGGCAGGGGGCAAAAGGGGTATTAACCCTTTAATTTATTTTTGAGTTTTTTAGTTTTTGTTTAGTATATTTTGTTTTTCAATTTGTTTCCAGTAAAATAAGTAGGCTTACCTTCATTATATTGAATTGAATATTCAATATTAAAATGTAAATCAATTAGCGGCAACCAACATGCATGTTGGATAACGAATATAGTATATGAGAGTGAATGAATAAATTTTCTTTGAGTCAATTTAATTTAATTCTCACTTTTTCAAAAAAATATATGTGTAGTTAAAGAGTATTTAATATTTCTTGTCGAGTGTCTGGAGCACCGCTTAGCACGATCCATATTTAAAAATTAAAATATTTTATATGTTTTTATTAACACATTTAATTTTATCAAAAGAAAATTAATTTAATATTATATAATAAGATAATAGAACCACTAATGTTTTAATGAAAGTGTATTTTTATGTCATTTTGTATTTACAAGTTAATATAACAATTAATTTATCAAACACTCAAATTAATTTATCAGTTATCATCTACCAGTTACCATTCATGAGCTATCTGTTATCAGTTATCAGCTAGTAGTTACCATTCATGAGCTATTAGTTATCCGTTATTAGCTACTAGCTATCATTCATGAGCAATTAGTTATGAGTTATTAGCTACTAGCTACCATTCATGTCTTTTTTAACAATGAAGTTTGCAATTTTGTTGAGACTTGTTGGATGGTTAAATTCTATGCTTGAAAGTGGTCATGTCTAGGTGAAATTCCTTAGTCCAACTCCAACTTTTTGGCTTTTTGCTCGGATCCGTTTAGGAGTGTAAGTTTGTTTTGTGTTGGTTGGGAATTTCTGTGGAAGCCTCCTTGTTTTGTAATGGGTTGAATACCTCTAGTATTCTAATCTATTCCATTTGCTTTTAAAAAAAAAATTCTTCGTCCCAAATTATAAGATGCTTTTAACTTTTTTACGCAAATTAAAAAACATAATTATTATTGTATGGGAAAGAGAAATTATACATGACTTAACAATATTACCCTTCATTTTTTTATAAATAAAAAAAATTTAAAGAATTGAAAGAATAAATGATAATAAATAATAGAGGGTATGTTGGAGAAAAAATCATTAATGTTACATTAAAATTGTAAAGTACGTTATAATTTGAGACAAATTTTTTTATCAATTTGACTTACATTTTAAGACCGAGGAAGTATGAATTGTCAACTAATTTTACCATATAGAATCAAACAAAATATTTTTAAAATAAAAAGGTTAATACACCTTTTGTCTCCTGTTATTTAGGACAAATTCGAAAAGGACCTTGTAAAAAAAACACAGATTTCGTTCTTGTCCATTGAAGATTCCTTTATTTTGGTCCCTAATTGGATTTGGTCAACAGAATATGTGACAATGTCGTACCTCAAAAAATACGATCCTCGCAGGTGGACGCGGAAAAAACGTTCGAACAGAGTCGCCACCGAACTTTATTCATTCCTAGGAAGGAATAGGAAAATATCGATAAAACCTCTACAAGATAAGAAAATGGTCATCGCAACCAAATTCTAGGTTCGGGAGTCGGTTACGCAAGAGGGAAGGTATTAGCACCCTCTACGTCCGTTGTACTCAACGGGAACCTCTTGATTCGATTCGTGAGAAAATTAGCTAGGTTTGTTTGTTATCTTCTAAAGGATTTGCTTCTAAGGGGAAGATGGGTGGTTTTTTTATTAGGGTGCTCGCCAAGGATTGGGGCCCTTGTGCCTACGTATTCCCTCATGCAATGGGAAAGTCAGAGCATTCGTAGTTCATGGGACTACGGTTTGTTGGTGTTTTTTAAACGAACGAGTGTTTAATTCACATTCTAACTGCTAAACGTTGGCTTGTCTGCTCGCTAGGGGAGGCTGAATCACTAGTTTATATGCGCGGAAGAATGGACTAAACAATGTTCTTTATGAAAAGTTGTTTGAATAAGGATTAAGTGTGTTAAAGATTTGATTGAGAAAAGAGTTTGATTTGAATGTGTTTTAGGGCTTCGATCGCACAAGGCGAGAAAGGAGAGTTTTAGTTGTACTGGATATTTTAGAGGTGACAATTGCCCACACACGAGTAAGAGAACTCGCACCCAAAAAATTGAGGAGAAGGATCGAAGACTCGACCACCCTCACTTCACCTTTAGTGAAAATGTGTTTAGATAAAGATTAAGTGTTTTAATGAGTGCTTAAAAAATGGTTTGATTGTTATCGAGTTACAAATGTTTTAGAGGTGTCAATTATTCACACACGAGTAAGAGAACTTGCACCCAAACAATTGAAGAGAAAGATCAAAGACTCGATCCCCCTCACTTTTCACCTTTCAAGAAATAGTGTTTAAGTATAGTTAAATGTATTGGTTTGATTTAAGAAAATACTCGATATGAATCGAGGTTTGAATTTATGTACGAAATGGTTAAAGGATTGAACTAATGGAAAAGAGGTCCTAGTGGTTCAAGGTAAGGTCGATGGCGAGGCAAAAGCACTCGACTTACAAGAGGGGTAATGGGACTTGATATATGGATCAAGTGTGCTTGAGGATGAATTGTTATTAATTGAGTTTATTTTGAAAAATGCTTGACGTTGGATCAAGCTTGTTTATTCTTTTGAAAATGGTTGATTTTAATCTTATGGGAGAGGGATACATTTACTCAAAGGGGATAATCAAGCCATAATTAAAGTAAGACAATCACACATATGCATGCAAACAAGATTGTGAAATGTGCAACAAGTATCGTTGTATAAAGCCCAAGAGGAGGCTATGTGAGGTTGATTGCGATCGTGAAAACAATCGACTTACAAGGTATTTGAAAAGGGCTTGACATTAAGTCAAGGTATTAGTTTGAAAAAGTTTGAACAAGCATATGCTGAATGATGTGAATATAATCAAGGCAAGATAATAATCCATATGAGAAAAGCATGAACACCACACAAGGATCAAAAATCAAACAAAATGGGGGGGAGAAAATATAATCAAATATGTTAGTAAGATTAACATCCTAAATCTAAGGTTAGTCTAAGAGAGAAGAAACTCTAAACTAAGTGTTTTAGATTTTTAGAGAAAATGGTGAAAATCAAATAATTAATCAAATTAAACTAAAATATTTAATAAAATTAACTATTAAAGTTAATTAGTATTAAATAAAGTGGCTTAATACAATTAATCATCAATTTAATTTATTAGCAAGGTTTTGGATTTTTAGGGTTAGAGAAATAGGACTAATACAATTAATTAAGTTAAAATAAAATATTTAATAAAATTAATTATGAAAATAATTAGTTAGTATTAAATAAATAATTTTAATAAAATTAATTAATTAGGAAACAAATCTCTAGGTTTTTCTAAAAGACAATTAGTATTTTGGTTTTTTTTAATAAATTGTTTTTGGATTTTTTATATCAAAAAGTAATATTAAAAAAAACTACAAAACAAAAAGAGAAAAAGAAATGGGCCAGACAGTCAGTAAAAATGGGGGGTGTGTTTATGAATTTCCCCAGGCCCAGACACGAAGGCCCACGCTGAGGGGGGTGCCTACCATGGACCTCTGGTCAATCACAGTTGACCGTTCAAAAAGATCTGGGGCGTTAGATCCACCAACGAGTCAGACTTTGACTCTGATCTAAGGTGGATAACGAGGGTACACAATAAGAACATGGGGTTGCGCACGCCAAACCCAGAGAAGGGTCACCAACTGGTGACAAGTGTCCACGGTGGAGACACTTGTCACCACCTCGTCCGGCCACCACTAGAGCATATGAATAAAATAAAACGAGGAAACGGGTTAGGAAAATCCTCACATTTGTGACTTCAATCTCTCACTCTATGTTTCTCTCTCTCTCTCTCAACGCCTTTCTCTGCCAAAAGGCTTAACGGAACCCTAGTTTCCGCCGGAGAAGGAGGTGGTTGGCGGCGCCGTCCCCCTCCTCTCCGGCCACCTAATCACACCTTATTCCACTAAAACAAAGGTGCTGAGTCCAAATCTGGACTCGGTTTCCTCAAGAACTCGCTCTAAACCCTCAAACAGAAGCCAACCAAACAAAACCTAGATCTATAAAAGGTCGGATAAAATAAGCGATTCACAGAGGAATCTCAATCAGAGAAATAAGAGAAGCCAAGATACAAGAACAACACGTTTAAAGAAGAAGAGCGTTACTGAATCGGAGCTGGTCCGATCTCAATTTTTCAGCGAGGTAAAGTGCTTGCTCCTTGCTCCTCTTTTCTTCGTTCTTTCTTTCTGTCTATGATTCTTCTTCTTTCTCTTTCGCCTCAGTTGTTGTTGCTTTCTGCTGAAAATGCTGCTAGCTTGCTATTGTTGTGAGTGAGGATGAGTGGGGCTTAGCTCAAATTAGCTCAGAGTTTCAATGTGAAGCTCTGAGTAATTTTAGGATTTTTTTAGAGCTTTAGTGAGGACAGTGGGTGGTTTCTTGCGCAATAGAATTCTTGGGTTTTTCAGCCGTTTTTCTCTGTGCTTTTTAGATGATGAACAATAGTGCTTTTATAGGCTTATAATTAGGTTTTTGAATGAGTGAGAAATCAGTTGGTGAGTGGTGGTGAGGGATTGCTTGGGTGGAACGTGTCTTTGTACGACTCTGCAGAACATGTCCTTGTACTATCTCTTGAAGAATTCATTTTGTCTGTAGTAAAATTTGGTGGCCCCACTTGATTTCTTTTTGCTGATAATTTCTTTCTAATTCACTGCATGCAACATAAAACTCACTGCCACGATCTCTTGAATTTTTTTGGATGTGAACCTGATGAAGCTTGATAGAATGTGTTTAATGATGAAAATGCTTGAATGACATTGATGATGTTTTGATTAAAATGATGTTTATGGTATGGATTGAAATGAGTGTTTTGTATTCTTCTTATGTTCATGTGGATGGCTTTTTTCTGTATGTTGTCATTATTTTTCTCATTCTAACCAACTCTCATCTCTTTTTTTTTTTTTTTTATTGAGCTGAGCATATTGGTGGAGGGGTCATGGTTTGGCATGAAGGGGAAAATATCAAGGTTTGCTTGGTACGAAGGAGGAGATATTCAAGGCTGCTTGGATTGATGACCTGGACATGAAGCATTTAAGCTCATGGACTTGGACCAAGAGAAAACAACTCCTTATGCATTGTAATTTAGGTGACACGATCTTATATGTATTGCATTAGAACGTAGCTCCCTTTGAATCACATTGACTTCTTGTAGTTTAGCCCTTGAAATGACATTGCTTATGTTGAAACTCTAGGAATTACAACATGAATGGTAATGTGAGCTTTAGAGTGGTGTACTTGCTTTGTGAAATGGATGCTAAATTTAATCACACCATCCATTACCATTTAACCATGGCTTTTATGACTTGTCTATAACATAAACTCTCTAGCTCGATTCACCTTTGGACCAATTGAACTGTGGGTCTTTTTAGAGAAATGGGATTGGTTTCTTTATGTTTTGAAAATCTCCCCACACTGTTTGTAATTTGTATATCTCTAAATGGAGCAATTATCATAGTCATAACTTTATCACGAAGATTCTACTGCTGCAAATCACTCTTCACAGCTTGAAACAAAATGGTGCAAATAGACTGGAACAATCACGTTATGATTTGAAGCAACTTGCTACATGGCTTGAAAAAATCCACAGTATGGTTTGAAAATATGGCACAGAATAATTTCACCATGTATTTGAAATAAGGCTATAATTCAAACATAACTTGGAAGCACTTGGAAATTAAGGCCTGAGAATCGCATCTTAAAATGAACCTTAATGACTCATGGTCTACACCAATAATCCATATTATGTATTGAGATAATTCCTTCATGCCTTATAGCTTTTAAAACAATACTTGAGAAACCTCTAGCATGTCAATTAAACCAAATCACCTCTATGACCCAATTTTGGTCTTAGAGCCTAACAATTTGAATTTATATTTGGCACACCCGTGAAATATAACTTGGGAGCAATTGTAACACATTAAGCAATGTTTGAAACAATTTGAAATTTTTGAGCCATGGCTTCCCATTATCACTTGTAACACACTGAAGTTGTGCTCTTTTAACATAATCCCAACATGATTTGAAAATGACTCCAACATGGCACGAGTGAAATACATGGTTTGAGCACCAATTGATTATGGTTTGAGCGTGAATTATCATCATCTTGAAACCATTTGAAAAACCACTTGGCTTATTTGTTCTCCACTTGAAACAAATTACATCAAAACTTGCCACAAATTGACATTGAACAGAGACAACCTCAAGCATGAATTGAGACAATGAATTCTAATCACTGCATCAAATCACCTTGAAATATGCCCTAGAACCATTTTGGAACGTGGCTTAGAATCAACTTGAATCCAACTGATCATGTCTTGACCAATTGACCGTGATGATTAAGACATATCTTTTCTCTTGTTTCCATATGAATTCCACAGCTTGCAAGAGACAATTATCACAACAATCACCAACAAAACCTCCATAACCTAAATTTCAGAGGATCAAGACTAAAGGCCAAGTGATTATCATGAGAGAGATCGTGAAGCAACACACATGCTTGGTATAAGAAAAAATGAGAGGGTAAGACAAATTTGGGGTATGACAGACAGTGACACTGCTTTGCTGGCTTTTATTTTTTTTTTATGTGACGTGTAATGTTTTGCTGGATTTTTATATATTTTCTCTTTTTATTTTAATTTCACTAGACTGTTATGTTTTTGTTGTCTATTGTTTTGTTTCAAATGCATATATTACAACATTTCAATTAGCAATTAAATTAATAATTAAATTAATATATTAAATACATTTAAATAAATACTATTACATATTTATAGTTACATAAATAATTTAATTTCAGTTAATTTATTATTATTTTATTTACTTTCAATTCATTATTTTATTTATTTATTTTATTTTATTTCAATTAAATATTTATTATATTTAAATTTAATAATTTAGTTTATTTTTTAAATATTAAATGTTAATATAAATATTTATATTTAATTTAGTTTAAAATAATTTAATTTAGTTTTTTATACAAATGTTTATATATATATATATATATATATATATATATATATATATATATATATATATATATATATATGGAACGTATCATATGAGAATACTATTTTTATGTGAGAAGATGAAATGAATCTGAACCATTAGAATTTAAAATAAATGGTAGAGATTATGTGTCAGTTTTTTTTCTCTCTCCTCCATCATTTATTTTAATAATGGAGGAGAGAGAAAAACAAGAATCACACATAATCTCCATGGAGGAGATTATGTTAAATATATATATACTATATTTATATTTAATAATTTTGTTTAAAAAATATAATAAATATTAAATATTAATTATTTAACATTATAATACATAAATAAATACTAATTCTAATATTTTTAATTTTAATTTTTAAATACATTATAATACATATTTAACATTATTACATAAATAAATATTATTTAATTTTAATTTTTTAATAATTTCAGTTTATAATATTAATATTTTAATAAACTGAAATTAAAATAATTATATAATAAGTATTTATTTATTTATGTATATATGTATGTACTTATGTATACATCTAATTATGTATGTATTTATTTATGGATATATCTATGTATTTATGTATAGATTTAATAAAAATGTAATTTATTTCATTTCATATTCAATTTATGTTACAGTAATATGTTCATGTTTATGTATATATTTAATAAAAATGCATTTTTAATATAAATTATATACATAAATATATGAAATACATTTTTATATATTACTCTAATATATATAAAATACATTTCATATTTAATACTTAGTAATAATTGAAATAATGTAATAAATATGTATAAATATTAATATAATAAATATTAAATATAAATTTATTAAATATTTATTAGATATAAATATTGTAAATATTTATTAATATAAATATAGTAAATATTAATATCTAAAAAATAAACATTAAACTTAAATTAATATAATATTAAACTAAAAGTAATATAAATAAAAAATAAATAATATAAATAATGTTTAATATTTACTATATAACATTAAACTCAAGTTACAAATATTGAAGTTAAAATTAATAATTTTATAGTAAATATTAATGTTAAATAATAAAGTGAAATTAATTTAATTTTATTAAAATTATTATGGAATTAAATGATTGAAATATTGAAATATAGTTATATTTGAAGCAAATAATAGACATAAAAAACAAAGTAGTTTAGTAGAATCTTTAAATAGCAAGGACTGAGGTATATTAACTTTAAAAAATGCCTTAATTGCAATTTTGGTTCTTCTATTTTTATTTATTTTATTTTTTTTGTTCTTTCTATTTTAAAATCCGAAATTTTGTCCCCCTATTTTCTTTTTTTTTTTACTTTTGATCCGCTATGTAAAATCTAAAATTTTGTTCTCCTTATTTTTATATTTTTAGACTTTTAATCCCTTTTCAAATTGAAAAGGGGACTAAAATCCAAACCAAACTTAAAATAGGGGATCAAAAGTAAAAACAAATGAAAAATAGAGGGATCAAAATTTCAGTTTTTAAAATATGAGGATAAAAAATAATAATAAAAAATAATAGAAGGATTAAAATTTTAAATTTTAAAATAAAAAGACCAAAACTAAAAAAAATAAAAATAAGAGGATCATAATTGCAATTATAAAAAAAAATTATAGATCAAAACTTTGAAACGAATTATCTTACCGACTAGATATCGTGACACCGACATCAAGAGTGATAAGATCATCATATTTTGGAGTTTGTAGTTTGAGAACCACACATGCTTTAGTTGAGTTTCGTCCACTTTGTGATAAAGTTAAAATTATCATCATAAAGTTTTTTCCAACATTCATTCCACTTCCTTCTTGGTATAAGCTGTGTTCATCTCTTCTCTTCCTTTTGGTAACCATAATAAGCTGTTTCTTTTTTTAGCTTAATTTCCATAATAATTTTCTTTTTATTGTGGTTGCAGAAGTACTGTAACATGTCTTCTCTAGCAACTGCAGAGATATGTGACACAAACATAGCCCATCTATCAAGTGGTGATTTAAGGATACTTCATCCAGTGTTCCAGAAGTATGGTCAGTCTCAAGAATTCTCAGGCCCAATTGCTACTGTAAAAGTGTTTGAAGACAATGTTTTGGTAAGAGAGCTTCTTGAAACAAAAGGAGAAGGAAGAGTTTTGGTCATTGATGGAGGAGGAAGCATGAGGTGTGCTTTGCTTGGAGGGAATTTGGTGCAGTTGGCTCAAAGCATGGGTTGGTCTGGAATTGTTGTGAATGGTTGTGTTAGAGATGTGGATGAGATTAACTTGTGTCAAGTTGGTGTTAGAGCTTTGGGTTCTCATCCACTTAGATCTAATAAAAGAGGTTTTGGTGAAAAACATGTTGATGTTTATGTTGGAGGAAGTTTGATTAGGGATGGTGAATGGCTTTATGCAGATAATGATGGTGTCATTGTGTCCAAATTTGAGTTGTCAATATGATATAGTGCTAATGTTTTTTCAATTAGATTTCAGCTTTAAGCCATTGTTGAAGTGTTTGCATTTAAATATTTAGTATCGACAATATTGTTGCTTCATCAAATTGAATGTAATGGCTTTTTTGTGAATTGTTTGGTGTAAATCAAATATCCATCACCAGAATCTTATGTTGAATTGGTAATAGTAGAACCATGTAAAGCATTTTTAGAAAGGGTGAAGATATTAAGAAAGTAATAGTAATAGTAAAACATTCTCGCAATCAATTCGCAGCTAAAGGAGCTAATTTTGGCTTTTGAAAGAATTCAGGTTTGACGGAGTAAATTTTGGCTTTTGAAAGAATTTTGGGATGATATTTGATGTAATCGGCGTAGTATCGGTGTGAGATTGTGAAAGTTCAAAGAATTCAAGAGTATATTTTGGCTTTTGAAAGAATTTTGGGAAGACATTTGATGTAATCAGAGTTGTGGCGTAGTATCATAGTCACAGACGAATAGTGAGAGCGGAAAACTCTGAAGCGGCAAACTCTTATTTCTTAATGTTAATCGAGAAGAAGGATTTGATAAAACTATGTGACTTTAGGCCAATATTTCTAATTGACTGCATTTATAAGGTTATAGTAAAGTTTTTGCTATACAAACTTAGAAGGTGATCGGATATTTATCTCAGACTTACAATCAACTATTATTGTGTAGGAAGGTAAATTCTTGATGGTATCCTAATAGCAAATGAAATTGTAGATCAAGCCAAACGAAGAAAAAAAAAGTTGATTAAGTTCAAGGTAGACTTCGAAAAAGCCTACGATACATTGGATTGGATTGGAAGTTCTTAGATTGTGTAAAGATGGAGTTTTAAGAAAAATGGAGGAAATGCAGCTTAGAATGTTTGAAAGTCAACATCAATGTCGGTGTTGGGGAATGGCAACTCTATTAAAGAGTTCAATATGGCAAGAGGTCTAAGACAAAGGGACTTGATGTCCCCCTTCCTTTTCCTCCTTGTGGCAGAAGAGTTCAACATTCTCATGAAAGGATCGATTTAATAAAGGAGAAAAAAATTTCTCGCATCTGTAATATAAGGATGATACACTAATAATAGGCGAAAAATGAGGAAATGTCAAGATCATAAAGGCTAATTTGTTGTTAATCTAGATGAAGTTGAGATTATTAGTCAACTTTTAGAGTTGCATCATTGGTATTAACATCTGCCACCAATGGATTCAATAAGCGGCAAATATCTTAAATTGTAAAATGAAAATTACTCCTTTCAATTGTTTTTGAATTCCAATAGGAGCAAAATTCAAAATCAAAAAGACTTTGTAAATATTGACTAATACAGTAAAAAGTAGACTCTTCAAATGAAAACATAAACATCTTTTCTGTTGGTGGCCGAATGGTAATGTTAGAGGTAATGATAAAACCAATCTCCTTTTTCAAAACCCTGTCATGTGTCATGTATCGTTTTAAAACTTGAATCTATGTCCAAACAATATTTTTAGAGTGGGAGAGAGGGGTGAGAGAAAATCAATTTAGTAAAGTGGGAGAGGAATTGTAAACCTATTGATGAAGGAGGGTTGGATATAAAAAAACTTCAGAATTTAACAATGCTTTTTAGATAAATGGAGTTGGAAAATTAGATACGGAGCACTTTATGGTACAAGGTGTTGGCTTGTAGATATGGTAAGAATGTTGGCCATTTGGATGTAGACAAGGGAAATACTTCGTTGTAGTTGAGAGGTATCTATAACAGGGACTTAGCTGTTGTAGTCGAGAGGTATCGAGAGGTATCTATAACCCGGACTTAGTTAAAAAAAGCTATAGGATCGTGATGCTTGAAAATAGAACAGAAGTTAATAGTTGTTGGTCAACGCCAAGTTTTCAACAAGAAACAGATATCATTGGAACAAGTGTTCGAAGCACGGCAAAGAAATTTGTGGATTTGGTTAAATAACAAATCTAAACGGTTTGTAAGTTGTATGTCTTAATGATACTAGTCGCCTAAAATCTGCATCGAGTAAAAGGCACGTTTAGGAATTCAGGAGACTTTGTTTACACAATACTCAAATCAAACGTTAATAACAGAAAACACCATTGTTTCCCATATCATACCTCTGAAATCCAGATGAGAATAGTCTTGTTCATATAATTTAAAAATTGTTTACAAGAGTTTCAAAGGGAGAGACTTTGTTTACACAATATAAAAAAAGACAATCAGAAGAAACTACTCAAATCACACATTAATAACAGAAAACACCATTGTTTCCCATATCATACCTCTGAAATCCAGATGGGAATAGTCTTGCTCATATAATTTAAAAATTGTTTATAAGAGTTTCAAAGGGAGAGCAAAAGAGAATTTAGAGGCAAAACAGTTCTAAAGCTGGAGATTATAGAAACATGAGGGGAACATATTGAGTATCCATTCCCAATCATGGCTAGTTTCTTGCATTACCATACACACTGAGAGAAATGGAAACACTAGGTTATAAATTTGTTTAGCATTATGAGCTTTGAATGCCAAGACCATGCATTTGTCCTTTTACAGTTGATGATTAAACCTGGTCTAGTGTTTCAAAACAGGGACCAGTGTACTAATTGCCAACTATAAATCTATATATGAACTCAACATATAAAGCAAAGTTCGCATATCTCACATTCTCAGAACTTGATTGAAACTATACAACGAGTCCTTCTTCAAACACAGATTCATCGATTCATTATGATAACCATAATAATTCAAAGAACACAAGCATGAAAAGTTCAGCAACCAAACCTGTTCGAGCAAAAGTGACTAGGCTCTCTCAAACCACATATCCAAACATGCTGGTATAACATTACAACCATCAAAACTAAATAATGAGTCCTTGTGTGTTCAGTAAGTGACAATATTCAGAATTTCTAAACCATACTAATTTCATACAATCAATAATCAAACAACCATCATAATTTCACATATCAAACAACCATAATACATTCATCAATAATTCGCAGTTGTTAAATCAAAGGGCCATAAGATATCCGCAAAATCACTAAAAATAAACAGAGAACACATCCAAAACATGTACTACCAGATTAGCCACAAAATTAACCCTAATTGATTGATTTAATAGAGAACATAGTCAAAACATGTACCAGATAAGCCACAAAATTATTATATGCCTAATTGATTGACTTCTTATATGCCTCCAATGCCATCCTAGTCTGATCCTTAATCAGCTGCCCGCGAGTCACAAACACTTCCAACTCTGCAATTTGAACCTTCTTCCAGTTCGCATCAAACTCATCTACCTTAGATTCCCCTATCAATTTCATTCCCCTTCTCAAGGCATCCTTGTTCAAGGTGGACAACCCCGCAGCTTCACCAAAACTACACATTTCACTCAAAGCCAAACTTTTATCCACATCCCTCTCAACTTTTCCAGTATCCTTCTTGGCAACTACTTCTTTCTTAGCAGAACCATTGTTTCTTACAGGAGCTTCCTTCTTAGTACTCTTCGGAGTTTTCTCATTCACTTTCCCATTTTCTTCAACTTCATTGCCTCCATTATTGCCCCAGACCTTTTTTGAAAGTTCAAAAGCTTTCTTGTCATGCTCTTTAGTGAAACTACTACTGGTTTGGAACTTCGTCTTCAGACCACGGACCTTCCGCTTCAGCTGCGCGCTGTTGGCATCTCCGTGAATCGATTTCTTCACGAAACTGTGAAATGCAACTGGTTCCTTCAGAGGATCCTTTCCAGTTTTGGAAATGAACTCGGCGAGACCTTTCAGAATGGCGATCTCGTCTTCTTCGGTGAAGACTCTCTGATGCATCTTCTTAGAGTCTTCGCCAGTCATTTTCACGTCCCCGTCTTCATCCGCCTCGCTATCGTCGTTGGAACGACCACCGGCGGCGGTTGTTTTCTTATTAACGCGTTTAGAACCGTTCTCGCTTGGACGCTTTGTTCCAGATCTGGCCGGTGGTTGAGCCTTCATGGGCTTTGATGCGAGAGGCTTGACTTTGGCGTTGGGAGGTGGAGTAGGTTCAGGTTCAGAATCAGATTCGGAAGCAGCTTCTGATCCGGATTCAGAACCAGATTCTGATCCGGATTCGGAACCAGATTCGGGTTTAGGGTTTGAGATTGGGGTAGAAGGTGGAGGGTTTTTGGAAGCAGGTTGTGAAGGAGGTGTAGGTTGAACTTCTTCTTCTTCGGATGAAGAACCTTCCTCTTCATCCTGATCGTTTTCCTCTTCTCCTTCTTCGGATGAATCTTCCTCTTCTTCATCGACTACTTCATCGACAGGCTTTTTGGGTGGAGGTTGTTGGTCGTCATCGGAGGAGGAGGAGGCGGTGGGTGGATCGTCGAGCGGAGCGGGACGGAGTCTCTTTGGTGGTGCCATTGAGATTCGGGATTAGGGTTTAGGGTTTGAGAGTGACGGTGGCGGAATGAAGCGATGAAGTAACGTTCTCAATATTTAAGAAAGCGCATAGGGAATATCGTCGATTCATTTTTTTTGAGAAAGTAATTAATCTTTTTATATTTTTATATTGTCTTCAGAATACTATATTTATAACATATATAAAGGGAAAAGTTGTTTTTGGTGTAGCTTTTTTTTTCTTCCAATTATATTCTTTTCAGTTTTTATTTTACATTTCAAATTCTTTTTTTAGTAACCACTATAGTTGGTTTGTATGTCTATTTTATTATTTTATAATTAATTTATAATCGTTATAGGTGGTTTGTATGTCTCTATCAAATTTTTTATTTAATTTTAACTGCTCATTTTGTTTTGGTATCAACTAAATAATTTTTATGTTTATTTATTTTAAAAAAACGTAAGTTATTTAAAAATATTGAAGTGTGGGTTTATATAAAAAAATTGAAGGGTTGGTTGAGTGGTTATAGAACTTAATGTGAAGTACCTCTCTTTCTAATAACTTCTCATAACCGTTTATTCTTTTTGTTTTGGAAAAAAAATACTTATTTCTTTTATGATGGTGTTTGTCAATTGTTTTATTAATTATATTTTTCATTTCTAATTTTCTTTCTTTTTTGATATGTTGATTTCTTTCAGAAAGATACATATTCACTTATTAATTTATCATTGAATGAATTGGGTGTCAATTTTTTATAATTGAGAATATCGACAAATACAATTCAAAGCGTGTTCAGTTTTTTTCTCTCCTAACAAAATGGTAATTGTTTATGGTTGATGAATCTCAATACAAATATGACACATTAAAATCCACTTTGAAATTTAGGATGCACCTTACCATCATTCATTTGGTGAAGAAAAATGAAGGAAAACATCCCCTCACAACATGGTAATTGTTTCTTCTTATACTGCTATTGAATTTTTGTTTAGTTTCAATTTTTATTTTGTTCTTTCCTTTATTATTCTTTAATTGTTTTTTCCTCTATTAAATTCCACATCGTGTTTATTTAATTGTTATTTTCGCTTAGACATAATTATTCTATATCAATAATTGTAGGTTTTCTCTCTCTTTTATCAAAATATATCTCTCTCTTTCTTTTCATTCTGATTATTATTATTTTATTGTTTTTTTTTAATTTTTTTAAATACAAAAACTTGGATGATTGAAAGAGCACTGAGTTTCTGATCAGTGCATTAGGGAAGCAAAAGAATTCATGTTCTGAGACATAAACATTCTTTTATTTTTATCTTTTTATCACTTTCATTTGAAATCTATTTTTATTTAATTTCTTTATTATTTTTTGTTTATGAACTATGAAGTTTATTGTATATATTAAATGTAGAGAATATAATCTTCTTTGAAGTAATTTTTTTTTTAATTTGTCTCTGTAATACAATAGCCGTGTTTAAAGTTCGTCAAGAAAATATTTAGAATATCACCATCTAAAATTTTATAATGATTGAAGTTGATTGGGTGAAATAATCTCTAATTGATTGGAATTTCAATCTATTTGTTTTTGGATGTATATTTCTATCTAAACCCATAAATCATGTATATTGTTTGTTTCTTTATTTTAAATATAAATTGTAATTTAATATTTATAGGTAATTCACCTTTTGATTATGAGAGAGAGACTTTTCATAAAAATTATCACATAATTAGTTTAAATTAAAATAAAATTAAAAAAATATCCGTTCATATTTTAACGCGTTAGCATAATAAAAAAACGGACAAACGGGTTACACAACGGTTTATTATTTTTCATATCATTATCTTTAACTATTTTATAAATAATTTAAAATTAAATAAAATTATGATACAAATTATATTTTATGGAAGTCAGTATTAGAGAAAGCGAATAGACGGGCAAAATTTAATGCGTGAATATTACATATTGCAAACAAAACTTAATATGTATATGACACCAGTAATAAATGTATTTGTATTCAATAAATACATTAATATACACACGTATATGTTGTCTAAAAAATATTATTTTTAATGTAAAGAACGATAAACACCTTATATATAATATACACACGTTTATTTTTCTCTGCTGTGCACATTAAAAAAAGCGGACAAACGGGCACGGACGCTAGTTTTAATAATTTCACTTGTTTTTTTATGGTAAATCGTAAACGGATGAAAAATAAAGATAAATAATATTTATATTTAAATTATAGAAATATATTTATATTGATCGACAGAATATATTTTAATAATAATAATGTAAGATGTTGATTCCAAAATATGTTTATAACTTCCTCTTGTATCTTTTAGGTATGATTTCAGACAATTAAATTGCTCTAAGATATAATTTTTTTATTTTAGTGTTTAAAATTTATCTTTATAGATTTTGAATACATTAGCTTATTAAAAAATATATATATATTTGAGAAAATTAATTGAATATTGAGGCTCTAAGATTCTGTCAAGATCCTCGCGTAAAATTGAATTTTTTAATATGTGTTATCAGTAAACTTCTTCTTTTATGATGTTTTGATTCCTCTTTTGTTCCTCTGCAGTAGTTTTCTACTATTATAGTGAGTGTCGTTTCATCTCGTTGGTTAGGATTGTGGCATTTGGTCCTTGCGTTTTTTTGTTGGTGTTTCTTTGTGTTTTTGTCATTCATCACACATCATGCTGGTGCATCTTAGATCGTTCTTGTGATTCTGTTGACTTGGGATTTTCTACTTAGTAGGAAAAATCAAGTCAATGTTGCATTTTGTGAAGTGCTAAGTGTTAGCATTGATGGACAAGAGTCGACAGTGATGACACGTCGACTGGAGCTTTTTGAATAACATCTTGAGATGTAGTTTGGGAGAATCTCAAGAACATATCTTGAGAATGAGTTTGGAGGAGTCTCATGAACATACCTGAGTAACTACTCGACACCATGTCGAGGATGTTGGAACAAGAATAGTTGATACCATATCCTTTGGGTTTTGATGATAACAAAATATTTAAAGAACAATTGGGCATTCTAACATATGATCAAGTATGCAGGTTTATAAGACTAAGAACAGTTGAAGAGAAGCTAGAAAATCCTGATCTAAATTTCAGACTCTAGCTCTGAAGAACACTTATAAAGACTCTGGCTCTGAAGGAAGACTCAGACTCTGAATAAGTCTACTCTGAAGATAGTCAGCCTCTGGTGACCCAGACTCTGAAGCTTCAAAAGTCAAGAAGCAGACTCTGAAGTGACCAGCCTCTAAAGAGTGAAGTCAACCTCTAAAGCATATTCTCTTCTATCGAGGCAACTCTGACAGACACATAGACTTTTTGATCACGTGAAGACTCAAGGAAAACTATTTTCTTTATTGTCAGAGCTTCAACGGATAATTCCTCTTGCAGAAAGATGCTTTCTTGATGTGTCTAATCAAGTACAAAGCTAGCTCAACCTTTTGGTAAAAGTCTTGAACGTCTCTTTTCTTCCTCTCTATTTAAGGAGCATAAGACCTGAAAAAGAAGACAATTACAACTGAAATACACTGCAATACAAGACTCTGAACATTGGCATTTCAAAGAAAAGTCACTCTATCAAAAATAAGCTAGACATAAAACATCTTCACGTTGTGTATATTTTAGAAGTTCTTAAGTCTTAGAGTCTTTCTAAGTTGTATTCTGTCTACACCTGTGGTTGTATATCAAGTGTAGTTATTACCCAAATCTCTTAACAGTTTGTTATAGAGTCAGAAGTCTCTTACTTTAGTGCTTGAGCATTTGAAGTCTCTTTCTTGTGTGCTTGAGCATAGAAGTCTCTTACTTGATGGTTTGAGCATTAGAAGTCTCTTGTTTGTGTGCTTGACCGTAGAATTCTCTTACTTGTGGGTTTTAGCATTGGAAGTTTCTTGTTTGGTGCTTGAGCATTTGTAAGCAGTTTGGTTATAGTGGAAATCCCCTGGAAGTGCAAGAGGACTGGACTACTCTCAAGTTGTGAGAGGAACCATGATAACTGCTTGTGTCTCTTGCTTTACTTTATCTGCTTCTGAACTATATTCAGTTGCTATGATTTGTTTACCTCTGAGTCAGATTATGTTTCAGAATCTATTAAGGACATTCAAGAGTTCAGACTTTGAGCGACTATGATTTAGACTCTAAACTGAGTGTTCCGATTCTGATTAAGATCAATCAGAAGAAAAAGGAGAAAAAGTTAGAGAGAAAAGAGGACACAATTCAACCCCTAATTCTTGTGTTTTTCTCATTATGCCTCCAATGCAATCTTAATCAGCTGCCTGCCCGTGAGCCACAAACAGTTCCATCTCTGTAATTTGAACTTTTCTCCATCTGATCCTGATCATTTTCTTCTCCTCATTCTTTGGATGAATCTCCCTCTTTTTCATCAATTATTTCATCTTTTGGCTTTATGTGTAGAGGTGGTAGGTCATCATCGAATGAAGAGGCAGTGAGTGGATCGTCGAGCAAAACAGAGTCTCTTTGGTGGTGCCGTTGAGATTTGGGATTAGAGTTTAAAGTTTGAGAGTGACGACGGCGGAATGAAGCGAAGATGTAACGATTTTCAATATTTAAGAAGTTGCACAGGGAATATCGTCGATTATTATTTTTTTCTCAAAAAACATATATATATTTTTTGCATTTTTACATTTGTCGACAAAATATATTTTAATAAAAATAAATACAAATAATATTTTTATTTAAATTAAAAATAAGTGAAGAAATTGTGTAAGATGTTGATTAAAATATATGTTTATAACTTTTTTATTTTATATCTTTTGGATATAGTTTCAACCAATTAAATTATTATACGATGTTACTGCTATAAGTTAATTTTTTAAATATTTTTAGAATATTTATTTAATTTGATTTAAGTATGTGTCATACCCTAAATTTTGACCATAAGACTTCACATCATTGTGCAAGCCATCACCACAATTTGGATTTACCTAATCCTCTAAAAGATTGTTGAGTATTCACCTTAACCAAGAATTAGGGTTTTTGAGCCTCTAAGAGGGTTCAGGCAAAGGATCAATCAAGAATTGACATGATCTTCAACTTGTCAAGCCTCTCAAACATCCATGAAGGATCAAGAGGTTTCCTTCATCAAGAATATAACACAAGATTGCATCATTCCAAGTTGATCAAGCCTCAAGATCATCAGTGTCACCAAATTAGGGTTTTGGTCGACCAAGGCCTCCAAAGAGCCAATACTTCAATATATGATTCAATAAGCTCAAAAGAACCTCATGAGTCCATTCATAAAGTTCAAAATAGTCTCAGGGGATGCATCTATCAAAAATCAGGAATTAGGGTTTTGACTTAATTCACTCCCTAGGTTTACTTTTGGAGCAAGGCATGAACTAAAACTTCAAGATATGCTTTAAGGACCTCAAATACATCATATTGATTCATTCACAAGATTGGATTGATTCAAAGAACTTGATTCCTAAGCAATACAAGGATTCAAATTCACCTGGACCACAAACTAGGGTTTCTGAGAAAAGGTCAACCATACCTTTGACTTTTGAACAAAGCATGATCTCAAACCTTGGGACATGATTCAAGACACTCAAAAACACCTTTGAAATCCATCCATTAGGTTCAATTTATCCCAAGGACTTGACTTCATAAAGGATCACAATGTTCAAGTTTCATCTAATATAAAAAGTCAACTGTGATCAAAACCAAGTTTGACTTTTGGGATTTTTTTGGCAAACATGGCCTCTTTAAGTCAAGAATAATGTTAACTTGTGATTTGGATCATGATCAATCAAGAAAAATCAAGAAAAGTGATGTTACTTTCAAAAAGGGCAACCTTGAGAAACTTAAAATTTCACTAAGTTATGGAAGGAACATGGTTTTTACCCAACTTTGCAAGGCCATAACTTGTGATCCAAGCAACCATTTTTTCCCATCCAAAGCTCAAATGATAGATCTTCTTACATACAAAAAGATTGCAAAGCAGAAGTACCCCCAAAAAATGCATAGATTTTAAGATATGAAGCATCGAAGTTAGGGTTTCATGAGATTTTGAACTTTGACACTTAGAATTTTTTTAGGCAGAATCTGCCTCATGTTTTGTCCAACTTGGGAGGCATTTTACATTATGATCCAAGATGAATCAAGACCAAATGTAAACATCAAAGTTTAAGTATGATATACAATCTTTCCAAAGAGTACAAGAACATCCATTGATTCAACTTGAGCAAGCAGTTATGAGCCTCACAACATGACATGATCAAGCTTATTTTTCAAGACAGATTTTGTGCATTACTTGTGCCACACGATTTTCATCTTCAATTTTGTCATCTTACAAGCTTTGTCCTCTTCCAAGATCAGAAGGAATCTTGATGAATCACTTGATGTTTTCAACTTTGGACCATTGAGTCAAAAATCCAACTTAGCATGTGCAAATTCATCATTACCAAAAGCCTTGAAATTTAATTTTGTTAAGTTGCATTAATGTGATGCATAAAGGTGGCATGAATCAGGCACAAACTAATCAAGATGAGTCAAGAAACATGACTGTTCAAACTTGCAAATTTGGTTGAAGTCAAGATAAGAGAAGACTTTGGTACCTTGGCATTTAAGAAAATGCTACATGACAAAATGCATTGGATAATAGAGTGATCCCTCATCCAACACTATTCCTCCCAAAACAAACTTGCTCTCCTATAAATAGGAGTCATTTCTGATCATTTGAATCACACAAAAATAATACCAAAGGCTTGTTTTCTCATTCTTCCTCTTTTGCTTCAAGTTTCAAAGTTCCAAAGAGCAAACTTGGAATTCTCAAAACCATAAGCTAAACCACTCAAATAACCATCCAAACACATCACAAATTTTCCATTGGAGGTGTCCAAACCCTCATCTTCATCTCAAATCACGAAAATCAGAAAGTCAACCATCAAAACCTCATATTTTAGCTTTTCTGCATTTTTCAAGCCATGTCTTGATTCAGTCCCTTTCAAAGCTAAACAACACTTCAAACACTCTCCAAATAACATCCCTAAGTTGTTCCAACAAGTGTTCCTCAATTGTAACACCATTTGAGGGAGTTGTCATTTTGACCACTTTTGGTTCATTTTGCAAGAAGAGGCCAAATTCTGATCCAGAGGTTTCTCCTTGATTCCAAGCATCCAAATAGTTTCTATAAGGTGTATTGAAGGTGTCCAAAGCATCAAGACACATATGTAACAACTATCTTGAAAGATCCCAATTTGCTTCAAGAGGTAACTTTCCTCAAAACTTGAACTTGCCAAAATATGCTTTACTTTGATGTACATTCATCATGAACATGTCATACATATCATATTAGTTGTGTTTGAACTTTAATTGAGCATTATTATCGGTTGTATAAGCATGTAGTATAGAACTTACAAAAACATGGCCTTTTTGAAACCACTATCGGGTTTTAAAATGTAAGCATTTTTAGAAAAATCTAAGACCACCATTGGATTCCTCATGAAATTCTAGGTAGGATCCATCTTTGTTTCGTCCATTTTTATGGAGAAATAAAGAAGTTATGACCTTCTTGCAAATACACCAAAACCTAGCCTCCCTTGGGCAAGAACCAGGTCATGGCGTCTTTGTCTGGCCAGGCCTATATCATTTTCACCCTTATGTATTTATGGGGGTGGTTTGATACATGGATGTATCACCACCCTAGTGGTTTGTGCATGCGTGTTAAGTGTGTTTGTGTGTGCTAGTGTGTGGGTTCAATGTAACACCCTTTTCTACCCAACAAACATCACGAATAAATACAACTATTTTATCATAGTTCAGTCCCAAAAAGGCATCACATTTCGTCACAAAACATCAAATAACCACCTGCTCCGTAACACGGGTTTTACCATCATGAATTTATTTAAACATCACGCAGCGGAAATTAAAGTTTAAAAGAATAATTTTATAATCCAAAACTTCTTAAAGCAAAACATCATAAAACATCGTCATGCCAACAGATAAAAGAACATAAATCATTTGACACAAACGTCCCGACCCGGTGTTACATATCAGAGCAAGACCCACTAATAGACGGAGAAATCAAAATCTTCAAAAGCTAAATCTTCGAGCACCAAGAGAGCTAAGCCTGATCACCTGCACGTTACCCACGTGGAGGCAACATTCAAACAGGCAGGGTGAGTAATCACGAATCAATATATAAGATATAAGCAAAAGATAAAACATAAGCACAAACATCATCAATCACTCACAAACATCATTAATACATCAATTACATCAATGGAATGCAATGCCACGCAATATGAAAATGCAACATCATAGACTCATGCATGTGGTACCAATTCGTCATAATTGATGGACACTGGGCCATCAGCCTCCAAAGATCCCCACCAATAGGATCGATTCTACACAAGAACTGGAGCACGTCACAAAACACCTCAATCCACACAATGGGATTGAAGCCACCAAATGGACCGGAGTCCTAACTATGCCATGAATGCATGATGCAAATCGTCATAATAATTATCGTCATAAAATCATCATAATTGCATTATCATCCATGAATTATCAACAACCATCAGTATAGAACACCAATTCACACTCGTCACAATTCGTCACTATACCTCACAATTCATTATGTCATCATCATCACGTCAAGGTATTCCCGATTTTATCCCATTCACCCTCATTACTAGTTTACTCATGTTTTATTACTTCATCATAGCCTTACGTTTCAAGGAGAACGCATCACAAGCGAAATCGGGACAGATATCGCAAAAATGGACAAATCTGCCAACAGCCTTGTCCATATGCGTATGGCCATGCCCCATACGCGTATGGCTTAATTCCTCGCCCACTAGCCTACGTATCATACGCGTAGGGCCACCTGCCCAAGCCTCTCATACGCGTATCACCATCCTTGTTACACGTACGAGCAGAGAGGATTCTCCTCTCAAAACTCCTTGCATTCTTCCCCTACGCATAATGGCTAGCCCATACGCGTAGGACCCCTTCCTAAGAACCCCATACGCGTAATGGCTTCCCATACGCGTATGCCCCTTCATTCTCAGCTTCCCATACGCATAATGGCTTCCCATACGCGTATTGCCATCATTCCCTTGCGCGTAATATACGCGTACTGGCAGAGGGTCGTGCTGGCCCTGGGGACGGGTGCGTATGCTACGCGTATCACCCTGGGTGTGTCCCCTATTACGTGTAATACTTCCCCCGTTACGCGTATTGCTAGAAAACCCTCAAAAAATCAGATTTCGCATCTGAACGAAAACCTTTCATTCCAGCACCTTCGATCTTCCAAAATCGGACCCAAAACAATTTTGATTCATCACAGATCTAAGTCATTATCCTACTTCATTATTTACATCAATTTCTTTCTAGTAATTAAGTCCTATTTGGTTAAACCCACCTTCGATTTCAGATCTGGTTTCGTTCACACATTCATCACAGCAACAATAATCATTCACACGAATTTCACATAATTTACAACAACACATACCAGATTCATATCAGAAATCGACCAACACAGATGCACGAAAATTCACCACAGATTCATCAT
Source organism: Lathyrus tuberosus (assembly GCA_022829125.1). Taxonomy (NCBI): domain Eukaryota; kingdom Viridiplantae; phylum Streptophyta; class Magnoliopsida; order Fabales; family Fabaceae; genus Lathyrus; species Lathyrus tuberosus. Next base: position 4,189,495 of record JALAZF010000523.1, on the reverse strand, counting down.
ACGAAAATTCATCATAAAACACAGAACACACAAACTACTCTACCTTAAACCCATATCAAACATATGAACCCGGATTAACCCCCCATACCATAAATTTTCCAGCAAAAGACTCTTCTTTTTGGGGTTCTACAGTTGATTCTCTCGTTCTCTGTGCCCTAGCCTCCTTTCCTCAGTTCCTCTTCACTTCTTAGGTTGCACATAATATCTCTCCTAATTTCCACTTTTCCTTTTTGTTAAACCTACCTCTTGGGCCCTAATTATGGTTTACCCGTATCATCCTCACTAACCCTTCTCAATATTACCGTCTTACCCTTAATGGTTCTCCTAATTATTTTAAATACTAATAATAATAATGGTCTAATTATTCAAATTATTTTATTATTATTACTAATAAAATAATCTTAATTAATTACTAATTCTAAATGCCTTAATATTCCCTTAACTCGAAGCTACCCCACAACACCACACAAAGTCACCAAGCGTCATAGTATTCACCAAAATTCACCAAAACACTGAATAATCATAATAAATCAATTAAATAAATATTATAGTTATTTTGGGGTGTTACAACTCTCCCCTACTTAAAGAATTTTCGCCCTCGAAAATTACCTGAAGGGAACAGAGTCAGATACCCGACTCCCTCATCTGATCTTCACGCTCCCAAGTCCAACTTTCGCCAGCTGGTCCACCCCATAACACCTTCACCAAAGCTATGTCCTTACCCCGCAGTTGCTTCATTTCACGGCCATTAATTCGCACATGTAATGCTTCCACAGTCAGATTATCCCTCACTTGTATATCATCCATCTGAATCACATGGGATGGATCAGGAATGTACTTTCTCAACTGAGACACATGGAACACATCAGGCAAATTCGCAAGTGACGGCGGTAAAACAATCTGATAGGCTACCTCCCCTATCCTCTGCAAGATTTGATAAGCACTAACAAAACATGGAGTGAGCTTCCAAGACTTCAAAGCTCGACCCACACCAGTCACTGGTGTCACCCTAAAAAACACGTGATCTCCCTCTTGGAATTCAAGTGATTTCCTTCTCCTGTCATGATAACTCTTCTGACGACTCTGCGAAGCTCTCATCCTTTCTTGGATCATCTTAATCTTCTCAGTCGTCTCCTGCACAATCTCAGGTCTGAGTATAGTACTCTCGCCTGACTCATACCAACACAAAGGAGTTCTACATCTTCTGCCATATAAAGCTTCATACGGTGCCATTCCAATACTAGCATGGAAGCTGTTGTTGTACGTGAACTCAATCAACAGTAAATAACTATCCCAAGATCCTCCGTGATCCAACACACAAGCCCTCAGCAAGTCCTCTAAAGATTGGATAGTCCTCTCCGTCTGACCGTCCGTCTGCGGATGATATACAGAACTCATCCTCAACTTAGTACCCAAAGCATCTTGTAAACTCTTCCAGAACCGTGATGTGAATCTAGGGTCTTTATCCGACACAATACTCGAAGGTATCCTATGCAACTTCACAATTTCCTCAATATACATCTCTGCTAACTTCTGCATAGAATGATTAATCTTCATCGGCAAGAAATGAGTCGATTTAGTTAATCTATCCGCAATCACCCAAATCGAATCATTTCCCTTTGCAGTTCTCGGCAACCTCGACACAAAATCCATGGAAATGCTATCCCATTTCCACTATGGGATATTCAACGGTTGCATCACACCTAAAGGCTTCTGATGCTCAATCTTTGACTTCTGACAAGTCAAACACGCATAAATAAACTCCGCAATATCCTTCTTCATATCCAGCCACCAAAATAACTTTTTCAAATCCTGGTACATCTTCGTAGCACCTGTCATACCCCAAATTTTGACCACTAAGATTTCCCATCATTGTGCAAGTCATCATCACAATATGGATGGACCATCATGCCTCATTAGTCTCCCCAAAGATGGGTGAGCATCCACTACAATCAGACTTAGGGTTTCAAGCTCTCTCAGAGCTCTTAGACAAATGATCAATCAAGGAATGACATGATCTTTAACTTGTCTAACCTCTCAAACATCCACAATGGATCAAGAGGACTCCCACATTAAGAATCAAGCACAAGGCTGCAACATTCCAAGTGGATCAAGCCTCAAGATCGCCAGTGTCACCAAATTAGGGTTTTGGTCGACCAGGGCCTTCAGATGGAAATTTTCCTCTGTGCATAAACCAATGCTTCAAAGCATAACCCAAGATACTCCAAGGGACCTCATGGACCCAATCATCAAGTCAATTTAGCCTCAGGGGATGCATTCATAAAAAAATCAGGAATTAGGGTTTCTTGACCTAATTCACCCCTAAGTTGACTTTTGGGACAAAACCTGAGCCAAAACCTCAAGACATGATTTGAGAGTCTCAAATACACTACATTGATTCATTTACAACAATGGATTGATCCAAGAAGCTTGATTCACAAGTTTCAATTTCATCTGAACCACAGTTAGGGTTTTTGAGGAAAAAGTCAATTGTACCTTTGACTTTTGACCAAGACATGCTCCCAAACCTTGGGACATGATTCAATACACCCTATAATACCTATTAAATCAATCCATCAAGTTTGATTTAGGTCAAGGACTTGATTTCATAGAGGACCGCACAGTTTGGAATTCATCTGATAAAAAGTCAATTGTGCCCAAAAGTCAAAGTTTGACTTTTTGATTTTTTGATCAATTATGGTTCCCTAACCCTAAAATGATGTTAATGTGGGATTTTAATCATCATTCATCAAGAAAAATCAAGAAAAGTGGGATAACTTGTAAAAGGGGTAACCATAAAAAACTTAGAAATTTTTTAAGTTATGGAACAAAGTGGCTAGGGTACCAACTTCCAAGGATCATAACTTGTGATCCAAGCAACCATTTTGGATGATCCAAAGATGGATTTGTAGATCTCATGGCATACTTTAAAAGTGTCAACTACAACTCATTCTAATTCCTCATGGATTTTAAGTTATGGAGTGATCAAAATGACTGAAAACACAAAAGTGGCATTTTTCCAACACTTAGTGAAATTTTCACTAAGTCAGAATTTGTTTCACTTTTTTCAAAATGTAGGGGGCATTTTTCACTTAGATCCAAAAAGTGTCAAGACAAACTATGATCACACATATGTTGTATCATATGAGAGCTTTCCAAAATGGGCAAGAACTCCATCAAATTTCATTTGGCGAAGAGTGATGTTGACTGAAGGCTCTCTGATGTTTCAGAGGTTCAAGTTATCAAAGTTGTCGAGGAGCCAACTTCATTCCAGAAGTAAACTGGAGGAGCGAGATCGTTCAGGCGCCGCGCTTCTTGACGAGACAAGAACCGACAACTCGATTTAGAGGACTTTTATCACTAGGGGATAAGACCGACTAGAGTGATAGTGATGCAATATGAAATGTGAATGCAAATCAATAATGCATGATATATGTATGTTTATGCTGATAAAACTGATGCGACATACCAACTAAAAGATGAACATGACTGGATACTCGGCCATCGCGGGGCGAAGAAGTACTGCTGGTTCAAGATAGCAATCCTACCTTGCTTAGGAGAAGTAGTCCTTGCGGGGAACTACCGTTGATCGGGCTTAGGAGATGAGAACTCGGCCGAAGATGTCAGATGGATTAGTCGCATCTGACACTGTTGATCCTTCATTCAGACGCACTGGCGTAGAAGGAGTACTTTGATTCTGCACTTTGAAGTTCGCTTACTTCTGGAGAAGCGGTTGATGCTCTTTTGATGTTCAACAGTCAAAAGAAATTGCCATCTTTATTTTAAAGCAGAAAATTTTTTACAAGTAAATTCATTTTTGTTTTATTTCAAGAACCGTTAATCATGTTAAAATGTCGTTCTGTAAAGCTAAAACAAATAAAAACTGCAAACAAAAGCACAAGGGCTCAAATTTTACTGATAAGACAGAGATCAGCCAAACACGTGATTCCAAAGAGTACATACAAAGCTAAAAAATGGTCATTTACAGGGAAAAGGGCTACGTTGAAACATAATGACCACTCTCCTTCTACCAACTTTGAATTCGGGACATCCTGAGCTTCTGTCGAAGATGACCTTGACTGGAGTTTTCCTCCGATGAACGGTGTAACTGCTGCTGCTGAGGGACTTGCCTCTGTTGAACATAGTTACTTGCCATTATCCCTAACTTTTACCTGGATTGTACTGTGATATTTCTAATCCACAGGGATGATTTTTTTTATTTTGTCTCTAACTTTTTCCTGGACCGCCCTTTCGGGTTTTCAATCCACCGAGACATTTTGTTTAGGCGAAGTATTTCTTGACTACATCAACATTCGTGGGGTAGGCTAATTCTTCTCCGCCCATGGTCGCAAGTCTCAAGGCGTCGCCTGAGAAAGCTTTCGTGACCACATAAGGGCCATCATAATTCGGAGTCCATTTACCCCGAGAATCAGTGAGAAATGATTGTATCTTTTTGAGCACAAGGTCTCCTTTCCTGAAGACGCGAGGTCGGACCATTTTGTCAAACGCCTTCTTCATTCTTTGCTGATACAACTGACCGTGGCATAGTGCCGTTATTCGTTTCTCTTCAATCAGATTCAGTTCGTCGTGTCGACTTTGACACCATTCAGCTTCTGTAAGCTTTGCTTCCATTAATACCCGGATTGACGGGATCTCTACTTCGATGGGGAGCACTGCTTCCATGCCATACACTAGAGAGAAAGGGGTTGCCCCTGTTGAAGTGCGGACAGATGTACGATAACCGTGAAGAGCAAAGGGTAGCATTTCGTGCCAATCTTTGTAGGTTACAACCATCTTTTGAACAATCTTCTTGATGTTCTTGTTAGCCGCTTCTACCGCTCCGTTCATCTTGGGTTGGTAGGGAGATGAGTTATGGTGTTCAATCTTGAACTCTACGCACAACTCTTTCATCATCTTATTGTTCAAGTTAGATCCATTATCGGTAATGATCTGGCCAGGAACACCATAATGGCAGATGATATTGTTTTTGATAAATCGGACCACCACTTGTCGGGTTACATTAGCGTACGACACTGCTTCGACCCACTTGGTGAAGTAATCAATGGCTACAAGGATGAACTGAGCTCCGTTTGATGCTTTGGGCTCAATCAAGCCAATCATGTCGATTCCCCATCTGGAAAAAGGCCATGGGGAAGAAAGAACTTTGAGATGCGTTGGCGGTACATGAATTTTGTCGGAGTATATCTGACACTTGTGACACCTCCTCATTTACTTGTAGTAGTCGGATTCCATTGTCAACCAATAGTACCCTGCTCTTAGAATTTTCTCGCCATTGTGTGTCCGTTGGCATGAGTGCCAAAGGATCCTTCGTGAATTTCTTTCATCAGCATGTCTGCTTCTGGTCTGTCGACGCATCGAAGCAAAACTATGACGAAGTTTCTCTTATAGAGTATGTCACCGCTCAGGAAGAAGTTTCCAGCCAGTCTTCTGAGGGTTTTTCTGTCCTTCCTTAGTGTCCCAGATGGGTACTCTTGTTTTTGAAGGAAACATTTGATATCGTGATACCAAGGTTTGTCATCTATGATTGTTTCAATCGCCAAGATGTAAGCGGGCCGTTCAAGGCGCATTATGTCGATCTTAGGTAAGTCGGTCCATTGACCTACACTAATCATGGAAGAGAGGGTGGCTAATGCATCAGCCATGTGATTCTCATCACGAGGGATGTGATGAAACTCGATTCTGTTGAAGAAAGGTAACAACCTTCTTGCATAGTCTTTTTAAGGAATCAACCCTGATTGGTATGTGTTCCAATCTCCTTTTATCTGATTGATAACCAGGGCTGAGTCGCCGTATACGTCCAAGTTTTTGATCCTTAAATCAATCGCTTCTTCGAGACCCATAATACAAGCTTCGTATTCGGCCTCGTTGTTTGTACATTTGAATGTGAGTCGAGCGGTGAAAGGAATGTGGGTACCCTGAGGGGTAACAATTATTGCCCCAATTCCATTTCCATAATGATTAACTTCTCCGTCAAAGATAAGTCCCCACTGGGAACCTGGTTCTGGCCCTTCACTGGGTAGCGGTTCATCGCAATCTTTCATTTTTAAATACATGACATCTTCGTCTGAGAAGTCAAACCCAATTGATTCCTGATCGTCAATCGGTTGATGAGCCAAATGATCGGCTAAAATACTTCCTTTAACGGCTTTTTAGGCACGGTACTCTATGTCATATTCTGATAACAACATCTGCCAACGGGCAATCCTTCCCGTGAGAGCAGGTTTTTCAAAAACATACTTGATTGGATCCATTTCGGAGATCAACCAAGTAGTGTGACGAATCATGTACTGGCGAAGACGTTTGGCTGCCCAAGCCAAAGCGCAACAAGTTTTTTTGAGCATAGTGTACCGAGTTTCGCAGTCGGTGAATTTCTTGCTTAGATAGTAAATGGCAGACTCTTTCCGTTTGGTTTCGTCTTGTTGGCCAAGTACACACCCCATTGAGTCTTCCAAGACTGTGAGGTAGATGATCAGCGGTCTTCCTTCCACTGGGGGTGATAGAATCGGAGGATTCAATAGATATTCCTTAATACTGTCGAAGGCGGTTTGGCAATCTTCTGTCCAAACGCAGTCCTGGTTCTTTTGAGTAATTTGAAAATTGGCGCACAGGTCGCGGTCATAAGGAATATGAATCTAGAGATGTAGTTCAAACGTCCCAGGAATCCTCTGACTTGTTTTTTAGTTTTCGGAGAAGGCATTTCTTGAATGGCCTTGACCTTGTCAGGATCAACCTCAATTCCTTTCTGGCTGACGATGAACCCTAAGAGTTTCCCTGAACGGACACCGAAGGTGCACTTGTTGGGATTTAAGCGGAGTTTGTACTGTCTCAAACGCTCGAATAGCTTTGACAGGTGGGTCACATGCTCCTATTCTGTCTTAGATTTTGCAATCATATCATCAACATATACTTCGATTTCTTTGTGTATCATGTCATGAAAAAGAGTAGTCATGGCCCTTTGATAGGTTGCCCCAGCGTTCTTCAAACCGAACGACATTACCTAGTAATAAAAGGTACCCCATGGGGTAATGAACGAAGTTTTCTCCATGTCTTTCGGCGCCATTTTGATCTGGTTATAGCCCGAGAATCCATCCATGAAGGAGAAAACTTTGAACTTTGTTGTACTGTCAACCAGCATGTCAATGTGTGGTAAAGGAAAGTCGTCCTTTGGACTTGCCTTGTTCAGATCCCTGTAATCGACACACATTCTGACCTTTCCGTCCTTTTTCGAAACAGGTACGATATTGGCTAACCATTGAGGATATTCTGATGTAGCGAGGAATCCCGCGTCAATCTGTTTCTGTATCTCCTCTTTGATTTTGATGGCCATGTCCGGGTGAGTGCGTCTCAACCTCTGCTTTACTGGCGGACATTCCGATCTTAACGGCAAGTGATGTTCCACGATGCTGGTATCCAACCCTGGCATGTCCTGATAGGACCAAGAGAATACATCGGGGAATTCTTTGAGAAGCTTTATCAAACTCTCTTTGGCAATTGGACTGAGCAGTGCCCCAATCCTGATTTCTTTTCTCTCCTTTTCTGAACCCAAGTTTACCGTTTCCAACGGCTCTTTGTGAGGTTCAATGGACCTTTCCTCTTGTCTGAGTAGTCGGGAGATCTCTTTTGGAATTTCATTGTCAACTTCTTCTTCAGCCCCAAATACCGGGAACCCAAAGTCGGGGAGAAGGCATCGGATCGTATGTTTCGACGGGGTTTAAAACAAGCAATCTGCATGACGTGATGATTCGTGTTTAGAAGAGATAGAGAAAAGGCAAGTGTGTGCAGTGTATTTCTTTTACTGCTTGTTTTTATTATTGAATTGTTTTTTAGGATTACCATTTTCTGAGAAAAGTGAAAAGAGAAAACAGCAATTAATGCGGAAATTACAGAACGACGTTATTTTATTAATGAACAAGTCGATTCTTGAAACTACAGCCCTATAAAACAAAACTCTGTCGCTTCGGGCGAAGCGAAGAGGGAAAATTTACAGAAAGTGAGCCCTATCAAAACATCTGTTTCACCTGGGCAGGGTGAAAGGTTAAAGATGGCAATTACTTTGACTGGCGAACGACCTTCGGAGCATCGACAACAACCCATTAGTGGCGAACTCCTCGGTGAATCACAAAGTCTGGCACCTTCCTTGATTTGTCTTCAGAAATAATGCTGATTTCTGGTGGAGCAGGATCAATGGAATCTGTCTCTCAGGCAGAGTTTTCGTAGGAGAATTCCTCTGTTGCATTTTGCATAGCATTTGTGCTCTCAGCTGTATCTCCCCATCCAGATGGCTGGATGTCTTCGAGCCTGATACGAGAGCTTTCGGGAGCGGTGTACTTGACCATATAGTCGTATTTTCCACTCGGTTGTCCCAGAGTGTCCCACACTTCTTTCGAACTGGAGGAGTCATCCCTCTCGATGACGTTGACCTCGGGAAAAGTATAGTTGATGAATTCAAGTCCTGCAAATGTTGAGAATTCATCTTCATGTTTAGTAGTTTCTGAATGACCTGAGTGTTAATCCCATGACATGGTGGGGACACAGGTATTCTGTTCAATGATGCTCAGCTGAGTTTCATTACTCGGCTGACTTTCTGGCCCCAAGTCTCCTGGGTAAGGCTGCCACATTGGCAGGCCATCCATCGGGCCATAGTAATCGTGGTCAAAGTTGTCTTTCATCAGAGTGTCCTCCTCTAATGAATTTGGCAGAGCACGACATCCTTCCGGATTACAACCTCCGTATATCATTTCGACATCTGACCGTGGTATAAATCTCGGACTCTGTGCGAGATAGAAAAATGGCGTAGGCACCTCTTCTTGAGACATATAACCGTCCTCGTTAAGATAGGACTTCCATTCTTCATCCATGTCGGAGGGATCTTCCTCATTGATAGCATGGATTGCTTGAGACACTAGGTGAAGGAACCCTCCACTGTGAAAGAAGTTCTGAATGGGATGAATACTTTCATTGTTAGCAGCTATTCGGGTACAGGTTACAGAAAAACCAAGACCCTTCTTTGTTGTATTGCTAGTAGGAATGACAACCTGTCCCCATCCTATTGTATCGGTACTCTCGACCGCTTTAATAGCATCTTTGTATGAGGAAATCGAAGTTCCTCCTCCGGATTAATCGTCCTTGTGTAGCGACAGTACTTGGAACTGGGTTTTAATTATCCCTTCTGGTTCCACATAAGTGGATGACGATAAATTGCTGACGAGCAAGGCCTGTTCCCCACAGACTGTGATGAGTTGGCCGTTCTGGACGAACTTTAGCTTTTGGTGGAGGGTCGAGGTAACCGCTCCAGCCTGATGTATCCAAGGTCTTCCTAATAAATAATTGTACGTTGCCCGGATGTCCATGACCTGGAAGGTAACTTGGAAAGTGTGAGGACCAATAGTTATGGGAAGATCAACTTCGCCGATAACCGTTTTTCTAGATCCGTCGAACGCTTTGACGACGACCTCGCTGGTTCTCATCGGAGGGCCTTTGAATGATAATTAAGTCAAAGTGGACTTCGGCATAACATTCAGGGCTGACCCTGTGTCTACCAGTACGCTGGCTAAAGCATCGTCCTGGCAGTTGACTGTGATATTGAGTGCCATGTTATGACGGCGACCCTCTTCAGGTAATTCCTCATCATTAAATCCCAAATTATTGTAGGAAGTGATGTTAGAGACAATATTATCGAACTATCTGATTGTTACATCCTGTTCCATAAAGGCTTGCTCCAAGACTTTCTATAGAGCCTCCCTGTGCGCTTCTGAACTGAGTAATAGTGATAATACCGAGATCTTTGAAGGAGTTTGTAACAGTTGATCAACAATGTTGTATTCACTCCTTTGGATGAGCTTCAGCATCTCATCATCGCTTTTCGAAAGGTCGGGATTACTGGATTGACCGACTGATGGATTAGAAGCTTCTGTATGAAGTTCCTTTTCTTTGTTAGACTCTCCAACTCCTCTGTTGAAGATTCTACCACTCCGCGTTACACGACTGATGTCTGCAATATTCACGACGGAGGGTAACATAATTTCCTTTCCATTTTCAATTATCGTTGCACTGTATTTGTAAGGGATTGCCTTAGCTGATTCATACGGTAGTGGTCCCGGCAGATAGATGACTATGGGAGCCTTCTGGTTTTTCTGACCATCATACGTAATCTCGATCCGTTCCCGGTTGGGAACTCTCGATTCGTCAAGCAGAGGGATAATGGTAAAAACATCCCTAGTTTTTTTATGATCAGAGATTACAACAACGTCGTCAATTTGATTGGAAAGGTAGCTCGGCGACCAATTGACGGGTCCGAAACCTAGATATGGACGAATCTCTCCACGATCCAACTGCCCCTGGAGAGCTGCTCGCACAAGGTAGCACCCTTGGTTACTTTTCGAACAGACTCCACAAAGTTCATAATTGTGTGGTGGCACCTGGCCACGCCCACTTTGAATACAATGTAACCTCACTAGGTTAGCTTCCACGAGTCGGACATCCTGACTTTGACGCCGAGTAGGATTCCTGTTATTGATACTAATTTGCTGAGTATCTTCATCCATGTAGATTGGCATCCACCAATGATTTAACAAGTGCTGAAGTGCCTCCTGGACAAGGGCACATCCCTGATCGTTTTCGTAACCCGCTTTACAGCTGTGATAATTATGTGATATCAGGAATCCGAGTCGGACCTGCTCAGCATGCAGCTCTACCAAGTTGGTATTCATCAAGCGAATATCGAAAATTTGAATCATGTTGATTTGATAGGGATTCCTATCATGGTAGTCCTGGATCTATCCAAGATCCATCTGACGCTGGAGGGTCTCTTGTATGAAAGAGCATCCCTGTTTGTTTACCGAGCAAGTCAGACAAGAACTGTAATCGTGCCGCGGTAGATTATGATACTGGCTTTGCCTTGAGTGCATTGCCACCAGGTTGACATTCATCGCACGGATGTCGTGGTTCTGAATGACGTTGGAATTCGTATAGACCATGTTAACTCCACGAACTCGGTGCTCTTGGATCCATCCGAGATCCATCTGTTCCTGTAGAGTTGATTGCACCATAAAACATCCTTGATTATTTTTAGAGCAGACACCAGACTGGTGATAATTGTGAGGTGGCACATGGCCATATCCACTCTGTCTACAATGCATCTTGACCAGATTAGTCTTTAACAAGAGTACATCATGAATTTGATAGACATTGTTAAATTCTTTCTCAATCAGGTTAACTGCAGCTTTCTCATGTTGAGGCAGCGGGTTCGTAAGAACATTGGGATTCGTATCTTTGAAAGATAAGAGCCCGCTCCTAACAAGCTTTTGCACATCAGATTTGAAATTGAGACAATTCTCTATGTTATGCCCTGATCCTCCTTGATGATAAGGGCATGTCTGATCCACCTTAAACAAAAAAGGCGGATTTTTCAGTACTGTAAGAGGAGACTTAGTCTGGATGTGCCCCTTAGCCAGTAGTAACGGAAATAGTTCTGCGTACAACATGGGTATAGGATCAAACCCTGACGGTCGTGTTGTACGGTTGTTATTATATGGAGGACGAGCCTGCTGAAGAGGATGTTGCGTCCTTTGCTGATTAGGTTGGCTTTGCGCAACCTGAGGTTGATACGTAGGAATAGGCGCATGACTGATAGCAGGAGTTACAGCTGCTACCGGTTGATAACGTCACCTTTGCTTTCTGAGAGAGATATTCCCAATATCTTGCTCTTTTTTCTTAGGGAGAGCAATACTGTATCGTTTTGTACTACTCGATGATCCAGCGTCTTTAACTAAACGTCCTTCCCGGACGGCTTCCTCAAGACGAACCCCCATACCGACCATTTCGGTGAAATCACTGGGTGCACTGGCAACCATTCTGTCGTAGTAAAATGACCTTAAGGTTTTTAAGAAGATCTTTGTCATCTCTTTTTCCTCAAGAGGTGGACAAATCTGAGCGGCAACTTCACGCCATCTCTGGGCGTACTCCTTAAAGGTTTCCTTGTCCTTTTGTGACATTGATCTGAGTTGATCTCTGTCCGGTGCCATGTCCAAATTATATTTGTATTATTGGACGAAGGCAGTACCAAGATCTCTGAATGTACTAATCGTAGTACGGTTTAAACCCATGTACCATTTGAGTGCGGCACCGGTTAAACTATCCTGAAAGTAGTGAATCAGTAAGTCTTGATTCTTCGTCTGAGCTGACATTCGCCGAGCGTACATCACCAGATGGCTCTGAGGGCAAAGTTACCCTTGTATTTTTCAAAGTCGGGCACTTGAAATTTGTGCGGAACTTTCACATTGGGGACCAGACAAAGGTCTGCGACGTCCTTTCCAAATAAATCCTGACCGCGGATGGCTTGCAGTTCCTTCTGCATTTCCAGAAACTGTTCATGGAATTCATCCATTCTATCGAACATAGTTTCCTTCTTACCAGAAGATATTGGCGGAATCTGTCCTTCTGGGACAGTGTGCACCACAGGGGGTGGCACCATGACTACGGCAGTGAATCTTGGTGTTTCCCAAAGTTTGTAACCTTCAGGAGTTTTCAGTATGCCCCTGGAATCTTCGCTTTCCCGAAGTTTATAACCTTCAGGCCCATCGGCTTCTGTTATGATTCCCTGATCTTCAGTGATCGGCGGAACATATCCTTCCAGGATATAGTTAACAGGCATTCCCCAAGGACGATCTTTCGGCATTTGATACCTAGGATCATACTTTTCCACTATGGGCGTTGAGGTGATCTCTGAGATCACAGTCCTTTGTAGCTGAGCTTCTGACATGGCTTGCATGTCGTTATGAAGCTTTCTCATATCCTCTCTCAGAGCGTCGATCTCTTCTTTCAACTCTCTATTTTCTTCCTCAAGATCATCCATCTTTTTCTGACGATTGGCCCGAGTATTATACGAATGAGACAGTTTGACTCTAGAACCGAGACACAAACGTGAGATTCGTAGGTAAGAAGAATATGCGATGTGAGAATGATGAATGCAATGATTATATTATTTGTTTTTTGGTTTAATCAAAATAAACTTCGATAATTAGATTGCAAATATCAAACAGTGGGGAAACCCCTTTTTTATTGAATTCAAAGGATTACAGAAATGGAAATACAGTAGATTACAAGGTGCAGAAACAGAAACCTAAGCTAATGGGTCCCGAGTTTTCTCTGAAGAGAAATCGGGTGCTGACTCTGGTACTTTCCTTTTCTTTGACCGGGGCTCTTGGGCCGTTGTTGGGTTGTCATTCCTTTGCTAGGTGAAAGGAGTGAGAAAATTCCTTTGGTTGTCCTGATTATCCACAGCATGTTGCTCTAAAATCTCGATCAGAGCATCCTTTTCTTTCAGTAGTTGCTGTATTTTGATGCACTCTATGTTGAGGGTGCGGTACTTGTTATTCCAAGACCTCCTTTCCTTTTGCACTTTGTTGAGAGTTACCTGAAGCTTTTCCGTTTCTGTCATGAAATACATGACAGATTCCTTTGGCGGAAGAATTCTGTGACGAGGATACGGCATTTTTAGCTTGAGAGCTATAGTTTGTACCCAGTGGAGATAAGGCTCCACCGAGACAGAGTCCGCTTTTCCTAGAGACTCCTGTCCTTTCTTATGAACATGTTTCCAAGCGTGCACTATTTCTATCTTTAGTGCTCTGTCACTTTCTCCTTCCTTGAAGAAAAGACCTTCCAGATGAGCATTAAGTGGGACATGCCTCATCGGGTATCCGAATTGACGACGAACCAACACTGGATGGTAGTTGATTCCTCCTTTAGTTCCTATGAGGGGTACGTTAGGGAAGTTTCCACAACGATCAATGATCATGATTCCATCATAGATCCTATTGCACCAATCTATATCAGAGTTGGTAAGAGACATGATCTTCTGCGACCAACGTAAGGCACTCTTATGATCCCAAAATGCAGCAGACTTGGGCAAATGGGAGATAAACCATTTATATAGCAGGGGTGCACAACACGTGATCATTCCTCCACTGTACAAATTTCCTAAGTGTACAGAATGATACACATCTGCGAGCAAAGTCGGCACAGGGTTTCCAATGAGAAAAACCTTAATGGCATTGATATCTACAAAGTTATTGATGTTGGGAAACAAAAACAACCCGTAGGTGAGTAAGACAAAGATGCTTTCAAAAGCAGTCACGTTCCCGATACTGGCGAAGTACAGGGCTTTCTTTGTCAAGAACTGGGCTGGCAAACCTTGTATGCCACCCTTAGTGATCATGTGAGTCCTGACCTTAGACTCATCCAAATGAATTGCTCTTGCAATGGTCTGATTATTTGGAATTTCTTCCAGTCTAGAAAATGGAGCTTGATCTGTAATGTGTAGATCAATCAGATGAGAATATTCCTCCAGCGTTGGTGCTAGCTGGTAATCCAGGAACGTGAAACAGTGATAAACTGGACTGTAAACCTGGATGAGTGCATCCATGATTCCCTCAATCACATAGACTCTTAGCAGAGATAGCAAACCTCCGTACTTGGCTCTGAAAGCCTCTTAGTTTGTGATCATCCTCGCCAAACCTCTTAAATCCTCTAGTTTTGGAATCCTGAAGGTGTACTTATGAGTTCTCCTTCTATCGAAATCCATTAGCGTAATTCTTTTCTCTGATATTTGCAATCACAGTCTTAGTTTAATTTGAAAAACAGAGAGACTAGAAGAGAAATTTTTTTGAATGTTTTAATGTTTTTTTTAAATGAATGCATGAATGCAGCACACAAAAACATAGAAAAAACATGGGGTCAAAGGGTCGTTGTCATGAAGTCAAGGCTCTACCCATCCCCAAAGGTTTATACTAGGGTGATTTTTTGTACCTGTACTCAAAATCATCAGCTCCTCCCAGGATAACAAACAGCAAGCGGATCACCAGCGAGATGTGTGAAATCTTAGAGTAAATGCTATTCACCGAGAATAGATCATCAGCCTCAAATGAGGGTAGTATCGCGTGACAACTATTTCCGATTGCTTCCACACTACAAAAGGGTTGGCTCCTCAGCTTCTCGGACATCACAATCGGCCCATTGCCTATGAGAGGGAATGGGTTGCATTGGTCAGCCTCCACTGAGGTTGATGGTCGACCTCGTCGCTATCACTTATCTTAAGTGTATACTCAATCTTTCCACATGCTACATCACACGCATTCCCATTAGTAGAAAAATAAACAGGTATAGCAATTAGGAAAAATAGTATATATATTCGTCCTAAAGTCCTAGACTTTAAAGAGCTACGAACCCTATGTCCCTGACAAAAAATGGCTCCCCGGCGGAGTCACCATTTTGTGTTTTCTTTCCTATTTAAAGGTTTTTGACCTAGGATCCTAGTGAAGTCAACAAAGAGTCCTATCCTAGAAAGAAAGAAAGACCGGCCCCACGGTGGGTGCCACTTTTCAAAGTTTCTACCTAATAGATGGGAAGAGAACAAGATCTTGCTACAAAGGTGAGACAGATCCTAATGACACGTCCCCAGTGAAGTCGCCATTTTTTCTGTAGCGAGCGATTTTGGATGTGGTTGCGAAGCACTACCGCTCTTTGGTATCTACAACTCGATTCATTTTTTATCCTATTGAAGCTGATGAAGGAAGGGAAATAGATGTCTCAAATTAACCCTGCTTGCAAACTGAGTTTAAACAGTCAAAACTGTTGGTTTACAGATGCTACAAAGATTCGGGGTTTCTATTAAGTTTATTTTTTTTAAAAGTAGTGTTCGGTCGATGGGTGGGAGGTTTAAGATGTTAGGACGGATGTATGAAAGTATGGGATTTTGGGTTTTTGTTTAGTGTGCTCTCTAAGATTTTCCTTTTTCCGAAATAGGGAAATCAGAGCGTTCGTAGTTCCTCCTATTCTAAGGGAGGAAATGGTGTTTTGGTGTCTTGTTCAAAGCCCAAGACGTGAAGATAAAGGTGGTTTGTATCTTGTTCAAAGCCCAAGACGTGAAGCTGAAGGGTCTATTTGTATTTTGTTTGAAGCCCAAGATGTGAAGCTAAAAAGGTGTTATCTTCAGAGAGAATTTGTTATCTCTAAAGAGGTTTGTTTGTCACAACTATTTATAAAGGAGAATTACTTTAACCGGGATGTGTGAATCCGGCAATGCCATAATTTCCTTTATAGGGGGTTCCAACCTGAAGGAGAAGACTTTAACTCAGTGTAGAGCAATGCCATCTTTCCTTAGGAATTTCTCATACTAAAAGAGGGACAGTGGCATGGATGTAGATGATCCAGAGGCTTGTCGCTTACAGCGATTAGATGAAGGGGAAGGAGTTGTTGATGTTTGTGTACTGTGGACGAGGCACAACTTTGATGCTAAAAGGTTGATTGGATCAACCTGTGGTTTTCTTATACAAAGCCTAAGAGGAGGCTATTGGCCCAACAAAAGGGAGTTTTTTTGTGTCTCGTACGAAGCCCGAGAAAGAGGCTAAAGGATTTAACTCAACAAAAGAGTATTTTGTATCTCGTACAAAGCCCGAGATGGAGGCTAAAAGGTTTTGACTCAACAAGAGAGAGTTTTTTATACTCAACAAGAGAGTGTTTTTGTATCTCGTATGAAGCCCGAGATGGAGGCTAAAGATGGTGATTGACTCGATGAGGGAGTTTTTAGTATCTCGTATAAAGCCCGAGATGGAGGCTAAAATTGTTAGCTCCGCTGGGGAGAATCATTGTACAAAGCCCAAGAGGAGGCTATGGCGCTGTTTCATTTGAGTGACAGGTCCAGTATGCTGATTTAAAAAGAAAATCAATTCTTATATGAGTAATGCTGTACTCAAGGATTTTGATTCGAGGATCAGGGTTATTTACTGTTCTTTAAGGAAGTGGGAAATCCAAAGGGTATTGAGACTGTCCGTGTCCACGGGGTTCCTTCCTATTCTTGAAGGGTGCTTGAGAACGTCTTTGGGACTCAAGGGTTTTAGATTGTCCAAGTCTAGAGTTTCATCTTTTGTACTATGCTTTGAGAAACAGTGGTAGACTCTTAGAAAGACAACTCTATTAAGATGACTGATTTCTGTTCCTATACCTCTAGGAGGTCATCGGGACAATTTGTACGAAGCCCAAGAGGAGGCTGGAAACTTTTAAGAAGCCGATCGGTCCTTGTATGAAGCCCAAGAGGAGGCTATCATTCCCGGAGGAAGAATCATTATACGAAGCCTAAGAAGAGGCAGTGAATACTTCTAAGAAGTCGACGGGTCCTTGTACAACGCCTAAGAGGAGGCGGGGATGCTTTTAGGAAGCCTGTGGGTCCTTGAACAATGCCCAAGAGGAGGCCGATGCCTTTAAGAAGCCGCTGGGTCCCCAAACCCCAAGAAATTCAAGACAGGCTATTCACGAGGAATAGATCAAGCCAGGAAAGTTCGAGAATTTGGAAGAAACTGAAGAGATGCCATTCACGGAGAAAATATCATCTCTGGGGAATAGAGTTTCTTGACAAGTGCTTTTAAGAAGCATGTGGGTCCCCAAACCCCGAGAAGTTCAAGACAGGCTATTCATGAGGAATAGATCAAGCCAGGAAAGTTCGAGAATTTGGAAGAAACTCAAGAGATGCAATTCACGGAGAAGAGATCATCTCTGGGGAATAGAGTTTCTTTGACAACTTCTATGAGTGACAGTCTATGAAAGGGTTCACCGAGAATGCTGCCTTTCATGTCTCCATATTGTTTAACCCCAAGAGGAGGGAAAACTGTGTCTGGTAATCCTATGGGGATCTAGTTTTGACTATTTAAGAGTGATCAACGAGCTTAATGCTAGACGTAGTTGCCGGGGAAACTCTAAATATCTATACTATTATTACACAGTTAATATGAGTTTATGAAAGAATACTTACAGCGAAACAGCCCCACAATACAGTTATATGTATATGAAAGCGGTAAATGAAAGCAATAACCACTTACTCGGTTGTAGAGCTTCCATGCTGTTTAGTTAGTTGTTCAACAAAGAAAGATCGAAAACAACAGTATATTTCAAAATCAAGGGAGAAAGTGCTTTAAAAAAAAAGAAAGATTTGGGGCTTACAGCTCAAGGAGAGGCCCAAGGTTTTATCAGTGATCGCACTGTTGAATTTGTACAGAGGGACTTATACGAGTGACTAAGGCTCAAAAATTGTTTGTTGTACAAAGGGATGTGTCTTACACTCTCTCAAGAGGCCCAAGGAGTTTTTTAAAGAAAAAGAGTGGGGCTTATAACACGAGGGTAGGCCCAGATGATTTTTCGTTCGAAATGGCGATCGCGCCGAGATTTTCTTTTAACACAGAGGGACTTATATAATATGTGAGACCCAAATTTGTTTTGGTTAAAAGGGGATTGGGTCTTACACTCTATTAGAGGCCCAGTTGGTTTTAAGAAATGAAATGGGTCTTACTACTCGAGGGTAGGCCCAGTTGGTTTGATTTTGAATTGACGATTGCGCCGAGATTTTTGAAAATACAGTGGGACTTATACAATAAGTGAGGCCCACTATTTTGGTATTTTACAAAAAGGGTTTGGGTCTTACACTCTATTAGAGGCCCATGAGTGTTTGGAAATGATTTGTTTGAGTGAAAATCAAAGAAACCCTAATTTTATTCTCTAAAAGTAAATATTTAAAGAAAATCAATGAAAAATACCAAATAGGTTTGAATAAACCACTTGTGATTTTTGTTTAAGGTTTGAAAAATGAGGTATAAATCACAAGAGATATTAAAATTCATTTGGTCTTGAATTTTCAAGATGAATATTCATTTTAAAATGTTTAAAAACAAATAAAAATGAATTTATTCACAAAAATACTAATTATATTAAATAAATAATATAAACTTTTTTTTTGTGGAATAAAATATTTCAACATTTTTGTGATTTTTTTGCAAAAAGAACCAATAAAAAATAATTAAAATTGAAAGAGTTATTAATTTTCCAATTAATTAATAAAACATGAAAATATTGAAAAAAATGGCAAAATGTGAAAAAACACAAAATGGCATGGGTGGGGTTTGAACCCAAGACCTCAAGGTTACAAGGCGCGCACCTTACCACTGGGGTGATGATACATCCATTGTTTGAAACAAAACAACAAATATACAAGGCATGACTTGGTTTTAGGCCTGGCCCAAGGCAAGATTTGACAAGTTTTGGCTCAGAAACTTGAAGGTCATAACTTTTTCAATTCTTAATGGTTTGAGACAAAATTTATATGCATCTGGACCAGAATTTCACAAGGAATCCAATGGTGGTGGTAGTTTTTTCAGATCACACTCCCTCCTCAAAACCCGATAGTGGTTTTGAAAATGACCTATAATTGCATTTTCTATGCTACAACTTGGTACAGACATGGATTACATGGTGAATTAGCTCAAACACAACATATACAACATGTATGAGATGTATATGATCAGTGGACTTCAAAGCATTGCATGATTCAAAGATTCCAAGTTGTGAGGCTTACCTCTTTTTTTGAGATTTTGGAGCTTTTGTTCAATCTGTCAAGCCTTTTATTCCAGAAATGATTTGATGATGTAGACACACTCAAATGATCCCTTAGAAGCTTTTAGGATGATTGGAATTGGCTGGTACCTGCAAAAACACAAACAGTCCCTTTCTTGCAAAAGGGGTTAAAAGTGACCAAAATAGCAACTCTCTCAAATGGTGTTCCAGATGTATGAAACCATTTGGGACAGTTCAAGGATGATATTTGGAGTATGTTTGAGGTTTTATCTGGTTTGGAAAGTGACTGAATCAAGACATGGCTTGAAAAATGTACAAAAGGCCTATTTTGAGGTTTTGAGAGGTGGCTTTGTGATTTTGTGATTATAGGTCACTTGTGATAGTTTGCACAACTTACATATGATATATGTGAGGTGTGTGTGTGATTGATTGTGATGGAAAAGCTCTCAAGCTCAAAAACTCAAAGTTGCCTTGCTAAAGAAGGCATTTTTGCCAAGAGAAAGAGGTTTTGAGGAAAGCATCTGTTTGATGGCTTTGGTGTACTCAAATTGAGCAGAAATGAGCTCTATTTATAGTAGAGCAAGTTTGTTTTGGGATCCACGGTGAATGGCAACTACAGCAGAGGTTTGGCCAATGTTGTCCAATGGAAATCCAAGTCTCCTCTAGCCATTGACTAGAGGTTAGGGCACAGGCCTGTGGTTCCCTTGGTTTAGGATAAGTCTTGACTGAATTCAGTTGAGAATGGCTCAGTCCATGCCTCCTTGATGCTTCCATTGAATGCTCCAATCCAAAATTGGAGTCTTGTCCCTATTTTGGCAATTCTAGGTTCAACATGCTATTTCTTGTTCCAAAGACTTTGGAGGCTTCGCTCAGTGATTGTCCCCTTTAGATTCAATCCTCAGAGGTGTCCAAGTGGATAGGAGTGTTTGGATTTGCACAATTTTGGCAAATCGAGCAAAAGTGCAAAATTTGTCTTGCCTTGACAGATTTCAACAAAGCAACTTGCCAATGTTATATCTCATGGCTCAAATTGAATTTGGTAATGTTATTGGCCATTTTGGAAAGCCCTTATATGATACAACAACTGTTTGATCATATTTGGTTTTGATACTTTTTGAATCCAAGTGAAAAATGTCCCTACATTTGGAAAAAAGTAAGGCAAAATCTGACTTAGTGAGATTTTCACTAAGTGTTGGAACAAAGTGACTTTTCTTGATTTTGATCATTCCATAACTCAAAATCCATGAGGAATTTGGACATAGGTCAGTATGAAGTTTTTGTAGAGGGTAATGAGATCTACAAATCAAGCTTTGGATGGGAGAAAATGGCTTTGTGGTTTAGGAGTTATGATCCTCCAAAGTTGGTACCCTAGCCAC
Source organism: Lathyrus tuberosus (assembly GCA_022829125.1). Lineage (NCBI taxonomy): Eukaryota > Viridiplantae > Streptophyta > Magnoliopsida > Fabales > Fabaceae > Lathyrus > Lathyrus tuberosus. Next base: position 4,168,703 of record JALAZF010000523.1, on the reverse strand, counting down.
TTTATTTTTAACTTAGAAAAATTTCTAAGTTTTTATGGTTACCCCTTTTACAAGTTATCCAACTTTTCTTGATTTTTCTTGATGAATGATGATTCAAATCATACATTAACATCATTTTAGGATTAAAAATCCATTTTAGTGAAAAATATCAAAAAGTCAAAGTTGACTTTTGTGCACAGTTGACTTTTTACCCGATGAATTCCAAACTGTGCAATCCTTTAGGAAATCATGTCCTTGACCTAAATCAAACTTGATGGACATGTTCCATGGGTGTTATAGGGTGTATTGAATCATGTCTTAGGGCTTGGGAGCATGTCCTGGTCAAAAGTCAAAGTTAAAGTTGACTTTTCCCGCGAAACCCTAACTGTGGTTCAGATGAAATTGAAACTTGTTGCTCAAGCTTCTTGGATCAATCCATTGTTCCAAATGGATTAATATGGCATATTGGAGATCCTCAAATCCTCTCTTGAGGTCTTGGTTCATGATTGGTCCCAAAAGTCAACTTAGGGTGAATTAGGTCAAGAAACCCTAATTCCTGATTTTTGATGGATGCATCCCCTGAGGCAAAACTGACTGGATGGTTGGGTTCATGAGGTTCCATGGAGTATTTTAGGATATGTTTTGAAGCATTTGCTCATGCCCAGAGGAAAATTTCCATCTGGAGGCCCTGGTCTACCAAAACCCTAATTTGGTGACACTGGCGATCTTGAAGCTTGATCCACCTAGAAGGGAGCAACCTTGTGCTTAATCCTTGAAGTGGGAGTCCTCTTGATCCTTAGTATATACTTGAGAGGTTTAGACAAGTTGAGGATCATGTCATTCCTTGATTGATCCTTTATCTAGAAGCTCTGAGAGGGCTTGAAACCCTAATTTTGATAGTAGTGAATATTGTTGAAATACAAATAGAGTTCGGGTTTTAGTTATCGTTCCACAGAGATTGTTCGGTGATATCGCAGCCGTTCTACAGTCGTAACGTTTCAAGCCTTAAAGTAACAAGGGGTTTTAGGTTGGTTTCGTAGCGTTCGCATTCAAAGTTAATTTAGAAACGGTAAAAAGATTGTTTTAACGGTTTATAAAAGCATGTCAAGGTTAGGGTTCGACAAACCACTTTGCACATATATAATCGATAAAGCTAATGAACTCGGTTAAATGATAAATACAATCACATATCCTCCCAATATGTTTACTTCTAACACATATTGTGAGTTTTATCATTTTGATCCTTTGTTGATTTCTCACACAAACTATCAAAATGACAACATTAAAGTTCAATATTTATGAACATCAACTCACATTACTATCTCTAGCCAATGGACATTGATGGATGAAAAACCTAGGTAAAGAGTTGGAGCATATTTCTCAATCATGAACCAACACAAAGAATAAACATAGAAACAAGGTTTTTCACCATACATTCATCATCTAAGAGTTCACAAACTAGAATCAATCCATATACATACAAAGGAAAGGTTTACCTACATCTAACCTTCACACAAAAGAGAAATTAGCTACACATATTCATGGTAGCTTGATCAACAAGAATCGGGAGAAGAGAATCGAGCATCAACGACGATTTATCGACAAAATGATGCTTTCAATCTTCCAAAGATGAAGTGCTACAGTGTATAATGTACTTTTATCTAAGAATGCAATAGAGTGTCCCAAAATTCTGATCAAAACAACTTATAAAGGGGCTGAGTTTCGCGGCGCGCGCTGAGCGGGCTCCACTTAAAAGATAAACCGCCTAAAAGCGCACTGAGCGTGCTAAAGAGCCCGCTGAGCGCACAAGCTTTTGTAATTACTTCCATCCTCGCGCTGAGCGCGCTCAAAGCATGCTCCAAAAATGAATATTTTGCAAAACTGTTTTTGTGGGGCCTTCATAGCTCCATTCTTCACCCTTCTATGCAAAAATCTGCAATAAAAACACTAAAGTTAAATAGATAAGTCAAATAATGGAATTAACTAGAAAACGGTTATAAAACGGAAACAATGGGAAAAGGCTTGGATTTACAAATAAAGCTCACAAAAAGGTGCTAAAAACTAATCTAAATATTAACACTTTTTAGCACCTAACAACTCTCCCCAACTTGTTTCTTTGTTTGTCCTCAAACGAAGATAAAATAGAATAGAAGCAAGCGGAAAATCGGAAATAAACACTAACAAAAAGTAATGGTTCAAACCAAATAAACACTCACACACGTACCACTCGGCCTTACTAAGAATGAAAATATGTAAATGAACTAACTTCTAAACATAAATAACAAGCACAAATCATAAGCAAACAAATGTTCAAATTGGAATCACCTAATTTATTCAAATGAGCCTAGCTCAATATATATACAAGGGACAAAACACACTCATAGCAAAAGTGTCAGTATTCAGAACAATTCATGCATTCATCAAACCAATTCAACAAGAAAACCAAGGAAACAAAGATCTCTTAAAGGCTTCTAAAGGTTGTAACATGGCAAGGTTTAACAAGAAAGGGATATTTGTAAAAGGCCAATGAAACAAAGTGGTTAACAAAAATTTTCAACAATGAAGAACATGCCAATAACCCACTTAGACACCTCATAACAATTCAATTCCATCCTTTCTTTTCTTGTCTATTCTTTTCTTATGGTGCACTATTTCATTTTCTTTTCAAGCAACTCCTTTTGGAGTGCAGAGCATAGCACAAAATAATGTTTCATGTATCTTTTTCTTTTTCACAAGAGGCACCAAATCACCTTTTCTTTTTCTTTTTCACAAACTAGAACCACTCTCCCCAACTTTAAACCATACCATATTTAATGTGCAATGTTCTTCAAAAGTATGTTCAAACAAAGGGTTAAGTGTATATATAAAAAAACTAGAATGAATCACATTGATTTTCTTTTTAGCATCAACAACCACTATTGAGTGTATTCATTTGATCATTCGACGGGTTGATGCAAGATTCATTCCAATTTCAGGGCTCAACATGGCTAGCAAGTGCTCACACCTCTCATAAGGTAAAATTGAAGTTTATTTGGACTGGTGGTTTTTCTCATAAAAAACATTGCCTAGATCATTTCAATGTTTCCAAGGTTTGCAAATGAATACAAGATTAAACATGAATCATACGAGCTAAACAACAATTACAAAATCTCTCAATATTTATGAACAATGGAGGGACTCACATTTGTGGTTGTCCTAATTGATTCCAAAATGAACAAAAAATGCTAAATGAAGAAAAGCTTGAAAATTATGTAAAGCACAAAGTTCAAAAACATACTAACATTCTACAAAGCACAAAACAGAGTACCTTTGTGTGCACCAACTTAGAATTTTATCATCACCATCAATGAATGGTGAAGTGCATCACTTATTGTTCAAAGAAACAAACTTGCTTCATCCATCAATTACCTTAAAAATAAAGGGGAAACAACAAAAAATTTATGTACAAACAAACCATATAAGCATAAAACAACATCCACCCGGATGCTAAATTCATTAATCAACCAAAATTTTTAACACATATTCAAACTCACATCCGCTCGGATGGAGAATACAAAATTCCTACACAAGGTAGTCAATACAAAATCCAAACATAATAGTTATACCAAATAAAATAAAAAAACAAAGTATAATAAAGGACTAGTCAAACCCAACATCAGTCAAAACTAGAGCTAGACGCTCCATGATCCGCTCCATCATCACCGTCATCGTCACCAAGGTCGCCTTCGCCTGCCCCCTCCGGAAAACCAGGTCTGCCCTCAGGCCAACGAGCATAAGCAATGAGGTCTTCGCGAGACCTCAACCAGTGGTCCACATGTGGCTCCCGAATCTGCAGCTGCAATTGCATCATAGAATCATGCATAAATAATAAAGCCCGCTGATGAGCCTCGTGCATGGCCCAATTGGCCTCAGCACTTGGATCATAAGCGTTCCCACGTCCGCGCCTGCGAGCAGGAGCAGCAGCAGCTACAGGGACAACCTGCTCTAAATCAATCACCCCCATACAATGACGAGTGACATAACTATCATCCACAATTTGGAGCTTCACATTCCCATGAGTAGGTAACGCAACTTGCGCCTCATGGCATAAAGCCATAATCAACCCTGGATAAATAAGGGCGCAAGCTATACGATCTCCAAGCGGTGTACCGCTGGTGGTAGTTCTCTTCATCTCATTAGAAATAATCCGTGCAAAATCCACGGTGTGGCCCTCTGTGCACAAAGGAAAAATCAGAGCCGCGGTCTCCATTGGAATAGAGGAGGTGTGGCTTCTTGGCCGAAGGTTGTATAGAACAACCGACATGACAAGCTGTGTAACAGAATCCAACACCCTCCTAGCAAACTTTATAGGCGCTCCACTAGCGCTTAAAGTGTAAGTACCCCCGGTTCTGCACAAAGCATCCCTAAGTTGGTCGGCATTCCAATTCCGCCGAGCCAACGTCCGTCCAAAGTCACACAACACATCTTCTTCCAGCTGCAGTGGGTTTCCAAGGTAGGTATTGATGGAATCTCTTGAGAAATCGATTTCTTTCCCCCAACCCAAGTTTTGAAAGTGAACCTATCACCACCGGAGGGTAACGCATTAGCGTAAAACTCCCTCACAATGTCTATGTGGTACTCAAGAAAAGGAGAACCAAGCTTATCCCACGCACCACCTTGGACAAAATGGCTCATGTTTCTATGGGGACCATCTGGATCAATCATAATTAACCTGTCTGGCCAAATCGCTCTCTTTTCAAGTTGCACGTATCGTTGTTGTTGCTCGAGGCCAACAAAACGCGTCGTATCGAATTGGCCAGCAGGAGCTCTTCTGTTAGGATTTGACGTAGAACCAACGACTCGTTGTTTCTTTCTTCCTGACATCTGAAAAAAAAAAAGAAAACAACTTATACACAAAACAGTACCACACGTTAGCAAAAACAGCAAGCTAAAATTCCTAAATTATATAAACAATAAATAGAACAATCACAGCACAGCAGAACATAATTAAGAAAAGGGGGAATTTTCTACAAATCTCAGAGCGCGCTAAGCGCGCAGGAGCGCACTGAGCAGGCTCTGCGAAATGAAGAAAAATCCCCCTCTGCAACAGATGGTTCCAAAAGATAAACACTACCCTCACTTCCACTACACAGCCATTGTTACAGAGAAATGCCCACACTGAATTCACAAAAATCAAAACAAATTAAACTTTTCACAAAACCTAATTCTAAAATTTCATACCCTAAATTCTACAATCCTAACTTCTAACCAACATGCAATCATACTAAATAAACACTTATACAGAATTTATTCATAAACAGAAGAAAAGGAAAGAAGAAGAACAAGAACATTCAACATTTAAAAACAATGTCCCAAAAATGAGTTTCTAAATGAAAATGAAAAATTGAAAAACAAAGACTTACAATGTTTGAAGATGATGATGCTTAGCAGAAAATAATAAGGGAGATGATGTAGAGAACTGAAAATCCAAGGAGGTTTTGAAAAACTTGGAGGAGAGAAAATGAGAGAAGGTGAGGGGAATGAGGCAAAAGAGGCAAGGTTTCTGAACCCTAGCCACTTAAACATCTTTCTGGGCCGGGTACAGCTTTGTGGGCCCAGAAAATCAAAATATTTTTTTTCAAAAATTCGCTCACCGCGCTGAGCGGGCAAAGAGCGCACTGAGCGCGCTAGCTTCTGGAAGCAAAGGGTCATTTTTTTCATGAGCGCGCTACCTGCGCACTGAGCGCGCAGGGCAACTTCAAAAACCCTCCCAGCAGCAAAAAGACAACATCCACACGTTCAAAACATCACCCTAAACATCATACAACATCAATTTTTCACAAACCATGTTTAAACAGCAAATTCACTAGTAAAAACGATAAAAACTTACAGTGTTGGGGTGCCTTCCAACGAGCATTTGTTTAACGTCAGATAAGCTCGACGGTCCAAGATGCTCAATTAAGAACATCAAGGAGAACAGAACTGGAAGCGCGATCGAAATTCCCTACTAGGTAAATTTTTAGACGTTGATCGTTGACTGTCCAACAGTCTTTCCTTTCCAAGTCTTCGATAACAACCGCTCCAAAGTTTTTCACTTCCTTCACACGAAAAGGCCCGAACTACTTTGATTTTAATTTTCCCGGAAAGAGTCTTAACCGAGAGTTAAATAATAACACCAATTGTCCGGCCTTGAAGTCCTTTTGCCGGAGCTTCTTATCGTGGTATTCTTTCACTTTTTCCTTGTACAACCAACTTGAGTGGTATGCGGCATTACGCATTTCTTCCAGCTCAAGAAGTTGCACTTTTCTTTTGTGACCGGCCAAGTCCTTGTCAAAATTTAACATTTTCAAAGCCCACAAAGCCTTATGCTCCAATTCAACCGGTAAATGGCAAGTTTTACCATAAACCAATTGAAATGGAGTTAGACCTATTGGAGCTTTATAAGCAGTGCGATATGCCCATAAAGCCTCGTCCAATTTTTGCGACCAATCCTTTTTCGAACTTGACACGGTTTTTTCTAGGATTCTTTTTACCTCACGGTTGGATACCTCAGCTTGACCATTCGATTGCGGGTGGTAAGGGGTCGCCACCTTATGCGATACACCATAGTGTTTTAAGACATTTTCAAGAGGTGTATTACAAAAGTGTGACCCACCATCACTAATGAGCACCCGAGGAGTGCCAAAATGGGAAAATATGTATTTCTTTAAAAATTTGATCATCGTTTTACCATCCGCCTTAGGTGAGGCAATCGCCTCAACCCATTTCGAAACATAGTCAACTGCTACCAACATGTATTCATTACCAAAAGATGGTGGAAATGGACCAACAAAATTGATACCCCAACAATAAAAAATTTCTACCTCTTGTATGTTTTGGAGAGGCATTTCATCACGTTGTTCAATTCCACCCGTTCTTTGGCACATGTCACAACTCTTGGCATGGAGATGTGCGTCTTTAAAAAGAGAAGGCCAATAAAAGCCCAATTGAAGGACTTTAGTGGCCGTCCTCGCACCATTAAAATGGCCTCCATACGGCGAGTTGTGGCAATGCCAAAGAATGATTTGAGCCTCATCGCTTGAGACACACCTTCTCAAAAGGTTGTCACTTCCTAATTTAAACAAATACGGGTCGTCCCACACGTAGTAATTAACATCCGAAAGGAACTTCCTTTTTTGGTTCCAAGTTAGGTCTTCGGGCACCCAACCAGTAGCCCTATGGTTAGCAAAATATGCAAACCAAGGCCTAACTTAGACTTTAAAAAGTTTTTCATCAGGAAATTCCTCTTGGATTTCCTTTTCAGCTATGGTGACCTCAACATTGACAAGGCGAGACAAGTGATCCGCCACCAAATTTTCCGAACCCTTTTTATCTTTTATTTCTAAATCAAACTCTTGTAATAAAAGGATCCATCGGATGAGCCTTTGCTTCGAATCCGGTTTGGTTAGCAAATACTTGATCGCCGAATGGTCGGTGTAAACAACAACTTTTGACCCGATGAGGTAGGATCTAAATTTCTCAAGCGCATACACAATAGCAAGTAATTCCTTTTCAGTAGTGGCATAATTAACTTGTGCCTCATTTAAAACTTTACTTGCATAGTGTATGGCATGGAAACTTTTTTCCTTCCTCTGACCAAGTACCGCTCCAACAGCATAATCACTCGCATCGCACATAAGTTCAAAATTCAAAGTCCAATTTGGAGCGATTATTATTGGAGCGGTAACTAACTTTTCTTTTAAAATTTCGAAAGCATGAAGACATTCATCGTTAAAAAGAAATACCTGTTCCTTGCTTAGCAAGTTGCTCAATGGTCTAGCCACCTTTGCAAAGTCTTTGATAAAACTCCGATAAAATCCGGCATACCCAAGGAAACTTCGGATCCCTTTTACGTTGGTCGGAGGAGGTAACTTCTCTATCACTTCAACTTTCGCTTGATCTACCTCAAGGCCTTTGGACGAAACTTTGTGGCCGAGCACAATTCCCTCCGTCACCATAAAGTTACACTTTTCCCAATTTAGCACTAGATTTGTCTTCACACACCTCTCTAACACGGTTTCCAAATTTGTCAAGCATAAATCAAATGAGCCTCCAAAAACCGAAAAGTCATCCATGAACACTTCCATCATCTTTTCTATAAGGTCGGAGAAGATAGCTTGAACACACCATTGGAAAGTTGTCGGCGCATTACATAAACCAAAAGGCATCTTCCGATACGCAAAAATGCCAAAGGGACAAGTAAAGGCCGTCTTCTCATAATCCGCCGGGTCAACTGCAATTTGGTTATACCCCGAATATCCGTCCAAGAAACAATAGAATTGCTGCCTGGATAACCTATCTAACATTTGGTCCATGAATGGAAGGGGAAAATGATCTTTCCTTGTCGCGGTGTTGAGCCTTCTATAATCAATGCACATCCTCCACCCCGTCATTGTTTTTGTCGGGACCAACTCATTTTTTTCGTTATGAATCACGGTCATTCCTCCCTTTTTTGGCACAACATGGACTGGACTAACCCAAGGGCTATCGGAAATCGGGTAAATCATACCGGCTTCCAATAGCTTAACCACTTCTTTTCTCACCACCTCTTTTATTGTTGGATTCAAGCGGAGTTGCAGTTGGGCTACCGCTTTGAAATCTTCTTCCATCAAGATACGATGCATGCAATAAGCCGGGCTAATTCCTTTCAAATCGGAAAGGACCCAACCTATAACATCTTGGTATTTCTTCAAAACATGAATTAGCCGACCTTCCTCGTTTTTGGACAAAACGTTACTAATGATAACCGACTTGTTACCACCGTCATCAAGAAACGCGTATTTTAAATTGGAAGGCAAGACCTTCAATTCAAGTGGTGGCTTCTCATCTTTCACATCCTTCTTTAACTCTTCCGGTTCTACCTCCCATGGTTGCAACTCTTTGAGGGATTCAAGCCCTTTTAAACACTCTTTAAGAGCTCTTTCTTCTTCTTCGGACAACACTTCAAAAGAATCATTAAGAGCCATTTCCAAAGGAGAGATTTCATGTACATGCTTAGAAACCTCCAAAGTTGCTTCTTCAATTGCATTGATCCGAAAGCTATCATGTTTATCTTTTGAATGCTTCATAGCTTCGAAAAGATCAAAATAAACCTCTTTATTTTGAACCCTCACCTTCATTAAACCGTCATCCACATCAATCATCATTCGGGCGGTTTTCATGAAAGGTCGGCCAAGAATTAAAGGTGCATCTTTATCTTCCTCCATATCGATAACAACAAAATCAACCGGGAAGAAAAATTTGTCAACTTTTACCAAGACATCTTGAGCTAACCCATGAGGATGAGTTGTGGACTTGTCGGCCAATTGTAACGTCATACGAATGGCTTTCATCTCAATGTTCCCAAGCTTCTTTACAATGGACAATGGGATAAGATTAATGCTTAAGCCCAAATCAATTAAGCCCTTTCCAACATAGACGTCACCAATGGTGACCGGCAAAGTCACACGCCCCGGGTCAACTTCTTTTTTAGGAAGAGTTCTTTGGATGATGGCACTACAACTTGTAATGCCCCGATTTCGATTATTTCAATTTTTGTTGAGTCCTTTATTTAATTGAATGTTAAATTATTCTATTTATGACTTTGGTGTGATAATATGCTTTTATGCTATGTTATGATGTATTATCTCGTTTGAGAGAGTTTTCGGGAATTTTGGGCTTAAGGGCATTTTGGTCATTTTATAACTATTAATGAGTTAGAGAAAATTAAGGAAGTAATTTGTAGAGGAAATTTATTAGAAAATGAATTAAGTGTAGAAATTGAATTAGAGGAAATATTGTGTAGAAATTGAATTATGTGGTAAAAATAGAAATGAGAGAAAAAGAAATAGGAATAAGAGGAAGGAAATAGGAGAGAAAGAGAAAAAGGGGAAATAGAAAGAAAAAGAAGAGAAAGAAAGAGGAAGAGGGAAAAAGAGAAGAAAAGAGGAAAAAGAGTGGAAATCATCAAGAACAAGAACTAGATCATTTGGAATCCGGGTAAGGGTTAGAAACATTGTTATCTTGTCTATGTGTGTAGTTATGTATGTGTATGTTTGTGGATTGAAAGATTTTTATGAGTTTTTGGAAAACCCTAAATTGGTGAAATGTTGTTGATGATGATCCAAATGTGATTTTGTGTTTATAAATGTGCTTCTAAGGATGTTTACATGTTGGGTAATGGTTTGGATGATGTCTATTGGAGTAGGACTGATTTTGATGGGGTTTTGGGTTGAGAGAAAACTCAGAACAGCGTTCTGGGAATATTTGGTATCGCAGGTTCGCCTGGCGAATGGGCCAGCGAGGGCTCGCCAGCACTCGCCTGGCGAACGGATGAACATTTCTGGGCACGGGCACTCGCCTGGCGAAGGCCAGCGAGCAAGCCAGCGAATGTTCACTGGGGCTCGCCTGGCGAACTTAGGTTCCTTTTTCTTCTGCCATCATTCGCTAGCATTCGCCTGGCGAATGGTAGCGAATGCTGAAAAATTTTCAAAACTTGTTTCTTTCATAACTTTCAAACCGTGAGTCCGTTTTTGATGCCGTTCGAAGTGTCGGTTATCTTTTAAACTGTACTTTTTCATGATGAGGAGTTTGAGGTTGTTGGCCGATTAAATAAAGTCAAGAATTTGGGAATAGTGTCATTTACCGACTTTTGTTGTTTTAAATGCGTATATTGGTTGTGTAACATACAATGTGGCATTGATATTAATGTGTATGCCTTGTATGATGTTGTGTAATGATAATGCATGTGATGACATGTTGTGATGATAAAGTGTGGCCGAAAGGCAAATGAATGTGATATGTTGTAATTGGTTTTATATGCATGTTTATGATTACATGTATGTGTGAAAATGAATTGCTTACGTGAAGTTCAATGTATGTCAATTGGTGGCCGTATGGCAAGAAAATGCATTGTTGAATTGATTTCTAATGCATGAATAAAGATGGTGAAATAATTCATATTGATGAATTGTATGTGATTGTAAGAGATGAATGCATGACAATGTTTGTATACATGTATGCATTATAAGAATGTCTTGAGTCATTTTGTATGTGAAGCATAATGATGTGCATTCTTGTGTTGAGGGATTCTAATGAGAACCCGATATAACATCGTGTGCCTTAAACATAAGAGGTGTGAGCGATCGGTTGGATCTTGTGCCTTAAAAATAAGAGGTGTGAGCGATGGGTATAGACGATCGTGTGCCTTATACAAAGAGGTGTGAGCGATCGGGTCGTGTGCCTTATACAAAGAGGTGTGAGCGATCCATAAACATCGTGTGCCTTAAAAATAAGAGGTGTGAGCGATCAGATCGGATCGTGTGCCTTAAAAATAAGAGGTGTGAGCGATGGGGGAACATCGTATGCCCGACGGGGAGTTACAGTGATGTAACGAGCGATGGTTCCAGCAGAGTTCCTGAGTGAACTGGTGATGAGTCGGTACCGCATATGTAATTGCATAGAGTCGTTGTGTCGGTCTCTTGCATTTACATGAATCATGATTGCATTGTTATATGTGGAAAGTCATGATTGATTATTTGTGTGGAAAATGGTGATGTACATTTATGATAAATGTATTGTGCATGTTTGATATGCATTGATAAATGGTCGATTTTATGATTGAGCTTATGATAAGCCTTTAGAAATTGTTGTGCAATTATGTTGGATGTAGTGAATTGTAAATGATACATTTTGTGTATAAACGTATGTATTGTATGAGAATAGGTGATTATGTGCATGAATGATATGCTTGGGGTGATATATGTTATATAATGGAATTGGTGAGTAATAGTGTATGTAGTAATAAATGTGTTATGTGTATTTTTATGTTGAAATATATAATTATATGCATCGATATTATGATAATGTTTTTTACCCTTCTGCTGTTTTATGATGCTCTATGAGGCATTGCAGAGTAGGTTGCTGAAGGTATTTTGTGAAGCTTAGGACTTCATTTCTTTTGGTCGGTCGGCTCTGATATGTAGCACCGGGTAGCTAGGATTACATGGTTATTTTGTGATACATTTTGTATATGTATCTTGACTTGAATTGTTTAAGTAAACATGATTCCGTGTTGACGGATAGTATTTGATATATATATATATATATCTATATATATGATGTTATTCAGTATTTAGATGTTTCCGCTTTTATTCTAAATATTGAGATGTGGGTGTAAGGACGAAGTTCCTCTGTGCAAGTTACCCCACTGTTGCATATCTCTGTTGAGCATGTGTTGATTGTTTTAATTTCAAGTATAATGTGACATGCTTCTTTTATGCCATGCTTTGTAATTATACTCTGATGAAATTTTTAATATATGCCTAAATGATTAAAATGTGATTATTTGGGGGTATAGAAGGGGGTGTTACATTAAGTGGTATCAGAGCCAGTGTTGAGTCAGTTTGTGTCTGTCTTGTTGTTGTTGTTGTTGGTTGAACTGTTGTTTAACCGTGTTGTCGTTGTTGAGAATGATCGGAATATGGCTGGTAGGAACGACAATGTTATTGCTGCTGCCATGGAGTCTATGGCTAGAGTTGTGCAAGGTGCAACGAACGTGAATGCGAATGATGAGTTTAGAAAGAATCAACCGTCGGTCTTCAAGGGAAGATTTGATCCGGATGGTGCTCAGATATGGGTGAAGGAAATTGAAAGGATTTTCTTAGTTATGGACTGTGCGGAAGAGAACAAGGTAAGGCTAGGAACTCACAGGCTGAAGGAAGAAGCCGACGATTGGTGGGTCGGTATGCGTCAAGTTCTTGAGATTGATGAGGAGGGAATTACTTGGGATTTGTTTCGTACTTAGTTTCTAAGGAAGTATTACCCTGAACATGTTAAGGGAAAGAAGGAGATGGAATTTCTAGAACTAAAGCAAGGTAGTATGTCCATTGTGGACTATACTGCGAAGTTTGTGGGATTGGTACAATTTCATCCCCACTATGCGGCGATTACTGCTGAGTTTTCCAGATGTGTGAAGTACGAGAATGGTCTACGCCCTGAGATTAAGCAAGCCATTGGTTATCAGAGGATAAGAAGGTTTTCCGACTTGGTGGAATGTAGTAGAATCTTCGAGGAAGATAGGAAAGCTCGTTCTACTCACTACAAGAGTATAAATGAGAGAAAAGGGAAACAACAAGCTCGTGGTGGTCCTTATGTGACACCCGTTGATAAGGACAAGCATAAGAGTAACTTTGAGAAGAAGTCGAGTGGAGGGGGTTCTAGTGCTCCGAAATGTTCCAACTGTGGAGACTTGGGGCATGCTGTCGCCGATTATAGAAGGAACAGGGTGAAGTGTTACAATTGTGGGGAATCGGGTCACATTAGTACTAATTGTGCTAAGCCAAAACAAGCTCAAGCGGGCGAAAAAGTGTTTGCATTGGTGGGTACGGATACTACTGATGCGGATCGTTAGACTACAGGTACTTGTCTTATTAATGGTATGCCTTTAGTTGCTATTGTTATTATCGGAGTGACTCATTCGTTTATTTCACATGAGTGAGCGAAGCATTTGAATTTGTTGTTTGTTCCTTAGTACCTGATGGGTGTGTGAAACACCGTCAGTACTTTCTGGTTTTCCTGTTCAGTGGTCAGCAGGTGTTAGGATGAGATAAGTGGGGGAGAAGTTGGTACTTCTCCGTGTTTCCTCGGGTGTGGAGCGTTAACTCGGTATGTTGTGGATTGTGAGATCGTAAGTGTTATTTGGACAGAGTAGTTTCCGGTTTTAGGAAGGATACAGAGGTAAAATTTAAGTCGACTAAGGATTTGTGCCTTAGGTAGTTTTGTGCACGGGATGCAAGAAAGGCTATTATAGTTTAGTGAAGATGGTGTATGCCCCATCATAGTTGTCGGCTCTCTATTGACAAATTGAGGAACTGATCACCCTTAATCTATTGTTGATAGCAGACGAGAATTGTGTTGGATGGGATAGACGTATCTTTCCGGCTTTAATAGTGAAATGGAATACATTGTTCGGAATTAATGAAGGATTATGGATTGATTTTGATGAGTTGATGAAGATTTTCATATTTGAAGAAGAGACAGATTAGAAGTTTTAGTATGTTGGGAAGCCATTAAGAGAGTATGATTGAGTATTATTATCGTTTATTTTCAGAGTTGTTGGTAACAAAAGGAAAAGATGATTGCACGAGATAATGAGCATGCGGTGTATGAGGGAATTTATGAGACTTGGGATTTCAAGGGAAGAGATTGTATATGAATTGTTGAGAAATGAATAAGGCGATGATTGAGAATAAGATAACTAGGATGGGTTGGATCATTTGATGGAAGTAGTGATTTGTTTGGGTCGTGGCTTTGGTTTTCAGCATTTGAGAATTCATGAAAGGATTAGTACTATTGTGGAGTTGGAATTGGTTACGGTTGTGTTGTGTTGGAATATTGGAAGTATTATCTTTATAATTTGAAATTCGAAGTGTTTAGTGATTTCGAGAGTATTAAGTACTTGTTTGGTCCGAAGGAATAGAGTATGAGACAACAAAGACGATTAAGATTCATGGCGAGTTATGAATTTGGTTTGGTTTTGGGAGAGGCAGTTGTTAGGCCTAGTGTGTAAGTCGAAAATCTTTATGTATGTCGGTTTTGATGGCAAGAGAGCTAGAATCGTTGAGCAGTTTAGAGACTTGTACCTAGTGAGAGAGGATTAGACTTTGGAAGCGAGATTGATGGAGTCGATAGTTTGAGCAATCAGAGGCGCAGTGGAAGCGTGATGTGATCCATTTTGTATGAATGTGTGAGACTTGTAAGAGTTCGTAAGTTGGACATTGGAGACATGTTGGAATGATGAAATTATTGGACGTTCCAGAATGGAAGTGTTAAGTGAAAGGTTTAAATTTATTTCCTGGACTACAATGTAGATGGATGTGTTGGTGATATGTTGGATTGGTGAATCGTAGCATAGATATGTGAACAAGGAGGTTGGTCTTGTGGTTATGTAGGAGTTCGCGAACGATGTTGTGTCATGGAACTTCCTGTCCTTGTTTGTGTTGTTGCCTCATCTCCATTGTATTGGTTCGAGTGCGAGTAGTTAATTCTTGTGTGAGGAATTAGTGTTATGTTACCTACGGTGATGGTAACGATCTTGTTGTGTTTCGGTACAAGAGTGAACCTGTAAGTCGTGTTTGTGTATTCTTTGAGTTGCGAGTCGGTCGTCAAGTGCATTGTATGCGCTTTACATCTTGTCGTTATTGTCATCGTGGTCGTGTTGTCATGGTTGTTGCTGTTAGCAAGGTGGTTTGTCAGTTGTGTTATTCATGGTGTGCCTTTCATTGGCCTATTGTTTTGTTGGTCGGATGCGAGAGTTGTGTCCGGTGTTATTCGTATCAGTATATTTTCGAGGACGAAAATTCCTAAGTGGGGGAGAGTTGTAATGCCCCGATTTCGATTATTCCAATTTTTGTTGAGTCCTTTATTTAATTGAATGTTAAATTATTCTATTTATGACTTTGGTGTGATAATATGCTTTTATGCTATGTTATGATGTATTATCTCGTTTGAGAGAGTTTTCGGGAATTTTGGGCTTAAGGGCATTTTGGTCATTTTATAACTATTAATGAGTTAGAGAAAATTAAGGAAGTAATTTGTAGAGGAAATTTATTAGAAAATGAATTAAGTGTAGAAATTGAATTAGAGGAAATATTGTGTAGAAATAGAATTATGTGGTAAAAATAGAAATGAGAGAAAAAGAAATAGGAATAAGAGGAAGGAAATAGGAGAGAAAGAGAAAAAGGGGAAATAGAAAGAAAAAGAAGAGAAAAAAAGAGGGAGAGGGAAAAAGAGAAGAAAAGAGGAAAAAGAGTGGAAATCATCAAGAACAAGAGCTAGATCATTTGGAATCCGGGTAAGGGTTAGAAACATTGTTATCTTGTCTATGTGTGTAGTTATGTATGTGTATGTTTGTGGATTGAAAGATTTTTATGAGTTTTTGGAAAACCCTAAATTGGTGAAATGTTGTTGATGATGATCCAAATGTGATTTTGTGTTTATAAATGTGCTTCTAAGGATGTTTACATGTTGGGTAATGGTTTGGATGATGTCTATTGGAGTAGGACTAATTTTGATGGGGTTTTGGGTTGGGAGAAAACTCAGAATAGCGTTCTGGGAATTTCTGGTATCGCAGGTTCGCCTGGCGAAGCCTGGCGAATGGGCCAGCGAGGGCTCGCCAGCACTCGCCTGGCGAACGGATGAACATTTCTGGGCACGGGCACTCGCCCGGCGAAGGCCAGCGAGTAAGCCAGCGAATGTTCGCTGGGGCTCGCCTGGCGAACTTAGGTTCCTTTTTCTTCTGCCATCATTCGCTAGCATTCGCCTGGCGAATGGTAGCGAATGCTGAAAAATTTTCAAAACTTGTTTCTTTCATAACTTTCAAACCGTGAGTCCGTTTTTGATGCCGTTCGAAGTGCCGATTATCTTTTAAACTGTACTTTCTCATGATGAGGAGTTTGAGGCTGTTGGCCGATTAAATAAAGTCGAGAATTCGGGAATAGTGTCATTTACCGACTTTTGTTGTTTTAAATGTGTATATTGGTTGTGTAACATACAATGTGGCATTGATATTAATGTGTATGACTTGTATGATGTTGTGTAATGATAATGCATGTGATGACATGTTGTGATGATAAAGTGTGGCCGAAAGGCAAATGAATGTGATATGTTGTAATTGGTTTTATATGCATGTTTATGATTACATGTATGTGTGAAAATGAATTGCTTACGTGAAGTTCAATGTATGTCAATTGGTGGCCGTATGGCAAGAAAATGCATTTTTGAATTGATTTCTAATGCATGAATAAAGATGGTGAAATAATTCATATTGATGAATTGTATGTGATTGTAAGAGATGAATGCATGACAATGTTTGTATACATGTATGCATTATAAGAATGTCTTGAGTCATTTTGTATGTGAAGCATAATGATGTGCATTCTTGTGTTGAGGGATTCTAATGAGAACCCGATATAACATCGTGTGCCTTAAACATAAGAGGTGTGAGCGATCGGATGGATCGTGTGCCTTAAAAATAAGAGGTGTGAGCGATGGGTATAGACGATCGTGTGCCTTATACAAAGAGGTGTGAGCGATCGGGTCGTGTGCCTTATACAAAGAGGTGTGAGCGATCCATAAACGTCGTATGCCTTAAAAATAAGAGGTGTGAGCGATCAGATCGGATCGTGTGCCTTAAAAATAAGAGGTGTGAGCGATGGGGAACATCGTATGCCCGACGGGGAGTTACAGTGATGTAACGAGCGATGGTTCCAGCAGAGTTCCTGAGTGAACTGGTGATGAGTCGGTACCGCATATGTAATTGCATAGAGTCGTTGTGTCGGTCTCTTGCATTTACATGAATCATGATTGCATTGTTATATGTGGAAAGTCATGATTGATTATTTGTGTGGAAAATGGTGATGTACATTTATGATAAATGTATTGTGCATGTTTGATATGCATTGATAAATGGTCGATTTTATGATTGAGCTTATGATAAGCCTTTGGAAATTATTGTGCAATTGTGTTGGATGTAGTGAATTGTAAATGATATGTTTTCTGTATAAACGTATGTATTGTATGAGAATAGGTGATTATGTGCATGAATGATATGCTTGGGGTGATATATGTTATATAATGGAATTGGTGAGTAATAGTGTATGTGGTAATAAATGTGTTATATGTATTTTTATATTGAAATATATAATTATATGCATCGATATTATGATAATGTTTCTTACCCTTCTGCTGTTTTATGATGCTCTATGAGGCATTGCAGAGTAGGTTGCTGAAGGTATTTTGTGAAGCTTAGGACTTCATTTCTTTTGGTCGGTCGACTCTGATATGTAGCACCGGGTAGCTAGGATTACATGATTATTTTGTGATACATTTTGTATATGTATCTTGACTTGAATTGTTTATGTAAACATGATTCCGTGTTGACGGATAGTATTTGATATATATATATATATATATATATATATATATATATATATATATATATATATATATATATATATATGATGTTATTCAGTATTTAGATGTTTCCGCTTTTATTCTAAATATTGAGATGTGGGTGTAAGGACGAAGTTCCTCTGTGCAAGTTACCCCACTGTTGCATATCTCTGTTGAGCATGTGTTGATTGTTTTAATTTCAAGTATAATGTGACATGCTTCTTTTATGCCATGCTTTGTAATTATACTCTGATGAAATTTTTAATATATGCCTAAATGATTAAAATGTGATTATTTGGGGGTATAGAAGGGGGTGTTACATTAAGTGGTATCAGAGCCAGTGTTGAGTCAGTTTGTGTCTGTCTTGTTGTTGTTGTTGTTGTTGTTGTTGGTTGAACTGTTGTTTAACCGTGTTGTCGTTGTTGAGAATGATCGGAATATGGCTGGTAGGAACGACAATGTTATTGTTGCTGCCATGGAGTCTATGGCTAGAGCTGTGCAAGGTGCAGCGAACGTGAATGTGAATGATGAGTTTAGAAAGAATGAACCCTCGGTCTTCAAGGGAAGATTTGATCCGGATGGTGCTCAGATATGGTTGAAGGAAATTGAAAGGATTTTCCGAGTTATGGACTGTGTGGAAGAGAACAAGGTAAGGCTAGGAACTCACAGGCTGAAGGAAGAAGCCGGCGATTGGTGGGTCGGTATGCGTCAAGTTCTTGAGATTGATGAGGAGGGAATTACTTGGGATTTGTTTCGTACTGAGTTTCTAAGGAAGTATTACCCTGAACATGTTAAGGGAAAGAAGGAGATGGAATTTCTAGAACTAAAGCAAGGTAGTATGTCCATTGTGGACTATACTGTGAAGTTTGTGGGATTGGTACAATTTCATCCCCACTATGCGGCGATTACTGCTGAGTTTTCCAGATGTGTGAAGTACGAGAATGGTCTACGCCCTGAGATTAAGCAAGCCATTGGTTATCAGAGGATAAGAAGGTTTTCCGACTTGGTGGAATGTAGTAGAATCTTCGAGAAAGATAGGAAAGCTCGTTCTGCTCACTACAAGAGTATGAATGAGAGAAAAGGGAAACAACAAGCTCGTGGTGGTCCTTATGTGACACCCGTTGATAAGGACAAGCATAAGAGTAACTTTGAGAAGAAGTCGAGTAGAGGGGGTTCTAGTGCTCTGAAATGTTCCAACTGTGGAGACTTGGGGCATGCTGTCGCCGATTGTAGAAGGAACATGGTGAAGTGTTACAATTGTGGGGAATCGGGTCACATTAGTACTAATTGTGCTAAGCCAAAACAAGCTCAAGCGGGCGAAAAAGTGTTTGCATTGGCGGGTACGGATATTACTGAGGCGGATTGTTAGACTACAGGTACTTGTCTTATTAATGGTATGCCTTTAGTTGCTATTGTTATTATCGGAGTCACTCATTCGTTTATTTCACATGAGTGAGCGAAGCGTTTGAATTTGTTGTTTGTTCCTTAGTACCTGATGGGTATGTGAAACACCGTCAGTACTTTCTGGTTTTCCTGTTCGGTGGTCAGCAGGTGTTAGGATGAGATAAGTGGGGGAGAAGCTGGTACTTCTCCGTGTTTCCTCGGGTGTGGAGCGTTAACACGGTGTGTTGTGGATTGTGAGATCGTAAGTGTTATTTGGACAGAGTAGTTTCCGGTTTTAGGAAGGATACAGAGGTAAAATTTATGTCGACTAAGGATTTGTGCCTTAGGTAGTTTTGTGCACGGGATGCAAGAAAGGCTATTATAGTTTAGTGAAGATGGGGGTGTTACACAACTCGCATCAAGAACAATAGTTTCCGGTTCCGAATACCTCCGCTTCTTCGTGAGAATGTCTTTCATAAACTTTGCATATTTCGGCATTTGTTCCAAAGCTTCGGCAAACGGAATGTTAACTTGTAATTGCTTGAAAATGTCCATGAAACGCGCATAGTGCCGCTCATTTTCTTTCTTTGAAGGAGCATGAGGATATGGTAAGTTTTGGATCGGAATAGCGCTCACTAGTTCCTTTCCCTTCTTCACTCTCCTAAGTCTCTCCTTTTTCTTCAACTCCTCACCACTATTATTTTCAACTTCAACCATGTCATCACTTTTATTTTCAACTACACCTTCATTTTCACTTTTATTTTCAACTACCTCCTCATCACAATCCTCCTCCACAATACCATCAATTTTTTCTTCATCAACCTTTTTCTCATTTTTAGTCACCATCCCCTTTCCACTTCGTGTAACGATTGCCTTGCAATGCTCCTTAGGATTCACTTGAGTATTTGCGGAGAATGAAGGACCTGATTGTTGATCGGGAAGTTGCTTAGCAAGCTGCCTCACTTGATTTTCTAGATTCTTTATCGCCGCATCACTACTCTTCTGATTGGCCATAGACATTTGCATGAATTGAGTCAAAGTGTCTTCCAATTTAGAGCTAGCAACCGGAGGTGGTGGAGGTTGATATGGATTTTGCCGATTTGAAGGACCGACACCATAACCTTGATTATGTTGATAATTTGCTCGCGGTTGAAATCCTTGATTTGCTTGATAATTATATTGAGAATTGTGTTGTTGTTGTTGGTAAGGTTGTTGTTGTCTACCTTGATAGTCCCTTTGATTTGCCATATAGTTCACTTCTTCAAAACCCGGAGGAGGACAAAATCCGGTGTCATGCTCCCCTTTACAAAGTTCACAACAAGCTACTTGTTTACCCTTGCTAGGTTCCTTCAATTCTTTAATCTGCTGAGTCAAAAGTTCCACTTGTTGAGATATGAGCTTGTTTTGTGCAAGGATTGCATCGTTAGTTCCCAATTCAAGGACACCGGGCTTCTTTTGAGAGTTGCTTCGGCTCTGACTTTGAAGATCATTAAGAGCCATTCTATTAATAATATCAGTTACTTCCTCGGCACTCTTTGACAACAAACTTCCTCCCGAAGTGGCATCCAACAAAGTCTTACAATTCGGTTGGAGACCATTCTTGAAGATATGAATTTGTGTTAACTCATCAAACCCGTGACCTTTACATTTGCGAAGCATGGACTTGAATCGTTCCCATGCTTCATTGAGGGATTCATTAGTGCCTTGAGAGAACACTGAAATTGCGGTTTTTGACTCCATGAAACGGTTATGAGAGAAGAACCGTTCAATAAATTTTTCCTCCAAGAAATTCCAATCGGTCATCACGGCGGGAGTTTGATCGAGGTACCAATCCTTTGCCTTGCCAAGCAAAGCATGCAGAAATAATCTTTTAAAAAGAGGTAACTCTTGTGCTTGATCTACACCGGCCGCTAATACAATCTCATAGAATTTTGTGAGAAACGCAAAAGGGTCTTCATGGTCCATTCCGGTGTATGGACTTCCATACAACAAGTTCAAAGTTCTAGTTTTTATCTCGGCTTGCCTTCCTTGATTGTTGTTGGCAAACTGCGCGGTGTGTCGTGGACTGTTCACACAAGGTGTGGATGCGGGAGGTGGAGATGGTGGTTGCACCATGATTGGTGTGAATGGTGGTGGTGTTATAGTAGAACTCCATTCTTGCTCTTGTCTTTGTCTCGGAAGTTGCCTCCTCCGTCTAGTTCTGCTGTTGAGTCTACGAGCGGTTCTTTCAATCTCAGGATCGAATAGAAGTTGGTCCGTCGGTAGTTGCCCTCGCATAAACAAAGTCTGCACACTAAACAAAACAAATCAACAAGCACAAGAAAAATTGTAACAAGTCTAAAACTTCACAACTATTGCAATGCTTGCAATATCAATTAACAATCCCCGGCAACGGCGCCAATTTGTTGAAATAGAAATAGAGTTCGAGTTTTAGTTATCGTTCCACAGAGATTGTTCGGTGATATCACAGTCGTTCTATAGTCGTAACGTTTCAAGCCTTAAAGTAACAAGGGGTTTTAGGTTGGTTTCGTAGCGTTCGCATTCAAAGTTAATTTAGAAACGGTAAAAAGATTGTTTAACGGTTTATAAAAGCATGTCAAGGTTAGGGTTCGACAAACCACTTTGCACATATATAATCTATAAAGCTAATGAACTCGGTTAAATGATAAATACAATCACATATCCTCCCAATATGTTTATTTCTAACACATATTGTGAGTTTTATCATTTTGATCCTTTGTTGATTTCTCACACAAACTATCAAAATGACAACATTAAAGTTCAATATTTATGAACATCAACTCACATTACTATCTCTAGCCAATGGACATTGATGGATGAAAAACCTAGGTAAAGAGTTGGAGCATATTTCTCAATCATGAACCAACACAAAGAATAAACATAGAAACAAGGTTTTTCACCATACATTCATCATCTAAGAGTTCACAAACTAGAATCAATCCATATACATACAAAGGAAAGGTTTACCTACATCTAACCTTGACACAAAAGAGAAATTAGCTACACATATTCATGGTAGCTTGATCAACAAGAATCGGGAGAAGAGAATCGAGCATCAACGACGATTTATCGACAAAATGATGCTTTCAATCTTCCAAAGATGAAGTGCTACAGTGTATAATGTACTTTTATCTAAGAATGCAATAGAGTGTCCCAAAATTCTGATCAAAACAACTTATAAAGGGGCTGAGTTTCGCGGCGCGCGCTTGTAGCGAGCGATTTTGGACGCGGTTCTTAAGCGCTGGTCGCTCTCTGCGGTTTGAGCTTAAACTACAGGTCGATTCATTTTTTATCCTATTGTGAGCTGAATAAGGAAGGGAAATAGATGTCTCCAATTAACCCTGCTTGCATACTGAGTTTAAACAGCGGTCTGTTAGGTTACGGATGCTATCAATGTGGGGGGCCTTTGTACTGGTTATTTGTATTTTCGCCAATACGGTTTTCTTTCTTTTTTACCTGGGCATAAGGTTTCTGGCGGGGAATAAGGATTAGGATGTTAGGACTGATGCTTTTGAAATACTGCTTTTGATTAATGGAGATATGGGATTTGGGTTTTTTGTTGATTGCGCTCGCTAAGATCTTTTCTTTCGATCTTATGCCTACGTATTCCCGTTTACCGAAACAGGGAAATCAGAGCGTTCGTAGTTCCTCCTATTCTATGGGAGGAAATTGGTTTTTGGTGTCTTGTTCAAAGCCCAAGACATGAAGCGAAAGGTGATTTGTATCTTGTTCAAAGCCCAAGATGTGAAGCTAAAAGGTCTATTTGTGTCTTGTTCAAAGCCCAAGACGTGAAGCGAAAGGACCTCGACTTTAGAGAGAATTTGTCATCTCTAAAGAGGGGAGAAGGAGAATTACTTTAACTGGGATACGCGGATCCGAGCAATGCCATAATTTCCGAAGAAAGGGTTTTAACCTGAAGGAGAAGACTTTAACTCAGTGTAGAGAAATGCCATCTTTCCTTAGGAATTTCTCATGCTAAAAGAGGGACAGTGGCATGGATGTAGATGATCCAGAGGCTTGCCGCTTACAGCGATTAGATGAAGGGAAAGGAGTTGTTGATGTTTGTATACTGTGAACGAGGCACAACTTTGATGCTAAAAGGTCGATTGGATCAACCAGTGGTTTTCTTATACAAAGCCTAAGAGGAGGCTAATTTCCGCTAGGAAAATCATTATACAAAGCCTAAGAGGAGGCTAATTTCCGCTAGGAAAATCATTATACAAAACCTAAGAGGAGGCTATTTTGTGTCTCGTACAAAGCCCGAGAGAGAGGCTAAAAGTTTTTGACCCAGTGGGGCATATCGTTATACAAAGCCTAAGAGGAGGCTAAAAGAGTTCGACTCTTGCTTAAGGAATTTGTATCTCGTACGAGGCCCGAGATGGAGGCAAAAAGGGGTGATTGACTCAACGAGGGAATCTTTTGTGTCTCATACAAAGCCTGAGAGAGAGGCTAAAAGGTTGTTTTGACTCCACTGGGGAGAATTTTGGTATCTCGTACGAAGCCTGAGATGGAGGCGATTGTAACTGTTTCAGTTGAGTGACAGATCCAATATACTGATTTTAAAAGAGAAAATCAGTTCTTATATGAGTAACACTGTACTCAGGGATTTAATTTGAGGATCAGGGATATTTCCTTCTCTTTGAGGAA
Organism: Lathyrus tuberosus; assembly: GCA_022829125.1. NCBI lineage: Eukaryota > Viridiplantae > Streptophyta > Magnoliopsida > Fabales > Fabaceae > Lathyrus > Lathyrus tuberosus. Next base: position 4,144,724 of record JALAZF010000523.1, on the reverse strand, counting down.
ATGGGAAATCCAAAGGGTATCGAGACTATCCGAGTCTGCGGGTTTCCTTCCTATTTAACGAAGGGTGCTTGAGAATGTCTTTGAGACTCAAGGAAGTTAGACTGTCCAAGTCTAGAGTTTTATCTTTTGTACTATGCTTCGAGAAACAGTAGTAGACTCTATGAAAGGACTGTTCTATGAGGATGACTAAGTTCTGTTCCTATACCTCTAGGAGGTCGTCGGGACAATTTGTACGAAGCCCAAGAGAAGGCTGGAAACTTTTAGAAGCCGACGGGTCCTTGTACGAAGCCCAAGAGGAGGCTATCATTCCCGAAGGAAGAGATCATTATACGAAGCCTAAGAGGAGGCTGTGAATACTTCTAAGAAGCCGTAGGGTCCTTGAATAATGCCCAAGAGGAGGTCGATGCTTTTAAGAAGCCCGTGGGTCTATCATCTCCTTTCCATTAGGAGAGATAACTCTTTTAAAGATGAAAACCACTGGTAAACATGCGAGGTTTACTATCCAGCGACTTTTAGCTTTTAAAGAGGGTTCCTTAGTTAAGGTCCAAGATTATGATCGTAGTGGGTACCCAAACCCCGAGACATTCAAGGCAAGCTATCCACAAGGAATAGATCAAGTCAGGAAAGTTCGAGAATTGGGAAGAAACTCAAAGATGCCATTCACGGAGAATACATTCATCTTGGGGAGTAGAGCTTCTTGACGATTCCTAAGGAGAACAGCCGAAGAGAAGACTATATCTGGTGCTCCTATTGGGGATCTAGGCGTCTATTTCTACGAATAAGTGAAACGGCGTCACCTAGTTCTAGACGTAGTAGCCGGGGAAACTCGAAATATCTATACTATTATTACACAGTAGATATGAGTTTATGAAAGGAGACTTACAGTGAGCAGCCCCACAATACAGTTTATAATATGAAAGCAGTAAATGAAAGCGATAACCACTTACTCGGTTGTAGTGCTTCCATGCTGTTTGGTTAGTTGTTCAACAAAGAAAGATTGAAAACAACAGTATATTCAAAATCAAAGGAGAAAGTGCTTTGAAAAAGAAAGATTTGGGGCTTACAGCTCAAGGAGAGGCCCAGGGTTTTATCAGTGAGCGCACTGTTGAATTTGTACAGAGGGACTTATACAAGTGACTGGGGCCCAAAAATGGTTTTCTGTACAAAGGGATGGGTCTTATACTCTCTCAAGAGGCCCAAAAAAGGTTTAAAGAAAAGAGAAATGGGTCTTACTACTCGAGCGTAGGCCCAGATGGTTTTTATTTTTAAACGGGCGACGATCGCGCCGTTTACTTGTACAGAGGGACTTATACAATGAGTGAGGCCCAAAAAGTTTTTGTACAAGGGGGGATGGGTCTTACACTCTCTCAAGAGGCCCAAAGAGTTTTGAAGAAAAATAAATGGGTCTTACTACTCGAGGGTAGGCCCAGATGATTTTTGAAAAGGCGACGATCGCGCCGTTTGTTTTTTGACGGTATCGGGACTTATACAATAAGTGAGGCCCAAAGATGATTTGGTCAAAAAAGGATTGGGTCTTACACTCTAATAGAGGCCCAAAGTGTTTTGAAAATGATTTATAAGGGTTGAATTAATCCAAAACCCTAATTTGTTTTCAAAATGTATTTAATTGAATAAAAATTCAATTAAAATGATCAAAAATTGTTTAACACATGGAAAACAAATTGTGATCTTGGATTAATGCTTCAAAAATTAAGTATTGACCTACAAAATAATTAGAAAGCATTAAAAGTTGCAAAATCAATGTAGAAAAAATATTTAAAATGCCAAAAACAATCAAAATATTAATTCTTTACAAAAATATCAATTATATGAAATAAATAATATTTTTGGGATTTTTTGATAAAATAAAATATTTTAACATTTTTGTGAATTATTAAAAAAAAGAATCAACTCAAAATCATTAAAACTCAGAGAGAAATTAATTTTTGAATCAATTAAACAAAATCACAAAATTCAAATATTTGAAAATCTGAAAATGGCGCCAAGAACAGCTGAAGAACACGCGCGTGTTCTTGGTTTCTCAGATTTGCGTTTTCTATCCAATCTCCATGAATACGTAATCATATCATGCAATCTACATATCATTATGCTCGTCTCAACCTCACGATCATGTCTATGTACTTTAATTTCATTTAAATTAAACATACAACAAGAAATCACGAAGAAACCTCAAGAACCCTAATTTCTGCATGAAGGCTAGGATTTTTGATACACGATTCAAACAATGCAATTAATTGAGGGAAAACATTCCATGCATGATTATGAACATATGGCCAAATTATTGTGCGAGGAAATATGCATAGATTGAGAGATGACCAAGTATGTGCTTACCTCCAAGTCGTGATAGCAAAAGCAGATGTGATTTTGAGTTGGAGGTGTTACAGACAAGTTGTGATGATCTGGACAGCTTCCCTACACCATATGGAGTGTGTTTGAACACTTGGATTGAATTGAAATGGACTGGATCAGTTTATGGCATCTCAGCTGCAACTTCACTTCAAACTTGTGTGGATGGCAAGTGATTTTGAGATTTTGATGTTTCAAAAGCTATGTGAGTGTTTGATCAGCTCATATGTGATGTATGTGAGGTGTGTGAGTGATTGGTTTGTGCAGAATTGCTCTCAAACTCAAAACCCGATAGCTACCTTGCTAAGAAAGGCATTTTTGCCAAGAGAAAGAGATTTTGAGGAAAGCATCTGTTAGATGGCTTTGGTGTACTTAAACTGACCACAATTGAGCTTTATTTATAGTAGAGCAAGTTTGTTTTGCAAGGAATAGTGCATGGCAGCTGGTAAGTAGGTTTCCTCAATGTTGGCCAATGGAAATGAAAGTCTCCTCTAGCCATTGACTAGAGGTTAGGGCACAGAGCTTTGGTCCCCTTGGTCTTGGATAAGTCTTGACTGATTTCAGATGAGAATGGCTCAGTCCATGCCACCTTGATGGTTCCATTGAATGCCTCATTCCAAATTTGAAGTCTTGTCCCTACTTTGGCAACTCTAGGTTCAACATGATATTCCTTGTTCCTTGGACCTTTGAGGCTTGGCTCAGTGATTGTCCCCTTTGGATTCAATCCTCTGAGGTGTCCAAGTGGATTGGAGCAATTGTAATTGGCTGATTTTGGCAAATCGAGCCAAAATGCAAATTCTGCCTTGCTTTGACAGATTTCAGCAAGGTAACTTGGCAATGTTGTGTCTCATGGTGTAGGTTGAATTTGGCAATGTTCTTGGCCATTTTGGAAAGCCCTAACATGATACAACAACTGTTTGAACAAGTTTGGTTTTGATCTCTTTTGATTCCAAGTGAAAAATCCCCCTACATTTGGCAAAAAGTGAAGGCAAATTCTGACTTAGTGAAAATTTCACTAAGTGTTGGAAAAAGTGACTTTTTCACTTTTCAGCCACTTTGATCATTCCATAACTCAAAATCCTTAATGAATTGGAATGACTTGTAGTTGAAGTTTTTGTAGGTGATAATGAGGGCTACAAATCCATCTTTGGATGAGAAAAAATGGCCTTGTGGTTTAGGAGTTATGGTCCTCCAAAGTTGGTACCTTTGCCACTTTATTTTTAACTTAGAAAAATTTCTAAGTTTTATGGTTACCCCTTTTACAAGTTATCTCACTTTTCTTGATTTTTCTTGATGAATGATGATTCAAATCATACATTAACATCATTTTAGGGTTAAAAATCCATTTTGGTGAAAAATCTCAAAAAGTCAAAGTTGACTTTTGTGCACAGTTGACTTTTTATCAGATGAATTCCAAATTGTGCAATTCTTTAGGAAATCATGTCCTTGACCTAAATCAAACTTAATGGACATGTTCCATGGGTGTCATAGGGTATATTCAATCATGTATTAGGGTTTGGGAGCATGCCTTGGTCAAAAATCAAAGTTACAGTTGACTTTTCCCTTAAAACCCTAATTGTGGTGCAGATGAAAATGAGACTTGTTGCTCAAGCTTCTTGGATCAATCCATTGTTCCAAATGGATCAATATGGTGTATTAGAGACCCTAAAATCATCTCTTGAGGTCTTGGCTCATGGTTTGTCCCAAAAGTCAACTTAGGGGTGAATTAGGTCAAGAAACCCTAATTCCTGATTTTTGATGAATGCATCCCCTGAGGCAAAATTGACTTGATGCATGGGTTCATGAGGTTCCATGAAGCATATTAGGTCATGTTTTGGATCATTGCCTTGTGCCCAGATGAAAATTTCCATCTGGAGGCCCTGGTCGACCAAAACCCTAATTTGGTGACACTGTCGATCTTGAGACTTGATCCACCTAGAAGGGAGCAGCCTTGTGCTTAATCCTTGAAGTGGGAGTCCTTTTTGATCCATTGTGGATGTTTAAGATATTAGACAAGTTGAAGATCATGTCATTTCTTGATTGATCCTTTGTCTAAGCACTCAGAGAGGGCTTGAAACCCTAATTTTGATTGTAGTGGATGTTCACCCTTCTTTGGGGAGACTAATGAAGCATAAAGGTACATCCATATTGTGATGATGATTTTCACAATGATGGGAAATCTAAGTGGTCAAAATTTGGGGTATTACAGATGCCCCTATTTAATCTTCTTGGACCCGAAGGTATGAATGACGAAGGTATTCGAGCATTCAGGGTGCAAGAGGATTAAATATCGGAATATCCGAAATTTTGATGGTGGTTATGAATGGTAGCTTACGCATTCATCTTCTTTAGCTAAGCAATGATGCTTTGAAAAGGTAAACTTCCCCTCGATCCTGGTTTCCTACCAAGGAACTGGTCTCAGTTGTGGAAACAAACTTCCCCTCGATCCTGGTTTCTTACCAAGGAACTGGTCTTAGTTTCTGATTTAAACTTCCCCTCGATCCTGGTTTCCTACCAAGAACTAGGGGTGTTCGCGGTGCGGTTTGGGCGGTTTTGACGCTAAAAATCATCCGAACCGCAAGGGAAAAAAGCATGCGGTTTGGTTTGGTTTGGTTGTCTTTTAAAAAAAAATCCGAACCAAACCAAACCAAACCAATGCGGTTTGGATTGGTTCGGTTGGTTCGGTTTTTTACAAGATTTTTATTGAGTGATATTTACATATATAAAGAACAACATAACTTTGTGTTTAGTCATTCATACATTGCCAAATAACAGCAAAAATCATCATATTTGGACAAAAAGTTCTCATTCAATATACAAAAATCAATTTAAACAAAAGTGAAAAAAAATAGTAGCATAAAACAATATCAAAATATTATAATAAAACAAAAAATATAAGAGAAGGGAGATTAGAGAAGATGAAAAAGAAAGAACATAACAGATGTGAGATTAGAGAAGAAAGGTGCGATAAAAATATAATTAGAAGAGAAAATAGTAACATAAAAATGAGAAGTTGAAAAAGAAAGAACATGTGAGATGAGAGATTAGTGTAGAAGAGGCGAGACGTACATGACAAAGAAGATGAGAAGAATGCACAATACTATTATGAGAGATTTGAGAAGATTAAAACTAAAAAGTTAAGTGTGCGTAAGAGAAAATATTTCGTAATTGTAAGGTTAAGGCATAATGGGTTTGAGTTTTTGGTTATATGTGAGATAAGTGAAGTTTGGGTTGTAACATAATGCGGTTTGGTTTGGTTTAGTTCGGTTTGCAAAATACAAACCGCAAACCAAACCGAACCATGCGGTTTTGTTAAAAGATGGCCCGAACAAATCCGAACCAAATGCGGTTTTTTGCGGTTTCGGTTTGATTTGGTTTGGTTTGCGGTTTTTTATTGGGTTGGTTCGGTTTTGAACACCCCTACCAAGAACTGGTCTTAGTTTTTGATATAAACTTCCCCTCGATCCTGGTTTCCTACCAAGGACCTGGTCTTAGTTTCTTTTGTCAATAAGCTTTCTTGACAAGGGACGCTATTTGTAGCGGTTTTCCTCAAACTTCTCGCCGAATTTTCCTGGGGAGATGCCATTTGAGTGGAAAAAGTTTTGATGTCAGACTTGCTGGGGAACCCAGTCGTCTGAGTTGTAGAGTTGTACAAACTTCTCTGTTGGAGACGCCATTTGTTTCTACTGGGGGAAGCGAGTCTCTTGAGAGACTGCTTTTGTTTGGGATCTTTCATCATACTTTTCTCGGGATCTTCCCGGAGAAACGCCATACGATGGGGTCCAATTTTGTGGTGTCGATGACCTTTTCATCAATGACTTTTCGGAGAAATACTGATGTACTGCCGAATCTCTGTTCACGAGGCTTTCTCTGTGGATTTTCCTTAATCCGGGAAAGCGAGGATATCATCTTCAATGGCGAAGAGTGACATCTGTTGAAGGTTCTCTGATCTTTCAGAGGTTCAAGTTATCAAAGTGGCCAAGTGCCGACTCTGATCTAAAGATACATTGGTGGCGAGATTGTGCAGACGCAACACTTCCTGACGAGGAAAGAACTGACAAACTCAATTGAGAAAACTGTTTATCACTAGGGGACAAGACCGACTCAAGTGATAGTGATGCAATACGAAATGTGAACGCAAATAAAATGCATGAAGTGTGTATGTATATGCTGACAAAACAGATGCGACATACATACTAATGGATGAACACAATTGGATACTCGGCCATCGCGGGGCGAAGAAGTACCGTTGATTCAAAATAGCAATTCCACCTTGCTTAGGAGAAATAGTCCACGCGGGGAGCTATGTCGATCGGGCTTAGGAGATGAGAACTCGGCCGAGGTGTGTCAGACGAAACAAGGTCTCTGACATAGTTGATCCTTCATTCAGGAGTACTGGCTTAGAAGGAGTACTTTGATTCTGCACTTTGAAATCCGCTTACTTCGGGAGAAGCAATCGATGTTCTTCTGATGTTCAACAGTCAAAAGAAATTGCCATCTTTATTTTAAAAGCAGAAAAAGTTTTAACAAGTAAATTCATTTTTGTTTTATTTCAAGAATCGCTGATTAAGTTTAAACAACGTCGTTCTGTAAAGCTAAAACAAGTTAAGAATTACAAACAAAAGCACAAGGGCTCAAATTTTATTGATAAGATGGAGATCAGCCAAACGCGTGATTCCAAAGAGTATATACAAAGTTAGAAAACAGTAATTTACAGGGAAAAGGGCTACGTTGAAACATAACGACCACTATCCTTCTACCAACTTTGAGTTCGGGACATCCTGAGCTTCCGTCGAAGATGACCTTTGACTGGAGATTTCCTCCGATAGATGATGCTGTAACTGCTGCTGAGGGACTTGCCTCTGTTGAACATAGTTACTTGCCAGTATCCCTAATTTTTTCCTGGATTGTACTTTGATGTTTCCAATCCATCGGGATGATTTTTTTTTTCATGTCTCTAACTTTTGCCTGGACCGCCCTTTCGGGTTTTCAATCCACCAAGACGTTTTTTTTAGGCGAAGTATTTCTTGACTACATCAACATTCGTGGGGTAGGCAAATTCCTCTCCGTCCATGGTTGCAAGTCTCAAGGCGCCGCCTGAGAAAGCTTTCGTGACCACATAGGGGCCATCATAATTCGGGGTCCATTTGCCCCGAGAGTCAGTGAGAAATGATTGTATCTTCTTGAGCACGAGGTCTCCTTTTCTGAAGACACGAGGCCGAACCTTTTTGTCGAACGCCCTCTTCATTCTCTGTTGATATAACTGACCGTGGCATAGTGCCGTGATTCTCTTTTCTTCGATCAGGTTCAGTTCGTCGTGTCGACTTTGACACCATTCAGCTTCAGTGAGCTTAGCTTCCATCAATACCCGGATTGATGGGATCTCTACTTCTATGGGGAGAACTGCCTCCATGCCATATACTAGAGAGAAAGGGGTTGCCCCTGTTAAAGTGCGGACAGATGTACGATAACCGTGAAGAGCAAAGGGTAGCATCTCGTGCCAATCTTTATAGGTTACAACCATCTTTTGAACGATCTTCTTGATGTTCTTGTTAGCCGCTTCTACCGCTCCGTTCATCTTGGGTCGGTAGGGAGATGAGTTATGGTGTTCGATCTTGAACTCAGCACACAACTCTTTCATCATCTTATTGTTCAAGTTAGATCCATTATTAGTAATGATCTCGCTTGGAACACCATAACGGCAGATGATATTGTTTTTGATAAATCAGACCACCACTTGTCGGGTTACATTGGCGAATGACGCTGCTTCGACCCACTTGGTGAAATAGTCAATGGCCACCAGGATGAACCGATGTCCGTTTGAAGCCTTGGGCTCAATCATGTCGATTCCCCATATGGAAAAAGGCCACGAGGAAGAAAGAACTTTGAGATGTGATGGCGGTACATGAATTTTGTCGGAGTATATCTGACACTTGTGACACCTCCTCATGTACTTGTAGCAGTCGGATTCCATGGTCAACCAATAGTACCCGGCCCTGAGAATTTTTCTCGCCATTGTGTGTCCGTTGGCATGAGTGCCAAAGGATCCTTCATGAATTTCTTTCATGAGCATGTCTGCTTCTGGTCTGTCGACACATCGGAGCAAGACCATGTCAAAATTTCTCTTATAAAGAGTGTCACCGCCCAGGAAGAAGTTTCCAGCCAATCTTCTGAGGGTTTTCCTGTCTTTTCTGAGTGCCCCAGATGGGTACTCTTGTTTCTGAAGGAAGCATTTGATATCGTGATACCAAGGTCTGTCGTCTATGACTGCTTCAATCGCGAAGATGTAAGCGGGTCGTTCAAGGCGCATGATGTCGATCTTAGGTATGTCATTCCATCGACCTACACTAATCATGGAAGAGAGAGTGGCTAATGCATCAGCCATGTGATTCTCATCACGAGGGATGTGATGAAAGTCGACTCTGTTGAAGAAGGGTAACAACCTTCTTGCATAGTCTTTGTAAGGAATCAATCCTGATTGGTATGTGTTCCAATCTCCTTTTATCTGGTTAATAACCAAAGCTGAGTCACCATATACGTCCAAGTTTTTGATCCTTAAATCAATCGCTTCTTCGAGACCCATGATACATGCTTCGTATTCGGCCTCATTGTTCGTACATTTGAACGTAAGTCTAGTAGTGAAAGGAATGTGGGAACCCTGAGGGGTAACAATGATTGCCCCAATTCCGTTTCCATAATGATTGACTGCTCCGTCAAAGATAAGTCCCCACTGGGAACCTGGTTCTGGCCCTTCACTGGGTAGCGGTTCATCGCAATCTTTCATTTTTAGATACATGACATCTTCGTCTGGGAAGTCAAACCCGATTGATTCTTGATCGTCAATCGGTTGATAAGCCAAATGATTGGCTAAAATACTTCCTTTAACGGTTTTCTGAGCGTGGTACTCTATGTCATATTCTGATAGCAACATCTGCCAATGGGCAATCCTTCCCGTGAGAGCAGGTTTTTCAAAAACGTACTTGATTGGATCCATTTCGGAGACCAACCAAGTAGTATGACGAATCATGTACTGGCAAAGACGTTTGGCTGCCCAAGCCAAAGCGCAACAAGTTTTCTCAAGCATCGTGTACCGAGTCTCGCAGTCGGTGAACTTCTTGCTCAAATAGTAAATGGCAGACTCTTTTCGTTTAGTTTCGTCTTGTTGGCCAAGTACACATCCCATTGAGTCCTCTAGGACTGTGAGGTAAATGATTAGTGGTCTTCCTTCCACTGGAGGTGATAGAATCGGAGGATTCAACAAATATTCCTTAATACTGTCGAAGGCAGTTTGGCAGTCTTCTAACCAAACGCAATCCTGGTTCTTTTTGAGTAATTTGAAAATCGGCGCACAAGTGACGGTCATAAGGAATATGAATCTGGAGATGTAGTTCAAACGTCCCAGGAATCCTCTGACTTGTTTTTCAGTTTTCGGAGAAGGCATTTCTTGAATGGCCTTGACCTTGTCAGGATCAACCTCAATCCCTTTCTGGCTGACGATGAACCCTAGTAGTTTCCCTGAACGGACACCGAAGGTGCACTTGTTGGGATTTAAGCGGAGCTTGAATTTTCTTAGACGTTCGAACAATTTTGACAGATGTTCAATGTGCTCATCCTCTGTTCTTGATTTTGCAATCAAATCATCGACATATACCTCGATTTCTTTGTGTATCATGTCATGAAACAGAGTAGTCATGGCCCTTTGATAGGTTGCCCCGGCATTCTTTAAACCGAACGACATTACCTTGCAACAAAAGGTACCCCATGGGGTAATGAACGAAGTTTTCTCCATGTCTTTCGGCGCCATTTTGATCTGATTATAGCCCGAGAATCCATCCATGAAGGAGAATACTTTGAACTTTGCTGTGCTGTCTACCAGCATGTCAATGTGTGGTAAAGGAAAGTCGTCCTTTGGACTTGCCTTGTTCAGATCTCTGTAGTCAACACACATTCTGACATTTCCGTCCTTTTTGGGAACGGGTACGATGTTGGCTAACCATTGAGGATATTCAGATGTAGCGAGGAAACCCGCGTCGATCTGTTTCTGTACCTCCTCCTTGATTTTGATGGCCATGTCCGGATGAGTGTGTCTCAACCTTTGCTTTACTGGCGGACATTCCGATCTCAACGGTAAGTGATGTTCCACGATGCTGGTATCCAACCCTGGCATATCCTGATAGGACCAAGCGAACACATCGGGGAATTCTTTGAGAAGATTTATCAAACCCTCTCTGGCAGTTGGACTGAGCAATGCTCCGATCCTGACTTCTTTTTTTCTCTTTTTCTGAACCCAAGTTTACCATTTCCAACGGTTCTTTGTGAGGTTCAATGGACCTTTCCTCTTGTCTGAGTAGTCGGGAGATCTCTTCTGGAATTTCGTTGTCATTTTCTTCTTCAGCCTCGAATACCGGGAACTCAAAGTTGGAAGAATGCATTGGATCGTATGTTTCAACGGGGTATAGAACAAGCAATCTGTATGACGTGATGATTTGTGTTTAGAAGAGATAGAGAAAATGCAAGTGTGTGCAGTGTTTTGATTTTACTGCTTGTTTTTATTTGAATGTTTTTTAGGATTACCATTTTCTGAAAAAGCAAAAAGAGAAAACAGCAATTAATGCGGAAATTACAGAACGACGTTATTTTATTAATGAACAAGTCGAATCTTGAAACTACAGCCCTATAAAACAAAACTCTGTCGCTTTGGGCAAAGCGAAGAGGGAAATTTACAGAAAGCGAGCCCTATCAAAACATCCGTTTCACCTGGGTATGGTGAAAGGTTAAAGATGGCAATTACTTTGACTGATGAATGACCTTCGGGACCTCGACAGCAACCCATTGGTGGCGAACTCCTCGGTGAATCACAAAGTCTGGCACCTTCCTTGATTTGTCTTCAGAAATGACGCTGATTTCTGGTGGAGCAGGATCGTTGGAATCTGTCTCCCAATCAGAATTGTCGTAGGAGGATTCCTCTGTTGTATTTTGCATAGCATTTGTGCTCTCAGCTGTATCTCCCCATCCAGTTGACTGGATATCTTCGAGCCTGATACGAGAGCTTTCGGGAGCAGTGTACTTGACCATAAAGTCGAATTTTCCACTTGGGTGTCCCAGAGTGTCCCAAACTTCTTTGGAACTGGAGGAGTCATCCCTCTCGATGACGTTGACCTCAGGAAAAGCATAGTTGATGAATTCTAGTCCTGCAAACGTTGCGAATTCATCTTCATGTTGAGTAGTTTCCGAATGACCTGAGTGTTGATCCCATGATGTGGTGGGGACACAGGTATTCTGTTCAATGACGCTCAGCTGAGTTTCATTACTCGGCTGACTTTCTTGCCCCAAGTTTCCTGGGTAAGGCTGCCACTTTGGCAGACCATCCATCGGGCCATAGTAATTGTGATCAAAGTTTTCTTTCATCAGAGTGTCTTCCTCTAATGAATTTGGCAGAGCACGACATCCTTCCGGATCACAATCTCCGTAGATCATTTCGACATCTGATCTTGGTATAAATCTCGGACTTTTTGTAGGAAAGCAAAAAGGCATAGGCACCTCTTCCTGAGACATATATTTGTCCTTGTTAAGGTAGGACTTCCATTCTTCATCATTGTCAGAGGGATCTTCCTCATTGATAGCATGAACTGTCTGAGACACTGGGTGAAGAAAACCTCCACTGTGGAAGAAGTTTTGAAGGGGATAAAGACTTTCATCGTTAGCAGCTGTCTGGGTACAGGTTGTAGAAAAACCAAGACCCTTCTTTGTTTTATTGTCAATAGGAATGACAAGCTGTCCCCATCCTGTTGTATCGGTACTCTCAACCGCTTTGATAGCATCTTTGTATGAAGAAATTGAAGTTCCTTCTTTGAACTGATTGTCCTTGCTCATCGATAGTGCTTGGAACTGAGTTCCAATAACCTCCTCGGGTTCCACACAAGTAGATGATGATAAGTTGCTTACAAGCAAGGCTTGTTCCCCACAAACCGTGACAAGTTAATCGTTCTTAACGAACTTTAGCTTTTGGTGGAGGGTTGAAGTAACCGCTCCAGCCTGATGTATCCAAGGTCTTCCTAATAAACAACTGTATGTTGCCCGGATGTCCATGACCTGGAAAGTGATTTGGAAAGTGTGAGGACCAATAGTTATGGGAAGATCAACTTCGCCGATAACTATTTTTCTGGATCCGTCGAATGCTTTGACGACGACCTCGCTGACTCTCATCGGAGGGCCCTTAAATGATAATTGCATCAAAGTGGACTTTGGCATAACATTCAGGGCTGACCCTGTGTCTACCAGTACGTTGGCTAAAGCATCGCCCTGGCAGTTAATTGTAATGTTGAGCGCCATGTTATGACGACGACCCTCTTCAGGTAATTCTTCATTACTAAATCCCAAATTATTGCAGGAAGTGATGTTAGAGACAATGCTATCGAATTGTCTGATTGTTACATCCTGTTCCACAAAGGCTTGCTCCAAGACTTTCTGTAGAGCCTCTCTGTGTGCTTCTGAACTGAGTAACAATGATAATACTGAGATCTTTGAAGGAGTCTGTAACAGTTGATCAACGATGTTATATTCACTCCTTTGGATGAGCTTTAGCATATCATCTTTGTCTTTTGAAAAGTCGGGATTACCAGATTGACTGACTGGTGGATCAGGAATTTCTGCCTGAAGTTCCTTTTCTTTGTTGGATTCTCCAACCCCTCGGTTGAAGATTCGACCGCTCCGTGTTACACGACTGATGTCTGCAATATTCACGACGGAGGGTAATGGAATTTCCTTTCCATTCTCGATTATTGTTGCACCGTATTTGTAAGGGATTGCCTTAGCTGATTCATACGGTAGTGGCCCCGGTAGATAGATGACTATGGGAACCTTCTGATTTTTCTGACCATCATAAGTAACCTTGATCCGTTCCCGGTTGGGAACTCTAGATTCTTCAAGTAGAGGGACGATGGCAAAAACATCCCTGATCTGGTGATGACCAGAGATCGTGACAACATCCTCAACTTGATCGGCAAGGTAGTTCGATGACCAAATGATGGGTCCTGAACCTGGATATGGACGAATTTCTCCATGATCGATCTGACCCTGAAGAGCTGCTCTCACAAGGTAACACCCTTGGTTACTTTCCGAACAGACGCTACAACTGTCATAGTTGTGTGGTGGCACCTGGCCACGCCCACTTTGAATACAATGTAACCTCACTAGGTTACCTTTCATTGATCGGACATCCTGACTTTGACGACGAGTAGGATTCCTGTTATTGATACTAATTTGCTGAGTATCTTCGTCCATGTAGATTGGCATCCACCAGTGATTTAACAAGTGCTGAAGTGCCTCCTGGACAAGGGTACAACCTCGATCGTTTTCGCAACCCGCTTTACAGCTTTGATAGTCATGTGATATTAAGAATCCGAGTCGGACCTGCTCAGCATGTAACTCTACCAGGTTGGTATCCATTACGTGGATGTCGAAGATCTGAACCATGTTGATTTGATAGGAGTTCCTATCATGGTAGTCTTGGATCCATCCAAGATCCATATGACGCTGGAGGGCCTCTTGTATGAAAGAGCATCCCTGTTTGTTTACCGAGCAAATCAGACAGGAACTGTAATCGTGCCGCGGCAGATTATGATATTGGCTTTGCCTTGAGTGCATCGCCACCAAGTTGACATTCATCGCACGGATGTCGTGGTTTTGAATGACGTTGGAATTCGTGTAAACCATGTTAACTCCATGAACTCGGTGCTCCTGGATCCATCCGAGATCCATTTGTTCCTGTAGAGCTGCTTGCACTACAGAACACCCCTGGTTGTCTTTAGAGCAGATATCACACTGGTGATAATTATGAGGTGGCACATGGCCATATCCACTCTGTCTACAATGCATCTTGACCAGATTGGTTTTCAACAAGAGTACATCATGAATTTGATAGACATTGTTAGTCTCTTTCTCAATCAGATTGACTGCAGCCTTCTCATGTTGAGGCAGCGGGTTCGTGAGAACATTAGGATTCGTATCTTTGAAAGATAAGAGCCCGCTCCTAACAAGCTTTTGCACGTCAGATTTGAAATTGAGACAAGTCTCAATGTTATGCCCTGAACCTCCTTGATGATAAGGGCATGTTTGATCCACCTTAAACCAGAAAGGCGGATTTTCCGGAACTGAAAGGGGAGACTTAGTCTGGATGTGCCCCTTGGCTAGCAGTAACGGAAACAGTTCTGCGTACAACATGGGTATAGGATCAAACCCTGATGGTCGTGTTGTACGGTTGTTGTTATATGGAGGACGAGCCTGCTGAAGAGGCTGTTGTGTCCTTTGTTGGTCAGGTTGGCTCTGCGCAACCTGAGGTTGATCCATAGGAATAGGCGCGGGGCCAATAGCAGGAGTAACAGCTGCTACTGGCTGATAACGTCGCCTTTGCTTTCCGAGAGAGATATTCCCAATATCTTGCTCTTTTTTCTTAGGGAGAGCACTACCATATTTTTTAGTACCGCTTGTTGATCCAGTGTCTTTTACCAAACGTCCTTCTCGGACGGCTTCCTCAAGACGTACACCCATGCCGACCATTTCGGTGAAATCACTGGGCGCACTGGCAACCATTCGGTCATAGTAAAATGAGCTTAAGGTTTTTAAGAAGATTTTTGTAATCTCTTTTTCCTCAAGAGGTGGACAAATTTGAGCGGCAATTTCACGCCACCTTTGAGCATACTCCTTAAAGGTTTCCTTTTCCTTTTGCGACATTGATCTGAGTTGATCTCTGTCGGGTGCCATGTCCAAATTGTACTTGTATTGTTGGACAAAGGCAGTACCAAGATCTCTGAATGTACTGGTCGTAGTACGGTTTAAACCCATGTACCATTTGAGTGCGGCACCGGTTAAACTATCCTGGAAGTAGTGAATCAGCAGGTCCTGATTCTCCGTCTGAGCTGACATCCGCCGAGCGTACATCACCAGATGGCTCTGAGGGCAAGAGTTACCCTTGTATTTTTCAAAATCGGGGACTTGGAACTTGTGCGAGACTTTCACATTTGGGACCAAGCAGAGGACTGCGGCGTCCTTTATAAATAGATCCTGACCGCGAATGGCTTGCAGCTCTTTCTGCATTTCCAAGAACTGCTCCTGGAATTCCTCCATTCTGTCAAACATAGTTTCCTTCTTACCAGAAGGTGTTGGTGGGATCTGTCCTTCCGGGACAGTGTGCACCACAGGGGGTGGTACCGTGACTACGGCAGTAAGTCTTGGCGCCTCCCGAAGTTTGTAACCTTCAGGAGTCTTCAGTATGCCCCTGGCATCTTCGCTTTCCCGAAGTTTGTAACCTTCAGGCCCAGCAGCTTCTGTTGCGATTCCATGATCTTCAGTGATCGGCGGAACATATCCTTCCGGGATATAGTTAACAGGCATGCCCCAAGGACGATCTTTCGGCATCTGATACCTAGGATCATACTTCTCTATGATGGGCGTTGAGGTGATCTCTGAGATCACAGTTCTTTGTAGCTGAGCTTCTGCCATGGCTTGCATGTCGTTACGAAGCTTTCTCATATCCTCTCTCAGAGCGTCGATCTCTTCTTTCAACTCTCTGTTTTCTTCCTCAAGATCATCCATATTTTTTTGACGATTGGCCTGAGTATTATACGAATGAGACAGTTTGACTCTAGAATCGAGACACAAACATGAGATTCGTAGGTAAGGAGAATACGCGATGTGAGAATGATGAATGCAATGATTATATTAATTGTTTTTAGGTTTAATTAAAATAAACTTCGACAATTAGATTGCAAATATCAAACAGTGGGGAAACCCCTTTTTATTGAATTCCAAAGGATTACAGAAATGGAAATACAGTAGATTACAAAGTGCAGAAACAGAAACCTAAGCTAAAGGGTCCCGAGTCCTCTCTGAGGAGAAACCGGGTGCTGATTCTGATATCTTCCTTTTCTTTGACCGGGGCTCTTAGGCCGTTGTCGGGTTGTCATTCCTTTGCCAAGTGAAAGGAGTGAGCAAATTCCTTTGGTCGTCTTGATTCTCTACAGCATGCTGCTCCAAAATTTCAATCAGAGCATCTTTCTCTTTTAGTAGTTGCTGTATTTGGATACACTCTACGCCGAGGGTGCGGTACTTGTTCTTCCAAGATCTTCTTTCCTTTTGAATTTTGTTGAGAGTAACCTGAAGCCTTTCAGTTTCCGTCATGAAGTACATGACAGTTTCCCTCGGTGGAAGAATTCCGTAACGAGGATAAGGCATCTTTAGCTTGAGAGCTCTAGTTTGTACCCAATGGAGATAAGGCTCCACCGAGACACAATCCGGTTTTCCCAGAGACTCTCGTCCTTTCTTATGAACATGTTTCCAAGCTTGCACTATTTCCATCTTTAGTGCTCTGTCATTTTCTCCTTCTTTGAAGAAAAGACCTTCCAGATGAACACCCAGTGGGATGTGTCTCATCGGGTATCCAAATTGACGAAAAACCAATATCGGATGATAGTTGATTCCTCCTTTAGTTCCTATGAGGGGGTACGCTGGGGAAGTTTCCACAACGGTCAATGATTCTGATTCCCTCATAAATCCTATTACACCAATCTATATCAGAGTTGGTGAGAGACATGATCTTCTGTGACCAACGTAAGACACTCTTGCAATCCCAAAAAGCAGCAGACTTGGGCAAGTGAGAGATAAACCATTTGTAAAGCAAAGGTACACAGCATGTGATCTCCCCTCCACTGTACAAATTTCCCAAGTGTACATAATGATACGCATCTGCGAGCAAAGTCGGCACAGGGTTTCCAATGAGAAAAACCTTAATAGCGTTAATATCGACGAAGTTATTGATGTTGGGAAATAAAAATAATCCGTAGGTGAGCATGACAAAGATGCTTTCAAAAGAAGTGATGTTCCCTATACTAGCGAAGTACAGAGCCTTCTTTGTCAAGAACTGGGTCGGAAAACCTTGGATGCCACCCATAGTAATCATGCGAGTCTTGACCTCAGACTCGTCCAAATGAATTGCTATTGCAATAGTCTGATTCTTTGGAATTTCTTCCAGTCCAGAAAATGGAGCTCGATCTGTAATGTGTAAATCAGTTAGATGAGAATACTCCTCCAGCGTTGGTGATAGCTGGTAATCCGGGAATGTAAAACAGTGATAAACCGGATCGTAGAACTGAATGAGCGCATCCATGATTCCCTTAATCACATGGACTCTTAACAGTGGTAGCAAACCGCCGTGCTTGGCTCTGAAAGCCTCAGGGTTAACGATCATCCTTGCTAACTTTCTCAAATCCCCTAGTTTTGGAACCTTGAAGGTATACTGGTGAGTTCTCCTTCTACCGAAATCCATTAGCATAATCCTTTTCTCTGATATTTGCAATCACAGTCTTAGTTTAACTTGAAAAACAGAGAGACTAGAAGAGAAATTTTTTGAATGTTTTAATGTTTTATTACATGAATGCATGAATGCAGCACACAAAAACATAGAAAAAACATGGGGTCAAAGGGTCGTTGTCATGAAGTCAAGGCTCTACCCATCCCCAAAGGTTTATACTAGGGTGATTTTTGTACCTGTACTCATTATCATCAGCTCCTCCCAGGAAGGCAGACAACAAGCGGATTGCCAGCGAGTTGTGTGCAATCTTAGAGTAAGTGCCATTCACCGAGAATAGATCACCAGCCTCAAATGAGGGTAGTATCGCATAACAGCTATTTTCGATAGCTTCCGCACTACGAAAAAGGTTGGCTTTTCTTAAGTGTATACTCAATCTCACCACATGCGGCATCACACGCATTCCCAGTAGCAGAAAAATAAACACGTATAGCAATTAGGAAAAGCAGTATATATATTTGTCCTAATCATCCTAGACTTATAAAGCTATGAATCTTAAGTTCCTGACAGAAATGGGTTCCCCGGCAGAAGCCCCAATCTGTGGTTCCCTGCCTAAGAGATGGGCCAGCATAGGTCAATCTTTCTCCTCAGCCGAGTTCCCATTTTTCGTGGAAAACGGGGATGATGCCCTAAGGCAGAAAAGGAGACTCCCCAGCAGAGTCGCCATTTTACAAGGAAAACAGAAAGAAAGAAAGCTTGGCCCCACGGTGGGCGCCACTTTTCTGTGAAAAATGGGGACGACCGTGCCTAGATCTAACTTTGGAAAGCCCCACGGTGGGCGCCACTTTTCTGTAGCGAGCGATTTTGGACGCGGTTCTTAAGCGCTGGTCGCTCTCTGCGGTTTGAGCTTAAACTACAGGTCGATTCATTTTTTATCCTATTGTGAGCTGAATAAGGAAGGGAAATAGATGTCTCCAATTAACCCTGCTTGCATACTGAGTTTAAACAGCGGTCTGTTAGGTTACGGATGCTATCAATGTGGGGGGCCTTTGTACTGGTTATTTGTATTTTCGCCAATACGGTTTTCTTTCTTTTTTTACCTGGGCATAAGGTTTCTGGCGGGGAATAAGGATTAGGATGTTAGGACTGATGCTTTTGAAATACTGCTTTTGATTGATGGAGATATGGGATTTGGGTTTTTTGTTGATTGCGCTCGCTAAGATCTTTTCTTTCGATCTTATGCCTACGTATTCCCGTTTACCGAAATAGGGAAATCAGAGCGTTCGTAGTTCCTCCTATTCTATGGGAGGAAATTGGTTTTTGGTGTCTTGTTCAAAGCCCAAGACATGAAGCGAAAGGTGATTTGTATCTTGTTCAAAGCCCAAGATGTGAAGCTAAAAGGTCTATTTGTGTCTTGTTCAAAGCCCAAGACGTGAAGCGAAAGGACCTCGACTTTAGAGAGAATTTGTCATCTCTAAAGAGGGGAGAAGGAGAATTACTTTAACTGGGATACGCGGATCCGAGCAATGCCATAATTTCCGAAGAAAGGGTTTTAACCTGAAGGAGAAGACTTTAACTCAGTGTAGAGCAATGCCATCTTTCCTTAGGAATTTCTCATGCTAAAAGAGGGACAGTGGCATGGATGTAGATGATCCAGAGGCTTGCCGCTTACAGCGATTAGATGAAGGGAAAGGAGTTGTTGATGTTTGTATACTGTGAACGAGACACAACTTTGATGCTAAAAGGTCGATTGGATCAACCAGTGGTTTTCTTATACAAAGCCTAAGAGGAGGCTAATTTCCGCTAGGAAAATCATTATACAAAGCCTAAGAGGAGGCTAATTTCCGCTAGGAAAATCATTATACAAAACCTAAGAGGAGGCTATTTTGTGTCTCGTACAAAGCCCGAGAGAGAGGCTAAAAGTTTTTGACCCAGTGGGGCATATCGTTATACAAAGCCTAAGAGGAGGCTAAAAGAGTTCGACTCTTGCTTAAGGAATTTGTATCTCGTACGAGGCCCGAGATGGAGGCAAAAAGGGGTGATTGACTCAACGAGGGAATCTTTTGTGTCTCATACAAAGCCTGAGAGAGAGGCTAAAAGGTTGTTTTGACTCCACTGGGGAGAATTTTGGTATCTCGTACGAAGCCTGAGATGGAGGCGATTGTAACTGTTTCAGTTGAGTGACAGATCCAATATACTGATTTTAAAAGAGAAAATCAGTTCTTATATGAGTAACACTGTACTCAGGGATTTAATTTGAGGATCAGGGATATTTCCTTCTCTTTGAGGAAATGGGAAATCCAAAGGGTATCGAGACTATCCGAGTCTGCGGGTTTCCTTCCTATTTAACGAAGGGTGCTTGAGAATGTCTTTGAGACTCAAGGAAGTTAGACTGTCCAAGTCTAGAGTTTTATCTTTTGTACTATGCTTCGAGAAACAGTAGTAGACTCTATGAAAGGACTGTTCTATGAGGATGACTAAGTTCTGTTCCTATACCTCTAGGAGGTCGTCGGGACAATTTGTACGAAGCCCAAGAGAAGGCTAGAAACTTTTAAGAAGCCGACGGGTCCTTGTACGAAGCCCAAGAGGAGGCTATCATTCCCGAAGGAAGAGATCATTATACGAAGCCTAAGAGGAGGCTGTGAATACTTCTAAGAAGCCGTAGGGTCCTTGAATAATGCCCAAGAGGAGGCCGATGCTTTTAAGAAGCCCGTGGGTCTATCATCTCCTTTCCATTAGGAGAGATAACTCTTTTAAAGATGAAAACCACTGGTAAACGTGCGAGGTTTACTATCCAGCGACTTTTAGCTTTTAAAGACGGTTCCTTAGTTAAGGTCCAAGATTATGACCGTAGTGGGTACCCAAACCCCGAGACATTCAAGGCAAGCTATCCACAAGGAATAGATCAAGTCAGGAAAGTTCGAGAATTGGGAAGAAACTCAAAGATGCCATTCACGGAGAATACATTCATCATGGGGAGTAGAGCTTCTTGACGATTCCTAAGGAGGACAGCCGAAGAGAAGACTGTATCTGGTGCTCCTATTGGGGATCTAGGCGTCTATTTCTACGAATAAGTGAAACGGCGTCACCTAGTTCTAGACGTAGTAGCCGGGGAAACTCGAAATATCTATACTATTATTACACAGTAGATATGAGTTTATGAAAGGAGACTTACAGTGAGCATCCCCACAATACAGTTTATAATATGAAAGCAGTAAATGAAAGCGATAACCACTTACTCGGTTGTAGTGCTTCCATGCTGTTTGGTTAGTTGTTCAACAAAGAAAGATTGAAAACAACAGTATATTCAAAATCAAAGGAGAAAGTGCTTTGAAAAAGAAAGATTTGGGGCTTACAGCTCAAGGAGAGGCCCAGGGTTTTATCAGTGAGCGCACTGTTGAATTTGTACAGAGGGACTTATACAAGTGACTGGGGCCCAAAAATGGTTTTCTGTACAAAGGGATGGGTCTTATACTCTCTCAAGAGGCCAAAAAAAGGTTTAAAGAAAAGAGAAATGGGTCTTACTACTCGAGGGTAGGCCCAGATGGTTTTTATTTTTAAACGGGCGACGATTGCGCCGTTTACTTGTACAAAGGGACTTATACAATGAGTGAGGCCCAAAAAGTTGTTGTACAAGGGGGGATGGGTCTTACACTCTCTCAAGAGGCCCAAAGAGTTTTGAAGAAAAATAAATGGGTCTTACTACTCAAGGGTAGGCCCAGATGATTTTTGAAAAGGCGACGATCGCGCCGTTTGTTTTTTTGACGGTATCGGGACTTATACAATAAGTGAGGCCCAAAGATGATTTGGTCAAAAAAGGATTGGGTCTTACACTCTAATAGAGGCCCAAAGTGTTTTGAAAATGATTTATGAGGGTTGAATTAATCCAAAACCCTAATTTGTTTTCAAAATGTATTTAATTGAATAAAAATTCAATTAAAATGATCAAAAATTGTTTAACACATGGAAAACAAATTGTGATCTTGGATTAATGCTTCAAAAATTAAGTATTGACCTACAAAATAATTAGAAAGCATTAAAAGTTGCAAAATCAATGTAGAAAAAATATTTAAAATGCCAAAAACAATCAAAATATTAATTCTTTACAAAAATATCAATTATATGAAATAAATAATATTTTTGGGATTTTTTGATAAAATAAAATATTTTAACATTTTTGTGAATTATTAAAAAAAAGAATCAACTCAAAATCATTAAAACTCAGAGAGAAATTAATTTTTGAATCAATTAAACAAAATCACAAAATTCAAATATTTGAAAATCTGAAAATGGCGCCAAGAACAGCTGAAGAACACGCGCGTGTTCTTGGTTTCTCAGATTTGCGTTTTCTATCCAATCTCCATGAATACGTAATCATATCATGCAATCTACATATCATTATGCTCGTCTCAACCTCACGATCATGTCTATGTACTTTAATTTCATTTAAATTAAACATACAACAAGAAATCACGAAGAAACCTCAAGAACCCTAATTTCTGCATGAAGGCTAGGATTTTTGATACACGATTCAAACAATGCAATTAATTGAGGGAAAACATTCCATGCATGATTATGAACATATGGCCAAATTATTGTGCGAGGAAATATGCATAGATTGAGAGATGACCAAGTATGTGCTTACCTCCAAGTCGTGATAGCAAGAGCAGATGTGATTTTGAGTTGGAGGTGTTACAGACAAGTTGTGATGATCTGGACAGCTTCCCTACACCATATGGAGTGTGTTTGAACACTTGGATTGAATTGAAATGGACTGGATCAGTTTATGGCATCTCAGCTGCAACTTCACTTCAAACTTGTGTGGATGGCAAGTGATTTTGAGATTTTGATGTTTCAAAAGCTATGTGAGTGTTTGATCAGCTCATATGTGATGTATGTGAGGTGTGTGAGTGATTGGTTTGTGCAGAATTGCTCTCAAACTCAAAACCCGATAACTACCTTGCTAAGAAAGGCATTTTTGCCAAGAGAAAGAGATTTTGAGGAAAGCATCTGTTAGATGGCTTTGGTGTATTTAAACTGACCACAATTGAGCTCTATTTATAGTAGAGCAAGTTTATTTTGCAAGGAATAGTGCATGGCAGCTGGTAAGTAGGTTTCCTCAATGTTGGCCAATGGAAATGAAAGTCTCCTCTAGCCATTGACTAGAGGTTAGGGCACAGAGCTTTGGTCCCCTTGGTCTTGGATAAGTCTTGACTGATTTCATATGAGAATGGCTCAGTCCATGCCACCTTGATGGTTCCATTGAATGCCTCATTCCAAATTTGAAGTCTTGTCCCTACTTTGGCAACTCTAGGTTCAACATGCTATTCCTTGTTCCTTGGACCTTGGAGGCTTGGCTCAGTGATTGTCCCCTTTGGATTAAATCCTCTGAGGTGTCCAAGTGGATTGGAGCAATTGCAATTGGCTGATTTTGGCAAATCGAGCCAAAATGCAAATTCTGCCTTGCTTTGACAGATTTCAGCAAGGTAACTTGGCAATGTTGTATCTCATGGTGTAGGTTGAATTTGGCAATGTTCTTGGCCATTTTGGAAAGCCCTAACATGATACAACAACTGTTTGAACAAATTTGGTTTTGATCTCTTTTGATTCCAAGTGAAAAATCCCCCTACATTTGGTAAAAAGTGAAGGCAAATTCTGACTTAGTGAAAATTTCACTAAGTGTTGGAAAAAGTGACTTTTTCACTTTTCAGCCACTTTGATCACTCCATAACTCAAAATCCTTAATGAATTGGAATGACTTGTAGTTGAAGTTTTTGTAGGTGATAATGAGGGCTACAAATCCATCTTTGGATGAGCAAAAATGGCCTTGTGGTTTAGGAGTTATGGTCCTCCAAAGTTGGTACCTTTGCCACTTTATTTTTAACTTAGAAAAATTTCTAAGTTTTATGGTTACCCCTTTTACAAGTTATCTCACTTTTCTTGATTTTTCTTAATGAATGATGATTCAAATCATACATTAACATCATTTTAGGGTTAAAAATCCATTTTGGTGAAAAATCTCAAAAAGTCAAAGTTGACTTTTGTGCACAGTTGACTTTTTATCAGATGAATTCCAAACTGTGTAATTCTTTAGGAAATCATGTCCTTGACCTAAATCAAACTTAATGGACATGTTCCATGGGTGTCATAGGGTATATTCAATCATGTATTAGGGTTTGGGAGCATGCCTTGGTCAAAAGTCAAAGTTACAGTTGACTTTTCCCTTAAAACCCTAATTGTGGTGCAGATGAAAATGAGACTTGTTGCTCAAGCTTCTTGGATCAATCCATTGTTCCAAATGGATCAATATGGTGTATTAGAGACCCTAAAATCATCTCTTGAGGTCTTGGCTCATGGTTTGTCCCAAAAGTCAACTTAGGGGTGAATTAGGTCAAGAAACCCTAATTCCTGATTTTTGATGAATGCATCCCCTGAGGTAAAATTGACTTGATGCATGGGTTCATGAGGTTCCATAAAGCATATTAGGTAATGTTTTGGATCATTGCCTTGTGCCCAGATGAAAATTTCCATCTGGAGGCCCTGGTCGACCAAAACCCTAATTTAGTGACACTGTCGATCTTGAGACTTGATCCACCTAGAAGGGAGCAGCCTTGTGCTTAATCCTTGAAGTGGGAGTCCTTTTTGATCCATTGTGGATGTTTAAGAGATTAGACAAGTTGAAGATCATGTCATTTCTTGATTGATCCTTTGTCTAAGCACTCAGAGAGGGCTTGAAACCCTAATTTTGATTGTAGTGGATGCTCACCCATCTTTGGGGAGACTAATGAAGCATAAAGGTACATCCATATTGTGATGATGATTTTCACAATGATGGGAAATCTAAGTGGTCAAAATTTGGGGTATTACAGCGCTGAGCGCACAGTTTCCCGCTGAGCGGGCTCCACTTAAAAGATAAACCGCTTAAAAGCGCGCTGAGCGCGCTAAGGAGCCCGCTGAGCGCGCAAGCTTATGTAATTACTTCCATCCTCGCGCTGGGAGCGCGCTCAAAGCATGCTCCAAAAATGAATATTTTGCAAAACTGTTTTTGTGGGGCCTTCATAGCTCCATTCTTCCCACTTCTATGCAAAAATCTGCAATAAAAACACTAAAGTTAAATAGATAAGTCAAATAACGGAATTAACTAGAAAACGGTTATAAAACGGAAACAATGGGAAAAGGCTTGGATTTACAAATAAAGCTCACAAAAAGGTGCTAAAAACTAATATAAATGTTAACACTTTTTAGCACCTAACAAATATTCACCCATCCTTGGGGAGACTAAAGGTTCATCCATATTGTGATGATGATTTGCACAATGATAGGAAATCATAGTGGTCAAAATTTGGGGTATGACAATAGTCATGTGCGTTAACTCTAAAATATTTTAGAAGTGTTTGAAATACTATTAAAAAATTGATTAGATTCACGATTTAAGTCTAGATTCATTCGACTTACAAAATTTATATCAGTGAAAATATTTCATCATAATTAACTTTTCATTTGTGATACTAATAATAATACATGAATATAATATTGTAATACCCTAATTTTTACCCCTAAGATCCCACATATCATTTGCATCTCATACCACAAACAAAATCACAATCTGTGTTTCTCCTGAGTATCTGTGTATTTCTCACTTGCTTTATATTTGATTATGTATACTAACCTTTAACCAAAAATACCAAAAAATATGTTGCAGTTTGCATATTCTTTTCTCTCTGTAGCATCCAGGGTTTTGCAGGTTTGCAAAGACAATGACGTGATTTCAAGTCAAATGTGGTTGTTTGTTTATGATCCAGTTCAGATGGAAGTTGGATCTAATCTTGGTCAAACTATCAAGAGATTGCTTCAAGTGCAAGTTATCTCTTTCAGTGGGCTATTTCTCAAGTAGTGGTTGTTCAAAGGCAAGATGTATTGTGTTGAGATTCATCAGGTTATTAAGCAGTAGTTCATGTCAAGCTTGAGCTCAGAAAAATCAGATTCATCATGATCAAAGTTCATCAGTCTAAGTTCAACTTGTTCAAAGTTGTGGATTTATTTTCCCAGATAATTGATTCAGACAAATTTTGAAGTGTTCAGAACTTATTCAAAGGATGATTTATTCAGATGGCCATGGCTTCAATTGCAAATTGTTCAGTAGTGGTTGTGTGCACTTTATCAGAGGCTTGTGGAAAAAGTCGAGATTGATTTTGGGCTAAAAAATAAAGATTTGCCATCCATGATCCATATCCATTTCCATTTTGGCTATCCATTCAAACCATTTCTATTATCTATTTTTCTAAACCAAATATCCATTCAAAATTCATTTTTTTTTCTAAATCCACCCTTTTATTCATTATGCTTATCCAACTATCCATTATTTCCCAATTATTCACTTCATTTTTGTTCAACCCATTATCCATTTTTCATTTAAATCCAATAACTATTTTTTTTATTCAATTCCATTTCATTTTTATTCCAATTATCCTCATTGAACCATGTTTTCCAAATCTACAGTACAAATTTCATTCATTAATCATTTTACAAATAATCCCAAATTCCAATTACCAATTCTAAAAACCATTTCCATGACCAAATCATGTATAAATCTAAAAAAAAAAAGTGCTAGAAGCCCATATATTTCCAGCTATACTACTTTTCAAAGCCACTTCACAAACTGAGCCAACTGCACATACACCACACGATCAAGCTTCACAAATGCTTTTCCAAGCCAAGCTGTGCTAGCTGCTATGCAAATCACCAAATGCATCACACTAACCCATTTAATTAATTACAAAAAAAAAGTACTACACGGCTATAACTTCCAAGCTTCACAAAACGCTTCACGTCGTGCAAAATACGTCCAAGTTGATACTTCATACTATAAAATCTCAGCTACAAAATCGCAGCCCCACACAAGCCTTACTCCACGTGACTCCCAGCTGCTTCACAAACCAAACTACATGGCTAAACTCAAGCTGCTATGCAGGCTTCAATCAGCTGCAAATTCACATCAAATTTCAACAACAGGTCACGCAAGGTGCAAGTTGCAAAAACGGCAGCTGAACAATTCAAAACGCAACGCGGATTGAAGATGTTTCAGACTGGGCCGGTGCCTGCCCTATGGTCGGGCAGGCCCAAGCCCAATGACCAACGAAGGCCCAACGAGGTCAAAATTCACCTCCGTGTCGGGCACGTGCCAGTCCCCTCAGACGTCGGACACGCGGGTAGAAGACCGTCGGGCAGAGGCGTATAGCTCGTGGACATATCTCTCCTCGACACCTACATGTTCCTCCCCGCGAGGACACGTTCTCTTGTAACTTCCCACTCCCGCAGGAATCGATCTGCCCTACTTCCAGTGATTTAGGGACCGTTACACTAGGGTGAAGACCACGTGCTGGTCTTCACTACGCCACGTAAGCCCTGGAAGTTACTTGGATTGGGCCTGGCAATCCAGCCCAGTGCAAGTAACCGTTGGCCCCGCGCTGGGGGTTCTCTATAAATACCCTCTCACTTAAGAGGGTTAGGTTACACAACATATTCTAACTTTCACCTATTTTCCTATACTTGCTTACTCCCTTTCTTACTTGAGCGCCGGAGTACCTTGCAGGTACACCCCCTCGCCGTATCATCATCACCGGAGCTGAAGTACATACGACGTTGCTGGCCACTGAACAACTGTCTGATCCAGGTAAGATCAGTGGTGCCGTCTGTGGGAAACATTGCTTCCCTATTTTTCCTTCAACGATAAACCAAAGCAATCCTTTCGTTCATCACTAGCATGGCCAATAACCCATATGTGAACAAAGCTCTGGACACCGTCCTCGCGCAACTCGAGAACAGAATCCACCGTGAGGACGCTGCTGCCCTCAACGTCGAAGAAGGCGATGTAAGAGACGGGCAGACCGCCTCCCCAGACTCCCAAGACACGGCTTCCGATGCCGCCCGCCAGGACGACCAGCAAGCCATCTTTCAGCCAGCTGCTCCTCCTCCTAATGCAGATTCGAGCACCGTGGCCCTATTTTCCTTGGTCAATCAGACCAACCAGCTGATCATGCACTAGAATCTCAGAATCGAAGCACTCGAGCGAGGGCGGGCACGACGATCTTCCCCGCGAAGACATCGTCGCCCACCTTCGCCTCGTTGTTCTCCTTCCCCGCGAAGGACTCCTTCAGAAGAATCTCGAACCCCCTCGCCGGTGCGCGAGGGCCGTCGGCCGTGCCTCGAACGCCCCCAACCGGCGATCTCCCAGAAGCGTCGTCGTTCCCCGCCTCGGAAGGAACCCAGGCCTTCCTCAACTACCAAGAAGACCAAGACGACCGAGGAGAGGCCGAGGAACCGTTCAAGGAATTCCCCTCCACGACAAGAACCTGGTCAACGTCACCGATCCCCTTTGAGGTCCCCGGCCAGAAGCGACGATGACGACTAGAGGACCCCCTATCATGGGAGATCATGGACGCCCCAATTCCTGCAGGCATGGAGAAACCCCCGCCACTGGGGCCCTCTAACGGCCTGGCCGACCCCGACGATCACGTCGAAAGTTTTGAAGCCATGCTCGACTTCATAAACATCAGGGGAGCCATTAAGTGCAGGCTTTTCCCCACCACTTTGCGGAAGGACGCCATGACTTGGTACAAGGGTCTGGCACCCGGGTCGATCACATCCTGGAAGCAACTAAGACAACGCTTCACCAAACACTTCACAGCGTCTCGTCGACACCCAAAGACGGAAGTTGCACTAGAGAGCATCTTCCAGAGGAAGAACGAATCTCTCAGGAACTACATTGAGAGATTCAACAGGGAAGCTGTCGAGGTTCATACGACCGACGACATGAAGAAGTATTTAATCATCCACGGACTACGTTTTGGATCCGATTTTGACAAGTCCGTGGGCCTCCGCAGACCTTGCCATCTTGAGGGCCTCCTCCAACGAGCTCAGTCGTACATCGAGCTCGAGGAGTCGGAGGCAGCGCAGGCCGCCCTTGAGTTGAGGCGAAAGGAAGGCCCCCGCGGCCACAAAGAAGAAGAATCTCCTCCCCGACAAGGAGACGAAAGAAAGAAAGAAAATCGCCCCCGGGGGTCCTTGTGAACCGCGCGCACCAGCTGTCCGTTTCACGGAATACACCCCGCTCAACGCTCCCCGCGCGCGAATCCTCTCCAAGTGCTCCAACTCATAATTTCTAAAAGGAGGCGTCTACTTTTCGAAGCCAACGACCCCCAAATCAAACACGGACAGGTCCAAGTATTGCAGGTTCCAACGGAGCCATGGACATGTCACGGAGGACTGCATCCATCTCAAAGATGCAATTGAGATCCTGATCAAGGAAGGGCACTTAAAGAAGTACGCCCAGAAGAATGACGCTCCTCATCCCAGCTCCTGGGAAGCCCAAAACGTCGAGGAAATGACACCCCCTCCCGACGAGAGTCGGCTTCAGGTCGCCCTCAGCGTCACTCGACCCGAAGACTTCTTTGTCCCCGAAGGCATCGAGGGCCAAGAAGCAGTTCGCAGCATGTGGGAAAACTTCCCCCATGAAGACCCCGTCGCTGCCCGCAGCACATGGGAAGGTTTCCCCAAGACTATGGTCATCTCCAGGGGTGGTTACGATAAGGTGTCCGTCGGGTCGATCAAGCGGAAATTTGACGAAACAGAATCCGCAACATCGGCGAAGACCAATACTCTCGAGAAGGTGCAAGGGAAATCAAACCCTATCACCTTCTACCTTGAAGAGCTCCCAGGCGGAGCGCCCAACGCCACCAGCCCCCTCTTGGTTAGGGCACAGATGGCAAATTTTGACGTTCGAAGGATCCTCGTCGACCAGGGAAGTTCGGTCGACATCATGTATGCCCATCTATTCGGGACTCTCCAGCTCGACGAGAGACATCTGACCCCGTACGTCGGTTCAGATCTGCAGGGGTTCAATGGCACCACCACCAGACCATGGGGCTACGTTGAACTGATAGTCACATTCGGGGCCGAAGACATCGCCCGCCAAGTGAAGACCCGCTTCCTGGTGATTGAATGCCCATCCCTCTATAACTGCATCCTCGGGAGGACCACCCTGGCCAAACTCATAGCAGTACCATCAACGGTCCACCTCAAGATGAAGTACTACACGGCCAGGGGACGTGTAGTTACGATGCACGGGGATATAGACGCGACCAGGAGGTGCTTCGACGCTGCGATCAAAGGCATGAGTTCCATCGGCACCAAGCCCAAGACTGGAGCAAAGCCAGGCACGGACACCGTACAGAGGCCTCTCCCGCGCATCAACGCGGTTGACCTCAACAGCAGGTTCCTGATAAGTGCAAAATGTACCTATTTTTGTATATAAGTTTTGTTGCACTTATCTATACTTTTTGTTAAATATCGTTCAAATAAACCCCACTTTGTATGTAGATGTGTATATTTAGTGTATAATCAAGTTTTAGTGTATTTGTGTACCGTTTGATAGTTTTATGCTCATTTTGTAGGTATAGAGGTGTATTTGAAGCATGAGCAATAAAGTGTCGAAGACACGGCTTCAAATGTGCGATTTTTAGCGACTCATCAACGAATACAGCTCAAAATGAGGATAATAAAAATCACCAATTTGGTTGATATTTATTCATTGTTAGATAGGAAATTGAATAAGCTTTCCAACGCTTCGAACCGGGCGAAAAACAGAGTTACGGTTCACAAGTTATGGCTGAAACACTTTTCAAGTCTGCTGGTTACGCGCTGAGCGCGCCCGAGCGCGCTAAGCGGGCTCTTAGGCGGTTTAACGCGCGCTGAGCGCCCAAAAGCGCGCTCAGCGCGGTCTGCGATTATGACAGCAATAAATATGGGTAAAAAAACACATTTTTAGGGATGGTTTTGGGTATTTTTGGCTCCCAACTCCATCAAACTTCATTTTTCTTGTAGATTAGCTTAGAAAACATCATTGGAGCTTGCATTTGGATGATCCGGAGTCGAATCTCTCGTCGATTGGTGTTGACAAACCAAGAAATGTTTGGTTCTCTTCTCTCTTCTCTTTGTAATTTCTTTGTTGGGTGTTTGTATAGTTACTTTGAACATATGTATCTTTGTTGATCATAATATTATATGAAATTTGCTTTACAAATCATTATCGATGTCTTCCTTGATCTTTTTGCATTTATGTTTGGATTTGTGTTGTGTTAGAGATAAACATCACAAATCTTGATTAGGGATGGATATCTATTGTCTTGATGCTAGAGATAGATTTAGATGATAATCTTTTTGGTGTCGGAACTTAATGTCTTCCGTGTTTCGAGGCGTCGTGCGCGAGAGTGACGACGAGAGTAATACGGTTGTCTCTCAACTCAGTGTGCCAGAGATGGACACTATTGTGAGTGATGCTGGATGATTTTGACGAGTATTGCAGGTGGAGTATAATTGGTCGGTAAATTTATGTTTGTGACGAGTGGATTATATGTATGCTTGATAAGTTTGTCTTGTTGAAGAATGAATTATTTTTATGTTTTTATTTACTTTTCTATTTTTACGCTTTAAACCATTTAAAGCCAAACTCATAAACTTAGAGATTGTCGAACGGCAGTTCAGTAGCACCGATCTCTGTGGACACGATAAATTCCCAGAAAAATACTTCCAAATCTTTTTGCTTGCTTGCTCTATTCCTCAACCAACAAAATGGCGCCGTTGTCGGGGATCGATGTTTTTATTGAATCGCATTGCGATAGTTTCTTTGTTTTTGAGTTTTGTAGATATCGTATATATTGTCTATTTTCACTTGTTTATATTGATACTTGTATATGTTTACCATATTTGTTATGTTTACATGTTTTGCATAATTGTAAATATAGTGTATATATTTGTTTCTCTTCATGTTTGCTAAGTATTTGGTTAGGTTTCGTCGTCGGTGAGCGCTAACCGTGTAAAGAGGCAACTTGGAGAAGTATGTATAAATAATAGGCGTCGAGCTTACGACGTAAAACAAGCATGTTTTATCAATTTTTATTCCGTTATTACTTTTTCATTATGAGATTTTGTATATGAGATTGTGTAGGTGTTAAGTGGAGGCCTACACCAGAACCCTGTTGTTGTACTAATTTTTCTGGTTCTGGTGTAGCGCGCTCGGCGCGGGCCTGCGTGCTCAGTGCGCTCTACTGTGCTGAGCCAGTGAATTCTTTTAATTGTTCACTTGGTTCCCCCTTCTACCCACTTCCACCAAGGCCTTATATATTAGTAATTATTAGTAATTTTTCTAATTCTTTTGTTGATTGTTTGGACTTAAATTTTGGCTCGATTGCTTAAAGTCGCATTCGGTGATTTTTCCGATTTTGAGTGTTTCAACTTGCGAATGCGTGGTAATGATAGTGTTTAAAGTTTTGTACACGTTCAAGGTATGTGTTTATCGTTCTTGACTTTAGCATATTCATGATACTTAGGCTTTTTACAACTTCTATGTCATTCATTCTTTCGTATACTTGTTCTTATTGTGAATCACTTTAGTTCCCACCTTTTTGTGAGGAAGCCTTCTATTGCACATATATGCTCGGAGTTCCAATATTCTTGTTCTAACTGGATTTTATTATGTTAAATCTGTTGTTTATGTTGTGTATATGAATGCATGAAAAGGATCAAGGCATTTGTTTCATTTTGAGCACAACCACCCTAGCCAAATAGTCAATTCACCTTGTGAGTGTGTGAGAATTTGTAACCCCTTTGAGCTTTTTGATCCATGTTTTTATTTGAACTTAATGCTTGTCTATGAGTATTTAGTTCACTTATTTTTGATGGATTTTGTTTTTTCTTGGACCTCAACTTTGTGTTGTTGTATGGATTTTTTCCTTGCCTTAGAAAGTAGGGAGTATTCACATGATGATGTGGTTGAATTCAAGTTGGGGAGAGAATGATTGTGTACTCATTGGTTGGATTCTATGAGGATTGAAAAAGAAAAGAAGAAAGAAAAAAAAAGTGACAAAGAAAAGAAAAGAAAAAGAAAGAAAAATAAAATCTTTGAAAAAGGAAACATAAAGAGTTTCAATAATTGTGCTAAATAAGTATTGTGTTTTGTGTAACACTTGGGATTTTGGAAGAAGTTTGATTGAAATTTTGTGTTTGAACTTTTGTGAGTTGATCACTCCTTTAGGTTTAGGCAAGTTTTTTGTTTCGATTAGCTTTAGGAATTACCCCTTGTTTGTTTACCCGACCACATTACAACCTTGAAAAGTCCTTGTGATTCTTGCCTTTGTATGTTCAATGTGAATTTTTGGATGGATGCATAATTTAGTCTTTTGTTTGCAAGATTGTTGTGTGAGTGAAAGTACCTTATTTTATGTTTTTCATCTACCGATGATTATTTTTGCTAGGCGTGATTCACATTTGAACTTGTGTTGTTTTAGAATGTTTTGCATGTTTTTTGTATTTTGCATTTGTTTCATGATTATGTTATCGTCGTAGTTTAGTGGTAAGTATTTACTTTGTGTGTACCATTTTCGATTGAACCATTGCATTTGTTTTCCGTTTTCAAAACTTGTTGATTCATGATTCTTTGGTTATTGGTTTTGTGTTTTTAAGTTTGTTGGCTTTGTTTGAGGACAAACAAATATGTAAGTTGGGGAGAGTTGATAAGTGCAAAATGTACCTATTTTTGTATATAAGTTTTGTTGCACTTATCTATACTTTTTGTTAAATATCGTTCAAATAAACCCCACTTTGTATGTAGATGTGTATATTTAGTGTATAATCAAGTTTTAGTGTATTTGTGTACCGTTTGATAGTTTTCTGCTCATTTTGTAGGTATTGAGGTGTATTTGAAGCATGAGCAATAAAGTGTCGAAGACACGGCTTCAAATGCGCGAATTTTAACGACTCATCAACGAATACAGCTCAAAATGAGGATAATAAAAATCACCAATTTGGTTGATTTTTATTCATTGTTAGATAGGAAATTGAATAAGCTTTCCAACACTTCGAACCGTGCGAAAAACGGAGTTACGGTTCACAAGTTATGGCTGAAACATTTTTCAAGTCTGTTGGTTGCGCGCTGAGCGCGCCCGAGCGCGTTGAGCGGGCTCTTAGGCGGTTTAACGCATGCTGAGCGCGGTCTGCGATGATGACAACAATAAATATGGGTAAAAAACACATTTTTAGGGATGGTTTTGGGTATTTTTTGCTCCCAACTCCATCAAACTTCATTTTTCTTGTATATTAGCTTAGAAAACATCATTGGAGCTTGCATTTGGATGATCCGGAGTTGAATCTCTCGTCGATTGGTGTTGACAAACCAAGAAATGTTTGGTTCCTCTTCTCTCTTCTCTTTGTAATTTCTTTGTTGGGTGTTTGTATAGTTACTTTGAACATATGTATCTTTGTTGATCATAATATTATATGAAATTTGCTTTACAAATCATTATCGATGTCTTCCTTGATCTTTTTGCATTTATGTTTGGATTTGTGTTGTGTTAGAGATAAACATCACAAATCTTGATTAGGGATGGATATCTATTGTCTTGATGCTAGAGATAGATTTAGATGATAATCTTTTTGGTGTCGGAACTTAATGTCTTCCGTGTTTCGAGGCGTCGTGCGCGAGAGTGACGACGAGAGTAATACGGTTGTCTCTCAGCTCAGTGTGCCAGAGATGGACACTATTGTGAGTGATGCTGGATGATTTTGACGAGTATTGCAGGTGGAGTATAATTGGTCGGTAAATTTATGTTTGTGACTAGTGGATTATATGTATGCTTGATAAGTTCGTCCTGTTGAAGAATGAATTGTTTTTATGTTTTTATTTACTTTTCTGTTTTTACGCTTTAACCCATTTAAACCCAAACTCATAAACTTAGAGATTGTCGAACGGCAGTTCAGTAGCACCGATCTCTGTGGACACGATAAATTCCCGGAAAAATACTTCCAAATCTTTTTGCTTGCTTGCCCTATACCGCAACCAACAAAATGGTGCCGTTGTCGGGGATCGATGTTTTTATTGAATCACATTGCGATAGTTTCTTTGTTTTTGAGTTTTGTAGATATCGTATATATTGTCTATTTTCACTTGTTTATATTGATACCTGTATATGTTTACCATATTTGTGATTTTTACATGTTTTGCATAATTGTAAATATAGTGTATATATTTGTTTCTCTTCACGTTTGCTAAGTATTTGGTTAGGTTTCGTCGTCGGTGAGCCCTAACCGTGTAAAGAGGCAACTTGGAGAAGTATGTATAAATAATAGCCGTCGAGCTTACAACGTAAAACAAGCATGTTTTATCAATTTTTATTCCGTTATTACTTTTTCATTATGAGATTTTGTATATAAGATTGTGTAGGTGTTAAGTGGAGGCCTACACCTGAAGCCTGTTGCTGTACTGATTTTTCTGGTTCTGGTGTAGCGCGCTCAGTGCGCTCTGCTGTGCTGAGCCAGTGAATTCTTTTAATTGTTCACTTGGTTCCCCCTTCTTCCCACTTCCACCAAGGCCTTATATATTAGTAATTATTAGTAATTTTTCTAATTCTTTTGTTGATTGTTTGGACTCAAATTTTGGCTCGATTGCTTGAAGTCGCATTCGGTGATTTTTCCGATTTTGAGTGTTTCAGCTTGCGAATGCGTGGTAATGATAGTGTTTAAAGTTTTGTACACGTTCAAGGTATGTGTTTATCGCTTTCTTGACTTTAGCATATTCATGATACTTAGGCTTTTTACAACTTTTATGCCATTCATTCTTTCGTATACTTGTTCTTATTGTGAATCACTTTAGTTCCCACCTTTTTGTGAGGAAGCCTTCTATTGCACATATATGCTCGGAGTTCCAACATTCTTGTTCTAACTGGATTTTATTATGTTGAATCTGTTGTTTATGTTGTGTATATGAATGCATGAAAAGGATCAAGGCATTTGTTTCATTTTGAGCACAACCACCCTAGCCAAATAGTCAATTCACCTTGTGAGTGTGTGAGAATTTGTAACCCCTTTGAGCTTTTTGATCCATGTTTTTATTTGAACTTAATGCTTGTCTATGAGTATTTAGTTCACTTATTTTTGATGGATTTTGTTTTTTCTTGGACCTCAACTTTGTGTTGTTGTATGGATTT
This sequence comes from Lathyrus tuberosus, assembly GCA_022829125.1. Lineage (NCBI taxonomy): Eukaryota > Viridiplantae > Streptophyta > Magnoliopsida > Fabales > Fabaceae > Lathyrus > Lathyrus tuberosus. The sequence continues at coordinate 4,109,015 of JALAZF010000523.1, read as the reverse complement.
TTTCCTTGCTTTAGAAAGTAGGGAGTATTCACATGATGATGTGGTTGAATTCAAGTTGGGGAGAGAATGATTGTGTACTCATTGGTTGGATTCTATGAGGATTGAAAAAGAAAAGAAAAAAGAAAAAAAAAAGTGACAAAGAAAAGAAAAGAAAAATAAAGAAAAAGAAAATCTTTGAAAAAGGAAACAAAAAGAGTTTCAATAATTGTGCTAAATAAGTATTGTGTTTTGTGGTACACTTGGGATTTTGGAAGAAGATTGATTGAAATTTTGTGTTTGAACTTTTGTGAGTTGATCACTCCCTTAGGTTTAGGCAAGTTTTTTTTTCGATTAGCTTTAGGAATTACCCCTTGTTTGTTTACCCGACCACATTACAACCTTGAAAAGTCCTTGTGATTCTTGCCTTTGTATGTTCAATGTGAATTTTTTGATGGATGCATAATTTAGTCTTTTGTTTGCAAGATTGTTGTGTGAGTGAAAGTACCTTATTTTATGTTTTTCATCTACCGATGATTGTTTTTGCTAGGCGTGATTCACATTTGAACTTGTGTTGTTTCAGAATGTTTTGCATGATTTTTGTATTTTGCATTTGTTTCGTGATTATGTTATCGTCGTAGTTTAGTGGTAAGTATTTACTTTGTGTGTACCATTTTCGATTGAACCATTGCATTTGTTTTCCGTTTTCAAAACTTGTTGATTCATGATTCTTTGGTTATTGCTTTTGTGTTTTTAAGTTTGTTGGCTTTGTTTGAGGACAGACAAATATGTAAGTTGGGGAGAGTTAATAAGTGCAAAATGTACCTATTTTTGTATATAAGTTTTGTTGCACTTATCTATACTTTTTGTTAAACATCGTTCAAATAAACCCCACTTTGTATGTAGATGTGTATATTTAGTGTATAATCAAGTTTTAGTGTATTTGTGTACCGTTTGATAGTTTTCTGCTCATTTTGTAGGTATTGAGGTGTATTTGAAGCATGAGCAATAAAGTGTCGAAGACACGACTTCAAACGCGCGATTTTTAGCGACTCATCAACGAATACAGCTCAAAATGAGGATAATAAAAATCACCAATTTGGTTGATATTTATTCATTGTTAGATAGGAAATTGAATAAGCTTTCCAACACTTCGAACCGGGCGAAAAACGGAGTTACGGTTCACAAGTTATGGCTGAAACATTTTTCAAGTCTGCTGGTTGCGCGCTGAGCGCGCCCGAGCGCGCTGAGCGGGCTCTTAGGCGGTTTAACGCGCGCTGAGCGTGGTCTGCGATGATGACAACAATAAATATGGGTAAAAACACATTTTTAGGGATGGTTTTGGGTATTTTTCGCTCCCAACTCCATCAAACTTCATTTTTCTTGTAGATTAGCTTAGAAAACATCATTGGAGCTTGCATTTGGATGATCCGGAGTCGAATCTCTCGTCGATTGGTGTTGACAAACCAAGAAATGTTTGGTTCCTCTTCTCTCTTCTCTTTGCAATTTCTTTGTTGGGTGTTTGTATAGTTATTTTGAACATATGTATCTTTGTTGATCATAATATTATATGAAATTTGCTTTACAAATCATTATCGATGTCTTCCTTGATCTTTTTGCATTTATGTTTGGATTTGTGTTGTGTTAGAGATAAACATCACAAATCTTGATTAGGGATGGATATCTATTGTCTTGATGCTAGAGATAGATTTAGATGATAATCTTTTTGGTGTCGGAACTTAATGTCTTCCGTGTTTCGAGGCGTCGTGCGCGAGAGTGACGACGAGAGTAATACGGTTGTCTCTCAGCTCAGTGTGCCAGAGATGGACACTATTGTGAGTGATGCTGGATGATTTTGACGAGTATTGCAGGTTGAGTATAATTGGTCGGTAAATTTATGTTTGTGACGAGTGGATTATATGTATGCTTGATAAGTTCGTCTTGTTGAAGAATGAATTGTTTTTATGTTTTTATTTACTTTTCTGTTTTTACGCTTTAAACCATTTAAACCCAAACTCATAAACTTAGAGATTGTCGAACGGCAGTTCAGTAGCACCGATCTCTGTGGACACGATAAATTCCCGGAAAAATACTTCCAAATCTTTTTGCTTGCTTGCCCTATACCGCAACCAACAAAATGGCGCCGTTGTCGGGGATCGATGTTTTTATTGAATCACATTGCGATAGTTTCTTTGTTTTTGAGTTTTGTAGATATCGTATATATTGTCTATTTTCACTTGTTTATATTGATACTTGTATATGTTTACCATATTTGTGATTTTTACATGTTTTGCATAATTGTAAATATAGTGTATATATTTGTTTCTCTTCACGTTTGCTAAGTATTTGGTTAGGTTTCGTCGTCGGTGAGCGCTAACCGTGTAAAGAGGCAACTTGGAGAAGTATGTATAAATAATAGCCGTCGAGCTTACAACGTAAAATAAGCATGTTTTCTCAATTTTTATTCCGTTATTACTTTTTCATTATGAGATTTTGTATATGAGATTGTGTAGGTGTTAAGTGGAGGCCTACACCAGAACCCTGTTGTTGTACTGATTTTTCTGGTTCTGGTGTAGCGCGCTCAACGCGGGCCTGCGCGCTCAGTACGCTCTGCTGTGCTGAGCCAGTGAATTCTTTTAATTGTTCACTTGGTTCCCCCTTCTTCCCACTTCCACCAAGGCCTTATATATTAGTAATTATTAGTAATTTTTCTAATTCTTTTGTTGATTGTTTGGACTCAAATTTTGGCTCGATTGCTTGAAGTCGCATTCGGTGATTTTTCCGATTTTGAGTGTTTCAACTTGCGAATGCGTGGTAATGATAGTGTTAAAGTTTTGTACACGTTCAAGGTATGTGTTTATCGCTTTCTTGACTTTAGCATATTCATGATACTTAGGCTTTTTACAACTTCTATGTCATTCATTCTTTCGTATACTTGTTCTTATTGTGAATCACTTTAGTTCCCACCTTTTTGTGAGGAAGCCTTCTATTGCACATATATGCTCGGAGTTCCAACATTCTTGTTCTAACTGGATTTTATTATGTTGAATCTGTTGTTTATGTTGTGTATATGAATGCATGAAAAGGATCAAGGCATTTGTTTCATTTTGAGCACAACCACCCTAGCCAAATAGTCAATTCACCTTGTGAGTGTGTGAGAATTTGTAACCCCTTTGAGCTTTTTGATCCATGTTTTTATTTGAACTTAATGCTTGTCTATGAGTATTTAGTTCACTTATTTTTGAAGGATTTTGTTTTTTCTTGGACCTCAACTTTGTGTTGTTGTATGGATTTTTTCCTTGCCTTAGAAAGTAGGGAGTATTCACATGATGATGTGGTTGAATTCAAGTTGGGGAGAGAATGATTGTGTAATCATTGGTTGGATTCTATGAGGATTGAAAAAGAAAAGAAAAAAGAAAAAAAAAGTGACAAAGAAAAGAAAAGAAAAAGAAAGAAAAAGAAAATCTTTGAAAAAGGAAACAAAAAAAGTTTCAATAATTGTGCTAAATAAGTATTGTGTTTTGTGGTACACTTGGGATTTTGGAAGAAGTTTGATTGAAATTTTGTGTTTGAACTTTTGTGAGTTGATCACTCCCTTAGGTTTAGGCAAGTTTTTTTTTCGATTAGCTTTAGGAATTACCCCTTGTTTGTTTACCCGACCACATTACAACCTTGAAAAGTCCTTGTGATTCTTGCCTTTGTATGTTCAATGTGAATTTTTTGATGGATGCATAATTTAGTCTTTTGTTTGCAAGATTGTTGTGTGAGTGAAAGTACCTTATTTTATCTTTTTCATCTATCGATGATTGTTTTTGCTAGGCGTGATTCACATTTGAACTTGTGTTGTTTTAGAATGTTTTGCATGATTTTTGTATTTTGCATTTGTTTCGTGATTATGTTATCGTCGTAGTTTAGTGGTAAGTATTTACTTTGTGTGTACCATTTTCGATTGAACCATTGCATTTGTTTTCCGTTTTCAAAACTTGTTGATTCATGATTCTTTGGTTATTGCTTTTGTGTTTTTAAGTTTGTTGGCTTTGTTTGAGGACAAACAAATATGTAAGTTGGGGAGAGTTGATAAGTGCAAAATGTACCTATTTTTGTATATAAGTTTTGTTGCAGTTATCTATACTTTTTGTTAAATATCGTTCAAATAAACCCCACTTTGTATGTAGATGTGTATATTTAGTGTATAATCAAGTTTTAGTGTATTTATGTACCGTTTGATAGTTTTCTGCTCATTTTGTAGGTATTGAGGTGTATTTGAAGCATGAGCAATAAAGTGTCGAAGACACGACTTCAAACGCGCGATTTTTAGCGACTCATCAACGAATACAGCTCAAAATGAGGATAATAAAAATCACCAATTTGGTTGATATTTATTCATTGTTAGATAGGAAATTGAATAAGCTTTCCAACACTTCGAACCGGGCGAAAAACGGAGTTACGGTTCACAAGTTATGGCTGAAACATTTTCCAAGTCTGCTGGTTGCGCGCTGAGCACGCCCGAGCACATTGAGCGGGCTCTTAGGGGGTTTAACGCGCGCTCAGCGCGGTCTGCGATGTTGACAGCAATAAATATGGGTAAAAAACATATTTTTAGGGATGGTTTTGGGTATTTTTTGCTCCCAACTCCATCAAACTTGATTTTTTTTGTAGATTAGCTTAGAAAACATCATTGGAGCTTGCATTTGGATGATCCGAAGTCGAATCTCTCGTCGATTGGTGTTGACAAACCAAGAAATGTTTGGTTCCTCTTCTCTCTTCTCTTTGTAATTTCTTTGTTGGGTGTTTGTATAGTTACTTTGAACATATGTATCTTTGTTGATCATAATATTATATGAAATTTGCTTTACAAATCATTATCGATGTCTTCCTTGATCTTTTTGCATTTTTGTTTGGATTTGTGTTGTGTTAGAGATAAACATCACAAATCTTGATTAGGGATGGATATCTATTGTCTTGATGCTAGAGATAGATTTAGATGATAATCTTTTTGGTGTCGGAACTTAATGTATTCTGTGTTTCGAGGCGTCGTGCGCGAGAGTGACGACGAGAGTAATACGGTTGTCTCTCAGCTCAGTGTGCCAGAGATGGACACTGTTGTGAGTGATGCTGGATGATTTTGACGAGTATTGCAGGTGGAGTATAATTGGTCGGTAAATTTATGTTTGTGCCGAGTGGATTATATATATGCTTGATAAGTTCGTCTTGTTGAAGAATGAATTGTTTTTATGTTTTTATTTACTTTTCTGTTTTTACGCTTTAAACCATTTAAACCCAAACTCATAAACTTAGAGATTGTCGAACGGCAGTTCAGTAGCACCGATCTCTGTGGACACGATAAATTCAAGGAAAAATACTTCCAAATCTTTTTGCTTTCTTGCCCTATACCGCAATCAACAGTTCCTGGACGAGCACGAAGAGGGCGGAGCAGCGGACCTCGACCTCCAGGTGGAAAACAATGGGTAGCCTCTCCACCCAACATGCCCCATCCCAAACGGAGACTTTGAGCTCGTGGCCCTCGGGGACGATCCGGACCGTAACGTGAAGATTGGCATCGGGATCCCCGACTTGGTGAAGGAGCATCTGAAGGCATGTCTCCAGGAGAACACTGATTTGTTCGCATGGAGCGCCTCCGAGATGCATGGCCTTGACCCCGAGGTGGCTTGCCATCAGCTCACAGTAGATCCGACCGCTAGGGCCATAGCTCAACGTAGGCGTAAGCAGTCTCCCGAAAAAGCGGAGGCTGCTGAAAAAGCTGTAAAAGACCTCCTAAAGGCGAATTTTATTTCGGAGGCTAGATACACAACCTGGCTGTCCAACGTTGTACTCGTCAAAAAGAATAGTGGAAAATGGAGGATGTGTGTTGACTATACTGATCTTAATCGGGCATGCCCGAAAGACTGATATCCCTTGCCTAACATCAACCAGCTGGTCGACAACTCTGCAGGTTACAAACTATTATTCTTCATGGACGCCTACTCGGGATACAACCAAATTCCCATGGATAAGGTCGACAAATAGCACACGGCTTTCATGACCGAGTCGGGCAATTACTACTACAACGTAATGCCCCTCGGCCTGAAGAACGCCGGGGCGACCTACCAATGAATGATGAACAAGGTTTTCCGGGCCAAAATCGGCGACATGCTCGAGGTCTATATGGACGACATAATCGTCAAATCCGCAGAGGAAGTCGACCATGCCGCGCACCTCACGAAGGTGTTCGACACAGCGAGGAGATGCCGCATGAGGTTCAATCCCGACAAATGCACCTTCGGCGTTCGGGCAGGTAAATTCCTCGGCTTCTACCTCACAGAGCGAGGAATCGAGGCCAACCCCGACAAGTGTAGGGCTTTCTCCGAGATCCCTACTTCGGACTCAAAGAAGTCAATATAATCATTGAACGGGATGCTCACTGCCCTCTCCCGCTTCATCGTCAAGTCTGCATAATACGCGCTCCCGTTTTTCAAACTTCTTCGACAAAAAGTGACGTTTGATTGGAGCGAAGAGTGCGAGTAGGCGCTCCTCCACCTAAAACAAGGCCTATCACGACCCCCGGTCCTCTCACGGCCTGATCACTGGGAGACACTGTTCTTGTATCTCGCAATCAAGAGTGAAGCGGTCAGCGTCGTCCTCATCCAGGAAACCCCGGATGGGCAGAAACTGATTTACTTCACGAGTAAGGCCCTCCAGGGCCCCGAGCTTAGGTATCAGTAGATAGAGAAAGTCGCCCTAACCCTCGTCTCCGCAACCAGGAGGCTGCGCCATTACTTCCTAGCCCACACTGTCGTCGTGAGGACCGAACAGCCTATAAGGCAACTCCTTAGACGACCAGATATGGCGGGGAGGATGCTCAGATGGTCGCTCAAACTCTCCGAATTCGACATCCAATACGAGGGAAGGTAAGCCCTGAAGGCTCAGGTATTGCCCAACTTTGTGGCGGAGATGACCGTCCCAGAACCTTCGACCAACGGATCCCAAAAATGGACGATCTATATCGACGGAGCATCCAGCACGAAGGGAAGCAGGGCGGGCATTATCCTCGAAAACAAGGAAGGCATCCTGATCGAGGTATCCCACGAACTATCCTTCCCGATGTCGAACAACTAAGCAGAGTACGAGGCTTTCCTCGCCGGTCTTCGGTTGGCCGAGGACCTCGGTGCCAAGGAGGTCAAAATCTTCACCGACTCCCAGCTCGTGGTCTCGCAAGTCCGAGGAGAGTACCAGGCCAAGAACGACAGCCTCATCGAATACTTGACCTTGGTGAAAGAAAAGATGAAGAAATTCACCTCCGCGGAGGTAACCCACATCCCTCGCGAGCACAATACCCGAGCAGATGTCTTGTCCAAATTGGCAAGCACAAAGAAGAAAGGCGGAAACAAATCCGTCATACAAGAAGTGCTTTCCCGCCTGAGCATCGATAAACCTGTTCCGGCAGTAGACGTGAACGCCATCGGGGACAACAATTGTTGGATGACCCCGGTATACGAGTACCTCACGACGGGAAAACTGCCCGAAGATCCCAAGGAAGCGGGGATGGTGAAGCGGCGGGCGTGCTCGTACGCGATAGTCGAGGATAAGCTATATCGGCGAGGGTTTTCTATTCCCCTCCTCAGGTGTGTCGAGGAGACCAATGTCCCCGACATACTCCAGGAAATCCATGAGGGAATCAATGCACAGCACCTCGGTGGACGATCGATAGTCCGTAAAGCACTTCGGGCAGGGTATTACTGGCCCACCATGCAACAAGACGCCAAGGAACACGTCAAGAAGTGCGATAGATGCCAGCGACACGGGGACATGCACCTCGCTCCTCCTAACGAGCTCAAAACACTATCCTCCCCGTGGCCATTTGCGTGGTGGGGGATGGATATCCTCAGACCTTTCGTCGTGGGATCGTACCAAAACAAATACCTCATCGTTGGGGTGGATTATTTTACGAAGTGGATCGAGGCGGAAGCGTTGGCCAAAATCAGGGACTTCAACATACTACGTTTTTACAAGAGGAACATCCTCGCCCGATTCTGCATGCCCCAAGCTATTGTCACCGACAACGGAACATAGTTCACCGACAGGAACTTCTAAGACTTCATCACCAAACTGGGCACGAAGCAGCACTTTACGTCGGTCGAGCACCCTCAAACGAACGGGCAAGCTGAAGCGGAGAATAGAGTAATCCTCCGAGGACTGAAACGCCGATTAGGCGATGCCAAACAACGGTGGGTCGAGGAGCTACACAACGTCCTCTGGGCCTACCGAACAACCCCGCATTCCACGACCGGGGAGACCCCTTTTCGTCTAACCTACAGAACGGAAGCGGTGATCCCCGTGGAGATCAAGGAACCCTCGAGGAGGACGGATGCCCCCCTCGACAGAGACGCGAACAACGAAGCCCTGAGGGAAGAGCTCGATTTCGTCGAGGAGATGCGTTCGGGCGCTTCTCTCCGAGAAGCTTCACTTAAACAGAAAATAACTTTACGTTATAACAACAAAGTTATCAAACGTGATTTTCAAGTAGGCACCCTCGTCCTACGAAGGAACCAGAAAGATTCGCGGGAAGGCAAACTCGTTGCGAACTGGGAAGGCTCGTACCGTGTCCGCACGAAAACAGGGACAGAAGCCAACTTCCTCGAAAATCTGCACGGGGAAGAACTTGCTCGACCATGGAACGCTGAGAAACTCAAACAGTACTACAGTTAAACACTGCCCGCGACATACTAGCATCGCGGTTACGGGGACGCACTAGGGTACAAGCGCGACACCCCTATACAGAACACGATGATCAAAGGTCGCGTTGTGTGTGCGCGAGGACTTTTGATCCAACGAGGATACCTCAATCGAGCTCCACCGTCGTTGTACCAATCAGGCAGAACACCCAGCTCGCGATGGGAAGTTCGCGTCACGAAGCTAAGACCTCGACCGAGCTCTTAGCCTCGTTGAAGGTCGGAATACACTTCCGGCCACTCGACCAGCTCTCCATGCAGTCGAGGATTATCGAAGTCGAGCAAGCCCCAAAATCTCTATACTTAGACAAAAATAAATAAAGTATAGCAAATACAATAACATCACACACAAACAAAACAAGTAAACATCACACACATATAAACGCAGCGATCAAAATATAAATCCGGGCAAAAAGCCCATTGTACAAATATTACAAATATTCCAAAAGCCCTTGGCATGCAGGCCGGACAAACAAAATAAACAAAATGAAATGGCTCGCAGGCCAAGCAAAACAAGAAAACAGAACCTATTCTGTGGCCGTCCCCTCTGGCTGCTCAAGCCCGGTCGCGTCCCCGTCAACCTCTTCCTCTTCCACCGGCCGCACGATTCGACCATCAACCACGTCGTAGTCGGAGTGGGCTCCCTTCATAATGAGGCCAGGGTTGAGGATCTGAAGCTGCTGCACAACATTCTTGAAGCCTATTTCAGTGGCCACAAGGCTGTCCTGCTCAGTCTCTCGGAGTTTAGCAATCAACGCTGCCCGCGACGTCAACAATCTATCCTCCTTGGTTTCTTCCTCGGCGGGGCAAGCAGCATCTTCCAATTCAGCGACCTTCTCCAAGAGGTTTTTCCTTCCCTCCTCGGCTCTTCTCCACTTCTCCTCAATTTGTTTCAAGTTTTCGGCCTGCTGCTTCTGATGCTCACCCTGAACTCGGTTCAATTCTTTGCACTCAGCCAGCTCCTTGCCCACTTTTGTCACCTCAATAACAACGGACTGGAACCTCTCTTGCAACCTGGTAAGCTCGTCTACTGGACAAGTCTCGTCGTTCAAGATTAAAGTCGTCGAACAAACTCGAATAACGGCGGACAAGTCCTTAAGCAGGGCTTTCCTCCTCGAAGCTTGAGGAGCACCCAGGATGGCCTGGACTTCAGCAGCAGGGATACCTGGCGAGTTGGCACCCGAGAAGAAGTTGGGCCTCAAGTGACAAGGTGGAAGTATGAACTTCTTAGAGGGAGGACTGTTCTCAACCGTCAGGTCGACGTCCACCTGCCCGTCTGTACGCTGCCGTTTCGGAGACCCTTGGCTACTGGGATACTGACTCCCTTGGGGAAAGGTCGAAGAATCCGTGGGCACTGAAGTCGTGGCAGGATGCTGTGCTTGGAGTTGTTCGACCCGACCCTTTTTCGAAGCATGGGTGTTTTTCAGTTTCTTGAGACGCTCCTCGGCACTCGACATCTTACCTGCACAGAAAACAAAGAGGTCAGTAATTCGAAAAGTAGGACGAAGGGAAAGGCAGGTCGGGGAGGCCACCCCACCTAACAGCTCGAGAGCCTCCTCGTCAGAAAACGTCTCGAGGAGAACCCTAGTGTTGATCAATTGACGCTTCGTTAAGACCTCCCCGTCGTCGCCCAGAAGGAAGTCCCCGTTCGGCGTCACGAACTTGGTTTTGTTAAACCCACCAACGAACCTGACTATGGCCTCGTGAGCCAAGCGATCCCCTTCATAGAGTTTACTAGGGCTAACAATATAGTTGTCTGTTCCCCTCTTAAAGTGTTCTTCAGTCCAGAACAATGGGAACCTGGGCACAAGGGCCTCCTCTCGCCGCCCATCTACTTCTTCGACGACCCGATGCTACACTAAATTTATGGCCTCAAGTGTGACCGGCCTCACGAGGTAGTACCGGTACTTAAAATCTCCCACAGAGTCCATATAAGTGTGAAACAGGCTGCTCACCTGCTTGAAGGGCACCCAGCCATGCTTACCGTCGACGGCATACCGTTGAAGATGGAAAATGCGAAAAAATAGGGGCACAGTCGCCCCGATCTTCAAGTATTTGCACACGAGCTCGAAAGCCCTGATGAAAGCGAGAGAGTTGGGGTGGAGTTGAGAATAGGCAAAACGCAGCCAGACAAACACTGACTGTTGAAAATCCGTGAAGGGCAAACGCCACCCCGCCTTGTCGAACATGAACTCGTATACGGGAAACTGCATCCCGCTATATGTCAAGCATATTCGATGATGTGGCAAAGGCCTGAACACGCTCCACGTCTTCTATGAACCCACTAGACGTTGCTCGACGGTGCAAAATATGTCGGCCTCATCCAAATCGATAAATTGGGAGATCATGTTTACAGCCTCCTCGAAGGCCCAGTCGTCGGGTGACCTCTCCCCGGTGCTGGTCGTCTCTGCCATAGGTGAGTCAGGCTCGTCGTAAGTATCTAAAGATCCCTCGGCCACTTGCAATACGTCAATTTACCTGAAAAGCAGAAGGAAATGGTGAATTCGATGACCCATATCAAATCCACCCCTCCACCGCTGATCAAGTGAAAGGGCGAGGAAGGAACGTCGGGAAACGCGAACCTGTGACCATCCTCAGGTCTGCGGGGAGAGGCGTTGGGCGGGACCCCGAGATATTCGACCCACGTCCCTGTGACATTCTTCGTGTCCCCGGGGATTTCGTTAGTTATCCCCAGGAGACTCAACAAAAGAACTGAGAGATGTTCATCTCACGACCCCAGGGCATTCTTCATGTCCTTGGGGATCTCTTCGTCTCTCCCCGCGAGATTCAACGAGTAAACTAGGAAATTCCGCCGTTTTCGCTGGATATTTCGTGATTTCCATGGGAACTTCATCGGTTCACCATAGATTCACCCTACAAATGCAAGCAAAAGAGGAAAAAAGAGAGAAACTTACTTCGAAGGTGCTTCCAGTAGGGTTTCGGTACGGCTGTCAGCGGCGGCGAGCGGTGGTTGAAGAGAGAACGAAAGAAGGCAAAGTCTGAGCAGAGGGAAAGAGAAAATGGAAATGAAATGAGATGGCCCCTATTTATAAGGGTCTCACGAGCCTCGAGGGCTCCTAGGCAATCGATTACGCTACCCTAGCGTAGCCGGCCTAGGCAATGATGAGATGTGACACGTGGCACGTGCTCTCCCACGCATGTCTCTTCATTCCCCAACACGTGTCCTTTTGTTCTCCTCGGTTCAAACTTCTCGTATCCCCATGACGGCACTCATCCGCAACCAGCCTAGCCCGAGCGGAGCGATTTATTTCACCCCGTTTGACCGACCACTCCTCATGTAGAATCCCTTCCCCGACGAGATGCGTCCTCGACATATTACTGGCCCTTAAGTCATTACTCTGACACCTCAAAACAACGACTTGGGGGGATCCTTGTCATACTCCAAAATTTGACCACTAATATTTCCCATCATTGTGAAAATCATCATCACAATATAGAGGAACCATCATACTTCATCAGTCTCCCCAAAGATGGGTGAGCATCCACTACAATCAAAATTAGGGTTTCAAGCCCTCTCAGAGCCTTAGACAAAGGATCAATCAAGGAATGACATGATCTTCAACTTGTCTAACCTCTCAAACATCCACAATGGATCAAAAGGACTCCCACTTCAAGGATCAAGCACAAGGCTGCTCCATTCTTGGTGGATCAAGTCTCAAGATCGACAGTGTCACCAAATTAGGGTTTTGGTCGACCAGGGCCTCCAGATGGAAAATTTTCATCTGGGCATAAGCCAATGATCCAAAACATAACCTAATATACTCCATGGAACCTCATGGACCCAATCATCAATTCAATTTGATCTCAGGGGATGCTTTCATCAAAAATCAGGAATTAGGGTTTCTTGACCTAATTCACCCCTAAGTTGACTTTTAGGGCAAATCATGAGCCAAGACCTCAAGAGAGGGTTTGAGGGTCTCTAATGAACTATATTGATCCATTTGGAACAATGGATTAATCCCAGAAGCTTGAGCAACAAGTCTCAATTTCATCTGCACCACAATTAGGGTTTCGCGAGGAAAGTCAACTGTAACTTTGACTTTTGACCAGGACATGCTCCCAAGCCCTAAAACATGATTCAATATACCCTATGACACCCATGGAACATGTCCATCAAGTTTGATTTAGGTCAAGGACATAATTTCCTAAAGAATTGCACAGTTTGAAATTCATCTGATAAAAAGTCAACTGTGCACAAAAGTCAACTTTGACTTTTTTAGATTTTTCACCAAAATGAATTTTTAACCCTAAAATGATGTTAATGTATGATTTGAATCATCATTCATCAAGAAAAATCAAAGAAAATGGGATAACTTGTAAAAGGGGTAACCATAAAAACTTAGAAAATTTCTAAGTTATGGAAAAAGTGACACTAATGTGCCAACTTTGGAGGACCATAACTCCTAAACCACAAGGCCATTGTTCCCCATTCAAAGCTTGATTTGTAGATCTCATTGCCCTCTACAAAAGCTTCATACTGACCTATGTCCAAATTCCTCATGGATTTTGAGTTATGGAGTGATCAAAATCAAGAAAAGTCACTTTGTTCCAACACTTGGTGAAAATTTCACTAAGTCAGATTTTACCTTACTTTTTGCCAAATGTAGGGGGGTTTTTCACTTGGATTCAAAAGAGATCAAAACCAAACATGTTCAAACAGTTGTTGTATCATGTAAGGGCTTTCCAAAATGGCCAAGAACATTACCAAATTCAATTTGAGTCATGAGATATGACATTGGCAAGTTGCCTTGTTGAAATCTGTCAAGGCAAGGCAGATTTTGCATTTTTGCTCGATTTGCCAAAATCAGCCAAATCCAAATGCTCCTATCCACTTGGACACCTCTGAGGATTGAATTTAAAGGGGACAATCACTGAGCCAAGCCTCCAAAGTCTTTGGAACAAGAAATAGCATGTTGAACCTAGAATGGCCAAAATAGGGACAAGACTCCAATTTTGGATTGGAGCATTCAATGGAAGCATCAAGGTGGCATGGACTGAGCCATTCTCAACTGAATTCAGTCAAGACTTATCCAAGACCAAGGGAACCATAGCCCTGTGCCCTAACCTCTAGTCAATGGCTAGAGGAGACTTGGATTTCCATTGGACAACATTGGCCAAACCTCTGCTGCAGTTGCCATTCACTGTGGGTCCCAAAACAAACTTGATCTACTATAAATAGAGCTCAATTGTGATCAGTTTGAGTACACCAAAGCCATCTAACAGATGCTTTCCTCAAAATCTCTTCTTTCACTCTAATTTTGCCTTCTAAGGCAAGTCACTATCGGGTTTTGAGTTTGAGAGCTTTTCCAATCAAACCAATCACTCACACATCTCACATACATCATATAGAAGTGATCCAAACACTCACATAACATCTGGAACACAGATTTCACAAAATCACCAGCCAATTGCTCAAGTTCTTAACAGTTTTGCAGTTGAGGTACCATCTTCAACTCCAAACCATTTCAATCCATTCCAAGCATTCATACACACTCCATGGCACCTAGGGAAGCTATCCAGATCATTGGAACCTAGCTGTAACACCTCCAACACAAATCACGATCACCAGCTGCAAGTGGTAAGCATGAGCTCTTCTAACTCTATGATCCATGCAATTTTTGCTGCACAATAATTTGGCCATATGTTCATAATCATGCATGGAATGTTTCCCCTCAATTAATTGCATTGTTTGAATCTTGTATAAAAAATCCTAGCCTTCATGCAGAAATTAGGGTTCTTGAGGATTTTTCATGATTTCTTGTTATATGTTTAATTTAAATGAAATTAAATACCATAGACATGATCGTGAGGTTGAAACGAGTTGATTGGTATGTGGATTGCATGATATAATCAAGTATTTAGGGAGATTGGAGAGAAAATGCAAATCTGGGCAAACCCAAAACACGCGCGTGTTCTTGGGTGTTCTTGGCGCCATTTTTTGAATATTTGAATATTTGAATTTTGGGATTTTATTTAATTGATTCAAAAATTAATTTCTCTCTGAGTTTTAATGATTTTGAGTTGATTCTTTTTTTAATAATTCACAAAAATGTTAAAATATTTTATTTTCCCAAAAAATCCCAAAAATATTATTTATTTTGTATAATTGATATTTTTGCAAAGAATTGATGTTTTAATTGTTTTTAACATTTAAAATATTTTTTCCACCTTGATTTTGCAATTTTTAATGCTTTCTAATTATTTTGTAGGTCAATACTTAATTTTTGAAGCATTAATCCAAGATCACAATTTGTTTTCCATATGTTAAACAATTTTGATCATTTTAATTGAATTTTTATTCAATTAAAACACATTTTGAAAACAAATTAGGGTTTTTGGATTAATTCAACCCTCATAAATCATTTTCAAAACTGTTGGGCCTCTAATAGAGTGTAAGACCCAATCCTTTTTTGACCAAATCATTTTGGGCCTCAGTATATTGTATAAGTCCCGATACCGTAAAAAAACAAACGGCGCGATCGTCGCCTTTTCAAAACAAACTTGGGCCTACCCTCGAGTAGTAAGACCCATTTCTTTTCTTAAAACTCTTTGGGCCTCTATTAAAGTGTAAGACCCAACCCTCTTATACAGAAAACTTTTTGGGCCTCATTCGTTGTATAAGTCCCTCTGTACATTTTCGAATAAACGACGCGATCGTCGCCAATTTAAAATTAACCAACTGGGCCTCTCCTTAAGCTATAAGACCCATTCAAAACTTTTGGGCCTCTAATAGAGTGTAAGACCCAACCCCCTTTTAACCAAAACCATTTTTGGGCCTCACTTATTGTATAAGTCCCTATGCGTTAAAATAAAATCTCGGCGCGATCGCCATTTTAAACGAAAAGTCAACTGGGCCTACCCTCGTGTTATAAGCCCCACTCTTTTTCTTTAAACTCTTTGGGCCTCTTGAGAGAGTGTAATACCCATCCCTTTGTACAGAAAACCTTTTTGGGCCACAGTCACTTGTATAAGTCCCTCTGTACAAATTCAAACAGTGCGCTCACTGATAAAACCCTGGGCCTCTCCTTGAGCTGTAAGCCCCAAATCTTTCTTTTTCAAAGCACTTTCTCCTTTGATTTTGAATATACTGTTGTTTTCAATCTTTCTTTGTTGAACAACTAACCAAACAGCATGGAAGCTCTACAACCGAGTAAGTGGTTATTGCTTTCATTTATCTTTCATATACATATAACTGTATTGTGGGGCTGTTTCACTGTAAGTCTTCTTTCATAAACTCATATCAACTGTGTAATAATAGTATAGATATTTCGAGTTTCCCCGGCAACTACGTCTAGAACTAGGTGACGCCGTTTCGTTTATTCATAGAAATAGATAACTAGATCCCCAATAAGATCACTAGATACAGTCTTCTCTTCGGCTGTCCTCATTAGGAATTGTCAAGAAACTCTACTCCCAGAGATGAATGTATTCTCCGTGAATGGCATCTTTGAGTTTCTTCCAAATTCTCGAACTTTCCTGACTTGATCTATTCCTTGTGGATAGCTTGCCTTTAATTTCTCGGGGTTTGGGGACCCACGGGCTTCTTAAAAGCATCGGTCTCCTCTTGGGCATCATACAAGGACCCACAGGCTTCCTAAAAGCAACCCCACCTCCTCTTGGGCTTAGTACAAGGACCCGCTGGCTTCTTAGAAGTATTCACAGCCTCCTCTTAGGTTTCGTATAATGATCTCTTCCTCCGGGAATGATAGCCTCCTCTTGGGCTTCGTACATGGACCCGTCGGCTTCTTAAAAGTTTCCAGCCTCCTCTTGGGCTTCGTACAAATTGTCACGACGACCTCCTAGAGATATAGGAACAGAACCTAGTCATCTGCATAGAACAGTCCTTTCAAAGAGTCTACTATTATTTCTCAAAGCATGGTACAAAAGATGACACTCTAGACACGGACAGTCTAATCTCCTTGAGTTTTCCAGACATTCTCAAGTGACCCCTTCATTAAATAGGAAGAAAACCTGTAGACTCGGACAATCTCGATACCCTTCAGATTTCCCACTTCCTTAAAGAACAAGAATAGCCCGGATCCTCGAATCAAATCCTCAAGTACATTGTTGCTCATATAAGAACTGATTTTCTCTTTAAATCAGCATACTGGACCTGTCACTCAACTGAAACAGTAACCATAGCCTCTCTCTTGGGCTTTATACAATGATTCTCCCCAGCAAAGTCAAACAACGTTTAGCCTCTCTCTCGGGCTTTGTACGAGACACATAAAGAGACTCCCTCGTTGAGTCAATCACCCTTTCGCCTCCATCTCGGGCTTTATACGAGATACAAAAAGGTTCCTATTGAGCCAAACAAATTTTAGCCTCCATCTCGGGCTTCGTACGAGATACAAAAAACTCTCTTGTTAAGTCAAGTAGCCATCATCTCGGGCTTTATACGAGATACCAAAAGATTCCCTCGTGGAGTCAAAACCTTTTAGCCTCTCTCTCGGGCTTTGTACGAGACACATATTAGCCTCCTCTTAGGCTTTGTATAAGAAAACCACTGGTTGGTCCAATCAACCTTTTAGCATCAAAGCGGTGCCTCGTTCATAGTACACAAACTTCAACAACTCTTTCCCCTTCATCTAATTGCTGTAAGCGGCAAGCCTCTGGATCATCTACATCCATGCCAATGTCCCTCTTTTAGTATGAGAAATTCCTAAGGAAAGATGGCATTGCTCTAAACTGAGTTAAAGTCTTCTCCTTCAGGTTAAAACCCCCTATAAAGAAAATTATGGCATTGCTAGGATCCGCGTATCCCGGTTAAAGTAATCCTCCTTTACAGTCAGTCACCCAACAGTTGTGACAAACAGACCCCTTTAGAGATGACAAATTCTCTCTAAAGTTGAGACCTTTCAGCTTCACATCTTGGGCTTTAAACAAGATACAAACTACTTTCAGCTTCACATCTTGGGCTTTGAACAAGATACAAACCACCTTTCGCTTCACATCTTGGGCTTTGAACAAGACACCAAAACAACCATTTCCTCCCATAGAATAGGAGGAACTACGAACGCTCTGATTTCCCTGTTTTGGTAAACGGGAATACGTAGGCATAAGATTGAAAGAAAAATCTTAGCGAGCACACTAAACAAAAACCCAAAATCCCATACTTTTATACATTCGTCCTAACATCCTAACCGATAGCCTAAAGCATCCCTCGTCAACAAAATAACCTAGGAGAAACCCCGAATCTTTGTAGCATCTGTAAACCAACAGTTTTGACTGTTTAATCTCAGTATGCAAGCAGGGTTAATTAGAGACATCTATTTCCCTTCCTTCATCAGCTTTAATAGGATAAAAAATGAATCGAGCTGTAGTACCAGAGCGATTGTGCTTCGCAACCACATCCAAAAATCACTCGCTACAGAAAAATGGCGACTCTGCTGGGGAGTCACATGAGGATCTGTTTTACCTTATTCATCATCGTCCCCATTTTTCAACAGAAAAATGGCGACTCTGCTGGGGAACAGCCAGGTCTCTTTAGGGATCTTGTTCTTTTTTTTTGTCCCCTACTTGGAAACCTTGACGTCATTAGGATCTTATGTCAAAACGCCGTTAATTTGGAATGAAACCACAGATTGGGGCTTCCGCCGGGGAACCCATTTTTTTTCAGGAACTTAGGATTCATAGCTTTAAAGGTCTAGGATGATTAGGACAAATATATATACTGCTTTTCCTAATTGCTATACGTGTTTATTTTTCTGCTAATGGGAATGCGTGTGATGCCGCATGTGGAAAGATTGAGTATACACTTAAGATAAGTGATGGCGACGAGGTCGACCATCAACCTCAGTGGAGGCTGACCAATGCAACCCATTCTCTCACCTAGACAATGGGCCGATTGTGATGTCTAAGAAGCTGAGGAGCCAAACCCTTTTGTAGTGCGGAAACTATCGGGAATAGTTGTTACGTAATACTACCCTCATTTGAGGCTGGTGATCTATTCTCGGTGAATGGCACTTACTCTAAGATCGCTCTACAACTCGCTGGCGATCCACTTGTTGTTTTGCTTTCCTGGGAGGAGCTGATGATAATGAGTACAGGTACAAAAAACACCCTAGTATGAACCTTTGGGGATGGGTAGAGCCTTGACTTCATGACAACGACCCTTTGACCCCATGTTTTTTCTATGTTTTTGTGTGCTGCATTCATGCATTCATTTAAAAAACATTAAAACATTCAAAAAAATTCTCTTCTAGTCTCTCTGTTTTTCAAATTAAACTAAGACTGTGATTGCAAATATCAGAGAAAAGGATTGCGCTAATGGATTTTGGTAGAAGGAGAACCCATAGGTATACCTTCAGGATTCCAAAACTAGAGGATTTAAGAGGTTTGACGAGGATGATCACAAACCAAGAGGCCTTCAGAGCCAAATACGGAGGTTTGCTACCACTATTAAGAGTCCATGTGATTGAGGGAATCATGGATGCGCTCATTCAGTTTTACGATCCGGTTTATCACTGTTTCACATTCCCGGATTACCAGCTCGCACCAACGCTGGAGGAGTATTCTCATCTTATTGATCTACAAATTACTGATCGAGCTCCAATTTCTGGACTAGAAGAAATTCCAAAGAATCAGACCATTGCAAGAGCAATTCATTTGGACGAGTCTGAGGTTAGGACTCACCTAACCACTAAGGGTGGCATCCAAGGTTTGCCAGCCCAGTTCTTGACAAAGAAGGCCCTGTATTTTGCCAGTATAGGAAACGCGACTGTTTTTGAAAGCATCTTTGTCTTGCTCACCTACGGGTTATTTTTGTTTCCCAACATCAATAACTTTGTCGATATCAACTCCATTAAGGTTTTTCTCATTGGAAACCCTGTGCCGACTTTGCTCGCAGATGCGTATCATTCTGTACACTTAGGGAATTTGTACAGTGGAGGGGAGATCACATGTTGTGTACCTCTGCTTTACAAATGGTTTATCTCCCACTTGCCCAAGTCTGTTACTTTTTGGGATTGCAAGAGTGTCTTACGTTGGTCGCAGAAGATCATGTCTCTTACCAACTCTGATATAGATTGGTGTAATAGGATTTATGATGGAATCAAGATCATTGACCGTTGTGGAAACTTCCCCAACGTGCCCCTTATAGGAACTAAGGGAGGAATCAACTATCATCCGATATTGGTTCACCGTCAATTTGGATATCCGATGAGACACGTCCCACGGGGTGTTCATTTAGAAGGTCTTTTCTTCAAGGAAGGAGAAAACGACAGAGCACTAAGGATGGAAATAGTGCACGCTTGGAAACACATTCATAAGAAAGGACGGGAGTCTCTAGGAAAATCGGACTGTGTCTCGGTGGATCCTTATCTCCATTGGGTACAAACTAGAGCTCTCAAGCTAAAGATGCCTTATCCTTGTTACGGAATTCTTCCACTGAGGGAATCTTTCATGTACTTCATGACGCAAACTGAAAAGCTTCAGGTTACTCTCAACAAAGTTCAAAAGGAGAGAAGGGCTTGGAAGAACAAGTACCACACCCTCGACATAGAGTGCATAAAAATACAGCAATTACTAAAAGAAAAGGATGCTCTGATTGAAATTTTGGAGCAACATGCTATAGAGAATCAAGATGACCAAAGGAATTTGCTCACTCCTTTCACCTGGCAAAGGAATGACAACCCGACAACGGCCCAAGAGCCCCGGTCAAAGAAAAGGAAAGAGTCCGCACCGGATTTCTCTTCAGAGAGGACTCGGGACCCATTAGCTTAGGTTTCTGTTTCTGCATCTTGTAATCTACTGTATTTCCATTTCTGTAATCCTTTGAATTTCAATAAAAAGGGGTTTCCCCACCGTTTGATATTTACAATCTAATTGTCGAAGTTTATTTTGATTAAACCAAAAAACAATTAATATAATCATTGCATTCATCATTCTCACATCGCGTATTCTTCTTACCTACGAATCTCACGTTTGTGTCTTAGTTCTAGAGTCAAACTGTCTCATTCGTACAATACTCGGGCCAATCGTCAGAAAAAGATGGATGATCAGCTACAAAGGATATGGAGATCGACGCTCTGAGGGAGGATATAAGAAAGCTTCGTAATGACATGCAAGCCATGGCAGAAGCTCAGCTACAAAGGACTGTGATCTCAGAGATCACCTCAACGCCTATAGTGGAGAAGTATGATCCTAGGTATCAAATACCGAAAGATCGTCCTTGGGGCATGCCTGTTAACTATATCCCAGAAGGATATGTTCCGCCGATCACTGAAGATCAGGGAATCACAACAGAAGCCGCTGGGCCTAAAGGTTACAACCTTCGGGAAAGCGAAGATGCCAGAGGCATACTGAAGACTCCTGAAGGTTACAAACTTCGGGAAACGCCAAGATTCGCTGTCGTAGTCACGGTACCACCCCCTGTGGTGCACACTGTCCCGGAAGGACAGATTCCACAGATACCTTCTGGTAAAAAGGAAACTATGTTTGATCGAATGGATGAATTCCAGGAACAGTTCTTGGAAATGCAGAAGGAACTGCAAGCCATTCGCGGTCAGGATCTATTTGGAAAGGACGCCGCAGACCTCTGGTTGGTCCCTAATGTGAAAGTCCCGCACAAATTTCAAGTGCCCGACTTTGAAAAATACAAGGGTAACTCTTGCCCTCAAAGCCATCTGGTGATATACGCTCGGCGGATGTCAGCTCAGACGGAGAATCAGGACCTACTGATTCACTACTTCCAGGATAGTTTAACCGGTGTCGCACTCAAATGGTACATGGGTTTAAATCGTGCCACGATCAGCACATTCAGAGATCTTGGCACTGCCTTCATCCAACAATACAAATACAATTTGGACATGGCACCCGACAGAGATCAACTCAGATCGATGTCGCAAAAGGACAAGGAAACCTTTAAGGAGTATACTCAAAGGTGGCGTGAGATTGCCGCTCAAATTTGTCCACCTCTTTAGGAAAAAGAGATGACAAATATCTTCTTAAAAACCTTAAGCTCATTTTACTATGACCGAATGGTTGCCAGTGCACCCAGTGATTTCACCGAGATGGTGGGCATAGGCGTACGTCTTGAGGAAGCCGTCCGAGAATGACGTTTGGTAAAAGACACTGGATCGACGAGCGGTATTAAAAAATACGGTAGTGCTCTCCCTAAGAAAAAAAAGCAGGATATTGGGAATATCTCTCTCAGAAAGCAGAGGAAACGTTATCAACCGGTAGCAGCTGTAACTCCTGCTATCAGCACCGCACCTACGTATCAACCTCAGGTTGCGCAGAGCCAACCTGATCAGCAAAGGACACAACAGCCTCTTCAGCAGGCTCGTCCTCCATATAACAACAACCGTACAACACGAACATCAGGGTTTGATCCTATACCCATGTTGTACGCAGAACTATTTCCGTTACTACTAGCTAAGGGGCACATTCAGACTAAATCTCCTCTTACAGTACCGGAAAATCTGCCTTTTTGGTTTAAGGTGGATCAAACTTGCCCTTACCACCAAGGAGGATCAGGGCATAACATCGAGACTTGTCTCAATTTCAAGTCCGACGTGCAAAAACTTGTTAGGAGTGGGGTCTTATCCTTCAAGAATACAAATCCTAATGTTCTCACGAACCCGCTGCCTCAACATGAGAAGGCTGCAGTCAACCTAATTGAGAAAGAATTTAACAATGTCTATCAAATTCACGATGTACTCTTGTTGAAGACCAATCTGGTCAAGATGCATTGTAGACAGAGTGGATATGGCCATGTGCCACCTCATAATTATCACCAGTGTGATCTCTGCTCTAAAGACAATCAAGGATGTTTTGTGGTGCAAACAGCTCTACAGGAACAAATGGATCTCAGATGGATCCAAGAGCACCGAGTTCGTGGAGTTAACATGGTTTACACAAATTCCAACGTCATTCAGAACCACGATATCCGTGCGATGAATGTAAACCTGGTGGCAATGCACTCAAGGCAAAGCCAGTATCATAATCTGCCATGGCACGATTACAGTTCCTGTCTGACTTGCTCGGTAAACAAACAAGGATGCTCTTTCATACAGGAGGCCCTCCAACGTCAGATGGATCTTGGATGGATCCAAGACTACCATGATAGGAACCCTTATCAGATCAACATGGTTCAGATCTTCGATATTCGTGTGATGAATACTAACCTGGTAGAGTTACATGCTGAGCAGGTCCGACTCGGATTCTTAATATCACACGACTATCAAAGCTGTAAAGCAGGTTACAAAAACGATCGAGGTTGTACCCTTGTCCAGGAGGCACTTCAGCACTTGTTAAATCACTGGTGGATGCCAATCTATATGGATGAAGATACTCAGCAGATTAGTATCAGTAACAGGAATCCTACTCGACGTCAAAGTCAGGATGTCCGATCTGTGGAAGCTAACCTAGTGAGGTTACATTGTATTCAAAGTGGGCGTGGCCAGGTGCCACCACACAATTATGACCGTTGTAGTGTCTGTTCGGAAAGTAACCAAGGGTGTTACCTTGTGCGAGCAGCTCTTCAGGGTCAGGTGGATCGTGGAGAGATTCGCCCATATCCGGGTTCTGGACCCATCAACTGGACGTCGAACTACCTTGCCGATCAAGTTGTGGATGGTGTCACAATCTCTAGTCGTCACCAGACCAGGGATGTTTTTGCCATCATCCCTCTACTTGACGAATCGAGAGTTCCCAACCGGGAACGGATCGAGATTACTTACGATGGTCAGAAAAATCAGAAGACTCCCGTAGTCATCTATCTGCCGGGACCATTACCGTATGAATCAACTAAGGCTATCCCTTACAAATATGGTGCAACGACAATTGAAAATGGAAAGGAAATTCCATTACCCTTCGTCGTGAATATTGCAGACATCAGTCGTGTAACACGGAGCGGTCGAATCTTCAACCGAGGGGTTGGGGAACCTAACAAAGAAAAGGAACTTCAGACGGAAGCTCCCGATCCATCTGTCGGTCAATCCAGTAATCCCGGCCTTTCGAAAAATAATGATGAGATGTTGAAGCTCATCCAAAGGAGTGAATATAACATTGTGGATCAGCTGTTACAGACTCCTTCAAAGATCTCTGTGTTATCACTGTTACTCAGTTCAGAAGCCCACAGGGAGGCTCTACAGAAAGTCTTGGAGTAAGCCTTTGTGGAACAGGATGTAACAATCAGACAGTTCGATAGCATTGTCTCTAACATCACTTCCTGTAATAATTTGGGATTTAGTGATGAGGAATTACCCGAAGAGGGTCGCCGTTATAACATGGCACTCAATATCACAGTTAACTGCCAGGACGATGGTTTAGCCAGCGTACTGGTAGACATAGGGTCAGCCCTGAATGTTATGCCAAAGTCCACTTTGATGCAATTACCATTCAAAGGTCCTCTGATGAGAATCAGCGAGGTCGTCGTCAAAACGTTCGACAGATCCAGAAAAATAGTTATCGGCGAAGTTGATCTTCCCATAATTATTGGTCCTCACACTTTCCAAGTCACTTTCCAGGTCATGGACATCCGGGCAACGTACAGTTGTTTATTAGGAAGACCTTGGATACATCAGGCTGGAGCGGTTACTTCAACCCTCCACCAAAGGCTAAAGATCGTTCAGAACGATCAACTTGTCATAGTCTGCGGGGAGCAGGCCTTGCTGGTGAGTAACTTATCATCATCTACTTGTGTAGAATCCGAGGAGGTTATTGGAACTCAATTCCAAGCACTGTCGGTAAGCAAGGACAAGTAGTTCAAAGAAGGAACTTTCATTTCTTCATACAACGATGCTATCAAAGCGGTCGAGAGTACCGATACAACCGGATGGGGACAGCTTGTCATTCCTATTGACAATAAAACAAAGAAGGGTCTTGGTTTTTCTGCAACCTGTACCCGGACAGCTGCCAACGATGAAAGTCTTCATCCCCTTCAAAACTTCTTCCACAATGGAGGTTTCCTTCACCCAGTGTCTCAAGCAGTACATGATATTAATGAGGAAGATCCCTCTGACACAGATGAAGAATGGAAGTCCTACCTTAACGGGGACGGTTATATGTCTCAGGAAGAGGTGCCTATACCATTTTGCTATCCCGCACAGAGTCCGAGATTTATACCACGGTCAGATGTGGAAATGATCTATGGAGATTGTGATCCGGAAGGATGTCGTGCTCCGCCAAACTCATTAGAGGAGGACACTCTGATGAAAGACAATTTTGACTACACCTACTATGGCCCAATGGATGGTCTGCCAATGTGGCAGCCTTACCCAGGAAACTTGGGCCAAGAGAGTCAGCCGAACAATGAAAATCAGCTGAGTCTCATTGAACAGAATACCTGTGTCCCCACCATGCCATGGGATCAACACTCAGGTCATTCAGAAGCTACTCAACATGAAGATGAATTCGCAACATTTGCGGGACTTGAATTCATCAACTATGCTTTTCCTGAGGTTAACGTCATCGAGAGAGATGACTCCTCCAGTTCGAAAGAAGTGTGGGACACCTTGGGACAACCAAGTGGAAAATACGACTATATGGTCAAGTACACTGCGCCTAAAAGCTCTCGTATCAGGCTCGAAGATATCCAGCCTACTGGATAGGGAGATACAGCTAAGAGCACAAATACTATGCAAAATACAACTGAGGAATCCTCATACGACAATTCTGCCAGGGAGACAGATTCCAATGTTCCAGCTCCACCAGAAATCAGCGTTATTTCTGAAGACAAATCAAGGAAGGTGCCAGACTTTGTGATTCACCGAGGAGTTCGCCGCCAATGGGTTGCTGTCGATGCTCCGAAGGTCGTTCGCCAGTCAAAGTAATTGCCATCTTTTAACCTTTCACCCTGCCCAGGTGAAACGGATGTTTTGATAGGGCTCGCTTTCTGTAAATTTTCCCTCTTCGCTTAGCCCAAAGCGACAGAGTTTTGTTTTGTAGGGCTGTAGTTTCAAGAACCGACTTGTTCATTAATAAAATAACGTTGTTCTGTAATTTCCGCATTAATCGCTGTTTTCTCTTTTTGCTTTTTCAGAAAATAGTAATCCTAAAAAACAAATCAATAATAAAAACAAGCAGTAAAATAAAACACTGCACACACTTGCATTTTTCTCTATCTCTTCTAAACACGAATCATCACGTCATGCAGATTACTTGTTTTAAACCCCGTTGAAACATACGATCCGATGCCTTCTCCCAACTTTGAGTTCCTGATATTCGAGGCTGAAGAAGAAAATGACGACGAAATTCCAGAAGAGATCTCCCGACTACTCAGACAAGAGGAAAGGTCCATTGAACCTCATAAAGAATCGTTGGAAACGGTAAACTTGGGGTCAGAACAAGAGAGAAAAGAAATCAGGATTGGGGCACTGCTCAGTCCAACTGCCAAAGAGAGTTTGATAAAGCTTCTCAAAGAATTCCCCGATGTATTCGCTTAGTCCTATTAGGATATGCCAGGGTTGGATACCAGCATCGTGGAACATCACTTACAGTTGAGATCGGAATGTCCGGCAGTAAAGCAGAGGTTGAGACGGACTCACCCGGACATGGCCATCAAAATCAAAGAAGAGGTACAGAAACAAATTGATGCGGGTTTCCTCGCTACATCAGAATATCCTCAATGGTTAGCCAACATCGTACCCGTTCCCAAAAAGGACAGAAAGGTCAGAATGTGTGTTGATTATAGGGATCTGAACAAGGCTAGTCCAAAGGACGACTTTCCTTTACCACACATTGACATGCTGGTAGACAGCACAGCAAAGTTCAAAGTTTTCTCCTTCATGGATGGATTCTCGGGCTATAACCAGATCAAAATGGCGCCGAAAGACATGGAGAAAACTTCATTCATTACCCCATGGGGTACCTTTTGTTACAAAGTAATGCCGTTCGGTTTGAAGAATGCCGGGGCAACCTATCAAAGGGCTATGACTACTCTGTTTCATGACATGATACACAAAGAGATAGAGGTATATGTCGATGATATGATTGCAAAATCTAAGACAGAGGAGGAGCATGTGACCCACCTGTCAAAACTATTCGAGCTGCTGAGAAAGTAAAAACTTCGCTTGAATCCCAACAAGTGCACCTTCGGTGTCCGTTCAGGGAAATTACTAGGGTTCATCGTCAGCCAGAAAGGTATTGAGGTTGATCCTGACAAGGTCAAGGCCATTCAAGAAATGCCTTCTCCGAAAACTGAAAAACAAGTCAGAGGATTCCTGGGAAGTTTGAACTACATCTCCAGATTCATATTCCTTATGACCGCGACCTGCGAGCCGATTTTCAAGTTACTCAAAAAGAACCAGGATTGCGTTTGGACAGAAGATTGTCAAACCGCCTTCGACAGTATCAAGGAATATCTGTTGAATCCTCCGATTCTATCACCTCCAGTGGAAGAAAGACCACTAATCATCTACCTCACAGTCTTGGAAGACTCAATGGGGTGTGTACTTGGCCAACAAGACGAAACCAAACAGAAAGAGTCTGCCATTTGCTATTTAAGCAAGAAATTCACCGACTGTGAGACTCGGTACACGATGCTTGAGAAAACTTGTTGCGCTTTGGCTTGGGCAGCCAAACGTCTTCGCCAATACATGATTCGTCATACTACTTGGTTAATCTCTGAAATGGATCCAATCAAGTATGTCTTCGAAAAACCTGCTCTCACGGGAAGGATTACCCGTTGGCAGATGCTGTTATCAGAATATGACATAGAGTACCACGCTCAGAAAGCCGTTAAGGGAAGTATTTTAGCCGATCATTTGGCTCATCAACCGATTGACAATCAAGAATCAATCGGGTTTGACTTCCCAGACGAAGTTATCATGTATCTAAAAATGAAAGATTGCGATGAACCGTTACCCAGTGAAGGGCCAGAACCAGGTTCCCAATGGGGACTTGTCTTTGACGGAGCAGTTAATCATTATGGAAATGAAATTGGGGCAATCATTGTTACCCCTCAGGGTACCCACATTCCTTTCACTGCCAAACTTACGTTCAAATGTACGAACAACGAGGCCGAATACGAAGCTTGTATTATGGGTCTCGAAGAAGCAATTGATTTAAGGATAAAAAACTTGGACGTATACGGCGATTCAGCCTTGGTTATCAATCAGATAAAAGGAGATTGGAACACATACCAATCAGGATTGATTCCTTACAAAGACTACACAAGAAGGTTGCTACCTTTCTTCAACAGAGTTGAGTTTCATCATATCCCTCGTGAGGAGAATCACATGGCTAATGCATTAGCCACTCTCTCTTCCATGATTAGTGTAGGTCAATGGAACGACTTACCTAAGATCGACATAATGCGCCTTGAACGGCCCGCCTACGTCTTCACGATTGAAGTAGTCATAGACGACAAACCTTGGTATCATGATATCAAATGCTTCCTTCAGAAACAAGAGTACCCACCTGGGGCACTAAGAAAAGACAGAAAAACCCTCAGAAGACTGGCTGGAAACTTCTTCTTGAGCGGTGACACTCTCTATAAGAGAAATTTTGACTTGGTCTTGCTCCGATGCGTAGACAGACCAGAAGCAGACATGCTTATGAAAGAAATTCGTGAAGGATCCTTTGGCACTCATGCCAACGGACACACAATGGCGAGAAAAATTCTCAGAGCAGGGTACTATTGGTTGACAATGGAATCCGACTGCTACAAGTACATGAGGAGGTGTCACAAATGTTAGATATACTCTGACAAAATTCATGTACCGCCATCACATCTCAAAGTTCTCTCTTCCCCATGGCCATTCTCGATATGGGGAATCGACATGATTGGCATGATTGAGCCTAAGGCTTCAAACGGACATCGGTTCATCCTGGTAGCCATTGACTATTTCACCAAGTGGGTCGAAGCAGCGTCATTCGCCAATGTAACCCGACAAGTGGTGGTCCGATTTATCAAAAACAATATCATCTGTCGTTATGGTGTTCCAAGCGAGATCATTACTGATAATGGATCTAACTTGAACAACAAGATGATGAAAGAGTTGTGCTCAGAGTTCAAGATCAAACATCATAACTCATCTCCCTACCGACCCAAGATGAACGGAGCGGTACAAGCGGCTAACAAGAACATCAAGAGGATTGTTCAAAAGATGGTTGTAACCTACAAAGACTGGCACGAGATGTTACCCTTTGCTCTTCACGGTTATCGCACATCTGTCCGTACTTCAACAGGGGCAACCCCTTTCTCTCTAGTATATGGCATGGAGGCAGTTCTCCCCATAGAAGTAGAGATCCCGTCAATCCGAGTATTGATGGAAGCTAAGCTCACCGAAGCTGAATGGTGTCAAAGCCGACATGACGAACTGAATCTGATCGACGAAAAGAGAATAACGGCACTATGCCATGGTCAATTGTATCAATAGAGAATGAAGAGGGTGTTTGACAAAAAGGTCCGACCTCGTGTCTTCAGAAAAGGAGACCTCGTGCTCAAGAAGATACAATCATTTCTCACTGATTTGCGGGGCAAATGGACTCTGAATTATGATGGCCCCTATGTGGTCACGAAAGCTTTCTCAGGCGGTGCCTTGAGACTTGCAACCATGGACGGAGAGGAATTTTCCTACCCCACGAATGTTGATGTAGTCAAGAAATACTTCGCCTAAAAAAAACGTCTCGGTGGATTGAAAACCCGAAAGGGCGGTCCAGGAAAAAGTTAGAGACAAAATAAAAAAAATCATCCCGGTGGATTGGAAACGTCACAGTACAATCCAGGCAAAATTTAGGGATAATGGCAAGTAACTATGTTCAACAGAGGCAGGGCCCTCAACAGCAGTTACATCATCCATCGGAGGAAAACTCCAGTCAAGGTCATCTTTGACAGAAGCTCAGGATGCCCCGAATTCAAAGTTGGTAGAAGGATATCGGTCGTTATGTTTCAACGTAGCCCTTTTCCCTGTAAATTACCATTTTCAAACTTTGTAAATACTCTTTGGAATCACGCGTTTGGCTGATTTCCATCTTATCAATAAAATTTGAGCCCTTGTGCTTTTGTTTGTAATTCTTATTTGTTTTAGCTTTACAGAACAACGTTTTTAACATGATTAACGATTCTTGAAATAAGACAAAAATGAATTTACTTGTTAAAACTTTTTCTGCTTTTTAATAAAGACGGCAATTTCTTTTGACTGTTGAACATCAGAAGAACATCGGTCGCTTCTCCAGAAGTAATCGAACCTCAAAGTGCAGAATCAAAGTACTCCTTCTACGCCAGTACGCCTGAATAAAGGGATCAACTGTGTCAGAGACCTTGTTTCGTCTGACATGCTTCGGCCGAGTTCTTATCTCCTAAGCCCGACCAACGTAGTTCCCAACAGGGACTATCTCTCCTAAGCAAGGTGGAATTGCTATCTTGAACAGCGGTACTTCTTTGCCCCGCAATGGCCGAGTATCCAGTCGTGTTCATCTTTTAGTTTGTATGTTGCGTCAGTTTTGTCAGCATATACATACATACATCATGCATTTGATTTGCATTCATATTCATATTGCATCACTATCACTCTAGTCGGTCTTGTCCCCTAGTGATAAAAGTCCTCTCAATCGAGTTGTCAGCCCTTTCCTCGTCAGGAAGTGTTACGTCTGAACAATCTCTCTCCTCCAATTTTATTTCTCGATTGAAGTTGGGTCCTCGACCACTTCGATAACTTGAACCTCTGAAAGACCAGAGAGCCCTCAGTTAACATCACTCTTCGCCGTTGAAGATGATATCCTTGTTTTCCCAGATTAAAGAAAATCCCGAGAGAAAGCCTCCTAAATCAGAGATTCGGCAATACGGCAGTTTTTCTCTGAAAAACCCACTGATGAAAAGGTCATCGGCACCTCAAAATTGGATCACATTATATGGCATTTCTCCGAGAAGATCTCCGAGAAAAGTATGATGTAAAGACCCCGAACGAAGGCAGTCTCTCAAGAGACTCGTTTTCCCCAGTAGATTCAACAAATGGCGTCTCCAAACAGAGAAGTTTGTGCAACTCTACAACTCAGACGACTGGGTTCCCCAGCAAGTCTGACATCAAAATTTTTCCTCAAATGGCATCTCCCCAGGAAAATTCGGCGAGAAGTTTGAAGGAAAGCCGTTATGAATAGCGTCCCTTGTCAGTAAAGTTTATTGACGAAAGAAACTAAGACCAATTCCTTGGTAGGAAACCAGGATCAAGGGGAAGTTTACATCAGAAACTAAGACCAGTTCCTTGGTAGGA
The DNA here is from genome assembly GCA_022829125.1 of Lathyrus tuberosus. Lineage (NCBI taxonomy): Eukaryota > Viridiplantae > Streptophyta > Magnoliopsida > Fabales > Fabaceae > Lathyrus > Lathyrus tuberosus. The sequence continues at coordinate 4,078,129 of JALAZF010000523.1, read as the reverse complement.
AACCAGAATCGAGGGGAAGTTTACATCAGAAACTAAGACCAGTTCCTTGGTAGGAAACCAGGATCGAGGGGAAGTTTACATCAGAAACTAAGACCAGTTCCTTGGTAGGAAACCAGGATAAGGGGAAGTTTAAATCAGAAACTGAGACCAGTTCCTCGGTAGGAAACCAGGATCGAGGGTAAGTTTACCTTTTCTAAGCATCATTGCTTAGCGAAAGAAGATGAATGCATTAATTACCATTCATAGACGCTGTCAAAATTTCGGGTATTCCGATATTTAATCCTCTTGCACCCCGAATGGCCGAACACCTTCGTCATTCACACCTTCGTGTCCAAGAAGATTAAATAGGGGCATCTGTCATACCCCAGATTTTGACCACTAAGATTTCCCATCATTGTGAAAATCATCATCACAATATGGAGGAACCATCATACTTCATCAGTCTCCCCAAAGATGGGTGGGCATCCACTACAATCAAAATTAGGGTTTCAAGCCCTCTCAGAGCCTTAGACAAAGGATCAATCAAGAAATGACATGATCTTCAACTTGTCTAACCTCTCAAACATCCATAATGGATCAAAATGACTCCCACTTCAAGGATCAAGCACAAGGTTGCTCCCTTCTAGGTGGATCAAGTCTCAAGATCGACAGTGTCACCAAATTAGGGTTTTGGTCGACCAGGGCCTCCAGATGGAAATTTTTCATCTAGGCACAAGCCAATGATCCAAAACATAACCTAATATACTCCATGGAACCTCATGGACCCAATCATCAAGTCAATTTGATCTCAAGGGATGCTTTCATCAAAAATCAAGAATTAGGGTTTCTTGACCTAATTCACCCCTAAGTTGACTTTTAGGGCAAATCATGAGCCAAGACCTCAAGAGAGGGTTTGAGGGTCTCTAATGAACTATATTGATCCATTTGGAACAATGGATTAATCCCAGAAGCTTGAGCAACAAGTCTCAATTTCATCTGCACCACAATTAGGGTTTCGCGAGGAAAGTCAACTGTAACTTTGACTTTTGACCAGGACATGCTCCCAAGCCCTAAGACATGATTCAATATACCCTATGACACCCATGGAACATGTCCATCAAGTTTGATTTAGGTCAAGGACATGATTTCCTGAAGAATTGCACAGTTTGGAATTCATCTGATAAAAAGTCAACTGTGCACAAAAGTCAACTTTGACTTTTTGAGATTTTTCACCAAAATGGATTTTTAACCCTAAAATGATGTTAATGTATGATTTGAATCATCATTCATCAAGAAAAATCAAAGAAAATGGGATAACTTGTAAAAGGGGTAACCATAAAAACTTAGAAAAATTTCTAAGTTATGGAAAAAGTGACACTAATGTGCCAACTTTGGAGGACCATAACTCCTAAACCACAAGGCCATTGTTCCCCATTCAAAGCTTGATTTATAGATCTCATTTCCCTCTACAAAAGTTTCATACTGACCTATGTCCAAATTCCTCATGGATTTTGAGTTATGGAGTGATCAAAATCAAGAAAAGTCACTATGTTCCAACACTTAGTGAAAATTTCACGAAGTCAGATTTTACCTTATTTTTTGCCAAATGTAGGGGGATTTTTCACTTGGATTCAAAAGAGATCAAAACCAAACATGTTCAAACAGTTGTTGTATCATGTAAGGGCTTTCCAAAATGGCCAAGAACATTACCAAATTCAATTTGAGTCATGAGATATGACATTGGCAAGTTGCCTTGTTGAAATCTGTCAAGGCAAGGCAGATTTTGCATTTTTGCTCGATTTGCCAAAATCAGCCAAATCCAAATGCTCCTATCCACTTGGACACCTCTGAGGATTGAATTTAAAGGGGACAATCACTGAGCCAAGCCTCCAAAGTCTTTGGAACAAGAAATAGCATGTTGAACCTAGAATGGCCAAAATAGGGACAAGACTCCAATTTTGGATTGGAGCATTCAATGGAAGCATCAAGGTGGCATGGACTGAGCCATTCTTAACTGAATTCAGTCAAGACTTATCCAAGACCAAGGGAACCACAGCCCTGTGCCCTAACCTCTAGTCAATGGCTAGAGGAGACTTGGATTTCCATTGGACAACATTGGCCAAACCTCTGCTGCAGTTGCCATTCACTGTGGATCCCAAAACAAACTTGCTCTACTATAAATAGAGCTTAATTGTGATCAGTTTGTGTACACCAAATCCATCTAACAGATGCTTTCCTCAAAATCTCTTCTTTCACTCCAATTTTTCCTTCTAAGGCAAGTTACTATCGGGTTTTGAGTTTGAGAGCTTTTCCAATCAAACCAATCACTCACACACCTCACATACATCGTATAGAAGTGATCCAAACACTCACATAACATCTGGAACACAGATTTCACAAAATCACCAGCCAATTGCTCAAGTTCTTAACAGTTTTGCAGTTGAGGTACCATCTTCAACTCCAAACCATTTCAATCCATTCCAAGCATTCATACACACTCCATGGCACCTAGGGAAGCTATCCAGATCATTGGAACCTAGCTGTAACACCTCCAACACAAATCACGATCACCAGCTGCAAGTGGTAAGCATGAGCTCTTCTAACTCTATGATCCATGCAATTTTTGCTGCACAATAATTTGGCCATATGTTCATAATCATGCATGGAATGTTTCCCCTCAATTAATTGCATTGTTTGAATCGTGTATCAAAAATCCTAGCCTTCATGCAGAAATTAGGGTACTTAAGGATTTTTCATGATTTATTGTTATATGTTTAATTTAAATGAAATTAAATACCATAGACATGATCGTGAGGTTGAAACGAGTTGATTGGTATGTGGATTGCATGATATAATCAAGTATTCAGGGAGATTGGAGAGAAAATGCAAATCTGGGCAAACCCAGAACATGCGCGTGTTCTTGGGTGTTCTTGGCGCCATTTTTTGAATATTTGAATATTTGAATTTTGTGATTTTATTTAATTGATTCAAAAATTAATTTCTCTCTGAGTTTTAATGATTTTGAGTTGATTCTTTTTTTAATAATTCACAAAAATGTTAAAATATTTTATTTTCCCAAAAAATCCCAAAAATATTATTTATTTTGTATAATTGATATTTTTGCAAAGAATTGATGTTTTAATTGTTTTTAACATTTAAAATATTTTTTCCACCTTGATTTTGCAATTTTTAATGCTTTCTAATTATTTTGTAGGTCAATACTTAATTTTTGAAGCATCAATCCAAGATCACAATTTGTTTTCCATATGTTAAACAATTTTGATCATTTTAATAGAATTTTTATTCAATTAAAACACATTTTGAAAACAAATTAGGGTTTTTGGATTAATTCAACCCTCATAAATCATTTTCAAAACTTTTGGGCCTCTAATAGAGTGTAAGACCCAATCCTTTTTTGACAAAATCATTTTGGGCCTCAGTATATTGTATAAGTCCCGATACCGTAAAAAACAAACGGCGCGATCGTCGCCTTTTCAAAACAAACTTGGGCCTACCCTCGAGTAGTAAGACCCATTTCTTTTCTTAAAACTCTTTGGGCGTCTATTAGAGTGTAAGACCCAACCCTCTTGTACAAAAAACTTTTTGGGCCTCATTCGTTGTATAAGTCCCTCTGTACATTTTCAAATAAACGACGCGATCGTCGCCAGTTTAAAATTAACCAACTGGGCCTCTCCTTGAGCTATAAGACCCATTCAAAACTTTTGGACCTCTAATAGAGTGTAAGACCCAACCCCCTTTTAACCAACACCATTTTTAGGCCTCACTTATTGTATAAGTCCCTCTGCGTTAAAAGAAAATCTCGGCGCGATCGCCATTTCAAACGAAAAGTCAACTGGGCCTACCCTCGTGTTATAAGCCCCACTCTTTTTCTTTAAACTCTTTGGGCCTCTTGAGAGAGTGTAAGACCCATCCCTTTGTACAGAAAACCTTTTTGGGCCACAGTCACTTGTATAAGTCCCTCTGTACAAATTCAAACAGTGCGCTCACTGATAAAACCCTGGGCCTCTCCTTGAGCTGTAAGCCCCAAATCTTTCTTTTTCAAAGCACTTTCTCCTTTGATTTTGAATATACTGTTGTTTTCAATCTTTCTTTGTTGAACAACTAACCAAACAGCATGGAAGCTCTACAACCGAGTAAGTGGTTATTGCTTTCATTTATCGCTTTCATATACATATAACTGTATTGTGGGGCTGTTTCACTGTAAGTTTTCTTTCATAAACTCATATCAACTGTGTAATAATAGTATAGATATTTCGAGTTTCCCCGGCAACTACGTCTAGAACTAGGTGACGCCGTTTCGTTTATTCATAGAAATAGACAACTAGATCCCCAATAGGATCACCAGATACAGTCTTCTCTTAGGCTGTCCTCATTAGGAATTGTCAAGAAACTCTACTCCCAGAGATGAATGTATTCTCCGTGAATGGCATCTTTGAGTTTCTTCCAAATTCTCGAACTTTCCTGACTTGATTTATTCCTTGTGGATAGCTTGCCTTTAATTTCTCGGGGTTTGGGGACCCACGGGCTTCTTAAAAGCATCGGCCTCCTCTTGGGCATCATACAAGGACCCACAGGCTTCCTAAAAGCAACCCCGCCTCCTCTTGGGCTTAGTACAAGGACCCGCCGGCTTCTTAGAAGTATTCACAGCCTCCTCTTAGGCTTCGTATAATGATTTCTTCCTCCGAGAATGATAGCCTCCTCTTGGGCTTCGTACAAGGACCCGTCGGCTTCTTAAAAGTTTTCAGCCTCCTCTTGGGCTTCGTACAAATTGTCCCGACGACCTTCTAGAGGTATAGGAACAGAACCTAGTCATCTGCATAGAACAGTCCTTTCAAAGAGTCTACTACTGTTTCTCAAAGCATGGTACAAAAGATGAAACTCTAGACATGGACAGTCTAATCTCCTTGAGTTTTCCAGACATTCTCAAGTGACCCCTTCGTTAAATAGGAAGAAAACCCGTAGACTCGGACAGTCTCGATACCCTTCGGATTTCCCACTTCCTTAAAGAACAGGAATAGGCCGGATCCTCGAATCAAATCCTCGAGTACAGTGTTGCTCATATAAGAACTGATTTTCTCTTTAAATCAGCATACTGGACCTGTCACTCAACTGAAACAGTAACCATAGCCTCTCTCTTGGGCTTTATACAATGATTCTCCCCAGCGAAGTCAAACAATGTTTAGCCTCTCTCTCGGGCTTTGTACGAGACACATAAAGAGATTCCCTCATTGAGTTAATCACCCTTTCGCCTCCATCTCGAGCTTTATACCAGATACAAAAAGGTTCTTATTGAGCCAAACAACTTTTAGCCTCCATCTCGGGCTTCGTACGAGATACAAAAAACTCTCTTGTTAAGTCAAGTAGCCTTCATCTCGGGCTTTATACGAGATACCAAAAGATTCCCTCGTGGATTCAAAACCTTTTAGCCTCTCTCTCGGGCTTTGTACGAGACACATATTAGCCTCCTCTTAGGCTTTGTATAAGAAAACCACTGGTTGGTCCAATCAACCTTTTAGCATCAAAGTTGTGCCTCATTCACAGTACACAAACTTCAACAACTCTTTCCCCTTCATCTAATTACTGTAAGCGGCAAGCCTCTGGATTATCTACATCCATGCCAATGTCCCTCTTTTAGTATGAGAAATTCCTAAGGAAAGATGCCATTGCTCTAAACTTAGTTAAAGTCTTCTCCTTCAGGTTAAAACCCCCTATAAAGGAAATTATGGCATTGCTAGGATCCGCGTATCCCGGTTAAAGTAATCCTCCTTTACAGTCAGTCACCCAACAGTTGTGACAAACAGACCCCTTTAGAGATGACAAATTCTCTCTAAAGTTGAGACCTTTCAGCTTCACATCTTGGGCTTTGAACAAGATACAAACTACTTTCAGCTTCACATCTTGGGCTTTGAACAAGATACAAACCACCTTTCGCTTCATGTCTTGGGCTTTGAACAAGACACCAAAACAACCATTTCCTCCCATAGAATAGGAGGAACTACGAACGCTCTGATTTCCCTGTTTTGGTAAATGGTAATACGTAGGCATAAGATTGAAAGAAAAATCTTAGCGAGCACACTAAACAAAAACTGAAAATCCCATACTTTCATACATTCGTCTTAACATCCTAACCGATAGCCTAAAGCACCCCTGGTCAACAAAATAACCTAGGAGAAACCTCGAATCATTGTAGCATCTGTAAACCAACAGTTTTGACTATTTAATCTCAGTATGCAAGTAGGGTTAATTGGAGACATTTATTTCCCTTCCTTCATCAGCTTTAATAGGATAAAAAATGAATCGAGCTGTAGTACCAGAGCGATCGTGCTTCACAACCACATCCAAAAATCACTCGCTACACTCATGTTCCGTACTAGGCCGGCGCCTGCCCTACTGTCGGGCAGGCCCAAGCCCAATGACCAACGAAGGCCCAACGAGGTCAAAGCCACCTCCGTGTCAGGCACGTACCAGTCCCCTCAGACGTCGGACATGCGGGGTAGAAGACCGTCGGGCAGAGGCGTATAGCTCGTGGACACATCTCTCCTCGACACCTACATGCTCCTCCCCGCGAGGACACGTTCTCTTGTAACTTCCCACTCCCGCAGGAATCGGTCTGCCTTACTTCCGGAGATTTAGGGACCGTTACACCAGGGCGAAGACCACGTGTTGGTCTTCACTACGCCATGTAAGCCCTGGCAGTTACTTGGATTGGGCCTGGCAATCCAGCCCAGTGCAAGTAACCGTTGGCCCCGCGCTGAGGGCTCTCTATAAATACCTTCTCACTTGAGAGGATCAGGTTACACAACATATTCTAACTTTCACCTATTTTTCTATACTTGCTTACTCCCTTTCTTACTTGAGTGTCGGAGTACCTTGCAGGTACACCCCCCCCCCCCCCCCCGCCGTATCATCATCACCGGAGCTGAATTCCATACGACGTTGCTGGCCACTGAACAATTGTCTAATCCAGGTAAGATCAGAAGCAAAACGGCAATGAAAATGATAGCAAGAGGTCACGCAATTCATACTGATACAAAACGCAACAAATTTTCAAAAAATGGCAACGGATTCAAATCACAACTCACCTCAAATTTTGTTATAAATAGAGAGCTTTGTTCACTCTATTCTCCAAGCTTTGACAGCCAAACTCTCCCTGCCAAAACCAAACCTCAAAGCTTCAATCCATCTTCCAAATAATTAACTGAAATTATGCGAAAAAATTCATCAAAAACGTTTCTCCAACTTTCTCCTTAGAACCTTCAATTCAAAATTCACATAACCTTCATCAATTCCTTACTTGCATCAGTTTCGTGAATCCATTTCACCAATTCATCAGTTGATCTACAACAAACTTCAAAACTCAACACGACTTCGCGATTCAAACTCAATATGCAACACTGCGACATCACACAACATCTACAACGTTTCAGAAATCGAATCACAACATCAATTCAAGAAGAAGAGAAGCATAAGAGAAATCTTTTTGTTACTCACCTCAATTCGAAGGTAGTTACCGGTTTCGACAAACTCTCATGTTCTAAATTCGCCTCCGTGTCTGAGTTTCGTTCGAAATTATTGGCATATTTGGAATCAGCTTTGCGTTTCTATCACAACCGTGTATAATTCGCTTCCCGCCGCTCCGTTCTGATGGTTTTCGCACATCCATGGCTGCCGTGAACAGTACCGGCCGCGTTTCTCATGAAGAAGATGATGAAGTTCTCTTTGATTCACCATTTGGACTTTTTTTTTCTTTTCTATGTAGTCACTTATGATTTTGGGATTGGGTCGTGTGGGCCTTGTGACTATCACCACCATCCTATTTTCTATGAATCTCCCTCATCTTTTCATTCTTTTTTTTATGATTTTTTTTATAATTTTTTTCTTTTTTCCTTTTAATTTTCTTATTTTTTATTTTTGATTTACCTTTTTTTTTTATTTTGTTTTGAAAAAGCTTTCTTAAAAATCATTTGAAAATATTTTAATTCTTTTCTCTTGATTTGATTTCTTTTTAACTTTTTTTTTCTTTTAACTGTTGTTTGTTGTGTGGATCATAAATGTTAGATCCATTTTTCTCTTCATCTATTTTTTTTATATTTTGATCAATGAAAGTCTTATGGATCTTAGAATTTCTTTGTTGAATTCTTGATCAAGACTAGATCGTTACCTATTTTCTTTTCGTGCGGTATTGCTTTCGGATGACGATTTACATAGCGTTCATCTAGCATGCATTATCACATATATCATTTTGACCGACGTCATTGTAGGGTAATTACTACGTAAATTACTCAGCGATTGCTTAACATAGCCCTACATTTGTCCCTCTTTATCCAATTCGGAACTTGATCTTTCGTGGCCCGAACCTTTTGGTTGCATAAGCCCAATGATGGTTGATCTTTTGTATTAGGTTCAAAATCTTTGAAGCTTATTGCATAGAGGCTTTGATTCTATCAATCTTCTAACAAGTCTTCACTAACCTTGACCTAAGTACATTGTTCAATCATTATAGTTCAAGATGTCAAACGGAATAATCGGTGAAGGCTTATGGCACTAGAGGCTTGTGCTACTAATCACTAACTTCTAACCTTATTTTCATGATTCCTTCTTGCTCCCTATCTCTCTTTATTTTTTTTATGCTTTATGTCATCATATATCATATCATGTTTATGTTTATGTCATTTTTCTTTTGTCCATTTGGACCATATTATCTTGTGCTTTTGTTTTTCTTTTGTCCATTTGGACTCAAAAACATTAATAAAGGCTTAAACCACTAAAAGACTTATGCTCTTAATTGTTGGACTATGGCCACTATCCCTTGCATTGGAGGATCTCTACTCTTACACTTGGCTTGATTATGGACTTATGGACTTAGACTTAGGATTCTCTCCCTTGTGCTTTGGACCATTATGGAGTTTGATATTCTAGTCTTTATTTGGCTTGCTTATTCGCTCAAGAGGATGAAATTCTTTTCTTATTATGCTTTGAGGAGTGCCTCCATGGGGTTAGATCTTTCTTACCCTAGCTTTTATTTTATGTACTAGGATAATCTCTTCTTCTCCACCGCTTCTTAAATTTTCAAAATCTCCTCCCTTTTTCAAAACCTTCTTGTTTTCAAAATTAAAATCGCTTTCATAATAAAACTTGACTTTGGTCAAGTGATTTTTAAACTTTGTTTTCTTTAATAAATGTCAATCCATGTTAATCATATTTTGACCGTTTCAAAAAGATATAAAAAATACAAAACTCATTCAAACTTTTTGTGCTTTGTGCACCTTTTTTCTTTTAAACTTTTCAAAAAAAATTAGACATGAGTCATTTTTTTGATGAGATGTAAAGCTCCTAACCATGGTATTTTGTGCAAAGTATGGTCATTTTTCACTTAGATGTTGAAGCGATAGTCTTGTTGATGTTAATCCAAGCATATCCCCCATCTTAATGTGATGCAAATGCCTTTTTCCCATACCTTTGGGTAATTAGTTGAGTATTCTCTCTTGAGAATGACGGGTTGTCTTTTCAAGATAAATGAACCATAACAAACAAATTTTGTTATTTGTACCACGAACTACGAGGTTTTGATCCTACATTGCACTTCGTGGGTACGTAGGCATGAGGCGATAAGTCTCTACAAACACAAAAATCTTAAAAAAATACTTCTATTCTCACCTCCCCAATCTCTTTTTAAACAAACCCTTTTCAAACCAAAAGCGGTAGATATTTCAAAGGGCTCCTATAGAGTACTATAGACGTTTTAGGTGCTAATACCTTCCCATTGCGTAACCAACCCCCCTTACCCGTTATCTCCTTGTTCTCTTAGAACTCTTTAGGTTTTTTTCGCTCTTTTTCCTTTCCTTTTGGATAAAATAAAAGTGCGGTGGCGACTCTTGCTTTATGAGTTAAGTTAATCAATAGCTTACACTCACGATTTTTACCGCTACAAATATATATATATATACAACTATGAAATAAATTTATCAAATTATCAAATGAACAACATATATATATATATATATATATATATATATATATAATTAAAAAATTAAAAAAGTAAAAAATATATTTTGAATTAATATTGCCAAACAAACCCGAAACGTTTACTTTTTAAATTTATCTTCTTTGTTGAAATCTTTGATAAAATTATATTTCCTTTTATAGTCTCATTTGAAGAAAAAAAAATTGAAAATATATGTTTTGTGATTGTTGTTTGGTGATTGACAATAATCTTTTCATTTTAATTCCATTTGACAATATATTAACTTTAATTCTAAAAAAAAAAGGTTCCAATTTTAATATAGAAAAGAAATAAGGCATTTCTTAATGCATCCTATATATTACTAGGGCACCACATGAAAATATAAAAATGCTTTCAGATTTTGAATATGCAACTTCGGACACACCCTAAACACACACACACACACATTAGGTCAATTCTGAGTCACACCCTAAGAGTGTGGCTTTTTTAGATTCGGGGATGCATCTCCATAACTTGTCCGTAAATACATGTTCGTAGCATACTGAAACAGAAACAGAAAACCAAAAAGTTGTATTTTGACAAAATAAAATTACCATTCATAACATAAAATCAGCATTAAATAGGTGATGTTAACATTAAGTCAAACATTACTTGAGCTCAGAGTTGTTGAACTTAATCTTACCTTCGTTGTTAATTGACGGTGAACGGTACTCGAGCTTTGCAATTTTTTGATTATTTCTGTAAGGTAGGAGATTCTGCACTTTGTATTGCATATATGCAAAAAGGGTGTACTCATTGATCTTAAATTATCGCTCGGGTGTCGCGTTGGAAATGAGACTTTGTGACATACCAAATGATGTTAATTTGCGACATTTGTGACATTTCCAGTTTCTACGAGACATTATACAACAACTTATATTTATAGTAGTTATAGACAAATATGAACCTTAAAATTTATATCTTATATCAGTGGAGGTTTTAGAGATACATCTTCGTTATCACCCTATTCTCATATTCCGGAGTTGCATCTTTGGAACCTCTCCTGATCCAGACAGAAAACAGAACCTGTGTGTTTTGTTTGTAAAATGGACAAATTTTTGGCAAACATCAAAATGTATTAAAATATTTGAAATTGTATATATTACACTTCATTAATATTAATACATAATTACATACAATTAATTGACGAGGAAATACTAAAATGAATCGAAAGATTTGTCACCGGCTAAATCTATAAGTATGGGTGGTTCCCCCTTTGGCTTTTATGCATTTGATTTTGTAAGAATAAGATTTGGTTTTGCATCTGGCCTTTAGTTTTGATGATAAAAATACATTGTTTCTTAGAGAACAATTATGTACCCTAATGGTTTTGTCTTGTGTGTAGCTTTTGCTAACAGGTTCTGACTCTGAAGAATTGGCATGTGACGTCATCAGATTCTGGACTCAACACACTTTGAATTTGAAGAGATACAAAAGTGCACTTTATAAGATTAAGTCAAGTTCTGAAAGGCTCTTAAACAACAGTTTTGATGAACGTTTATGTTAAAGCTTATGACTAATACTTTGATATAAGAGCCTCTGAAGATTTATCAAACTCTCAAGATTCTAAAGACCAAGTTCTGAAGACTTTGAAGACCAGGTTCTGAGGAACTGTGTCAAGACTCTGAAGACAAGGTTCTGAAGTTTCTCTCAACCAGACTCTTGATCCTTCTAAACATGCTTCAATAACCTTTACTCATAAGCCTTTGAAGATTAGAAGATAAGATCAAAAGGTTTTATGTGAGAAAAAATAGTACACAGTACAAGATCAAATATTCCTTCCACTACGCTGATTTTGTGGAGTAAGGACTTTACTATCGTACCATTTTGTCTCCCACCTTTTTAGACTGTCTAGCAAGGTGACAAATCATTTGTGAAGATTTCCATTCTACCCTCCAACGGATCTTTTCATTGCCTATATAAAGGATACTTGGAAGAACGAATGAAGTTGTCGAGTTAACACTACATCACAATAGTTTTGCTGAACATATTATTCTTGTGAATAGAAACACACATAGAGCTTTGGTTCGTTTTTGTGTGATAATTTCATTGTACTTAAACTTTGTGTAATTTGCTTTCTTAAAAGAAACTTTGTAAACCCAATTCTTGTATCTCATTGTTTGAGGTTGTATTCCTTGAGAGACTAGGGTATAGTTAGGATTTTCGAGAAGACGTTGACGAGTAATCTTTTTGTGTCTATAATTAGTTGATTATAGTGGATTAAGTCCTTGTTGATAAGGTAAAATCACTTTGGCAGGTGGACTGGACTATGTTCGTTAACAGTGAACCAGGATAAAAATATTTGTGTTAATTTATTGTTGTTATTGTTTCAACTTTGAGTGTCTTGGGTGTGAAAAAGTTTTGTCTTAGAAACCCAATTCAACCCCCCATTCTTGTGTTTCTTGTCACCTTCAATTTGTATCAGAGCTTGGTTTTGGTAATGATTGCATATCAAACACTTAAGCGTGTTAGATAAAGATCCAATATGTGAAACATAATGGCGGGTATTCCACCATATCTACCTACTGTAAATGATATAGATCACTATAGCGTTAAACCTCCTATTTTTGATGGAGAAATATTTGATTATTGGAAAGATATAATAGAAAGTTTCTTTCTTGGTCATGACGTAAATATATGGGATATGGTAGTTGATGACTACATACACCCTGTAGATGCTAGTGGCAACAGAATAGAAAGAAGAGTAATGACGAATCAACAAAAGAAAGATTATAAAAATCAACACAATAATAAAACTATCTTTTTGAACGCTATCTTATATACTGAGTACAAGAAGATAACAAATAAAGACTCTGCCAAGTCGATATTTGATTCTTTGAGGATGACTCACGAAGGAAACGCCCAAGTCAAAGAAACCAAGGCACTTGCCTTGATTAAGAAATATGAAGCGTTCAAGATGGAACATAGTGAAAATGTTGAGACCATGTTCTCAAGATTTCAGACTCTTGTTGCAGGACTGAAGGTACTGGACAAAGGGCATTCTACTACTATTTATGTGAAGAAGATCATCAGATGTCTACCTAAAAGATGGAGACCTATGGCAACTGCGTTCAAGTTATCAACGGATCTGAACAAGGCCTCTCTTGAAGAACTTGTTAGTTCTTTAAGAAGTCACGAGGTCGAGCTTGAAGAATATGTGCCCCAGAGAAAGAGCAAATTAGTTACTCAAAAGTCATTGGGAAAGTCTAAAAAGGCTAGAGCTTTTCAAGCAGAAGAAGAAGAAGAAGATGAGTTGTCTCTTATGTCCAGAAGAGTGAATCAACTCTGGAAGAAAAGACAAGATAGATTCAGAGGACAAATAAGGACAGACGGTCATTCTGAGTATACTTTTGGATCCAAGAAGGCTAGATCTAGCAAAAAAGTTATTTGCTTTGAGTGCAAGGAGCCAGGCCATTACAAGAATGAATGTCCCAAGCTGAAGAAATACAGACCAAAGAAGAAGGACTTCAGAGGAAAGAAGAAAGGTTTGATGGCTACTTGGGACAATTCGAAATCCTCAGAAGATGACTCTAAGGAAGAGCAAGCTAATGTGGCGCTGATGGCATGCACATAAGCTCCTACTCAGAAAGTTCAATCTGAATTAAATCAGAATCTGAGTCAGACTCATAAGAGGTATTTGCTGAACTCTCTCGCTCTGAACTTGAATCCAGTTTAATAAAAGTTCTGGATAAGTATCAGAAGCTTTTGAGCAAATACAAGGATCTGACAAAGGTTCATGTATCTGATCCAAAAGCATATTGTAAGCTTAAGAAATATTTCTCAAGTTTAAATGAAGAAAAATTTATTTTGAAAAACAAGAGTTCCAAACTTGAGAAGGAAAATATTTCAGAAGCCTCTATAGACTCTGATAATGTCATAAAGAAATATGACAAATCCTTCCAAAAATTTGTTGTTAGAAGCCTAAATAGAAGCGTAATGACTTCAATGATTTATGGTGTAAGCAGAAACGTAACAAGAGGAATTTGTTAGGATTCTGATGAAGAATCTAATTCTGAAAAAAATGATAAACCAAAAAACTCATTCTTCCCATTTTGTCCCTTATGGTAAACAAAATGGTGTTATGTATAAAGGTAAAGCTATTGAAAAAACTAAGGCCAAAGAAAAAGCTCATACTCATTTCAACTATGAATACATGTATTCATATCCTGCAGAGAAACCTAAGTTTGTTAAAAAATCTGGGAAGACTAACCAAAATGACCCAGAAAGATATGGGTACCTAAGGATAAGATAATCTATGTTGCAAACATCCTTAGCCGTGCAGTTGAAACACCAGTCATGGTACCTTGACTCTGGATGCTCACGACACATGATAGTAAGAAGGCGTATGTTCTAAAGCTTGGAACTCAAGCTTTGAGGAGTCGTCGGTTTCAGAGGTGATCAGAAAGGGAAGATCATTGGCCCTGGAACACTTGGTAACGACTCTCTCCACGCCATTACTAATATTTTGTTAGTTAAAGGATTAATGCATAACTTATTCTCCATAAGTCAACTAAGTGACAATGGTTATGATATAATCTTTAATCAAAAGTCCTATAAAGTTGTCAGTCAGAAGGATGACTTAGTTCTTTTCAATGGAAAGAGGAAGAACAACATTTACAAGATTAGACTTTCAGATCTGAAAAATCATAATGTAAAATGTCTTATGTTTGTACATGAAGAGCAATGGATGTGGCATAGATTATTGAGCCATGTTAGCATTAGGAGGATTCCTCAGCTAAATAAGCTTGATTTAGTTAGAGGCCTTCCTAATATGAAGTTCTATTCAAATGTGTCATACTCCAAATTTTGACCACTAAGATTTCCCATCATTGTGCAAATCATCATCACAATATGGGTAAACCATCATACCTCATCACTCTCCCTAAAGATGGGTGAGCATTCACTACTCTCAAAGATTAGGGTTTCAAGCCCACTCTGAGCTCTTAGACAAAGGATCAATCAAGAAATGACATAATCTTCAACTTTTCTAGCCTCTCAAACATCCACAAAAGATCAAGAGGACTCTCACTTCAAGGATTAAGCACAAGGCTTCTCCCTTCTAGGTGGATCAAGCCTCAAGATTGCTAGTGTCACCAAACTAGGGTTTTGGTCGACCAGGGCCTCCAGTTGGAATTTTTCCTCTGGGCATGAGCCAATGCTTCAAATCATAACCTATGATGCTCTAAGGGACATCATAAACCCAATCATCAAGTCAATTTAGCCTCAGGTATGCATTCACCAAAAATCAGGAATTAGGGTTTCTTGACCTAATTCACCCCTAAGTTGACTTTTGGGGCAAAGCATGAGCCAAGACCTCAAGACATGATTTGAGGGTCTCTAGTACACCACATTGATCCATTTGCAACAATGGATTGATCCAAGAAGCTTGATCAACAAGTTTCAATTTCATCTGAACCACAATTAGGGTTTCGCGAGAAAAGTCAACTGTATCTTTGACTTTTGACCAGGACATGCTCCCAAACCCTAAGACATGATTCAATACACCCTATAACACACATGAAATCAACCCATAAAGTTTGATTTAGGCCAAGGACTTGATTTCATAAAGAATCGCACAGTTTGGAATTCATCTGACAAAAAGTCAACTGTGCACAAAAGTCAAACTTTTTGACTTTTTGAGATTTTTCACAATTATGGTTTTTTAACCCTAAAATGATGTTAATTTGTGATTTGAATCATCATTCATCAAGAATAATCAAGAAAAGTGGGATAACTTGTAAAAGGGGTAACCATAAAAACTTAGAAAATTTTCTAAGTTATGGAACAAAGTGGCTAGGGTACCAACTTTGGAGGACCATAACTTCTAAACCACAAGGCTATTTTTCCCCATCCAAAGCTGGATTTGTAGCTCTCATTACCCTCTACAAAAGCTTCAACTACACCTCATTCCAATTCATCATGGATTTTGAGTTATGGAATGATCAAAATCATAAAAAGTGAAAATGTCACTTTTTTCCAACCCTTAGTGAAATTTTCACTAAGTCAGAATTTGCCTTCACTTTTTTCCAAATGTAGGGCTATTTTTCACTTGGATCCAAAAAGTATCAAAACCAATTATGATCAAACAGTTATTGTATCATATGAGGGCTTTCCAAAATGGCCAAGAACTCCATCAAATTCCACTTGAGCCATGAGATATGACAATGGCAATATGCCTTGCTGAAAACTGCCAAAGCAAGGCAGATTTTGGAGTTTTGCTCGATTTGCCCAAATTTTGCAAAGGGCAAGCAACTCTATCCATCTGAACACCTCAAGGGGGGACCAAGGAGGAACCAACTCTGATCCCAAGCCTCCCAAGTCTTTGGAACCAAAAATAGCATGCCAAACCTAGAATTGCCTAAAAGAGGGACAAGACTCCAATTTTGGATTAGAGCATTCAATGCATACACCAAGGTGGCATGGACTGAGCCATTTGCAACTGAATTCAGTCAAGAATGATCCAACAACTAGGGAACCACAACTCTGTGCTCTAACCTCTAGTCAATGGCTAGAGGAGACTTGGATTCTCATTTGCCAACATTGGCCAAACCTCTGCAGCAGTTGCCATTCACTATTGCTTGTAAAATAAACTTGCTCTACTATAAATAGAGCTCATTTGTGATCAGTTTGAGTACACCAAAGCCATCAAACAGATGTTTTCCTCAAAATCACCTTCTCACTTCCAATTTTGCCTTCTAAGGCAAGTCACCGTCGGGTTTTGAGTTTGAGAGTTATTCCAACCAAACCAATCACACACACACCTCATAAACATCATATAGAAGTGATCTAAACACTCACATAACATCTGGAACACCAAAATCATAAAATCACTAGCCAATTGCTCAAACCTTTGACAGATTTGCAGTTGGGGTACCATCTCAAGTTCCAGATCATTTCAATCCATTCCAAGCATCCAGACACACTCCATGGCACCTAGGGAAGCTATCTAGATCATTGGAACCTAGCTGTAACACCTCTAACCCAAAACACGATCACCAGCTGCAAGAGGTGAGCATGAGCTCTTCTAACTCTATGATCCATGCATTTTTTGTTGCACAATAATTTGGCCATATGTTCATAATCATGCATAGAGTCTTTACCCTCAATCAATTGCTTTGTATGAATCGTGTATGGAATTTCTGAACCTTCATGCAGAATTTAGGGTTCTTGAGGTTTCTCTTTGATTTCTTATTCCATGCTTAAAATAAATGAAATTAAAGACCATAAACATGATCGTGAGGTTGAAACGAGTAGATTGATATGTAGATTGCATGATATAATCAAGTATTCAGTGAGATTGGATAGAAAACACAAATCTGCAGAAACAGAGGGTGGCGCGTGTTCTTGCCCTTGTTCTTGGCACCCTTTTTGAAAATTCAAATATTTGAATTTTGTGATTTTATTTAATTGATTCAAAAATTAATTTCTCTCTGCGTTTTAATGATTTCGAGTTGATTCTTTTTTTAATAATTCACAAAAATGTTAAAATATTTTATTTTACCAAAAAATCCCAAAAATATTATTTATTTCATATAATTGATATTTTTACCAAGAATTAATATTTTAATTGTTTTTGACATTTAAAATATTTTTTCCTTCTTGATTTTGCAAATTTTTATGATTTATAATCATTTTGTAGGTCAAAACATGATTTTTGAAACATTAATCTAAGATCACAATTTGTTTTCCACATGTTAAACAATTTTGATCATTTTAATTGAATTTTTTATTCAATTAAAAGACATTTTGGAAGCAAATTAGGGTTTTGATTAATCCAACCCTCATCAAACCTTTTAAAAACATTTTGGGCCTCTAATAGAGTGTAAGACCCAATCCTTTGTAAATACAAACCTATTTTGGGCCTCAATTATTGTATAAGTCCCGTTGTATTTCAAAAGTTCGGCGCGATCATTGCCCATTTAAAACAAACCATCTGGGTCTCTCCTCGAGCTATAAGACCCATTCAAAATCATTTGGGGCCTCTAATAGAGTGTAAGACCCAACCCCCTTTTGAAACCAAAAACTTTTGGGCCTCAGTTATTGTATAAGACCCACGGTGTTTTCAAAACCTCGGCACGATCGTCGCCCATTTCAAAATTAATCATTGGGCTTCTCCTTGAGCTATAAGACCCATCTTTGTTCACTTTCAATCATTTTGGGCCTCTTGAGAGAGTGTAAGACCCATCCCCTTTGTACAGAAAATCTTTCTTGGGCCTCGGTCACTTGTATAAGTCCCTGTACAAAACGACAGTGCGATCACTGATAAAACCATGGGCCTCTCCTTGAGCTGTAAGCCCCAATTTTCCTTTCAAAAGCACTTTCTCCTTTGATTTTGTAATATACTGTTATTTTCAATTTCTTTGTTGAACAACTAACAATACAGTATGGAAGCTCTACAACCGAGTAAGTGTTTACCCGCTTTCATTTACCGCTTTCATATGTATATAATTGTATTGTGGGGCTGCTTCACTGTAAGTCTTCTTTCATAAACTCATATCGACTGTGTAATACTAGTATAAATATTTAGAGTTTCCCCGACAACTACGTCTAGAACTAGACAAAACCTCGTCTCCTTACATCCGACGTTCTCCCGGATATTTCAACATAGCCTAAACCATGAGAATTTTCTTTTACAACAATTTTACATAACTAGATCTAAGAAATCTCCCCCTTGAACAGTTCATATACAGAAGGCCAATGTTCCAAGTGAAACCCCTTCAGGAACTGTTCATCAGCCTCCTCTTGGGCTTAGTACAAGGACCCACAGGCTTCCTAAAAGCATCCCCGCCTCCTCTTGGGCGTTGTACAAGGACTTGTCGGCTTCTTAGAAGTTTTCACAGCCTCCTCTTAGGCTTCGTATAATGATTCTTCCTCCGGGAAGATAGCCTCCTCTTGGACTTCGTACAAATTGTCCCTTCGGCTTCTTAAAAGTTTTTCTCGCCTCCTCTTGGGCTTCGTACAAATTGTCCCGACGACCTCTTAAAGGTATAGGAACAAAAATTTAGTCATCTTAATAAAACAGTCTTTCAAAGAGTCTAGATCTTTCTACCGCGAACATACTGTCTCTTAATCTCTCTTAAGCATAGTACAAAAGATAAAACTCTAGACTTGGACAGTCTAATCTCCTTGAGTCTCGAAGACATTCTCAAGTTCCTTTCAAAAATAGGAAAAAACACCGTAGACTTGGGCAGTCTCAATACCCTTCGGATCCCCCGTTTCCTTAAAGAACAGGAAATAATCTCGGTCCCCAGATCAAATCCATGAGTACAACAGTACCCATATAAGAACTGATTTTCTCTTTTAACCAACATACTGGACCTATCACTCAACTGAAACAGTAACCCTAGCCTCCTCTTGGGCTTTGTACAATGATTCACCCCAGCAGAGTTAACCTTTGCAGCCTCCATCTCGGGCTTCGTACGAGATACAAAATCACTCTCTTGTTGAGTATAAAAGGCTCTCTTGTTGAGTCAAACATTTTTAGCCTTCATCTCGAGTTTTGTACGAGATACAAAACACTCTCTTGTTGAGTATAAAAAGACTCTCTTATTGAGTCAATCCTCTTTTAGCCTCTATCTCGTGCTTCGTACGAGATATAAATCACTCTCTTGGTAAGTATAAAAGACTCTCTTGTTGAGTCAAACCCTTTTAGCCTCCGTCTTGGGCTTCGTACAAGACACATATAAAAACACTCTCTTGTTGAGTCAACCCTTTTAACCTCTATCTCGGGCTTCGTACGAGACACAAAAGCATCCTCTTGTTGGGTCAATAGCCTCCTCTTAGGCTTTGTATAAAGAAATCCCCGTTTGATTCAATCAACCTTTTAGCATCAAATCATGCTTTGGTCACAGCATACAAACATCAACAACTCCTTTTACCTCGTCTAATTGCTGTAAGCGGCAAGCCTCTGGATTATTTACATCCACGCCACTGTCCCTCTTTTAGCATGAGAAATTCCTAAGGAAAGATGGCATTGCTCTAAACTGAGTTAAAGTCTTCTCCTTCAGGTTGAAAATCCCCTATAAAGGAAATTATGGCATTGCTGGATTCGCATATCCCAGTTAAAGTAATTCTCCTTTATAATCAGTCACCCAACAGTTGTGACAAACAGACCCCCCTTTAGAGATGACAAATTCTCTCTAAAGTTAAACCCCTTTAGCTTCATATCTTGGGCTTCGAACAAGATACAAATAGATCCTTCAGCTTCATATCTTGGGCTTTGAACAAGGCATAAACCACCTTTAGCTTCATGTCTTGGGCTTTGAATAAGACACCAAAACACCATTTCCTCCCATAGAATAGGAGGAACTACGATCACTCTGATTTCCCTATCCCGGGAATACGTAGGCATAAGATTGAAAAAAAATCTTAGCGAGCACACTAATCAAAAAACCCCAAAGTCCCCTACCTCCAGCCAGTATCCCAACAAATTCCCCATGAACAGTCTCGGTGTTTCGTTCTGAACAAAATAAGCAGAGAGAGGCCCACGAATACGAACCGCATCTGTAAACCAACAGTTTTGACTGTTTAACCTCAGTTTGCAAGCAGGGTTAGTTGGAGACATTTATTTCCCTTCCTTCATCGGCTTCAATAGGATAAAAAATGAATCAACCTGTAGTGCCCCAGAGCGACGGTGCTTAAGAACCACATCCAAAAATCGCTCGCTACAGAAAAATGGCGCCTACCGTGGGGCCTTCTCATCTTTCTTTCTTACAATTTAAGGTGAAAACCTTGGACAAGTCATTTTCATGGCGGTGGCCGCCACAGAAAAATGGCGTCTACCGTGGGGCCAAACAAAGGAATCTTGTCTCTCTCTTATCTCTCTGGTTGAAACCTTCTCTTAGGACGAGTCCTTGGGTTCACAAGGTATCACCGAATGACGGTTCCATCGGGGAATGTCATTATTGCTAGGATCGGCCCTCACTAGGATCTTAGGTAAAAAAACCTTTAAGTTGGGAAGGTACCACAGAATGGCGACTCTGCCGGGGAGCCATTTTCTGTTAGGATCATAGGATTTGAAATTCTGGTATCAGACTTGTGATGTTAAGGTGCAATGTCACAACAACACACTCTACACAATGGACAAATTAGACAGCAGAAAAACACCAAGAATTGTTCACCCAGTTCGGTCTAACTACCTACATCTAGGGGCTACCAAGCCAGGGATGGAATTCACTACTTGTAGATATAATTTACAGACTCAACAACCCGTTGACAATCTCCTAAACTTATACTCTACAAATGACTTCCTACCTAAGAAACCACCTAGGTATGAGAACACCACTCAATCCCTTACAAACTCTCAAAGAAACCACTTTGAGTACCCTTGATCTTACTTCACAACTTCGATCAAGCAACCACTCTCTATTGCTTCACAGCTTCTAGAGAGGACAGAAACACAACACCTATTCAAACCCTAGAATAGTGTAAATACAAGCACTCTAAACAAACTCTAGACACTAATCCTCCAGGTCCTGATCTTCTGAATGTTTTCTGTACCTTTTCCTTTGGTCTTGTGCGCTTTATATAGCTCCTTGAATTGGTCTTGGACTTGCTACAATATCTCCCAGATTTGTTATTTAAAACTGAATATTTAAAACAGATTTTCTCCTAAAATCTTTTTAAATCTTCAACCTTTTAAATCTCCTACAAATCTGCACCAGATCTCCTATGTAGCAGCAAATATCTATCCCAAGATATTCGCATCCAATGAGACAGCTTGCTCTCCACAATTCCAGCTAATACGCAACCCTAACAACATCACAGCCTGCTGTTGTTAATTCTGCAGATTTGATGTCACAACATCCCCTATGTGACATCAGACATCCAACTTCAGCAATTAAATACTTAACACAGCCCAGTGTTAAGACTTCAATGTTGCAACATCAGCACCTTGACATCAACATTGAACATACCTTGTTTTACCAAAATTCTAGCCAATCCAAGAACTAACAATCTCCCCCTTTGGCTAATTTTGGCTAAAACAATCTCTGCACTCTCCATCTTCAGAGACTTTAGCAGCGAAATAACTTCAATAAAAAATCTTGAAACTATTCTCATCAGCAGCAGTTTAACAATTTACATAGTCTTCATCACCTGATCTGCTGCAGCACCATCTTCATTCTTGACAACAGCCAGTTGGTGCTACCCCTCAAAAATATGAACCAGCATCACAGCTGTTCAGTAGCTCACAATATGCAGAACTCCTCCTCCTTGATGTCTGCTTGGCTGCACTCTTCAAATGCTATGATATCTTCACTAGCTCAGTCAAAACTCCCCCTCAATAACTGCATCACATTAGCATCATTTGGCAGTAACACTCTTTGATACTCTTGACTATCTTGGCTATTTTCTCCCCTTTTTTAGCCACAATTAGGCAAACCTCAACAAGTAAGTCTTATGACACCCTGTACAAAACCATACTTCTTCTGTCAGCAATATCCATATTTTGAAAATCCAGACATATTCTTCATCCATCCAGTTATGAAGGCTTCACACAATCATCCACAAGATCTGAAGCACACACACAATGCCTTCCACTGAACTCTAAGTTAACTCCTCACACTTAGAATAACACATACCAAGACAAGTGTACAATTTATTCAAGGCCATGATTCAATCTTGTCTTCAGACATCTCCTCAGAAGCATGTACGCATAAGATTCAAACAATTTGCTTCATATGACTAGAACCATTCAAGGCCACACCAAAACACCAAACGACAGCCTAATGTCATAACATGCTATCTGACATTATATCCTCATAAGAGGCAACCAATCTCCACAAGCTTGATCAGCATGCAATCTTCACAATAAATGCACCTTTGCTGCAAAATCCATAGACAAGTACTTCCCCTGTCATGATTAACAAATGCTCTAGATGGAGATGAACATTTGAGCACATTTTCTGAGTACATATATTTTGGTACCACAGTCCCTTTCTCCAAAGGCAATCATACAATTCATCTTCACCATCCAAGGCAAACCTTCAACTTCATCATTCTCCCGTATGACTATGTAGATGCTCCTTAGATATAATGTAAGCACTAAGCTTCAGATCCAGAACAAAGACATCCTTCACCAAGGATACTCTTGACACTCTTGACACTAGGGTATTACATATGCTCCACTATCAGCAAAATAATCCAAACTCAACACTGTGTCACAAACTCCACAAATTCTCAGCTTACTTATAAGCTTTACTAAGATCTAGTCTCTTCAAGAGATCACAATTCCTCTATCCTTACATCCACCAGTAGTTGTTGAAACTGGTGAAGTCTTCAAAGACATTAGTCATGCTTTGCCAGAACAAACTACTAAACACATGACCATAATCTCCACCTCTTCTGACCAAAAATGCTAGAGCATCCAACTCTACATATCCAATCTTAATCATCTTCCAGATATAACCACCAGCAAACATGATGCTATAACGTCTTTTGGGACATCAGCTTCTCATCACCATTCAAAGGACTCATTGCACAAAGAAATCCTTCAAGAAGCTCCCAATAAAACACAGTCAGAGCAACTTATTCATACACACCTGAATACCATAAGTTCCCACACCCTCTCTGAACCATATCCTAGCAAACTCAACCATATCCAGAGTATCTATACCAAATTCTTTTTCCAGAACATACTTCCACCATTTTATGAAAAGCACAGGAATGTTATTTAGTATGGCCTTTTGAATTTTCTCAGAAGTTCTAACAACAATGGCTTCCTTCATTTGAGAGATATCCTAGACATTATCATCAGACTTATCTCTGATCTTCCTATTTCTGGAAGAGATGAACACTTTACTCCTGGATTTTGTAGTATCATCCACATAGATCTTCTGCTTATCAGTTCTCATCTTTGGAGGTGACTCAATAGTTTTCCTCTTCCTTGATTTCAGTCGTTTAGCAACCCCAGGGACCACTTTTGCAATTAGTTCATCATCACTCTTCTTTATTTTAAGGCTAGAAGTACCTTTCTTGACTTGAGATGTTTTAACATCAGCTCTAGCATCTGCATCTTCCAACCTAAGGATTGTCAACTTGTGAAATTTTTCTTCTGAACTATAGGAGTCACTAGTCAGGTTGTCATCTTTCTTGGCCTTGCAAGTATTCAGCTCCCAACACTTCTTAAGGTCACAGCTTTTGATCCTTCCATCAGCATTGTTGACTCCTTCATCTTGCTCACATAACTGACTACTCAAGTTGGCTTTTAACACATCATCTAACTTAGGAGTAACAGCACCATAAGTCATTAACCCAGATTGACTTTTCACCATACTTTCACACTTGATGTCACCATCTGATGTTACAACATCAACCTTAACATAACTAGATAAGCTGTCCACTTGAGGTATCCACTGATAGCAATTATCTTTGGATCTTACTCCCTTCATCACTACCTCATTCTGCTCATCAGCTACCACACATTCATCTTTGGTGTAGCTTACCTTGTAACCTTCATCACAAAGTTGACTTATGCTAATTAAATTAGCACTCAACCCTTGAACAAGGAGCACATTATCAAGAGTAAGACCATCATGATTCTTCACTCTTCCAACTCCTTCTACTACTCCTTTTTCACCATTGCCAAAAATAACATCATTTGCATGGCAAGGATTGAACTCTACCAAATGCTTCTTGGATCCAGTCATGTGCTTTGAACATCCACTGTCAAAGTACCATGCATCCATAGCAAAATGTCCATCTGATGTGTGAGCCAATAGACATGTGACCTGAGCTTTAGGAACCCATTGTTTTACTACTTTGGGCCTGACCTCCTTCTGTCTGGGTTGAGGAGCAGAATTTGGATAACCATGGAGCTTGAAGCAAGAGAACTGCATATGTCCAAATCTGCCACAGTAGAAGCATCTAACTCTGTCATCTCTAAAGTGGTTAAACCTTCTGCCACCATGATGATGATGTCGCTGGTGCTGCCATCCATAGTGTTGATTTCTTCTTCTATGATAAGGCTGTTGTTTTTTACTACCATAGTTTGACTGTCTTCTATGGTAAGGATATTGTCTTTTGAACTGTCTCCTATGGTGACGAGGCTTCCTTCTTCCATAGTAATGAGGCACAACATTGTTGTATCTATATTCATACATGTTCCCCTGTTGTTGATGAACCATGTTCTGATTGAACCTAGCAGCCTTCATGCTCTTGTGATATTGAGGTGGCATATACTGACTAGCTCCCTGAGACTGCACCTTCTTCTGATGATGAGCATTCTTCTTCTCAACATTCTGAGGCTGTGGATGAGTAACCTTCTTAGGTGTAGAATCATGTCTCTTTGTTTGATGCTGAGACATTGGTTGGGACATCTCCTTCTTTGTTCCTGAAGTGCTAGCTTCTGTAGAGTCCTTTTCCTCAACCACATATCCTATACCTGATTTATCTCCAACAACTTTCTCTAACTGAAGAATCTTATCAAGAGTGGTTGTACCACTGTTCATCATCCTAACAGATTTTGTCATCTGATCAAGTTGAGATTTAACTAGTACAACTTCATTTTCCAGATCAGCTTTTACATTCTCAAGCTGAGCAATCTGTTGCTTGTGACACTTGTTTTCTTGACAAATCTCATCACTTTTTAAACACAACTCTTGATAAGTAGATGCTAACTCCTCATAAGTTATTTCTCCATCACTATCATCATCAGAAACAACAGTTCCTGTTAAGGCTCTAACATGCCTGGCTGACTCACCTTCACTTTCACTATCAGATTCAGACCAGGAAACTGACATGCCCTTCTTCTGCTTCTTCAAGAATGTGGGACATTCTTTCTTGACATGTCCATACCCTTCATATTCAAAGCACTGAACACCTCTATCCTGGGCAGTCTTCTCTTCATCTTTCTCTTTTGACTTGCTGGTGTCAGAAGATATGTTCTTGACATTAGGCCTGGAGTAATTGTTCATCCTTTTGAACACTTTGTTGAACTGTCTTCCCAACATAACTATGGCCTGAGATAGATCCTCCTGGGATTCTGAACTCTTTCCTTTTTCTTCTTGATCATTTGACACCAAGGCTATACTCTTTGGCTTCTTTTCTGGTTCTTCCTCATTCAACCCAAGCTCAAAAGTTTGAAGAGATCCAATGAGCTCATCAACTCTCATCTTGCTGATGTCTTGTGATTCTTCAATGGCAGTAACCTTCATCTTATACTTCTTAGGAAGGGACCTAAGGATCTTCCTTACAAGCTTTTCATCTGACATTTTCTCACCAAGAGCACTGGATGCATTCGCCAGCTCAAGCACATTCATATGGAAGTCATGGATAGTCTCATCGTCTTTCATCTTCAGGCTTTCAAATTTTGATGTTAAAATCTGAAGTCTTGACATCTTAACTCTAAATGTTCCTTCATGTGTAGCCTGCAAAATATCCCATGCTTCCTTAGCAACTTCACAGGTATTGATTAACTTGAAGATATTCTTATCCACTCCATTGAAGATTGCATTTAGAGCTTTAGAATTTCCAAGGGCAAGCTCATCTTCTTCCTTGGTCCATTCTTCTTCAGGCTTTGGCTTTGAGGTGCCTTCTTTATCTTTGCCAGCATCATCTTTCTCACACACAATATGTGATTTCCATTCTTTAATAACAGCCTTCCAAGCTCTGCTGTCCAAGGATTTTAAGAAAGTGGTCATCCTTGGATTCCAATAGTCATAATTGGATCCATCCAAAATAGGGGGTCTGTTGACGAATCCTCCAACTTCTTTGTCCATCTTTACACCAGAAAGTAACTTCCCTAGATCTCACCCAGAGACAGACAGGATGCCTGCTCTGATACCAATTGAAATTCTGGTATCAGACGTGTGATGTTAAGGTGCGATGTCACAACAACACACTCTGCACAATGGACAAATTAAATAGTAGAAAAAC
The DNA here is from genome assembly GCA_022829125.1 of Lathyrus tuberosus. Classification (NCBI taxonomy): domain Eukaryota; kingdom Viridiplantae; phylum Streptophyta; class Magnoliopsida; order Fabales; family Fabaceae; genus Lathyrus; species Lathyrus tuberosus. The sequence continues at coordinate 4,051,251 of JALAZF010000523.1, read as the reverse complement.
ACCAAGAATTGTTCACCCAGTTCGGTCTAACTACCTACGTCTGGGGGCTACCAAGCCAGGGATGGAATTCACTACTTGTAGATATAATTTACAGACTCAACAACCCGTTGACAATCTCCTAAACTTATACTCTACTAATGACTTCCTACCTAAGAAACCACCTTGGTATGAGAACACCACTCAATCCCTTACAAACTCTCAAAGAAACCACTTTGAGTACCCTTGATCTTACTTCACAGCTTCGATCAAGCAACCACTCTCTATTGCTTCACAGCTTCTAGAGAGGACAGAAACACAACACCTATTCAAACCCTAGAATAGTGTAAATACAAGCACTCTAAACAAACTCTAGACACTAAGCCTCCAGCTCCTGATCTTCTGAATGTTTTCTGTACCTTTTCCTTTGGTCTTGTGCGCTTTATATAGCTCATTGAATTGGTCTTGGACTTGCTACAATATCTCCCAGATTTGTTATTTAAAACTGAATATTTAAAATAGATTTTCTCCTAAAATCTTTTTAAATCTTCAACCTTTTAAATCTCCTACAAATCTGCACCAGATCTCCTATGCAGCAGCAAATATCTATCCCAAGATATTTGCATCCAATGAGACAGCTTGCTCTCCACAATTCCAGCTAATACGCAACCCTAACAACATCACAGCCTGCTGTTGTTAATTATGCAGATCTGATGTCACAACATCACCTATGTGACATCAGACATCCAACTTCAGCAATTAAATACTTAACACAGCCCAGTGTTAAGACTTCAATGTTGCAACATCAGCACCTTGACATCAACATTGAACATACCTTGTTTTACCAAAATTCCAGCCAATCCAATAACTAATAGGATTCATAGCTCTTAAAAAATCTAGGACATTAGGACAAATATATATACTGCTTTTCCTAATTGATATCTATGTTTATTTTTCTGCTAATGGGAATGCGTGTGATGCCGCATGTGGAAAGATTGAGTATACACCTAGGAAAAACCTCTTTTAGTAGTTCGGAAGCTATTGGAAATAGTTGTCACGCGATACTACCCTCTTCTGAGATTCTTCAAATTACATCACCTAGCACGGTTCCCGGCCCGCTGATGTTATCTCGACAAGAATCAATGATTTTGAGAGACAGGTACAAAAATCACTAGTATAAACCTTTGGGATGGGTAGAGCCTTGACTTCATGACACCGACCCTTTGACCCCATGTTTTTTCTATGTTTTTGTGTGCTGCATTCATGCATTCATTTTAAAAAACATTAAGCAAAGAAAAATTTTCTCTTCTAGTCTCTCTTTTTCGAATTAAACTAAGATAATGATTGAAAATGTCAGAGAGAAAAGGATTGCGCTAATGGATTTTGGTAGAAGAAAAACTCACAAGTATACCTTCAAGGTTCCGAAACTAGAGAATTTGAGAGGATTAGCAAGGATGGTCACTAACTCTGACGCTTTCAGAGCCAAGTATGGAGGTCTGCTACCTCTGTTAAGGGTCCATGTAATTGAAGGAATCCTGGAGGCACTCATTCAGCTTTACGATCCGATCTATCACTGTTTCACATTCCCGGATTACCAGCTCGCACCAACGCTGGAGGAGTATTCTCATCTGATTGATCTATCCATTATTGATCAAGCTCCCTTTTCTGGACTGGAAGAAATTCCAAAGGATTAAATCATTGCAAGAGCAATCTATTTAGATGAGTCGGAAATCAAGACTCACATGACCACCAAGGGAGGAATCCCAGGTTTACCAGCCAAGTTTCTGGTAAAGAAGGCTCTGTACTTTGCTAGTATAGGGAACGTGACTGCTTTTGAAAGCATCTTTGTTTTACTCACCTACGGGTTATTTCCGTTTCCCAACATTGATAACTTCGTCGATATCAACGCCTTTAAGGTTTTTCTCATTGAAAACGCTGTACCAACCTTGCTCGCAGATGCGTATCATTTTGTACACTTAAGGAATTTATACAACGGAGGACTGATCACGTGCTGTGTACCCCTGCTATATAAATGGTTTATCTCCCATTTACCTAAGTCTGCCGCTTTTTGGGATCATAAGAGTGCCTTACGTTGGTCGCAGAAAATCATGTCTCTTACCAACTCTGATATAGATTGGTACAATAGGATTTATGACGGGATCAGAATCATTGACCATTGTGGAAACTTCCCCAACGTACCCCTTATAGGAACTAAGGGAGGAATCAATTACCATCCAGTTTTAGTTCGTCGTCAATTTGGATACCCGATGAGGCATGTCCCGCGTAATGCTCATCTGGAAGGTCTTTTCTTCAAGGAAGGAGAAAATTAAGGGCACTAAAGATGGAAATAGTGCACGCTTGGAAACATGTTCATAAGAAAGGACGGGAGTCTCTAAGAAAACCGGATTGTATCTCGGTGGAGCCTTATCTCCACTGGGTATAAACTAGAGCTCTCAAGCTAAAGATGCCTTTTCCTCGTCACGGAGTTCTTCCGCCAAGGGAATTTGTCATGTACTTCATGACTGAAACGGAAAAACTTCAGGTTACGCTCAACAAAGTTCAACAGGAGATGAGGTCTTAGAAGAACAAGTACCGCATTCTCAATGTGGAGTGTACCAAAATACAGCAACTGTTGAAAGATAAGGATGCTCTAATTAAGATTTTGGAGCAATATACTGTAGAAAATCAGGATGACCAAAGGAATTTGCTCGCTCCTTTCACTTGGCAAAGGAATGACAACCCGACAACGGCCCAAGAGCCCCAGTCCAAGAAAAGGTAAGTACCAGAATCAGCACCCGAGTTCTCCTCAGAGAGGACTCGGGACCCATTAGCTTAGGTTTCTGTTTCCGCACCTTGTAATTTACTGTATTTCCATTTCCGCAATCCTTTGAATTCAATAAAATGGGGGTTTCCCCACTGTTTGATATTTGCAATCTAATTGTCGAAGTTTATTTTGAATAAACCAAAAAAACAATTAATATAATCATGGCATTCATCATTCTCACGTCACGTATTCTTCTTACCTACGAATCTTACGTTTGTGTCTCGGTTCTAGAGTCAAACTGTCTCATTCGTACAATACTTGGGCCAATCATCAGAAAAATATGGATGATCTCGAGGAAGAGAACAGAGAGTTGAAAGAAGAGATCGACGCTCTGAGAGTGGATATGAGAAAACTTCGTAACGACATGCAAGCCATGGCAGAAGCTCAGCTACAAAGAACTGTGATCTCAGAGATCACCTCAACACCCATAGTGGAGAAGTATGATCCTAGGTATCAAATGCCGAAAGATCGTCCCTGGGGCATGCCTGTTAACTATATCTCGGAAGGATATGTTCTGCCGATCACTGAAGATCAGGGAATCATAGCAGAAGCCGCTGGGCCTGAAGGTTACAAACTTCGGGAAAACGAGGATGCCAGAGGCATAATGAGGACTTCTAAAGGTTACAAACTTCGGGAAATGCCAAGATTCACTTCCGTAGTAACGGTACCACCCCCTGTGGTGCACACTGTCCCGGAAGGACAGGTTCCACAGATACCTTATGGTGGAAAAGAAGTATGTTCGATAGAATGAATGAATTCCAGGAGCAGTTCCTGGAAATGCAGAAGGAACTGCAGGCTATTCGCGGTCAGGATTTATTTGGAAAGGACGCCGCAGACCTTTGCTTGGTCCCCAATGTGAAAGTCCCGCACAAATTCCAAGTACCCGATTTTGAAAAGTACAAGGGTAATTCTTGCCCTCAGAGTCATCTGGTGATGTACGCTCGGCGAATGTCAGCTCAGACAGAGAACCAAGATTTACTGATTCATTACTTTCAGGATAGTTTGACCGGTGCCGCATTAAAATGGTACATGGGTTTAAACCGCACTACGATTAGAACTTTCAGAGATCTTGGCACTACCTTCGTCCAACAATATAAATACAATTTGGACATGGAACCAGACAAAGATCAACTCAGATCAATGTCACAAAAGGATAAGGAAACCTTTAAGGAATACGCTTAGAGATGGCGTGAAATTGCCGCTCAAATTTGTCCACCTATTGTGGAAAAAGAGATGACAAAGATTTTCTTAAAAACCTTGAGCTCATTTTACTACGACAGAATGATTGCCAGTGCGCCCAGCGACTTCACCGAAATGGTCGGTATGGGAGTGCGTCTTGAGAAAGCCGTCCTAGAAGGATGTTCAGTTAAAGACACTGGATCATCAAATAGTACAAAATGATATGGTAGTGCTCTCCCTAAGAAAAAAGAGCAGGATATTGGGAATATCTCTCTCGGAAAGCAAAGGCGAGGGTACCAACCAGTAGCGGCGGTAACTCCTATTATCAATCCTGCGTCTGTTTCTACGTATCAACCTCAGGTTGCTCAAAGCCAACCGCAGTCGCAGTAATTTCAGCAAAGGACACAACAGCCTCTTCAGCAGGCTCGTCCTTAATACCACAACAACCGTACAACGCGGCCACCAGGATTTGATCCTATACCCGTATTGTACGCAAAACTATTTCCGTTACTACTAGCCAAGGGGCATGTCCAGACTAAGTCTCCTCTTACAGTACCAGAAAATCTGCCTTTTTGGTTTAAGGTGGATCAGACTTGCCCTTAGCATCAAGGAGGACCAGGGCATAACATAGAAAACTGTCTCAGTTTCAAATCTGACGTGCAAAAGCTTGTTAGGAGCGGGGTCTTATCTTTCAAAGATACGAATCTGAATGTTCTCACAAACCCGCTGCCTCAACACGATAAGGCTACAGTCAATTTGATAGAGGGAGAGTCTAACAACACCTATCAAATTCGCGATGTACTCTTACTGAGGGCCAACTTGGTCAAGATGCATTGTAGACAGAGTGGATATGGCCATGTGCCACCTCATAATTATCACCAGTGTGATATCTGATCTAAAAGCAATCGAGGATGTTATGTGGTGCAATCAGCTCTACAGGAACAGATGGATCTCAGATGGATCCAAGAGCACCGAGTTTGTGGAGTTAACATGGTTTATACGAATTCCAACATCATACAAAACCACGACATCCGTGCAATGAATATCAACTTAGTGGCAATGCACTCAAGGCAAAGCCAGTATCATAATCTGCCGTGGCATGAGTACAATTCCTGTCTGACTTGCTCGGTAAACAAACAGGGATGCTCTTTTGTACAAGAGGCCCTCCAGCGTCAGATAGATCTTGGATGGATTCAAGACTACCATGATAGGAATCATTACCAAATCAACATGATTCAAATCTTCGATATTCGCTTGATGAATACCAGCCTGGTGGAGTTGCATGCTAAACAGGTCCGGCTCGGGTTCCTGGTATCACATGATTATCAGGGCTGTAAAGCGGGTTGCGAAGACGATCAGGGTTGTGCCCTTGTCCAGGAAACACTTCAGCACTTGTTGAACCACTGGTGGCTTCCAATCTATATGGATGAAGACACCCAACAAATTAGTATCACTAACGAGAATCCTACTAGATATCAAAATCAGGATGTTCGGTCGATGGAAACAGATCTAGTAAGGTTACATTGTATTCAACGTGGACGTGGCCAGGTGCCACTACACAACTATGAGCGGTGTGGAGTTTTCTCAGTGGATAATCAAGGATGCTACCTCGTGCGAGCATCCCTTCAAAGTCAGTTGGACCGCAAAGAGGTTCAACCATGGTCAAGTTCTGGATCAGTCAACTATCTCGCTGATCAAATCAAGGACGTTGTCGTAATCTCTTATCATCAGAGGACTAGGGATGTTTGTACCATTATCCCTATACTTGACGAATCAGGAGTTCCCAACTGGGAACGGATCGAAATTACTTATGATGGTCAGAAAAATCAGAAGGCTCCCATAGTCGTATATCTACTGGGACTGCTACCGTATGAATCAAGTAAGGTTATCCCTTACAAATACGGTGCAATAATAATTGAGAATGGAAAGGAAATTCCGTTACCCTCCGTCGTGAATATCGCAGACGTCAGTCGAGTAACGCGGAGTGGTAGAATCTTCAACGGAGGAGTTGGAGAACCCAGTAAAGAAAAGGAACCTCAGACAGAAGTTCCCAATCCACCAGTTGGTCAATCCAGTAATCCCGACCTTTCGAAAAACAATGATGAGATGTTGAAGCTCATCCAAAGGAGTGAATACAACATTGTTGACCAACTGTTACAAACTCCTTCAAAGATCTCAGTATTATCATTGTTACTTAGTTCAGAAGCGCACAAGGAGGCTCTACAGAAAGTCTTGGAGCAAGCCTTTGTAGAAGAGGATGTAACAATCAGACAGTTCGATAGCATTGTATCTAACATCACTTCCTGCAATAACTTGGGATTTAGTGATGAGGAATTACCTGAAGAAGGTCGCTGTCATAACATGGCGCTCAACATTACAGTCAACTGCCAGGACGATGCTTTAGCCAGCGTGCTGGTAGACACAGGGTGAGCCCTGAATGTTATGCCGAAGTCCACTTTGATGCAATTATCATTCAAAGGACCTCCGATGAGAACCGGAGAGGTCGTCGTCAAAGCATTTGACGGATCCAAAAAAACGGTTATCGACGAAGTCGACCTTCCCATAACTATTGGTCCTCACACTTTCCAAGTCACTTTCCAGGTCATGGACATCCGGGAAACATACAGTTGTTTATTAGGAAGACCTTGGATACATCAGGCTGGGGCGGTTACTTCGACCCTCCACCAAAAGCTAAAGTTTATCCAGAAGGGCCAACTTGTCACGGTTTGTGGAGAACAGGCCTTGCTCGTAAGCAACTTGTCATTATCTACTTGTGTAGAACCCAAAGAGGTTGTTGGAACTCAGTTCCAAGCGCTTACAGTGAGCAATGAGAATCAATCAGAGAAAGGAACCTCGATTTCCTCATACAAAGATGCTATCAAAGCGGTCGAGAATACCAATACAACAGGATGGGGACAGCTTATCATTCCTACTAACAATAAGAAAAAGAAAGGTCTTGGCTTTTCCTCAACCTGTACTCAGACGGCTGCGAATAATAAAAGTCTTCATCCCATTTAAAACTTCTTCCACAGTGGAGGCTTCCTTCAACCAGTGACTCAAGAAGTGCATACCATCAATAAAGATTATTCCTCCGATACGGAAGAAGAATGGAATTCCTATCTCAACGAGGACAGTTATACGTCTCAGGGCGAAACGTAGACTCCCTTTTCCTATCCCGCATAGAGTCTGAGATTTATACTGAGGTCAGATGTCGAAATGATATACGGAGATTGTGATCCTGAAGGATGTCGTGCTCCACCAAATTCGTTAGAGGAAGACACTCCGATGAAATACAACTTTGACCACGACTATTATGGCCCAATGGAGGGCTTGCCTATCTGGCAGCCGTATCCCGGAGACTTGGGGCAAGAAAATCAGTCGAACAATGAAAATCAGCTGAGCATCATTAAATAGAATACATGTGTCTCCGCCATGTCATGGGATCAACACTCAGGTCATTCTGAACTTATCCAGTACGATGATGAATTGGCAAAGCTTGTCGGACTAGAATTCATCAGCTATGCTTTTCCCGAGGTCAACGTCATCGAGGGAGATGACTCCTCTAGTTCCAAAGAAGTGTGGGATACCCTGGGACAACCAAGTGGAAAATTTGACTTCATGGTCAAGTACACCGCTCCTGAAAGCTCTCGTATCAGGCCCGAAGACATTCAGCCAACTGGATGGGGAGATACAACTGAGAGTACAAATACTACGCGAAATACAACTGAGGAATCCTCCTACGACAACTCTGCCTGGGAGACAGATTCCAATGATCCTGCTCCGCCAGGAATCAACGTCATTTTTGAAGATAAATTAAGGAAGGTACCAGACTTTGTGATTCACCGAGGAGTTCGCCGCCAATGGGTCGCTGTCGATGTTCCGAAGATTGTTCATAAGTCTAAGTAATTGCCATTTTTACTTTAACCTTTCACGCTGCCCAGGTGAAACGGATGTTTTGAAAGGGCTCACTTTCTGTAAATTTCCCTCTTCGCTTCACCCAAAGCGACAAAGTTTTGTTTTATAGGGTTGTAGTTTCAAGAATCGACTTGTTCATTAATAAAATAATGTCGTTCTGTAATTTCCGCATTAATTGCTGTTTTCTCTTTTCGTTTTTCAGAAAATGGTAATCCTAAAAAAAACAACTCAATAATAAAAACAAGCAGTAAAAGAAATACACTGCACACACTTTTGCATTCTCTCTATCTCTTCTAAAACACAAATCATCACGTCATGCAGATTGCTTGTTTTAAACCCCGTTGAAACATACGATCCGATGTCTTCTCCCGACTTTGAGTTCCCAGTATTTGGGGCTGAAGAAGAAGATGACGACGAAATTCCAGAGGAGATCTCCTGACTACTCAGACAAGAGGAAAGGTCCATTGAGCCTCACAAAGAGCCGTTGGAAACGATCAACGTGGGTTCGGAGGAAGAGAGAAAAGAAGTCAAGATTGGGGCACTGCTCAGTCCAACTGTCAAAGAAAGTTTGACGAAACTTCTCAAAGAGTTTCCCGATGTATTCACTTGGTCATACCAGGATATGCCAGGGTTGGATACCAGCATCGTGGAACATCATCTACCGTTAAGATCGGAATATCCGCCAGTAAAACAAAGGTTGAGACGGACTCATCCAAACATGGCTGTCAAAATCAAAGAGGAGGTACATAAACAGATTGACACGGGTTTCCTCGCTACATCAGAGTATCCTCAATGGTTAGCCAACATCGTACCAGTTTCGAAAAAGGACGGAAAAGTCAGAATGTGTTTCGACTACAGAGATCTGAACAAGGCAAGTCCAAAGGACGACTTTCCCTTACCACACATAGACATGCTGGTAGACAGTACAACAAAGTTCAAAGTCTTCTCCTTCATGGATGAATTCTTGGGCTATAATCAGATAAAAATGGCGCCGAAAGACATGGAGAAAACTTCGTTCATTACCCCATGGGGGACCTTTTATTACAAGGTAATGTCGTTCGGTTTGAAGAACGTCGGGGCAACCTATCAAAGGGCCATGACTACTCTATTTCATGACATGATACACAAGGAAATTGAGGTATATGTCGATGATATGATTGCTAAATCTAAAATAGAGGAGGAGCATGTGACACACCTGTCAAAACTATTCGAGCGGTTGAGAAAGTACAAACTCCACTTGAATCCCAACAAGTGCACTTTCGGTGTCCGTTCAGGGAAACTCTTAGGGTTCATCGTCAACCGGAAAGGAATTGAGGTAGATCCTGACAAGGTCAATGCCATTCAAGAAATTACTTCTCCAAAAACTGAAAAACAAGTCAAGGGATTCCTGGGACGTTTGAACTACATCTCCAGATTCATATTCCTCATGACCGTGACATGTGCGCCGATTTTCAAATTACTCAAAAAGAATCAGGATTGCGTTTGGACAGAAGACTGCCAAACCGCCTTCGACAGTATTAAGGAGTACCTGTTGAACCCCCCGATTCTATCACCTCCAGTGGAAGGAAGACCACTGATCATCTACCTCACAGTCTTGGAAGACTCCATGGGCTGTGTACTTGGCCAGCAAGACGAAACCAAAAGGAAAGAGTCTGCCATTTACTATTTGAGCAAGAAAACTTGGTACACTATGCTTGAGAAAACTTGTTGTGCTCTGGCTTGGGCAGCCAAACGTCTTCGCCAGTATATGATTTGTCACACTACTTGGTTAATCTCTGAAATGGATCCCATCAAGTACGTCTTTGAAAAGCCTGCTTTCACGGGAAGGATAGCCCGTTGGCAGATGTTGTTATCAGAATACGACATCGAGTACCATGCTCAGAAAGCCATTAAGGGAATTATTTTAGCAGATCATTTGGCTCATCAACCGATTGACGATCAGAAATAAGCCGGATTTGACTTCCTAGACGAATATGTTATGTATTTGAAAATGAAAGATTGTGATGAACCGCTACCCAGTGAAGGGCCAGAACCAGATTCCCAATGGGGACTTATCTTTGACGGAGCTGTTAATCATTACGAAAACGGAATTGGGGCAATTATCATAACACCTCAGGGTACCCATATTCCTTTCACTGACAGTCTTACGTTCAAGTGCACGAACAATGAGGCCGAATACGAAGCTTGTATCATGGGTCTCGAAGAAGCGATCGACTTAAGGATCAAGAACTTGGATGTGTATGGCGACTCAACTTTGGTCGTCAATCAGATCAAAGGAGATTGGAACACATACTAATCAGGACTGATTCCGTACAAAGATTACGCAAGAAGGTTGTTACCCTTCTTTAACAGAGTCGAGTTTCATCATATCCCTCGTGAGGAGAATCACATGGCTGATGCATTAGCCACTCTCTCTTCCATGATTAGTGTAGGTCAATGGAATGACTTACCTAAGATCGACATAATGCGCCTTGAACGACCCGCTTACATCTTCACGATTGAAGCAGTCATAGACGATAAAACCCTGGTATCACGATATCAAATGCTTCCTTCAGAAACAAGAGTACCCACCTGGGGCATCCAGAAAAGACAGAAAGACCCTCAGAAGGCTAGCAGGCAGCTTCTTTCTGAGCGGTGATACACTCTATAAGCGAAATTTCGACATGGTTCTGCTTCGATGCGTCGACAGACCAGAAGCGGACATGCTGATAAAAGAAATTCATGAAGGATCCTTTGGCACTCATGCCAACGGACATACAATGGCGAGAAAAATTCTAAGAGCAGGGTACTATTGGTTGACAATGGAATCTGACTGCTACAAGTACATGAGGAGATGTCACAAGTGTCAGATATACTCAGACAAAATCCATGTACCGCCTACACATCTCAAAGTTCTCTCTTTCCCATGGCCTTTTTCCATATGGGGAATCGACATGATTGGCATGATTGAGCCCAAGGCTTCGAACAAACATCGGTTCATCCTGGTAGCCATTGATTACTTCACCAAGTGGGTCGAAGCAGCGTCATACGCCAATGTAACCCGACAAGTGATGGTCTGATTTATCAAAAACAATCTCATCTGCCGTTATGGTGTTCCGAGCCAGATCATTACTGATAATGGATCTAACTTGAACAATAAGATGATGAAAGAATTGTACGCAGAGTTCAAGATCGAACACCATAACTCATCTCCCTACCGACCCAAGATGAACGGAGAGGTAGAAGCGGCTAACAAGAACATCAAGAAGATCGTTCAAAAGATGGTTGTAACCTATAAAGATTGGCACGAGATGCTACCCTTTGCTCTTCACAGTTATCGTACATCTGTCTGCACTTTAACATGGGCAACCCCTTTCTCTCTAGTATATGGCATGGAGGCAGTGCTTCCCATAGAAGTAGAGATCCCATCAATCCGGGTATTGATGGAAGCTAAGCTAACAGAAGCTGAATGGTGTCAAAGTCGACACGATGAACTGAATCTGATCGAAGAAAAGTGAATCACGGCAATATGCCATGGTCAGTTGTATCAGCAAAGAATGAAGAAGGCGTTCGACAAAAAGGTCCGACCTCGCACCTTCAAAAAAGAAGACCTTGTGCTCAAGAAGATACAATCATTTCTCACTGATTCCCGGGGCAAGTGGACTCCGAATTATGACGGCCCCTATGTGGTCAAGAAAGCTTTCTCATGCGGCGCCTTGAGACTCGCAACCATGGACGGAGAGGAATTTGCCTACCCCGCAAATGTTGACGTAGTCAAGAAATACTTCGCCTAAATAAAAAAAAACGTCTCGGTGGATTGAAAACCCGAAGGGGCGGTCCAGGCAAAAATTAGAGACATGATCAAAAATCATCCCGGTGGATTGGAAACACCACAGTACAATCCAGGCAAAAATTAGGGATAATGGCAAGTAACTATGTTCGACAAAGGGCCAAGTCCCTCGGCAGCAGTTACATCATCCGTCAGGAAAACTTCGATCAAGGTCATCTTCGACAGAAGCTCAGGATGCCCAGAATTCAAAGTTGGTAGAAGGATAGTGGTCGTTATGTTTCGATGTAGCCCTTTTCCCTGTAAATTACCATTTTCTAACTTTGTATTTACTCTTTGGAATCACGCATTTAGCTGATTTCCATCCTATCAATAAAATTTGAGCCCTCATGCTTTTGTTTGCAATTCTTATTTGTTTTAGCTTTACAGAATGACATTTTAACATGATCAACGATTCTTGAAATAAAACAAAAATGAATTTACTTGTAAATTTTTTTCGCTTAAAGTAAAGATGGCAATTTCTTTTGACGGTTGAACATCGAAAGAACATCGATCGCTTCTCCAGAAGTAAGCAAGCTTCAAAGTACATAATCAAAGTATTCCTTCTAAACCAGTGCACCTGAATGAAGGATCAGCTGTGTCAAAGACCATTGTTTCATCTGACACCCTCGGCAGAGTTCTTATCTCCTAAGCCCGACCAACGATTTTCCCCGCGTGGACTATCTCTCCTAAGCAAGGTGGAATTGCTATCGTGAACCAGTGGTACCTCTTCGTCCCCAGCAGTGGCCGAGTATCTAGTTTTGTTCATCTATCAGTCTGTATGTCGTGTCAGTTTTGTCAGCATAAATATACATACATCATGCATTATTAATTTGTATTCATATTCATGTTGCATCACTATCACTCTAGTCGGTCTTGTCCCCCTGGTGATAAAAGTCTTCGCAATCGAGTTGTCAGTGCTTTCCTCGTCAGGAAATGTTGCGTCTGAGTAATCTCTCCCCTCTAGTTTATAGTAGGATTAGAGTTAGCCCTTGACCACTTTGATAACTTGAACCTCTGAAAGGCAAGGAAGCTTTCGAAAAACGTCACTCTTCACCATCAGAGATGATATCTTCGCTTTCTCGGATTAAGGAAAATCCCCAGAGAAAGCCTCTTAATCAGAGATTCGGCAATACAACCGTTTTTCTCCAAAAAAATCCGCTGATGAAAAGGTCATCAGCACCTCAAAATTGGATCACGTCATATGGCATTTCTCCGAGAAAATCTCCAAGAAAAGTATGATGTAATACCTCCAAGTGAAAGCAGTCTCTCGAGAGACTCGTTTTCCCCAGTAGAGTCGACAAATGGCGTCTTCCACAGAGAAGTTTGTGCCTCTCTACATCAAAACTTTCTCCATCAAATGGCATCTCCCCAGGAAAATTCGGCGAGAAGTTTGAGGAGAACTGCTACAAACAGTGTCCCTTGTTAATAAAGTTTATTGACAAAAGAAACCAAGACCAGTTCCTTGGTAGGAAACCAGGATCGAGGGGAAGTTTACAAAAGAAACTTAGACCAGTTCCTTGGAAGGAAACCAGGATCAAGGGGAAGTTTACAAAAGAAACTTAGACCAGTTCCTTGGTAGGAAACCAGGATCGAGGGGAAGTTTATGTCAGAAACTGAGACTAATTCCTTGGTAGGAAACCAGGATCGAGGGGAAGTTTATTTCAGAAATTGAGACTAGTTCCTTGACTGAAGACCAGGATCAAGGGGAAGTTTTTACCTTTTCTAAGCATCATTGCTTAGCAAAAGAAGAAGGATGCGTGAACTACCATTCCTAACCACCATCAAAATTTCGGGTATTCCAATATTTAATCCTCTTGCACCCCGAATGGCCGAATACCTTCGCCATTCACACCTTCGGGTCCAAGAAGATTAAATAGGGGCATCTGTCATACCCCAAATTTTCACCACTAAGATTTCCCATCATTGTACAAATCATCATCACAATATGGGTAAACCATCACACCTCATCAGTCTCCCCAAAGATGGGTGAGCATTCACTACTATCAAAGATTAGGGTTTCAAGCCCTCTCTGAGCTCTTAGACAAAGGATCAATTAAGAAATGACATGATCTTCAACTTTTCTAGCCTCTCAAACATCCACAAAGGATCAAGAGGACTCCCACTTCAAGGATTAAGCACAAGGCTTCTCCCTTCTAGGTGGATCAAGCCTCAAGATCGCCAGTGTCACCAAACTAGGGTTTTGGTCGACCAGGGCCTCCAGTTAATATTTTTCCTATGGGAATGAGCCAATGCTTCAAATCATAACCTATAATTCTCTAAGGGACATCATAAACCCAATCATCAAGTCAATTTAGCCTCAGGGGATGCATTCACCAAAAATCAGGAATTAGGGTTTCTTGACCTAATTCACCCCTAAGTTGACTTTTGGGGCAAAGCATGAGCCAAGACCTCAAGACATGATTTGAGGGTCTCTAGTTCACCACATTGATCCATTTGCAACAATGGATTAATCCAAGAAGCTTGATCAACAAGTTTCAATTTCATCTGAACCACAATTAGGGTTTCGCGAGAAAAGTCAACTGTATCTTTGACTTTTGACCAGGACATGCTCCCAAACCCTAAGACATGATTCAATACACCATATAACACCTATGAAATCAATCCATCAAGTTTGATTTAGGTCAAGGACTTGATTTCATAAAGGATCGCACAGTTTGGAATTCATCTGACAAAAAGTCAACTGTGCACAAAAGTCAAACTTTGACTTTTTGAAATTTTTTACAATTATGGTTTTTTAACCCTAAAATGATGTTAATGTGTGATTTGAATCATCATTCATCAAGAAAAATCAAGAAAAGTGGGATAACTTGTAAAAGGGGTAACTATAAAAACTTAGAAAATTTTCTAAGTTATGGAACAAAGTGGCTAGGGTACCAACTTTGGAGGACCATAACTCCTAAACCACAAGGCCATTTTTCCCCATCCAAAGCTGGATTTGTAGCTCTCATTACCCTCTACAAAAGCTTCAACTACACCTCATTCCAATTCATCATGGATTTTGAGTTATGGAATGATCAAAATCACAAAAAGTGAAAATGTCTCTTTTTTCCAACACTTAGTGAAATTTTCACTAAGTCAGAATCTGCCTTCACTTTTTTCCAAATGTAGGGCCATTTTTCACTTGGATCCAAAAAGTATCAAAACCAATTATGATCAAACAATTATTATATCATATGAGGGCTTTCCAAAATGGCCAAGAACTCCATCAAATTCCACTTGAGCCATGAGATATGACAATGGCAATATGCCTTGCTGAAAACTGCCAAAGCAAGGCAAATTTTGGAGTTTTGCTCGATTTGCCCAAATTTTGCAAAGGGCAAGCAACTCTATCCATCTGAACACCTCAAGGGGGGACCAAGGAGGAACCAACTCTGATCCCAAGCCTCCCAAGTCTTTGGAACCAAAAATAGCATGCCAAACCTAGAATTGCCTAAAAGAGGGACAAGACTCCAATTTTGGATTGGAGCATTCAATGCATACACCAAGGTGGCATGGAATGAGCCATTTGTAACTGAATTCAGTCAATAATGATCCAACAACTAGGGAACCACAACTCTGTGCTCTAACCTCTAGTCAATGGCTAGAGGAGACTTGGATTCTCATTTGCCAACATTGGTCAAACCTCTGCAGCAGTTGCCATTCACTATTGCTTGCAAAACAAACTTGATGTACTATAAATAGAGCTCATTTATGATCAGTTTGAGTACACCAAATCCATCAAACAGATGCTTTCCTCAAAATCACCTTCTCACTTCCAATTTTGCCTTATAAGACAAGTCACCATCGAGTTTTGAGTTTGAGAGTTATTCCAACCAAACCAATCACACACACACCTCATAAACATCATATAGAAGTGATCCAAACACTCACATAACATCTGGAACACCAAAATCACAAAATCACTAGCCAATTGCTCAAACCTTTGACAGATTTGCAGTTAGGGTACCATCTCAAGTTCCAGATCATTTCAATCCATTCCAAGCATCCAGACACACTCCATGGCACCTAGGGAAGCTATCCTGATCATTGGAACCTAGCTGTAACACCTCTAACCCAAAACACGATCACCAGCTGCAAGAGGTGAGCATGAGCTCTTCTAACTCTATGATCCATGCATTTTTTGCTGCACAATAATTTGGCCATATGTTCATAGTCATGCATTGAGTGTTTACCCTCAATCAATTGCTTTGTATGAATCATGTATGGAATTTCTGAACCTTCATGCAGAATTTAGGGTTCTTGAGGTTTCTCTTTGATGTCTTATTCCATGCTTAAAATAAATGAAATTAAAGACCATAGACATGATCGTGAGGTTGAAACGAGTAGATTGATATGTAGATTGCATGATATAATCAAGTATTCAGTGAGATTGGATAGAAAACGCAAATCTGCAGCAACAGAGGGTGGCGCGTGTTCTTGCCCTTGTTCTTGGCGCCCTTTTTGAAAATTCAAATATTTGAATTTTATGATTTTATTTAATTGATTCAAAAATTAATTTCTCTCTGAGTTTTAATGATTTCGAGCTGATTCTTTTTTTAATAATTCACAAAAATGTTAAAATATTTTATTTTACCAAAAAATCCCAAAAATATTATTTATTTCATATAATTGATATTTTTGCCAAGAATTAATATTTTAATTATTTTTGACATTTAAAATATTTTTTCCTTCTTGATTTTGCAAATTTTTATGATTTCTAATCATTTTGTAGGTCAAAATGTAACACCCCAATTCCCATCGAAGATAAATAATACATAAATAAATCAGAGTAAATAAAAATTTATTATTCTTAGACAGAAACCAGGATGCCACATTTTAAATGTAGAAAACACAATCCCTGCTCAATTATTTGATACATAACACAAAATGGAATAAACGTAAAAGGGAAACTTTTTCCATATAAAAGGAAAGTTCAATTATGGAATAAAGTGGAAAGATCCATAACTGACTTGTTTTACAAAATAAATTGTTTTTATAGCATCAAAATATTCATACAAAGTTAATACAAAATAGATCCAACAAATGTATACATATATAACAAAAGCGTTCCCCGACTCCCGTGTTACGTATCAGAGCAGACAAACTAACAAACGAATGGAGAACTAATCTTCACAAAAGCCTCCAAGACTACTAATCTGCAATTGCCTCATAGAGCAACAAACCACAGCAGAAGGGTGAGAAATAACAACTAAATCAAGATTGCATAATAATATGCAACACATATAAATTCACATGCATAATTATTCTCACCACAAGCATCACATACTAATACACATAGCATATATCACTTATACCAACATAATAACATATTCACACCTAATGCATACCAAAGTTATGACATATGGAAACACACCACCACATTACGTAACATATGTCTATTCATAAAGCATATTATCCACAACCAATGCATTTATCACGAATACATATCAAATCACCAATGCTATCACGAGCTCAACACATAATCAATCAATTCACAATTTCCCACACATAATCAATCCATTCATGATTTTCCACACATAATCAATCCATTCATGATTTATGCAAATGCAGAGAGACCGACACAACGACTCTATGCAAATGCGGTACCAATCCATCCATCATTCTCATCATCAGTTCACTCAGGAACTATTGGAATCATCACTTGTTACTTAGTGTAACTCCCCGTTGGGCAAACGATGTTCCCCGTCGCTTTAGGTCCTCTTGGTATAAGGCTCACGATGTTTATGGATCGCTTTAGGTCCTCTTTGTATAAGGCTCACGATCCGATCGCTTTAGGTCCTCTTTGTATAAGGCTCACGATCGTCTATAACGTTGCTTTAGGTCATATCGGTATAAGGCTCACGACCGTTATAGCAGATTCCCTCTGGAATCATTTCGTCGCTCACACCCACTAGGGAACACGACATCACAAGATGCATATCATGATGCTTGGCATACAATGACCCATGACAATCAAATGCATACATATACACATCCATGTGAACCATTCCAACATCCATAATCAAGCATATACAATCAACCACAATCACAATGCATTTACTTGCCCTTAGGCCACAAGCCATCATCACAACATTTCATCACATGCATTTACATCATACCACAATGCACAAATCATACATCATATATCAAAAGCATATTGCATGATAACTAGATCTAAGAAATCTCCCCCTTGAACAGTTCATATACAGAAGGCCAATGTTCCAAGTGAAACCCCTTCTGGAACTGTTCATCGGCCTCCTCTTGGGCTTAGTGCAAGGACCCACAGGCTTCCCAAAAGCATCCCCGCCTCCTCTTGGGCGTTGTAAAAGGACCCGTCAACTTCTTAGAAGTTTTTACAACCTTCTCTTAGGCTTCGTATAATGATTCTTCCTCCGGGAAGATAGCTTCCTCTTGGGCTTCGTACAAATTGTCCCTTCGGCTTCTTAAAAGTTTTTCTCGCCTCCTCTTGGGCTTCGTACAAATTGTCCCGACGACCTCTTAAAAGTATAGGAACAAAAATTAGTCATCTTAATAGAACAATCTTTCAAAGAGTCTAGATCTTTCTACCGCGAATGTACTGTCTCTTAATCTCTCTTAAGCATAGTACAAAAGATAAAACTCTAGACTTGGACAGTCTAATCTCCTTGAGTCTCGAAGGCATTCTCAAGTTCCTCTCAAAAATAGGAAAAAACACCCGTAGACTTGGGCAGTCTCAATAACCTTCGGATCCCCCGTTTCCTTAAAGAACAGGAAATAATCCCGGTCCTCAGATCAAATCCATGAGTACAACAGTACCCATATAAGAACTGATTTTCTCTTTTAACCAACATACTGGACCTGTCACTCAACTGAAACAGTAACCCTAGCCTCCTCTTGGCCTTTGTACAATGATTCTCCCCAGCAGAGTTAACCTTTGCAGCCTCCATCTCGGGCTTCGTACGAGATACAAAATCACTCTCTTGTTGAGTATAAAAGGCTCTCTTGTTGAGTCAAACATTTTTAGCCTTCATCTCGGGCTTTGTACGAGATACAAAACACTCTCTTGTTGAGTATCAAAAGACTCTCTTGTTGAGTCAATCCTCTTTTAGCCTCTATCTCGGGCTTCGTACGAGATACAAATCACTCTCTTGGTAAGTATAAAAGACTCTCTTGTTGAGTCAAACCCTTTTAGCCTCCGTCTTGGGCTTCGTACAAGACACATATAAAAACACTCTCTTGTTGAGTCAACCCTTTTAGCCTCTATCTCGGGCTTCGTACGAGACACAAAAACATCCTCTTGTTGGGTCAATAGCCTCCTCTTAGGCTTTGTATAAAGAAATCCCCGTTTGATTCAATCAACCTTTTAGCATCAAATCACGCTTTGGTCACAACATACAAACATCAACAACTCATTTTCCCTCGTCTAATTGCTGTAAGCGGCAAGCCTCTGGATTATTTACATCCACGTCACTGTCCTTCTTTTAGCATGAGAAATTCCTAAGGAAAGATGGCGTTGCTCTAAACTGAGTTAAAGTCTTCTCCTTCAAGTTGAAAATCCCCTATAAAGGAAATTATGGCATTGTTGGATTCGCATATCCCAGTTAAAGTAATTCTCCTTTATAATCAGTCACCCAACAGTTGTGACAAACAGACCCCCCTTTAGAGATGACAAATTCTCTCTAAAGTCAAACCCCTTTAGCTTCATATCTTGGGCTTCGAACAAGATACAAATAGATCCTTCAGCTTCACATCTTGGGCTTTGAACAAGATATAAACCACCTTTAGCTTCATGTCTTGGGCTTTGAACAAGACACCAAAACACCATTTCCTCCCATAGAATAGGAGGAACTATGATCGCTCTGATTTCCCTATCCCGGGAATACGTAGGCATAAGATTGAAAAAGAATCTTAGCGAGCACACTAATCAAAAAACCCCAAAGTCCCCTACCTCCAGCCAATCTAGCGCAGTATCCCAACAAATTCCCCATGAACAGTCCCGGTATTTCGTTTTGAACAAAATAAGCAGAGAGAGGCCCACGAACACGAACCGCATCTGTAAACCAACAGTTTTAACTGTTTAACCTCAGTTTGCAAGCAGGGTTAGTTGGAGACATCTATTTCCCTTCCTTTATCAACTTCAATAGGATAAAAAATGAATCGACCTGTAGTGCCCCAGAGCGACGGTGCTTAAGAACCACGTCCAAAAATCGCTCATTACAAGATGCTGTTTGTGAAGTATGTCAGAAAGGCAAGTTTTCAAAAACTTCTTTCAAAGCTAAAAATGTTGTTTCCACCTCCAGACCATTGGAAATTCTACACATTGACCTTTTTAGACCAGTGAAACTGCTTTTGTAAATGATAAGAAGTATGGACTAGTCATTATAGATGACTACAGTTGATAGACATGGGTTAAATTTAAGACACAAGGATGAGTCACATTCTATTTTTTATACCTTCTGTTATCAAGTGTAAAATGAGAAAAAAATTTAGAATTGTTAAAGTCAGAAGTGATCATGGTGGAGAATTTGAAAATAAAGATTATGAGAAACTCTTTGATGAGAGTGGCATTTCTCATGGTTTTTCCTGCCCTAGAATTCAACAATAAAATGGAGTTGTAGAGAGGAAGAACATGACTTTGTAAGAGATAGCAAGGACCATGATCAATGAGACTAATGTGGCTAAGCACTTCTAGGCAAAGGTAGACAACACATCGTGTTACATTTAGAACATGATCTCTATAAGACCTATTATGGGCAAGACTCTCTATGAATTGTGGAAGAATATAAAACCCATCATCTCATATTTTCATCCTTTTGGTTGTGATTGTTTAATGTTGAACACTAAAGACAATTTGAACAAGTTTGATTCTAAAGCACAAAAGTGCATTATGTTAGGATACTCTGAATGCTCTAAGGGCTATAGGGTATACAATATAGAAACACGAATTATTGAGGAATAAATTCATGTTAGATTTGATGATAAGCTTGACCATGAAAAACCAAAAATAGTTGAAAAGTTTGTACATATGGAGATCACTTATTCAGGCTCTGAAGGTAAAACTTGAGAAGCAAAAAATGCAGAGGGAAAATATTCTAAGACTGCTCAACCTGAAGCTGCTGAAGTTCGGACTCCTATGAGGAAGCACAAACAAAGATCCTCACACTCTGAAGAATTGATTCTGGGAGATAAGATTGAACCTGTCAGAACCAGATCCTCATTCAAACCTTCTGAAGAAACGCTTATGGGTTTGTTGTCCCTCATAGAACCAACATCTGTTGATGAAGCGCTTCTGGACACTAAGTGGATTCGGCTATGCAAGAAGAGTTAAACCAATTCTCCGGATATGATGTGTGGACTCTCGTGCCTAGACCCAAAATAACTCATGTCATTGGAACAAAGTAGGTCTTCAGAAACAAGCTAAACGAACACAGAGAACTGGTAAGAAACAAGGCCAATCTGGTTGCAAGGATATAGTCAGCAATAGGGAATTGACTATACCGAAACCTTTGCACCGATTTCCAGGTTAGAGTCTATTTGTCTCTTAATTTCGTTTGTTGTTAATCAGAACATCATCTTGTATCAGCTGGATGTTAAGAGTGCATTTCTGAATGGTTACATAACTGAAGAAGTGCATGTACACCAACCTCATGGTTTTGAAAATCATAAAAACCCAGATTTCGTTTTCAAACTTAAAAAATTATTGCATGGTCTGGAACAAGCTCATAGAGCATGGTATGAAAGACTAAGCAATTTTATTTTAGAAAATGATTTCACCAGAGGGAAGGTTGATACAACTTTGTTGTGTAAAATATACAAAAATTATATTCTTGTTATTCAAATTTATGTTGATGATATCATATTTGGTTCTGCTAATGCTGCTTTGTGCAAGAAATTTGCTAAGTCTATTCAGTCAGAGTTAGAAATGAGTCTGATGGGAGAATTCAAGTTCTTTATGGAAATTCAGATAAATCAAAGTCCAAAATAAACCTACATCTATCAGAGTAAAAGCACCAAAGAACTTCTGAAGAAGTTTGACATGTCAGAATGCAATGTATCAAAGACTCCTATGCATCCTACATGTATCCTTGAGAAGGATGAGGTAAGCGGTAAGGTAGAGCAAAAGGTATACAGATGTACAATTGACTATCTCTTATACTTAACTGCTTCTAGACCTGACATTTTGTTTAGTGTCTGTTTCTGTGCTCGCTTTCAATCATATCCTAGAAAATCCCACTTAACAGTTGTTAAGAGGATCTTCAGGTATCTGAAAGGTACTATTGACCTTGGCTTGTGTTATATAAAATCTAAAGAGTACAAGCTTGTGGGTTATTGTGATGTTGATTACACTGGAGACAGACTTGAAAGAAATAACACTTTTGGAAGCAGTCAGTTTCTAGGAGACAACTCGATTTCATGGTCCAACAAAAGGCAATCAACCATATCACTGCCAATTGTTGAAGCTAAATGCATTGCAGTTTGTGGATGTAACACTCAGATGATCTGGATGAAAAGTCAGCTAAAAGATTTTTAAATATATGAGAGTAATATTCCTAATCTCTGTGATAATACTTCCATTATTTATTTATCTAAGAATCCCATTTTAAATTCTACAGCTAAACATATTAAGATTAAACATCACTTTATACATGACTATGTTCAAAAGGGAATTTAAAATTTAAAATTTATTGATACAGACAATCAATGGGCTCATATCTTTACAAAATCCCTTGCTGAAGATGAATTCGTTTTCATTCTGAAAAATTTATTTATGGAATTATGTCTAGAATGAAATAGATGATTATCTCAAAATGTTTATCTTCTCATAATGGTTTAATGAGACTCTGAGATATTTTGACTCTAAACATGTGAGTCTTCTGAAGTGAGAAGACTTCATATGTTCAAAAACAACCAGTCAGAACCTCTTTATTGAATGTTATGTATTCTTGACATTGAACAATTTATGCATTAATTAGCTGTCAATCAGTCTTGGTAAGTGGAATAGTTTTTAACAGACAACTGTCTTAGAAAACTTAATCGTTTTTGAAACGGCTGAGTGACACATTGGGTGAATAAGTGTCTAGGGATTAGGTAAAATCTTAATGCTTTACTCCTTGTTAAATTTTGTGCATTATTCAAGATTTTATTAATGATTGCAAAAACTCTTAGATAAACTCACTTCACTCACTTCACACACTTTCGCTACTCTCACTTCCTACACTTTCTATCTTTCAAACCAAAAAGTTCTCCGAAACCCTAAATTGTCGGGGACGGATATCCTTAGTTTAATATATATACCAGTTTCACATGTTGTAATCAAGGTCGCAACATTCATATACTTTATATATAGAACTAGAGTACACAAACCAAAGTGCAAGACAGTTTGTGAGTAACATGTGAGTCTGCGTCCCTTTTATTATATTATCTTTATATTTTCTTAATTGAAACATCTTTACTTTCTGTCATTTACTGCATTTATTAAATATTGTTTATTGCAAGGTTCTTTTACTTTAATTCAAGTTTTTTTGTCTTTAAAGTTTGTCTTTATCTTGTTTGCACACAGATATTCACCGTCACTTCATCTACGTATTTTCTTGTAAATGTGTTTGCACATAATTGCTCCCGAGATTTTTTGAGTTAATCTCACAAACTTTTAAACTCGTGAGTGTTCGCTAAAAACACTTGCGAACACTCTCTAACCCATAACTCACTTTACTCTTCATGCTTTGATTGAGTTGAGTGTTGGAGTTATAACTTTGCAGGTTCATCCCACGCTATCATATTGAAGATCTATTTCGCCGCATTAAGACTCTACTATAATAAAAACTAATTAATTTAGAGATCAAAATTGTCCACTTCTTACATTTTTTTTCTTTAAAATAGAAAATTATTCTTCAAATTACAATTTATAAAGGACTAAAACTTTAAATAAATTTAAATTGAAATTAAATCTAATAGTTATTGATTTTATAGATACCTAATATATTCAACCCAATTTTTTTTGTTTGGCTAAAATACAGTTTTGGTCCCCCTGTTTGTCAAAATTCACGGTTTTGGTCCCCCTATTTTGTTTTTTAACAGTTTTGGTCCCCCATCCCTCACTATTCATGTACTGTTCATGTACGGACATGTACTGTTCATATACGGACAAGGTACTGTTCATCATTTTTTTGGGCCAAAATTGGAGTGGGGGACCAAAACTGTTAAAAAACAAAATGGGGGAACCAAAACCGTGAATTTTGATAAACAGAAGGACCAAAACTGTATTTTAGCATTTTTTTTAAGTTATCTATGTTTAATCAAAGCCACACTATCTATCCAATTGAAAAATAGATTGTAGTAGTAAATGGTTTCTCCATGTCAAACAAGACCGTTAAGTTCAAAAATTTAAGGGTCCCTATTTTATTTGAAAAAAAACCGGGCCCAATTACTGAACCGGTTCAATCGGTCCAAGGATAAAGTTCGAACAGAACCGAGAGACAGAGAGAGTGAGGAGCGCATTTTTGTTTTGAAAAAACGCTCTCAAATTCGAATTTCATTTCACAACGTTCTTCTTCTTCCTCCCAACACAAACCCTAACGTCGTTCCCATTTCCCAAACCAAACACGATTCCGAACATACATGGCTTCCTGGAACCAGAACCGGCCACCGCGAAGTCCCTCCACTGTAATCCCTTCTCTTTTACCTTCATGCTTGTTGTATTTTCTAGATTTTGTTTTTGTTGCTTTCAATTTGATAACTGTAGTGAGATTTTTGTTGAATTTGTTGAATTTTCAGATGCAGAAAAAGGGGGTAGGTGCTGAGGAAATTCCTTCCGACAAGCGGAGAAGGATTGGGGGTGAAAAATTGGTGGGACTGGGTAGAGGTAGGGTTCCATTTGGTGCGCTCAACACCAAATCGGAAGTCAATGAAGTTAGCGGTGCTGGTGGTGGTTCTTCTGACGGATCTGAAGGTAGCGTAGTTGATTTCACTGAAGAGGAAGTAGATGCCTTGTTGGAAGAGAAGATGAAAAAGGGGATTCCCCGTGATACTAAGGTATTCTCTTAAGCTAGTTTGGTGATTTTTAATTTGATTAATCACTGGGTTTTGATGTTAGTTAAGCTAGTTTTTTTGGGTTTGATTTTTACTCTCTGTTTTGTAGAAAAAAATGGAGAATATGGTGGATCTTATCAAGAGACTTAAACAATGTGTAAGGTGGTTTAAGGGTAAAAAGGAAAAGCTTCAGACAGATCTTGAATTGGCTGAGAAGAAATGCGCTGAAACCGGTGAGCCTTCTCTTTAAACTTAAGTTTTTGTTTACTCTGGCACTGATGAAAACACCTTGCTAAGCATGTTTTTAGATGCACCATACATGTCATGTTTCCTTTACTCTCTTTGGACGGCTTTATTTATTTATTTATTTTGAGCATAAGGGTTTTAAAATGGGATTTCTAGTCTTGCTGTGATGTTGTGTGGAGCAGGCTGCAGGCTGGGCTATTGGGCATTTTTGTATGACATCTAGCAGTAACAGTCAGGAATGTAGTATGAGTAGATTATTCATGATAGGAAAAGTATGAAGTATATCAAGTGATTTTATTGATTTTATGTTGTTGTAAAGGTTTCAATATATGACCAAATGAAGAAAATGCTTGATTTTACTATTCAAAGTTATGCTTAGTTGTTTACAATGTTAAAAATACTACAAGGAATAGCATTTTCCATACTCCGTAAGAAATTGTTCTTTTCTTCAAAGTACTGACTAGTTAAGTCTTTAGTTGTTCTTTATAGTCAGTACTTTGCATTATCCTCTTTAAAAATACTAAATAGTTTTATCACCTTGCATTATCCCAGCATTTGAACTCCAGGATGATTGTTAAGTCTTTGCTAAAAATATTTAAATGTTTCAACATTATCTACATTTGTTTTTTCTCAGAAAATGAGATGAAAACTAAGATAGATGAATTGAATGAGGCTATATCAAATTTGAGGACGACGATTTCTTCTTTAGAAGAGAAGGTTGCAAAGGAAGAATCACATAAACAGGTATGGTTGTTAGCCATGATGTTGTGATTGGATATTCCAGGTGATGCTTGCTTTTTGTCTCATGAACTTATTATTTCTTGTGTTTTTGGCTTCTAGGAAGTGATTGAATGTTATCAAAAAGAAAAAGAGGCCAGAAGTGCAGCTGAGCAGACAAACATTTCTCTTTCAACTGAACTTGAGAAAGTTTGTGATGAGAAATCCGCTATTGAGCGGAAGGTAATATTATTACAGTTACTGTTTAAATATTTTAGTCCACAAGTCCTTCCGATATTAGTTTTACCAGCAGATTGCCTCAATAATTTCCCCCACTCCTTTTGTTATTGTTGATTTTTGCAGGCCATTGCAACTGAGGACCTGTACAAGCGATCACAAGAGTATAATATCAGTTTGCAGCAGTACAATAGTCGCCTTCAGTCAAATCTGGAAACAGTTAACGAGGCACATAAACGACTGGAAACAGAGAAATCAAGTATTGTTGAGAACCTTAGCAATGCAAGAGGCCACAACAAGGCATTGCAAGAGCAGCTGACATCTCTGAAAGTAAGTTATTTAGTGTTGATTAATGCCATCAGGCATATCATTTATGATGTCTATCGATATTTGTAGTTCATAATTTGTCTGCCGATACGGTTAAGTGTCTTGAATTTCATGAAGTTCCTGTAGTGAACAAGTTGGATTTATTTTTCTTTGAATGATTCCTTGGAAATGAAATCGAAAATGAGTAGACCGGATAATATGTGGACTTGAATGAAGAACAGTGGAATGAAAATAAACTTGAAAACCTTGTGCGTTTTGCTGATTTTGATTGAAGTGTTTTAAATTACGTGAACTTCCTATTGTGAAGAAGTAGGATTTTTTTTTTTTGTTCTTTGAATGATTCCTTGGAAACGAAATAAAAAATGAGTAGACTGGATAATATATGGACTTGAATGAAGAACAGTGGAATGAAATAAACTTGATAACCTTGTGCATTTTGCTGATTTTGAATTGTGTTTTAAATTAACTAAAGTTCCTGTTGTGAACAAGTTGGATTTCTTTTTTCTTTGAATGATTCCTTGGAAACGAAATCGAAAATGAGTAGATGGATAATATATGGACTTGAATGAAGAACAGTGGAATGAATTTTGCTGATTTTGAATTAAGTTTTTTAAATTACGTGAACAACTTGGGTTTTTTTCTTTGAATGATTCCTTGGAAATGAAATAAAAAATGAGTAGACTGGATAAGATATGGACTTGAATGAAGAACAGTGGAATGAAAATAAACTTGAAAACCTTGTGTGTTTGGCTGATTTTGAATTGTCGCTTGACATATCTTAACAATATTTCTCTTGTTGGATCCTTGCTTTTCTGTTATCCCAGGCTTCACAAGACGAGGCTACAAAGGGGAAAGACATGTTAGCCACTGAACTCAAATTCCTCCGAGATGAGTTAAAACAAATTAGAGACGACCGTGATCACCAACTTGGACAAGTACAAGCTTTAACCGGAGAAGTAGCAAAATACAAGGAATATACAGGGAAGTCAAGTGAACAACTGGATACATTGACGGTTAAAACAAATGCTCTCGAGGTTGGTTTAGTGTTTCTTGACCACTGTAGTGACTAAGTATTATGCACTCACGTGTTAATTAAACTTATGACTTTACTTGTAGGAGGTATGTACTTCACAAAGACAACAAATAGACATGTTGCAGCAGCAGTTGACGGCTGAAAGAGAGAAGTTGAAGGTACAAAGTTATATCGATGTTTGCATGTGTGTGCTTTGTTTTTCCATATATTAATTTGACTAAAAAATTTACTTCACATTATTAAAATTTGGGTGGAGTTCAATTATTTTCTTGTCAAATAATAAGAAATGGTTCGGGAGAGTTTTTTTAACCTCCAGTTTAACTATTGGACCTTATTACCAATTGTATAGGGCCTTTGCCTGTGAACGTGTCTATTGAGTAATAAGAATATCATATGCAGATATTCAACAATAAGATAAAACAAAATATTTTTAACAGGGTAAAATTATTGATTTGAATGATATTAGTTGACTTTTGCTTGTAGTAGTTAGCACAAATATGATAACTGCAACTGACAACAACTTTATTTTCTTGTTAGATGGCCGATATGTCTTTTTCAGAAACAAGAACAGTGTTTGAAAAACAGGAAACAGTTATAAGTCAACTACGAGAGAGATTGGCAGAAAAAGAATTGCAAGTAATTGAAGGAGAGTCATTACGAAAGAAACTGCACAACACTATTCTGGTAAATTAATTTTGCTGAAAATTTATCATTACATCTCATCAATTTCAATTATTTGGTATAATATAAATAGTCTGATGCTATATAATAATTTATGCTCATAGGAATTAAAAGGAAATATCCGTGTGTTCTGCCGTGTCCGACCTTTGTTGCCGGATGATGGTCCTGCAGCAGACATGGTAGTTTCTTTCCCTTCATCAACAGAAGCTCTTGGCCGGGGCATTGAATTGGCACAGAGCGGTATGTCCACAAGCTTCTTTCTATTATCCTCTGTTTTCACTGTCTAATAAGTTTCATGTAGTTTATGTGCCTATTCGATTATAAGAATTTCATCTGTTTAAAAATGCAGGGCAGAAGTATTCTTTTTCATTTGACAAAGTATTTAATCAAGAGGCTTCTCAGGAGGATGTATTCACAGAGATTTCACAGCTTGTACAAAGTGCACTTGATGGGTACAAGGTGATTTCTACTGTCTATTCTTTTGATTTCTTTTACTATATAAATACAAAACCTTTTATACATGAAAAATAGGCAAAACAAATTGGAAACTACATAATGTTACATTTTGCAAGATGGAATAATGCTTACTCTTGGCTTTGGAGACTTTACACTCAATTTTGTTGATGCAGTTTGACTTGTTGTAGCTATTTACAGTTTTTTCAGGGATTTAAACGTTTGAATGCGTTGGTTGCTGTTGTATTTTTTCTGTTGCTTGCTTGTAGATTCTGGTAACTCTGGCCTTGTTTCTTAAAAACAAAGTAAAAACCACCTAAAATTGAAGTTGAGCTTGTATTTGTTTTCTAAAATGCATTTCCATTGCATACAAAATCTGGCACAGTACTTTGGCCACATGGATTTTGCTTGGCTATGCCCGAGTTGTGCTTGATGCTTGATACCTTGGTGTTTCTGTTGCTAATGATACCTTGGTGTTTCTGTTGCTAGTGTATTAAGTCCTAAGAATTGGGCTCGTTTTTCGGTGTGCTGTCTTTTTTGTTTTACTCGATAAATATGCCTTGGCTTGCTGTGACAAAGGTTTCATGGTTTATTGGGACAGGTTTGCATTTTTGCTTACGGACAAACAGGTTCTGGAAAAACCTACACGATGGTTGGCAGGCCTGGTCTCCCTGAGCTGAAAGGCTTGATACCGCGTTCCCTTGAACAGATATTCATCGTTAGTCAATCTCTGAAAGATCAAGGGTGGAAGTACACTATGCAGGTAAATATACTATTTTACTCGTTATTTTCATTTGCACATAAACTAACATCAGTAGGAACCTTACAAATTGTGTAAAATATCTATTATAGGCCTCGGTACTTGAAATATACAACGAGACGATAAGGGATTTGTTAGCACCAGCAGAAAATCCTGGAAAAAAGTACAATATTGTACATGATGCCAATGGAAAAAACACATATGTTCCAGACCTGACTATTGTGGATGTGTGCGGCGCAGATGAGATTTCCACTCTCCTACAACGAGCTGCACAAAGCAGGTGAAGTAATAACTGAAATCTGCAAATATTATTATTAGGAATTTTGCGAAGTTATGCTGGCACGAGCTTTCCAGTTAAATATGCGCCACAAGATACAGTTAATTAATGTACAAGATACAATGCGAATGTGCTCTTTCTGGCCTTTGATTTTTAAACGACAGTGCTGTTACATTTTTCCAGGTCAGTAGGAAAAACACAGATGAATGAACAATCGTCACGAAGTCACTTTGTCTTTACTCTGCGCATAAGCGGCATTAATGAGGTCTGCTCTTTGATATGAAAGTATATTTGCTGCTCTTTTGTCTACTGTCTCCTGATTTACTTTTATCTGGTTTGTAGAACACCGAGCAACAGGTTCAAGGTGTGCTAAACCTGATTGATCTTGCTGGAAGTGAAAGGCTATCGAAAAGTGGAGCAACTGGGGACCGTTTGAATGAAACTAAGGTGTCTTTGATTTTCATTGATATGACTTGAGCTTGATGTCAATAACTTTAGTTTCATTAATCAACTAGTAACCAATGTTTGCCATATATGTCCCAGGCGATAAACAAAAGTCTTTCCTGTTTGAGTGATGTCATTTTTGCCTTGGCGAAAAAAGAGGATCATGTCCCCTTCAGGAATTCTAAACTGACAACCCTTCTCCAGGTACGCAAAGCTTGTATATTTGCATTCCTAGTGTTTGTCTCGCTTTATTTTCGTTAATTATAACCTTTCTAACATCATGTAACTTTCTGTTTTTTCCTCTGGCAGCCATGTCTTGGTGGAGATTCGAAGACATTGATGTTTGTAAATATTTCGCCTGACCCAACTTCAACAGGAGAGTCACTTTGCTCTCTTCGTTTTGCCGCAAGAGTAAATAGTTGCGAGATTGGTATTCCTCGGCGCCAGACATCAACGAAGTCCTCCGATTCTCGCTTGAGCTACGGCTAATAACAAAGGTCTGCTAGCCAATGACATCGCTCAGACCAATAACCAAAATAACTATTGTTTGTAATGCCTTTGCAGGGATATAAGAGAAGTTGTGTTGTTTTTTTAGTCTTGGGTAAATGTAATTGTGACAGCATTTAGAGAATTGAGCTTGTAGAGAGGCTTGGCTATAGCCTATAGCCTCAATGGTGATATTGATTGCCCTGTATTGTATCATTTAGCTGTGATATTACAAAATTTATTTTATTTGAGCAGCTTGCTGATTGTAATCTTTATGTAGTAATGAAAAATACATCATTTGACTATTCTTTGCAATGGTTTTGGGTCATGTAATGTTGATTTAATTACCAATAATGTATGTATTAATATGGATTGTGATGTTTCTTTTTTTAATAAAACATGTACCGTCCGAACGAAATTGCAAAGACTTGTATTTGACTTGCATAGAAACTGATAATAATAATAATAGTAATAATAATGTGTGAGGATGTGAGTGTCAATAATTCAACTCATGAGTCTAGTGAGCACTAATGAATAGCGGTGGCAAAATGGATGGATTAAATGAATATGGATTGAATTGTTAATGAATGGATCAAAACAATTCATTAATCCATTAAGAATCCACTAAAATTTATTTTAAAAAATCTAATCCAATCCATTCATTAAAAATAAAATCCATCCAATTCATCCATCAACATATTTCTAATGGATGAATATCCATTCATCCATAAAACAAAATTAAGTATTTTACATTTTTTAATTTTAAAAATCTAATCCTCTAAAAAAAAATTAACAATTGTGTTGTTTAAAAAATTTTACATTTACTAAAAAAAATACATTACAGTTAATTCACATCAAAATTACCACCATTGCTATTTTTAATTATAATTTTATTAAATTGCACTTATAAAAAAAAGCTTCAAAAGTATAAATTTATAAAATTGTCAGAGATTTTATAAAAAAGACATTATCCTGAATGTTATATATATTTTAAATTGCTATTCTTGTTTGCTAAACTAAAACCATGTTGTTATATATATACATTGAATTCATCGATGTTGTTAAATTGCTATACTGAATGGTTTTATTCTATAAAAAAAGACATTATCCTGAATGTAATGTGAAAGAGTTTTAAAAAATAATTAACTTTTGTTTTTATTTTTACAAAATATTTATAATTATTTGATTTTAAAAACTATCCATCAAAGTTTATAGAAATAATTAAACAATCCAATGGATTTTTTAAATTGGTTGGATGGATTGTATCCATCCATAACATTAAATGGATGGATTTGATTCAATCCATTAACTAATAATTTTTATAAGGGATGGATTGGATGGATAACTTAGTGGATGAATTGGATGGATTTTAGCTTAATGGATTTCATTGCCACCCCTACTAATGACTTAATGAGCACTAATGAAAAAAAGGGATCACTAATAGTTTTAGGGTTTAATTGATATGCACTGACAGTGTAAAATAGTTTTACACTGTCATCCAATTAAAACATATCATTTAACTTTTTTTAAAATTACAGTATGACTTGGCGGGATTCATGGTCGTAATTGGTTGACAGTGTAAAAAAAGTTTACTCTGTCAGTGCATCACCCATTTTCTCATAGTTTTATGCAACCTTATTTATCAGTCTAAGTGGCCAATAGCGCCACTATTCTGTGATAGCAGAGTGTATCCGAAGCTGAATAGTGAATACTATGAAAAGAGGTTTGGCGCTGAAGAGCTGTTTTTAGTCTGGAGAAGTTTCTGTCCCGTTATTTATTTTCTTTTCTTCTTAAAAACCGATACTACTTAAATTTATATTTATATAATTTTAAAGATAAGTTTAAATCTTTTAATTAAAATTGATTTGAGATTCAATCTTAATCTTAATTTTTTAAAGTTATTTATGCATTTTAGGCTATGTTTGGATTGATAGAATATAACGGAGTGTGCCGGAGCGGAACATAGTAGAGCGGAATAGAATATAGATCCCACTCTATTGTTTGATTATTTTGTTAAAAATATCTTATTCCATCACATACACCCCAAATTGAATGAAACAAAAAATGAAGATTTGGATGGAATGGTTTGGCGCTGAAGAGCTGTTTTTAGTCTGGAGAAGTTTCTGTCAGGTTATTTATTTTCTTTTCTTCTTAAAAATCGATACTACTTAAATTTATATTTATATAGTTTTAAAGATAATTTTAAATCTTTTAATTAAATTTGATTTGAGATTCAATCTTAATCTTAATTTTTCTAAGTTATTTATGCACTTTAGGCTATGTTTGGATTGATAGAATATAACAGAGCGGGCCGGAGCGGAACATAGCAAAGCGGAATAAAGTGGAGCGGAATGGAATATAGATTCCACTCCATTGTTTGGTTATTTTATTAAAAATATATTATTCCATCACATACACTCCAAATGGAATGGAACAAAAAATAGAGATTTGGATGGAATATAATGAAATGGATTTCATCATGTTCCATTCCAGAAAATTTTACCCCATACCCCTACAGTTATACCTATACCCCTACATTTTTTAAAAAATGCCAATTCTATCCCTAGTTAATTTTGATTATTTTATTATTTTATTTTTTTTACCGTTACTGTTCATTGTCAGACGTGTGTCAGAGATCAAAATTTTTTTACCCAATTTTTTGCGTTCTGGAACACTTCCAGCATGACTTCCGGTATGCAAATTTTCATTCCGGAAGACGTTTAATAAGAGTTCCGGTGAATTAAAAAATATGTATCGAAAGACTTGTTAAAAGACTTCCGGTTCTTAGACTTAGTTTTGCGTCTTCCGGAACACTTTCGTCATGTCTTCCGGTTTGTTTCAAATCTGTACCGGAACACTTTCGTCGTGTCTTCCGGTTTGTTTTAAATGTGTACCGGAACACATTTGTTAAGAGTTCCGGTTAGTTAAGTTTGTTCACAGGAACTCTTTTAGTGAGTCTTCCGGTTTGTTTTCGTAATTCTAATTTTTTTTATGTAGGTAAAGAAATTCCTCTGCAAATAAGCGATAATGATCAAATATGTGTTGATACGTCTGATGCTTTTTCAACTACTCAAAGATTTGGTACCCGAGAAGAGGTGATAAGATGGATTAAAGAGATCGGAATCCAGAAAAAAGTAACGGTTATCATCACTCGTTCAGATATTGAAACAGGCAAGAGAGGAAGAAGTAACAAATTAATATTTGGTTGTGATAAAGGTGGGAAACACAAGGATACTCGTAGTGGTACCCAAAGTGCAACGAAAAAAATGTGGATGTCCATTTAAAATCAGGTCGACTCCGGCAAAAGATGGGTCTGGATGGAAGGTTGATGTAAAATGTGGAGTTCATAACCATGGTCTGCCTGATACATTAGAAGGTTACGCATTTGTTGGTAGGTTGACAGTGGATCAGAAGAAACATGTTGTTGATTTGACAAAGAGAAAGGTTCCACCTAGACATATATTGCTTTCCTTGCAAGAGCAAGATCCAGATAATGTCACTCGGATCACACAAATATACAAGCAGAAGAGTATGATAGAAAAAGAGATAAGAGGTCCTAGAAGTGAGATACAACATTTGTTTAAGCTTATTGAGGGTGCAGGTTATGTTTATTGGTGTAGAAAAAGAGATGACTCTGAAGTTATTAGAGATATATTTTGGGCTCATCCAGATTCAGTTAAGTTGTTAAATATTTTTCCTATTGTGTTAGTTATGGACAGCACTTACAAGACAAATAAATATAGGCAACCACTGTTTGAAATTGTTGGCATGACATCAATCGAGTTGACTTTTGTTGTCGCATTTGCGTATATTGAGTCAGAGCAGACTGAGACGTTTTGTTGGGTGTTAGATAAGCTTAAACAATTGTTTGTGAATAAAGATTTGTGTCCACAAGTGATTGTGACAGATAGAGATCTTGCCTTGATGAAAGCCATTGAAATTGTGTTTCCAAGGTCGATCAATTTGCTATGTCGATTTCATATTAACAAAAATGTTGGTGCAAAACGGAAACAATACATGGCATAGATCGAATAGATCGTATAACCACTCCAACTTATAAGCTCTAGTCGCATATGCCCAACTAGAAGCAGCTCTGTGCTCGACGAATAGATCGTATAACCACTCCAACTTATAATAACACCCCTGCAGTCATGGACTTGTTTTTGTGCATCTCTCCGTGAAACTCCTAAGTAATCAACAACCCAGTCAATAGCAAGCCCTTCGCTGATATCTTGAGGGCTCAAGAAGACTCCCCTGATGGGCAAGTGAAGCAGACAAGAGACGTCATCCAGAGTAATCGTCATCTCACCAAACGGCATGTGAAATGAAGATGTCTCTAGATGTCATCTCTCCTTAAATGCAGATACCAGGTTCGTATCTATCTTCGACATACTGGTTCTCTGAAGTGAAGCTAAACCAGAGTGAGCTATCAAATTCTCCATCTCTCTAGGAAGAAGCTGTGGAACCCTCTGAGCCAGCTTCAACCCATGTCCTGCTACCTTCAACTCTTTCTTCGAACCCCTCTCCTGAAAACAATTAAACATAAATATATTATAAATTACAACATAACAAATTCAACTTTTATTCAATATCAAATAATTGTAGTTTATTTACCTCACCGAACCATATATGTCTAGCAATATGATGTTCGTACTTAACCAAAAGAGAGGTATCATACGGTCCTCCTGGATATCCAACAGGCTGTGATGCTGAAGCAGATGCACCAATATGCTCCTCCTCAGCCATTCGCAAGGATTTGCCCCGTCCTAAACTGCGCTTAGGGATCTTACCGTCCTTGCCTCGTGTGCGCACCACTGTCAAAATAAAAACATAAAATTAAATATAACAAAAAAGGCGTTCTGGAACACTTCATGGAAGAGTTCCGGTTTGGTTTGCTTTGGAAAAGAACCGGAACACTTCATGTAAGAGTTCCGGTACACAAACTCAAAAATTCAAAGTACCGGAAGACTTCTTCCAAGACTTCCAGTACGTACCAACTTCCGGAAGACTTACTTGATGCGTTCCGGAAATGATTTAATGAACCAGATGACTTTATAAATGTGTTTCGGTATTGACTTTGTGAACCGGAAGACTTGCCTTAAGTGTTCCGGTATACGGTGTCTAAAATTCTCTCCGGAAGTCTTGAAAAATTGGAAAACGGAAATGAAAAAATTTCTATGTTTTAACTATTTATGAAAGGGTATTTTGGTTATTAAAATTTTACTGTAGGGGTCTGGGTATAATTATAGGGGTATGGGGTAAAATTTTCTCCATTCCATTCCATCTATTATTTGTAAATCCAAACAATAGAATCATATTAGTTACTACTCCATTTCATTCCATTCCGTACCACCAATTCAAACATATCCATTAAAAAAAAAATTTATAGTGTTATATATTTTTATTTAAAAAATTTTGCAAATTTTTTTCATAAAAGCTTCAAATCAAAATTTGATTTGAATAATTATTTTTAAAATGTTATTTAAGATATTTCATTATTTTATTAATTTTTTTAATATCAAAATTTAAAAAATCACTTAATTTTAAAAATATTTCTTAAAAATCATTTTTAAAATACAATTTTTTGAAAAAGTTACGATTTTGACTATGTTTTAGTTTTTATTAATGTATATTTGTATTATAGAATGTCAAAATTAATTTTTTAATTTATAAAAAATAGATAAAAAACTTTTAATATTAATAAAAATAGATTTATAAATATCATTTTTAAAAATATAAAAAAATTAATTTTTTAAAGGTTAAAACATCCGGCCCATAATTAAATTTGTGAATATCTTAATTTGAGTGATTTGTTTAATTTTTCATTAAATACATATTTATAATTATTATATGTAACCTTATAAATATAAAAGTTGTTAAATTATTTATCAACTTTGATGCTAAAATTAAAGCTACGTTTATAATTTTTTATGAGTTTAATTGGTATGTACTCACAATGTAAAATAATTTTATACTATCATCTAATAAAAATATATTAATATGTCATGTCATACAATTAACTTAAAATTTACAGTCTGATGTGGCGGGATACATTAATCTGCCATGTCATTTTTTATTTGCATATTTATTTAATTGTGATATGGTTATCTATTTTTGTTTCTTTTTTAATTTTTCTTAAACCAATTATTTGTTGGATGTTGATGAAATATAAAAGTTGTTAAGTTATTTAACAACTTTGGCGTCAAAATTGAGGCTACTTTTATAATTTTTTATTTTTATATTTATTTAATTGTGATATGATTACCTATTTTTATTTTATTTTAAATTTTTGTTAAGTCAATTATTTGTTGAATGTTGATGAAATATAAAAGTTGTTAAGTCACTTAACATTTTGATCTCAAATTGAGGTAATTTTTTTTATAATTTCCTATTTTTATATTTATTTAGTTTATATCTATTTAATTGTGATATGATTGTTGGAATTAACTCAAAATTTTTAGAATTTCGAATCAATCTTGATGAACAAGATTCAATCAACCTGATTAAAATCTCTTGTTATTCACTATTCACTCAAGTGAAACAATAACATCTTGATTGCAAGAATGCTTTTGCGCATCAATTGTTAATGGAAGAAGAAAGAATATTAGGGTTTAAAAAATAAGGGAAGAGGAGAATGATTTCTGCAGAGTAACTCTCTGCTCTCAAACTGAGAAAAATTATTATTCAACTGTTCAACTGCACTTTCTGTTGTGTGTTACAATATTATTCTCTATTCTTCTTACTAAAAATTTGGGTTACTCCCTCTATTTATAATTGAGTTACCTTGCTCCCTAAGGTAAAGCCCACAATTTTTATTTTGGTCTAAGTGGAAATCCTATGTCAAGCAACCTGCTTCGACACTTGGATATCTAACCCTACTCGACACACACTACAATAGGCTAATTTCAACACATCCTTATAGAGCTACACCTGCTTCGACACAAGGAATTACAATCTCAACACACTACCTAATTCATTGTGTCTAAGCTATCTATATTCATCATATACCTTAACTTCTTGAACACTTCGACTTGCATTCCTTTCGTCATGATATCTGCAATCTGATTCTCAATTATGCAGTGTTCTAAGTTCATCTTCCCTTCTGCTATCTATTCTCAAAGATAATAGAACCTCATTTCAAAGTGCTTGCTTTTCCAGGTGCTATTGGATTCTTTGCTAGATTGATAGCTGACATGCTGTCGATCTTCATGGTAATTGCTCCACGACTCTTCGCTTTAATCTCTTCGACCATATTCACCATCCACTTTGCCTGACATGCACAAAGAGAAACAACTATGTATTCTGCTTCGCATGACGACAATGCCACTACTGGCTCCTTTCTCTAACTCCAAGCAACTGGTGCACCACCTAGCATAAACACATAGCCAGTTGTGAATTTTCTATCCTCAGCATCACTACACCAACTTGATTCGTTGTATTCCACTAACTTGCATTCTTTTCCTTCATTAGCTGCAGGAAACAAAATGCCGTAGTTGAGAGTTCCTTTCAGATACCTTAGTATCCTCTTCGTCGCTGTTAGGTGTGATACCTTTGGCTTCTGCATGAATCTACTTACCATACCTACATTGTATGCTAAGTTAGGCCTTATGTGACAAAGGTATTTTAGTGACCCAATAAGTCTTCTATATTGGGTTGGGCCGACATCATCTTCATCTGAATCTTTCGACAATTGCAGTTTTGACTTAACTGGAGTCGAAGTTGGGTTGCAATCTTGCATCTCAAATCTCTTGAGTATTTCGCCTGCATATCTTCTTTGGTGCATCATCAAACCTCTATCACTCTTGTAGAAATTGATACCAAGGAAGTATGAGAAATTTCCCAAGTATGACATTTCATACTCCTTATATAGGTCATGTTTGAAATCTTCGATCTCCTTCTTACAACTTCCTGTTATTAATAGGTCATCGACATAGAGACATAGTATAATCAATTTACTATTGCTTCTCCTTACATATACTCCATGCTCAGTTGTACACTTCACAAATTCCTTCTTCCTTAGAAAGCTATCTATCTTCTTATTCCAAGCTCTTGGAGCATGCTTAAGTCCATACAAGGCTTTATGCAGCCTGTACACCTTTTTTTCTTCGCCTTGTTTCACAAACCCAACTGGTTGTGCAACAAAAACTTCTTCATCTAAGGGGCCATTCAGGAATGCACATTTCACATCCATCTAGCATATGTGCCAATTGTTCATGTTTGCTATACCAATAACTAACTTGATTGTTTCGATCATAGCAACAGGTGAAAAAATTTCGTCGAAGTCGATTCCTTCCTTCTGAAGAAATCCTTTTGCTACAAGTCTTGCCTTGTGTCGAGTCACTTCTCCTTTGGGATTCAACTTTATCTTATATACACACTTCATATCGGTTGCCTTCTTGCCTTGAGGCAATTCGACTAGTGACCAAGTGTTGTTGACTTTGATGGACTCTAGTTCCTCATTCATTGCTTTCACCCACTTTGAATCTTTCAATGCCTCAGCTGCATTGACTAGTTCGACATCTGCGTAGAAAGCATAATGTACCAACTCACCTTCTTCATTGACAACAACATCTGATGTAATCACACATTCTTGCAACCTTGCAGGCATATGTCTTGTTTGTTGAGGTATGCTTGGGCCTACTCCACCTCTGACTTCTTCTTGTCGAACTTCTCTTTCAACTTCACCAGCTGCTTCTTCACATAAGATTCTCACTGAATCCTTCTTAACATTCTCAGTCCAATCCCATTTCTTAAGCTCATATATGATCACGTCTCTGCTGATCATAACTTGCTTGTTCACTAGGTCGAACGACTTATATCCTTCAGTCGAATGATATCCTATTAGGATCATTTGACTCGACTTGTCATCAAGTTTTCTTCTCAACTGATCTGGCACATGTGTATGTGCTATAGATCCAAACACATTCAAATGACTTAGGCTAGGCTTGACACCAGACCAGCATTCTTCTAGCGTGATTCCTTCTAGCTTCTTCGTCGGACATCTATTCAAGATGTATGTTGCAGTTGACACAGCTTCTCCTCATAATTCTTTGGGTAGATGTTTGCCTTTCAACATGCTTCTTAACGAAAATTGTGAGTTTGATTGAAATGGAGTTCGTGAATTTTGATTTTTAATTTCAATATCATTATATTCTTTTGTTTAGATCTTTATGATTATACATAATTTCTAATTTCTTTATTAGGATGTTAAGTCCTTGCAAATATTGTGGTTTGGTAAGTAATTGTTGTTGTCCAGTTATTTTAAATATAGAGTATGTAATAATTTGATAGGTATTATTTTGTATAAAGAAATTTGAATCAATCTTTTAAAAATTAGACCGAATCGGTCAATTCAATCAGTTAGATAAAGAATCAGAGATGAATTCAGTTGAGTCAAACTTTTAAAACTGTCAGTGAGTCAAAGTCGAAGTAAAACTAAAAAAACTAGATTTAGCCGTCCAAAACCACTCGAATCAAAGAATCGAAGTCGATTTTGTAAAACTGTCCGGTTTAAAAAAATATATCAAATCGACTATGTTTTTTTTTTTGAAAAAGTATAATATGTCAATATGAAAGCTTAATATACATTCCTCAATCACAAAAATTTTTTTTTGCATGTTTTTTTAGAATTATACAAACTTCTAAGTTTTGTCACTTCGATATAATTTTTCTTTCAATCACACTTGTCTCTTTCAAACATAGTTACTTTGTCCAACTTAATATTGATTATCGTTCAAATCAATATTGTTTGTTGTCGTCAATTATGACTTGTTTGTCGTAGTTCAACTCAAATTTGTTTTTTTTTTAATTAAGTATATTGTGTTATCTAGTTTTGGTATTCTATTAGGTATTCTTAATTATTTAAACTTTATTTTATTTATGATGTTCTATTATTTAATTTTGTTTTGAATTAGTTTAATTTATTTTATTGTAATTTTTAATTTGTTCAAATTATTCTTAAATGAACATTGAAATGAAGTGTACAACTATGTTATATTATTACATGTACCATCGATATTGTTGTATGAAGTTTGTAATGAATTTTTGAAAATTTTAATTTATTAAGTTGTGAATATATAATTATGTGTGACATCCTGTAAATTTAACCGATTGAACCAATTAAATCTTAAACTAGAAATTTCACCAATTAAATCTTAAACTAGAAATTTCACTAATTTTACATCCGATCTAATTTTTAAAAGATTGCTCGAATAAAAAAAAATGATCATCCATAAAAAATTGATAGAGAGAGGTTGTTGTTAATAATTATATTTAAATACATTTTTTTAAAAGATTTTTTTAAAATTTATATTAATATGTTGCAACCCCACATATAAATAAAACTATTGTGTAATGAAATGTTATTGTATAAAAGTTACATATAGAAAATTATTATGAAAAAGTATAAAGAATCACAATAGAGACACTATTTTTACTATTTTCTACGCTTCCAAAATTTTATTAATATTTATTTTTTATTATTAATTTTAATTATGGTAAAATTATACAATATCACTTTTAATAACATGCAAAGTATTAAAATTTTGCTATCTTTTATATTAAAAACACATTAAATATGAATAAAACATTTATATAATTTAAACATATTTTAAATATTTTTTAAAACTATAATATTTATAACAATAATTTAATACAACTTATTAATTAGTATGCCATCTGTTTTTTTTAAATATTATTTTTTTGACTTTTTACATATTTAAAAAAATTAATAATTATTGTTAATTTTTAAATAATGATTATCTTTTTGTTTATTTTATTTTTAATTTTTTATTAATTTATTTGATTTTTTTTCTTTCAATAATAAATAACTAGAACTAGTTTTGACAAAATAACAATAAATATTACTTTAAACTTTGAAATTATACTTAAAAATAACAAATCTTTTTCTCAAAATAACAATTAAAAAGGAACAAATAAGCCGCTAACTTAGAGTCTGTTTGATAAGAAAAAAAATAGAATTTTTAGCTTTTCAGCTCATTTTGATTAAAAAATTCTGTTTAGTAACTGTCTTTTAACTTTTAGCTTATAATTTTTTAACTAGCATTTGAAGTAACTTTTGAGTTTGTACCTTTTAACTTATGACTTTTTATTCTAATTATACCCTTATTATTATTATATATATATATATATATATATATATATATATATATATATATATATATATATATATAAAAAATTGATTTTAAAAAATTGAATTTAAGGAGATTTTGAAGAATGTTATAGAATATTTTTACTATTTTTCTCTACTTTATTAGACATTATTTTTATTTATTAAATATAAATTATATAATTAATTTAGAAATAGTGTTTATAATTCTCAAGTTAGTGAAACATTGGAGGAGAATCAATGAAATCAACAAATGTGAAGAAAATTTAGAATATTATTACAATTTTATTGTAAAATATTAGACAATAAACTTATTTTTGTTATTATTTTAGATTGATATAACTAAATTCAAAATTACAATGTTATTATTTCACGTATTTTATTAAATTTTATTATAAAATTAAGAGAAAAAAAACTATATTTTACGGAAAAAATGAGTTAATCAGACCAAAATTTGTAGTTTTTAGAATTACTTTTACTTTTATATCCTTATAAATGACTTTATGAAATACCTCTGCTTCATCTATGGTGTGCTGGTTCTTTTATTAATTGAATTTCGTTGTCAATATATTCATACTAAATAGCAAAGCTCATAAAACTTATATACAAATTTATATATTTTGATGATATTTTCAATTTTTCATATATATTAAAATTGTTTTGCATGTTGTTATTAATACATTTATTTTTATCGAATAAAAATTAATTTAATAATTTAATATAATAAAATAATAAAATCACTAATTTTTTAAAATTATTTTATA
Source organism: Lathyrus tuberosus (assembly GCA_022829125.1). Classification (NCBI taxonomy): domain Eukaryota; kingdom Viridiplantae; phylum Streptophyta; class Magnoliopsida; order Fabales; family Fabaceae; genus Lathyrus; species Lathyrus tuberosus. The sequence continues at coordinate 4,008,988 of JALAZF010000523.1, read as the reverse complement.
ATTATCAATTACTATAATAATTAATTTACTAAATACTCAAATTAACTTATCAAATATTAATTATCAGTTATAAGTTATAACCTATCTGCCACCGACTCTAATAAATTGGATAAGCTAGTTTTACAAATGAGGGCCGTACTATTTGAAATTGACTACTCTGCTAAAGAATGTTCCAGAAGCAGCGGTAACTCAGAGTGAGTGGGCCTTATTGAATCCAATGGTCGGTAGAACTTTATTGAGATCAACGGTGGATAATCAATGATTTGATTGAATATTTAAAGATACCCATATCTTTTTCTTTTATCTCTTTGATTCCTTTTGCAACTTGTACAAACAATACAGCTACTTGTTTTTTTGTCGACATACATTTTTTTTTATTTCAATATTTATTTTAATTTAATTTATTTATTTCAATTATTATTTATAATAATATACACATTTATATTTATAATAATATACATTTTTTTTATTTCAACATTTATTTCAATAATTATATTGTTAAATGAATTAGCCACTAGTTTTATTTATTTTTAACTTTTGGCACAAAGTTTTTAGTTTGAGAACCTTGTTTAGGGGTTTGTCCTTATCCGTTGAGGAAAATAATGTAACATTGTCTGCTGTCATCTTATTTAGTACTATCAGTGTTTTTTTTTAAGACTCTCCATCTTCAGCTGCAGATAGTAAACAGTGAAAAAAAAAACAATTTTGTTTTGTTGTTAATGGAAACCATAGAGCAAAACAAGCCTAAGGTGGTGGTGATTGATTCTCTACAATCATGGGAATCCTATGTCAACCAAGCTTCTAACCAGAATTCCCCTGTAAGTCAAAGTTTGGATTTTTTTGATGCTTGATCTTTGAAAATGAGTATTTGATTAGGGGGTTTTCTAGTTTTGGTTCAATTTGTTTTTTTTTTTCTTTTTTGTTGTTTTTAAGGATAGAATTGTGGGTAGATTGATTGATATATGCTTACAGTTTTTGAATTTTTGTGGAATGGATCTTAGATTGTTGTTCACTTTACTGCTTCATGGTGCATGCCATCACTGGCTATGGTTTCATTTTTTGAAGAACTTGCATCAGATTATCCAGATTTTGTCTTTCTCTCTGTTGATGTTGATGAAGTCAAGGTAATTTTTCTTTCTTAAATGCTTCTAGATTCACATAATATTACTACTTGAAATCTTGCATGTGTTCTATTTTGACATTGCTATTCAGATTTCTTCTGGTTAATTTATGCACATATCAAAGAATTGCAGAATTGGTATACTCAGAGTAGTCAATCCCGGATAGCGGTAGACCCTGAAAATGGGATAGCGGGATGGCCGCTATTTGATCGGTTTTGGGACAAATTATATGAATAATAATTATAAACATATGAAGTGCAGGGAGAGGTGAGGGAAGAACTTGTGATTTTTCTTTGGAACAACTGAAGTGCAGAAGCGTCGATGATGGAAGGTTAAGGTGGAGTCTCAACTCAAAGTTGATTGAAAAACCTAAAATTACCCTTGAAACATTTAAAAATTTAAGGGGTAATTTTGGTTTTTCAGAGAGGAAAAGGATGGCGGGACAGAAACTGCTCCGGGCCAGGAATCGCTCCGCCCCCGCTACCTCGATTCCTGGCCCCCGCTACCTGCTATTTACTCATAACGACCGCTATAGTGTTCTGCACTGCTAAGACTCTTTCCATAGCGCCAGCCTCTGCTCTGCTTCGCTATAGCGGGATAGTGCAGTGATTGTCTACTCTGGGTACACTGTCCAAGATCTTATTCTTTTTCGATCAAAAGTTTTCGTGCTAGTGTTTCACATGCTTTAATGTTCTTCAAAGTCATATAATTGACATATAATGTCGCTACTATAGTGACCACTTTGAATATTTGAAACTCTTCGGCTTGATGCGAAAGAGTAGTTAGCATTTGGATTGGAATCTGATATCATTTAGATGGTTAGAGTTTTCTTTTTTTGAAAGGAAGGGATTGTACCGCGAATGTTCGTTTAGGGTGAAAGTTTGCAATGGGAGCATGCTGAATTTGCAAATTGCAATAAATTCCGTCTTTGCGGCACCACTGAAGTTGATTCTCCACAAATAACACATGGGAGCATGCTGAATTTGAATATCTGGTTTAAAGGGTCTTTCATAATTGATTGACGCAATAGTCTCGCGGACTCAATAGATTAGGAAGCTCTGATACCATCTAAAGAACGGACAGAGGATAGTTCCATTCATCTAGTTCTATACCGATAACTAATATGCTTCAATAACTTCTGTTGTTATTAAACAATATACAATCTTTACACGAGTTTTGTAATTTTTAATCTAATGGTTTGATATCGTTTACCGATGGAAATGAACGGATTTGAACTTTCTTGGGTACAGGAGGTGGCCACCAAGAATGATATAAAGGCAATGCCAACATTTCTGCTTCTGAAAGATGGTGCTGCATCCGAGAAGATAGTTGGTGCTAATCCAGAAGAGTTAAAGAAAAGGATAGACGGGTTTGTTCAGACCACTCGCTCATCGATCGCATAGTATATGCATCTGTATGATGTTTTCACTTTGCAAGTTGTAAGAATTGTGTTTATGGTTCTGCACTATAGTATTTTGGTCAAAACCTTTTCATTTGTGATGTTTTATGTCAATTCTTCAAGTGTAAATTTCCTAGTTCCATTAGCTTCATGCTTTTGTTAATGGTTACTACTTTCTACAGTTTTTGTGGCAGCAAGGATTTGTATATTTTATCAGTTTTCAATGTTGTGGATTTTTAGTACTTTGTTGGAAGTCATGTTTATTGGTAATGGTTAAGTTGTTGATATTCTTTTGATTTGTTTTTTTGGTTGGTACAAATCGAATACTCTGTAAGTTCGTTTGGTTTAATCGAGGAGGGGAGGCTTTTTTATCCAAGGGAGGAGAAGAATTTGATTCACATAGTTCAAAATATGAAAGGAGGAGGGGAGAGATTTTAAAATCAAACATGTTTAGTTCAATAGGGGAGGGAAGATATTTTAAGACTAAATTATTTTTTTATCCTTATAATTTTATCGTAAAAGTTTTTACATATATCTCGAACAAAAATTCTTTACGAAATATAATCTTTATCATTCATAATTTAAACACATATTTATTAACGAAATATAATGATTCAATTAAAGAATAACGTATCAATAAATATTTTATAAAAATGTAGCGATAATAATAAACAATTTAAAAAAATATCTGAATACAATAAAATTTAGAAAAAGTTATTATAGAAAACATTAAGATATAAAAAGTGACATCGAAATTCAAAAAATAATAATAAGACAATAATAAAATAATAAATAAAATATATGAAAAAAAGTATAGTAAAAAAAATAATATAATTTTTTTATGAAAAGATAAAAGTAAAAATGATATTAATTTGAAAAAAAATGAAAGAAATCATTGTTATAACATGTGAGAATGACTTAAGCGATGAACAAACATTTAATCAAAAAAATAAACTCCAACATAAAAAAAATTAGAATTTTGATAAAAAAATATAAACTTTTAATATTTTTTTGTATAGTTTTTATTTAAAAAATTAAGATTAATTTCATCAATTTAATAAATTATATTTTAGTGTCTCTCACACCCTTCATTCTAAAAAATTGTCAAGATATATTCATCATTCTTACCTTGTTTTTTATGAAGACAAAAAGGTTATCTTAAGAAGAAAGATCAAAGAAGAAAAAGATTGAGGGTGTGTTTGTTTAAAGGATTAAATTTATAATCCTGAGAATATTATTCCCTGGAACAATAATACCAAGAATTTTATTCCTATCTATGTTTTTGGTAAGTAATTGAAGTTCCTTAAAATATTTATATAATATATTTAATTTACTTTTTAAAAAAATATATAAAAGAGTTAAATTAATTTTGAGTGGGAGGTTATGGGTGGTTATCTTTTATTTTCAGGGAAATGTAAGATTCTCACCCTTTTACATGAGAATAAAAAATGTCAAAGTCATGAGTAAATTATATTCTCAGGAACAAAAGATACTAGAGTATAATTTGATATAACTTGAAACAAACGTGGGAATACGATTTCCAACCTCACACATTCCTGGAAATAAATTTTAAATCCATAAAACAAACACACCCAAAATCAAGTATCAAGTTTTGGATTTCAATGCTATTGGATCATAAACAAAGGTACAATGTTTAAATCAATGGTTATAGACATAAGATGCTAAAGAATTAATCTTTAATACATGCAGTGTTTCAAAATTGCATTTTAAAAAGAAATCTTAATCTTTCTCATAAAAATGTTTAATGAGCATGTTTTCAATAAGGAAAGATTTGGAGGATTCTACCTGTCACCCCCAAATTTTCATAATTTCAAAACTGCCCTTGAAAAAATTTGAAACAAGTGAAAATTTTTTACATTACCGGAAATTTCGAAATTTCTGATAATGTCTGAAAATTTTCGAAAATTTCGAAATTGGTGGTACTGTACCAATTTCCGTTAGTGAAAAAATTTCAATTTTTTTTACACTACCACCAATTTTGAAATTGGTGGTACAGTATCAGAAATTTCAAAATTTTCGGTAAAAAAATAAAATTTTCCAAAATTTCTGGTATATATCACGAAATTTCCAGTATACACCAATAAAGTTCATAATTTTCGAAAATTTTTGAAGGGCAAAAATGGAGTTTCGCTGTAATTAAGGGGGGGTGCCAGGTATAAATGAGAGGGTGGAAAATAGAATCTCAAAGATTTGCCCCATTGATTTAGTGGATTTGTTAAGGTACTTAAGTGTTGTGGGTTCAATCCTTGAGTATGTTATTTTTAACTTAGAAATATTTCAACAGTTTTATTGTGTCAATCGATTGTCTTGAGTTGAGGCAACAATTTGGTTGTTTTACTTTTGGCCTAATACAATCGATTGTCTATTTTGTGCAATTGATTATAAGAAATGTCCCTTGGAGGCTGATGAATTAGTGTTTGTCCCTTGGTTGTTCCCCCTTGAGGAGTGCAGATGGATAACCATGCTTTTTATTGCACAATTTGGACAAATCGAGCTCTTGTGCACAAATCTGCCTTGCCAAGACAGTTTGCACAAGGCATGTTGCAGCTGTCATTACTCCTAGCTCAAGTGGAGTTTGATGAAGTTCTTGGTCATTTTGGAAAACTCTCATATGATACAACACATGTGTAATCATAGTTTGTCTTGAAATTTTTTGGATCCAAGTGCAAAATGGCCCTACATTTTGAAAAAAAGCAAGGCAGATTCTGACTTAGTGAAAATTTCACTGAGTGTTGAAAAAAGTGACATTTCATGTTTTCAGCCATTTTGATCACTTAATCACTAAAAATCCATGAGGAATTAGAATGAGGTGTAGTTGAAACTTTTAAATTATGCCATGAGGGCTACAAATCCATCTTTGGATCATCCAAAATGGTTGCTTGGATCTCAAGTTATGATCCTTGGAAGTTGGTACCCTAGCCACTTTGTTCCATAACAGAAAAATTCTAAGTTTTTTATGGTTACCCCTTTTACAAGTTAACCTATTTTCTTTGGTTTTTCTTGATGGATGATGATTCAAATCACACATTAACATTGTTTTAGGGTTAAGGAACCTTGGTTGACCAAAAAATAAAAAAGTCAAACTTTGACTTTTTGTACAGTTGACTTTTTATCAGATGAATTTTAAACTGCACGATCCTCTATGAAATCAAGTCCTTGACCTAAATCAAACTTAATAGATGGATTCCATAGATGTTGTAGGGTGTATTGAATCATGTCTCAAGGTTTGGGAGCATGTCTTGGTCAATAGTCGAAGGTACAGTTGACTTCTTCCTCAAAACCCTAATTGTGGTCCAGATGAAAATGAAACTTGTGAATCAAGTTTCCTGGGTTAATCCATTGTTGCAAATGGATCAATGTAGTGTATTAGAGACCCTCAAATCATGTCTTGAGGTCTTGGCTCATGTTTTGTCCCAAAAGTCAACTTAGGGGTGAATTAGGTCAAGAAACCCTAATTCCTGATTTTTGGTGAATGCATCCCCTGAGGCTAGAGTGACTTGATGATTGGGTCCATGAGGTCCCTTGGAGTATCTTGAGTTATGTTTTGAAGCATTGGCTCATGCCCAGAGGAAAATTTCCACCCGGAGGCCTTGGTCGACCAAAACCCTAATTAGGTGACACTGGTGATCTTGAGGCTTAATCCACTTGGAATGTAGCAACCTTGTGCTTGGTTCTTGATATGAGAGTCCTCTTGATCCCTTATGGGTGTTGGAGAGTTCAAACAAGTTAAAGATCATGTCAATTCTTGATTGATCCTTTGTCTAAGTGCTCTGAGAGGGCTCAAAACCCTGATTCTTGGTTGTGGTGAATGCTCACCTCTCTTTGAGGAGATTAGTGAGGCATGATGGTTCATCCATATTGTGATGATAATTTACACAATGATGGGGAATCTTGGTGGTCAAAATTTGGGGTATGACAGATGACCCTATTTAATCTTCTTGGACCCTAAGGTGTGAATGGCGAAGGTATTCGGGCATTCAGGGTGCAAGCGGATTAAATATCGGAATACCCGACATTTTGATGTTGGTTATGAATGCCAGTTTGCTCATCCATCTTCTTTCGCTAAGAATGATGCTTAGAAAAGGTAAACTTTCCCTCAATCCTGGTCTTCAGCCAAGGATCTGGTCTCAGTTTTCTTTTGAAATAAACTTCCCCTCGATCCTGGTTTCCTACCAAGGAACTGGTCTCAGTTTCTGATATAAACTTCCCCTCGATCCTGGTTTCTTACCAAGGAACTGGTGTAAATTTCCGAAATAAATTTCCCCTCGATCCTGGTTTCATACCAAGGAACTGGTCTCAGTTTCTGAAATAAACTTCCCCTCGATCCTGGTTTCCTACCAAGGAACTGGTCTCAATTTCTTTTGTCAATAAACTTTCTTGACAAGGGACACTATTCGTAGCGGTTTTCCTCAAACTTCTCGCCGAATTTTCCTGGGGAGATGCCATTTGATGGGAAAAACTTTTGATGTCAGACTTGCTGGGGAACCCATTCGTCTGAGTTGTAGAGGTGCACAAACTTCTCTGTTTGGAGACGCCATTTGTCGACTCTACTGGGGAAAACGAGTCTCTTGAGATACTGCTTTCTGCTTGGGGATATTACATCATACTTTTCTTCGAGATCTTTTCGTAGAAAAGCCATGTGATGTAATCCAATTTTAAGGTGCTGATGACCTCTTTGTCAGTGAATCTTTCGGAGAAAAACCGCTATACTGCCGAATCTTTGATTAAGAGGTTTTCTCTGAGGATTATCCTTAATCTGGGAAAGCGAAGATATCATCTTCAATGGCGAAGAGTGACGTTTGTAAAAAGTTTTCTTGTCTTTCAGAGGTTCAAGTTATCAAAGTGGTCAAGGGCCGTCTCCAATCCAGAAATAAACTGGAGGAAAGATCGCTCAGATGATTTGCTTCCTGACGAGGAAATGACTGACAACTCGATTGAGAGGACTTTTATCACCAGGGGACAAGACCGACTAGAGTGATAGTGATGAAATATGAATATAAATGTAAATCAATAATGCATGATGCATGTATGTTTATGCTGACAAAACTGACACGACATACAGGCTAGTGGATGAACACGACTGGATACTCGGCCACTACAGGGGACGAAGAAGCACCATTCGTTCATGATAGCAATTCTGCCTTGCTTAGGAGAGATAGTCCCTGTGGGGAACAACCTTGGTCGGGCTTAGGAGGTAAGAACTCTGCCGGGGATGTCAGAATGAGTATTCGCATCTGACACAGCTGCTCCTTCATTCAGGCGCACTGATTCGAGAGGGAGTACTTTGATTATGCACTTTGAAGCTCGATTACTTCTGGAGAATAGATCGATGTTCTTTCGATGTTCAACAGTCAAAAGAAATTGCCATCTTTATTTTAAAAGCAGAAAAATTTTACAAGTAAATTCATTTTTGTTTTATTTCAAGAATCGTTAATCATGTTAAAATGTCGTTCTGTAAAGCTAAAACAAATAAGAATTGCAAACAAAAGCACAAGGGCTCAAATTTTATTGATAGGATGGAAATAAGCCAAACGCGTGATTCCATAGAGTATTTACAAAGTTAGAAAATGGTAATTTTAAGGGAACAGGGCTACATTGAAACATAACGACCGCTATTCTTCTACCAACTTTGAATTCTGGACATCCTGAGCTTCCGTTGAAGATGACCTTAACTAGAGTTTTCTGATGGATGACATGACTGCTGCTGGGGGATTTGCCCCTTTGTTGGACGTAGTTACTTGCCATTATCCCTAACTTTTTCCTGGATCGTACTTTGAGATTTCTAATCCACCGGGATGATTTTTTGATTATGTCTCTAACTTTTGCCTGGACCGCCCTTTTGGATTTTCAATTCACCGAGACGTTTTTTTTCTCTTTTTTTTTATTTAGGCGAAGTATTTCTTGACTACATCAACATTTGTGGGGTAGGCAAATTCTTCTCCATCCATGGTTGCGAGTCTCAAGGCACCGCCTGAGAAAGCTTTCTTGACCACATAGGGGTCGTCATAATTCGGAGTCCATTTACCCCGAGAGTCAGTGAGAAATTATTGTATCTTTTTTAGCACAAGGTCTCCTTTTCTGAAGACGCGAGGTCAGACCTTTTTGTCAAACGCCTTCTTCATTGTTTGCTGATACAATTAACCGTGGCATAGTGCCATTATTCTCTGTTCTTCGATCAGATTTAGTTTGTCGTGCCGACTTTGACACCATTCAGCCTCCGTAAGCTTAGCTTCCATCAATACCCTGATTGATGGGATTTCTACTTCTCTGGGGAGCACTGCGTCCATGCCATACACTAGAGAGAAGGGGGTTGCCCCTGTTGAAGTGCAGACAGATGTGCGATAACCGTGAAGGGAAAAGGGTAGCATCTCGTGCCAGTCTTTGTAGGTTACGACCATCTTTTGAACGATCCTCTTGATATTCTTGTTAGCCGCTTCTACCGCTCCGTTCATCTTGGGCCGGTAGGGAGATGAGTTATGGTGTTCGATCTTGAACTCAGTACACAACTCTTTCATCATCTTATTGTTCAAGTTAGATCCATTGTCAGTAATGATCTGGCTAGGAACACCATAACGACAGATGAGATTATTTTTGATAAAGCGGACCACGACTTGTCGGGTTACATTGGCGTACGATGCTGCTTCGACCCACTTGGTGAAGTAATCAATGGCCACCAGGATGAACCGATGTCCGTTCGAAGCTTTGGGTTCGATCATGCCAATCATGTCGATTCCCCATATGGAAAAAGGCCATGGGGAAGAGAGAACTTTGAGATGCGTTGGCGGTACATGGATTTTGTCTGAGTATATCTGACACTTGTGGCACCTCCTCATGTACTGGTAGCAATCAGATTCCATGGTCAACCAGTAGTACTCTGCTCTCATAATTTTTCTCGCCATTGTGTGTCCGTTGGCATGAGTGCCAAAGGAGCCTTCATGAATTTCTTTCATCAGCACGTTTGCTTCTGGTCAGTCTACGCATCGGAGCAAGACCATGTCAAAGTTCCTCTTATAGAGTGTATCACCACTCAGGAAGAAGCTGTCTGCTTGCCTTCTGAGGGTTTTTTTGTCTTTCCTTAGTGCCCCAGGTGGGTACTCTTGTTTCTGAAGGAAGCATTTGATATCGTGATACCAAGGTTTGTCGTCTATGACTGCTTCAATCGTGAAGATATAAGCGGGCCTTTCAAGGCGCATTATGTCGATCTTAGGTATGTCATTCCATTGACCTACACTAATCATGGAAGAGAGAGTGGCTAATGCGTCAGCCATGTGATTCTCTTCACGTGGGATGTGATGAAACTCGATTCTGTTGAAGAAGGGTAGCAACCTTCTCGCGTAGTCTTTGTAAGGAATCAGTCCTGATTGGTATGTGTTCCAATCTCCTTTGATCTAATTGATAACCATGGCTGAGTTTCCATATACATCCAAGTTCTTGATCCTCAAATTAATTGCTTCCTCGAGACCCATAATACAAGATTCGTATTCGGCCTCGTTATTTGTACACTTGAATGTCAGTCGGGTTGTGAAAGGAATATGGGTACCCTGAGGTGTTATGATGATTGCCCCAATTCCGTTTCCATAATGATTGACAGCTTCGTCAAAGATTAGTCCCCATTGGGAACCTGATTCTGGCCCTTCATATGGTAGCGGTTCATCGCAATCTTTCATTTTCAAATACTTGACATCTTCGTCTCAGAAGTCAAACCCGACTGATTCCCGATCATCAATCGGTTGATGAGCCAAATGATCAGCTAAAATACTTCCTTTGACGGCTTTCTGAGCGTGGTATTCTATGTCGTATTCTGATAACAACATCTGCCAACGGGCAATCCTTCCCGTGAGAGCAGGTTTTTTAAAGACATACTTGATTGGATCCATTTCGGAGATTAACCAAGTAGTGTGACAAATCATATGCTGGCGAAGACGTTTGGCTACCCAAGCCAGAGCAAAACAAGTTTTCTCAAGCATAGTGTACCGAGTCTCGCAGTCGGTGAATTTCTTGCTCAGATAGTAGATGACAGACTCTTTTCTTTTTGTTTCATCCTGTTGGCCAAGTACACAGCCCATGGAGTCTTCCAAGACTGTTAGGTAGATGATCAATGGTCTTCCCTCTACAGGAGGTGATAGAATCAGTGGGTTCAACAGGTATTCCTTGATACTGTCGAAGGCGGTTTGGCAATCTTCTGTCCAAATGCAGTCCTGACTCTTTTTGAGTAACTTGAAGATCAGCGCACATATCGCGGTCATGAGGAATATAAATCTGGAAATGTAGTTTAAACGTCCCAGGAATCCCCTGACTTGTTTTTCAGTCTTTGGAGAAGGCATTTCTTGAATGGCCTAGACTTTGTCAGGATCAACCTCGATTCCTTTCTGGCTGACGATGAACCCTAAAAGTTTCCCTGAACGGACACCAAATGTGTACTTATTGGGATTTAAGCGGAGTTTGTACTTTCTCAACCGCTCGAATAGCTTTGACAGGTGGGTCACATACTCCTCCTCCGTTTCGGATTTGGCAATCATATCATCGACATATACCTCAATTTCTTTGTGTATCATGTTATGAAAGAGTAGCCATGGCCCTTTGATAGGTTGCACCAGCGTTCTTCAAACCGAACGACATTACCTTGTAACAAAAAGTACCCCATGGGGTGATGAATGAAGTTTTCTCCATGTCTTTCGGCGCCATTTTGATCTGATTATAGCCCGAGAATCCATCCATGAAAGAGAATACTTTGAACTTTGTTGTACTGTCTACCAGCATGTCAATGTGTGGTAAAGGAAAGTCGTCCTTTGGACTGGCCTTGTTTAGATCTCTATAATCCACACACATTCTGACCTTTCCGTCTTTTTTCGGAACTGGTACTATGTTGGCTAACCATTGAGGATACTCTGATGTGGCGAGGAAACCGACGTCAATTTGTTTCTGTACTTCCTCTTTGATTTTGATGGCCATGTGTGGGTGAGTCCATCTCAACCTTTGTTTTACTGGCGGACATTCCGATCTTAACAATAGATGATGTTCCACGATGCTGGTGTCCAACCCTGGCATGTCCTGATAAGACCAAGCGAATACATCGAGAAATTCTCTGAGAAGCTTTATCAAATCTTGTTTGACAGTTGAACTAAGCAGTGCCCCAATCTTGACTTCTTTTCTCTCTTCTTCTGAACCCAAGTTGACCGTTTACAACGGCTCTTTGTGAGGTTCAATGGACCTTTCCTCTTGTCTGAGTAATCGGGAGATCTCTTCTGGAATTTCTTCGTCATTTTCTTCTTCAGCCTCAAATACCGGGAATTCAAAGTTGGGAGAAGGCATTGGACCGTATGTTTCAATAGGGTTTAAAACAAGCAATCTGCATGACGTGATGATTTTTTTGAGAAGAGATAGAGAGAATGCAAAAGTGTGTGCAGTGTATTTTTTTTGGAAAACTGTCTGTTTTTATTATTGAGTTGTTTTTTAGGATTATCATTTTCTGAAAAAAGCGAAAAGAGAAAACAACAATAAATTCAGAAATTACAGAACGACGTTATTTTATTTATGATTTGGTCGATTCTTGAAACTACAACCTTAGAAAATAAAACTCTGTCGCTTTGGGCAAAGCGAAGAGGTATATTTACAGAAAGTGAGCCCTATCAAAACATCTGTTTCACCTGGGCAGGGTGAAAGGTTAAAATAAAGACGACAATTACTTAGACTTATGAACGACTTTCGGAACATTAACTGCGACCAATTGGCGGCGAACTCCTCGGTGAATCACAAAGTCTGGCACCTTCTTTCTTGGTTTGTCTTCAGAAATAACGCTGATTTCTGGTGGAGCAGGATCGTTGGAATCTATTTCCCAGGCAGAGTTGTCGTAGACGAACTCTTCTATTGCATTTTGCATAGTGTTTGTGCTTTAAGGTAAATCTCCCCATCCAGTTGGTTGGATGTCTTCGAGCCTGATACGAGAGCTCTCAGGAGCGGTGTATTTGACCAAGTAGTCGTATTTGCCACTCGGTTGTCCTAAGGTATCTCACACTTCTTTGGAACTGGAGCAGTCATCCCTTTCGATGACGTTGACCTCAGGAAAAGCATAATTGATGAATTCTAGTCCTGCAAGATTTGCAAATTCATCGTCGTGCTGGATATTTTCTGAATGCCTTGAATAATGACTCCATGACATGGTGGGGACGCAGGTATTCTTTTCAATGATGCTCAGTTGATAAGCGTCGTTGGACTGACTTTCTTGCCCCGAGTCTCTCGGGTACGGCTTCCAGATAGGCAGGCCATCCATTGGACCATAATAGTCGTGGTCAAAGTTGTCTTTCATCAGAGTGTCTTCCTCTAATGAGTTTGGTGGAGCACGACATCCTTCTGGATCACAATCTCCGTATATCATCTTGACATCTGACCTCGGTATAAATCTCGGACTCTGTACGGGATAACAAAATGGAGTAGGCACCTCTTCCTGAGACATATAACCGTCCTCGTTAAGATAGGACTTCCACTCTTCATCTGTATCGGAGGAATCACCCTCGTTGATGGCATGCACTTCTTGAGACACTGGGTGAAGGAAACCTCCACTGTGGAAGAAGTTCTGAATGGGATAAAGACTTTCATCATTAGTAGCAGTCTGGGTACAGTTTGAGGAAAAACCAAGACCCTTCTTTGTTTTGTTATCAGTAGGAGTGACAAGCTGTCCCCATCCTTTTGCATTGTTACTCTTGATCACTTCGAGAGCATCTTTGTACGAGGAAATCGACGTTCCTCTTTCTGATTGGTTGTCATTGCTCACCGAAAGTGCTTGGAACTGAGTTCCAACAACCTCTTCTGGTTCTACACAAGTGGACGACGATAAGTTACTCGCGATCAAGGCTTGCTCTTCACAGACTGTGACTAGTTGGTCGTTCTTGACGAACTTCAATTTTTGATGCAGTGTCGAAGTGACTGCCCCAGCCTGGTGTATCCAAGGTCTTCCTAATAAACATCTGTATGTTGCCCAGACGTCCATGACCTGGAAAGTGACTTGGCAAGTGTGAGGACCGATAGTTATGGGAAAGTCGACTTCGTCGATAACTGTTTTCTGAGATCCGTTAAATGCTTTAACGATGACCTCACTTCCCCTCATCGGAGATCCTTTAAATGATAGTCGCATTAACGTAGATTTCGGCATAACATTCAGGCCGACCCGGTGTCTACTAGTACGCTGGCTAAAGCATCGTCATGGCAGTTGACCGTAATAGTGAGCGCCATGTTGTGACTTTTTCCTTCTTCTGGCAGTTCCTCATCACTAAACCCCAAGTTGTTGCAGGAAGTGATGTTAGAGATGATGCTGTCGAATTGTCTTATTGTTACATCTTGTTCCACAAAGGCTTGCTCTAAGACTTTCTGTAGAGCCTCCCTGTGGGGTTTGGAACTGAGTAAAAAAGATAACACAGAGATTTTTGGAGGATTTTGCAACAGTTGATCAACAATGTTGTATTCACTCTTTTGGATGAGCTTCAACATTTCATCATCATTCTTTGAAAGGTCGGGATCACTGGACTGACCCACTGGTTGATTGGGAACTTCTATTTGGGGTTCCCCTTCTTTGTTAGGTTCTCCAACTCCTCGGTTGAAGATTCGACCGCTCCGTGTTACCCGACTGATGTCTGCAATATTCACAACGGAGGGTAATGGAACTTCTTTTCCATTCTCAACTGTTGTTGCACCGTACTTGTAAGGGATAGCTTTATCAGACTTGTACGTGAGCCTTCTGATTTTTCTGACCACCATAACCGACCTCAATTGGTTCGAGATTGAGAACCTTTCCACTATCAAGAGGAACTCTTGATTCATGGAGTAAAGGGATTATGGCGCACACATCTTTGGCCACTTCTCACTTAGGGATTAAGACAACATCTCTGCTTTGATCAGGATGATAGTTTGACGTTGAGCCAGAACCTGACCATGGTTGAATTTCCTTATGGTTCAACTGGCCTTGAAGGGCTGCTCGCACGAGGTAGCATCCTTGATTATTCTCCGAGCAGATTCTACAGCGCTCGTAATTGTGTGGTGGCACCCGACCATGTTCTCTTTGTATGCAGTGTAACCTTACTAGATCTGTTTCCATTGATTAAACATCCTGACTTTGATGCCTAGTAGGGTACCCGTCGATCATACTGACTTATTGTGTGTCTTCATCTAGATAGATCGGAAGCCACCAGTGGTTTAACAAGTGTTGCAGTGTTCTTTGAATGAGTGCGCATCCTTGGTCACTCTCACGACACACTCTACAGTTTTGATACTCATGCGAAGTCAAAAAACAGAGCTAGACTTGCTTTGCGTGTAACTCCACCAAGCTGGTGTTCATCAAGAGAATATCGAAGATTTGAATCATGTTGACCTGATAGGGATTTTTATCATGGTAGTCCCGGATCAATCCAAGATCCATCTGACGCTGGAGGGCCTCTTGTACAAAAGAGCATCCCTGATTATTTACCGAGCAAATCAGACAGGAATTGTAATCGTGCCGTGGCAGATCATGATGCTGGCTTTGCCTTGAGTGTATTGCCACCATGTTGACATTCATTATATGGATGTCGTAGTTCTGAATGATGTTGGAATTTGTATAAGTCATGTTGACCCCACAAATTCTGTGATCCTGGATCCAACTGAGATCCAACTGTTCCTGTAAAGCTGATTGCACCACAGAGCATCCTTGATTGTCTTTAGAGCAGATATCACACTGGTGATAATTATGAGATGGTACATGCCCATATCCACTCTGTCTGCGATGCATCTTGACCAGGTTAGCCCTTAATAAGAGTACATCATGAATTTGATAATTGTGGTTAGACTCTCCCTCTATCAAATTGACTGCAGCTTTCTCGTGTTGAGGCAACGGGTTCGTCTGAACATTTGGATTTGTATCCTTGAAGGATAAGACCCCGCTCCTGACAAGCTTTTGCACATCGGATTTGAAACAGAGGCAGTTTTCTATGATATGCCCTGGTCCTCCTTGATGGTAAAGACATGTCTGATCCGTTTTGAACCAAAAAGGCAGATTCTCCGGTATTGTAAGGGGTGACCTGGTTTGGATGTGCCCCTTGATCAGTAACAGTGGAAATAGTTCTGCGTACAACATTGGTATAGGGTCAAACCCTGGAGGTCGCGTTGTACGATTATTGTTGTACGGAGGGCGAGCCTGCTGAAGAGGCTGTTGTGTCCTTCACTGATATTGTTGTTGATTCGGTTGGCTCTGAGCAACCTGAGGTTGATATGTAGGAACAGGCGCAGGGTTGATAGTAGGAGTTACAGCTGCTACTGGTTGGTATCGTCGTCTTTGCTTTCTGAGAGAGATATTACCAATATCTTGCTCTTTTTTCTTAGGGAAAGTGCTACCGTATCTTTTGGTACTGCTTGATGGTCCAGTATCTTTAAGTAAACGTCCTTCTCGGACGGCTTCCTCAAGACGAACTCCCATGCCCACCATCTCGGTGAAGTCACTGGGCGCACTGGCGACCTTTCTGTTGTAATAGAATGAGCTCAAGGTTTTCAAGAAGATCTTTGTCATCTCTTTTTCCTCAAGAGGTGGACAAATTTGGGCGACAATTTCACGCCATCTCTGAGCATATTCCTTAAAGGTTTCCTTATCCTTCTGTGACATGGCTCTAAGTTGATCTCTGTCCTGTGCCATGTCCAGATTATACTTATATTGTTGAACAAAGACATCACCAAGATCTCTGAAAGTGATGATCTTAGTGCGGTTTAATCCCATGTAGCATTTGAGTGCGGCATCGGTTAAACTATCCTGGAAGTAATGGATTAGTAGCTGTTGGTTCTCTGTCTGAGTTGACATCCTCCGAGCGTACATCACCAAATGACTTTGAGGGCAAGAGTTGCCCTTGTATTTCTCAAATTCGGGCACCTTGAATTTGTGCGGAATTTTCACATTGGGGACCAAACAAAGGTCTGCGGCGTCCTTTCCAAATAAATCCTGACCGCGAATAGCTTGCAGTTCTTTCTGCATCTCCAGGAACTATTCCTGGAATTCCTTCATTTTATTGTTCATACCTTTATTTCCACCAGAAGGTGTCTGTGGAATCTGTCGTTCCGGGACAGTGTGTACCACGGGTGGTGGTATAGTCATTATGGCAGTGACTCTTGGTGCTTCCCTTTCCCGAAATTTGTAACCTTCAGGAGTTACTGTCATGCCCCTTGCATCTTCGCTTTCCCGAAGTTTGTAACCTTCAGGCCCAGCGGCTCCTGCTGCAGTTTCTGGATCTTCCACGATCGGCGGAATATACCCTTCCGGGATATAGTTGGGTGGCATGCCCCAGGGACGATCCTTTGGCATGTTATACCGAGGATTATACTTTTCCACTATGGGCGTCGATGTGATCTCTGAGATCACAGTCCTTTGTTGTTGTATCTGAGCTGCTGCCAGAGCTTGCATGTCGTTGTGAAGTTTCCTCAGATCTTCTTTCAGAGTGTCAATTTCTTCTCTCAAATCTCTATTTTCTTCCTCGAGATCATCCATTTTCTTTTGTCGATTGGCCCGAGTATTGTACGAATGAGACAGTTTGACTCTAGAATCGAGACACAAACGTGAGTTTCGTAGGGAAGAAGAATGCGTTATGGGCGAATGATGAATGATATGCAATGATTATATTAATTAATTTTTGTTAATCAAAAGAAACTTTGACAATTGGATTGCAAATATCATACAGTGGGGAAACCCCGTTTTATTGAATTCAAAGAGTTGCGGAAATGGAAATACAATAATTTACAAAGTGCTGTAAAAGAAAATGTCTAAACTTATGGATCCCGATTCCTCTCTGAGGGGAGCTCAGGTGCTGGTTCTGGTACCTTCCTTTTCTTTGACCGGGGCTCTTGAGCCGTTGTCGGGCTGTCATTCCTTTGCCAAGTGAAAGGAGCGAGCAAATTCCTTTGGTCTTCTTGATTCTCTACAGCATGTTGCTCTAAAATCTCAATCAAAGCATCTTTATCTTTTAACAGTTGCTATATTTTGTTACACTCCATATTGAGAATACGATATTTGTTCTTCCAAGACCTTTTATCCTGTTGAACCTTATTGAGAGTAACCTGAAGTTTTTCCGTATCAGACATAAAATAAAGGACAGATTCCTTTAATGGAAGAAATTCGTGACGAGGGTAAGGCATCCTCAATTTGAGAGCTCTAGTTTGTACCCAGCGGAGATAAAGCTCTACAGAGATACAATCCGGTTTTCCTAGAGACTCTCTTCCTTTCCTGTGAACATGTTTCCAAGCATGCGCTATTTCTGTCTTTAGTGCCCTGTCATTTTCCCCTTCCTTGAAGAAAATACCTTCCAGATGAGTATTAGGCGGGACATGCCTCATCGGGTATCCGAATTGACGACGAACTAAAACTGGATGATAATTGATTCCTCCTTTAATTCCTATGAGGAGTACATTAGGGAAGTTTCCACAATGGTCAATGATTCTAACCCCGTCATAGATTCGATTGTACCAATCGATGTCAGAGTTGGTAAGAGACATAATTCTCTGCGACCAACGTAAAGTACTCTTTTGATCCCAAAATGCGGCAGATTTGGGTAAATGGGAAGTGAACCATTTGTATAGCAGGGGTACATAACATGTGATCATTCCTCCGCTGTACAAATTCCTTAAGTGTACAGAATGATAAGCATCTGCGAGCAAGGTTGGCACGGGGTTTCCAATCAAAAAAATCTTAATGGCATTGATATCAATGAAACTATCAATGTTGGGAAACAGAAATAACTCGTAAAGAGAGCAAAGCAAATATGCTTTTGAAAGCAGGCACATTCCCTATACTGGCAAAGTACAGAGCTTTATTTATCAAAAACTGGGCTGGCAAACCTTGGATTCCACCCTTAGTGATCATGCGAGTCCTGACTTCTGACTCGTTCAAATAAATTGCTCTTACAATGGTTTGATCTTTTGGAATTTCTTCCAGTCCAAAAAAGGGAGCTTGGTCAGTAATAGGTAAATCAGTCAGGTGAGAGTACTCCTCCAGTGTTGGTGATAGTTGATAATCCAGGAATGTGAAACAGTGATAGACCAGATCGTAGAACTGGATTAGCGTGGACAGGATTCCTTCAATTACATGGACCCTTAACAGAGACAGTAGTCCTCCATACTTAGCTCTGAAAGCATCAGGGTTGGTGATCATCCTGGCCAACCCTCTCAAATCCTCTAGTTTTGGAACCTTGAAGGTGTACTTGTGAGTCCTCCTTCTACCGAAATTTATAACGCAATCTTTCTCTATGACATTTGCAATCATTGTCTCAGTTTAATTTGAAAAAGAGAGACTAGAAGATAAAAATTTTCTTTGTTTTAAGTTTTTTAATGAAATGAATGCATGAATGCAGCACACAAAAAAATAGAAAAAACATGGGGTCATAGGTTCGTGTCATGAAGTCATGACTCTACCCATCCCCAAAGGTTATACTGGTGATCTTTTGTACCTGTTCGTAAAATCACTGACCCCTCTTGGGATAACAACAGCAGGCTGGTTCACCCGAGCGAGCTGCAGTATCTTAGAGTGATCTCAAATGAGGGTAGTATCGCGTGACAACTATTTCCGATAGCTTCCGCATTACAAAATAGTAACATGGTCTTAGTCTACTAAAATCCTCAGTTTCATGGACAGCCCAATCGAACAATCTGCTATCAACAAGCAAAGTCGTATAGGCAATGAATCCGTAAAGGGTATTTCTACTGATTCGATGGTCTACCGGGACCTCTTATGTGGGAGTCACTCCCTGTAACATTACCCGTCTCATGCCATCACTTATCTTAGGTGGCTCTCAAACTTTCCAGATGTGGCATCACCCGCAGTCCCATTAGCAGAAAAATAAACACGGATATCAAGTAGGAAAAGCAATATATATATTCATTCCTAAAGCTAACATCCTAGACCTCTTAGGAGCTATAATAATCCTAGTCCTAAAAAATAAATGCGTCCCCAATGAAGTCTCCATTTTACTGTAGCGAGCGATTTTTGTCTGTGATGCGACCACCTTATCGCTGGGTTTTTCCTTACCGCAATGGTAGGAGGGGGTGCTACTTTCTGATTTCTTATTTATCCCATGAAGCTGGAAGGGAAAGGGAAGCTATCTAAAACTAATCTTGCACGCGAATATTTAACTGAACAAATGCTTAAAGAGATTGGGGGGTCCGTGGCCAGGTTATACAATGGGTAGTTGTCAATTACTCATCCTATATGTGGTTATCCACAAGATATTAGCTTTAGGTTTTGCTTTGTACTTGGCGGTGTTTATTCGTTAATGGGTTTGGGAAAGTTTCTTAGGAAAAGTGACATGTAGAGTGAGTTTTTTGTTGATGTTTTTGGGAAGGTGATGGACCTAAGTTTTGATTGATTTGTGAAGGTATTGGACCTAGAGTTTTTGATTAGTATGCTCGCTAAGATTTCGCAATCTTATGCCTACGTATTCCCATTTAAACGAAACAGGGAAATCAGAGCAATCGTAGTTCCTCATATTCTAAGGGAGGAAAAATATGTTTTGGTGTCTTGTTCAAAGCCCAAGACAGAGGCTAAAAGGTTTATTTGTATCTTGTTCAAAGCCCAAGATTGAAGCTAAAAGGTTTGACTGAGAGAGAATTTGTCATCTCTAAAGAGGTATTATTGATTTTTGTGTGCCTTGATCAAAGCCCAAGGTTGAAGCTAAGAGGTTGATTGACTCCACTGGGGAAGTCCTTATACAAAGCCTAAGAGGAGGCTGACTCCGCTGGGGAGGTATTTACCTATCTTGAAAAAGGGTTTGACTCAATAAGAGAGTGCTTTTATCTGTCTCGTACGAAGCCCGAGATTGAGGCTAAAAAGGGTTGACTCAACAAGAGAGTCTTTTTATCTGTCTCGTACAAAGCCCGAGATTGAGGCTAAAAGGGGTTGACTCAACAAGAGAGTACGAAAAGGGTGATTGACTCAATAAGAGAGTCCGTGAGAGTGATTGACTCAACAAGAGAGTCTGAAAAGGCGATCGACTCAACAAGAGAGTCTGGGAAGTAATTGATTGACTCAACAAGAGAGTCTGAAAAGGTTAACTCCGATGGAGAGAATCATTATACAAAGCTCAAGAGAAGGCTGACTTTCCTGAGGAAAATATCATTATACAAAGCCTAAGAGGAGGCTATCTTCTGCTGGGAATTATTGAGATCCCGAGGCAGGTCCAAATGGGGAATCGACTCTTGCTGAGAATGCAGAAGAGTTGATAGACCAGATACCTTGAGGTTCTGATTTGAGATAGTGGTATATGATGATAAACTGATCCCGGTTGGGGAGTTTTTAGGAGAGAGACTGGGTTTTAGAACCCACGGGTTTTAGCTCTGCTGGAGATTAATCTAGAATCCAGGGTTTCTCCCTATGTTTGGAGGGAACTTGAGAATGTCTTTGAGACTTAAGGGGATTTAGACTGTCCAAGTCTATTGGAAAGGTTTATCTTTGTACAATGCCCAAGAGGAGGCCGACTCTTTTAAGGGATGAGTATCAACCCAAACATTGGTCTGAAGGCTTTTGTGACTCTTTTTGGAAAGACAACTCTAACGACGGATGACTAAGTTCTGTCCTATGCCTTTAAGAGGTTATCAGGGTCCTTGTATGAAGCCCAAGAGAAGGCATGAGAACTTTAAAGAAGCCGAAGGGTCCTTGTACAAAGCCCAAGAGGAGGCGAGGATGCTTTTAGGAAGCCCGTGGGTCCCAAACCAAGAAAAGTTCAAGAAATGCTATTCACTTAGAATAGATC
Source organism: Lathyrus tuberosus (assembly GCA_022829125.1). Lineage (NCBI taxonomy): Eukaryota > Viridiplantae > Streptophyta > Magnoliopsida > Fabales > Fabaceae > Lathyrus > Lathyrus tuberosus. The sequence continues at coordinate 3,987,701 of JALAZF010000523.1, read as the reverse complement.
ATTTAGTGAAAGTTATGGAGTTTGAAGAACCTCAAGAGATGTTATTCACCGATAATAGATCAACTCTAGGGAGTAGAATTTCTTTGACAATTTCTAGGGGTGACAGTCTGAGAAAAGGTTCACGAGGAATACTGCCTTTCACTTTGTTCCATATTGTTTAACCCCAAGATAAGGGAAGACTGTATCTGGAAATCCTATGGGGATCTAGTTTTGATCGTATTTAAGAGTGACCAAATGGGCTTTACCTAGTTCTAGACCTAGTTGCCGGGGAAAACTCTAAATAACTATACTAGTATATATACAGTTGATATATGACAAGTATGTAAAAGGTTATGAAAGAAGACTAACCATGCGCAGCTTCCCACAATACAGTTATATATATATTTGACATGTATTTAAAAGAATGAAAGAAGACTAACCATGCGCAGCTTCCCACAATACAGTTATATATATATATATTAAAGCAAGTAAATGAAAGCAGATAAAACTTACAGGTGAGCAAGCTTCCATGCTGTACTGTTAGTTGTTCAAAGAAATTAAAGAAAGTTTTGATAACAACTGTATATTTGAACCTAAATCAAAAGGGAAATTGCTTTGAAAAAAATTATACTAGGACTTATACAATGTCTGAGGCCCAAAAGGTTTTCTGTACAAAGGTATGGGTCTTACAACTCAAGGAGAGGCCCAGATGATTTTGTTAAAAAGGCGATGATCGCACCGTTGTTTTGAAAATGTACAGAGGGACTTATACAATAAGTGAGGCCCACAATAGTTTATTTACAAAAGGGTTGGGTCTTACACTCTATTAGAGGCCCAAAGATTATTTTGGAAAAAAGAAAGATGGGACTTACAACACGAGGGTAGGCCCAGATGGTTTGTTTGAAAACGGCGATCGCGCCGAGGTTTTTGAAAACACAATGGGTCTTATACAATATCTGAGGCCCAACAAGGTATCTTATTTACAAGGAATGGGTCTTACACTCTATTAGAGGCCCATGAGTGTTTGGAAAAGATTTATGAGGGTGGAATTAATCAAAACGCTAATTTGGTTAAAAATGGAATTAATTTTGTTTAAAAATTAATAAAAATTATTGAAAACATGTGAAAAAATGAGTGGTGATTGTGGATCAATGTTTCAAAAATCATGTTTTTGTCCACAAAATGATTGAAAACCATTCAAGTTTGGAAAATCATGAGGGAAAAAATATTTTAAATGTTAAAAACAAATAAAAATTAATTCTTTGCAAAAATATCACAAAATTCAGAGAGAAATTAATAAATAATATTTTAACATTTTTGTGAATTATTAAAAAAAGAATCAACTCAAAATCATTAAAATTCAGAGAGAAATTAATTTTTGAATCAATTAAATAAAATCACAAAATTCAAATATTTGAATTTTCAAAAAGGGCGCCAAGAACAACACCAAGAACACGCGCGTGTTCTGATTTGCCCAATTTTGCATTTTCTCATCAATCTCACTGAATACTTGATGAAATCACACAAACCACATATCAATCTGCTAGTTTTCACCTCACGATCATATCTATGGTCTTTAATTTCATTTATTTTAAACTTGGAATACGAAATCAAAGAGAAACCTCAAGAACCCTAATTTTTGCATGAAAGCTCAGAAATTTGATACACGATCCAAACAAAGCAATTAATTGAGGGAAAACACTCCATATATGATTATGAACATATGGAAAAATTATTGTGCGAGGAAATATGCATGAATCATGAGATGACCAAGTTGAGGCCTACCTCTTGCAGCTGGTGATCGTGTTTTGTGTTGGAGGTGTTACAACTTGGTTCCAATGATGTGGACAGCTTCCCTAGGTGCTATGGAGTGTGTCTGAATGCTTGGAATGGATTGAATTGAGCTGGAACTTGATTTGGCACCTCAACTGCAAATATGTCAAAAGCTTGTGCAGATGGCTGGTGATTTTGTGATTCTGATGTTCTAGATGTTATGTGAGAGTTTGGATCACTTCTATATGTTATATGTGAGGTGTGTGAACCATTGGTTTGGTTGGAATTGCTCTCAAACTCAAAACCCAATAGTGACTTGCTTTAGAAGGCAAAATTGGAGTGAAAATGGAGATTTTGAGGAAAACATCAGTTTGGTTGCTTTGGTGTACTCAAACTGATCACAATTTAGCTTTATTTATAATAGAGCAAGTTTGTTTTGCAAGGAATAGGGAATGGCAACTGCAGCAGGCCTTTGGCCAATGTGGATCAAATGGAATCTCAAGTCTCCTCTAGTCATTGACTTGAGATTAGAGCATAGGCCTATGGTTCTTTGATTCAAGGATAAGGCTTGACTGAAGTGTTCATTTTTGCTCTGATACATGCCACCTCTAAGCATTCATTAAATGTTCCAAAACAAAATTGGAGTCTTGAAGCATCTTTAGCCTTTTTAGGTTTGGCATGCTACTTGTAGATTTTGGGACTTTGGAGGCTGATGAATCAGTGTTTGTCCCTTGGTTGTTCCCCCTTGAGGTGTGCATATGGATAACCATGCTTGTTATTGAACAATTTGGACAAATCGAGCTCTTGTGCACAAATCTGCCTTGCCAAGACAGTTTGCAGCAAGGCATGTTACAGCTGTCATTACTTCTAGCTCAGGTGGAGTTTGATGGAGTTTTTGGTCATTTTGGAAAGCTCTCATATGATACAACACATGTGTGATCATAGTTTGTCTTGAAACTTTTTGGATCCAAGTGAAAAATACCCCTACATTTTGAAAAAAAGCAAGGTAGATTCTGACTTAGTGAAAATTTCACTAAGTGTTGGAAAAAGTGACATTTCATGTTTTCAGCTGTAGCACCCCAAAATTTGCTCTCTTACTTTAGTACTAACTGTCTTGTGTTTCACTTCATTTTTGCATTATCATGTGTGCATATCATTGGTTCTTAGCATGGGGTCAAGGTGCCTAAGGTAGTTCAAGAGGAGAAGATGTTCTCCAAGCAAGAGTCCTTATATTGTTCAAGAGAGCTTAAGTGGATCACTCTCTCCTAACCAGTGCAGAGATTAGGGTTTTGAGATTATTGGGTTTATTGCTCCAATGGGCAAGCTTCTTGGGTTTTTACCATCACCAAATGGCATATCTTATCTTTGTTGGAGAGGACACACATCATATTCAGAGGAATTTGGATTTGGAGACTGTGTTATTTCCTCCTAGACTGAGGGTGCCAAAATTAGGGTTTGCTATAAAGTCAGTTTATTTCTGATTTTTTGGGCAAGACTTGATTCCATGGTATTCCTTGGGTCCCTGAGTATCTAGGAATGGAAGATTGTCCATCAGTTTGGTTCAGGAGAAGTTCAATTGGCCAATGGATTGGGAATCAGGAGAATTGGATAAAAGTCAACAGTGAGAGGGGAAGTCAACTGTGAAAGCTTGAGGTTCTCTTCAAGGTTTTCAAGGTCTCACATCCTCATATGGTCTTCAAGAGTCAAGTTTCATATCATTTATCAAGAATCAAGGGTTGGTACAAAAGTTACTAAATATGGAAATGACCTATAATTTGAAAGTTTCCATTTTGGGCAAGTTCTTACACTGCACTCAACTTGACTTTTCACTATTAAAGAAGCTTCAAATTAATTTTCCTCAAACATGAAGTTTAAGATCTTTTTCTCCCCTTTCCAACAAGTACTAGATGGTCTCCATATCATTTGTGAAACTCAAGTTATGATCAAAAGAAGGCAAAGTGGTTTTTAGGGTTTCTCATGATTCCATTTTCACAACTGTTGCATTTTGGGACATAGTGACCTATAATTGATTCCTTTGTTTCAAGACACATTTTAACATCAAAGAACAATCCATAAGGATCATTTTTGGCCTTTGAATCAAGTGTATCCATGGTTTATTCATCACTTATTTTCCATTATGCAAAATTGCAAGATCATTCCAAACTCATGAACCAAGACATCTCAAGGCCCAAATTCCATACATGTGTGATTAGCAATTGAAATATAAGTGATCCATCATAGAATGCTTGGATATACATGCATGGAGGAGGGTGTATTTCACATAATGAAATTTTCCAAAATCACCCAAAACTCATTAAGTGAGGAATCAATAAGGCCCAAGTGATCATCAGTGGATTAACCCTAAGTATTTAAAGTTACTCATGCACTGGTTGGGGGAAGACACGTGATTTTGAGGAGAAAAAAGTTTGCAACCCTAAAGCTTGATTGATTCGTATCTCACAATCCACAAGGGCTTTTCACAAGATTCCTTCACAACCTTCATCCTTGGCATCTATAGAGTACAAATCACCCATCATTGGGAGCTAAAAGCAAGGATATAGATTGCCTAATCTCAGGTTAGTGATGTTTTTCATGATCTTAAAACTCCTTTTTTAAACGTGCATAATGATATTTGATACCCACTGATAATTCTGGTGTGTTTTGTTTGGAGTTTGGATGTGTAGATTAATTGTTTCGTGAGTTTTAAGTTTTGAATGCATACATTATTTCATTCGTTTTTCATTGTACGTTGATTGTTTGTGATTTTTGATTTGATATTCGTGATCCTCATTAAATTCTGGTCAGAATAGTGTACTCCTTTGCGTTTTCTGGAAAAGTCTTGGTTGCAGGTGGTCAGAGAAGACGACCGGAACCCTAGTTCCGACGTCTGGTGCAGTCTTCGGTGAGGTTAGGGTTTGGAGGTAGGTGACGCAATCCTAACCGTCTATTGCTTTGATCCAAGGCCCCTCGTTGTGCCACGTTTTTAATTTCTGTTTTTTAATTTAATGGCTGCGTGTGTGTTAGTTCATGTTTGTTATTGTGCACACTCAATCCTAGCCTATCATCTTGCGTACTTTTTGATTAGTTGACTGATTATGGTACGTTGATTTAATCCTGTGGACATAGCTTTGACAACGAATTAAAAAGGCATATGCTGCTCACGTGGTTTGTGTATGGTGTTCTGAATAATTGTGTGCGTACGCGTGTATGTTAATTGTGGTGGTTGGGTGATCTGGTACGTTAATCATGACTACTTGTTAATTGTGTTGACTTGTTGATGAGCGTGAGATGGATCTTATGGTTGATATTGAATCTGATTGTTTGAATAATTCCATGTTCCCTTTGACTTCGCTGATGGACTGTTGTTGTTTGGGCCCTTTATTCGCACCCCCACCTAAGCCCATTACCATTTCCCAACGTATTTGGGCTGCTGAACACACCCCCATGCTTATTTCATTATTTTCATTTTTATTTTATTATTGCACTTCATTTTTAATCATTAAAAATATTTTTTTGCATTAAAAAATTACAAGAAAATTCATGAATCATATTTATAGTTTTATAAAATTTTCAAATATTTTATTTTTTATTTTTATTTTATTTTTATCATCTAAATTAATTATTTGAATGATTTCTTCTTGAATTGTTCTTATTATGCATACCCTAACTTGTCTATTTTATTTCTCATCATACATAAAACCTTTTGGATTAATTCTTTTTGCATTGTTTCATTAACACATTGAATTGCATTAAAATATTTTTCTCTCATTTTAAAAATAATTTCATATTGCATTTTAGTCCTTTCCTTTTGCACATTGAATCATGCTTCTTGTCTGAACTTTGTATAATTGTTTGGATGACCTATCTTGTGAATTTTTGCATGAGTTTTTAACATGATGTTTGTTTCTGGTTGAGCTATTTTGATAATTAATTTGGTAATTTTAGAAGATGCTTTACTAATTATGTGATTGCTCTTTGTTTGAGGTCTTCTTGTATGTACATCTTTGACCATGTCTGGTTACTTGTTTGAAAAGGCACTTGTGCCATCATTTGGGTTTGCTTCTTTGACTTCAAAATTCATGTTTAGGTCATCCACATTCTGTCTTGGTTGATTTCATTTGGTTTATAACCATCTCTCTCTAGTTTGTGATTTGTTTGAGTTTCATTTGTCTTATTATCTATTTGTGCTAACCTTTTATGCAGGGGCTGAGGTAAGTTATTTGGGGTGTGGATAGTCACCCATGTTCACTCTCACTCTTTCTTCCTCTCATATTTTCTATTATTTAGGCTTAGGTTATTGTTAAACCTCCCCTTAGGGCCATCTTTGCATGATAACATTAGGATAGATTTTTCCCCGTAGTCTTTTTCTTTTCTTTTGAGTCCCTCTTCTCATCTCAAAACATCTCTAAGACACTTAATAAAGTCAACTTGCCTTGCACACAAGTCTTAAACATAGGAAATGAAGATTGAGGGGTCTCCCTTCTCTCTTCTAGAGTGTTGAGCATACGTCCCATTGGGGACGACCATGCGACGCATTCGTTCCCGTGTCATAGACTTTGGTTCAATTTGAGTTACGAACTAACTCAAGTCATTTCTGTCCTAAAAAATACAAACAAAATTCAAACCTTTTTTGTCCTTCGGGATCGTCAAACTAAAGGCTATTTTCAAAAAGGGCACGTTACTTTCCGTCTGAATCGCAAACAGGCATCGACCCTAACTGTCGGACGCGAACTTAACGTCACTCATAAAAAACACAAAAAGAACTTGGTCCGAACTACGTTGACTCTGAATTCCCCATTGCACAAAGGGGGTACGTAGGCCTAGGACGTCGATGTCCTACCGAGTCTGTCTTTGTTTTCCCCTTCCCCATTTTAGTGTAGCAATAGATTTTAGGATAACTCACCTTAGAATAGACAACAAGCGTGGATCCCATCGAGTACGATGGACGCGTGGGGTGCTAACACCGTCCCCTCGCGTAACCGACTCTCGAACCCAGGTTATCGTTGCGATGACCATTCCTTTCCCTCTTCCTCAGGTTTATGCGGTGTTCCCTTTCCCTCTCTTGGGATAAATTTACACGGATGATGACTCTGTTTTTCGCGCCACTTTCGCGTCTGTACCTGGATGAAAATTTTGGGAGCGACAGCTGACGACTCTGCTGGGGACTCTGGTTGACTTATGCTGGTCCATTCCCTAAGCGAGTCAGTCCTAGCGCTTGTTTGTTTTTGTTCTCTTTGGGTGTTTTTTGTTTTTGTTTTGCTGTATTTATTGTATTTTTATTTTTACCGCATTTTCTGTATTGCATATTATTATCATCTGCTGCACTGTTTTTTTGTTTGGCGGGTTTGGAGTTCTGAGAGATAAGCCCAATACCCAGGCTTGAGCATACACGTAGGATTAGCGTGGCAAGTAGTGTGACTCGTGTGGCGTTTGGCCAGACGTAGTATACATGAAAACTCCACATCCAGACGAGGTTTTCTTTGGTAATGTTCTATCTTGCGCATTGGTGCAGATGATTGAATGTAACCTGGAAAGCTGTCGACTCTGGCGACCATTCCCGTGAACTCAGTAACGACACTACTCCCGAGACGTGATAATGGCAGACCAGAAATGGCAAACCCATTACACATGTCGATCCGAGGACCCAATGCTGGGAACTTGCTATAGGGTTTCCTTGTGGAAAAGAATCGGTGGAAGCACTCCTCGATTGGCGATAGTAATGTACCCTGAGGAATGAATGTACTATTGCTTCTCGACCTCAGTGCCGAAACTGAGGACTTGCCATAGGATGTTTTCTTTTGAGGGGAATCAGTTGAGGCCTCCTCGATTGGCGATGATGCCAAACCAGAAATGGTGAACGTATCATCATTTCTCGACCTGAGAGCCCGTGATATTAAGGATCCTCGGCTTTCTAGTACCCACATGTGAGAGGGTAGGGCGTTTACAGGTTTGCAGGTAACCTTGACCTTCAACATACCCGGTTTTCTGGTCAGCAGATTTATAGGTGTGGCATTATGGTTATTCCAGTATTCAGGGTATTTGGGCAGACCTTTGAGATTATACAGTTGTTCAGCGCAGAAGTTGTCCAGTCTGTGTGGCATCCTTGATCCCATGTGTGCATTTGCATCATCATTTTGCACCCCAACATGTTTATTCATTTGTGGGGTGCATCCTAACTTTGATTCTGGTTTTTGAAATTAAACTGGAATCAAAGGGTGGATCGCCTTGCGAATTTTTAAACATGTTCATTTGCATTCGCATATCCATAATCATTTTGCATAACAGGTGTTTATCTCTGGCGTTCTTAATTGGTTCTCCTCTGCAGTATAGGATTGCAGATCAACACATTCACCAGTATTCTACCAGACAAAATCAGAAGAGACTCATGGATCAGCTACAAAATGAGATGACTGAGATGCGGACTCGCATGAACCAATTCATGGATTTAATGCAAGGGGTTGCTCAGGGCCAAGAGCAGTTAAGAACTGTTGTCCAACCACTGATTGCAAGGATTGATGACGAAGCTGTCCTTCATGGAGGAGTCCATACTGGTGTTACTGGTACTAATGTTCAGAATGGCCCTCCGGGCGGAGGTATTCCTGTTTCTGGTGTCGTGATCCCTCCGGGCGGGGCTGAAAATGTTGGGGGAGGTGGTATTGGTGTCTGTGCTATTCATGGCCGTCAGTTTGATGATATTCAAGATGATGTATTCTCTGTGCCAGGTGGGGATGCTGGTTCCCAGATTGACACTGATCAGAGATTTAGGTTGATCGAGGAATAACTGAGGGGTGTTGCCAACCAAGATTCTGTGGGTATGGATCTGGAGGATTTGGGGCTGGTTCTAGGCGTCGTTATCCCGCGCAAGTTTCAGACTCCTACCTTCGAAAAGTACAATGGTATGACTTGCCCAAGGACTCACGTCAGGGCATACACGAGTAAAATGGCTGCTCACGCAAAGAACGAAAAGTTGATGATGCATTGCTTTCAGGATAGCCTATCTGGGGCATCCCTGGAATGGTATATGCAGCTAGAGAGGAAAGACGTTCATAGTTGGAGAGGGCTGGCAGGGGCATTTATCAAACACTATCAATACAACACCGACATGGCTCCCAATCGTACACAGCTGCAGAATATGTCTCAAAAGAGCAATGAAAGCTTTAGAGAGTACGCCCAGAGGTGGCGCAAATTGGCTTCCCGAGTTCAACCTCCGATGTTGGAAAGAGAGCTCGTTGATATGTTCATGGATACGCTTCAGGGGCATTATTATGAGAAATTGGTTGGATGTTTGTCCGCTGGATTTTCAGGTCTTGTATTGGCAGGAGAAAGAGTTGAAAACGACATCAAAACGGGAAAGATTCGAAGTGCTGCTGAAGATGCAAAGAAACCTTATGATGGGTCCTCCAAGAGAAAGGAAGGAGAAGCTAGTGCTGTGTATATTCCTCCTGTCGTTTAATGGCCTATTCAGCATCAGCGACCTTATGCTCCTCAACAACAGAGACAAAAAAGACCACGAAGGCCTGCGAGAAGTTTCGATCCACTCCCTATCCCTCACAGTGATGTTCTTGCCCGTCTACTTGAGAGTTCTCTGGTTGAACTAAGGGATGCCAAGCCTGTTCCTAACCCTATTCCTCCTGATTATGATCTGGATGCTAGATGTGAATATCACTCAGACACACTGGGTCATTCAATTGAAAATTGCAACGTGTTCAAGCACAAGGTGTAAGACCTGGTAGACTCAGAGATCATTGCATTCACTGAAGATGATATGTACATCAATTGAAGCCTCCTTTCTCAAGTGAGCACTCAGTCTGCAAGTACGTCCAGACAAAATCAAGCTTCCTCAGCAATGGCAATCTTCAGCCTCTTTACTGCATTTTCATTTATAGTTTTTCATTTCTTATTAAAGCATTGTATGCATATAAGACTTGTTTGTTTAATGATGATATTAATGCAATGAATATGTTTTCTTGAACTAATTCTTTTTTATTCGTATGATATTTTTGTGCATTGCAATACCAATTTTCTTGCTTAAACTCTTTGAGGGAGGATGATGACGTAAAAACGCAAAATCTTTGGTTGTATGCTTTCGATAAAACCCTGTTGAGGATGTACAGGCATTGTTTCAAATCCCTAAACACTGGAGATATAAGGGAGATAGACCCTCGTTAACCCCTTTGAGCCTTGAAGTAGGAGTTTCTTTAGTACAAGAAGAAAAAACCCTCATACTTAACCTAGGGGCAGGATAGGGTTAGTTTGACCGAGCGTTCAAATTTCAAGGAGAGTGTGCATCCGAGGAACCATTACCTTCTATCCCACCGACAAGAGGTCAAGAGATGTGAAACCACGATGGTTATCCATCAACAACTAAGGAGTGAGGCAGTCACCACCCTTTCAAGCAAGTAAGACAACCAGTGTCACACGCTTTGTTCAAAAAGGAAAAAAAAAAGAAGAAGAAAGGCCTGCTAAGTAGAAACTTGTAAACAAGTGACTTAGGCAAAAGTCAGGGCATCCCGCTGGACTTCAAAATCGAAAAAAACTCAAAAGAGTCAGTCCAGGAAAAAATTAGGGATCAAAAAAGCAAAGGAAAGAAAAAGCGAAAAGCATTACAAGAGAAAATCCTCGATAAGAACAAATTTGTGTGATTACAGACACAAAAGATAAAAAGGGGTGACTGCCACTCCAAAAACTTCCTTAGGCGTCAAACCATTAGTGGCATGGGTCCCTTAAAGATCGTAAACCTTTTGAGAGATGAGTGTTTGTGTCATATTAACTGAACATAGGACTGGAGAACATCACGAAGAGTGGGTGGGCACCGATAAATTTTGAGCCATAAATCCTTTTTTCTGAAACCGTGAACCAGACCACGTTACAACCCTTAAAAGTCCTAATTGAAACAGGGTTTATTCCGACGGCGTACTTCATTGAGATAGCGTTCCTGACTCCTATGAGTTGTGCTAATAAGATTTTTGTTGGTATTGCATGTGCGTATTGTTTTCCATTCAAAAATCAGTGCCGCATCCCAGCTAGTGATTCATTCACAGGGCTTGGCGACGCATCTTCAATAAAAACTTCAAGGTTAACGTGTTTGTTGCATTAGAATTACCATTCTCATGATAAACTTGTTCTGTTTGCATACATGTGCCTAAGCATCAATGCAGCCTACACAGTGAACGTCAGTCAAGAAGCTTGATCCTGCCAAGTTAGGATGCTTGAAAATTCTGAAGGAGAATCATATCAAAGGGCATGCTGCCAAGAGACTCAGTGTAGAGTGGGCTCGCCCCAGTAAGTCGTGTTAAGATGTAGCCAATCTGGGGCAGTCACGTCGAGAAATCTCTCCGAAATTCAGTTATTCTGGGGCATTCATTCTAAGATCAGGGGCAAAGTCACTTCAAAGCTCATATTGGGGCAGGCCACCTCTAGAGCGTGGGAGATTGTCCACTCCTGAAAATGGTTAATTGAAAAACACCTCCTCAAGGTTCAAAATACTAAAGCAGAGTATTTTCAAGTCATTATAATCCCTTTCGAGGTAATGTACTTCATGGATTATGAAGACTGGGGCAGTTATGTCGAGATATGATAAATCTCTCCAAGAGTTTGAAGACCCTGGGGCAGTGCGAACACCCGATCTTCTATAAAATCCTCTTGAGATGATTTCTTCCATTAGACCTGGTGGTCTGGGGCAAGTGAAAAGTTCAAAGAGCCGCTTATGACCATAAAGACAAGTCAGGTTGCAGGGCAACAAGATTGTACTTCCCCAGCAGTTTGCTCTCCCCAAAATTGAGATTGCTCCTTCCCCAGCAGGGAAAACTTTCCTCAGCAGAGCAGACCTTCCCCAGCAGGAGACTCGGGGAATTTGTTCTCCGGAACAGGACGTTGTCTCCCCACAAAATCAGGATGTATCATCACACCAGCCAGGCAGGAAGCGCACTTTCGCCGACAACGTTATGTTCTAATCCCCAGCAAGGTGAGGGTAAAGTCATTCTCCCCATTAGCATGTTAAGTTCAGCAGTATCCCCAAGCAGGATGGTATTGTGGACTGTTTTCCCCAAGCAGGGTCTGGTAGCAATCTGCGCCGTTATTTGTGCAGTGGTGGTTGGCGTGCCCAGCAGGTTCTAAGCCCAATTGTGGTTGGCAATTTTTAGTAACAGATTTCCGGTCCCGTTATTGGCATTCATTCTCAACTCCCCCAGCAGAGGAGAAATCTCATGTTTTGGATGTTACCTTCAGTAAAGGACATGTGTAATCCCCGGTAGTGTGGATGTTCTTTTGGGATTTCATCCCTAGCAGAAATGGTTGATCCAAAGAGTCGGTCAGTGTGATCCTCCTCAGCAGAGTTCCTGGACTCAGAGGACAATTTATTTTTTGTCATCCCCAGCTGAATTGGTCTCTTCTCTCCAGCATTTATTTTGCTGGAGGGGCCCTCTTGCATATAGTAATCATCACTGCATTGCATCCTCAAAATGCGTAGCATTTCCATTTTGTATGGAGCATTACGCCATGGAAAAAATTCAAACATGCATCGAAGCATAAGCCAGATTTGGTACCTTGTGCGAAAGCCCAGATCAACCCTCAATACAGTGATCCCAACCTTAGAGCTGACGCTTATCTTCCCCAACTTCAAAGTTGTTGTATACCTTTTCTCAACCTCAGAGTTGATGAAATATCCTTTCTCCCCCAACTTCAAAGTTGTTGTATACCCTTTCTCGACCTCAGAGTTGATGAAATATACTTTCTTCCCCAACTTCAAAGTTGTTGTATACCTTTTCTCAACCTCAGAGTTGATGAAATATCCTTTCTCCCCCAACTTCAAAGTTGTTGTATACCCTTTCTCGACCTCAGAGTTGATGAAATATACTTTCTCCCCCAACTTCAAAGTTGTTGTATACCCTTTCTCGACCTCAGAGTTGATGAAATATACTTTCTTCCCCAACTTCAAAGTTGTTGTATACCCTTTCTCGACCTTAGAGTTGATGAAATATACTTTCTTCCCCAACTTCAAAGTTGTTGTATACCTTTTCTCGACCTCAGAGTTGATGAAATATCCTTTCTTCCCCAACTTCAAAGTTGTTGTATACCTTTTCTCGACCTCAGAGTTGATGAAATATACTTTCTTCCCCAACTTCAAAGTTGTTGTATACCTTTTCTCGACCTCAGAGTTGATGAAATATACTTTCTTCCCCAACTTCAAAGTTGTTGTATACCTTTTCTCGACCTCAGAGTTGATGAAATATCCTTTCTTCCCCAACTCCAAAGTTGTTGTACACCTTTTCTCGACCTCAGAGTTGATGATCTACCTTCTTATCCCCAGTGAAGTCCACTTTCTGTAGGTCTTCCTTTGCGGGTACGGTTGAGGTCGTATTCGCTATTCTTCAGCACGCTCCTTTTCGTTATCCCCACCATTAGCAAATTTCCGGGTTCTTTTGGTATTCAATCCCCGTGTATCCTGGAATGTCTGAAAGCCGTCGCTATCATACCTTCTGGACCAAGTTGATTGAATAGGGGCAGCTGTAGCACCCCAAAATTTGCTCTCTTACTTTAGTACTAACTGGCTTGTGTTTCACTTCATTTTTGCATTATCATGTGTGCATATCATTGGTTCTTAGCATGGGGTCAAGGTGCCTGAGGCAGTTCAAGAGGAGAAGATGTTCTTCAAGCAAGAGTCCTTATATTGTTCAAGAGAGCTCAAGTGGATCACTCTCTCCTAACCAGTGCAGAGATTAGGGTTTTGAGATTATTGGGTTTATTGCTCCAATGGGCAAGCTTCTTGGGTTTTTACCATTACCAAATGGCATATCTTATCTTTGTTGGAGAGGACACACATCATATTCAGAGGAATTTGGATTTGGAGACTGTGTTATTTCCTCCTAGACTGAGGGTGCCAAAATTAGGGTTTGCTATAAAGTCAGTTTATTTCTGATTTTTTGGGCAAGACTTGATTCCATGTTATTCCTTGGGTCCCTGAGTATCTAGGAATGGAAGATTGTCCATCAGTTTGGTTCAGGAGAAGTTCAATTGGCCAATGGATTGGGAATCAGGAGAATTGGATAAAAGTCAACAGTGAGAGGGGAAGTCAACTGTGAAAGCTTGAGGTTCTCTTCAAGGTTTTCAAGGTCTCACATCCTCATATGGTCTTCAAGAGTCAAGTTTCATATCATTTATCAAGAATCAAGGGTTGGTACAAAAGTTACTAAATATGGAAATGACCTATAATTTGAAAGTTTCCATTTTGGGCAAGTTCTTACACTGCACTCAACTTGACTTTTCACTATTAAAGAAGCTTCAAATGAATTTTCCTCAAACATGAAGTTTAAGATCTTTTTCTCCCCTTTCCAACAAGTACTAGATGGTCTCCATATCATTTGTGAAACTCAAGTTATGATCAAAAGAAGGCAAAGTGGTTTTTAGGGTTTCTCATGATTCCATTTTCACAACTGTTGCATTTTGGGACATAGTGACCTATAATTGATTCCTTTGTTTCAAGCCACATTTTAACATCAAATAACAATCCATAAGGATCATTTTTGGCCTTTGAATCAAGTGTATCCATGGTTTATTCATCACTTATTTTCCATTATGCAAAATTGCAAGATCATTCCAAACTCATGAACCAAGACATCTCAAGGCCCAAATTCCATACAGGAGTGATTAGCAATTGAAATATAAGTGATCCATCATATAATGCTTGGATATACATGCATGGAGGAGGGTGTATTTCACATAATGCAATTTTCCAAAATCACCCAAAACTCATTAAGTGAGGAATCAATAAGGCCCAAGTGATCATCAGTGGATTAACCCTAAGTATTTAAAGTTACTCATGCACTGGTTGGGGGAAGACACGTGATTTTAAGGAGAACAAAGTTTGCAACCCTAAAGCTTGATTGATTCGTATCTCACAATCCACAAGGGCTTTTCACAAGATTCCTTCACAACCTTCATCCTTGGCATCTATAGAGTACAAATCACCCATCATTGGGAGCTAAAAGCAAGGATATAGATTGCCTAATCTCAGGTTAGTGATGTTTTTCATGATCTTAAAACTCCTTTTTTAAACGTGCATAATGATATTTGATACCCACTGATAATTCTGGTGTGTTTTGTTTGGAGTTTGGATGTGTAGATTAATTGTTTCGTGAGTTTTAAGTTTTGAATGCATACATTATTTCATTCGTTTTTCATTGTACGTTGATTGTTTGTGATTTTTGATTTGATATTCGTGATCCTCATTAAATTCTGGTCAGAATAGTGTACTCCTTTACGTTTTCTGGAAAAATCTTGGTTGCAGGTGGTCGGAGAAGACGACCGGAACCCTAGTTCCGACGTCTGGTGCAGTCTCCAGTGAGGTTAGGGTTTGGAGGTAGGTGACACAATCCTAACTGTCTATTGCTTTGATCCAAGGCCCCTCGTTGTGCCACGTTTTTAATTTCTGTTTTTTAATTTAATGGCTGCGTGTGTGTTAGTTCATGTTTGTTATTGTGCACACTCAATCCTAGCCTATCATCTTGCGTACTTTTTGATTAGTTGACTGATTATGGTACGTTGATTTAATCCTGTGGACATAGCTTTGACAACGAATTAAAAAGGCATGTGCTGCTCACGTGGTTTGTGTATGGTGTTCTGAATAATTGTGTGCGTGCGCGTGTATGTTAATTGTGGTGGTTGGGTGATCTGGTACGTTTATCATGACTACTTGTTAATTGTGTTGACTTGTTGATGAGCGTGAGATGGATCTTATGGTTGATATTGAATCTGATTGTTTGAATAATTCCATGTTCCCTTTGACTTCGCTGATGGACTGTTGTTGTTTGGGCCCTCTATTCGCACCCCCACCTAAGCCCATTGCCATTTCCCAACGTATTTGGGCTGCTGAACACACCCCCATGCTTATTTCATTATTTTCATTTTTATTTTATTATTGCACTTCATTTTTAATCATTAAAAATAGTTTTTTGCATTAAAAAATTATAAGAAAATTCATGAATCATATTTATAGTTTTATAAAATTTTCCCAAATTTAATTTTTATATACCCTAACTTGTCTATTTTATTTCTCATCATCCATAAAACCTTTTGGATTCATTCTTTTTAAATTGTTTCATCAACACATTGAATTGCATTAAAATATTTTTCTCTCATTTTTAAAATCATTTCATATTGCATTTTAGTCCTTTCCTTTTGCACATTGAATCATGTTTCTTGTCTGAACTTTGCATAATTATTTGGATGACCTATCTTGTGAATTTTTGCATGAGTTTTTAACATGATGTTTGTTTCTGGTTGAGATATTTTGATAATTAATTTGGTAATTTTAGAAGATGCTTTACTAATTATGTGATTGCTCTTTGTTTGAGGTCTTCTTGTATGTACATCTTTGACCATGTCTGGTTACTTGTTTGAAAAGGCACATGTGCCATCATTTGGGTTTGCTTCTTTGACTTCACAATTCATGTTTAGGTCATCCACATTCTGTCTTGGTTGATTTCATTTGGTTTATAACCATCTCTCTCTGGTTTGTGATTTGTTTGAGTTTCATTTGTCTTATTATCTATTTGTACTAACCTTTTATGCAGGGGCTGAGGTAAGTTATTTGGGGTGTGGATAGTCACCCATGTTCACTCTCATTCTTTCTTCCTCTCATCTTTTCTGTTCTTTAGGCTTAGGTTGTTGTCAAACCTCCCCTTAGGGCCATCTTTGCATGATAACATTAGGATAGATTTTTCCCCGTAGTCTTTTTCTTTTCTTTTGAGTCCCTCTTCTCATCTCAAAACATCTCTAAGACACTTAATAAAGTCAACTTGCATTGCACACAAGCCTTAAACATAGGAAATGAAGATTTAGGGGTCTCCATTCTCTCTTCTAGAGTGTTGAGCATACGTCCCATTGGGGACGACCATGCGACACATTCGTTCCCGTGTCATAGACTTTGGTTCAAGTTGAGTTACGAACTAACTCAAGTCACTTCTGTCCTAAAAAATACAAACAAACTTCAAACCTTTTTTGTCCTTCGGGATCGTCAAACTAAAGGCTATTTTCAAAAAGGGCACGTTACTTTCCGTCTGAGTCGCAAACAGGCATCGACCCTAACTGCCGGACGCGAACTTAACGTCGCTCATAAAAAACACAAAAAGAACTTGGTCCGAACTACGTTGACTTTGAATTCCCCATTGCACAAAGGGGGTACGTAGGCCTAGGACGTCGACGTCCTACCGAGTCTGTCTTTGTTTTCCCCTTCCCTGTTTTAGTGTAGCCATAGATTTTAGGATAACTCACCCTTAGAATAGACAACAAGCGTGGATCCCATCGAGTACGATGGACGCGTGGGGTGCTAACACCTTCCCCTTGCGTAACCGACTCTCGAACCCAGGTTATGGTTGCGATCATCATTCCTTTCCCTCTTCCTCAGGTTTATGCGGTGTTCCATTTCCCTCTCTTGGGATAAATTTACACGGCTAGCGACTTTGTTTTCCGCGCCACTTTCGCGTCTGTACCTGGATGAAAATCCTGGGAGCGACATTAGCCATTTTGATCACTCCATAACTAAAAATCCATGAGGAATTGGAATGAGGTGTAGTTGACACTTTTAAAGTATGCCATGAGGGATACAAATCCATCTTTGGGTCATCCAAAATGGTTGCTTGGATCTCAAGTTATGATCCTTGGAAGTTGGTACCCTACCCACTTTGTTCCATAACTTAGAAAAATTCTAAGTTTTTTATGGTTACCCCTTTTACAAGTTAACCCATTTTCTTTGGTTTTTCTTGATGGATGATGATTCAAATCACACATTAACATTGTTTTAGGGTTAAGGAACCTTGGTTGACCAAAAAATCAAAAAGTCAAACTTTGACTTTTTGTACAGTTGACTCTTTATCAGATGAATTTTAAACTGCGCGATCCACTATGAAATCAAGTCTTTGACCTAAATAAAACTTAATAGATGGATTCCATAGGTGTTGTAGGGTGTATTGAATCATGTCCCAAGGTTTGGGAGCATGTCTTGGTCAAAAGTCAAAGGTATAATTGACTTCTTCCTCAAAACCCTAATTGTGGTCCAGATGAAAATGAAACTTGTGAATCAAGTTTCCTGGGTTAATCCATTGTTGTAAATGGATCAATGTAGTGTATTAAAGACCCTCAAATCATGTCTTGAGGTCTTGGCTTATGTTTTGTCCCAAAAGTCAACTTATGGGTGAATTAGGTCAAGAAACCCTAATTCCTGATTTTTGGTGAATACATCCCCTGAGGCTAGAGTGACTTGATGATCGGGTCCATGAGGTCCTTTGGAGTATCTTGAGTTATGTTTTGAAGCATTGGCTCATGCCCAGAGGAAAATTTCCACCTGGAGGCCTTGGTCGACCAAAACCCTAATTTGGTGACACTGGCGATCTTGAGGCTTAATCCACTTGGAATGTAGCAACCTTGTGCTTGGTTCTTGATCTGGGAGTCCTCTTGATCCCTTATGGGTGTTGGAGAGTTCAGACAAGTTGAAGATCATGTCAATTCTTGATTGATCCTTTGTCTAAGTGCTCTGAGAGGGCTCAAAACCCTGATTCTTGGTTGTGGTGAATGCTCACCCCTCTTTGAGGTGATTAGTGAGGCATGATGGTTCATCCATATTGTGATGATGATTTACACAATGATGGGGAATCTTGGTGGTCAAACTTTGGGGTATGACAACTTCCTTCGACCCCTTCATGACTCTTAGGATACTTTTCTCTCCTTGAAAAACTTATCCCTTCTCGTCGAATTCACCAAGAGAAATCAAATTTCTCTTCAAATCAGGTACATACCTGACTTCAGTCAATAGCCTTATCTAATCATCATGGAGCTTGAATCTCGTAGATCCAATACCTACAATTTTGCAAGCTTTATTGTTTCCCAGCAGCACTGATCCACCATCTTGATCACATAGCTCCTCGAACAATTCTCTATTTGAAGTCATGTGCCAAGTGCAACCTGAATCCATAACACACTCCTTTCTTGAGTCGCCGCTTGAAACTACAAGAACATCAAATGATTCGAAGTCATCTTGAACAATGGCTGCATTTCCATTATCCTTACCTCAATGATCTTTCAGGCGTTCAGGGAACACTTTTCTTGTGTGACCCACCTTCTTACAGTGATAGCATCGAATACTAGATGCCTCGTCACTATAAGACTTATGTTGACTTTTACCTTTTTTCTTGTCGAACTTACCATCCTTTCGTAAGAATTTTCCCTTAACGGCCAAACCTTCACCAACCGTTGAAGGTTTATGCTCCTTTCGTTTGTTTAAGTCCGTAGAATACAAGGCTGATTGAACTTATTCAAAGCTCAAGGACTCCCTTCCATACAAGAAAGTTTCTTTGAAGTGAGCATGTGTTCCGGGCAAAGCACACAACAACAATAATACTTGATCTTCATCATCGATCTTCACATCAATATTTTCAAGATCAAGAATCGGCTTGTTGAACATATCCAACTGCTTAGCCAACACCTTGTCTTCACTTATCTTGAATTAATACAAAGCTTGTTTTAGGTAGAGTCAATTCACCAGAGATTTGGTAATGTACAAACTTTCAAGTTTCAATCATAACCCCGATGTCGTAGTCTCCTTTGATACCTGTCGGAGAACCTTATCACCAAGGCTAAAAAATATTGCGTTGCGGGCTTTCTCTATCATGGCCGTCTTTTCCTTTTCCGTTAACGCAACGTCCATGGCTGCCTCTCCCTTCAACGCTTCCAAACAACCCTGCTGAACCAGTAGGGCTCTCATCTTCAAGTGCCACATACCGAAATCGTTCACTCCGATGAACTTTTCAATCTCATACTTTGTTAAAGGCATCTTCCTCCACGCTCACTGCACCAATTTTTTGTGAATTAGGATGCCTTAAAACAAAGAATAATAGGTTTCTTTATGATCAAGAAACACACAAGGGTTAGGGTTAAAGGAAAAACAAGAAGAACAACAAGGATTGGTTATAACTGATATTCTTTACTTTCTCTTTGAATCAGATTACAAGTACTCAAGTATAACAAATAACCCTCTCACCCTAATTAGGATTTGTCACACTTAAGATGAGAGACTAGTATGCTATTTATAATAAACCTAACATACTAAACTAATGGGCTCCTAACAATTACCCAATACAAGCTAACTTAGGGTACAAGCTAACTTAAACAATTGGATCCTTAACACAAGGCCCAATTGGACAACTATATACTATAACACAATCCGACTACAACATGTAGGTCTTCGACATCAACATGTGAGCAGACTTCGACGACATGCTAAACCTCTGTCGACAATACTAGAGTTTGATCTAATATCTCACAACATGCATTGTTTCAAAATTGTATTTTAAAAATAAATCTTAATCTTTCTCATAAGAATGTTTAATGAGCATTTTTTTAACAAGGAAAGATTTTTCCCATTGATTTAGTGGGCATGTTTAGGTACTTAGGTGTTATGGGTACAATCCTAGAGTATGTAATTTTTAACTTAGAAATATTTCAACATTTTTATTGTGTGAATCGATTGTCACTGCCAAGCGAGTTTCTTTGAAATAGAATTGAAGCAATCAATTAATTCATCAAATCAATCGATTGGTTGTTTCAACTTTAGCCTAATGCGATCGATTCTCTGTTCCATGCAATTGATTGTAAGAGATGTGCAATTGATTATCATAGTGAAACCGTTGAATATTTTTTTGAACGTTAAAAGGATGCAATCAATAGTAAGAGATGTGTAATCAATTATCATTTGTTTTTCTTTGAAAATTCTGAAACAATGCAATTCCTTTTCATGGAAGTTTTTCATGAAACACTTTCTTGAATCATTGCAAAATTATTCTGATTATTTTCAAACATTTCCATGATTTCCAAAGGGTTTCTTTGTGACTATATATTGCAAAATATTTCATATTGCATGACACCTTCTTCATGAACATGATTTTTTTCAAGTGTCTGTAACATTTTAACAGAAAACTTTTTCTGCATAATTTTCAAATCATATGTAAAAAAGTCTTGAGCACTTAAATGTTTATATTATATTGACTTGTTCATTAAAGGAGAAGAATAAACTTTCATACATTAGAAAAGCAGAATAATATCAATTTCATCATAATTGCTGCAAAGTCGGTCTATAATATATTTCATAAAAATTGTTGAATATTTCTCCATTTTATTGTGTCATTTTTAACTTAGAAATATTTCAACATTTCTATTGTGTCAATCGATTGTCTTGAGACAACAATCGATTGTCAAAACTCACTACACTCACTGCCATGCGATTTTCTTTGAAATAGAATAGCAATAAATTAATTCATGAAATCAATCGATTAGTTGTTCCAACTTTGGCCTAATTCAATCAATTGTCTGTTTCATCCAATTAATTGTAAGAGATGTGCAATTGATTGTCACAGTGCAACTTTTGAATAATTTTTTGAACGTTAAAATAATATAATTGTGAGATTTTTGGATCGAACTCTAGTTAGCTTGCCGTCGAAGTATGCTCACATGCTGTTGTCGAAGACTTACATGCTGTTGTCGAAGTGTGTTCTAGTATGTAGTTAACGAATTGGGCCTTGTGTTAAGGATCCAATTATTTAAGTTACCTTGTACCCTAAGTTAGCTTGTAATGGGCAATTGTTAAAAGCCCATTAGTTTAGTATGTTAGGTTTATTATAAATAACATACTAGTCTCTCATCTTAAGTGTGGCAAATCCTAATTAGGGTGAGAGGGTTATTTGTTATTCTTGAGTACTTGTAATCTGATTCAAAGAGAAAGTAAAGAATAACAGTTACAACCAATCCTTGTTGTTCTTCTTGTTTTTCCTTTAACCATAACCCTTGTGTGTTTCTTGATCATAAAGAAACCTATTATACTTTGTTTTAAGGCATCCTAATTCACAATAAATTGGTGCGGTGAGCGTGGAACAAAGATGCCTTCAACAAAGTATGAGATTGAAAAGTTCACCGGAGTGAACGATTTCGGTATGTGGCGCTTGAATATGAAAGCCCAACTGATTCAATAGGGTTGTTTGGAAGCGTTGAAGGAAGAGGCAGCCATGGACTCTGCGTTAATGAAAAAAGAAAAGACGACCATGAAGAGAAAGCCCACAACACAATATTGTTGAACCTTGGTGATAAGGTTCTTCAACAGGTATCAAAGGAGACAACGACATCCGGGTTATGGGTGAAACTTGAAAGTTTGTACATGACCAAATCTCTGGTGAATCGACTTTACCTGAAGCAAGCTTTGTATTTATTCAAGATGAGTGAAGACAAAGTGTTGGCTGAGCAGTTGGATATGTGTCGCACCTCGAAAATTCAATAATTAAAAGGACGCGACCCTCGCGCGAAAGGCGCGGAAAACGGTTCGACAGAGTCACCACCGAACTTTATTTATCCCAAAGGAGGGAAAGGAAAATATCGAGAAAACCTTTCAGGAGTGGATAAGAACATAGTCGTCGCAACCACGTTCCGGGTTCAGGAGTCGGTTACGTGAGGGGAAGGTATTAGCACCCCTCACGTCCGTTGTACTCAACGGGAACCTCTTAGTTCGAATTGTGAGGAAACATTATCTAAGCTTGTTTATTTTCTTCTCAATGGTAAACGCGAACGATAAGATAAAGGGAAAAGATACTAAGGGGGGAATGGGGTGGTTTTAGGATAGGGTGCTCGGCAAGATCATCGTGACCTCGGGCCTACGTATGGTCATTCGGACGAGAATGAGAAATCAGAGCAATCGTAGTTCGCCTACGGGGTTTGACGAAAAAAGATGGTAGTGTGGAAACGGGGGAAAAAGAAGAAGTGTGGACACAAATGAGGGCAAAAGAAAAAGGTAGCTCGCCAAGATTATCGCAATCTTGTGCCTACGTATCTTTACTCGGACGAGAATAAAGAATCAGAGCAGTCGTAGTTCATGGTACGCCCACGAAAAAGGGTTAGGGTTTGAATTTTAGGAGACAAAAGATTGAATGACATACAACCCAAAGGGCGTGCCATGAGATCAGTCATTCAAGAATCCTAGGAATGCTAGACTCCAAGAACTCAGTTCTTTCATGATTGATTGCAAAAATGTTTGATAAGGATTAAGTGTTTTAAGACGAAAGAGTAAATGAATAACAACCCAAGGGGCGTGCCTCAAAAGTCATTCATTCGAAGACCCAAGGAATGCTAGATTCCAAGAATCTCCTCCTTTCGTAAGTTGATTAAGAAAACGGTTTGAAAAAGATCGAATTCGATAGGTTACGAAAAGAGGTGAGGATCGATACTAGTCCCTAGGGGTGCTCCTAGTAACGAAACCACGAGATGTGCAAGTGTGCATTTGACGACGAGGCAAAAGGCACTCGACTTACGAGAATGTTTTGACGAGTGGTTCGACGACGAGTCGAGAATTGGTTTGGAAATGGTTTGATTTATTAAGTGTTTTAGGGAGAATGATGAATATTCGATAAACGAGACGTCGGCCTCGCAACCAATTAATCGGGGCATTATTGGGATGCTAGATCCCAACGATACCTTTTTCATTCGATTGATATATGAAATATTGTTTGTTGGACGACGAAAGTACCACGTGGAATACTAGACTCCAATGGCATTCCTTTGTCCAAATAGTTAAGACGAGTGTTTTAGGAGCGAAAGGTCGAGTGATCACCACCTAAGGCGTGCGCCCTAATGGTGGTCACTCAAAAACCCAAGAAGTGCTAGACCTCACGAGCTCAATTCTTTCGCAATTTAATAAGAAAAATGGTTTGAATATGTGTTGAGTATTTTAATCGGGAAGTAAGCGTTTGACCAAATAAAAATGATTAGATAAACATGAATATGATATGGACAATATGGATAAGAATATGAATGGTGGTAAGAGTATGAATAATATAATCTAGATAAAAATGGACAAGAGATAGTATTGATGTAAAATAAATTGGTCTCGTCTTAATCGCGATTTAATCGATAAATTGATAATCGACGACTTTTGACTTTCATTGACCAAAAGTGAAAATAAGAATATGAAGTGACAAATAAGAAATTAAATCGAAAATAGGAATACAAAGAATAAAAGGTCTCACCTTTATCGAGATTTAATCGAGAAATCAATAAATCAATCGATATTTAGTTTTCATCGACCCAAAATGAACAATAAAAATGAAATAAAATCGAAAAGATGGATACAAAGACTAAAGGTCTCACCTTTATCGAGATTTAGTCGAGAAATCGATAAATCAATCGATGTTTGGTTTTCATTGACCCAAAATAAATGAGTGAAAATAATATATTGAAATAAAAATAAATAAATCAAAAAGAAAATAAGTAGGCCTCATATAGATCAAGATTGTTAAACCAATCAAGATGCTTTTATATCATTAGCCCGAGGTAAGATCAAACAAGAAGTTAAAATGAAAAACATAAATCAAATGTTATACCAAGAAACTTGAACAAATCTAAAGCAGAAGATTAGCAACCTCTTTTTTTAAAAACAGAACAAATAAGAGTTAAATAAGAAAAACTGAGAGGTGTGAAATTAAGGGATGGTGTGTGATATGGAATCTTATGGGCCCAAACAAGGTCCATCATCCATGATAGAAAAATGGTGCAAAAATATTGAAAGGGTTTGATATAGGCCTACGAGCCCAATAACCATACGGATCAAAGGAGCTAAAAAAAAACAACAATAACAACGTAACCCAACCAACCTCTGATTCTTTCTTTAAGACGCAAATGACCAACCTCACACGGTTAAACCACATCATCTCATTCATTCTTCTTTTAAAACGAAAATGAAAATCAGAAACAAGAAAATGAAGGTCAAGACAAAAACAACCACGGTAAAATGAAAGAAGCTCAACAAATCATACTCCAACCTACTCGCGATCTCGTCCGTCACGGTTTCGTCTCTTAATCTCTCTCGCTCGTCCTTTCCCTTCGGTTCACATGGTTCTCGTCACAGGTTCTGTTTTAAGTTTTTCGACCTTGGTTCCTCTCTTCAGTTTGTTTAGATATGGTTCGATTCTCTCCTCTTCTCCCTCTTTCTGATTTCATCTCGCTGTTTCTCGGTGTTTATGGGGATGGGGTTTTGAATGGTTGTGAATGAGTTGTGGGTAAGGTTGGTTTAATGGAGGATGAGGTTTTGGAATGATGAAGGTTCGGTTGTTGTTGAGAGATTTAGGGTGAGGTTGTTATGAATAGAGAAGAGCTGAAGATTTGATATTGAGAAGTGGAGAGTGGGAGTTTGCGAACACTGTTGTTGTGGGTTGGTGAAAGTTTGGTCGATTTGGGTTGTGGAGAAGAGAGGTTTTAGGTCAAACGGTTGGAGGCAAAGGGTTGGTGAGGTTCAATTTGTGTGGAAGAAATCAGCGAGAAGCAGGGAGTATGCGGGTTTTTTTATGAGGTGATGGTGGTTTCACGTAGTCTGCGGTTTGCGGGCGATTGAAGGAGGGTGAGTAAGGTTGGGTGATGAGAAAAACGAAGAGAGATTTTGAGATGAGGATGAAAGAATGTTTGAGGGAGCTTCTGAGTTCTTGAGGGATTTTTCACAGCGCTTTTAGGTTCCCTCCCCCTCTATGTTCTGTTCTTTTTAAATCAATTTAAGAAACTTGTTGATGAAGTATTATGGTACAATTGGATTTGTCATGTAGCTCTTGACAAGTTGTTTTCAATGGTTCAGGTCTTTGTTTTGATGTGTATGTGTGCAATTGATGCAGGAAATCACAGGTTTGTTATTTTGATGAAAAATTTTGTTGGCTTGTGCTTTGTCTTGGCTAGGTTTGAAGCAGTGTATGGTAGCAGAGTTGTTTGGCATGTAGTAAGGATGCTTTTTTGGGTTTGCAGAGCTTTGGTCAAGGTTTTGTAGCAAGAAGATAGCAGGGTATTGCAGGATAGTAAATTTGGTTATGAGCACATGATTTTTCAAGGGATGGATTACTTATGTGGGTCGTGTGAATCCACTTATTCAACTCTTTTTTCTCATTTTTTTGTATAATGAAAGAACGATCACTTGTAATGAGTTTTTTTTTCTTTTTTTTGCTTTTTGTAATTTGTGATAGTAATGGGCTTTTCTCTTTTTTTTTGTAAGACTTTTGGGTTTTGTAATTTTTTTTGAATTTTGTGATGGATAATGAAAACTAGTAGGAAAAGAAGGAAATGGTTAAATTGGATATTGACAATGGATTATGAATGGATTTTTTTTTTGATAGTTGGCTTTGGATACGAAATGAATATGGAAATGGATTAGAAAGTGGTTTAATTGAAATAAAATGAATTTGAAAATGGATTTGAAAATTGATCTAAAGTGAAATGGATATTTGGGTATTATTTGAATTGAGTTTGAAATATGGAAGTTGGTTGGAAAAAGAAAGATGGACATAAATGGATTAAAAGAAGGATTAATGGATAATGGATATGGTTTAAAGATTGAAAATGGATAAAGGATGATTAATGAATTTGCAAAAATGGATATCTAATTGGATGAAGGATAAAGAATGGTTAAAAACTAGATATGACTAAAAATAAGAAAATGGATAAAAACAAAAGAAGGAACCTATTTTTTTGGATTTTCTAAATATGGTCAACGGTTGGATGTACAGATGAAAATATACACGGGTAGGACAAATTTGGGGTATGACAATATGTTCAACAAGCTGATCCTTGATCTTGAGAATATTGATGTGAAGATCGATGATGAAGATTAAGCACTATTGTTGTTGTGCGCTTTGCCCAGAACACATGCTCGCTTCAAAGAAACTCTCCTGTATGGAAAGGAGTCTCTGAGCTTTGAAAAAGTTCAATCAGCCTTGTATTCTAAGGACCTGAACGAACGAAAGGAGCATAAACCTTCGACGGTTGGTGAAGGTTTGGCCGTTAAAGTAAAATTCTTGCGAAATGATGGTAAGTTCGACAAGAAGAAAGGTAAAAGTCAGCAGAAGTCTTATAGTGGTGAAACATCTGGTATTCGATGCTATCACTGTAAGAAGGAGGGTCACACAAGAAAGGTGTGACCTGAATGCCTGAAAGATCATGGAGGTAAGGATAATGGCAACACAACCATTGTTCAAGATGACTTCGACTCATCTGATGTCCTTGTGGTTTCAAGCAGCGACTCAAGAAAATAGTGGATTATGGATTCAGGTTGCACTTGGCACATGACTCCAAATAGAGAATTGTAGGAGAAGCTATGTGAACAAGATGGTGGATCAGTGCTGCTGGGAAACAACAAAGCTTGCAAAATGCAGGTATTGGATCTGTGAGATTCAAGCTCCATGATGAGTCAATAAGGTTATTGATTGAAGTCATGTATGTACCTGATTTGAAGAGAAATTTGATTTCTCTTGGTGAATTGGACATGAAGGGATATATTATTCAAGGAGAGAAAAGTATCCTAAGAGTCATGAAGGGGTCGAAGGAAGTCTTGAGAGGCGTGAAGAAACAAGGCTTGTATACCGTTGAGGCTAAAGTTGTAAGTGGTTCGACAAATGTTGCATCCACGAAACCGTTGTCGAAAACAGAAATTTGGCACATGAGATTGGGCCATGTCAGTGAAAGGGGTCTGGTCGAATTGGGGAAACAAAATTTGCTTGGAGGAGACAAAGTCGAAAAACTGAAATTTTGTGAACTCTGTGTACTTGGAAAATCTTGCAGAGTGAAGTTCAACAAAGACAAACAAAGAACTCATGGATCCCTTGATTATATCCATGCTGATCTTTGGGGGCCTGCAAGGTATCCATCACATTCAGGAGCAAGGTATTTTCTATCCATAGTCGATGATTATTCCAGAAAGTTATGGGTATTCATCCAGAAGACTAAGGATGAAACTTTTGAGAATTTCAAAGGTTGGAAGACTCTGATCGAAAATCAAACTGGAAGAAAGGTCAAGAGGTTGAGAACCAACAATGCCCTTGAATTTTGTAGTGAGGCGTTCGACAACTTTTGTGTTGTCTCAGGTATTGCAAGGCACAAAACTACTGCAGGTACTCCACATCAAAATGGTTTGCGGGAAGGTTTAATTGAACTATTTTGGAGAGAGTTAGATGTATGTTGACTAGTGCAAGATTAAAGAAGGTGTTTTGGGCTGAGGCTGTTTCGACAACAACATATCTGATAAATAGATGTCCTTCGATTGCGTTAGATATGAAGACACCTGAAGAAGTTTGGTCAGAACATCCACCTAGTCTCCACATACTGAGAGCATTTGGCTGCGTGGCATATGCTCATATTAGGCAAGACAAGGTCGAACCTAGAGCTTTGAAATGCATGTTCATGGGATATCCTAAAGGAGTCAAAGCTTATAGGCTATGGATCCGAGAGCCAGGTCATAGGAGGTGTATCACCAGTCTAGATGTAGTTTTCAATGAAGCTGAGATGACCTTCAAGAAAACTGATGATGCTGACGAAGAGCTGGAGTAGGGAGAGATTCCTGTTGAGGTGGAGCATGTTGATGCTGAATTACGTATCCCAAATGAAGTCGAAGAAGAAGCAGAAGCTGCTGTCAAAGATGAGGAGACTGATAATGACTACCTGCTAGCAAGAGACAGGTCGAGGAGAGTCATCAAGCCACCTTAAAGACTTGGGTATGCAGATATTGTAGCTTATGCCTTAATCTCTACAAGTGAGGTTCTCGACGAAGAACCTAGAGACTATAAGTAAGTTATGAGGAGTCGAAAGAAGACTGAATGGATGAAGGCCATGGATGATGAGATGAAATCTCTTCTTGATAACAACACCTGGGAACTGATCAAGAAACTTGCTGGAGCTCGGTTAGTCAGCTATAAATGGATTTTCAAAGTTAAGGAAGGAATTAAAGGAGTGGCATCGAAGAGATACAAGGCAAGATTGGTCGCTAGGGGGTTCACTCAGAAAGAATGTGTCGACTTCAATGATGTGTTCTCTCCTGTTGTGAAGCACATATCCATTCGAATGTTGCTTGCCACGGTGGCACAGTTCGACCTTGAACTAGAACAGATGGATGTGAATACTGCATTCTTGTATGGTGATCTAGATGAAATAATCTTGATGAGGCAACCTGAAGGGTGTTTCGAAAAAGGGAAGGAAGATTATGTGTGCAAGCTGAAGAGATTTTTATATGGACTAAAATAATCTCCTCGACAATGGAATAGAAGATTCGACGAGTTCATGGCACGTATGAGTTTCATTAGAAGTCAGTTCGACTAGCGTGTTTACTTCAGATTTCGACCTGGTAACTCATTTGTTATTTTGTTGCTTTATGTGGATGATATTCTAATAGCAAGCAACAATGTCGAAGATGTAATGAAGGTGACGGCTGAACTCAATAAGGAGTTCGACATGAAGGATCTAAGAGCCGCGTCCAAGATTCTTGGGATTGACATCTGAAGATATAGAAAGCAGTCGAAATTATGCTTATCTCAAGAGGAATACCTACAGAAGATTCTCGAAAAGTTTGGTATGTTGAAATCAAAGCCTGTTGTGACTCCGACAAACCCTCAATTCAAGCTGAGTATAGATCAGTGTCCCAGTACTGATGTCAAAAGAGCTTATATGAATAGCATTCCATATGCTAATATAGTGGGTTCTTTGATGTATGATATGGTCTGTACTAGACCTGACATAGCATATGCAGTGAGTCTTGTAAGCAAGTACATGGCGAATCCTGGAAAGGCTCACTAGCAAGCATTGAAGTGGATTCTAAGGTACATAACTAGGTCTCTAAATAGAGTCCTAATTTATGGTGGGGACTGGGTAAAAATAGTAAAGTAGCAATCGAAGGATATATCGACTCTGATTATGCAGGTTGTATGGATTCCAGAAAATCTATTTCTGGATATGTGTTCACTATGTTTGGGACATCAATCATTTGGAAAGAATCACTTTATAAGGTTGTTTCCTTATCAACCACTGAAGCGGAATATATCGCCCTAACTGACATTGTGAAGGAAGCATTGTGGCTTGAAGGTTATACAAAGGAGCTGAAACTTTGATAAGTGCAAATTGTAGCTATTTTTGTATATAAGTTTTGTTGCACTTATCGATACTTTTTGTTAATATTGTTCGAATAAACCTCGCTTTGTTTGTAAATACGTTTACTTTACGTTATAGTGTATATATTGCGTATCGTGTAAATATCATTGAGTTTAATTGATTTTCTCTCATTTTTGTAGGTATTCAAGCAATGATATCTTGTCATATTCATAAATAGCATTGAATAAGCTTTCCAACGCTTCCGACCGTGCGTCAATCCGAGTTACAGTTCAGAAGTTGTGGTCAAAACAAGGGCTGGTGTGCTGTCAAGATCGCTTTGCGAACTTTCCAACGAATGTTCACTTTGCGAACTTTCCAGTGAATGCTCCCAGACTTGAGGCAGTAGAAAAAGGCACCAAAGTTCGCTTTTCGAACTTTCCAGCGAATATTCGCTTTGCGAACTTTTGCAGAATCGCAGAGGCGGTTTAACTGTTACTGAGGCATCAGGTGCCAAATTTTGAAGTTCGCTTTGCGAATAAAAGTTCGCTTTGCGAACTTGACAGATTTTGAAATGATATTTAAGTCATTTCATTCATTTTTTAGGTTATGGTTTGGGTATTTTTTGCTCCCACTCCATCAAACATCATTTTTTCATAGGATTAGCTTAGAAAACAACTATGGAGCTTGCACATGGATGATCCGGGTTGGATTGATCATCGATCCGCGCCGACATACCGGGAGATTTTTGGTTCATTTATCTTCTTCTTTGTGTATTCTTCATTTGTTGGGTTTTGTATATGTATTTACTTTGAACTCATGTATATTTGTCGCCCATGGCGTGTATAAAATTTGATTTACAAATCTTTATCGGTGATTGTCCTTGATTTTTGATTTATGATCGGGGTTTGGGGTGTGTTAGAGATAAACATTGCAAACTTTGATTAGGGATGATTATCTGTTAGTTTCTGGATGCTAGAGATAGATTTAGAGCTAAGAATCTTTATGGGTGTCAAAGCTTAATGCCTCCGTATCTTGAGTCGGGTGTGAGAGTGTCGACGAGGGTAACACGGTTGTTCTCTTAACTCAGTGTGTCAGAGATGAACACTGTTGTGAGCGAGACTGGATGATATTGAGGAGTATTGTAGGTTGAGTATAGCTGGTCAATAGGTGTAAGTTTGTGACGAGTCGATTATGTGCATGCCTGACAAGTTTCTTCTCTTTGAAGAATGAATTCTTTTTGTGTTAATGTTTACTTTTCTGCATTTATTTTAAACCCATTTTAACCCAAACTCATTAACATTTAAATTGTCGAACAACAGTTAAATAGCACCGATCTCTGTGGACACGACATAAATCCCGGAGGGAATTCTTTCGAAAATAATATTTTTGCTTGCCGTTTTACCGCACCAACAAAATGGCGACGTTGCCGGGGATTGGTTTTGATATTGAATTGCATTGTAATAGTTTCGATGTTTTGGAGCTTTGTACATAATTGTTTATATTGTATATATGCTTGTATAGATACTTGTTTTTCTTTTATTTTCCATTATGTTTGTTCAAGTGTTGTATACATTTTGTTCCCGTAACGTTTGTTCAAGTGTTTGGTTAAGACACTTGCTTTTGGTTTGCGCGGTGAGGCATCACCATGGCATGTTTTATCGTTTTTTATTTTGTTATTACTTTTTTATTCTAGCTTAGGTAGTGTGGTGAACATTCATTAAACAAGTTGTACTCGGATTATTCGTAAAATTCTCAAATCTTCACTTTACAACTTGTTTAATCCATTTCCAGTCGGTCTTTTAGTTTGTTTATATTAATAGTTTTTGTGTTTGTCTAAGAGCTTGTTTTGAGTAGCTTGAGGAAATTTAAGGTGATGTTCCAAGTTTGATCATTTCAACTTGCGGATGTATGGTAATGATATTGTTAAGTTTTGTACACGTCCAAGGTATGTGTTTATCACTTTCTAGACTTTAGCATATTCATGATACTTAGACATTTTACAAACTTCCATGCCATTCATTCTTTTGTATACTTGTTCTTGATGTGAATCACTTTAGTTCCCACCCTTTTTGTGAGGTAGCTTTCCATTGTTCATATATGCGCGGAGTACCAACATTCTTGTTCTAAATGGATTTTATTATGCTTAATCTTTTGTTTGTATTAATTATATGAAAGCATGAAAAGGATCAAGGCATTTTGTTTCATTTTGAGCACAACTACCTAACCAAATAGTCATTCACCTTGTGAGCGTGTGATCATTCGTAACCCCTTTGTGTCTTTCTATTATTATCCATTTTGTTTGAACTTAATGCTTGTCTATGAGTATTGAATTCACTTTTTGTATGGATTTTGATTGATTGTTTTTTCTTGAACCCTCAACTATGTGTTGTTGTATGAATTTTTACCTTGAATTAGAAAGTAGGGAGTATTCACATGATGATATGGTTGAATTCAAGTTGGGGAGAGAATGGTTGTTTACTCATTGGTTGGTTTCTATGAGGTTGAAAAAGAAAAGAAAAAAGAGAAAAATATGAAAAAGAAAAGAAAAGAAAAATGTGAAAAAGAAAGAAAAAGAAAATCCTTGAGGAAGGAAACAAAAAGAGTTCAAATAATTGTGCTAAATAAGTATTGTGTGTTGTATAACACTTGGGATTTTGGAAGAAGTTAATTGGAATTTTGTGTTTGAGTCTTTGTGAGTTGATCACTCCCTTAGGTTTAGGCAAGTTTTTGTTTCAATTACCTTTAGAAATTGCCCTTTGTTTGTTTACCCGACCACGCTACAACCTTGAAAGCCCTTGTGATTCTTGCCTTTGTATGTTCAATGTGAATTTTTGGATGAATGCGTAATTTAGTCTTTTGTTTGCAAGATTGTTGTGTGAGTGAAAAATAGCTCATTTTGTGCTTTTCATCTACCGATGATTATTTTTGCTAGGTGTGATTCACGTTTGAACTTGTGTTGTTTTAGGATGTTTGGCATGCTTTTGGTATTTTGCATTTGTTTCGTGACTATGTTGTCGTTGTAGTTTAGTGGTAAGTATTTACTTTGTGTGTACCATTTTTCACTTGAACCATTCATTTGTTTCCGTTTTTCAAAACCTGTTGATTCGTGATTCTTTGGTTGTCACTCTGTTTCTTTGAGTCGCTTGATTCTTGTTTAAGGACAAACAAGTTTAAGTTGGAGAGTGTTTGATAAGTGCAAATTGTAGCTATTTTTGTATATAAGTTTTGTTGCACTTATCGATATTTTTTGTTAATATCGTTCGAATAAACCCCGATTTGATTGTAAATATGTTTACTTTACATGATAGTGTATGTATTGCGTATCGTGTAAATATCATTGAGTTTAATTGATTTTCTGACCGTGTGTCAATCCGAGTTACGGTTCAGAAGTTGTGGTCAAAACAAGGGATGATGTGCTGTCAAGTTCGCTTTGCGAACTTTCTAGCAAATATTCGCTTTGCGAACTTTCCAGCGAATGCTCCTAGACTTGAGGTAGTACAAAAGGCACCAAAGTTTGCTTCCAGTGAATATTCGCTTTGCGAATAAAAGTTCGGTTTGCAAACTTTTGCAGAATCGCAGAGGCGGTTTAACTGTTCCTGAGGCATCAGGTGCCAAATTTTGAAGTTCGCTTTGCGAACTGGACAGATTTTGAAATGATATTTAAGTCATTTCATTCGTTTTTTAGGTTATGGTTTGGGTATTTTTTGCTCCCACTCCATCAAACATCATTTTTTCATAGGATTAACATAGAAAACAACTATGGAGCTTGTACACGGATGATCCGAGTTGGATTGATCATCGATCGACGCCGACAAATCGGGAAATTTTTGGTTCATTTCTCTTCTTCTTTTTGTATTCTTCATTTGTTGGGTTTTGTATATGTAGTTACTTTGAACTCATGTATATTTGTCGCCCATGGCATTGTATAAAATTTGATTTACAAATCTTTATCGGTGATTGTCCTTGATTTTGCTTTATGATCGGGGTTTGGGTTGTGTTAGAGATAAACATCGCAAACTTTGATTAGGGATGATTATCTGTTATTTTCTGGATGCTAGAGATAGATTTAGAGCTAACAATCTTTATGGGTGTCGAAGCTTAATGCCTCCGTATCTTGAGTCGGGTGCGAGAGTGTTGACGAGAGTAACACGGTTGTTCTCT
The DNA here is from genome assembly GCA_022829125.1 of Lathyrus tuberosus. Classification (NCBI taxonomy): domain Eukaryota; kingdom Viridiplantae; phylum Streptophyta; class Magnoliopsida; order Fabales; family Fabaceae; genus Lathyrus; species Lathyrus tuberosus. The sequence continues at coordinate 3,953,873 of JALAZF010000523.1, read as the reverse complement.
CAGCTCAGTGTGTCAGAGATGGACACTGTTGTGAGCGATGCTGGATAATATTGAGGAGTATTGTAGGTTGAGTATAGCTGGTCGATAGGTTTAAGTTTGTGACGAGTCGATTATGTGCATGCCTGGCAAGTTTCTTCTCTCTGAAGAATGAATTCTTTTTGTGTTAATGTTTACTTTTCTGCATTTACTTTAAACCCATTTTAACCCAAACTCATTAACATTTAAATTGTCGAATGACAGTTCAATAGCACTGATCTCTGTGGACACGACATAAATCCCGGAGGAAATTCTTCCGAAAATAATATTTTTGCTTGCTGCTTTACTGCACCAACAAACTTCAAGGTCGAGTTGTCACTGTTAAATGTGATAGTCAAAGTGCAATACACCTGTCGAAATATTCAGCCTATCATGAGCGAACTAAGCACATTGATGTGAGGTTACATTTCGTTAGAGGGGTAATTGAGCGTGGAGAAGTCCAAGTGCTGAAGGTTTCGACAGATCATAATGCTGCTGATATGATCACTAAGACGTTGCCCAGTTGCAAGTTTTTTCACTGTATGCAGTTGATAAAGTTGCTTGAAGGAAGCTAGTTTATTTCTTGATGTCATAGAGTTAGATCCAAGGTGGAGATTTTTGAGATTTTTGGATCGAACTTTAGTTAGCATGTCGTCGAAGTCTGCTCACATGATGTTGTCGAAGGCCTACATGCTGTAGTCGAAGTGTGTTCTAGTATGTAGTTGACGAATTGGGCATTGTGTTAAGGATCTAATTGTTTAAGTTAGCTTGTACCCTAAGTTAGCTTGTAATGGATAATTGTTAAAAAGCTCATTAGTTTAGTATGTTAGGTTTTATTATAAATAACATACTAGTCTCTCATCTTGTGTAGTGAAAAAACCTAATTAGGTGAGAGGGTTATTTGTTATTCTTGAGTACTTGTAATCTGTTTTATAGAGAAAATAAAGAATAGCAGTTATAACCCATCCTTGTTTTTTTTCCTTTGTTTTTCCTTAACCCTAACCCTTGTGTGTTTCTTGATCATAAAGAAACCGTTTATATTTTGTTTCAAGGCATCCTAATTCACAACAATAATCGATTGTAAGAGATGTGCAATCGATTCTCATCTATTTTTCTTAGAAAAATTCCGAAACAAAGCAATTCCTTTTCATGGCACTTTTTCCTGAAATACTTTCTTGAATTATTCCATAATTAGTCTGATTAATTTCAAACATTTCCATGATTTCCAAAGGGTTTCTTTGTGACTATAAATTGCATAATTTTTCATATTGCACGACACCTTTTTCATGAACATGTTTTTTGTTTCTCAAGTTATTGTATCATTTTAACTCAAAATTTTTTCCGCATAATTGTCAAATCATATGTGAAAAAATCTTGAGCACTTTAATGTTTATATTCTATTGACTTGTTCATTGAAAGAGAAGAATAAACTTTCATACATCAGAAAAGCAACATAGTATCAATTTCATCATAATTGCTACAAAGTGTGTCTTTAGTACATTTCATACAAATTGCTGTATATTTCACTATTGTTGTGGTTCTTGCAAATAGGAAAAGTTGTTTTTCTATTTGTTGGAAAGGTACTTTGAATCGGGGTGATTCAAACTGCATCATTGTTGTTGGTGTTTTGGAAAATCAAGGAAGTGATTTACTTCTTTGTTGTTGTTAGAAGATTGTAGGAGAAGTCTTGGTGTGAGGTTTGTACAAAGATCTAACAATAGTGAAAATCTCACACAGGGAGTGAAGGGACTAGATGTACCATTGATTGATAAGGGGGACTATATTTCTCTGTGTTCATTTACTTTATTGCATTAATTTTTTTGCATATCACTTTTTATATCTTAAACCACATAAATAAATTTATCACTTCATTACTCATAAAACAAGTAAAAGTAAACTAGATATTTCTTACGTAAAAAAATTGTTACTTTCTCTCTAAAAATCATTAAGCCTAATTCACCTTTCTCTTAGGTTGTGCATTCTAATACTTATAAAAACCACGATTCGGGGGAACGAACAGTCACTCTAGAAGTGATTTTGATCCCCTCCCCTTCGTAAATATTGAACCAAACACTTTTCACTTAAAATATTTCCTCTCCTCCCAAAACTCTCAACCAACCAGACTCTTAAATACAACTGCAGAGATTAATTTCTCAAACCAATAAAACATTTTATAATTTATTTTTGAAATGGTTAACTTGTTCATATATTTTTCTGGCAATTACTACGATAATTACTACAAAGGTTGTCATATTCACCAGAGTCTATCTATAATCTAGATAGATATTTGAGTTCAATACGTTAGAGTCTATAAAAAAATGATTTTTATACAAATTTGGCAATAACATAAACATTCTAATTTCAAATTCAATAATAAAGTTGTTAAAATAAATATAAAAAAACAAGAAAATTATTAAGATAAGATCCTACTTAGACAAAAATCATAAAACATGTTAATGGATTCAAACATTCAAACCTACCAAAAATCTTGTCAATTAATACAATCATTAGACAGCTAAACATGTTTTTTATTTTGTTGCAAAAATTACCCTATACTCGTAAATTTGTCTCAGACTCGTGAGTCTTATTAAATCTATTCGAGTATGAGTGAGTATATCACAAATTTTTTTCCGAATGTAAATTAACTTGTTTTTGAGGCTCGAAAACTTGTTAGACTCTAGAGGAAACTTTTTGGTAAATTTTAGTGAAACTGAAGCTTTTAATTATAATTCTAGTGAACAAGCAATAGTTTTATTTCCTTTAAATTTACCTTTTTATTAATATTTAAAACTTATTCCGAGACATGAAAAGTTAAAGTTGAACGCACAGTATTTTTAGTGAGACTATCATTCACAATAGTACTTTGAGAATTTGTTAGTTATTGTTTCCACACAAAAAACAAAGATATTGTGTCAGAATATAACTGATAATTAGGTAAGTTCATTTGTGTTTTTTTAAATATAAATCGGATTTTCTCCGCACACAAGGATTAATTCTTCAAGTAGTGTAAAACTATAATAGACGGTAAGTTTTTTATAAAAGATTTAAGCCTGATGTGTGCCTAAGACTGTATTCGAACCCATAACTTATGATTAAGCTGGACGAGACCCCGTCATCTTATCTAAGTACTATCAGGTTTTGCTCTGTAATATGAAAACGTTCACCTGCAGCCGAACATTATATTATCTGACTCCTCATAAATATTTTATTGTTTTAAAATTGTCAATTAAAACTATTTATTCAAAATGCCAACAATTGTTTCATTAAAGATATTAATTCAAAGTGTCTAAGTTTTTTAGAGAGAGATGCTCTCCTGTCTCTTTAGAAATTTCTCCCCAAACCTTTTAAGGTTTGGTGACCGCCTCCCAGCTTCATTGTGGCTCTCCTCTCCCGTTTTTATAATGGTCACCTCCTCCTATATTCATAGCATTACCCCACTCCTTTCAACTACATCCAAATGCTCTTATCAAAACCAACTCACTCATCGATTACTCCCTTTCTTCATTTTGAACCACCATCAATCCTCTCTTCCCAGTGATGTGGCCGCCATCGGAGCCACTACCACTAAGAAATGAGGAGTTTGCAGTGGTAGGTTTTCACATCTCAAGCTTTACAACAATGAAGATACCTCTCTCTCTCTTTCTCTCTCTCTCTCTCTCTCATTCTCTCTCTCTCTCTCTCTCTCTCTCTCTCTCTCTCTCTCTCTCTCTCTCTCTCTCTCTTTCTCGTGTAACTGTTCACCTCCAATGTCGACAACCATTAGTCTTCCTCCAAAGTCGCCATGGATTCTCTACACCTTGCATCCTTGTCAGATTTGTCTACTTCTACTTCTGTTTATGTTTATGTGTTTGTGATTCTGTGTCTTTGTCTTTTGAGGTCTAAGTTTGCACTCATGGTGATTCACAAAAAGCCTTAAAAGTGTTTTGTGCCATGGAACATCGTCTACATTTCCTCTATTCATCCATTAATCTTCGAACATTCGATAAAAGTGAACAATATTGAGACTAAAGATAGTCGAAATACGCAAACACATGTCAAAGAAATCATCCATAATTGAATTTGGAAAAGAATGTGGATTCTTTTTTCTATCTTAATTGCCATTGATCGTGTTCGTAAGAAATTGGTTGACAAGATGATAAGTTAATGCTTTTGCTTATGGTTTGATTGTGTCCTTTTAGCTTGTGAACATTCTATATGTAACGTCTGATATCTGTTATAACAAGGTTATAATGAGTTACTGAATAAAATGTATAACATCGTTCAACATATTAAAGAAAGATTACAACACCTTAAAGAAAACCTACACAACGCGCATCCGAAGGGAAACATCACACATGAAGCCCTTTCAACGAGAAGTTAAGTCGTCGTTCCTTGTTGGACGAGAATATGAAGTATTCAACAATCTAGAGGGATGGGGTGAATAGGCCTCCCAATTAAAAACCTTAGTTGAAAATAGTTTTGAAAAACCTTTTATTAGAGTTTAAAAAACAAAATGATTTGTGCGGTAGAGGCAATTTTTTTGCATATAAAGAGATTATGCTTAGAAATTGGAATTCACACATAATGGCTTAATCGGTAAACAATACAATAAAGATAAAATAGAAGAATCAACCAAAATAAAAAGCAAGTGCAATGTATTGAATTTATATAAAAAAATCTACACAAGATGTGCATTTGTAAATATCAATATAATGTAGATTCTACAATCACAACTAACTGTTTAATCACCAACAAGACAAATTCCAAGTTCCAATTCTAACAAAACCTACGCCTTACAAATAAATGCTACCAAGGAAAACCTAATGACATGCAATTCTATGAAAGCGATAAAGAACAACCAAACATGCAATTTCTGCGAAATTAAAAAGGATATATATATATATATATATATATATATATATATATATATATATATATATATATAGTGATAGAGGGATAGATAGGTAGATAGATAAATAGGTAGATATATAGATAGATAGAGATATAGATAGAGATAGAGATAAATAGATAGATAGATAGATAGAGATAGAGATAGATAGATAAATATATATATAAAGAGAGAGAGAGAGAGAGAGAGGTAGAGGTTTATATTGAGATTTATAATGGTTAAACTATTATACTCACTAAGCTTAATTGACTATTCGATGGTTTCCCATAGAAAATTTTGGTATTCAAATTTCATTTGTGACAAATTACACGAGTTTTATCACAATCACAATATACAAATAACGTAAAAATATAATAATCTTCTATTTAAATCCGTTGATTCGTACGCAATAACTGAACTGAATTATTGTGAAATCTTCATGTGAAATTGTCTTGAATCTTCCAGCCCTAACTACTTGCTTCAAATTCTTCGTTTTGTAGCGATCTTTCTTTGACCCTAATAGTATCTTAAGCGTTGTTCTGTCAAAATATTGAGAAGAACTACCACCTTGTCTGTAAATTTCACACAACACTACCAAGATGAACATAGAGAGAATAACTTTCTTATTTTCCACTATTATTGTCAAAACCAACCACAACACCACACACGTTGCGAACATCTGTAAAGAAAAGTGGAAAACTCACCTCGTCGGAGCCTCGCAGGAATTTGGGTTTCTCGTTGGAAAGTTCATAGTGGTCATCATGTTCTGTGTCTAGGTAGCCTTTAATGATTGTCATTTCTTGATTTTCTTTATATTGTTATGTTTCTGAATACCTCATGATCATTAAGCATCACTACATTGCACAAAAACACTAATAATTTGAATTTTGGAAAATCAAGCCTTATGCATCCTGATGTAAACGACTAATTTTCAAATATTTTAGTTGTTGATTATTGATTTTTAAGCATGTCATTGTGTTAGTGAGATCAAGTAGATGAATTTTTATTATTCATTTGTGTGATTTCGTGAAAATTTGAGATAGTTACATGTAGATTATAGTGTGCTTTTTTTCAAATTGATTGGGTGGGTCCCACATGGGCCATTTGTCCCCTTTTTATATTATACTTTTTATTTTATTATTATATACATTTTAATATGTTTGTTTGTTTTTGTTGAAGGGCCTTGAGCCCAATTCACTTATTTTTATACTCTCATCACAACTCATGCATAATTGCACCCTTCCCTTTATTATTTTTTTGTTTTTATTTTATTTTATTGCTTTATTTTATTTTATTATTAATTAATTAAATAAATTGCAAATAAAATCAACAATCACTACAACAAAAGTAAGTTATAACATCGCACCTTAGACAGCGCTTTTCTTAAAAGCGCTGCTATAGGTTAAAAAAACGGATACTATTCATTTAAAAAAATAAAAGCGCAAAAAAATATAAGACCTTAGACAGCGCTTTGGTCAAAAGCGCTTTCTAAAGTCTTATTAATTTAAAAAAAAAAATAAACGAAAATATTAGACAGCGTTTTTCCTAAAAGCGCTTTCTAAAGTCTTAAAAATAAAAATAAAATAAAATCAAAAGCGCTGTCTAAGGCCAACCTTAGACAGCGCTTTTAAAAGCGCTTTCTAAGGCCCACCTTAGAAAGCGCTTTTATGAAAAGCGCTGTCTAAGGTCTAATTAAATTAAAATATATGAATAGTCAGTATTCATTTTCATATTTCCGCTCTTTCTTCTCCCTTTCTCCCATGCGAACTGAACCCTTGCGAACTCAAAACTTTCACCGTCCTCCACCGTCGTCGTTCGTTGTTGCCGTCCGTCCTCCACCGTCGTTGTTGTATTACCGTCCGTCCGTTGCCGTCGTTGTATTGCCGTCCGTTGCCGTCGTCATTGCCGTCGTTCGTTTATGCTCTTTGTAACTGATACATTTCGTTCTTGCATTGCCGTTGTTACCGTCGTTAAAGGTACGTCGTTGTTGTGAAGAATAGGGTTTTGTTGCTTTACATTGTTTTTGTAGGGTTTTGTTGCTTTACAATGTTGTAGTGAATGAGTATGTTTGATGAGTTTTGTTAATGAAGTTATGTTGGCAGTTTTGTTAATGAAGTTAATTGCTTTGTATTGTCAGTTAATGATTATTGTTTAGGTCGAAATTAGTTGGACTGTTGTTGGAATTTGAATTGTTAACATGCTAGTTTAGGTTAGTTTTAGTGAGCTAAATGCTTTGATATTTGGACTGCGAAAGCTAGAAGTTAGAAAATCTGTTGATGTTAGAAGTTTGGACTGCGAAAGTTGATTGTTATGTTTAGACTAAAACTCTTAGTTTGGACTTGTTATGCTAATGTTAAATTCTTTCTAACTGTTAGAATTGTTAGAGGTTACTTGACATTGTTAATTATGATTTGCGTCTATTTATGATGGCGGTTGTTTGGATGATGCAATGATTTTAAAATTAAAATAGCATTGTTCTTAAAAAAAAATTATAGCATATTGTGTCATTATAGCATTGTTCTTCAAAAAAAATTAAAATTTTCGAAAGAGGTGAAACTTTTAATAAAGGAGCTGAGAGATTCCATCACTTTATCAATTTAGTCTCTGTCAACATAGATAGGTTAAGTGTGCATGTGAGTGAATAGTGAAAGGAACCATCAAGAAATATATTACCGACCACCTACCACTTGTGTCAAAATAAATACAGTGTGAGTGAGTGACCTAAGAGAGAAGCACAAGAAAAGTAGCTAAAGATTAAATTCTAGATATAAGCTTTCCTAGTTACTTTTCTGCATAATTCACTCCTTCATTTATTTTCGTACAAAAAATAGCAGTTACATATCAAACACTATCAAACTTGTTCATTTCTTGATTAATATGGTTGAATTAATGTTATTTGGTTAAATTAATAAGTAGGAAAACCATGGATAAAAAATGGATGGATGCCGATCGATTGTCCAAAGAGTACGAGAATGGGGTATTGGATTTCGTTAAGTTTGCTGTTCAACACGTTAAAGACCCCAGTCGAATGGACTGTCCTTGCTTGGGTTGTTGTTATGTGGGTAAGGTTGACGCAGATGGATTGAAATCGCATTTACTGATGAATGGAATTGATCGAAGTTATAAGTGTTGGATACATCATGGTGAGAAAATTAACGAGAATGTTGAACCGACGGGGAAAAGTAATACGACCTATGCTTCAGATGACAAAGACACGGAAACATACGATTGTGATCGAGTCGAAGAGATTACAGAAGCAGTTGTAGAAGATCTTCATGATTGTCCCGAAATGTTTGAGAGGTTGGTAAGCGATGCAGAGAAACCGCTCTATCAAGGTTGCACTAAATTCACAAGACTGTCTGCGGTATTGAAGTTGTACAACTTAAAGGCGGGCAATGGATGGTCGGATAAAAGTTTCACAGAGTTGTTGGCCCTTTTGAGAGAAATGCTACCGGAGGATAATGTTCTTCCTAATCGAACCTATGAGGCCAAAAAAATGTTGTGCTCTATTGGCATGAGCTATGATAAGATACATGCTTGTCCAAACGATTGCGTTTTGTTTCGAAACGAATATGCATCGTTAACTGAGTGCCCTAAATGCGGTTTGTCTCGATATAAGAAAAAATTGTCTCCAGCCAAGGTCTTATGGTATTTTCCTATAATACCGAGATTTAGGCGCATGTTTCGTAGTGAAACCGATGCAAGACACCTGACTTGGCATGCAGATGAAAGAATTATTGATGGAAAGTTGCGACATCCGGCTGATTCACCACAGTGGTCGAAAATTGATAATGATTATCCTGATTTTGGAGAAGAAGCAAGAAACCTTCGCTTGGAATTTCCTACTGATGGAATGAACCCGCATGGTCTTCAAAGTATCTCACATACCACATGGCCTGTGATTCTTATGATTTATAACCTACCTCCGTGGCTATGCATGAAGCGTAAGTACATGATGTTATCTATGTTAATCTCTGGGCCTAAACAACCAGGGAATGACAATGACGTATACTTGACACCTTTGATCGAAGATTTAAAGATATTGTGGGAGAACGGTGTGGAGGTTTATGATGGATATAGGAAAGAAAGTTTCAATTTGAGGGCGATGTTGTTTGGCACAATTAATGATTTTCCAGCTTACAGGAATCTATCAGGGTACAGCATAAAAGGTGAAAAAGCGTGTCCTATTTGTGAAGATAAAACAGTTTCGAAGCGATTGGTGTTTGGTCATAAGAATGTCTTTCTCGGTCATCGTAGATTCTTAAATGCCAAACATCACTACCGTGGGCGGAGACAAGAATTCAAAGGAGACACCGAACAAGGTAGAGCTCCACCTATGTTGTCAGGTGACCAAGTTTTTAAAAAGGTGAAAGATATGCGTACTGAGTTTGGCAAACCTTTTGCACATAAGGTTGTCAAAGGTGGGTGGAAAAAGAGGTCGATATTTTTTGAATTGCCATATTGGAAGTCTTTGTATGTGAGACATTTTCTCGATGTTATGCATATTGTGAAAAATGTATTTGAAAGTGTTATTGGTACGCTACTCAATATAAAAGGAAAGACTAAGGATGACCTTAAAGCAAGAAAAGACTTAGTAGCGATGGGGATTAGAACTGAATTAGCACCCGTGAAGAAAGGAAGACGAACATATCTACCACCTGCTGCTTTTACTCTGTCTAGAAAGGATAAGAAAATATTGTGTAAGTTTCTGAGTGGAGTTAAAGTTCCAGAAGGATACTCTTCAGATGTCAGAAGACTTGTGTCTATGAAAGGCCTCACGTTAAAGAGTTTAAAGACACACGACTGCCATGTTATAATGGAACACTTTCTACCAATAGGTATACGTTCTATTTTACCAGTGAAAGTAAGAAACGCCATAACTAATTTGTGTTTTTTCTTTAGGTCAATTTGTAGTAAGGTAATCGATCCCGATATCTTACCAACACTACAAAAAGAGATAGTTATTACCTTGTGTGAGCTTGAAATGTATTTTCCTCCCTCTTTTTTTGACATAATGGTACATCTAGTTGTTCATCTTGTGAAAGAGACACAATTGTGTGGACCAGCTTATATGAGATGGATGTACCCTGCTGAACGTTATATGAAAATATTAAAAGGGTACGTGAAAAACCGAAGTCGACCAGAGGGGTGTATTGTTGAACGATACATTATTGAAGAAGCGGTTGAGTTTTGTACTGAATATTTGTCCAATGTTCAATCGATTGGACTCCCCAAAGCTCATATTTTCGAAAAAAAGGATGGTAAAAAATTAATTGGAAATAAAATTGTGACAGTATCAAGGGATGAACGGGATCAAGTGCATTTGTATGTTCTGCACAATGATAATGAGGTTGAGCCATATGTTGAGATGCACAAGGATGTACTCCGAAGGTTAAATCAGAACAGAAATGAAAATTAGATAGTACGAGAGCACAATCAAAGTTTCATACAATGGTTAAAGGATCATATTTATTCGAAGCGCTCTTCAGATCCTGCTTCAGTAACAGAAAGGTTGAGATGTTTGGCATATGGTCCAAGTTTGCATGTGTATTCTCATAGCGCATACGCAATTAATGGATACACATTTTATACGAAAGAACAAGACGATAAAAGTACTATGCAAAATAGTGGTGTCACCGTCCTAGCTGAAGCAATGCACATATCAAGTATGAAGGACTTAAACCCCAAATATGCAAATCTGTCATATTTTGGAGTTATTGAGCACATTTGGGTGTTTGATTACGAGAAGTTTCAGATTCCAATCTTTGGTTGCAAGTGGGTAAATAGTAGTGGCATACGAATGGATAAGTCTGGATTTTTGCAAGTGGATCTTAATAGGGTGGGGTACAAAGATGAGCCTTTTATTATAGCATCTCAAGCTAGACAAGTGTTCTATGTCACTGACCCGACGAGTACGAAATGGTCTATAGTGCTTCTATCTAACAAAGTGGTTGATGATAGCGGTGTAGATCAATGTGATATTGATGTTGAGAATGAGTCATGCATTAGACGGAATGAGTTGAATAGAAATGATCAAGATGAGGATCTTATAGCGGATGAGTCATATATCAGAAATGACCATAACGAGGGAATTTGGATCCATTCATCCGTCCGCATTGCTAAGAAACAAGTAATTCATATTCCAACCAAGAAAAGAAAGAGATGTCATAAACCTTTGTTAACCTTAATGTGTAGATTCAAAGATTTTACGAGCATTTTATTTTCATTTTTTACATGGTAATGTTATTTAGACTCCAACAAGATCCAAAACAAAGGATAAGCGGATTCCGGAGCATACCGAGTCCGTTGTCTCAAAAAAAGAGGTACATCACAATTATATGATATTTATGCATAGAAAATGATAAATTGGATATCTTATACTTCATCTAACAAATTATATGATATATAGCTGCCTGGTAAAGTGATTAGCAACGTTTCAACGCAAAAAAATGTTGGTGACAAGAATACCAGGGTTAGAAAACAACCTGTCTCCAAGTTTAGGTCGTGCCTCCAGACGTTTCTACAATTTACAGATATTCTGACTGGAGGTACTCGTCTTATACATATGGAGAAAGGTATCTATGGCTTTGAATATGAGCAGAATATTGGTAATGAAGACTTCGATGAAGTTTTCAATCATGGAGAATTGGGTGTCACTGTTGTCAATACATACGTCAGGTATATATCCGATCTACTTTGGTATATTAATTGAACAACTTATTTACTTTATGTTTCAAATGAATAGTCTAATGTTAATGATGTTTTTATTTAAGGTTTCTGTATGACAAAGTTATGCGCCCACAAGGATTGCAGCAAAGATTTGCATTCCTATGCTCGGCGTCTGTCAACTTAACCTTAATATTAACTAAAACAGATGAGGTCCTGGCGTATGTACGCGACATCTTTATGAACAACCAAGAAACGGAAAAGTTGTTTTTTTTACCGTTTAATACTGGGTTAGATTTTCATTCTAAATTCATCTATTATAGTTTTTTTGTATTTTGACGTCGTGTAGAAAGTTTCCATCTAACACTTGTTTAATCTTACAGTGGCCATTGGTTGTTGGTCGCAATCAATCCTAGCAGAGCAATGGTGTATTATCTAGATTCGTTAGGAAATGATTGGACAACATACCCGGATATGAAGAACTGTATTGACACGTAAGTGAGATTGTTCTAAATATGAATGTGTATATTTATTTGTTTATTTATTTATTTATGTGAATTGTTCTAAATATTCATTTATATTTTATTACACAATACAAGCTTTCCTAGCACTACAAGATGGCCCACTACCATTGCGGAGAGTCAACCCCATTATTACATGGAATTATGTGAAGGTATATTAATTATCACATGTTTTATTATATTAGTGATGCTACTTGATAAAACTTAGGATTTATCCATATTTTCTTTTCATTTGTAGTGTCCTCGGCAACGCAATCAAATAGATTACGGCTATTTCATGTTGAGATTTATGAGAGACACTCTTTTGTTGGATCGAATAGAGATTCCATCCGATGTATGTATTTCTAACTTATGAGTTATTTTAATATTAACACATATCTCTCATGTCTAATGAAATAGTTAAAACTAAATCAAACTATGTTATATTATTTTGTAGTACTTTGAAGAAGTCAAGTGTGCTAATTACTCAAAGACTCAATTGGATGAAATCAAAGAGGAGTGGTGTCAATACATTATGGAGCTCGGAATTTTACAATGTATAATATTGTACTCTTACTTTAATTGATGAGAATTTAAATATGTGTAACTTTGTTTATGTATTCTTTTAATTGAATTACAATCTTTGTGTTTTCAGGACCTATAATGTAGCTTTGAAGCAATGCTTTGGTTGGATGCAAAAGTATTAGTATACGTAATATGTGCATTTGTAGAAAAAATGTAATGATTTGTAATTATAAATAGGTGTATATATAATTTTGGTTTGTAATTTTAAATATATATATTGGTTTGAATTGCCAATTGTTTTGCATATATAATTTTGGCGTAAATTGTCAATGGTTTGAATTGCCAATTTCTGAAAAAAATTGCTGGTTGAAAAACAGGTCAAATTCTGGTTGAAAAAACCTGGTAAAAATTGTGGTTTAAAAAAATTTATATAAAATTTTTCGTATACCTTAGACAGCGCTTTTGGAGAAAGTGCTGTCTAACGTAGGGCTTAGAAAGCGCTTTTGACAAAAGCGCTGTCTAAGGTAGGGATTAGAAAGCGCTTTTGACAAAAGCGCTGTCTAAGGTATACCTAAAAAAGTTCAAAAAGGTTGACCTTAGACAGCGCTTTTAGTGAAAGCGCTGTCTAAGGTATACCAAAAAAATGTCAAAAAAGGTAGGGCTTAGACAGCGCTTTTGGTGAAAGCGCTGTCTAAGGTATAACAAAAAAATGTCAAAAAGGTGAGGCTTAGAAAGCGCTTTTTCCAAAAGCGCTGTCTAAGGTATACCTTATAATGTCAAAAAGCGCTGTCTAAAGGTACCATAGACAGCGCTTTTCATTAAATATACCCCCCTTTAGACAGCGCTTTTGGTATTACCCAAAGCGTTGTCTAAACCTATAGCAGCGTAGGTTTATACAGCGCTTAAAAGCGCTGTCTAAGGTCTTTTTTGTGGTAGTGAATTCTCTAAAATAAAAATTAAGTACTTGATCAACATCAAGTAATTTTCGAAAAAGTATTCCATCATTCTTTCATCAAAATCAAAATTTTTTCCATATCAAAATCAATTAATTTCTAAAATAACGCGAATCAAACACTTGATCGATATTAAGTTCATTTCAAATTTTATCGCCTCAAAACTTCTTTCGTAATAAACATCGGATGAAAAAGGTTAGGTTGAACGTACTTGTCCCTCCTAATCCCGAGTATTCGTGTGATGAGCGTACCTAGCCATCGTTCGAATATTTGTTGTCCGCATCAAAACACATTAAATAGTCGAATCGAGTATATTCTTTCGTGGACGAAAAAGACTAAGTTGAATGTACTTGTCCCTCTTAGTCTCGAGTGATTGTGTGATGGCCGTAACTAGTAGGGATGACAATGGATAAAATTTGGGCAGGATATTACAGTACCCGTCCCCATACCTGAGTTTTAAAAATTCCCGTACTCGAGCCCATACCCATTGTTAGGTGCTAAATTGTGTTAATATTTAGTTTAGTTTTTAGCACCTTTTTGTGATCTTTATTTGATAATCGATGCTTTTTTCCATTGTTTCCGGTTAATAACCGTAGTATAGTTAATTACATTAGTAGACTTATTTATTTAACTTTTGTGTTTTAATTGTAGGTTTTTACATGGAAAGGTGAAGCTTGGAGCAAGGAAGACCCCTTAGAAGCAGTTTTTGAAGAAAGCAATTTTTGGAGCATGCTTGTAGCGCGCTAAGCGCGGGGATGGAGCTAGTTACAGAGAGTAGCCCACTTAGCGCGGTCTTGAGCCCGCTAAGCGCGCTCCTAGGTCGGTTTAGCAATAAATGAGACCGCGCTTAGCGCGCTCTGCGATTCTCAGCCCCCTTATAAATAGACTTTTCAGTATTTTTCTTGGGATCTTTTGATAATTTTGAGAGCAAAATACATTGTAAACACTGTAGCATCTCATTTTGGAAGATTGGAAGCATCATTCGTTGAGAGATCGTCATTGATGCTTGATATTCTTCTTCATCTTCTTATTTGTTTAGCTTCCATGACAATGGAGAGCTAATTTTCCTTTTATGTCAAGGTTAGATAGTAGATAAACCTTTCTTTTGCATGTATATGTATTGATTCTAGCTTGTGAACTCTTGGATGATGAATGTATGATGAAAAACTTTGTTTCTATGGTTTATTCTTTGTGTTGGTTCATGATTGAGAAATGTGTTCTTACTCTTTATCTAGATTTTTCATCCATCAATGCACATTGGCTAGAGATAGTTATGTGGGTTGATGTTCACAAAATATTGAGCTTGAATGTTGTCATTTTGATAGTTTGAGTGAGAGATCATCAAAGGATCAAAATGGGAAAACTCACAATATGTGTTAGAGATAAACATATTGGGAGGATATGTGATTGTATTTATCGTTTAACCGAGTTCATTAGCTTTATCGATTATATACGTGCAAAATGGTTTATCGAACCCTAATCTTGACATTCTTTTTATAAATCGTCAAAACAAATCTTTTTACCGCTATTACTTAAATTTGAATGCAAACGTTCCGACTAAAAACAACCAAAACCCCTTGTTACTTTGAAGTTTAAAATGTATACAACTGTAGAACGGCTGCGATATCACGAACAATCTCTGTGGATCGATAACAAAACCCTAACTCTATTTGTATTTCAACAAATTGGCGCCGTTGCCGGGGATTGTTAATTGATATTGCAAGCATTGCAATCGTTGTGAAGTTTTAGACTTGTGAAAACTTTTCTTGCGCTTGTTGATTTGTTTTGTTTAGTGTGCAGACTTTGTTTATGCGAGGGAAACTACCGACGGACCAACTTCTATTCGATCCCGAGATTGAAAGAACCGCTCATAGGCTCAATAGCAGAACTAGATGGAGGATGCAACTAGCTAGACAAAGGAAAGAACAAGGAGAAGGTTCGACTTCTACACCACCACCAATTCCACAGTTCACGCCGATCACGGAGCATCCACCACCACCACCACCCGTGTCCACACCATGTGTGAATAGTCTACGTCACAACGCTCAGTTTGCTAACAATAATCAAGGAAGGCAAGCTGAGATGAAAACTGTAACTTTGAACTTGTTGTATGGAAGTCCGTTCACGGGAATGGATCATGAAGACCCTTTAGCTTTTCTCACCAAATTTTATGAGATAGCGTTAGCGGCCGGAGTCGATCAAGCGCAAGAGTTACCTCTTTTCAAGAGACTATTTCCTCATGCTTTGGTTGGCAAGGCTAAGGATTGGTATCTTGATCAAACTCCCGCTGTGATGACCGATTGAAATATTCTGGAGGAAAAATTTATAGAACGGTTCTTTTCTCACAACCATTTTATGGAGTCAAAAACTGCAATTTCTGTGTTCTCTCAGGGCACTAATGAATCTCTGAATGAAGCATGGCAACGATTCAAATCCATGCTTCAAAAATGCAAAGGCCACGGGTTTGACGAGTTAACACAAATTCACATCTTCAAGCATAATCTCCAACCAAATTGCAAGACATTATTGGATGCTACTTCTGGAGGATCTTTGTTATCAAAGAGTACCGAAGAAGCTACGGATATCATCAATAGAATGGCTCTCAATGATCTTCAAAGTCAAAGCCGTAACAACTCGCAAAAGAAGCCCGTGGTACTTGAATTGGGAACTAATGATGCAATCCTAGCACAAAACAAGCTTATATCTCAACAAGTGGAACTTTTGACTCAACAAATTAAGGAAATGAAGGAACCTAGCAAGAGTAAACAAGTTGCTTGTTGTGAACTTTGCAAAGGAGAGCATGACACTGGATTTTGTCCTCCTTCGGGATTTGAAGAAATGAACTACATGAATAATCAACAAGACTATCAAGGAAGACAACAACAACAACAACCTTATCAACAACACAATCCTCAACAACGTTACCAAGGCAATCAAGGATATCCACCGAGGGGGAACTATCAAAATAATCAAGGTTATGGTGGTGGTTCTTCAAGCCGGCAAAATCCGTATCAACCTCCACCACCTCCGGTTGCTAACTCTAAGTTGGAAGACACTTTGACCCAATTCATGCAAATGTCTATGGCCAACCAAAAGAGTAGTGATGCGGCGATAAAGAATCTAGAAAATCAAGTGGGGCAACTTGCCAAGCAAATTGCCGAGCAACAATCGGGTCCTTCATTCTCCGCAAATACTCAAGTGAATCCTAAGGAGCATTGCAAGGCAATCGTTACTAGAAGTATGAAGGAGTTGGCAAAAGAAAATGAGAAAAAGGTGGAAGAAGAAAAAATTGATGGTATTGTTGAGGAGGATAGTGATGAGGAAGTAGTTGAAAATAAAAATAGTGATGAGGTTGTGGTTGAAAAGAAAAATGATGATATTGTTGAAGTTAAAAATGAAAGTGTGGAGGAAGTGAAGAAAAAAGAGAAACATGTGAGAGTTAAGAGGGAGAAGGAGATGATAAATTCGATACCGATTCAAAATATGCCTTACCCTCATGTGCCGACAAGGAAAGAAAATGCTAGGAAATACTCAAGATTCATGGATATCTTTAAGCAACTTCAAATCAACATCCCTTTTTCCGAAGCTCTAGAGCAAATGCCGAAGTACGCCAAATTTATGAAGGATATTCTTACAAAAAGGCGGAAATATTCAGAGCCAGAAACCGTTGTTCTTGCGGCAAATTGTAGTACTATTATTCAAAGAACTCTTCCGAAGAAAGAGGCCGATCCGGGGCGAGTTACCTTACCCGTTACAATTGGTAATGTCTTTGTTGGAAATGGCCTTATTGATTTGGGCT
Organism: Lathyrus tuberosus; assembly: GCA_022829125.1. Classification (NCBI taxonomy): domain Eukaryota; kingdom Viridiplantae; phylum Streptophyta; class Magnoliopsida; order Fabales; family Fabaceae; genus Lathyrus; species Lathyrus tuberosus. Next base: position 3,936,548 of record JALAZF010000523.1, on the reverse strand, counting down.
CAAGCATCAATATCATTCCATTATCTATTGTGAAAAAGCTTGGGAACATTGAAATTAAGGGCATCCGGATGACATTGCAATTGGCGGACAAATCTACCACTCATCCGATTGGGTTGGCGCAAGATGTGTTGGTGAAAGTTGACAAATTTTTCTTTCCGGTGGACTTCATTGTTATTGACTTGGAAGAGGATGATGATGCTCCTCTTATTCTTGGACGGCCTTTTATGAAGACCGCTCGCATGATGATAGATGTCGATGATGGCCTTATGAAAGTGCGGGTTCTAAATGAAGAGGTATTTTTTAATTTATTAGAAGCAATGAAGCATTCCAAAGACAAGCATGATAACTTTCGTAACGATGCAATTGAAGAAGCAACTTTGGAGGTTTCTAAGCATGTTCATATAGTGTCTCCTTTGGAAATGGCTCTCGATGATTCTTTTGAAGTGTTTTCCGATGAAGAAGAAAGAGCTCTTGAGGAATGTTTGAAAGAGCTTGAATCTCTCAAAGAATTACAACCGTGGGAAGTTGAGAATGAAGAGTTGAAGAAAGTACCAAGTGATGAGAAAGTTCAACTTGAATTGAAGGTGCTTCTTTCAAATTTGAAGTATGCATTCCTTGATGAAAGTGGGAACAAGCCGGTTATTATTAGCAATATTTTGTCCGATAAAGAAGAAACCTGTTTGATTCATGTGTTGAAAAGAAATCAAGAAGCTATAGGGTGGGTTCTTTCCGATCTTAAAGGAATTAGTCCATCTTATTGTATGCACAAGATTTTTATGGAAGAGGATTTCAAGGCGGTTGCTGAACCACAACGCCGCTTGAATCCAACTATGAAAGAGGTTGTTCGGAAAGAAGTTGTGAATCTTTTGGACGCGGGAATGATCTACCCGATCTCTGATAGTCCATGGGTAAGCCCCGTGCACATTGTTCCTAAAAAGGGTGGCATGGCCGTTATCGGAAACGATAAGAATGAGTGAATCCCAACAAAGATTGTGACGGGGTGGAGAATGTGCATTGATTATAGAAGGTTGAACACCGCAACAAGAAAAGACCATTTTCCACTCCCATTCATGGACCAAATGCTTGAGAGGTTATTCGGGCAACAATTCTATTGTTTCTTGGATGGATATTGGGGGTATAATCAAATTGCGGTTGACCCAACGGATCACGAGAAGACGGCTTTTACTTGTCCCTTTGGCATTTTTTCCTATCGAAAGATGCCTTTTGGTTTATGTAATGCGCCGACAACTTTCCAAAGGTGTGTTCAAGCTATCTTCTCCGGCCTCATAGAAAAGACAATGGAGGTGTTTATGGATGATTTTTCCATGTTTGGAGCATCTTTCGATTTGTGTTTGAAGAATTTGGAAACCGTCCTTGAGAGCTGTGTAAAGACTAACTTGGTGTTGAATTGGGAGAAGTGTAACTTTATGGTGACGGAGGGAATTGTGCTTGGCCACAATGTTTCTTCCAAAGGCCTTGAAGTAGATCAAGCGAAGATTGAAGTAATTGAAAAGTTGCCTCCTCCTACCAACTTCAAAGGAATCAGAAGCTTTTTGGGGCATGCGGGATTCTATAGGCGTTTCATCAAAGATTTTACAAAGGTAGCAAGGCCATTGAGCAACTTGCTCAACAAAGATCAGGTATTTCTCTTTGACGATGAATGTCTTATTGCTTTCCAAATTTTGAAAGAAAAACTAATTACCGCTCCAATAATCATCGCACCAAATTGGACTTTAAATTTTGAACTAATGTGCGATGCGAGTGATTATGCCGTTGGAGCGGTGTTAGGTCAAAGGAAGGACAAAAATTTTCATGCTATACATTATGCAAGCAAGGTATTAAATGAGGCACAAGTAAATTATGCCACAACCGAAAAAGAATTGCTTGCGATTGTATACGCACTTGAGAAGTTTCGTTCTTACCTAATAGGGTCAAAAGTGGTTATCTACACAGATCATTCGGCTATCAAATATCTGCTCACTAAACCGGATTCGAAGCAAAGGCTCATCCGTTGGATCCTTTTACTTCAAGAATTTGATTTGGAAATAAAGGATAAAAAGGGTTCAGAGAATTTAGTGGCGGATCATTAGTCGCGTTTGATCAATGTGGAGGTAACCAAAACTGAAAAGGAAATCCGAGAGGAATTTCCCGATGAAAAATTGTTTAAAGTCCAAGTTAGGCCTTGGTTTGCTGATATTGCTAACCACAAAGTATCTGGTTGGGTGCCCCAAGACCTAACTTGGAACCAAAAAAGGAAGTTCCTGTCGGATACAAATTACTATGTGTGGGATGACCCTTATTTGTTCAAATTAGGAGGTGACAACCTTTTGAGAAGGTGTGTCACGAGTGAAGAAGCTCAAAGTATTCTTTGGCATTGCCACAACTCGCCTTATGGCGGCCATTTCAATGGTTCGAGGACGGCCACGAAAGTCTTACAATCAGGCTTTTATTGGCCTACTCTATTTAAAGACGCAAATCTTCAAGCGCAAAGTTGTGACACTTGTAAAAAAATTGGGGGAAATGGAAAAAGAGATGAAATGCCCCTTCAAAGTATACAAGAAGTTGAAATTTTCGATTGTTGGGGCATTGATTTTGTTGGTCCATTTCCACCCACTTTTGGAAATGAGTACATTTTGGTGGCGTTTGACTATGTGTCGAAGTGGGTTGAAGCGATTGCTTCACCTAAGGCTGATGGCAAGACGGTGATCAAAATTTTAAAGAAAAACATCTTTTCCCATTTTGGCACTCCTCGGGTTCTCATTAGTGATGGCAGGTCACACTTTTGCAATGCATCTCTTGAAAGCGTTTTAAAATATTATGGTGTATCGCATAAAGTGGCGACCCCTTACCACCCACAGTCGAACGGTCAAGACGAGGTGTCGAACCGTGAAGTGAAAAGGATTTTAGAAAAAAATGTGTCAAGTTCTCGAAAAGATTGGTCGCAGAAATTGGACGAGGCTTTGTGGGTATATCGGACCGCTTACAAAGCTCCAATTGGTTTAACTCCATTTCAAATGGTTTATGGTAAAACATGCCATTTACCGGTTGAAATGGAGCACAAAGCACTGTGGGCCCTTAAGCTGTTAAATTTTGATTCAAACTTGGCCGGAGAAAAGAGAAAAATACAACTTCAGGAATTGGAAGAATTGCGGAATGCCGTCTATCATTCAAGTTGGTTGTATAAAGAGAAGGTGAAGAATTATCACGACAAGAAGATCCGGCAAAAGGACTTCAAGGTCGGCCATTTGGTACTGCTGTTTAATTCCCGGTTGAAACTTTTCCCGGGAAAATTAAAATCAAAATGGTCCGGACCGTTTCGTGTAAAGGAGGTAAAGAGTTATGGGGAAATTGTGATCGAGGATTTGGAAAAGAAAGACAAATGGACCGTAAATGCTCAACGCTTAAAAATCTACCTTGGTGGTAACTTTGATCATGACAATTGTTCTGTTCTCCTCGACGTTCTTCATTGATCGTCTTGGACCATCGAGCTTATCCGACGTTAAACAAGCGTTCGTTGGGAGGCACCCCAATTTTGTAAGTTTTTATTGTTTTCTAGTCCATTTGCTGTTTAAATCATGTTTTTTGTAAAGTTGATGTTTTATGCTGCTCTAAATGATGTTTTGAGCTGCTGGAAGTTGGATTTAAGCTGCTGGCAGTGGGTTGTGTTTTGCAGTGCGCGCTTAGCACGCAGTAGCCCGCTTAGCGCGGTTTCAAGAAAAAGACCCTATACTTGCAGTGGGCAGCGCGCTTAGCGCGGCCCAGAGCCCGCTTAGCGCGGTCTGCGAAGTTTTGAAAAAAAATGACTTTTTCTGGGCCCACTAATGCTGACCCGGCCCAGAATGTGTTTTATGAGTTAGGGTTCTGCGGTTTGTGCCTCATTTCACCCTTTCTCACCACAAAACTCTTTTGCTCTCTTCTCCTTCAAAAATTTTCAAAAGTTCCTTGGAATTTCTCGTGCCCTAACTTCGTTTCTGTCATTTCTTGCTAAGTATCTTCTTCATCAACTGTAAGTTCTTTGTTTTTCTTTTTAATTTTTTCTTACAAAAACCCATTTTGGGTTGTATGTTCAATGTTGCATGTTCAATGTTTTTCTTCATCTTTGTCTTATTTATGTGTCAATTTACAGTATTATTGCTTAATTAGTAGGAATGCATGTGGTTAGAAAGTTTAATTTCAGAATTTAGGGATTGTGATTTAGAATTTAGGTATTGTGTATAAATTAGGTTTTTGAGTTTGTGAATTCGTGACTGTGCATATCTCTGTGAATAGGGCTGTTTTTAGGAAGTAGGAGTATCCATGGAAACCATCTTTTGCAGAGGGGATTTTTTCTGCATTTCGCAGAGCCCGCTTAGCGTGCTCCTGCGCGCTTAGCGCGGTCTGGGATTTGCAGAAATATTCCCCTTTTCTTAAATTCTGTTTTGCTTTCCTTAGGTTGTTCTTAGTATTTGTTTAGGGATTTAGAAATATTTTAATACTATTTTCATTAACATTTATGGCTATTTTGTGTGTGTTTTGTTTTTTCTTTTCAGATGTCTGGACGTAAGAAGCAACGCATTGTTGGTTCTTCATCAAACCCACCAAGGCGCCTTCCATCGGGCCAGTTTGACAGTACCAGATTCCTTGGTCTTGAACAACAACAAAGATATCAGCAACTAGAAAGGAGAACGGTTTGGGCAGACCGAATTATTCTGATTGATCCTGAAGGAAGCTATGGCAACATTGCTTCTCATGTTCAAGGTGAAGGCTGGGACAAGCTATCTTCACCTTACCCCGAGTATCACTTAGACATCTTGAGGGAATTCTTCGCGAATGCATTGCCCTCCGATGGTAGGCCTTTCAATTTAAAACTTGCGTTAGGGGGAAGGAAATTGATTTCTCAAGGGATGCTATAAATACTTACCTGGGTAACCACCTTGAGATGACCGAAGATGAATTGTGTGATTTTGGAAGGATGATGGCTCGGCGTAGCTGGAATGCCAAGAAGTTAAGGGAAGTGTTATGTGTGAGGGGGCAAACATACCAGTTAAGCGCTAATGGAGCGCCTCTCAAGTTCTTGAGGAGTGTGTTGACTACGGCTGCTCAAGTTATAATGTCGGTTGTTTTGTACAACCTAAAGCCACGTAGCCATACCTCCTCTATTCCTATGGAGACAACAGCTCTTATAGCTTATATCCTTGACGACGAGAAGACCGTGGACTTAGCACAGATCATTTCCAATGAGCTTAAGAGGATAGTTGTGAGTGCTACACCGTTTGGTGATAGGGTGGCCTGTACCTTGACATATCCTGGGCTTATTATGGCTTTATGCAGTAGGGCATGTGTCACCCTTCCTACTCATGGGAATGTTAAGTTGGTTGTGCTGGATGATAATTATATCACTCGCCATTGTTTGCAGGCACTTAATTTTGATGATACTGTTCCTGTAGCTGCTGCTGCCCCTGCAGGGCGTGCTCGTGATCCAAGTGCTGATGCCCATTTGGCAATGCACGAGGCTCACCAGCAGGACTTCTTATTCATGCATGAATCGATGATGCAACTGCAGCTCCAGATCCGGGAGCCACATATTGATCATTCTTTGAGGTCTCGTGAGGACCTCATGGCTTATGCTAGATGGCCTGAGGGCAGGCATGGTTTTCCGGAGGGGGCAGGTTATGGTGCAGATGATGGTGACGATGGTGATGATGGTGCTGGTGATGAAGCGTCTAGCTCAAGTTCTTATTGATGATGGGTTTGATGTGTCTATTTTTGTATTTTGTATTTTGCTATGATTAGTATGTTTCTATTATTATCTACTTTTGTTTAGGATTGTTGTATTCTCCATCCGGGCGGATGTTGATTTTGGATAATTGTTATAATATTTTTTGGTTATTAGTGAATTTTCCATCCGGGCGGATGATGTTCTATGTTTATAATTTTTGGTACATAAATTTTTGGTTGTTTGTTCTCTATTTTAAGGTAATTGATGGATGAAGCAAGTTAGTCTCTTTGTACAAAAGTGATGTGCTTCACCATACATTGATGGTGATGATAAATTTATGAATTGATGCACAAAAAGGTACTCTGTTTTGTGCTTTGTAGAATGTTAATATGTACATGAACTTTTTGCTTTACATAAATTTCAAGTTTTGCTTCATTTTGCATATTTGTTCATATTGGAATCTATTAGGACATAACCACAAATGTAAATTCCCTCCATTGTTCACAAATTATTGAGGGATTTAAGTGGTTGTTGCTTACTCAAATTTTTTATGTTTAATCTTACTTTTGGTTTTGAAATTTTGGAAACTTAGAAATGATCAAGGCAATTTTTTGAGTACTATGAGTAGAACCACTTTTCCAAATATCACTTCAAGTCACCTTGTGAGTGTGTGATCATTATAAACCTCTCTTGAGCCTAAAACGAAAAATTTTGTATCCGTGAAGCATGAACCCGAACTTTAACCGCTTTGAAGAGCATTTTTATTTAAGTTGTAGTATTGTTGAAGTTGGGGAGATTGGTTCATTGTGAAAAGAGAAGAAGGAATTGTGGGCAATGCATTCTCAAATGAAATCAAAAATAGATTGAAAAAGAAAGAAAAGGAAAAATAAATGAAAAATCAAAAGAGAAAGAAAAAGAAAATTGTAGAAATCAAAAGAGAAGGAGATAGAATGCATTGTTAAGATAATTTGAAAGTTTGAGCAAGAATGGTTGTTAGAAAAGAAAATGCTCTTCGTGAATTTTACCCTTTCTTGTTCAATGGTCGTGTACATATGACCTTTGTTTCTTAACCTCGGCCAAGTTTCAGCCTATAAAAGTCCTTTTGTGATCTTTGTTTCCATTGTTTTCATTAAATTGTGAGATGATTGCATAAATTGTTTTGGATGTGGCACAATTGCTTATGAGTGTGTTTTGTCCCTTGTATATATTGAGCTTGGCTCATTTGAATAAATTAGGTGATTCCCGTTTGAACATTTGTTTGCTTATGATGAGTGCTTGTTATTTATGTTTAGAAGTTAGTTTATATACATATTTTTATTCTGTCGGAGCTGAGCATTACTTGCAGGTGTATCAATTCGGTTTGAACCATTGATTTTTGTTTGTGTTTGCTTATCCGATTTTCCTCTTGCTTCTATTCTATTTTACCTTTGTTTGAGGACAAACAAAGAGACAAGTTGAGGAGAGTTGTTAGGTGCTAAATTGTGTTAATATTTAGTTTAGTTTTTAGCACCTTTTTGTGATCTTTATTTGATAATCGATGCTTTTTCCCATTGTTTCTGGTTAATAACCGTAGTATAGTTAATTACATTAGTAGACTTATTTATTTAACATTTGTGTTTTAATTGTAGGTTTTTACATGGAAAGGTGAAACTTGGAGCAAGGAAGGCCCCTTAGAAGCAGTTTTTGAAGAAAGCAATTTTTGGAGCATGCTTGTAGCGCACTAAGCGCGGGGATGAAGCTAGTTACAGAGAGTAGCCCACTTAGCGCGGTCTTGAGCCCGCTAAGCGCGCTCATAGGTCAGTTTAGCAATAAATGAGACCGCGCTTAGCGTGGTGCAGCGCGCTTAGCGCGCTCTGCGATTCTCAGCCCCCTTATAAATAGACTTTTCAGTATTTTTCTTGGGATCTTTTGATAATTTTGAGAGAAAAATACATTGTAAACACTGTAGCATCTCATTTTGGAAGATTGGAAGCATCATTCGTCGAGAGATCGTCATTGATGCTTGATATTCTTCTTCATCTTCTTGTTTGTTTAGCTTCCATGACAATGGAGAGCTAATTTTCCTTTTGTGTCAAGGTTAGATGGTAGATAAACCTTTCTTTTGCATGTATATGTATTGATTCTAGCTTGTGAACTCTTGGATGATGAATGTATGATGAAAAACTTTGTTTCTATGGTTTATTCTTTGTGTTGGTTCATGATTGAGAAATGTGTTCTTACTCTTTATCTAGATTTTTCATCCATCAATGCACATTGGCTAGAGATAGTTATGTGGGTTGATGTTCACAAAATAATGAGCTTGAATGTTGTCTTTTTGATAGTTTGAGTGAGAGATCATCAAAGGATCAAAATGGTAAAACTCACAATATGTGTTAGAGATAAACATATTGGGAGGATATGTGATTGTATTTATCGTTTAACCGAGTTCATTAGCTTTATCGATTATATACGTGCAAAATGGTTTATCGAACCCTAATCTTGACATGCTTTTAATAAATAGTTAAAACAAATCTTTTTACCGCTATTACTTAAATTTGAATGCAAACGTTCCGACTAAAAACAACCAAAACCCCTTGTTACTTTGAAGTTTAAAACGTATACAACTGTAGAACGGCTGCGATATCACGAACAATCTCTGTGGATTGATAACAAAACCCTAACTCTATTTGTATTTCAACACCCACGTGGGCGTCAATGTCTATACCCGTACACTGTGGGTACTTAAGTACCCATACCCGTACCTGTTACTTGCATTTCTAGTAAAAATAAATCGATCAATTATGAAATAATAAAATATTTTAAAGTTTTTTAACAACATTTAAAAAAACTCAAAGATTTTACTGTTGAATTATAAAATAAACAAACACTTATATTAAAATATGTGGTACTTTACAGTGGTATTGTTTTAAAAAAAAATGATAGACATGCGTTTTTATATAATAATATAAATGATAATAGATAAATATATATTGTGTGGGTATGTGGCGGGTTGAATACTAAGGTACCCATACCCACACTCATACCCGCTCATTTTAGTGGGTATTTATCTGTGTCCATACCAAGCCTATTTTGCAGGTTTTTCCCCTTCCCGTTGTGGGATTTTTTGCGGGTATCTAGTGGGTATGAGCCAAATTGACATCCCAAGTAATTAGCCTCATGCGCGAATACTCGTCATTCGCCAAAGAAACACGACTTGATTCACCATACAATTTAATAAGTAACTCGGTTGAAAAAGGTTGGGTTGGACGTACCTGTCCCTCGTAACCTCGAATATTCGTGTGATGATTGTAATTAGTCTACCGTTCGAATATTCGTCATCCACTTAAAAAATATCTCAACCAATCAAATTTATCTTTTCTCGTCCCTGCGCAATCGAAAACCTTTTCATAAACGAACACTGTTTAGTCCATTCTACCGCAATACAAACAAACGCTTAAGCCTCCCTCGCGAGCATATAAGCCAACGTTTAACCGCTGAAAAGCGACCTAAACATTCGTTCATTAAAATCAATCAATCAACACTCATTTGCTACCCAGAACTACGTAGCCCTGAGTTCTCCATCACACCAAGAGATTCGTAGGAGCAAGATCGACAATCTTGTCAGACACATTAATAAAAATCCTTTTTACGACCCCTTTTATTTTTCTCTTTGAACTTTAAATAACTCGAGGAAAGCAAACATTTCGAAAGCTAACACTTATGCACAAAACTAACTAAGCGGTTCCCTTTGAGCACAACAGACATTAGGGGTATTAATACTTTTCGCTTGCGTAATCGACTCCCGAACCCGATTTGGCTGCGACGACGACGACCATATCATTGTCGTTCTATTTAGAGGTTTTATCGATATTTTTCTTTTACCTTTTGGAGAATAAATAAAATTCGGTGGCGACTCTCATTCCGCAAGCATGCGACGTGCCCGCGAGGTCATATTATTTCAAGATGCGACAGAGGAGTTGTTAACATGTCCCGGTTTTTGGTAGGTCTTAGGAATACCGAATGTGCTATATTGGTTATGCCGACCTAAATCCAACGCAGATTAATATCTGATTGAGATATGAGTAAGAAAATTCAATTGTGACTTTAGTGGTTTTCAGTTATTATCGTTGTACTTTTATAAGTATATGTAAGATTTAGCATATCAAGTTTGCTTTTAATTATAACTCTGGTGAACAAATAAAATTTATTTCTCCTTCAAATATACCTTAAATTAACATTTAAAATTTGTTTTGAGTTATAAAAAAGGTTAGAGTTGAGCCCACACACAAATGGTATTTTAGTATCTTTCATGTGCAAAATAGAAACATTAATGCACTATGAACTTTTTCTCAAAACATGTGAAAATAACGAAAGTACTTATAAAAAAGAGGAAGGTATACAAACAAAAACTCATATAATACAACTCTTTTATTAACAAGGTAGTTTAAACCCCATATATTTCCCTGACTTGTAATCTTCCCAAACCTTAATGGCCCCAAAGCTAGTCATAAGAACAACACTTAAAGACATCACTATGCTAACTGAAAACACTATTATTGAAGGTCTTCCATACTTTCCAATAACTTTCTGCACAACTAACAATCCAATAAGTGATGCAACAAAACACATTATGGCCAATATAAGTGCAGTTTCTACATGTTCCATTCCCAACAACAGATACTGCAATGCCGACATCGTAGACGAAAAGAAAACCATGAAAGAACATGTTGCTGCTGTTACCTCAGGAGCTATTCCGACTTGGAGAAGAAGCGGACTTATAAGCATTCCACCTCCGATTCCGAAAACACCGCCTAGTATTCCGGCTAGTAGTGCCATCAATGGAAAAACAAGCTTACTTGATGGACAATTTGTGCTCTGACATTGTACTTCTGGTATAAGAGACGGGTCTTGAAGACTTTCTTTTCTAAATACCATCCAAGCAGTGAAAACAACAGCTAGTGGTACTTGAACTGATGAGATGATCCAGTATCCTACACCACATGGTTCCATTGGAATGATTCTCTGCAGAGTTTTAACAATTACATCAGTCGTTCGTGCATTAAACGTATGCGATTTATGGAAAGACGTATATTAGCATAAGAATCTAAAAGTTGAAGAAGTTTAAGGACCAAACTTCATGCTCTGGTAACAACAACAATCAAGTCTTATCTCACTGAACAAAATCGACTACATAGATCAACTTCAAGCTCTGGTGAAGAAAAAAAAAATACTAATATAACAAACAAGTAGTATATTTAACTTAAATCTTTACAAGGGAAAATTTGAGATAGGACCCTACATGTTAAGGTATACTCTCTCTGTCCCAAAATAAAAGTCTTTCTAGCCAAAAATTTTTGTCTCAAAATAAAAGTCTTTTTAAGTTTTCAATGCAACATTAATTAATTTTTACCAATTTTACCCCTAATAATTATTGTCTACACTACTTTCAAGATATTATATCATACTATACTTTTGTAACAACCAATAGAAATTAAGGACAGTATTGTAAAATTGTTACACTTGATCATTTAATCATTACAGTACTTTTTTTAATCTATGTGCAATAACCTTAAAAGACTTTCATTTTAAGACGGAGGGAGTACTATTTACCAATAGTAGCAACCAAACAATCACTCAACAACACATGATTAAAAAACACTTAGTTTCTAAATTTAGCAAAACTTTTAGATTTACCACTATACTATAGATCTTTAAGATAAGCTATTTTATGAGAAGAAGCATATTTTTATTCTTTCCTCCTCATTAGTGATATGATTAGAAATCACTGTAGCTTGTGTTTATCTGATTATTATAAGTCTACTTCTACATTTTCCTCCATAATATTTCCCTCGAGTCTACTTTTAGAAATTCGATATCTGGTCCTCGGACCGACTAATCAACACTACAATCCCACTGTCCCTTAACGGAGAGTCAAGGGAAGACAGAGCAAAATTTTGTATAGACTGACTCTATACAAAAATTGTTAGCATCGACGAGATTTAAACCTGAGATTTTGAGATATGCACACTCATGTCCTAGACTAGACGTTCTCTATACTATTACAAATTTCATAACTTTTGACTTAAAAAAACACATAATAAGTTAGTATTAGTCCAATTTCAATTCTAGTATGGCAACCAAATTATGAATAAAAAACAAGTAGCACCTGTCCATTTCCATTGCCACGAAGAAGATAAATGGAAAAGAAAGAAAGCCACACCAAAAGTAACACTCCCAATTTCAACCAAGGAATACACAACTTGTCACTATTTTCTTTAGGGACCATAACAAGATTCTCTTCAACTTTTTCTGACCCATCATTTTCCTTCTGCAGTAACCTCACCAACCCTTTAGTACTAGTCTCTTTCTCTAACAACCCTTTTTCAATTTCCTCAATTCCATTAACCCTTATTTCTTCTGATTCAATGGTCCAAAACATGACTCCACTTTTACATGTTTTTGAGGTAGACCAAGCAAGAAAAACAGCAAACATTAAAGTTATCAACCATTCTGGAAAAACAAGGTTACAAATAACACCAACACTCACTCCTAGTAACATACAAGGTTCAGATGAAAGTGCTATATCATAATCAATCAATGATTTGCCACCAAATTTTGGACTCGTTGTAAACATATAGCATATAACATTTGCAACAGATCCTCCTGTGACCATAAAAGCTGAAATACTTGAAGCCACTTTCAAGTCTAAACCAGCTACAATAGTTAGTATTGGTATGAAAATTTCACCACCACCTATTCCACCAGCACTTGATATTGATGAAGCTATGAAGCAAAGGATTCCAGCTACCACCAAAGGAACTGAAATCTGCAACTGTGATTCTAGGAATCCTTGTGTTAAGGTTTTCAACTGAGGAATTTTGTTTAGAATATGGTTGATGTTGAGCATAGTTGAAAAGGGTTGTGTTTGTTTTGCATTTGAAGGGTTGAAAGAAAAGATAGTGATGAAAATTAGAAGTATAATACTTTTAGTTCTCATTTTGGCTTTGAGAGTGTTCTAGCAATGATGAAGAGTGAGGTGGTGAGGTTAGGTGGCATTGTTAGGCCTTTTTATAGGAAGATAGAAGTAGTGATTAAATTACAACTTGATGGTGCAAAGTAAAATGAATAGCAATTGATTTTTGTTGTTTTGCATATTTTATGATAAAATAATTAAGGTTTTAAATTGCGGGCCGCCACCGCAATTGCGACACAATTTACATTGAACTGCAACGCCACCGTAATTGCAACACAATTACACTGAATTGTAATTGTGGTGTGATTTATCGCACATTCGACTGCAGCAATCACATTGCTCGCAATCTCAACATGCATAAACACAACTGCATCTGCGACCGTAACCGAAATTAAAAGCATAACTTTATTGTTTTTATACAAACTTTGGAAAAAATAATATGTTCTTTTTTATTTTGGTATTTATAAAAGGTGATAAATAATAGTAAAATAAAGATAGTGGATATATCATTCACAAATTGGACACATGAAGGAAGAGGAGAATAGCAAAGAAACCACATGTGATGTCAGTATAAAGCACGGTTTCATTACGGTCGGTTTAGGGTATAAAGCTCGGTTTCATTACGATTGGTTTCGGGTACAAAGCACGGTTTCAAAACTTAAATCCGACGTAAATCACAGTTTTATTTTTATGGTTTAATTTTTGGATCGGTTTAGTCGGTTTAATATTAATTAAAAAAAATTTATAAAAATGATTTTTTTAATTTTTGTATAAAAAATATTAAATTTTTAGAATAAAACTATTTTTTTAATAAAAGTTATTATTACGAAATAATATTTTTAATACTATTTAACATTAATTTTGATCATTATTATATTTTAACCGATCAACTAAATAATATGTAAAATTTTATATTACATATCTTGTATTTTTTGGAGTATATGATACAATCATCAATTTATAAAATAATAGTATCCTAAAACATAATGAATCTCATTTTTATAGTGAATCATTCAAATAGTAATAAAAATAAATAAAAAATATATTAATTAATTTCGGTCGGTTTCGGTTTTCGTCAGATCTAAAATTAGCAATCGAGCCCGACCGAAGTAACCCTATAATATTCAAATTAAACAACCGAATCAATCTGACACCCGATCCGATCCGATCCATTTGTACAAAAAAGACAACGGGTCACTTTATTTCAATCGGTCGGTTCAAATTTGTCCAGCCCAATAAAACAGTATGCAACCAAATTACAGGTAGTGCGAAAAGGAAAAAACAGTATTGCGCCGTTGATTTGGATATCTATAGGATATCTATAAAGTCTGCTAAATTTCCACACGTCCCATTCCATGTTTTGTCTTTTTTATGTGTCTGATTTTGTTAAAAGAGAACAACAACGATAAACAAAGAAAATACAAACGCAAATAACATAGAGTTGACACGTTGTTTGAATGAAATTTTATTATATTACGATTTATATATCGCAACTCGCAAATATATATATATATATATATGGGTTATGCTAATGCACATTCATGTAGGTGTGCATTAGCAACATACACCTTAGTGTATTTTTGTGTGGGGCCTATCAATTTTGGGTGGAACCCACATTAAAAAGATGAAGAAAAAAAATAGAAAGAAAATAGAAAGAAAATAGATGTAGTATATTTTTTTATGGAGCCCACCAAATTTGGGTGTATGTTAGTATTTCTATATATATATATATATATATATATATATATATATATATATATATATATATATATATATATATATATATATATATAAATGCTAATATACACCCAAAATTGATGGGCCCCACATAAAAATATACTACATCTGTTTTCTTTCTATTTTTTTTTCATCTTTTTAACGTGGGTCGCACTCAAAATTGGTAGGCCCCACACAAAAATACACTAAGGTGTATGTTGTTAATGCACACCTACATGCGTGTGCATTAGCATAACCATATATATATATATATATATATATGATCGGAGAGGACCAGAAGGAGATCGTCGCGGCCTTCGGGTAGGACAAGAGTTGATGCTCGTAGGAGAGGAAAAGGGGGTGGAGGTACCTGCAAGGTACTCCGATGCCAAAGTAAGTGTTTGGTCAAAAAGGGGGAAAAGCAAGTAAGAGAAGTCAAGTATATGATTTGTGATACCTGCCCCTCTCAAGTGAGAGGGTTTTTATAGATGGATTTCTGGCGAGCAAAGCGTCTGATCGACCAATGAGGGATTGCCAGGTGGAGGGCAAGGCGCGTGGCCTTTCTAACTGTTTCCGTGATATCCGGGGAGGTAGTTGGTCGCGTGATCTGCTCTGCGCGTGAGGGGGACGTGCCCAACGGCTATATTGTGTCTATTGGGCCTGTTCGCCAATTATGGTGGATTGGGGCTGGTCCTTAAGGGCCCGCTCCAGAACAGGAGCCCCCCAAGTCGTTGCTCTGCTGGAGAGTAATGACTTTAGACAGCTGTGATTTCGACCGTACTGTCGGGGAAGTGGTTGCTCACGTGGAGTGTTCCATTCGTGCCCCGACCAGGTGTGGTCGTTAGCCAATTACGCAGAATGCCGACCAAGGTCTGTGGCGTGCTCGCAGAAATTGGCGTTTTTCGCCGAGCAGCCCTGCACGGGTGTGTTCATTTTGACGAGGAGACTAGTATATTTTCTGCAAGAAGCTAGGCGAAGAGTTTTTGTGACACGTGGTGAGCATTTATGGCTTTTGTCAGTCCTAGGGCCGCATAGGCTATGATGACCTTCGTGATTCCCCACGATCAAATGGTTATAAAAGGGTGGAAGAAGGTTTTACTTTTCACAGTTTTCACAAGTTTTCACAAGTTTTCACCCCTTGCTTTTATTTGCTCTGCAACTGGTCCTTCGCCGGAGCTTCTCTTCGCCACCGTCGATCCTCCTCTTCTCCGTCAACCTCTTCTTCTTCTTTGTAAGTTTGTTCTTCCTTTTCTGTATATTTTTTATGAATCTTCAGTTCTCTGGGTGTTTGTTCATGGATTTTCTGGTTGAACTTCATGTTTTCCGGTTGAACTTCATGTGTTCTTCGATGAACACATGAATTTCTGGAAAATTCATTAAGAACATGAAGAACATGATGAATTTCAGGATTTTCTAGGACTTTGTAGAAATTGTTAGCGTAGATCCTTGTAGAATCTGGTTAGGTGTAGAATTTCGTTTGTAGTCGGGCACTAGGCATGTTCGGAGCTTTAATGTGATTTTGAGGTAAGCACGCGTCCTCGTATGGATATCTGCGAGGTCTGGTCGCGGAGACCTCTCCTGGCGATTGATAGGTAATTTATACGGGCGCGTGGTTGTCCTCGGATTCATCAACGCCCTTTCACTTGATTAGTGGTGGAAGGGTGGATTTGATCTTGGATGTCGAATTCACTTTTCTTCCTCTGCTTTTCAGGTGAAATGGATGAACCCCGGGGTGACGTTGTGCCCGACACGCAAGATATACAAGAGGGGCCCATTGTGCCCGCTGATTATTCAAATATCAAGGTCGCAGGAGGGGACCTTGACTGGCTTGCACATGAGCCTCTATCGTTCCGACCAACTTTCTCCGCAGAGGAGATACGAGACTTCGACTTGTTGGAGAGGCGTGAAGAAGACGCTCCACGGGCATGGAAATCATTTCGCCCCGGGGAGTATGATAGAATTTGCTCCTCGTACCCAGGATTGCGCTTTCCTATGTACGAGTTCGTTTTTACGGAGGCCAAGATGCGTCTCCCTTTTACCGACTTCCAAGCCTCCCTGTTCACCCATCTGGCCTTGTGCCCGTCTCAGCTTCACCCCAATGCCTTGGCTTTCATCCGGGCTTTTGAGCTAGTGTGCCGTTACCTTAATATCGGCGCGACCACAGATCTTTTCTTCTGCCTTTTCCAAATCCAAAGGAGCATAGCGGGGACGAAACAAAGTTGGGTTTCGTTTAAACAACAGAGTAGGCTGTTCTGGCCGTATTCTGATTCGATACGCAATTTCAAGGATAGGTTTCCGATCGTGAAGCCTATTACCGAGGAGGCAAAGAGGACTATCTCGACCATTGAGAAGGTAGTGGTGAATGGTCGGGAGAGGGACGGCGTCGTCTCCATATTTCCTTTGGAATAGGTCAATACCCACTTTAAGCGCAGGACGGATCAGTTCCTGGTGAAGCACGAGCAGCTTTGCCCGACGGACAAGGAATCGTATAGGATCCTCCACGCTTACGTGGAGAGTTTTTCCCCGGCCTTCGTAGTTGATCGGGATGGGAAAGAGTTGGTCGGGGATGATGGGGAGTTCGTCCGAGCAGCTAGATATATTAACGTCAAAGCTCTCCTCGAGTGTGATAACGACGATGATGCGATGACCTTGCTTGGTATGCTTCCCTGTTTGATTTTATTTCTTTGGATTCTTGGTCCTGACTTGTTATGTGTGTTCGCAGGTATGATGGCCGACATGCGGGAGCGTTTGATGAGGTCCCAGGCGGCAAAGGTTCACAAGAAGACGACCACAGGTGCCAAGGCTGGGGTACCTAAGCAGACGGTTCTGGAGAGTTTTGCCGCTGGTCCTACCCCCATCCCGGAGAGAGCCTCAACGCTCCTGACCCCGGAAACCTCCCATAAAAGGAAGAGAGATGCCGCGGGGGCTTCTGTGGCCGCTGGTCCGGGAGGTTCTGGTGGCGGTCATCTTGTCCTGCCCGCCTGCTATTCGCACCGAGACTTGTTTGCTGAAGGGGATTCCATAGATGTTCATGATTCTGAAGCCGTGGCTATTCTAAATGCCAATTCCAAAGCGAGGAGAAAACAGCTGTGCCAGGATGCTGCGGGCATGTTTAGGGTCCTTGAAGCTGCCCTTGTCCTCGCGCGACGATGAAGCTGCTACTCGGGCGAGCCTCGTGACGTCCAAGAATAGAATTGCCGAGCTGGAGACGGAAAACAACAAGCTGTTCAACGATTTAAAACAGTTTGAAGGTCACGAGGAGGCCAAAGTGTTGCTTCAGGCGGAGGTGACCCAACTTAAGTTAGATGCGCTCAAGGCTGACGAGGAGAACAAGAGGTTGCAGGCGAGGATCGCTGAATTGGAAGGCTTGACTTCAGCTGTCTAGGATGAAAATGACGACGAGAAGTCCCTGAAGTCGCGGGCTGACTTGATCGGGAGGATTAGAATCCTTGGCGAGGACAATCTGAAAGCAGCTGAGTTCGGCTTCAGTGCGGCAAAAGAGCAGATGGTGGCCCTCAACTCTGATGTGCAGCTCCTGACGGATGGGATGGGTTTGTTCAACAAAGTGGTGGACGGTCAGGTCATTCCTGCCGAAGAGGAGAGTGAAGTCACTGAATACGACTTTGTTGTTTTTAGCATGTTTTGTGGGCCTGCGTGCCCTTGTCATTTTGTATGGGCGCTGCCCCTTTTTGTATGAACTTGTATGGGCTGTGCCCTTTTTTGTATTTATGACATTACCCGGTCATGCCTGGTATTTTAATATACTTGGATTTTGTGAAAATGTTTTATCATGGACTTTTGCTCTTTTTGTTTATATGTGTGTGTGCTCGGCGAGGTGTGAAACCTACCGAGGAGGGCGAAGTGGTTTTGCCCATGATGAGGCTAGGACTTCGTTTGAGGTACTAATCTCATAGGTTTGGACTGTTCCCATCGCGAGCTGGGTGTCCTGCCTGAATGGTGCGGCAACGGCGGAGCTCGGTTGAGGTATCCCCGTTGTGCGCAGGATCTACTCATACAACGAGCAGAAGCTGGCCAGCGTTGTAATGCGTGTCATGCTTCACCATGGCATGATACGATGGCCGCGCAACTTTCCCCGTTTTGAGGTGATTACGTCGGTAATTTGTCTATCCTCGTGGTTAAGGACTTAGCTGTAGTACTGCTTGAGTTTTTCAGCATTCCATGGTCGAGCAAGTTATTTTTCGTCCAGTGTTTCCAAGTAATATGCTCCCGTGCCCGTTTTGTACTTGACCCTATAAGGTCCTTCCCAGTTCGCTGCCAGTTTCCCTTCGCGAGAATCCTTCTAGTTTCTGCGCAGGACCAGACTGCCTACAGGGAAGTCGCGCTTTATGACTCTGGCATCATGTCGCAATGTTATTTGTTGCTTTAATGAGGCCTCGCAGAGGGCAGCCCCTGATCTTATTTCTTCGACCAGGTCGAGCTCCTCGCGTAGAGCCTCATCGTTCATTTCTTCATCGAGGGGAGCTTCTGTCCTTCTGGAGGGTTCCCTTATCTCCACCGGTATTACCGCCTCTGTTCCATATGCTAGTCGGAAAGGGGTTTCCCAGGTGGTAGAGTGGGGTGTTGTTCTGTACGCCCAGAGGACGTCGTGGAGCTCCTCGACCCACCTTTTCTTGGCCTCGCCTAACCTCCACTTCAATCCGCGTAGGATTACTCTGTTCGCGGCCTCCGCTTGCCCGTTGGTCTGGGGATGCTCGACCGAAGTAAAGTGTTGTTTCGTTCCCAATTTGGCGACGAAGTCTTGGAATTTTCTGTCTGTGAATTGGGTTCCGTTGTCGGTTACGAGGGCCTGGGGTACCCCGAATCTTGCGAGGACATTCCTTTTGTAGAAACGTAATATGTTGAAGGCTGTGATCTTGGCGAGCGCTTAGGCTTCAATCCACTTTGTGAAATAGTCGACGGCCACGATTAGGAATTTATTTTGATAAGATCCCATTGTAAAGGGGCCTAGGATGTCCATCCCCCACCAGGCGAAGGGCCACGGCGAGGAGAGGGTCTTCAACTCGTTGGGTGGTGCCAAATGCATGTCCCCGTGGCGTTGGCAACGGTCACATTTTTGTACATGTTCTTTGGCGCCGTGCTGCATGGTTGGCCAGTAATATCCTGCGCGCAAAGCTTTTCGAGCCTAGGATCTTCCCCCTGGGTGTTGTGCGTTGATGCCCTCGTGGATCTCTTGTAAGATTTTGGGGACCTGGGCCTCATCGACACATTTCAACAGGGGAGTGGAAAATCCTTGCCGATATAATTTGTCCTCGACCAGTACGTACGAGCAGGCTCGTCGCTTAGTTACACTGGCCTCCTTACTGTCTTCGGGGAGTTCCCCTTTGGTGAGATAATTGTATACTAGGGTCATCCAACAACGGGGATCTCCGATGACGTTAACATCTAGCAGGTCGGGTTTTACAATGCTCGGGCTGGCCAGCATTTCTTGTATGATGGATTTGTTTCCACCTTTTTTTCTGGTGCTGGCTAATTTAGAGAGGATGTCTGCTCGGGTGTTTTGTTCGCGCGGGACGTGCTGAACTTCCCATGCTTCAAACTCCGCCATTTTTTCTTTTACCATTGCCAAGTATTCAGCCAGTTGGTCGTTCTTTGCTTGAAACTCTCCCCGTACTTGGGACGCTAACAGCTGGGAGTCAGTTCAAATTTTTATTTCACTCGCGCCGACGTCTTTGGCCAGTCGTAATCCTGCGAAGAAGGCTTCATACTCGCCTTGATTGTTGGATGTTTTGAAGGAGAGGACCAGGGACACTTCGATCAGGGTCCCTTCCTCGTTTTCGAGGATAATTCCTGCTCCGCTGCCTGAGGGGCTTGATGCGCCATCCACGTAAATGATCCACTTCTGTGTCCCTCCTGGAGGGGATGGTTCTGGAGTCATCTTTGCCACGAAGTCGGTCAGGACCTGTGCCTTGAGGGCTTTCCTCCCCTCGTAGTGAATGTCGAACTCGGCCAATTCAAGGGACCATTTTAGCATCCTGCCCGCCATGTCTGGTCGACTTAACAGCTACCTAATGGGCTGGTCGGTTCTGACGATGATGGTGTGTGCCAGGAAGTAATATCTGAGTCTCCTCGCGGTGACTATGAGGGCAAGGGCCACTCGTTCTATTTGCGTGTACCTGACTTCGGGCCCCTGTAGGGCTTTGCTGGTAAAATAGATGGGTTTATGCCCGTCGTTCGTTTCTCGAATAAGTACCGCGCTTACTGCTTCATTGGCCACAGAGAGATACAGGTATATGGTTTCCCCTCGGTCTGGTCGGGACAATATTGGAGGCTCGGACAAAGCTTTTTTGAAATGGGCAAGGGCCTGCTCGCATTCGTCCGTCCACTCGAAATTTGCCTCCTTTTGGAGTAATTTGAAGAAGGGCAGGGTGTGCTGGGCGGATTTACTCACGAAGCGAGCAAGGGACGCGAGCATCCCATTGAGGGATTGTATCGCCTTCTTCGACCGCAGAGTGGGGAACTCCACGAGTGCTCGACATTTATCTGGGTTCGCTTCTGTTCCTCTTTCGGTGAGGTAAAACCCGAGGAATTTCCCTGCTCGTACACCAAAGGTGCATTTCTCTGGATTGAAGCGCATCTTACATTTTCGAGCTTGGTCGAACACCTTGCGTAAGTGGGTGGTATGGTCGGATTCCTCTTGGGATTTTAAGATCATATTGTCCATATATACTTCGAGCATGTCCCCGATTTCTGATCGGAAGACTTTGTTTATCATGCGTTGGTATGTGGCGCCCGCATTCTTCAGTCCAAAGGGCATTACGTTATAGTAATAGTTCCCCGAGGAGGTCATGAACGCCTTGTATCTCTTGTCCTCGTCTGCCATTGGGATTTGGTTGTATCCCGAATAAGCGTCCATGAAGGACAAGAGCTTGAAGCCTGCGGAATTATCTACGAGTTTATCTATGCTCGGGAGTGGATAAGCGTCTTTCGGGCAAGCCCGATTGAGATCAGTGTAGTCAATGCACATGCGCCACTTTCCATTACTTTTCTTTACAAGTACAATATTTGAGAGCCAGGTCCTATACCTGGCCTCGGAAATAAAATTTGCCTCTAAGAGGTCATGTACAAGTTTTTCGGCAGCCTGTGCCTTTTCCTCGGATTGCTTTCTTCTTCGTTGGGCAATGGCGCGAGCAGCTTGATTGATTGTCAAGTGGTGACATGCAGTTTCTGGGTCAAGGTCGGGCATATCTGCTGCACTCCAGGCGAACAGGTCGACGTTGTTGTCAAGGCATTTCTTCAACTCCTTCTTTACCTCTTCGGGGAGACCAGCGCCTATCTTCACTCCCCTGTTGGGGTTATTGCTGAAGGTGATGATCTCGAATTCCCTGTCCGGGACTGGTCGCAAAAGTGCAGGAGACGGGGAGATTGTTGCTCCTGACTTTTTGTCTTCGTCCCGATCTTCTCTTCCATCTTCGGGAAGCCTGCTGTCGAGGTCGATGGTATGCACAGGTAGCGTGGGTTTTTTGTCTGGCTGGCCATCTTCAGCTGGAACCTCACCTTCTCTTGGGCGCTTTGCCGATTTTGCTGTCGTCGCGATCTGATTCTGTCCTTTTGTTGCGGCCTTAAAGCATTTGCGAGCAGCCTCGATTCGCCGTGAAGAGTTGCGGCGTGTCCTTTCTCGGTATAGTACTTGAGCTTGAGGTGGACCGTAGAGGGGACAATAATGATTTCGGCAAGGGCTGGTCTGCCGAGGATGCACTGATAAAGTGACGGGCAATCAATGACTAAGAACTGCATTTTGATTGTCCGAGAGGCCTCTTCCTCGCCAAACGCGACTGGTATCTCCACGTAACCCCAAGGTGGGGCCGTTGCTCCGTTGAATCCTTAGAGATCCGATCCTACGTACGGGGAAAGATTAGACTTATTCAGCTTCAATGCGTGGAACAGGCTGGAATACATGATATCCACGGAACTGCCCTGGTCGACCAGGATTCTCCGAACATCGGTAGAGGACAACTTGGCCCTGATCAGCAGAGGAATATGGGAATTTGGTGATCCTCCAGGGAGTTCCTCTTGGTAAAACGTGATCGGCTGCGAACGCCCTTTGCCTTTTTCGATCGTGTACAACTGCTCGGGGATACTGTCTATCAGCTGTTCAAACCTTCGTTTGATGGATCCTATCATAAGCTCGTGGTACCCCCACATGAGATAACCATGGCCGTAGGAAAGGCTTCCCAGGTGCTGTGTATGAATGCCTGGGAAGTCGGGTCGAGGTGGTCAGGAACGAAGAAGTCCTCTGGTCGGCTGATGGCCATTGCGACCTGCGAGGGAGGACTAGATGGGGCTGATTCTGCTTCTTTCTTCGGATCAGATGTGTCTCGTCGGGAGGACTCTCCCTTCTTCACGTATTGCTTCAGGTGACCCTCTTTGATGAGGATCTCTATTGCGTCCTTAAGGTGCACGCAATCTTCTATCATGTGGCCGTGACTACGATGGAAATGACAGTATTTGCTTTTGTCGACGTTTCCTTAGGACGTGGTCGGTTTAGGGAACTTGACACCCCCTTGTTTGAATTCTGTGTTGATGCAGTCGGAGAAAATGTGCTCTCGCGAGGTCGTGAGTATGGTGTACTCCGTAAACCGGCCAGCCGGCCCTTTGCTTTCGCGAGGACGCTCATCGCGCCTTCTCTCTTTCCCTTGCCGGGATGATTCCGCCTCTTCTTTTTTGGATGCCCGGGGTGCTTCGCGATCTCTTAAGTCCCGGGTATGGAATGCGGCTTCTTTTTCCTCGTAACAGATGTAGTCTTCAGCTTTCCGAAGGAGTTCTGTCAGTGTCCGGGGAGCTTCGATCCCTACGGCCTTACGGAAGTCGCGTTTGGGCCGGAGTCCCTTTTCGAGGAGGTACTTCTTCATGTGATCTGTTGTTCGCACTTCAACCGCTTCTTTGTTGAATCTTTCAATGTATGCCCGCAGGGATTCATCCCTGCCCTGGATAATGCCCTCCAACGTAGCCTCCGACTTAGGGTGTCGTTGGGAAGCTGTGAAATGTCGGGCAAAATTGGCTCTTTAACTCCCTCCACGAAGAGATGGATCCGCGAGGAATTCATTTAAACCATGTCATCGCTCATTTTCTCAAGGTGATGGGGAACATTTTGCATCTGATAGCCCCGGAGACACCGTGATATTGGAGCATAGCCTCTATGTTTTCGATATACTCGCGGAGGTCGGTCGTCCCGTCGTAGGTTGTCAACGTGGGTGGTTTCTCCAATCCGCGGGGAATTCGAGTGTCGAGGATGTCCCTTGTGAACGGACCGTGAACGTCATCGTCACTGCTGGAACTAGGAGAGAGCGAAAGGGAACGACTGTGCTCGCGGCTTCGACTTCGGCGAGGAGAACGTCTGCGAGTGCGACGGTGACCGTACTTATCCGCGTGTCGAGACCTCTTGGAAACCGGGGAGTGTCTGGATCTTCGCGGGGGAGACTGATGGTGTCGTCGGGCTAGATCGGGTGTAGGATTCCTCGATCTCGAATGTTTCCTCTCCGGGGAAAGGGTGTCGTGTCTTCGCTTCGAGGGAGTCCGTGGACGCGGGGAAAGACTTGTCAATTTTTCTGATGCAAGGCGTTCTTGAAGGATATGCTCGAGAGAATTGAGCTTCTTCCCCTGCTTGAGGATTAGGAGGTTCGAGTTGTTGAGAGAAGCAATGAGCGCTGCGGTGCTCGGATCAGAATCCTGGGGGACCGGGATAGGCTCGAAGGTGAGCTCCACGGCTGGTGTTCGTGGCCTTGGTTCGTCGGGTCTCGGGGAAGCATGTCTTCCGTCTCGTTGGTCACCTTCCTGCGGGATATGCCCGACGAAAGTGTGGTCGTTGTTATTGTTGGCCGCAGGGGCCACAGAGTCTTGGTGAACATCGCTCTTGATGAAAGCCATGTCGATCTGAGTATTTGAAAGGGTGAAGCTTTGGTCTTTTTTAAACAAGGGAGAATCTTGGTGAAAGACAGGGAAGCTGGTGTCGCTCCCGAAAAGATTCGCATCCAACGGTACAAACGCGAGAGTGGCGCAAAAGACACAGAGTCGCCAACAATGTGTATTTATCCCAAGAGAGGGAAAGGAAACACTGCATAAACCTGAAGAAGGGAAAGAGCATGGTCACGCGACCAAGAGAACGGGTATGGGAGTCGGTTACGCGAAGGGAAGGTGTTAGCACCCAACACGTCCATCGTACTCGATGGGATCCACGCTTGCTGTCTGCATCAAAGGGTGTCGTCATCTGGAGCTCCACTGCTACTGGAAACGAGAAGAAACGAAAATGGAAAGAATGGAGAAACGAAGAAGAAAAGAAAAAGAAGTGACTCGATAGGACGGTATCGTTGTCCTAGGCCTACGTACTCCCTCAGTGCAATGGGAAAGTCAGAGTCAACGTAGTTCAGACGGGAACTGGGGGAAAGTTGCTCGCCAAGACAATCACTGTCTTGTGCCTACGTATCCTCAGTCGGACGAGAAAGAGGAAATCAGAGCAGTCGTAGTTCGACCAAACGAGGTCGGAAAGAGACAAAGAGGTGATAAAGAAAGGTTGTGCTCGGAGAGATCTCGCACGATCTCCTGCTTACGTATCTCGCTCGCACGCGAGAATCAGAGTGACGTAGTTCCCCTCACTAGGGATGGATTGTGTTTTTTAGGGAACGGCTGACGTTCTAGCTCAGGTGTTGCAGGCTCGCTGAATCGAGTGCGTTACCGTCTTGCAAGAGAACGAGTAGAAGCGCGTTCATACGTCGAGAGTGAGTGACATGAGAAAAGAATTCTCGAAGGAAAGACGTTATTGTTTGTTTGGAGTTTTTTAGACAGAAGTGTTTTAAGTTAGTTCATAACTTGCATTGAACCAAAGTCTTAAATACAGGAACGAATACTTCGCGCATCGTCCCCAACAGGACGTACACTAGGTATCCTAGAAGAATGAGAGGAATCCCCTCGTTCCCCACTTCCCACATAGAAGGCTCAAGCGCAATACACGTTAACCTTTATTACGTGTTTTGAAGAAGTTTTGAGATGAGAAGAGAGAAGACACAAAGAAAACTCTAAAGGGAAACTAAGAGTCCTAATGTTATCATGCATGGATGACCTATGGTTAGTGAGGCTTAGGAGGAACGACTACCTAAAACCTAATGCTAATCCTACTCCAAGCTTAATCAAAAATTAAGTTGGACTAGGTAGCTCTAATGGGAAAAGAATCCAAGACTTAAACAAGTCTTGAGATCCAGGGGAGGAGAAAGAGTGGAAAAGAGTAATCATGAATTAATCGGAAATTAATCAAGATAGGCAACTAAAATCATGGTCAACAATTAATAAAATAACCAAGTTAGAATTAAAATGCTAATTAAAAAGAAGATTAAAAATTAACAAGAAGAGTTAATCTAAAATTAAAAACTAATTCTAAATTTAAACCTAAAATTAATTCAAGTTAATTTCTAATTAATAACAAAATTAATCAAGAATCAAATTAAAATTAAATTCTAAACTCTAATTAAAAACATTAATCCTAAAAATAAGTCTAGAATGAAAACTAATATTAAAAACTAAAATTGAAATTCTAATTCCGAATTAAAAATCTAATTCTAAGATTACGATTAAACTTGATTCTAAAACTAATCATTAACCAAATAACTAAACAATCAGCATAAACAAAATAAAAAAAGAAATTAAGTACAAGGAGGGGTGTAGCGAGCAACGGAGGTGAGACAAAGAAAACATGCGTTGGGCTTCAAAAGAATTCAGGCCCAATGGTTTTATTTGTGAAGCCAGGAATGGTGTGAGAAACGGAAAGGAGGGTGCGAAACAGAAACAATCCACATAGGCCCAACAGAATACCGATCCAACCCGCGGAATCAAAAGAAACCCTAAAACAAAAAGCTCCATCAGCTCACACCATCTTCTTCTCAAAATTCACTCGCAGCCGTCACACATTCTTTACAGCCGTCGGAGCTCCTTCACCACCATTTTCGACTTTCCCTCCTCACTCTAGCGTCTCCCTCCTCTACTTCTTCCGTTCACATCATTACGGCGCCATTTACCTCTCTTTTCCGTCGCCTTCGCGAAATTCCATCCTCCTTGCTTCGCCTCTTTCTCTATCGTCTGCGCCGTCTCGCTCGCACAAAGCCATCGCCGAAAACATCCTCACCAGTAGCTCCTTCCACTCCGCCACCAACTCGCCACGAATCCAATCCTCACCTTCGTCGTCGGTGACACACTACACCTTGTTTCCCTCCGTCTCGCCTCTTTCCGATCACCACAACACAACACACTAACTCCCTCATCACCCTCTGTTCAGAAAATCAACCTCTTTCCCAATCGCACCATCACGCCGTACACCTGCCATCATCTTCTGTAAAATCTTTCCAGAAACCTCCTCTCAAGTCAACTCGGTTTGTCCAATCTCTCAACAAAGAAATGTAACGAAGCCAAAAATTACACGAATCTAGACCACAACGCCGCAAACGGAAACCACATCAAAATAATCTGAAGCTCAAACCATGGAGATTTGGCTCCCTACAAGACAAACTACATTGTGGCTTCAAGAAAATGAGCAAGGAATCAGAATTTGACCAACCTACGGAACCGAGAATCGTTCCGGTGAATGTGCTGAAGAAGTCGAAGAATTAAGACGTAAGTTCTAACTTCTTCTTCTACTGCAATTTCTCCTTCTTCGATCTTCTATGAACTCGTTGACGCAGCGGATCCTTCTTCTTCTTTTCTTTTTCGAATCTTCTTCTTGCTTCTGAGAGTGTTGCTGCGTTGATTGTTGTCGTGATCTTGATCGTTCCTCTTCTGCTTGCTTCTGGTTCTGAAATCACTTCTCTGATCTGGTTGTTGTGCGATTCATTGAGAATTCTTCTTGCTGAATCGATGTTGCTTTGAATCATGCAGGTGGTTTTGTGGAATGAACAGTGAAAATGATGCTGGTTTATTGTGGTTTGTTAAAGAACCGATGTAGAATGCTTCGTGAGGTGAACTGGTTTTCTTTATTTCTGCGGTTTTGAAGATGAAGGGAGATGGAGATGATGGAGTGTTTCTGCAGCAAATGAAGAGAGAAAGGAGATTGGTTCACATTGATGAGGTTTCTGTTGTAGGTTTTTTTTGAATTGGAAGAGTGAGGTGAGGTTGGTGCATGCCTCGTGATCTTTTTCTTTTCATTCTGCAGCTTGCTTTATACCAGAATTTGGGAGAGGGTAGGATAGGTATTTAGGCTGAAATTCTGTTGGAGTTTCTTGTTGTGAGCGAGCTGTGGAATTTGCTGTGTAGAGAGTCACGCGTTATTTGCCACTCTATTAGAAACTTTTTTCACTCTTTTTTTTTTTTTGGTTAAAAGCTTTTTGCTGATATGAATTTAAATTCTGCTGAGAATGAATTCCTTGTGGTATCTATTCTTATGCGCAGGCAATTTAGACAAGGGCACTTATGGATTAGGCAATGGGTTTATACTTTTGGACATGGACTCTTGAAATGGATTTTTTGAATTGGTTTGGAAATATGAACATTGGATTTTAAATTGGATATGGTTTGAAATTGGTTAATGAAATGGATATGGATATATGGAAAAAATAGGAATGGATAAAAAACGGAAATTGAAAAGAATTAGATAGAACAAATGGATAATGGAATGGTTTAAAAAAAGTGGATACAAAATGAAAGTTGAATTCAATTTGGATATGGAAAGAAATGGTTAATTGGATTGGAATAATGGAGTTGAAGTGGATTTGGAAATATAGGTAAAATAAAAATGAATATTATGAAAAAAAGATTAAAAGTGGATATTGATATTGAAAATGGTTATGGACTTAGTAAATGGATACTATTAAGAAAAATGGTTTTAAAAGTGGTTTAGAAAAATGGATTTACAAGATGGATATCGATTATGGACAAAAAGAAAGTGATATGGATAATGACATAGAAATGGATATGCGAGTGGACAATTGGACTTGGTTTAGTGGACTTGTATCTTAGCTTCCAAGAAATCCATATATCAATACTTGACAAATCAACTCATAATCTCAATGCACCCCTCAATCTCAATTTCAGATCCATATTAGCTTGCATTACAAGCAACAAGAAATAAACAACTGAGGGAACAACAACGCCTTGACCACAATATGAATCCACAATCGGATCTTTCACAACATAACTCGATGCTTTGCAACTCAGTCTACAGATATCCTGTCCTTATAACCAAGGATCTTGCCACAAGAACAATCCCCTGAAGCCTGATGTACACTGATAAATCTTGAAGAAGATGACTTGAACTGAGAAGAAATTAAACGCTGACTCACACCAATGAACCCCTGACCCAAAGCCTTGGATGAATCCTCTGAACAAGAAAACCTCAGAACTTGACGCACCTCTGAATAGGAAAATACTGATAATAAGAAAACCCTTTGATCCCATGTCCTAGAAAACCAATGCGATGCACAAATGATAATGCAAAATGAGATGAAACATAAGCCAGTTAGTTAAAAATAACAAGGCAAATTTTGGGGTGTTACAGCTGCCCCTATTAAATCAACTTGATCCTGAAGGTATGATAGTGATGGCTATCATGCGTTCCAAGGATTCACGGAGATTGAATACCAAAAGAAACCTGAAATTTGCAATCCTCAAAGGAGGGACGACTCCACTAGGGAACAAGCAATAAATGCTGCACTGTCACAACACGTACGAGTGTTGGAAACCAATAATGTATTGAAAAGTCTTGAAATAAACACAAACGAGTGTTAGCTATGCTGGGGATGAACACGGACGGGTGTTAAGGAATCCAGGATATCAAATACGGACGGGTATTGAGAAGATACATGGACGGGTGTAAAATGTCAATGCGGACGGGCATTGAAACAAAAGTTCAAACACGGTCGGGTGCCAAAAGTCAATGCGGACGGGCATTGAAAAGGTACATGGACGGGTGCTGAAAAGAACTCGGACGGGTGCCAAATGTCAATGCGGACGGGCATTGAAACAAAAGTTCAAACACGGACGGGTGCCAAATGTCAATGCGGACGGGCATTGAAACAAAAGTTCAAACACGGACGGGTGCTGAAAAGATACACAGACGGGTGTAAAAGGTTTAAGGCGACCTCTCTGGGGATTGAAATGGCACACGGACGGGTGTAAAAAGGATTCAATACGAACGGGTATCGAAAAGGTACACGGACGGGTGTAAAAGGATTCAATACAGACAGGTATCGAAAAGGTACACGGACAGGTGTAAAGGGATTCAATACGGACAGGTATCGAAAAGGTACACGGACGGGTGTAAAAGGATTCAATACGGACGGGTATCGAAAAGGTACACGGATGGGTGTAAAAGGATTCAATACAGACGGGTATCGAAAAGGTACACGGACGGGTGTAAAAGGATTCAATACGGACGAGTATCAAAAAGGTACACGGACGGGTGTAAAAGGATTCAATACGGACGGGTATCGAAAAGGTACACGGACGGGTGTAAAAGGATTCAATACGGATGGGTATCGAAAAGGT
The DNA here is from genome assembly GCA_022829125.1 of Lathyrus tuberosus. Lineage (NCBI taxonomy): Eukaryota > Viridiplantae > Streptophyta > Magnoliopsida > Fabales > Fabaceae > Lathyrus > Lathyrus tuberosus. Next base: position 3,906,702 of record JALAZF010000523.1, on the reverse strand, counting down.
TATAAAGCAACTTTATCGGGAATTAATCTCGCTGGGGGAAATGGAAGGCAACACGGACTAGTGTCATCAAAAGGTCAATACAGATGGGTATTGAAATCAAAGGTTCAAACACGGACGAGTGCTGAAGGAAACACGGACGAGTGCCAGATGTCAATAAGGACGGGCATTGAAAAGGTCAAACACGGACGGGTGTTGAAAGAACACGGACAAGCGTCTGAAGTCAATACGGACGGGCATTGGCTTAAAAGGTTCAAACACGGACGGGTGCTGAAAGAAACACGGACGAGTGTCTGACGGTAAAAATTTCGAGGGAATAAACCAAAGGACCACCTGGACGAAGGGGTACAAATAAAATCAAGGATAAACAATCCTGGAAAAACACCCTGTCGGGGAACTGTCAACTATTGCTTAACCCAACACCTATGGAGTAAAGACATCTTCCTGAAATCCGGCTTTCCTGACGAAGGAAAACCCAAACCTGGCTTATGCTTCAGATGCACATGTTTGAATTATGCCGTAATGCTCCACACGAAGTGGAAATGCTACGCATTTGGGAGGATGCCATGCAAAACAAATGCTTATGCAATGCAAAAGAGGCGTCCCAGCAAAATAAATGCTGAAGACGAAGGCAACTCCGCTGGGGATGGCAAACTAAATTGCCACCAAACCAAAGAAACCTGGAAAACTTCACCCTGCTAGGGAAGATCACAATCATGAAACTCCAAGAGAATACCCACTCTGTTGGGGAATATCAAGATCCACAACTCTGCTGGAGATGGACGAAACTCCGAGAGAATACCCACTCAGCTGGGGAATCAAATAAGCCCTACAATCCTGCTAGAGATGGACGACACTCCAGGAAAATACTCACTCAGCCGGGGAGGGGTAGGAATACTGAAGATGGAAATTCCTCCGCTGGGGACGACCAACTATTTCAGAATTTGGCTTCGGCGCCTGCCAAAACGATTGGCCTTAAGACCTGCTGGGGGTACCACTCACCGCCAGACTCTGCTTAGGAAAATGAGCTTAATCTACCACTAGGGAAGTAACTTTACCCTCACCCTGCTGGGGCTTAGATCAAACCATTGTCGCTGAGACTATACTTTCTGACCAACTGAGGAAAGTAGACGCCAAGACCCTGCGGGGATAATAACATCTTTGTCCACGAATCTCCTGCTGGAGATATAACCATATCCACCTTAGAACAATCAAACCCTGAATACTTGATGGGGAATAGTAATCCAAACACAACTTCGGCTGGGTATACAATCCTCTGTACTCTTATAAGAAGGACGGTCCTCAACAACTCCACTTGGGAGATAAAGTAATTGTCAACATCCACCCCGCTAGGGGATAACACATGCTTCTTGTCTAGCTGGGGAAAAAACAACTGCCCCATGCTCCGTGGGGAGACATCACTTGCTGAAGAAAGATGAGCCAAATCACAACTCTGGCCGGGGAAAAACCTCTTATATCCTGCTAAGGAGGACGATCCTTAACGACTCCGCTTAGGGAATTACTTCTTTATACTCTGGTTGAGGAAGACGACCCTCGATACTCTGATGGGAAAGAGTAATAAACTGCTGAGGACGATCAGACTTCAAAGTTGGGGAGAGCTCTACTCTACTGGGGAAAACATCCAGCTGTTGAGGACGATCAGAATTCAAAGATGGAGAGAACAACTCTACTGGGGAGGTACCAATGAAGATCGAACTTTGAATTACTTGAGATGACTAGATCTGACCATTGAGGAAGAGAATACTCTGACTGTCGCTCCCGAAAAGATTCGCATCCAACGGTACAAACGCGAGAGTGGCGCAAAAGACACAGAGTCGCCAGCAATGTGTATTTATCCCAAGAGAGGGAAAGGAAACACTGCATAAACCTGAAGAAGGGAAAGAGCATGGTCACGCGACCAAGAGAACGGGTACGGGAGTCGGTTACGCGAAGGGAAGGTGTTGGCACCCAACACGTCCATCGTACTCGATGGGATCCACGCTTGCTGTATGCATCAAAGGGTGTCGTCATCTGGAGCTCCACTGCTACTGGAAACGAGAAGAAACGAAAACGGAAAGAACGGAGAAACGAAGAAGAAAAGAAAAAGAAGTGACTCGATAGGACGGTATCGTTGTCCTAGGCCTACGTACTCCCTCAGTGCAATGGGAAAGTCAGAGTCAACGTAGTTCGGACGGGAACTGGGGGAAAGTTGCTCGCCAAGACAATCGCTGTCTTGTACCTACGTATCCTCAGTCGGACGAGAAAGAGGAAATCAGAGCAGTCGTAGTTCGACCAAACGAGGTCGGAAAGAGACAAAGAGGTGATAAAGAAAGGTTGTGCTCGGAGAGATCTCGCACGATCTCCTGCCTACGTATCTCGCTCGCACGCGAGAATCAGAGCGACGTAGTTCCCCTCACTAGGGATGGATTGTGTTTTTTAGGGAACGACTGACGTTCTAGCTCAGGTGTTGCAGGCTCGCTGAATCGAGTACGTTACCGTCTTGCAAGAGAACGAGTAGAAGCGCGTTCATACGTCGAGAGTGAGTGAGATGAGAAAAGAATTCCCGAAGGAAAGACGTTATTGTTTGTTTGGAGTTTTTTAGACATAAGTGTTTTAAGTTAGTTCATAACTTGCATTGAACCAAAGTCTTAAATACAGGAACGAATACTTCGCGCATCGTCCCCAACAGGACGTACACTAGGTATCCTAGAAGAATGAGAGGAATCCCCTCGTTCCCCACTTCCCACATAGAAGGCTCAAGCGCAATACACGTTAACCTTTATTACGTGTTTTGAAGAAGTTTTGAGATGAGAAGAGAGAAGACACAAAGAAAACTCTAAAGGGACACTAAGAGTCCTAATGTTATCGTGCATGGATGACCTATGGTTAGTGAGGCTTAGGAAGAACGACTACCTAAAACCTAATGCTAATCCTACTCCAAGCTTAATCAAAAATTAAGTTGGACTAGGTAGCTCTAAGGGGAAAAGAATCCAAGACTTAAACAAGTCTTGAGATCCAGGGGAGGAGAAAGAGTGGAAAAGAGTAATCATGAATTAATCAGAAATTAATCAAGATAGGCAACTAAAATCATGGTCAACAATTAATAAAATAACCAAGTTAGAATTAAAATGCTAATTAAAAAGAAGATTAAAAATTAACAAGAAGAGTTAATCTAAAATTAAAAACTAATTCTAAATTTATACCTAAAATTAATTCAAGTTAATTTCTAATTAATAACAAAATTAATCAAGAATCAAATTAAAATTAAATTCTAAACTCTAATTAAAAACATTAATCCTAAAAATAAGTCTAGAATGAAAACTAATATTAAAAACTAAAATTGAAATTCTAATTCCGAATTAAAAATCTAATTCTAAGATTACGATTAAACTTGATTCTAAAACTAATCATTAACCAAATAACTAAACAATCAGCATAAACAAAATAAAAAAAGAAATTAAGTACAAGGAGGGGTGTATCGAGCAACGGAGGTGAGACAAAGAAAACATGCGTTGGGCTTCAAAAGAATTCAGGCCCAATGGTTTTATTTGTGAAGCCAGGAATGGTGTGAGAAACGGAAAGGAGGGTGCGAAACAGAAACAGTCCACATGGGCCCAACAGAATACCGATCCAACCCGCGGAATCAAAAGAAACCCTAAAACAAAAAGCTCCATCAGCTCACACAATCTTCTTCTCAAAATTCACTCGCAGCCGTCACACATTCTTTACAGCCGTCGGAGCTCCTTCACCACCATTTTCGACTTTCGCTCCTCACTCTAGCGTCTCCCTCCTCTACTTCTTCCGTTCGCATCATTACGGCGCCATTTACCTCTCTTTTCCGTCGCCTTCGCGAAATTCCATCCTCCTTGCTGCGCCTCTTTCTCTATCGTCTGCGCCGTCTCGTTCGCACAAAGCCATCGCCGAAAACATCCTCACCAGCAGCTCCTTCCACTCCGCCACCAACTCGCCACGAATCCAATCCTCACCTTCGTCACCGGTGACACACTACACCTCTGTTTCCCTCCGTCTCGCCTCTTTCCGATCACCACAACACAACACACTAACTCCCTCATCACCCTCTGTTCAGAAAATCAACCTCTTTCCCAATCACACCATCACGCCGTACACCTGCCATCATCTTCTGTAAAATATTGCCGGAAACCTCCTCTCAAGTCAACTCGGTTTGTCCAATCTCTCAACAAAGAAATGTAACGAAGCCAAAAATTACACGAATCTAGACCACAACGCCGCAAACGGAAACCACATCAAAATAATCTGAAGCTCAAACCATGGAGATTTGGCTCCCTACAAGACAAACTACATTGTGGCTTCAAGAAAATGAGCAAGGAATCAGAATTTGACCAACCTACGGAACCGAGAATCGTTCCGGTGAATGTGCTGAAGAAGTCGAAGAATTAAGACGTAAGTTCTAACTTCTTCTTTTACTGCAATTTCTCCTTCTTCGATCTTCTGTGAACTCGTTGACGCAGCAGATCCTCCTTCTTCTTTTCTTTTTCGAATCTTCTTCTTGCTTCTGAGAGTGTTGCTGCATTGATTGTTGTCGTGATCTTGATCGTTCCTCTTCTGCTTGCTTCTGGTTCTGAAATCACTTCTCTGATCTGGTTGTTGTGCGATTCGTTGAGAATTCTTCTTGCTGAATCGATGTTGCTTTGAATTATGCAGGTGGTTTTAAGGATTGAACAGTTAAAATGATGCTGGTTTATTGTGGTTTTTTGAAGAACCGATGTAGAATGCTCCGTGAGGTGAACTGGTTTTCTTTATTTCTGCGGTTTTGAAGATGAAGGGAGATGGAGATGATGGAGTGTTTCTGCAGCAAATGAAGAGAGAAAGGAGATTGGTTCACATTGATGAGGTTTATGTTGTAGGTTTTTTTTTGAATTGGAAGAGTGAGGTGAGGTTGGTGCATGCGTCGTGATCTTTTTCTTTTCATTCTGCAGCTTGCTTTATACCAGAATTTGGGAGAGGGTAGGATATGTATTTAGGCTGAAATTCTGTTGGAGTTTCTTGTTGTGAGCGAGCTGTGGAATTTGCTGTGTAGAGAGTCACGCGTTATTTGCCACTCTATTAGAAACTTTTTTCACTCTTTTTTTTTTTTTGGTTAAAAGCTTTTTGCTGATATGAATTTAAATTCTGCTGAGAATGAATTCCTTGTGGTATCTATTCTTATGCGCAGGCAATTTAGACAAGGGCACTTATGGATTAGGCAATGGGTTTATACTTTTGGACATGGACTCTTGAAATGGATTTTTTGAATTGGTTTGGAAATATGAACATTGGATTTTAAATTGGATATGGTTTGAAATTGGTTAATGAAATGGATATGGATATATGGAAAAAATAGGAATGGATAAAAAACGGAAATTGAAAAGAATTAGATAGAACAAATGGATAATGGAATGGTTTAAAAAAAGTGGATACAAAATGAAAGTTGAATTCAATTTGGATATGGAAAGAAATGGTTAATTGGATTGGAATAATGGAGTTGAAGTGGATTTGGAAATATAGGTAAAATAAAAATGAATATTATGAAAAAAAGATTAAAAATGGATATTGATATTGAAAATGGTTATGGACTTAGTAAATGGATACTATTAAGAAAAATGGTTTTAAAAGTGGTTTAGAAAAATGGATTTACAAGATGGATATCGATTATGGACAAAAAGAAAGTGATATGGATAATGACATAGAAATGGATATGCGAGTGGACAATTGGACTTGGTTTAGTGGACTTGTATCTTAGCTTCCAAGAAATCCATATATCAATACTTGACAAATCAACTCATAATCTCAATGCACCCCTCAATCTCAATTTCAGATCCATATTAGCTTGCATTACAAGCAACAAGAAATAAACAACTGAGGGAACAACAACGCCTTGACCACAATATGAATCCACAATCGGATCTTTCACAACATAACTCGATGCTTTGCAACTCAGTCTACAGATATCCTGTCCTTATAACCAAGGATCTTGCCACAAGAACAATCCCCTGAAGCCTGATGTACACTGATAAATCTTGAAGAAGATGACTTGAACTAAGAAGAAATTAAACGCTGACTCACACCAATGAACCCCTGACCCAAAGCCTTGGATGAATCCTCTGAACAAGAAAACCTCCGAACTTGACGCACCTCTGAATAGGAAAATACTGATAATAAGAAAACCCTTTGATCCCATGTCCTAGAAAACCAATGCGATGCACAAATGATAATGCAAAATGAGATGAAACATAAGTCAGTTAGTTAAAAACAACAAGGCAAATTTTGGGGTGTTACAGCTGGTTTCCCACAAACGGCGCCACTGATCGGAGAGGACCAGAAGGAGATCGTCGCGGCCTTCGGGTAGGACAAGAGTTGATGCTCGTAGGAGAGGAAAAGGGGGTGGAGGTACCTGCAAGGTACTCCGATGTCAAAGTAAGTGTTTGGTCAAAAAGGGGGAAAAGCAAGTAAGAGAAGTCAAGTATATGATTTGTGATACCTGCCCCTCTCAAGTGAGAGGGTTTTTATAGATGGATTTCTGGCGAGCAAAGCGCCTGATCGACCAATGAGGGATTGACAGGTGGAGGGCAAGGCGCGTGGCCTTTCTAACTGTTTCCGTGATATCTGGGGAGGTAGTTGGTCGCGTGAACTGCTCTGCGCGTGAGGGGGACGTGTCCAACGACTATATTGTGCCCAACGGCTATATTGTGTCTATTGGGCCTGTTCGCCAATTATGATGGATTGGGCCTGGTCCTTAAGGGCAGGAAGCTCTGCCCGATCCAAAACAATATATATATATATATATATATATATATATATATATATATATATATATATATATATATATATATATATATATATATATATATATATATATATAAAAGATGAATAAAAGCCAATCTTATAGATACCATAAATCAAAATTTTTATTAAAATAATCAAGTTTTTTAAAAAAAGTTTCAAAATACTCCATATTTTAAATTATTTCCCAAAATACCCCATTTTGGGGTGGGCTTGAGAGGTGTCGTCAATTGAATTGGAGACACTTCACTTCATGGTGTCTCTAATCCAATTGACGATTAAGTGTTAAACTTACAAGGGTGTCTCCATCTCAATTGACGACACCCTTGTAAGTTTAACACCCAGTTGCTAAGATTGGAGACACTATGAAGTGTCTCCAATCAAATTGACGACACCTCTCAAATCTACCATAAAGTGGGGTATTTTAGAAAATAATTTAAAATGTGGAATATTTTAGAAATTTTTTTGAAAAACTGAGTTATTTTAGTAAAAAAATTTCATAAAGAAGATCCTACATTGCTAGACACTAGTAGATTTTAGGATTAGGATAAATTTTGTTGGAATAAATTTTAGTCCTACAATACCACAATCAATATATGCAGAAAGAACCTCTAGGTCTCCTTCTTCAACAAAATCTCATATATTAGGAATAATTACTAAAGAAGATCATTTTGTTATATACAAAGATTGGATGAAAAATGATTTTAATGCTGATTATAAATTAGAAAAAAAGAAACTGGTATTTCTCAATTTACTCTAAAGGATAGACAAAATTATATTTAAATTTTTGTTATGAATTCTTAGAATTCCATGAAATTAATACATATTTTTTTACGTGGTTTGATATATCATGTTTAGAAGAAATAATAGAAAATCCCTTTGCTATTAAGATGTATTTAGATGTAAATGTTAGATTAAATACTAAATGAAAAACTTATAAAAAGAATTAATAGAATTAATTCACCTTCCATTAGAAGTTATTAAAATTATTCCTTAAAGAAAATATAGAGTTAGATGCTTCACCTTTTTAAGTCAACTAGTGGGATATCCGTGCGTTCGCACGAGTACCGCTGTGGACTGCGGAATTGTTATCAATTTGTCATAAAAATTCAAACAAATTAGAAAATATCAAAATATTATTGGAAAAAATAAAAAATAAAAAATGGACTAGAAGATAATTGTATGAGTTTTTAAAAACAACTATTGTTAAGAAAAACGATTAAACACATACTTTGTAAAAAAAAATTGTGAAAATAGAAAAAAAAATGTTTTTTTTAGGGTTGATAGAGTTATAATAAAAGGGTTTATAAAGTTCACTAAATGAGACAAATAAGTATCCAAAATTATAATTAGTTGAAAATTAGTAGAAAACTAATTTTACTATGGTTTAAAATATAAAAAAAATGAAAAGTCAATAGTACAAATGGCATAAATTTAACATTTATTTTCTTTAATTGAAGAAAAAAAGTAAAAACTCGTGCGTTCGCACGGAGTTTGGTATGATTACTCATGCGTTAACACAGTACTGGTGTGTTACCCGTGCGGCCGTGCGTTCGCACGAGTACTGGTGTGGTACGTATGCTTTAGTTTTTAAAATGTAATAATATAATAAGAAAAATGAAATGGAAAAAATATAAAATTGCCTAACTAAAATAGTTTATTATATTTAAAAGAGATAATAAAATAGTTTCAATATTTTCTTCCATATATAAAATTATTTTAATGAATAATATAATTATTTTAAAATGTAATAAAATTGTAAATCAGAAAAATAATATTGTTTTATTAACAAAATTTTATATTTTAAAAAGAAAAACTTATTTTTTTTTAAATAATATTGTAAAATAATATTTTTTTATTTTTAAAAGAAAAACATATTTTCCCATATATAAAATAATATTTTTTTATTTTTAAAAGAAAAACATATTTTCCCGTTTATAATAATTATTATTTTTTAAAATATTTTTAAAATTATTTGAATCAATAGTAAAGTTGTTCTTGTTTATAACAATAATATTTTTAATAAAAAATATTTGGATCAATACTATATTTGTCAGGAATAATATTTGAATAATAAATACAATATTTTCCGTATACAAAATATTTTGATCAACCAAAAATTTGTTTTCCCATTTATAAATATTATTTTTGTATTAGTATTCTTTATAAAAGTTATAATAGTAACATCAATAATATTTATAATTATATTAGTAGGATTAATAATTATATTAAAAATTTATTTAGGAATAAACTACTACTAAATTTTTTAAATTGTTTTATAAAAACTATGAAGCCACACTATATCAATGTATGTGAATTATTATAAAATAAAGAAAATTGATAGCAAAAAAGGTGGGATCATTTTGGGGTCCGTGATGTATATTTGAAATCAACTAGTAGAAGACCCGTGCGTTCGCACGGGTATGTTGATTTTTATCTTAAATTATTCGATCAAAAATCTGAATGTTTGTGGCTCTTTTTTAATACATCTTTATATATATATATATATATATATATATATATATATATATATATTAATAAAAATTGATAAATTTTGAATTAAAAAAATATCAAGAGTAATCATCTCAAAAATAGTTATTTGGCTATAGTAATGATCCAACATACATGTGCATCCGCACGGATAAATTTATCTAATATAATATAAAATATATTTAAATGGATATGTAAATTGGAAAATAAATAGTTAAAAACAAATAGGTATTGTTATAGTAGTGACCCGTGAGAATTTGAATAAACATTTTAGAATATACAAACTTTTTACAAATACACGGGATATAAATAATTTTGTATTATACAATTGTACTGATATGCATATGGATTGTAATATTTATGCATGCTTTGTTGTCTTGATCTAACAGGTTGTGTCCCATATCACTTCATCAAATATTTCATATCTCACTAAATAATATTTATATATATTTCATGAATTGTTCTCAAACTTGATATTTGTAAAGGCCCGTATTTCGTTCCAACTCCAAACAAAGTTATCCTATTTTTCTTTTTGACAGTTTCATGGTTAATGTATTTGATCTAAATAAATAGATTAACAATTTACTTTCATAGGCTTACGCATAAGATAATCTACTTGCTCCAAATAAACATGTGAATGTGCAAAATCTAATTTATATATTTTGCAACCACTTAAAAAAACATGAACATAAAAAAAACATTTAAAATAAAATACTTGTTGATTATTGTCATTGCACCTCAGTTTCTAATAAACTAAGTTGCAAGCATATCAAGTAACATTCAGGTAATTCTAAGGAAACACCTTATTGTTGTCCCTTCCGTCTAAGAATTCATAAGTTACAGAGAATAAATGATAAAGAAAACAGGAGGAATATGTTATAAGAAATATATAAAGATATTTTAAAGAACTCCATATGAGAGAAAAATAAATACATATACCTGACATGAACATGAAACTACTTTTTTTTTCATTGGCATTCCAATGATCAATTGATAAGTCCATTAATAAATAATTTGATATTGAGAAATGGAAACAAACATGCATAGATTTTAACATTCATACAGTAAAAATAACAATAACCAACTCATTTTATTACTTAAAATTTGTTAATTGACCATATATCTTTCTCAAAGTAAATATGTCTTTTGTATGACCATATATATCAATGAAATATTACTCTTATATTTATTTTATAGAAATGTGGCTCTAAGATATAGCTGCAAGTTTTTAAATAACGGTCGCGTAAATGTTTTTGAAACTTTGATCCATACAAGTGTTGTGATATTGATTGCGGTGGTTGTCGCATGAATTAATTTCAATTTTTTTTTCATCACAAAAGTGATGAATAACGGTATAGATATCGACATTTTTCAATACCATTTTTTCGCCATCGTTTTTGTTACAAATGACTGTTTTTTAAAATCTTGTATAGTAGATTTAAAGGAGCACATGCAGGCGTAGAAATCAGGTTTGTCACCGAAAAAGTAGCACATACAGGCCAAGAAATCAAGTTTGTCAACCTTCCACAGTGGATTTAAACAACAACATTATATAGTCTTTCCACATTTCATGCATTGGCTTGAAAATATCAAATCTGTAATCAAAATGAATGGTGATTAGGGAATAAAAAGAATATCACTTATTCATAGCTTGAATCTAAGAGCTCCCTAATGAAAGAGGAAATGAAAATTACTCACAACAATACACGACTACAGACTGTAGGGCTATAGCAATAATGGTAAGGCTTAACATATTCATCAAGAATAGAAGTTTAGGGACTTTAAACTTACTTATGGAACTCTCGAGGAAGATTGAATGATCCGTGTTTTTTATGTTGTTTCATGGACAAGTGCTTCTTAGAACATTTTGAATGAATTTGAAAAGCTCTAGTTTGAGAAGATGAAGAAAGTGCACGTCCTTGTACATAATTATCAAGAAGAATCCAGTTGTCGATTTTCATACTTCTAGATCCTTGCATATACTTTTGGGCTGCATCTCCCTTCTTAAGAAGTTCATGCAATATTCCTGAAACTGAACATCCTCCTTCAAAAGAAGACTGCAGAATATAAGTCAAATTAGAAATATAGAACAAACAAAAACATTGTTAAGTGAAGATATTCATAGCCGATAGTGCACGATTGTTCGATGTTAGAGCAGTTTAATCATTACCTGTCATGTCTAAAATTATGCACTTCAATACATTTCCGTTATTTTCGTTTATGCGTTGTTCCTCTTCTCAAACCCATCTCAATATCATGTGGTAGGAGAAGCTCTTAATCATATGAATCATGCATTCATTCGAAGAAAGTTTAATTGGAAAAATATATTGGAGACTCAATAACCAAAATGAAAAACACAGGAGCTCTTAAATTCAAAATCAGACATATTACGGATTTTATCGGCAGGAAACATATACCACAAAGGAAATAAATCTCTTCAGGCTGCTTTAATGCAAGGAAATAAATCTTCATGCTTTTGATTATATGCTCTCTTTTCCCACACTGCAGGAGCAACTGATATGACCAAGTTGGTCCCTAGAAAATTGCATATGCTCAATATATGGTAAATCAGTGTTTCTTTCATTGCTTGTCAATACTCATACTTGCTGCCTATAATCTTCTGTGATAAAAGCATAGAACAATCTTGCAACACGGTAATTAAATAAAAAAAATGTGCCTGTGGTCTTTCAAACTCCCCAAAAGTACAATTGCATATAGGTTAAAGTTGTGAGTAAGACTGAAAGAATATGGAGACAGTATACATTTGTGTGAATAAAGATATGTTGAAGTACAACCATTTCAGCTAACCTGAGTTTGCGAATGACAGTTCCTAGAGTCAGTAAACTACGGTTTATGTGACATCCCTCATTCAACCTCGTACCAGCTGAATTAGTTTGTGATGCTCGCTCACTTCCAGCAAGATCAACAAAATTCTGTATCCAGGAAAATTTAATATTATCTTTTTGATTTCCAATTGCGGTACTTAAACGTAATAACATGATTCTCGTTATTTTCCTTTAATAGGTGTGAATCAGTCATACCACAGAAGCAGAAATATTGCTCAATTTGTCATTTCCCAGAAATTCACCTGGAGAACTTTCAATTATCTGAAAAGAAACATTATTTAGGCAATGTAAGAAATTAGGTAATGGAAGATTTTACTTCCCTTCAACAAACATAGGAACACAAATACCAGCCAAAAATCATAAATTTCAAACAGAAACAGTTCCAAAAAAAAAACGTAAGCTCTAACCATATAAGTTCCAGTCTTGATAACATCTTCGTTCGCATCTCCAAGAGCTGCCCCGCCGAGGTATTTGTCAGCTGACTAAACGCTCTCCACACTCTAGTAGCTTCTCAGCAGTCTGTCATATGCACAGTAACATTTCCAGCCAATAAACCATGCAGTTCATATGCCATCTGATGTCATACTTGGCCATTGTTAGCAAATGCACAAATCACTAACAAATTTATAGATATTAAAGAAGACAAAATATTACATTTGTACATATATTATGGCATAAGATATTGTGAAACGGATGGTATATTTGTACTCACATTGTGAAATATGTAGCATAGACACTCTTGCTTCATCAAAATTTCCATTAGCCGTGTAGGTTATTCCAGGACGATAAAGACCCTTGACGTGCATATGATTTGCTTCTAAAACCTGGACAACTCATTGAAGAACACATAACAACAGGAAAAATTAAGATATGGAAATATCATAATTAGCATTCTTAATCATAGATAGCGTGGTGACAGAACAAAGACAATGCATCGTCTTCGCCCAACTTTTCCACAGCATAAATTGCATCAATGAATCTGAACCTTGAAACAACTATGTATTTGACATGAGGTATTCTAAACACAGGCTGCTCCAACACAAATTTTCAACACACATCATCAAGAACAATCAGGATTTGAGCCTGGCTGCCACCAAATTGAAATTGTGGGTTCCACTAAGAAACAACATAATTTGAGGCTTCAGGTTCTAAATCTACATAGCGAGTGATCGGAAGGTAAAGTTTGTAGTGATGAGAAGCAAAAGAAATGGAGTATACCAGGGGAGGTAACCGATCTTTAGCATTCCAGTACACCTTTATAGCTTTCTCTAGCTCTTCCAAAATTTTCCATTTATACTTTGCCCTGTTGAATAACAAAATCAAACACCAAAGGCTGCATTTAGCTATAAGCCGTTGGGGGAGTCTATGAGCACTAAGATCAACAATGAGCTAATGAGAACACCACGTATAATATTGACTGTAAGAGTCACCATTTTTATATATTTTTCATTTAGCCTATTACTAACCAATTTAGATTAACCACACCCATTTGTATTCCATCATATGTAACTATGACTCATTTAAATTTCCTATCAACATATTTCGTAGTACAGTTTAGCTCGGTTTTGCTTTTCGGTTTGGTTTATTTATAATAGTCCTAGAAGAAACCCTAGATGACTTACTGAGTGAGCTTCCCATCATTTTTTGAAATATCTAAAATGTTTTTGCATATATGCATATATTGTACATTGTATAATGGAAAACCATCATTCACATCTTGAAGTTAACCAACCTTTCTTCAAACATAACTCAAGAATGAAAAATATAGTACATGTATAACCTTGGCAAGCATGTAATTAAGAATTCGATAATAGTGAAGAGAAGTCATAGAAAACAGTGACAATAACACTAACATACGTACCATATGTGGCCATGTCAAAATATTTTTACCAGTTATTGTCTCCACAGAAGGTTCCTCAAATGCACATTGTTTTGCTAATGATAACATGCAACCAAAAGCAGTAGTAAGAACTGATAAGAAAAGTAATAGATAGGAAATTATTTATTTGCAGACTATTCTACCCTAGTGTATAAATACCTCACTAAATGTTCAAAGAACAAACTTGGAAGATAGTCTTAGAATTTGAATTTTGGTCCAACTTAAACCCAAAAGTTGGATTGTGGTGAGAGGGTTGGCCCTAACATAGGAGTTTATGGTCAAGCCTAACTACCAAAACCTGAGTGGCTTCAACCAGCAGAGACATGGATTATGAAGTAAGTTTTAATAGGATGCAGTTTCTCTCCGGTCACTGATACATTTTCTCTCCGGTCACTGGTGCACGCATATGCAGTGAAGTAAGAATCCTGAAGAAGTGAAAGTAGGTGTCTTTGGATCATAAAACTTAAACAGTGGGCTCTGCAAGAGTAGCATATATTACAAATATTATTAGCTTCATGATAGGAAGATATTTGTAATTACTCAATATCTTGATTCTTCAACCTACCTCTTCAGTTTCACTGATGACAGAATCATTTCGGATCCAAAGTCATTGGATGTGGGATACCTCCATTTGAGAAGCTTGAGTAAAACATCGGTCTTAAATAAGTAAATAGAGTATTATGTATTAGTTATCGGTCAATCGATAAAGTTATCAAGAGGCAAGAAACTAAACTGTTTTACTTGAAATTTCTTACATGTATACGACTTACCATTGCTTTAAGATAAGATCCGCAATTTCACACATGGTTCTCAATATCTGAACAAAGCTTCCATTTCTGCTCATCCATTAGGATATGGAATTGAAATCATAACTTACAACCTGATTCACAGAGTTACCAAATCAGATTAAACTCATGATGCAACTGAAAGAACCATGCAAATCATCATTCAAAGTGTTTGATGTCCCTACAACCGCAATTGAGATAATAAAGCCACACTAAACTAAGTAAACAACATCAAACACACTTGACACCATGATTCGGCATAATATTAAAAATTATGGCACAACCAACCGTTACCATCACTATCTCGATTCAAAACCTTGAATACGGCGACTTAAACAAAAAATAACATGAATAACTAAATTAACATATTGAAATATCATACCAGCAGCAGTTGTGGGATAGAATATAGACTTTGACTTGCTCACATAACTATCATCTCTTGTGAACAATTAAGAAGCCTTTGCAGAAACTTCTCTCTCCACATGAACCAAAGTGGAAGAAGCAGCAATCGAAGGCACCTGCTTCTCAAACTCACCTTGAGAACCAGAACCAGAAGCTGAAATCTTCTGATAAACTAATGTCATACCGCTATTCGACAAAACTTGATACAAAATCCCGTAACGAAAATGCCCTAACTCTTTCTTCTCTTGTTCCTGTAATGAAAATGCAAAGAAAACTCCTGAAGTCAGTAAATCAAAGAGCGGTAAATCAGAAAAAAAAAGCGTTAAATCAACATAAAGCCGGTAAACCAAAGAAAATACCTTTACTTTGCAATGGCTGGAGATGGAGATCGATAAAGTTGCTCTGAAATTAAATATTTTTGTTTCTCTAAAGAGAACATGTGGAGAAGAGAAAGAAATTTTTTTTCTTTTTCCATTTCGAGATGTGACGGTCGGAGAATGAGAAGCGGTGGTCGGCGACAAAGTTTGCCGAAACAAAAATCTATTGGGTTCATTCAGAAGGTCGTGAGATGTGGATAACGAAAATAGGATTAGTTTTTCAATCAGAGATGGTGATGATCATGTATAGGGTGGAGAAAGTGGCTGCGGCGGCTAGGGTTGGGTGGAATGAAAGAGAGACGAGAAGAGAGGGAGACCATATGAAAGAGAGAGAGAGAATTTTCAAAATTCAAAATGAATGGAGGGATTGAAAGGAAAATGAGTTAGCCATGTGTACAATATGAGAAGTATGATTGGTGGAAGAATAATGATTTTGTAAATTACCAAAAAGGGTTTTTTGTAGTGTAAAATTGTAATGAAGAAAAGGGTAATTTAGGAAGTGCCTAAGCACCTTCCAATCTTAGTTAGGAAGTTGATTTGCCATTACAATTGTGACAATTATTGTTATTTCAAACATAATACCTTGTTGGATATTGAATATCTATTACAAATATTTTCTACCACTTAATATGAAATTGCGATATACAAATTTTATCAATAACTTTCATGCTCTAATTTTACTAAGATTGTAGACACTTCCATATATAACTATTTTGTTTTTCATTTTGGTTTTCACTGCGAATCAACTTTATCATATTATGCATTGGTTATTGTGTTTATATTTCTGTTGCATATCCTTCAGAGCAGGGGTAGCTTGCTACTACAAACACCAGAGTATCACCTATAATAGTTTTTTTCCAGCTGCTCCATGTCATTTTTGAGGTTTGCATTGCATTGAATGTCGTGTATGTAAACGTGTAGGCATCAGGCTGAATATAATATTGGTTAATAATGCAAGATACAATTACCATTTAAGTTGACATCCATAAGTTTGTGTAAAGTTGTACAAGTATAGTACCCGAAACCATGAAAAATGCTAAATATAAGTATACAATATCCTGCTATAGATAAGTGAAAGCATGCTATCATGTCAATCTGAAATAATTAATTGTCTATTTTGTGGTTTCATCTCAACTTGTTTTTTGATAGTTTAGTTCATTTTTAATGGGTACCCATTACTTTACAAACGACATAGTTTAGTTCATTTCCTTTTAAAGTTTAATACCAATTGTTATATTTTAATGATTATTCTAGTACATGAATTAGAATAAGTTTTAAAGATAGTTGTTTTTAGAATATAGAATAATTGTAATTTTAAAAAAATAAATTTTAAAAAAATAAATTTTAAAAAAATAAATTTTAAAAAAATAAATTTTAAAAAATGTATATTAAAAATATTAAAAGAAAATAAAACAAATGTGTATGTTGATATGAATTATAATTGAATTGGAGAAAATAAAATGAAACATTTACGCAACACTATTAGATCTATATTATCAAAAAATATTATTTTGAAATTGTTTAATTATATATTACTATTATCCATTAGAATATTTCTGGTGTGTCGCAACAAAAGAAAAAATACAAAATGAAAAAAGGTTACTAAAAACTGACTTCATGAATATCTACAATATATTAATACAAGCCAAAAGAAGCCTTGGTAGTGTACATAATACATGGCTCAAGGGGGAAAATATCAAAGTTTTGTATCACATATTACAATTAAAATACAAGAATCACTCCAAATGCTCAAGTACATCATCAGAATCTCCAAGCCATTGTGACTCTGCTGAACTGTTATGTTTCACTCTAGTTTTTCAAGTTCCCCCATTCTTTCAATGATAGCTTGCAAGCACAAAAGTTGGTTTGGTTCGAGAGTTGAGGTTTTGAGTGTCATAAATTTAGCTTATGAAAAAATTTACATTAAATATGCACAAAGAAGCCAAGGACATAAGACCTAAATCATAATTTATTAACTATACAACTTAAACTTCAATTCAGTAATCAAATATCAAAAGTATAGTAACACCAAAAGAAAATGTATATACCTTCTTGCTTGTTTTCTGCAGTTCACCCGCTAGAATGAATTCATCAAGTATTAGGCATACCTTCAAGTTAGATAAAATTAAACTAAATGAGCAAGGAACAACGACAAAAAAATTAATCTTAAGAAACAATGAGATTCAATATTGTAATCAATTAGCATTCCAATCCCAACCATCCACAATCAATAACTTCACTTAGACAAAAGAAAAGAACATAACATATGTAGAGCACAATAAAACTTGGGATATACATATCTACAATACAGACAGTGGATGAAGTTGCATATAAGAAATGCTCAATTAGAAACTAAATAACACAAAGATTGTATAGAAAAAGTAGCATGGATGATACAAACTGAAACATTCAGCAAATAAACAAAATATAGCATTGCATATGGATCAGTGGAGGCGATGGTTTCACAAAACTCTAATATGAAAAACTCTAATAATTATATAAATGATAGTTTGTATCATCATCTCTTATTTAATTAACAACTTTTTCAAGTATTGTAGTAAGTCTGGGTTTTCTAGGTGTTTTTAGAAAGATCAATTGCTGTGATCACATCTTCCAAATTATGTCTCATAAAACCATAGTTAGCAGCTTCTATGGCAATATTTGTCCCAGCCCCAATTGCCAAGCCAACATCTGCTGCAACTAATGCAGGAGAGTCATTTATACCATCGCCCACCATTGCAACTATACTTCCATTTTTTTTGAATGAACGAACAACATCAGCCTTTCCTGCAGGCATAACCTCTGATGGTAACTTGTCATAAACAGATTTTTTTTAGCCAAGATTGACTATACCTTCCATTTCTGCCCAAAATTCAAGTTATAATTATCATGAAGTAGCAGATATTCACTATGTTCCATGCAAAAATGTTGGTTTTCTTGGTTGTAGTAAAATTCCATAGGTTAAATGCATAAACGATAAAGCATGGCCTTGAAATAACCCATGTCAGGGTCTATGCTTGAACCTGGCTACCCAATTCTTCAAAACTCTTGGCACAGGAAAGGTTGCTGCTTTTCAAATAAAAATTTGGTCCATCCAGAAAACCAAACCAAAACATACAGGCTCAACTTTAAAAGGAAATGTTACATGTAAGGAATAATTATCATAACATGAAAAAAGCCAAAGACAAAGGTAACATATATCTAACAGGATATTCAAACTACCATGAAATTTTAGAAATGAAAGACAAAAAGAAAACGGTTAGCTATTAAGACGTGCATATTCGTGCTCATTTCATTTTGAAATAATAAAATGGACCACATCTAAAACACAGAAGGCATGAACAATGAAATGCCTCAATCAGAGGCAATGACAATTTTGTGTAAATTGCAAAGGGTGCGGATGAGAAAACATTCACCTGGGGCCCCGAGAATAGGTAGTGATCTAGGCATGAGAGGTCTGAACCCAGAAATTAGTGGTTGACCTCCAGGAATGGGAAATCTCGGGGGTGACATACAGGACGAAGGTTCGGCCTCTGACCCATTAGATCATTATAAGCCCCACCGACCTGCTGAAATGCGACAACTTGCCCAAGATGTTCTTTGATCCGCTGATCAATTAAGCTTTGGGTTTGTTGCTATTCATATTGCTGATAGTAAGACCTCACATTAGCCTGAAAATACAAACACATCAAAAAAGCTCACAAATATGACCTAGATTGCAATGCACTATAAATTTTTAAAAGTGAGAAAACTTCACAACACCTTGTGTTTATAACCAGAGTTATGTTGCTTTCTAACAAATGGCTGCAACATTACACAAAGTTAGAAACATTACACAAAAGAAAGAAAGACAATATCAATACTAAAATTAGCTAAATGCACATCCACAACATTTAGAACTCACCAGCACGTATAATTCCATAAATTTGAGACCAGAATATGCAAAACTTAGAAGTATATAACTGACCGTGTATAGAGATTTATTTGGAGGAATTCTTTAAAACAAAAAGTTAAATGAATGTAATTTTTTCATTGCATCAGTAAACCCGGATTCATGTTGATTTTCTAAAAACTAAAGGATGATTATGAAGAGAAAATGATTGAATTATTGTATCAACATACCTAATATAGCCAAGAATAATCCAAGATCCATAAATGAAACTGAAAAGCCAGACCAATGATTTATGCGCCCTCTCTTTTCCTACAATAGTACAGAAAAGTATATATCAGTTGGTAGGGGATCAGTATGGTAAGGGATCATGTTTCTCGGAGCACGTTTGCAGAAGGGAAGTGATTATTTCCACACACCCAAATCCAAAACCACCAACTGGTATGTAAAACATAAAACCCATGTAAAACATAAAACACACTTCTCTTTCCACTTGTGAAAAGAACTTGAACCCAGACAATGTCCCCTTGGGTGCATTTGGATCCTTTTTCTTCTTTGAGCATCCATACGAGTATTGAAAAAATCTAAAACCTGCAAATATTCAGTGGATACATTTTTCATTTCAATGACACAACACATTGATGTAAAAACAACACAAAACACACTCCATTAGAACCAGGAAGGTCTCAACGGGTAAGCATCTATTATAACTCACAAAAATATAATATATATAAAACATACGGTGTAAATGTTTTCAAGCAATTCATGGGAGTGTGTCTCACTCAGTCTAACCGCCGCACCACTGCAAATAAAATCGCACACCACTGTTGTTTCTGGTTCCCTTTTCTGACCATGAAAGCTCCGCCATCTTTAATCAGCGCATACAGCCACTGTCATCAGCGCATACAGCCACCGTGAATCCACATATAGAACCATAGCGCCATTGTCGATTTACACTTCAGATCTACCTTCTCCGACGCAATCTCACGGTTTCGACTGAAACACTGTTAGGTACAAAGAGGAGATAATGAAGAAGGTTGAGAGAGAAGATTAAACACTGAGAGGTTAGGGCTCAGAAAAAGAGAGAGAGAGAGAAAGAGAGAGAGAGAGAGAGAGAGAGAGAGAGAGAGAGAGAGAGAGAGAGAAAGAATAGTATTAAATGAAGAGAATGTAAGAAGTCCTAATCGGAAGAAGGAATATGATGCATAAAGAACAAAGAAAAAGAGGAAGAAGGGAAAATAGGAAGATGAAGCATCGGGGGAGAAGACTCAAGAAAGAGAAAAGAGAAAAATAATATGGAGAAGTTTGATAGGAGAGAGAGAGAGATAAAGAATAGTACTAAATGAAGAGGAAAGTAAGAAAAAGTAATTGCAATTGAACTATGTGATGTCATCAATGAAACTAAACCTAGTAAGAAAAGGCCAAATACAATAACTATCTCATTGGAATTGAACCATATGACATCATTCTTTAGAAAAAGTAAATTTTGGACCAAAATTACCCTCATTTTAGCAAGGTGGCAGAATTAGAGGCAAGGGCAAATGAGAGTTTTCTAGAGCCTTAAATTTTCTTATATAGGTAGATAACCAATCCTTTAGATTGATGAAAGACATTAATAACCTTGATAGTCAAATGAATTATTCAAATCAAATTCTTTATACTATGTCACGACAATCAGATAGGATTGAGAACTCTATCCCTTAATCTAAAGATATTAAAGACATCAAATTAGATCCTACCAAACCTATATATTAGTACAATCCACCTTCGAATAAAGAATTAAGAGGAATTATTTTAGGTTATGTTGTGAAAGTGATGCTTAGAAAATAGAGTATGGTCAGTTTTTTGATTAACAAGAAAACTACAAAGTAAAAGGAAAGAGATAAGAGAAAATAAAGACAATTCAAAGAGGTATGAAATTGGATTCTTGATTCAATTACACATTAGGGAACAATATTTACAATTGAATCTCAACCACACCACATTCTTCTCCCTTCTTAGGATTATCATGGATTGATAGAGAAGTGAGAACTAGTATGTTATTTATAAGAAAACTAAACCCTAACTTTCAACTAACATACTAAACGATTGGCCCAACAGACTGGTCCAATTCGACATGCTAACAACCTAGCATATTTCAACATCTACACTAACTCTTCGACTTTGACAGAGTTTTCTACAACACTAGCTAATAATACATAAGCTACGAATCTCCACATTGAAACAAACTATGAACTACGAAACCAACTAGCTGTCACCATGTAGTCATATCAGCTGTAAATAGTGGAAAAACTTATTACTTGGCAATGTCTTGATGATCATATCAATAACATTGTCATCATTCAAAACCTTCAACACTTGGACTTCTCCACGCTCGATTATCGCTCTAACAAAATGTGGCTTCACATCAATGTGTCTGGTTCGCTCATGATCAGTTGAATTCTTCGACATGTGTATTGTACTTTGACTATCACATTTAACCGTGATTGCTTGAACTTGAAGTTTCAGCTCATTTGCAAAACCTTCAAGCCACAATGCTTCTTTCAAAGCATAAGTGAGGCAATATACTCTACTTTAGTGGTTGATAAGGAAACAATATTTTGAAGTGTTACTTTCCAATTGATTGATATGCCAAACATAATGAACACATATATAGAAAATAGATATTATGGAATCCATACAACCTGCATAATCAGAATAGACAAATCCTTTAATTTCTACTTTACTATCATGACCATAGGCTCCACCATAAATCATGACTCTGCTCAGAGACCCATTTATATACCTTAGAATCCACTTCAATGCTTGCCAGAGCGTCTTTCCAGGACTGGCGATGTACCTACTTACAAGGCCCACTGAATATGTCATGTTTGGTCTAGTACATACCATAACATACATCAAAGAACCTATTATACTCGCATATGGAATTCTATTCATATAGTCTCTTTTGACATAAGTACGAGGACCTTGAGTCGTACTCAGCTTGATTTGTCAGAGTCACAACATGATTTGAATTCGACATACCAAACATGTCGAGAATCTTCAGTAGGTATGTCTTTTGAGATAAGCATAATCTCGACAGTTTTCTATCTCTCTGGATGTCAATCCCAAGAATCCTGGAAGGAGCTTCAATATCTTTCATGCCGAACTCCATATCGACTTCAACCTTTACCTTCATAAAATCCCCAACACTGTTGATTTCTATGAGGATGTCATCAACATATAACAACAAAATAACAAGTGAACTTGCAGGTAAACACAGTGGTCGAACGGACTCCTAGTGAAACCTATGTGTGCCATGAACTTGTCGAATCTCCTGTTCTATTGCTGAGGAGATTGTTTCAAGCCATATAACAAACTATTCAGCTTTCACACATAATATTCCTTTCCTCTTTTTGCATACCCTTCAGGTTGTCTCATCAGGATTGTTCCATCTATATCACCATACAGGAAGGTTGTCTTTACATCCATCTGTTCAAGTTTTAAGTCAAACTTAGCCACCATGGCTAACAACATTCTAATGGATGTGTGCTTTACAACAAGCGAGAACACACCATTGAAGTCAACACCTTCTTTCTAAGTGAATCCCCTAGCCACAAACCTTTCCTTAAATCACTTTAACATCACTCATTCGATTCCTTCCTTAACCTTGAAAATCCACTTACAACTAACTAACCTGGCCCCTGCAGGTTTCTCGATCAGCTCCCAAGTGTTACTATCATGAAGAGATTTCATTTCATCATCCATGGATTTAAACTATTCAGTCTTGTCTCGACTCCTTATAACTTCCTTATAGTCTCTAACTTCTTCATCCAGAACCTCACTTGTAGAGATTAAGGCATAAGCTACGAGATCTACATAACCAAGTTTTTGAGGTGCCTTGATAACCCTTTTTGACCCGTTTCTTTCCAGCAAGTAGTCACTATCAGTCTCCTCATCTTCATCATCAACTTGTGTTTCCTCTTCGACTTATCTGGGTTATGCAATTCAACATCACTATGCTCCACGTCAACATGAATCTCTTCCTATTCCAGCTCTTCTCCATAGATCTTCGTACTTTGACCAACATCATTAATTTTTTTGAAATCCATCTTTGCTACATTGAAAATTCCATCTCGACTTGTGATACACTTCTTGTGACCTGACACTAGACACCACAAACTATAAGCTTTGACTCCTTCAGGATATCCAAGGAACATATACCACAGAGCTATAAGTTTAACTTTGTCTTGCCTAATATGAGCATAGGCTACACAACCAAATACTCTAAGTATGTCGAGATTAGGTGGATGTCTCGACCAGACTTCTTCAGGTGTTTTCATCCCTAAGGCACTCGAGGGACACCTATTTATCATGTATGCTATAGTCACTGCAACCTCATGCCAAAACACCTTCTTCAATCTTGCACTAACCAACATGCATCTAACATTTTATAAGATAGTTCAATTGAATCTTTCAGCTATACTATTTTGCTAGAAAGTACCTGCAATACTTTTGTGCATTTCAATACCAGAAACAATACAATAGCTTTCAAAATCTTGATTGAAAAATTCAAGACCATTATCAGTCTTCAACCTCTTAACGTTTCTGCCAGTTTGGTTTTCGACCCGAATCTTCCAACTTTTGAAATTTTCAAAAGTTTCATCCTTAGATTTCTTAATAAATACCCACAACTTTCATGAGTGATCATCAACTATGAGTAGAAAATATCTTGCACCTGAGTGTGAAGGATTTCTTGCAGGCCCCTAAAGACCAGCAAGGATATAATCAAGGGATCCACTTGTTCTCTATTTACCTTTGTTAAACTTCACCCTACAAGGTTTATCAAATACACAAGGTTCATAAAACTCTAGTTTTTCGACCTTGTCACCACATAGAAGATTTTATTTTGACAATTCGACCAGACCTCTTTCACTGATATGGCCAAGTCGCTTTTTCCATAGCTCAGTCTTCAACACAGGTTTTATGGACGCCACATCTGCTGAACCACTTACAACCATGACCCCAAGGGTATACAAGCATTGCCTCTTGATGCCTCTCAAGACTTCTCTTGACCCCTTCATTACCCTTAGGATACTTTGCTCTCCTTTGAAAACATATCCTTTCTTGTTGAATTCACCAAGAGAAATCAAATTCTTTTTTAGATCAGGTACATGTCTAACATCAGTCAACAACCTTATTGACTCATCATGGAGCTTGAATTTGACAGATCCAATTCCTGCAATCTTGCAGGCTTTATTGTTTCCCATCACCACTGATCCATCATCTTGATCACATGATTCCTCAAACACGTCTTTGTTCGCAGTCATGTGCCAAGTATAATTTGAATCCATAATCTACTCCTTGTTAGAATTGTTGCTTGAAACCAACAGGACATCAGATGATTCATAATCATCTTGCACAATGTCTACATTACCATTATCCTTTCCATGATTATTCAGATGTTTAGGGCACACCTTTTTGTGTGACCCTCCTTCTTACAGTGGTAACACCTAAGAGTAGGAGCATTACCACCATAAGAATTATGTAGAACTTTACCCATCTTCTTCTTCTCAAATCTACCATCTTTATTTAAGAATTTTCCATTTACGGATTGTTAGATGTCAAACATGCGATATATTTGTATTCGATACTTGGCATTTTTCATTACTTTCTTGTCTTTAGTGTGGATTTTTGTAGTAAATTACTGTTGTTCTTCTTCATGCATTACATTTATACCCTTGGTGCTTGTAATTTGTGTGCTATTGTGCAGGAAAGTGCACTAAAAACATCAAAGATAGAAGACACAAAGAATTGTTACAAGCTGCCAAAGAAAGGGGAAAACAACATAAGGTTCACTGTGCGAACCCTGGCGAAGCTCTCAGCGAACAAAACAGGGGGAGAAGGACCCAAAATTCGCTTTACGAATGTTTTGGCGAGTGGTTCTCTTTGCGAATGAAGTGTTCGCTTTGCGAACCCACGAAAACAGCCAGGGGCAGTTTAACTTTCCGAGGCACTTAAGGTGCCATTTTCTTTCATTCGCTAGGCGAATGATTCATTTGCAGTGCGAATGTTGCTGATCTCAAGTGTATTATAAATAGATTTTTATGTTTTCTTGGGATCATAACTTGATATTTTCACACAAAAACATACTTTTCTGAGTTTTGATCATCTAAGAGTGAATTTTCACATAGAGAAGCTGAAATCACATCCGATCTCGATTATTCGCGCAGATGTTCTTTCATCTCCTCTTGAAACTTGTGATGCAAGCTACCATGGAGATGTGTAGCTAAACCTCTTGTGTTAAGATTAGAGGTAGTTAATCTTGTTTATATGTATTTCTTTTGATCTTTTGTATATGAACAAGGTTGATGATAAATATATGATGAAGTTATTTGTTCTTAATGATGTATTTGTGGTTTGAATCACTCTAGACATAGATTTTCCAAATCTTGACCTAATATCTTCATCTCTTAAAAATCAAACTCTAGACATAGATTTGGGGTTTTTTATTCGCTTTGTATTGATCTTAACGGTTGTTGTTTCGATTGTTAGCGTGAGACATCATCTAACGGTCTAAACAATGATACACGTGAGTTTGCTTTAGACATAAACTTGTTCGAGAGGATACATGATTGTATTGGTCGAAACTAAGTTCATATGCTTGATTAATCGGATATGTATGAAAAGGATTAGCGAAATCTAATCTTGACATGCTTTTATAAGACTTACAACATCCTTGTTATAGTTTCGCTGGAGAAGATGGAGGTAGTGAGAAAACCCGTTGAGGAGTGAAATAAACACTCGCTTCGCTGGGGAAGGTCGAAACCGAAGCAGTTCACTGGGGATTCTTAGGCTGCCAGTCGGAGGAGTCTTGCATCAAAGGTGCTATAACCTCTTGAAGTGGCGATTTACCGGGGAATAATCGTGACTACCTGGAGCAAAGACTTACTGGGGAGTCGTCACACTATTTGGGATAGAAATTCTTTGAGGTATGAGCGAATAATGCCGTGAGACCGATGTAACTCTGTATTGATAACCTACATAGTAGTCCCCATTTTGAACAACAATTGTTGTGGATGAGAAACAATCTTCAATTCTTAAATGCCCCATATCAACTGGTTTATAAGAAGAAGTCATCCCAAGAGGATTTTACAGAAAACTTGGCGTCCAACTGTTCCAAAGTTTTCAAACTCTTTGAGAGATTCGTCGAATCTCGACGTAACTGCCCCAGATTGACGGTGTTCTGAGTCTTCCAACTATGGAGAGATTTTCCAAATCTCGACGTAACTGCCCCAGATTAACGGTGTCCTGCACAAAGAGTCTTCAACTTGCCCTCTTGGGGCCAGACTGTGAAGAAACAACTAGGAAACGACTTGCCCCTGCTCAGTAAAGTCTTCAGGTATCGTGCCCCTGGATATAGTCTTCCTTTTGGAATGATTTGCCATTTACTCGTCAGAGTTATCTCATTGCTGATGCTCGTATGCTAGCTTCTATGATGTCAAGTAGTGTTAGCAAGCAGAGAATGTTAATTCTGAAACAGATAATGCAACGTATGTTTGTCTTGAAGTTTTATTTAAAAATATTTTTGTGATTGAATTACCGATTTTATAATGCCAAGACAAATTTGAGCATAACTCATAGGAGTCAGGAAACAGTATCTCACTGAGTATGCTTTTGAAATAAACTTTGCTTCAATTAGGACTTTTAAGGGTTATATCGTGGATTTGTTCACGGTTTAAGAAACAAAGGATATTAGGCTCAAAATGTGTTTGTGCCCACCCAATCTTCGTGATATTTTGCTCCATTTTTGTCAACTGAAAATTACCCTGCCCCAGGTTAAAAATGGGTTTTTTGATTTGGAAGAAGGAAACTCCTACTTCAAAGGTTCAAAGAGGTTAACGAGGGTTTATCTCCCTTATATCTCCGGTGTTTAGGATTTTGAAACAATGCCTTATATCACCAGCAGAGTTTTATTCAAAAGCATACAACAAGAGATCTTGAGTTTGGTTTTCGTCATCCTCCATTCAATTCTCTGCCAAAGCAAGAGATTGGGCAACATTGGCATTATAAAATAGAAAAACATTTTAAAGAGTGAAACGAATGGATTTCTTCATAACAAACATGTTTAATGCATTAATTATTCAAAATAACAAGTTCTTGCATGCAAACCAAACTTTTACAATCAAAGAAATAGTCATAAGTGCAAGCAAATAAATAAACAGCCTGATGAGCTCGGGAACATGCTCTTCTCATGATTTCGCTGGCTTGGACCTTCTCTAGTCTTCACCTGCAGGACATTCTTGTATCATGTTCACATTGACTCTCCATGTTGTGGTAAAGGGTTATTTTGCACATTTGGGTTTGAATCTTTGAAAGTTAGGATTCCACTTTCAACCAATCTCTGAACGTCGGCTTTCATCCCATAACAACTTTCAATGTTATGACCTGGCGCCCCTTGATGATAAGGGCAGAATAAGTCAGCTCTGTACCAGAAAGGAGGGTTCTTAAGCACCGCTGGTGGGGACTTAGTCTGGATCTGGCTCTTGCGTAACAATACCGGGAAAAGTTCTGCATATGACATAGGAATCGGGTCAAAGTTTGGTTTCCTCAGTGCACGACTTGGGTTGTTGAACGATTGTCGGGCTTGTTGAGGAGATTTCTGATTTTGCTGATGATACTGCTGTTGTGGTGAAGCAAGTGGAGTTTGAGGTGGTTGCGCAAACTGTGGTTGGTAAGCGGGAGCATTGCTAATTGGGGCCACAGCAGCAACGTATGGGCGTGGATGATATCTTCCTTTCGATCGTCCCTGGTGCACGACACTAACTTCTTGTTCCTTTTTCTTTCCAAAATTACTTCCATACTTTTTGACATTGTTGAAAGTATTCCCTTCCTTAGCTAGTCTTCCTTCGCGGACGCCCTCTTCTAAGCGCATCCCCATATTCACCATCTCGGTGAAATCACTTGGAGCGCTTGCCACCATTCTCTCATAGAAAAACGGGCTCAGTGTTTTCAGGAAAATTCTGGTCATCTCTTTCTCTTCCAGAGGTGGCGTAACTTGAGCAGCTAATTCACGCCAACGCTGGGCGTACTCCTTAAAGTTCTCTCTTTATTTCTAGGCCATGGCTCTCAACTGGTCTCTATCTGGCGCCATGTCGACATTATATTTATATTGCTTGATAAAAAGCTCACAGAGGTCATTAAAACTGCGGACCTTTGAACTATCTAGCCCCATATACCACTTGAGGGCCGCACCAGTCAAACTATCCTGGAAATAATGTATCAATAGGGGATCATTATCCTTATGAACAGACATTTTCTGGGCATACATAACTATGTGACTATGTGGGCAAGAATTTCCTTTATACTTCTCCAAATCAGGGAGTTTGAACTTTAGAGGAACCTTGACATTAGGAACCAAGCATAGCTCAGAGGCACTCTTTCCGAACAACTCTTTCCCACGAAGGGCCTTGATTTCTTTCTTCATCTCTAGAAAATGGTCCTGGAAATCATCCATTCGTTCTTCCATTCCAACACTCTCACTAGGAGCGGCATGAAACACAGGTTCTTCCAGATGAAAGGGAGTAGCATTTACCACGGGTGATGGCACAGTCATTACAGCAGTTGTGGCAAGAACTTGAGATACCGGTGGGCGATATCTAGCTGGAGTAAAGTTAGTAGGCATACCCCACGGGTAACCAGGAGGCATAGAATACTGAGCTTCATTGGTAGTGGGCACCACTGGGATCGGTGCTGATATTATCTCAGAGATAACAGTATTGTGTGACGTCGTACTATGTGATGGCTGATTCTGAGCAGCCATCAGTGCTTCCATCATCCCATTAATCTTCTCCAGACTTTCCTTCAGTGTTGAAACCTCTTCCCGAAGTGCTCTGTTTTCCTGCTCGAGTTGATCCATTCTTATCTTACGACCGACTCGAGTATCGTATCGATGACTCAGCTTGTCCTCTGAAAGGAGACGCGAATAAGAACCTGGAGTGTAAAGGAATGCAAATGCAAATGCGAATGCTGTGCAACAAGATTCATGGAACTCGGCTGTTTATAATCACTGAGAACTATCAACAGGCTCGCGTGAAAAAACGGTTACAATCATTATTACTGGAATACTAAAAATTGATTTAATTAAAACATGTATGTACGCCTTACAACAGTCATAACGTAAAGCTAAATAAAAGCTAATAATGATAGATCTAAGGAGACTCTTCCAACGGTCTTCTTTGAGTCGCTCGACTTCTTCTTCCATCTGGGCTTCTTCTAAAATAAGCTTGTCGACAAAGTGTTGACTGATGGGATAAGACGTCTTGAGCTTTCCGTTTCTTGCAATAGGTAGCATTTTTTTGAAATTCTCTTTTTGTAGTCATCTTAGCTTGAATATTAATCGAAGATAGGAAATGGATTCTTTTGTCCTGAAATAGTAACTTGGTCAGCTAAGAATATTCTTCATAAGGTGTCACCAACTTGTCCTCAGGAATAATGGTAGGCGGCAATAGAATAACTTTTTATCTTGTCTTGAATTCTTCTTTGTTTGGAAGCAAGGTCTCCAATCTCCTTAGATCGTCCAAGTTAGGACTATTGTAAAGGTACTTCAACGTTTTTAGAGTCTATGATATTCCTATGATGTTTACAAACAGGACTAAGTTCCATGAATCTTTATGATATGATGCTAATGAATGCAAGGATGCAAACACACAAAGCACAAAGCACAAGGCACACACAAGCATTCAAAAAGTCCTAGGTTTGAAAGGATCGTGAATGGAGTCAAGGTCTACCCATCCCATAAGGTAGTATGGTTTCAAATGTACCTGCCGAACGGGTTCTAAAAGGTTCCCAGAGTCTACAACCCATCTTTCGGATATTATCGACTTCCCAAATCACTTGGTATTCAATAATATTCTCAAGAGGATCTGGTTCGAGTGTAGTATCGCGTGACAACTATTTGGAAATGGACTCCCGCATAGTCACCGCACTACATTCTAAAAGGCCAAGTGGGGTTAAAGGTGCTACGGACCTCAGCCTTAAGGGTTCTTGGTCGAAGTTAATACCGTTTTCACGAATGAACTCGTTCAAACAATATTAAGTTCAAAAGAACCTAAACTGAGCGATGATTTTCTCAATTCGACTTTTCAGGAATCGACTCCGTCAAAGTACCCTTGACCATATCATCTCCTATAATTACACTCATGTCCGGGTCTAGGACTCCTCACCACTCAAGAATCCCTTCAAACAGCAAGACAAAAAAATATAACAGATAACATTAAAAGATCAAGTTAGGGGGAACCCTCTTATGAGTTTCCCCAGTGAAGTCGCCATTTCTGTCGCGGTGAAAATTGGATACCATAGTTATTTGCTAACTAGGATCGTATTTTTAATGTCACCACCGGTCTTTGATTTTATCCAAGGGAAGGGAGAAAAACCGAATTCCCACAATGCAATGCAAATGCACTTAAGATTCTAAGTTCGGGGGTTGGTTATACCTAGGGAAGGTGTTAGCATCCTAGATATCTGTAGTACTCTACAGGAACCTTTTGATTTATTTTATATTATCTGTTATTGTTTTGCTAAGGGTTAAAGGGTAGGTAATTTATTATTTTTTTAATCCTAAGTGTGCTCGACAAGATATCGCATCTTGTGCCTACATATCCTGTCAGGAGGGAATCAGAGCACTTATAGTTCCTTATTAAGGATACTAAAATGTTTTAAAGGTTTAGGAAAAGAAGATAAGTCATCATCTTAAGAAAGACCACCACAATTTTGAAAATGTTTGTATTTTGTGGGGTATGGGATTGTATGTCCCTTTCTTTGAGATGATTAACATCTAATTCTCTTGTGTGGAGAATTAGGTGGGCTAAAGTTTGATTAAATAATCAAAATTGTGGGGGACTAACCTAGGAAATCTATCCTAAGTTGTCTAATTGACTTATCTTAAGGTGTCGATTATGATGCAAATGATGTGCACCATGCACAATAATATGGTTATCATGCATGGGATTTTCCCTTGGATATTTTATGCGATTTGAATTATATTATTTAGGCGAAGGTGCTAGCAAAGTGATGCTAGACTTGTGTCTTGTGATCAAAAGGTTGAATGCGATGCCCTAAGGCGATTGACTTACATAGGTAGAAAATTGGCTCGACGTTGGATCGAGAGTTTTTTAATTTTTGAAAGGGTTTAGAGCAGAAATAATAACAAGAAGCAAGAGTAAACATACAAAGACATGATATCAGGATAAGATAAACAAACAAGCGTTTTACTCGGGCGCGAGAGATTCTAAATGAGTTTTGATTTATTGAGAAAAAGAGTTGATTCGATTTTAAGATTTATTATTACATTAGAATCATACTTAAAGATAATTATCAAAAGATTTTAATTATTTAAAACTTATTTATTGATTAATTTTAGAGGCAAATTAAAAAAAGGTTTTCTTATTAAAGTTTAATTATTTCAAAAGTTTTTATTATATTTTTAGTTTTTTAAGTTATATTAAAAAAGGTTGTTTAAAGAGTTTTTCCTATTAATTATGATTTTTTTTTAAAACTAAACAAATTAAAGAGTTATTATTTAGTTAAAAGGGGAAATTTATAAAAAGAGTTTTATTTTTTTTATGAAGAAGTTTATATTTATTATTTCAGATAAATTATTAAATTATTAAAAAGGGATTGTCCAAATTATAAAAAAGGTTCTATATTTTAAATAAAATGGTTAAGTGAGTTTTTTTTTTAATAATGTTATTTAGAAAGAAAATTCCAAGCTCATATATTTTTAGATTTGATTTATTGATAAAATTAAAAGGTTTGGTTAAGACGGAGGGATCAAGTGGTGACGGGGAGAGAGTGCACGGTAGTGTGTCGTGGGCATGAGTGCACAGGATTAGAATGAACCAAAAGAAAAGAGAAAAAAAAAGAAAAAAAAAGAAAAAAAGCAGACGACTCTCACCCTCTCAATTCCTCACTCTCGTTTCTCATCATCTTCTCTCACAATGAAACTAAGGTTTGTTGAAACCCTAGCCACCGCTACTCCTATCGCTCTTTCTCTCGTATTTTCACCATCTTCTCTCTCGATCGATCAAATGATAATCCTAACTACCCTAAATCCCACACAACCCAATACCCCAATTTCATTAGTTTTCATGGTGTTTACAAATACAAGATGCGGAAACTTAAAGCGACGAGAAAGAAAAGGGAAGAGGAGGCCGGTGATGGTGGCAAACACTTCATGGGTCTCGTTCAGGGAAGATCTCTTTCCTCTTCTTGTACCTTTCGCGATTTGGGATACTGTGTTATTTTTGCCTCTTTCTTCGTGTGTGTTGTGTAGTCTCCGATATGTTATGTTCTTCTCCGAAGTTGATTGATGTCTGATGAACTTGGTTGAAATCTGATGAATTTGGGTGGGTGGCGATGAAGAACTCGTATCGGAGATTCTGAGCCTTTTAAGTTTGTGTGACGTTGGTCCCCTTTTGTGATGATTTGTGCGTGGCTGATAACATTCGTGTACGGTGAATTCTTGGTAATGATGATATGGATTGACGTGTAAGGTTTTGTAGTGGTTGGTGTTTGATTCTTTTCTGGTGGTATGTGTTTGTGATTTTTTAGTGAAATGTTTGGTTGAAATTCTGATGGAATTCAATGGTTTACGGTTGGTTGTTATGCCCCCCTGCTGCGTTAGGTGACTTCTCTTTATATAAGTGTTCCAACATCCTTGAATTGAATGTGGAAAAAGACAATGTTGATTTAGAACTTGAATGCACCCAAATTCGGTTAAGTCCTGTTTTGGAAACTCTTTGAATCTGTTTGGAACTGGTTTTGGAAACAATATCGTCCATGATTTCTTGTATTGATCATGTTTGGATGTATTTGGAAAGAGTTGAATGCTAAAATTTTCAATTGTTGGTTTTCCTTGATTGCTATCTGGATCAAGACTTTCCTTTTTCAATTTGGAGAGAAACACGAATTCCAATTATCTCAATTGTTTGGACATTTATTGTAGTTGATGGCTTGCCGATCCTTACCCTGCACACGTGATTATTTCATGATTATATGATTCATAAACTTTCCGATTTTATCTAGCCATGCCTGAAACATGTTTTGTATTGCTTTGGAAATCAAATAAACCGTGCTACCAAACTTTGGCCTTGTTTGAAAACAATATTTTCTTGAGAATTAATCCTCATGATTCTTTCCATTGTTCTGATTTTAATAATCGCATAATTTACTTGTATCTGTGAATTTCCCTTCTTCAATTATCGCTGTAGCTTATGACTTCCATTTTCTTCTTGCTAATAGTTACTGTTCATGAACAGGGCTGTCGTATTCTTTCATGATGTGGTAACTCGTTAATCCTTCTTTCTCTCTTTTACATGGCCTTGTGTGATTAGCACAACCTTTCATTGATACGCTAAAAGAGAAATTGACTTGGTGCTTTTGAATTTTAGCTGTAACCATTAGAGGCAATAGCTGAGGATCATTGCTTGGACAGAAGGACCATACAACTGAAATAGGGACATTACCACCAGCGAACTCTCCGAAACCATCCAGAATAACCAGGTACTTAAATGATGCTTATTTATTTATCACGATAGAATTCTTGTTTTGGTTGAAATCTGCTTGATTACGTTGGTTAGATCCTTTTAATTTGAAATGTATCCTTTGTTAGGAATTTAACACTCTCCTGATTTTGTTGGTGTGACTGCATTTGATTTATTTCCTTTTGAACTTGATTATTTCATGGACAGGTTATGATTCTTCTATGAAGGTAAGAATTGGCTTGTGAAGGCTTGTCCTTGAACTGTTTAGTAGCAGCACCGCATTATACAACCACGAGGCATATGATGACATGAGGAGAACGACGCCTGGATTTGAAACTTGGAACTTCCCTTATTTTGTTCAGACATGTTGTTGTAACTCAAATTATTCTGGGCAGGCTCTTGACAAGAATCAAAAGGATTTGTTTAGAATGAACTTGTTATAGAAAACGTGATATTGTCTTGAAATGTCTTGGATGTGTCTAATCCCGTGATTAATGATGATTGAACTGTTTTGATCTCTTCGATTTCTTTTAACAGGTTGGTTTTCTCGTTCTAGACACTTCAATCGAGGAGGCTAGCCGTGTTGCCAAATGGACTGCAGGAATTCCCGTTGGGATGTTGATGTGGACTTGCATTCACATTGGGCATTGCTTCTCGGTGACACTTTCCAAGGTACCGCCGAATGGATTGGTAGATAAAATTCTGTTAGAGTTGAAGCTATGCGGATTGTAGGGCATCCAGCTTGGTCCTGATTGAAGTTCTGGCGCATCAATTTAACACATCACCTTGAAGTTTAAATTAAACTACACTGTCGTATCACGTAACTACAACCGTAGAGAAACTCTCATAGATAATATTATAACAAACGTCTTTCTTAATGCTTTGATAGCAATTGTCCGAGGCCATAAGTTCTTTATTTACACACTATATTATATACATGGCAGATAGCGCGGTTGTGTTCCAATGCTTTATCATGCATTGATAGCCTTCAAGATTTGAACTTGTGATGCTCTTTATGCAAACTTTGATCCTGTGATCTTAAACTTTAAATTGTATTGTAATGCACTTGGTTATTTGGCATTTTACTAAATGGATATCTGCAAAGTTGCAAAAAAATGTTATAAGACACACGCAAAAAAGATCATGGCCAGCCTTACGGGTGCATTCAAGATTCCAACTCTAATACAAGCACATGCGTTCAAAACAAACATTAACCTTCCGCCCCCCAATCGTTCATACCTTAAAACAACTCCAAAGCCTCACAAGGATAAATACCATTAACCCATAACAAACATGTGAAGTAAAATCAATAGTAACGCAAATCTTTATTCCTAGCCCAGATTTTGTGATGCAAACAGGAATACCATTCTCCAAGAAGAACTTGTGAGTACAAATGGGAAGGTTCGAACAAACAGTGACGAATGTCTGAGTGTTTAATTTATGTATTTCTAAGAGTTTTAGAAAGTACAAAAAACTTTGATACAATCTTGATGCAATGTTATGGGCCAAAAATTTCTCAACTAAACGGTCGTGACATTCCTCCTTCAGAACCAATGATAACACGTAGTCCTAAAGCCTTGTACGGATTTCAAATCTTTATCAATGGTCAACGTATCTTGAACATTATAATTCCAATGATCTTCAAACTTGCTTGAAGAACTTGACAGCATCAAGAATAAAAATATTCTTCTTGAAACAGAATGCATGCGCTTCATACTTGAAATTTAAACCTCCAATTATTCCCGATTAAGGACATAGCATCATGAGCAAACACACTTCCTAGCCTTGAAGAGCCTACAGAGGGGGAGAACATCTCATAATATATCTTTACCACACAACCAGTGGTCATCTTTTTAAGGACCAACTTCCATATCAGAGGGTAGGAGGAGTTAGTATTTTGTGGGGGGGGGGGGGGGGGGGGGAAATGAGGAGTCTGAAGGAAGAAAAGGCTTGGTAGTGGCTTAGGGACCAGAAAGTGGAAGGGCACAATCACACAAGAATCCATACACACCTTGCAAAAAGCCAGAGAAACCTCCACAAACACACACACACAACACAGCCTTCAAGACCTCGAGCTTTCTGCAGCAACACCTGTCCTAAAACAAACAGACGAAGCTAGATAAAGAGGTTAGTCATGCACAAATGATGACCTAAGATGCAAAGAACAAGGCGGGGATCTTAGGGTCAAAAATTAGGGTGCAACACTATTGTGCAGGAAAGTGCACTAAAAACATCAAAGATAGAAGACACAAAGAATTGTTACAAGCTGCCAAAGAAAGGGGAAAACAAAATAAGGTTCGTTGTGCGAACCCTGGCGAAGCTCTCAGCGAACAAAACAGTGGGAGAAGGACCCAAAATTCGCTTTACGGATGTTTTGGCGAGTGGTTCGCTTTGCGAATGAAGTGTTCGCTTTGCGAACCCACAAAAACAGCCAGGGGCAGTTTAACTTTCCGAGGCACTTAAGGTGCCATTTTCTTTCATTCGCTAGGCGAATGATTCATTTGCAGTGCGAATGTTGCTGATCTCAAGTGTATTATAAATAGATTTTTATGTTTTCTTGGGATCATAACTTGATATTTTCACACAAACACATACTTTTCTGAGTTTTGATCATCCAAGAGTGAATTTTCACATAGAGAAGCTGAAATCACATCCGATCTCGATTATTCGTCGCAGATGTTCTTTCATCTCCTCTTGAAACTTGTGATGCAAGCTACCATGGAGATGTGTAGCTAAACCTCTTGTGTTAAGATTAGAGGTAGTTAATCTTGTTTATATGTATTTCTTTTGATCTTTTGTATATGAACAAGGTTGATGATAAATATATGATGAAGTTATTTGTTCTTAATGATGTATTTGTGGTTTGAATCACTCTAGACATAGATTTTCCAAATCTTGACCTAATATCTTCATCTCTTAAAAATCAAACTCTAGACATAGATTTGGGGTTTTTCATTCGCTTTGTATTGATCTTAACGGTTGTTGTTTCGATTGTTAGCGTGAGACATCATCTAACGGTCTAAACAATGATACACGTGAATTTGCTTTAGACATAAACTTGTTCGAGAGGATACATGATTGTATTGGTCGAAACTAAGTTCATATGCTTGATTAATCGGATATGTATGAAAAGGATTAGCGAAATCTAATCTTGACATGCTTTTATAAAACTTACAACATCCTTGTTATAGTTTACTTCTTTGCTACCAAAAATTGATGTTACAAAACAAAGAACAATTTGAAAACCCTTTACTTAAAACGTTTCGACTATTGAACGGTAAGCATCAAAATATCGTACAATCCCTGCGGATACGATAAAAACACCCCCCAAAATACTGTTTCAACAAAATGGCGCCGTTGCCGGGAGGTTTGTTTCAATTTATTTGAGGCCATGAAGCACAAAAAGGACAAAGGAGATTGTTTTAGAATAGACGCAACGGAGAAGACAATTGAAGAAGTAAAGGAGCAATTACAAGTTCTAACCCCTTTGCAAAAAGTTCTCATGAATGCTCTTCAAAGTATCGATGAAGCCGAAGAAAAAGAGAAAGAAAAGTGTTTGCGAGAACTAGAAGAATTGGATGAAATTCCTCTTTTGAAAGAAAGGGTGGAAATTTAGAAAAAAAAACAATGAGGAAATTAATCTGGAATTAAAGTTGCTGCCGTCTCATTTTAAGTATGTTTTTCTTGATGATGAGGGGCATAAACTGGTGATAATAAGCACGGATCTAACCACTATGGAGGAGAAGAAGTTAATGGATGTTTTGAAGAAGAATCAAGAGGAAATGGGATGGACTCTTTCCGATCTAAAAGGAATAAGTCCCTCTTATTGTATGCATCGAATATTCATGGAAGAAAACTTCAAACTGGTCGCTCAACCGCAACGCCGCTTAAATCCTACCATGAAAGAGGTGGTTAGGAAGGAAGTGGTAAAAATGTTAGATGCCGGAATGATTTATCCCATTTCTGATAGCCCATGGGTTAGTCTGGTACAAGTGGTGCCGAAAAAAGGCGGATTGACGGTTATCCGAAACGAAAAAAAATGAGTTAATTCCAACGAGAACCGTAACCGGGTGGAGAATGTGCATAGATTACTGTAGGCTTAACCAAGCTACAAGGAAAGATCATTTCCCTCTCCCTTTCATGGATCAAATGCTTGAACGACTTTTCGGTCAACAATTCTACTATTTTTTAGATGGTTATTCGGGTTACAACCAAATTATCGTGAACCCGGAGGACCATGAAAAAACTGCTTTTACATGCCCTTTTGGAATCTTTGCTTATAGGAGGATGTCGTTTGGGTTGTGTAATGCACCGACAACTTTTCAAAGGTGTATGCAAGCGATATTCTCAGATTTGATCGAAAAGACAATTGAGGTTTTCATGGATGACTTCTCAGTTTTTGGGCAATCGTTTGATATTTGTTTGAAAAATTTGGATGCTGTTTTGGAACGGTGCATGGAAACCAATTTGGTACTCAATTGGGAAAAATGTAATTTCATGGTGACCGAAGGAATTGTGCTTGGCCACAAAGTTTCTTCAAAAGGCCTCGAAGTCGATCAAGCCAAGGTTGATGTTATTGAGAAATTGCCACCACCGTTGAATGTAAAAGGTATAAGAAGTTTTCTCAGACATGCGGGATTTTATCGGAGGTTCATCAAGGATTTCGCGAAGATAGCAAAGCCTTTGAGCAATTTGCTCAACAAAGATAAGTCCTTTGATTTTGATGAATCTTGCATGTTCGCTTTTAATTCTTTAAAGAAAAGTTTGACTACCTCACCCATAATCATCGCGCCCAATTGGAAAATGGATTTTGAACTCATCTGTGACGCGAGCGATTATGCGGTGGGTGCGGTTTTGGGTCAACGGAAAACAAAATTTTTTCATGCTATACACTATGCAAGCAAAGTTTTAAACGAAGCTCAAATAAACTATGCAACAACTGAAAAAGAGTTGCTTGCGATAGTGTATGCATTGGAAAAATTTCGTTCTTATTTAGTGGGTCGCGAGTAGTTATTTACACGGATCACACGGCGATTAAGTATTTGCTCACCAAGCCCGATTCTAAACAAAGGCTTATTCGTTGGATCCTCTTGTTATAAGAATTTAATTTGGAAATTCGTGACAAGAAAGGATCTGAGAATTTGGTGGCGGATCACTTATCTCGGATTGTAAATGTTGAAGTGACCAAAAATGAATTAGAGGTCAAGGAGGAATTTCTGGATGAAAAGTTGTATATGGTGCAAGTTAGACCATGGTTCCCCGACATGTGTAACACCCCCTTTCTATACCCCCAAATAATCAAATAAATCATTTAGGCACGTATTGGAAATTTCATCAGAGTATAATTGTAAACACGGCATAAAAAGGTATGTCACATTATGCTTGAAATTAAACACATACAACACCTGCTCACAAAGATATGCAACAGTGGGGTAACTTTCAAACAACAAAGGATCTCAGTCCTTATACCCACATCTCAATATTTAGAATAAAAGCGGAAACATCTAAAATATTGAATAACAACCACGTATATACATCAACCTATACATATATATACATCATGTTTATATACACAAATTCATCAGCAAGATACATATGCAAATGTATCACAATAAGATCAAAACGTCCTAGCTACCCGGTGCTACATATCAGAGCCAACCGACCAAAAAGGTATGAAGACACACTTCACAAAAGACCACCAGATACCTAATCTGCAATGCCTCGTAGAGCATCATAAAACAGCAGAAGGGTGAGAAATATTATCATAATAACAATGCATATAATCATATATCTCAACACAAAAGTATACACATAACACATTCTCACCATTCTACCATTCCACATAAACATACATATTAGATTCATTCTTTAATGCATCATTACAATGATACAATTCTTATCACAATTCATCACATCCCATTCAATATACATCGCAAGGCATATATATATATATATATATATATATATATTATATACAAAACCAAGCATATTCATCACAATGCTTATCATTCAACATAAACACATAGATTCATGTTCATTCACCCATGCACAAATACAAGGATGACCAATGCAAATCATAGAGACCGACTCACGACTCTATGCAAATGCAATGCGGGTACCGACTCATTTCATCTCAAGTTCAATTGAAGAACTTATTGGAACCATCGCTCGTTACTTAGTGTAACTCCCCGTCGAGCATACGATGTTCACCCATTGCTACCACCTCTCAAAAGGCTTACAATGTTTATGGATTGCCCCCACCTCTCAAAAGGCTTACAATCCGATTGCTCCCACCTCTCAAAAGGCTTACAATCGTTTGTAATCATCTCCCCCACCTCTCAAAAGGCTTACGACGTTACAACGGATTCATCTTAGAACCCCACAATGCAAGAATGCAATCATGATGCTTCACATACAACATGACTCATGACACTCTTGACATGCATAAATATTCACAATATAGTCATGCATTCATCACACACAATCCACATACATTCACATCAATTGTGCCAAACGACAACCAAACGTTTTCACAAATAACCAAACAATTCGATTTACGGTTTACCGGAAAATTAGGTTAAAAGTTGGCTAAAAATAATATTTTCCATCATCATCAAAAAGTACTCATCCACAGCTTTGATTCGATATAAAGAACACTTAAATCCGATAAACAACGAAGAAGATATGTATATTTCAAAATAACGCGAAAACATAAACCGGAGGCCCGACACTACGAAACGGTTCGAAAATACTGTTCCAATTGGACCAGGTTTAGACCTCAAAACCATTTTTCCTAGAAATAACATCTCGTTAGCTTCCCAACACTTCAAACAGGGGTCAAAACCGACTTACGGTTCAAGAGATATGAATTTCCGAAGTTTCCCGACAAACCAGAATTTTATGGTTCAGCACAGTATGTATCGATACATAGGCTTTATGTATCGATACAAAAAGACCTCATGTATCGATACATAGCACGCATGTGTCGACACATGCTGTAGTGAAAATGCTGTTTTTCCCAATTTTCACAGTATGTATCGATGCATAGGGGTTATGTATCGATACATAAACCATTTCGTATCGATACATAGCTGTTATGTATCGATTCATAGCCCTGTTTTTCTCAAAAATCAGATTTCTCAATTTACACACTTGCTGTAACTTTTCCGAAATGCCTGAAACTCGACTAAATCGAACATTTTCACCGAAACAAACATATACGCGCAACCACCAAATACATAAGAACAATTTAGAACACATAAACGAAATTTCTACGACGTTCGATTTTTCGATTAAATTTCAACCTTTCAAAAACTAGAATTTTCAAACATCACCAAATCGAATAAAAAGCACGCTATACGACAACCTAACCTTACTCGATACAACTACGTAATTTATTTCGAATCCTAACCGTGAAAACATCGGTTTCTATCGATTTCCTACGATTCGACCTAAACGGAAAAACAACGGAAACATACCGAAAACTAACCGAAACATAACCAAACTTCATGAAACTTTAAACAGCAGCTCACATACATATAACCAACTAACACATGTATTTATACGACTTTTCGACCGTAAAAACATCGGTTTCTATCGATTTCG
This sequence comes from Lathyrus tuberosus, assembly GCA_022829125.1. NCBI lineage: Eukaryota > Viridiplantae > Streptophyta > Magnoliopsida > Fabales > Fabaceae > Lathyrus > Lathyrus tuberosus. Next base: position 3,865,109 of record JALAZF010000523.1, on the reverse strand, counting down.
TCAAATACGGCATAAACGGAAACATATGGAAAACCAACCCAAACATCAACACAAAACACATACATAATCATACACATAGTTAGGATAACAATATTTCACACCCTTACCCGATTAAATCGACTCCGAAAGATTGATCTTGGTGATTTTCCACACTTTTCTCTTTGCTCTTCTCTTTTCTCCTTTTTCTCTCAAAATTCTGTTTTTCTCTCTTTCTCACCTCTAACTTTCTATTTCTATTCTTTTTCTTTCTTATACTTTTCTTTCTTTCTATTTCTTTATATTTTCTCAAAATATCTACTAACTAACTAACTATCATTAAATGTGAAATATCTAAAATACCCTCCAATCTAATATTCCCCGCAAACTCTCAAAAACGGTAAAATCACATAATATGCAAACATTACATATTCACACACCAATATCACAAATAACATAATTATTGCCCAATTAAATAAAAGACTCCACCAAATAGAATCAATCAACACAAAAATGGAAATATCTAAATCGGGCTGTTACAACTCTCCCCCACTTTGAAATTTTCGTCCTCGAAAATATTACCTGATTCAAACAACTCCGGATACGACTCTCGCACCCCACTCTCTAATTCCCAAGTCATATTGCCCTCCGAAGTGCCTCCCCACGCTACTTTCACAAGCGCAATATCCTTGCCTCTTAGCTTCTTAACTTAACGATCCAAAATCTTAATCAGTAAAACTTCAACCGTAAGATTATCTCTCACTTCTACCTCGTCCATAGGAATAATATGCGACGGATCCGGAACATACTTCCGAAGTTGCAAAACATGGAAAACGTCATGCAAATTCGAAAGATTCGGAGGCAAAGCCACACGATAAGCCACAGCGCCAACACGTGCAGTAATCTGATACGGACCAATAAAACGAGAAGTCAACTTCTTCGACTTCAAAGCACAACCCACACCCGTAACCGGTGTAACCCTCAAAAACAAATGGTCGCCTTCTTGAAACTCAAGATCTTTCCTTCTCTTATCATGATAGCTCTTTTGTCTACTTTGAGAAGCTTTCATCTTCTCTCGAATAAACTTCACTTTCTCCGTCGTTTCTTGTACCAATTCCGGTCCAACAATCGCCCTCTCACCAGTTTCATGCCAACACAAAGGTGTTCGACATCTCCGACCATACAAAGCCTCAAATGGTGCCATACCAATACTCGAATGAAAACTGTTATTATAGGTGAACTCAATCAACGCTAAATAACTATCCCAAGCACCACCTTGCTCTAGCACACAAGCACGCAACAAATCCTCCAACGATTGAATCGTCCTCTCGGTTTGACCATCTGTTTGCGGATGGTAAGCCGAACTCAATCTTAGCTTAGAACCCAATGCCTCTTGTAAACTCTCCCAAAATCTCGATGTAAATCTCGGATCTCGATCCGATACAATACTCTTAGGAACTCCATGTAACTTCACAATCACACGAACATAAATCTCGGCTAACTTCTCCAAAGGATAACTAATGTCAATTGGAATAAAGTGAGCAGATTTAGTAAGCCTATCTACAATCACCCAAATAGCATTATGACCTCTTTGCGTATTCGGCAATCCCGTAACAAAATCCATCGATATACTATCCCATTTCCATTCCGAAATATCCAATGGTTGCAACAAACCACTAGGCTTCTGATGTTCCACCTTCGACTTTTGACAAGTCAAACACGCATACACAAATCGAGCCACATCCCTCTTTAAACCGGACCACCAAAAGATCTTCTTCAAATCTTGATACATCTTATTCGCACCTGGATGAATACTTAAATTACTTCGGTGTCCTTCCTCTAAAATCATCTTTTTCAACTCCGCGTCGTCGGGAATACAAATACGACCACGAAATCTCAAAACTCCAAAGTTATCAACCTTGAAATCCTCATTCTCATTTATCATTAAATCAACGAACTTCAAATCCAACTTTTGCTTTTCACTAACCGTTGCAAGAAAATCATTCGTAACATGTAACATACCAAGTCTCACACTTCGCGGCGTCATTTCACAAACCAAACTCAAATCTCTGAAATCCTCCAAAAGTTCCCATTCTGTCATCATTAATGCGGACATATGTAACAACTTTCGACTTAAGGCATCGACTACCACATTCGCCTTACCCGGATGGTAATTCAAACTAAAATCAAAATCCTTCAAAAGCACTAACCATCTTCGTTGTCTCATGTTCAATTCTTTCTGATCAAATAAATATCTTAAGCTTTTGTGATCACTAAAAACTTCAAATCTTGCACCATAAAGGTAATGCCTCCAAATTTTCAAAACAAACACCACCGCCGCTAACTCCAAGTCATGCGTAGGATAATTCTTTTCATGCACTCTCGATTGTCTTGAAGCATATGCCACAACTTTTCCATCTTGCATCAAAACACCACCTAAACCAATCAATGAAGCATCACAATATACAACAAATGGTTCATTAGGATTCGGCAAAATCAAGATCGGAGCCGTTGTCAACCTTCTTTTTAGCTCCATGAAACTCTTTTCACAATCTATATCCCAAATGAAAGCCTTTCCTTTACAAGTCAATTGCGTTAACGGAAGTGCCAACTTCGAAAATCCTTCAATAAACCTCCGATAATAACCCGCCAAGCCTAAAAAGCTTCGAATCTCCGTAACCGATCTAGGAGTCTCCCACTGCATCACCGCATCAATCTTGGATGGATCAACACTAATACCACTCCCGGAAATAACATGTCCAAGAAAACTTACTTCCGATAACCAAAAGTCACATTTTGACAACTTAGCATACAATTGTTTCTCTTTCAAAATTTGTAACACAATTCTCAAATGCTCTTCATGCTCTTCTTGAGACTTAGAATAAATCAAAATATCATCGATGAACACAACCACAAAACGATCCAACTGTTCATGAAAAATACGATTCATGTATTCCATAAACACCCCCGGCCCATTAGAAACCCCGAATGGCATCACGGAATATTCGTAATGACCATACCGTGTCCTAAAAGCCGTCTTCTGAATATCCTCGCTTTTCACACGAATTTGGTGATATCCCGATCTCAAATCAATCTTGCTAAAGACACGCGCACCAACTAATTGGTCCATCAAATCATCAATCCTTGGGAGCGGATACTTGTTCTTAATTGTCACCTTGTTCAACTGTCGATAATCAATACATAACCGCATACTTCCATCCTTTTTCTTTACCAACAATACCGGAGCACCCCAAGGAGAAACACTTGGCCTTATAAATCTTTTGTCCAACAAGTCATTCAACTGCTTCTTCAATTCTATCAACTCCGATGCCGACATACGATACGGTGCCATCGAAATCGGTCTAGTGCCAGGAACTAGATCAATAGAGAACTCAACTTCTCTTTCCGGCGGTACATCCGTAATATCCTCCGGAAACACTTCTGGAAAATCACACACCACTGGAAACACATCAATACCAATCTTACTCTCCACTGACCATGATGCAAACAAACCAAACAATTGAGCTTCATCCTCTAAAAGTTTCTTAAACTCTTTAGTAGATAGAAAACTCTCATCTTCATTATCTTCCAAAGAAGTAAAACCTTACCAACTTATGATAGCAATCTATATGAACTCGATTAAATTGCAACCAGTTCATACCCAAGATTACATCCAATCCCTCCAACGGCAAACACACTAAATCCATAATGAAGTCTTTACCATAAATGGTTAAAGGACAACTTAGACAAACCAAAGAAGTAGTTACTGACCCCATTGCAGGAGTATCAATAACCATTTTACCATCCATCAGAGACAACACAAGATTCAAACGCCTCGCGCACTCGGACGAAATAAACGAATGAGTCGCTCCCGTATCAATAACAGCAACTAAAGGTGTACTATTAATAAAGCATGTACCTTTAATCAAACGGTCTGCACTAGTGGTCTGAGTCCCCGCCAATGCAAACACCTTTCCGCCCGCTTGAGCTTGTTTCGGCTTAGTACACTTAGTACTAATGTGACCCACTTCTCCACAGTTAAAACACTTCACCATATTCCTCCTACACTCAGCAGTAGAATGCCCAATACCTCCACAGTTAGAACATCTCCCCACGGCCTTCCTACACTCAGTTGCTTTATGACCCATTCCACCACAATTGAAACACTTAATGAACCCAGAACTTCCTCCTCTAGATCTCTTATCAAAGTTTCCCTTATATTTACCCTTATCAGCGGGGGTCACATAAGGTCCACTTCTAGCTTGCTGTTTCCCTCTCCTCTCATTCACACTCTTGTAATGTGTAGAACGAGCTTTGCTATCTTCCTCGAAGATTCTACAACATTCAGTCAAATCCGAAAACCTCCTAATCCTTTGATATCCCACAGCTTGCTTAATCTCAGGACGCAACCCATTCTCATATTTAATACACTTTGAGAACTCAGCAGTAATCGCAGCATAATGAGAATGAAATTGAACCAATTCCACAAACTTAGCAGTATAGTCCACCACTGACATACCACCTTGTTTCAATTCTAGGAATTCCACCTCTTTCTTCCCTTTCACACTTTCAGGGTAATACTTCAGCAAAAACTCGGTACGAAACAATTCCCAAGTTACCTCTTCATTATCCACCTCAAGAATTTCACGCATACCGACCCACCAATCGTCGGCTTCTTCCCTCAGCATGTGAGATCCAAGCCTCACCTTATTCTCTTCCGCACAATCCATGACTCTGAAGATTCTTTCAATCTCTTTCAGCCAAAGTTGAGCACCATCGGGATCAAATCTTCCTTTGAAGACCGGTGGTTGATTCTTCCTGAACTCTTCATTAGCACTTACATTCGGCGCACCCTGCACCGCCCTAGCCATTGCTTCCATAGTAGCAGCCATCGCATTATCGTTTCTACCAGCCATATTCTGATCACTCCCAAAAATAACAACAAAGGTTAAACAACAGTTCAACCAACACAACAACGAGACAAACACGACTGACTCAACCTTGGCTCTGATACCACTTAATGTAACACCCCCTTTCTATACCCCCAAATAATCAAATAAATCATTTAGGCACGTATTGGAAATTTCATCAGAGTATAATTGTAAACACGGCATAAAAAGGTATGTCACATTATGCTTGAAATTAAACACATACAACACCTGCTCACAAAGATATGCAACAGTGGGGTAACTTTCAAACAACAAAGGATCTCAGTCCTTATACCCACATCTCAATATTTAGAATAAAAGCGGAAACATCTAAAATATTGAATAACAACCACGTATATACATCAACCTATACATATATATACATCATGTTTATATACACAAATTCATCAGCAAGATACATATGCAAATGTATCACAATAAGATCAAAACGTCCTAGCTACCCGGTGCTACATATCAGAGCCAACCGACCAAAAAGGTATGAAGACACACTTCACAAAAGACCACCAGATACCTAATCTGCAATGCCTCGTAGAGCATCATAAAATAGCAGAAGGGTGAGAAATATTATCATAATAACAATGCATATAATCATATATCTCAACACAAAAGTATACACATAACACATTCTCACCATTCTACCATTCCACATAAACATACATATTAGATTCATTCTTTAATGTATCATTACAATGATACAATTCTTATCACAATTCATCACATCCCATTCAATATACATCGCAAGGCATATATATATATATATATATATATATATATATATATATATATATATATATATATATTATATACAAAACCAAGCATATTCATCACAATGCTTATCATTCAACATAAACGCATAGATTCATGTTCATTCACCCATGCACAAATACAAGGATGACCAATGCAAATCATAGAGACCGACTCACGACTCTATGCAAATGCAATGCGGTACCGACTCATTTCATCTCAAGTTCAATTGAAGAACTTATTGGAACCATCGCTCGTTACTTAGTGTAACTCCCCGTCGGGCATACGATGTTCACCCATTGCTACCACCTCTCAAAAGGCTTACAATGTTTATGGATTGCCCCCACCTCTCAAAATGCTTACAATCCGATTGCTCCCACCTCTCAAAAGGCTTACAATCGTTTGTAATCATCGCCCCCACCTCTCAAAAGGCTTACGACGTTACAACGGATTCATCTTAGAACCCCACAATGCAAGAATGCAATCATGATGCTTCACATACAACATGACTCATGACACTCTTGACATGCATAAATATTCACAATATAGTCATGCATTCATCACACACAATCCACATACATTCACAATAATTGCGCCAAACGGCAACCAAACGTTTTCACAAATAACCAAACAATTCGATTTACGGTTTACCGGAAAATTAGGTTAAAAGTTGGCTAAAAATAATATTTTCCATCATCATCAAAAAGTACTCATCCACAGCTTCGATTCGATATAAAGAACACTTAAATCCGATAAACAACGAAGAAGATATGTATATTTCAAAATAACGCGAAAACATAAACCGGAGGCCCGACGCTACGAAACGGTTCGAAAATACTGTTCCAATTGGACCAGGTTTAGACCTCAAAACCATTTTTCCTAGAAATAACATCTCGTTAGCTTCCCAACGCTTCAAACGGGGGTCAAAACCGACTTACGGTTCAAGAGATATGAATTTCCGAAGTTTCCCGACAAACCAGAATTTTATGGTTCAGCACAGTATGTATCGATACATAGGCTTTATGTATCGATACAAAAAGACCTCATGTATCGATACATAGCACGCATGTGTCGACACATGCTGTAGTGAAAATGCTGTTTTTCCCAATTTTCACAGTATGTATCGATGCATAGGGGTTATGTATCGATACATAAACCATTTCGTATCGATACATAGCTGTTATGTATCGATTCATAGCCCTGTTTTTCTCAAAAATCAGATTTCTCAATTTACACACTTGCTGTAACTTTTCCGAAATGCCCGAAACTCGACTAAATCGAACATTTTCACCGAAACAAACATATACGCGCAACCACCAAATACATAAGAACAATTTAGAACACATAAACGAAATTTCTACGACGTTCGATTTTTCGATTAAATTTCAACCTTTCAAAAACTAGAATTTTCAAACATCACCAAATCGAATAAAAAGCACGCTATACGACAACCTAACCTTTCTCGATACAACTACGTAATTTATTTCGAATCCTAACCGTGAAAACATCGGTTTCTATCGATTTCCTACGATTCGACCTAAACGGAAACAACAACGGAAACATACCGAAAACTAACCGAAACATAACCAAACTTCATGAAACTTTAAACAGCAGCTCACATACATATAACCAACTAACACATGTATTTATACGACTTTTCGACCGTAAAAACATCGGTTTCTATCGATTTCGTCAAATACGGCATAAACGGAAACATATGGAAAACCAACCCAAACATCAACACAAAACACATACATAATCATACACATAGTTAGGATAACAATATTTCACACCCTTACCCGATTAAATCGACTCCGAAAGATTGATCTTGGTGATTTTCCACACTTTTCTCTTTGCTCTTCTCTTTTCTCCTTTTTCTCTCAAAATTCTGTTTTTCTCTCTTTCTCACCTCTAACTTTCTATTTCTATTCTTTTTCTTTCTTATACTTTGCTTTCTTTCTATTTCTTTATATTTTCTCAAAATATCTACTAACTAACTAACTATCATTAAATGTGAAATATCTAAAATACCCTCCAATCTAATATTCCCCGCAAACTCTCAAAAACGGTAAAATCACATAATATGCAAACATTACATATTCACACACCAATATCACAAATAACATAATTATTGCCCAATTAAATAAAAGACTCCACCAAATAGAATCAATCAACACAAAAATGGAAATATCTAAATCGGGCTGTTACAACTCTCCCCCACTTTGAAATTTTCGTCCTCGAAAATATTACCTGATTCAAACAACTCCGGATACGACTCTCGCACCCCACTCTCTAATTCCCAAGTCATATTGCCCTCCGAAGTGCCTCCCCACGCTACTTTCACAAGCGCAATATCCTTGCCTCTTAGCTTCTTAACTTAACGATCCAAAATCTTAATCAGTAAAACTTCAACCGTAAGATTATCTCTCACTTCTACCTCGTCCATAGGAATAATATGCGACGGATCCGGAACATACTTCCGAAGTTGCAAAACATGGAAAACGTCATGCAAATTCGAAAGATTCGGAGGCAAAGCCACACGATAAGCCACAGCGCCAACACGTGCAGTAATCTGATACGGACCAATAAAACGAGAAGTCAACTTCTTCGACTTCAAAGCACAACCCACACCCGTAACCGGTGTAACCCTCAAAAACAAATGGTCGCCTTCTTGAAACTCAAGATCTTTCCTTCTCTTATCATGATAGCTCTTTTGTCTACTTTGAGAAGCTTTCATCTTCTCTCGAATAAACTTCACTTTCTCCGTCGTTTCTTGTACCAATTCCGGTCCAACAATCGCCCTCTCACCAGTTTCATGCCAACACAAAGGTGTTCGACATCTCCGACCATACAAAGCCTCAAATGGTGCCATACCAATACTCGAATGAAAACTGTTATTATAGGTGAACTCAATCAACGCTAAATAACTATCCCAAGCACCACCTTGCTCTAGCACACAAGCACGCAACAAATCCTCCAACGATTGAATCGTCCTCTCGGTTTGACCATCTGTTTGCGGATGGTAAGCCGAACTCAATCTTAGCTTAGAACCCAATGCCTCTTGTAAACTCTCCCAAAATCTCGATGTAAATCTCGGATCTCGATCCGATACAATACTCTTAGGAACTCCATGTAACTTCACAATCACACGAACATAAATCTCGGCTAACTTCTCCAAAGGATAACTAATGTCAATTGGAATAAAGTGAGCAGATTTAGTAAGCCTATCTACAATCACCCAAATAGCATTATGACCTCTTTGCGTATTCGGCAATCCCGTAACAAAATCCATCGATATACTATCCCATTTCCATTCCGAAATATCCAATGGTTGCAACAAACCACTAGGCTTCTGATGTTCCACCTTCGACTTTTGACAAGTCAAACACGCATACACAAATCGAGCCACATCCCTCTTTAAACCGGACCACCAAAAGATCTTCTTCAAATCTTGATACATCTTATTCGCACCCGGATGAATACTTAAATTACTTCGGTGTCCTTCCTCTAAAATCATCTTTTTCAACTCCGCGTCGTCGGGAATACAAATACGACCACGGAATCTCAAAACTCCAAAGTTATCAACCTTGAAATCCTCATTCTCATTTATCATTAAATCAACGAACTTCAAATCCAACTTTTGCTTTTCACTAACCGTTGCAAGAAAATCATTCGTAACATGTAACATACCAAGTCTCACACTTCGCGGCGTCATTTCACAAACCAAACTCAAATCTCTGAAATCCTCCAAAAGTTCCCATTCTGTCATCATTAATGCGGACATATGTAACAACTTTCGACTTAAGGCATCGACTACCACATTCGCCTTACCCGGATGGTAATTCAAACTAAAATCAAAATCCTTCAAAAGCACTAACCATCTTCGTTGTCTCATGTTCAATTCTTTCTGATCAAATAAATATCTTAAGCTTTTGTGATCACTAAAAACTTCAAATCTTGCACCATAAAGGTAATGCCTCCAAATTTTCAAAACAAACACCACCGCCGCTAACTCCAAGTCATGCGTAGGATAATTCTTTTCATGCACTCTCGATTGTCTTGAAGCATATGCCACAACTTTTCCATCTTGCATCAAAACACCACCTAAACCAATCAATGAAGCATCACAATATACAACAAATGGTTCATTAGGATTCGGCAAAATCAAGACCGGAGCCGTTGTCAACCTTCTTTTTAGCTCCATGAAACTCTTTTCACAATCTATATCCCAAATGAAAGCCTTTCCTTTACAAGTCAATTGCGTTAACGGAAGTGCCAACTTCGAAAATCCTTCAATAAACCTCCGATAATAACCCGCCAAGCCTAAAAAGCTTCGAATCTCCGTAACCGATCTAGGAGTCTCCCACTGCATCACCGCATCAATCTTGGATGGATCAACACTAATACCACTCCCGGAAATAACATGTCCAAGAAAACTTACTTCCGATAACCAAAAGTCACATTTTGACAACTTAGCATACAATTGTTTCTCTTTCAAAATTTGTAACACAATTCTCAAATGCTCTTCATGCTCTTCTTGAGACTTAGAATAAATCAAAATATCATCGATGAACACAACCACAAAACGATCCAACTGTTCATGAAAAATACGATTCATGTATTCCATAAACACCCCCGGCCCATTAGAAACCCCGAATGGCATCACGGAATATTCGTAATGACCATACCGTGTCCTAAAAGCCGTCTTCTGAATATCCTCGCTTTTCACACGAATTTGGTGATATCCCGATCTCAAATCAATCTTGCTAAAGACACGCGCACCAACTAATTGGTCCATCAAATCATCAATCCTTGGGAGCGGATACTTGTTCTTAATTGTCACCTTGTTCAACTGTCGATAATCAATACATAACCGCATACTTCCATCCTTTTTCTTTACCAACAATACCGGAGCACCCCAAGGAGAAACACTTGGCCTTATAAATCTTTTGTCCAACAAGTCATTCAACTGCTTCTTCAATTCTATCAACTCCGATGCCGACATACGATACGGTGCCATCGAAATCGGTCTAGTGCCAGGAACTAGATCAATAGAGAACTCAACTTCTCTTTCCGGCGGTACATCCGTAATATCCTCCGGAAACACTTCTGGAAAATCACACACCACTGGAAACACATCAATACCAATCTTACTCTCCACTGACCATGATGCAAACAAACCAAACAATTGAGCTTCATCCTCTAAAAGTTTCTTAAACTCTTTAGTAGATAGAAAACTCTCATCTTCATTATCTTCCAAAGAAGTAAAACCTTACCAACTTATGATAGCAATCTATATGAACTCGATTAAATTGCAACCAGTTCATACCCAAGATTACATCCAATCCCTCCAACGGCAAACACACTAAATCCATAATGAAGTCTTTACCATAAATGGTTAAAGGACAACTTAGACAAACCAAAGAAGTAGTTACTGACCCCATTGCAGGAGTATCAATAACCATTTTACCATCCATCAGAGACAACACAAGATTCAAACGCCTCGCGCACTCGGACGAAATAAACGAATGAGTCGCTCCCGTATCAATAACAGCAACTAAAGGTGTACTATTAATAAAGCATGTACCTTTAATCAAACGGTCTGCACTAGTGGTCTGAGTCCCCGCCAATGCAAACACCTTTCCGCCCGCTTGAGCTTGTTTCGGCTTAGTACACTTAGTACTAATGTGACCCACTTCTCCACAGTTAAAACACTTCACCATATTCCTCCTACACTCAGCAGTAGAATGCCCAATACCTCCACAGTTAGAACATCTCCCCACGGCCTTCCTACACTCAGTTGCTTTATGACCCATTCCACCACAATTGAAACACTTAATGAACCCAGAACTTCCTCCTCTAGATCTCTTATCAAAGTTTCCCTTATATTTACCCTTATCAGCGGGGGTCACATAAGGTCCACTTCTAGCTTGCTGTTTCCCTCTCCTCTCATTCACACTCTTGTAATGTGTAGAACGAGCTTTGCTATCTTCCTCAAAGATTCTACAACATTCAGTCAAATCCGAAAACCTCCTAATCCTTTGATATCCCACAGCTTGCTTAATCTCAGGACGCAACCCATTCTCATATTTAATACACTTTGAGAACTCAGCAGTAATCGCAGCATAATGAGAATGAAATTGAACCAATTCCACAAACTTAGCAGTATAGTCCACCACTGACATACCACCTTGTTTCAATTCTAGGAATTCCACCTCTTTCTTCCCTTTCACACTTTCAGGGTAATACTTCAGCAAAAACTCGGTACGAAACAATTCCCAAGTTACCTCTTCATTATCCACCTCAAGAATTTCACGCATACCGACCCACCAATCGTCGGCTTCTTCCCTCAGCATGTGAGATCCAAGCCTCACCTTATTCTCTTCCGCACAATCCATGACTCTGAAGATTCTTTCAATCTCTTTCAGCCAAAGTTGAGCACCATCGGGATCAAATCTTCCTTTGAAGACCGGTGGTTGATTCTTCCTGAACTCTTCATTAGCACTTACATTCGGCGCACCCTGCACCGCCCTAGCCATTGCTTCCATAGCAGCAGCCATCGCATTATCGTTTCTACCAGCCATATTCTGATCACTCCCAAAAATAACAACAAAGGTTAAACAACAGTTCAACCAACACAACAACGAGACAAACACGACTGACTCAACCTTGGCTCTGATACCACTTAATGTAACACCCCCTTTCTATACCCCCAAATAATCAAATAAATCATTTAGGCACGTATTGGAAATTTCATCAGAGTATAATTGTAAACACGGCATAAAAAGGTATGTCACATTATGCTTGAAATTAAACACATACAACACCTGCTCACAAAGATATGCAACAGTGGGGTAACTTTCAAACAACAAAGGATCTCAGTCCTTATACCCACATCTCAATATTTAGAATAAAAGCGGAAACATCTAAAATATTGAATAACAACCACGTATATACATCAACCTATACATATATATACATCATGTTTATATACACAAATTCATCAGCAAGATACATATGCAAATGTATCACAATAAGATCAAAACGTCCTAGCTACCCGGTGCTACATATCAGAGCCAACCGACCAAAAAGGTATGAAGACACACTTCACAAAAGACCACCAGATACCTAATCTGCAATGCCTCGTAGAGCATCATAAAATAGCAGAAGGGTGAGAAATATTATCATAATAACAATGCATATAATCATATATCTCAACACAAAAGTATACACATAACACATTCTCACCATTCTACCATTCCACATAAACATACATATTAGATTCATTCTTTAATGCATCATTACAATGATACAATTCTTATCACAATTCATCACATCCCATTCAATATACATCGCAAGGCATATATATATATATATATATATATATTTATATACAAAACCAAGCATATTCATCACAATGCTTATCATTCAACATAAACACATAGATTCATGTTCATTCACCCATGCACAAATACAAGGATGACCAATGCAAATCATAGAGACCGACTCACGACTCTATGCAAATGCAATGCGGTACCGACTCATTTCATCTCAAGTTCAATTGAAGAACTTATTGGAACCATCGCTCGTTACTTAGTGTAACTCCCCGTCGGGCATACGATGTTCACCCATTGCTACCACCTCTCAAAAGGCTTACAATGTTTATGGATTGCCCCCACCTCTCAAAATGCTTACAATCCGATTGCTCCCACCTCTCAAAAGGCTTACAATCGTTTGTAATCATCGCCCCCACCTCTCAAAAGGCTTACGACGTTACAACGGATTCATCTTAGAACCCCACAATGCAAGAATGCAATCATGATGCTTCACATACAACATGACTCATGACACTCTTGACATGCATAAATATTCACAATATAGTCATGCATTCATCACACACAATCCACATACATTCACAATAATTGCGCCAAACGGCAACCAAACGTTTTCACAAATAACCAAACAATTCGATTTACGGTTTACCGGAAAATTAGGTTAAAAGTTGGCTAAAAATAATATTTTCCATCATCATCAAAAAGTACTCATCCACAGCTTCGATTCGATATAAAGAACACTTAAATCCGATAAACAACGAAGAAGATATGTATATTTCAAAATAACGCGAAAACATAAACCGGAGGCCCGACGCTACGAAACGGTTCGAAAATACTGTTCCAATTGGACCAGGTTTAGACCTCAAAACCATTTTTCCTAGAAATAACATCTCGTTAGCTTCCCAACGCTTCAAACGGGGGTCAAAACCGACTTACGGTTCAAGAGATATGAATTTCCGAAGTTTCCCGACAAACCAGAATTTTATGGTTCAGCACAGTATGTATCGATACATAGGCTTTATGTATCGATACAAAAAGACCTCATGTATCGATACATAGCACGCATGTGTCGACACATGCTGTAGTGAAAATGCTGTTTTTCCCAATTTTCACAGTATGTATCGATGCATAGGGGTTATGTATCGATACATAAACCATTTCGTATCGATACATAGCTGTTATGTATCGATTCATAGCCCTGTTTTTCTCAAAAATCAGATTTCTCAATTTACACACTTGCTGTAACTTTTCCGAAATGCCCGAAACTCGACTAAATCGAACATTTTCACCGAAACAAACATATACGCGCAACCACCAAATACATAAGAACAATTTAGAACACATAAACGAAATTTCTACGACGTTCGATTTTTCGATTAAATTTCAACCTTTCAAAAACTAGAATTTTCAAACATCACCAAATCGAATAAAAAGCACGCTATACGACAACCTAACCTTTCTCGATACAACTACGTAATTTATTTCGAATCCTAACCGTGAAAACATCGGTTTCTATCGATTTCCTACGATTCGACCTAAATGGAAACAACAACGGAAACATACCGAAAACTAACCGAAACATAACCAAACTTCATGAAACTTTAAATAGCAGCTCACATACATATAACCAACTAACACATGTATTTATACGACTTTTCGACCGTAAAAACATCGGTTTCTATCGATTTCGTCAAATACGGCATAAACGGAAACATATGGAAAACCAACCCAAACATCAACACAAAACACATACATAATCATACACATAGTTAGGATAACAATATTTCACACCCTTACCCGATTAAATCGACTCCGAAAGATTGATCTTGGTGATTTTCCACACTTTTCTCTTTGCTCTTCTCTTTTCTCCTTTTTCTCTCAAAATTCTGTTTTTCTCTCTTTCTCACCTCTAACTTTCTATTTCTATTCTTTTTCTTTCTTATACTTTTCTTTCTTTCTATTTCTTTATATTTTCTCAAAATATCTACTAACTAACTAACTATCATTAAATGTGAAATATCTAAAATACCCTCCAATCTAATATTCCCCGCAAACTCTCAAAAACGGTAAAATCACATAATATGCAAACATTACATATTCACACACCAATATCACAAATAACATAATTATTGCCCAATTAAATAAAAGACTCCACCAAATAGAATCAATCAACACAAAAATGGAAATATCTAAATCGGGCTGTTACAACTCTCCCCCACTTTGAAATTTTCGTCCTCGAAAATATTACCTGATTCAAACAACTCCGGATACGACTCTCGCACCCCACTCTCTAATTCCCAAGTCATATTGCCCTCCGAAGTGCCTCCCCACGCTACTTTCACAAGCGCAATATCCTTGCCTCTTAGCTTCTTAACTTAACGATCCAAAATCTTAATCAGTAAAACTTCAACCGTAAGATTATCTCTCACTTCTACCTCGTCCATAGGAATAATATGCGACGGATCCGGAACATACTTCCGAAGTTGCAAAACATGGAAAACGTCATGCAAATTCGAAAGATTCGGAGGCAAAGCCACACGATAAGCCACAGCGCCAACACGTGCAGTAATCTGATACGGACCAATAAAACGAGAAGTCAACTTCTTCGACTTCAAAGCACAACCCACACCCGTAACCGGTGTAACCCTCAAAAACAAATGGTCGCCTTCTTGAAACTCAAGATCTTTCCTTCTCTTATCATGATAGCTCTTTTGTCTACTTTGAGAAGCTTTCATCTTCTCTCGAATAAACTTCACTTTCTCCGTCGTTTCTTGTACCAATTCCGGTCCAACAATCGCCCTCTCACCAGTTTCATGCCAACACAAAGGTGTTCGACATCTCCGACCATACAAAGCCTCAAATGGTGCCATACCAATACTCGAATGAAAACTGTTATTATAGGTGAACTCAATCAACGCTAAATAACTATCCCAAGCACCACCTTGCTCTAGCACACAAGCACGCAACAAATCCTCCAACGATTGAATCGTCCTCTCGGTTTGACCATCTGTTTGCGGATGGTAAGCCGAACTCAATCTTAGCTTAGAACCCAATGCCTCTTGTAAACTCTCCCAAAATCTCGATGTAAATCTCGGATCTCGATCCGATACAATACTCTTAGGAACTCCATGTAACTTCACAATCACACGAACATAAATCTCGGCTAACTTCTCCAAAGGATAACTAATGTCAATTGGAATAAAGTGAGCAGATTTAGTAAGCCTATCTACAATCACCCAAATAGCATTATGACCTCTTTGCGTATTCGGCAATCCCGTAACAAAATCCATCGATATACTATCCCATTTCCATTCCGAAATATCCAATGGTTGCAACAAACCACTAGGCTTCTGATGTTCCACCTTCGACTTTTGACAAGTCAAACACGCATACACAAATCGAGCCACATCCCTCTTTAAACCCGGACCACCAAAAGATCTTCTTCAAATCTTGATACATCTTATTCGCACCCGGATGAATACTTAAATTACTTCGGTGTCCTTCCTCTAAAATCATCTTTTTCAACTCCGCGTCGTCGGGAATACAAATACGACCACGGAATCTCAAAACTCCAAAGTTATCAACCTTGAAATCCTCATTCTCATTTATCATTAAATCAACGAACTTCAAATCCAACTTTTGCTTTTCACTAACCGTTGCAAGAAAATCATTCGTAACATGTAACATACCAAGTCTCACACTTCGCGGCGTCATTTCACAAACCAAACTCAAATCTCTGAAATCCTCCAAAAGTTCCCATTCTGTCATCATTAATGCGGACATATGTAACAACTTTCGACTTAAGGCATCGACTACCACATTCGCCTTACCCGGATGGTAATTCAAACTAAAATCAAAATCCTTCAAAAGCACTAACC
The DNA here is from genome assembly GCA_022829125.1 of Lathyrus tuberosus. Lineage (NCBI taxonomy): Eukaryota > Viridiplantae > Streptophyta > Magnoliopsida > Fabales > Fabaceae > Lathyrus > Lathyrus tuberosus. Next base: position 3,848,228 of record JALAZF010000523.1, on the reverse strand, counting down.
ATCTTCGTTGTCTCATGTTCAATTCTTTCTGATCAAATAAATATCTTAAGCTTTTGTGATCACTAAAAACTTCAAATCTTGCACCATAAAGGTAATGCCTCAAAATTTTCAAAACAAACACCACCGCCGCTAACTCCAAGTCATGCGTAGGATAATTCTTTTCATGCACTCTCGATTGTCTTGAAGCATATGCCACAACTTTTCCATCTTGCATCAAAACACCACCTAAACCAATCAATGAAGCATCACAATATACAACAAATGGTTCATTAGGATTCGGCAAAATCAAGACCGGAGCCGTTGTCAACCTTCTTTTTAGCTCCATGAAACTCTTTTCACAATCTATATCCCAAATGAAAGCCTTTCCTTTACAAGTCAATTGCGTTAACGGAAGTGCCAACTTCGAAAATCCTTCAATAAACCTCCGATAATAACCCGCCAAGCCTAAAAAGCTTCGAATCTCCGTAACCGATCTAGGAGTCTCCCACTGCATCACCGCATCAATCTTGGATGGATCAACACTAATACCACTCCCGGAAATAACATGTCCAAGAAAACTTACTTCCGATAACCAAAAGTCACATTTTGACAACTTAGCATACAATTGTTTCTCTTTCAAAATTTGTAACACAATTCTCAAATGCTCTTCATGCTCTTCTTGAGACTTAGAATAAATCAAAATATCATCGATGAACACAACCACAAAACGATCCAACTGTTCATGAAAAATACGATTCATGTATTCCATAAACACCCCCGGCCCATTAGAAACCCCGAATGGCATCACGGAATATTCGTAATGACCATACCGTGTCCTAAAAGCCGTCTTCTGAATATCCTCGCTTTTCACACGAATTTGGTGATATCCCGATCTCAAATCAATCTTGCTAAAGACACGCGCACCAACTAATTGGTCCATCAAATCATCAATCCTTGGGAGCGGATACTTGTTCTTAATTGTCACCTTGTTCAACTGTCGATAATCAATACATAACCGCATACTTCCATCCTTTTTCTTTACCAACAATACCGGAGCACCCCAAGGAGAAACACTTGGCCTTATAAATCTTTTGTCCAACAAGTCATTCAACTGCTTCTTCAATTCTATCAACTCCGATGCCGACATACGATACGGTGCCATCGAAATCGGTCTAGTGCCAGGAACTAGATCAATAGAGAACTCAACTTCTCTTTCCGACGGTACATCCGTAATATCCTCCGGAAACACTTCTGGAAAATCACACACCACTGGAAACACATCAATACCAATCTTACTCTCCACTGACCATGATGCAAACAAACCAAACAATTGAGCTTCATCCTCTAAAAGTTTCTTAAACTCTTTAGTAGATAGAAAACTCTCATCTTCATTATCTTCCAAAGAAGTAAAACCTTACCAACTTATGATAGCAATCTATATGAACTCGATTAAATTGCAACCAGTTCATACCCAAGATTACATCCAATCCCTCCAACGGCAAACACACTAAATCCATAATGAAGTCTTTACCATAAATGGTTAAAGGACAACTTAGACAAACCAAAGAAGTAGTTACTGACCCCATTGCAGGAGTATCAATAACCATTTTACCATCCATCAGAGACAACACAAGATTCAAACGCCTCGCGCACTCGGACGAAATAAACGAATGAGTCGCTCCCGTATCAATAACAGCAACTAAAGGTGTACTATTAATAAAGCATGTACCTTTAATCAAACGGTCTGCACTAGTGGTCTGAGTCCCCGCCAATGCAAACACCTTTCCGCCCGCTTGAGCTTGTTTCGGCTTAGTACACTTAGTACTAATGTGACCCACTTCTCCACAGTTAAAACACTTCACCATATTCCTCCTACACTCAGCAGTAGAATGCCCAATACCTCCACAGTTAGAACATCTCCCCACGGCCTTCCTACACTCAGTTGCTTTATGACCCATTCCACCACAATTGAAACACTTAATGAACCCAGAACTTCCTCCTCTAGATCTCTTATCAAAGTTTCCCTTATATTTACCCTTATCAGCGGGGGTCACATAAGGTCCACTTCTAGCTTGCTGTTTCCCTCTCCTCTCATTCACACTCTTGTAATGTGTAGAACGAGCTTTGCTATCTTCCTCGAAGATTCTACAACATTCAGTCAAATCCGAAAACCTCCTAATCCTTTGATATCCCACAGCTTGCTTAATCTCAGGACGCAACCCATTCTCATATTTAATACACTTTGAGAACTCAGCAGTAATCGCAGCATAATGAGAATGAAATTGAACCAATTCCACAAACTTAGCAGTATAGTCCACCACTGACATACCACCTTGTTTCAATTCTAGGAATTCCACCTCTTTCTTCCCTTTCACACTTTCAGGGTAATACTTCAGCAAAAACTCGGTACGAAACAATTCCCAAGTTACCTCTTCATTATCCACCTCAAGAATTTCACGCATACCGACCCACCAATCGTCGGCTTCTTCCCTCAGCATGTGAGATCCAAGCCTCACCTTATTCTCTTCCGCACAATCCATGACTCTGAAGATTCTTTCAATCTCTTTCAGCCAAAGTTGAGCACCATCGGGATCAAATCTTCCTTTGAAGACCGGTGGTTGATTCTTCCTGAACTCTTCATTAGCACTTACATTCGGCGCACCCTGCACCGCCCTAGCCATTGCTTCCATAGCAGCAGCCATCGCATTATCGTTTCTACCAGCCATATTCTGATCACTCCCAAAAATAACAACAAAGGTTAAACAACAGTTCAACCAACACAACAACGAGACAAACACGACTGACTCAACCTTGGCTCTGATACCACTTAATGTAACACCCCCTTTCTATACCCCCAAATAATCAAATAAATCATTTAGGCACGTATTGGAAATTTCATCAGAGTATAATTGTAAACACGGCATAAAAAGGTATGTCACATTATGCTTGAAATTAAACACATACAACACCTGCTCACAAAGATATGCAACAGTGGGGTAACTTTCAAACAACAAAGGATCTCAGTCCTTATACCCACATCTCAATATTTAGAATAAAAGCGGAAACATCTAAAATATTGAATAACAACCACGTATATACATCAACCTATACATATATATACATCATGTTTATATACACAAATTCATCAGCAAGATACATATGCAAATGTATCACAATAAGATCAAAACGTCCTAGCTACCCGGTGCTACATATCAGAGCCAACCGACCAAAAAGGTATGAAGACACACTTCACAAAAGACCACCAGATACCTAATCTGCAATGCCTCGTAGAGCATCATAAAATAGTAGAAGGGTGAGAAATATTATCATAATAACAATGCATATAATCATATATCTCAACACAAAAGTATACACATAACACATTCTCACCATTCTACCATTCCACATAAACATACATATTAGATTCATTCTTTAATGCATCATTACAATGATACAATTCTTATCACAATTCATCACATCCCATTCAATATACATCGCAAGGCATATATATATATATATATATATTATATACAAAACCAAGCATATTCATCACAATGCTTATCATTCAACATAAACACATAGATTCATGTTCATTCACCCATGCACAAATACAAGGATGACCAATGCAAATCATAGAGACCGACTCACGACTCTATGCAAATGCAATGCGGTACCGACTCATTTCATCTCAAGTTCAATTGAAGAACTTATTGGAACCATCGCTCGTTACTTAGTGTAACTCCCCGTCGGGCATACGATGTTCACCCATTGCTACCACCTCTCAAAAGGCTTACAATGTTTATGGATTGCCCCCACCTCTCAAAATGCTTACAATCCGATTGCTCCCACCTCTCAAAAGGCTTACAATCGTTTGTAATCATCGCCCCCACCTCTCAAAAGGCTTACGACGTTACAACGGATTCATCTTAGAACCCCACAATGCAAGAATGCAATCATGATGCTTCACATACAACATGACTCATGACACTCTTGACATGCATAAATATTCACAATATAGTCATGCATTCATCACACACAATCCACATACATTCACAATAATTGCGCCAAACGACAACCAAACGTTTTCACAAATAACCAAACAATTCGATTTACGGTTTACCGGAAAATTAGGTTAAAAGTTGGCTAAAAATAATATTTTCCATCATCATCAAAAAGTACTCATCCACAGCTTCGATTCGATATAAAGAACACTTAAATCCGATAAACAACGAAGAAGATATGTATATTTCAAAATAACGCGAAAACATAAACCGGAGGCCCGACGCTACGAAACGGTTCGAAAATACTGTTCCAATTGGACCAGGTTTAGACCTCAAAACCATTTTTCCTAGAAATAACATCTCGTTAGCTTCCCAACGCTTCAAACGGGGGTCAAAACCGACTTACGGTTCAAGAGATATGAATTTCCGAAGTTTCCCGACAAACCAGAATTTTATGGTTCAGCACAGTATGTATCGATACATAGGCTTTATGTATCGATACAAAAAGACCTCATGTATCGATACATAGCACGCATGTGTCGACACATGCTGTAGTGAAAATGCTGTTTTTCCCAATTTTCACAGTATGTATCGATGCATAGGGGTTATGTATCGATACATAAACCATTTCGTATCGATACATAGCTGTTATGTATCGATTCATAGCCCTGTTTTTCTCAAAAATCAGATTTCTCAATTTACACACTTGCTGTAACTTTTCCGAAATGCCCGAAACTCGACTAAATCGAACATTTTCACCGAAACAAACATATACGCGCAACCACCAAATACATAAGAACAATTTAGAACACATAAACGAAATTTCTACGACGTTCGATTTTTCGATTAAATTTCAACCTTTCAAAAACCAGAATTTTCAAACACCACCAAATCGAATAAAAAGCACGCTATACGACAACCTAACCTTACTCGATACAACTACGTAATTTATTTCGAATCCTAACCGTGAAAACATCGGTTTCTATCGATTTCCTACGATTCGACCTAAACGGAAACAACGGAAACATACCGAAAACTAACCGAAACATAACCAAACTTCATGAAACTTTAAACAGCAGCTCACATACATATAACCAACTAACATTATTTATACGACTTTTCGACCGTAAAAACATCGGTTTCTATCGATTTCGTCAAATACGGCATAAACGGAAACATATGGAAAACCAACCCAAACATCAACACAAAACACATACATAATCATACACATAGTTAGGATAACAATATTTCACACCCTTACCCGATTAAATCGACTCCGAAAGATTGATCTTGGTGATTTTCCACACTTTTCTCTTTGCTCTTCTCTTTTCTCCTTTTTCTCTCAAAATTCTGTTTTTCTCTCTTTCTCACCTCTAACTTTCTATTTCTATTCTTTTTCTTTCTTATACTTTTCTTTCTTTCTATTTCTTTATATTTTCTCAAAATATCTACTAACTAACTAACTAACTATCATTAAATGTGAAATATCTAAAATACCCTCCAATCTAATATTCCCCGCAAACTCTCAAAAACGGTAAAATCACATAATATGTAAACATAACATATTCACACACCAATATCACAAATAACATAATTATTGCCCAATTAAATAAAAGACTCCACCAAATAGAATCAATCAACACAAAAATGGAAATATCTAAATCGGGTTGTTACAACATGGCTAATCGCAAAGCTGCCGGATTAATACCGGATGGTCTAACTCACCATCAGAAAAAGAAATTTTTATCGGACGCCAAGTCTTTTGTTTGGGATGAACCATATTTGTTTAAGCTTAGTGTCGATAACCTTTTGAGAAGATGTGTGTCAAAAGATTAAGCCACTAGCATACTTTGGCATTGTCACAACTCTCCTTATGGGGGACATTTTAACGGAATAAGAACGGCAACAAAAGTCTTTCAATTGGGCTTTTATTGGCCTTCTTTATTCAAAGACGCACATTCGCATGCGCAAAGTTGTGACAAGTGTCAAAGGAGTGGTGGAATTTCAAAGCGGCATGAAATGCCTTTACAAAACATGTTGGAAATTGAAGTGCTTGATTGTTGGGGAATCGACTTTGTTGGACCTTTTCCATCATCGTTTTCCAATGAGTATATTTTGGTCGCAGTTGATTACGTACCCAAATGGGTAGAGGCAATAGCATATGCTAAGGCTGACGGAAAAACTGTGATAAATTTTTTGAAAAGAAACATTTTTGCTCGATTTGGTACTCCGCGGGTGTTGATAAGTGACGGAGGATCCCACTTTTGCAACACTCAGCTTGAAAAAGCCTTGGAGCAATATGGCGTGAAGCACAAAGTTGCAACACCATATCATCCACAGGCCAATGGGCAAGCAGAGGTATCAAACCGGGAAATTAAAAGAATTTTGGAAAAAACGGCGTCATCCTCAAGGAAAGATTGGTCAAGTAAGCTAGACGATGCTTTGTGGGCTTATCGAACAGCTTTTAAAGCTCCGATTGGTCTCACACCTTTTAAATTGGTCTATGGTAAGAATTTTCATTTACCGGTGGAGTTGGAACATAAGGCGTTTTGGGCCTTGAAATTTCTGAATTTGGATCCAACTTTAAGCGGAGACAGAAGAAAGATGCAATTGCATGAATTGGAGGAATTGCGCCTCCAAGCGTATGATTCCAATAAGCTGTATAAAGATCGAGTCAAAACTTACCATGATAAAAAGATCGTGACCAAACAGTTTGAAGTGGGACAGCTGGTCCTACTTTTCAATTCTCGATTGAAACTATTCCCTGGTAAATTAAAGTCTAAGTGGTCTGGTCCATTCCGGATTCGTGAAATCAAGCGATATGAAGCAATAGTCATTGAAGACACAACGTCAAATGAGAACTGGACTGTTAATGGTCAGAGGTTGAAAACTTATCTCGGTGGTGATTTCGAGCGGAATCCCTCCGTTGTGCCGTTTTGCGATCCTTGAGGTTGCATTGGACCGTCGAGCTTAGCCGACGTTAAACATGCGCTTGTTGGGAGGCACCCCAACATTGTAAATATTTATTGTTTTTTTTGCTGTTTAAGTGATATTTGATGTTTAGAATGGTAAGAAGTGGCAGCTGTGCAAGAGAAAAAAATTTGCAAAACCTGTCATGTTCGCTGGAGTTCGCTTTGCGAACCTGGGGCGAGCATTCGCCAGCCAGTTCACTTTGTGAACCCAGCGAGACAGGGGATGTCTATTTCTGCCACCTCAAGTTAAAAAGGGGTTAAATTTTTGGGTGGGCCAACACTTGGGCCCAACACCCATATCATTTTCTGAAAGTGAGAGGGAACAAACCCTACTCCTACTTTTGCCTTTCTCATTTAAACATAACACACTCTCTCAAGAACGAAAAATTTCTCACGTGCTCTAGTACTCAAATTTCACCAAATTTTCTCCAATTTCAATTACAACCACGGGTTTGCATCTCTTTTTCTTGCTAATTTCTGTTAGACAATATGGTTAGGGTTGTAGTATGTGCATTAGAGACATTATGATTCTAGGGTTTTCACTTCTGTTTTGAAGTTTCTCTGTTGTTGCATGTTGAATTAGTTGTAAACCTTAGAATGGAAATGAATTTGTGAATGAAACTCTGATGAAAGGAAGAATGGCTGTTGTTTTCTGAATTTTCGCGCATTTGCTGGCCAGTTCGCTATGCGAACTTGGGCGAACATTCGCCAGGCTTCGCTGTGCGAATGTTTCAGCGAACAAACCAGAGTGCTGAATTTTTTTTATTTGTTTGGTTTATGATTGTGTTTATGCTTCAATGCTAATGGTTTGTGTTGCCTCTTTTTTCTATTTTGTTTGTCGATGTGTGCTGATGGGTCCAAAGATTAACCCCGCCAAGAAAAGAAAGTCCTCCACATCGCGACAAGTGTCAATCCAATTTGATGACACTCTATTTAGAGGTGCCAAACAGGCAGCGAGATATCTGACCTTAGAGAAAAGAAGCATTTTATCTGAAAAGAGATTCAACCTAAGTGACCAAGGGAGTTATCGGTCCGTGGCTGCGCTTTTGGAAGAGAATAAATGGGGACGACTGATAACTCCAGTTGATAGCTATAATGTAGAGCTTGTCCGAGAATTTATGCGAACACCCTTCCTGATGATGGCGACCAGTTTAGTTGGACAACATTTGTTGGGGGAAGGTTATGAGATTTGACCGTAGAGCCATTAGTATTCTTATTGGAAGTCTTCTGCCTTTAAGGGCTAGTGAGATTGATGATTACCATAGGGACCTACACCTTCACCAAGATATCCCTAAAATGACCAGAGATCTCCTTCGTCTGGGAAAAACAATTGAACTCAACTCATCCGGGGTTGCTATTAGGTACCGGCGAGAGGACGTGCAACCTTTGGCCCAACTCATATTGCTTTTGGTTGTAACCAATATCAAGCCAAAATCGCATTCCTCAACCATCCCTATACCAATAGCTCACCTTGTCCATAGTATTTTGAAAAACGTGCAGATTGATGTGGCTTGTATAATTGCCGATGAGATAAGGGAAATTGTGGAGAGTGGCCTTGGTGGTACCGCTTCTCGAAAGAATGCCCCTCTCGTATTTCCTTGTCTTATCATGTCATTGTGTGCGGGTGTTGGGGTTGATATTCCCACACGCCGCCAGGTCACTATCCCATCGGCTATTGATGATCGATATGTCGATAAATTCTGCAAACCAAGGGGACAAGGGGTGAGACGTCGGGTGCTAGTGCTGAGACTAACAGAAGGGGTGGAGATGCTTCTGGGTCTGGATCTCAGAGTTATTACCCTTATAAGCAGGAGATATGCCAGTACGACTGGGACTGGATGGCGGCTTCTCAGTGTGCCATGACTGATTTGCACGACTCCATACAGGTACTACAACTGCAGATTCGCGATCCCGCCACTGAGCATATAATGATGTCAAGGGAGCAGTTCCTTGCACATGCTGGTTGGCCTGAGGCCAGGCCAGTATTAGGAGGGGGAAAGGACGTAGCTGGTGCTGATGAGGAGGGTGATGGTGCTGAGGTAGAGGTATTTGGTTCAGGTTCTGGTTTAGACAAGGAGGAAACAGAGGCGTATGCTACAGAGTCCGAGGAGGACTGATTTTTTGTGCTGATGATTTTGTACTTCCTTTGGGCACCAAAGTGAAGTTTTCTTGTATTTTGTTTTTTATTTCAGTTTTTATTGATGTACTCTATCCACTTTGTGGATTATTTTGGATATTTGGATGTACTTGTACCCTTCGAGGTATTTTTGACTTGGTAGGTGTGTTCACACGAGTACATTTTTATTATTATTATTAGTAATATTTGTTGTTTTTCAGTAAAATTTTTCTGTTTTTAATTTTACTAATATTTCGGTTTTAATTATTATTATTAAGTGTTGAGTTCTTCAGTTTACGAATGCTCAACACTTAAATTGTTGGTATGCTTTTGTGTTAAGAGTTGAATTCTTCAGTTTACGAATGTTCAACTCTTAAAATGATAATATGCTTTTTATTGTTTTATGTTGGTATGCTTGTGGAAGTTAATATTTCCAACTTTTGGATGTTTTGTGGAAGAAACTTAGGTTGGTGTTGATTGTGCATCAAAGAAGATTCCTCCAAGATTGGATGGCTATGATAGTACTTTTAGCATGATTTTGTGGCAAGGTACATAGTTACCTAGTTCTAGAATTTTGAATGTTTTGGAACTTTGTTGTCTTTGTACAAATGAAAATGTTGTTTCTTGGTACAACTCTATTTGATTGCTTGTGTCATTTAGTTCCAAAAATCACAAAAGTGAGAAACCTCCATGTTATACCAAATGCTTTGGATGGATGATGAATGTGTTTATACTTTTAATTCATGCTTTATCTTGCTTGTTGTTTTGAAATTGTGGAAGCATAGAAATGATCAAGGCAATGTTTGTGCACTTTGAGTATAACCACCATTCCAAAAACACTTCAAGTCACCTTGTGAGTGTGCACGTATTTGAAACCTCATTTGAGCCGAAATGAAAATTTTATTTGAATCATGAACCCGATTTTAACCCGTTTGAAGAGCATTTAAGCTAAGATTATGGCAATGTTGAAGTTGTGAAGAATGGTTTATCTTGAAAAGAGAAAAAGGAATTAGGGATACAATGCATTCTAAGACAAAGAAATTGAAAAAAAAAGAGAAAAAAAAAAGAAAAAGAAAAGAAGAGAATGCATTGTGAAAGAAAGAATTAAGGATTGAACAAGATTGAAAATTTTGAAAAAGAAATGCTCTTCAAAGTCTTTACCCTTTCTTGTTCAATGGCCGTGTACATATGTCCTTTGTTTTTAACCCCGGCCAAGTTACAACCGATAAAAGCCCTTAGTGATCTTTTGCTTCTATGATTTCTTGCGATCGATTAGATATTGTATGAATTGCTTAGTATTTGCTTCATTTGTCATTTGAGCAAAATTGCCCCGCGGTTGCAAACGCGTTAATTTCCTTCAATCCTGTTTCGAAGAGGAGTGTATAGTGACATAAGCATGATTGTTTAGTTGTTTCTGGAAACATTGTCTGAGATTTGTTTTAAGAATCAAGTTCCTTTCCATTGTCGATTCTAGGATTGTGTAATTGTGCTTTGTTACAATTATTGTTTTATTTGAGCCGTTTATCCTTTCTTGGATTGAATCAAATGCTCGAGTAAATCCTCTTGTTTTCAATGAGAGGCATACTTTGCTTGAGGACAAACAAAGACTTAGTTGGGGAGAGTTGTTAGATGTCAAACATGCGATATATTTGTATTCGATACTTGGCATTTTTCATTACTTTCTTGTCTTTAGTGTGGATTTTTGTAGTAAATTGTTGTTGTTCTTCATGCATTACATTTATACCCTTGGTGCTTGTAATTTGTGTGCTATTGTGCAGGAAAGTGCACTAAAAACATCAAAGATAGAAGACATAAAGAATTGTTGCAAGCTGCCAAAGAAAGGGGAAAACAACAGAAGGTTCGCTGTGTGAACCCTGGCGAAGTCCCCAGCGAATGTTCGCTTTGCGAACATTGGCGAAGCTCTCAGCGAACAAAACAGGGGGGAAAAGGACCCAAAATTCGCTTTGCGAATGTTTTGGCGAGTGGTTCGCTTTGCGAACCCACGAAAACAGCCATGGGCGGTTTAACTTTCAGAGGCACTTAAGGTTCCATTTTCTTTCATTCGCAGTGCGAATGTTGCTGATCTCAAGTGTATTATAAATAGATTTTTATGTTTTCTTGGGATCATAACTTGATATTTTCACACAAAAACATACTTTTCTGAGTTTTGATCATCCAAGAGTGAATTTTCACATAGAGAAGCTGAAGTCACATCCGATCTCGATTATTCGTCGTGGATGTTCTTTCATCTCCTCTTGAAACTTGTGATGCAAGCTACCATGGAGATGTGTAGCTAAACCTCTTGTGTTAAGATTAGAGGTAGTTAATCTTGCTTATATATATTTCTTTTGATCTTTTGTATATGAACAAAGTTGATGATCAATATATGATGAAGTTGTTTGTTCTTAGTGATGTATTTGTGGTTTGAATCACTCTAGACATAGATTTTCCAAATCTTGACCTAATATCTTCATCTCTTAAAAACCAAACTCTAGACATAAATTTAGGGTTTTTATTCACTTTGTATTGATCTTAACGGTTGTAGTTTCTATTGTTAGCGTGGGACATCATCTAACAGTCTAAACAATGATACTCACGAATTTGCTTTAGACATAAACTTATTCGAGAGGATACGCGATTGTATTGGTCAGAACTAAGTTCATATGCTTGATTAATCGGATATGTATGAAAAGGATTAGCGAAATCTAATCTTGACATGCTTTTATAAAACTTACAACATCCTTGTTATAGTTTACTTCTTTGCTACCAAAAATTGATGTTACAAAACAAAGAACAATTTGAAAACCCTTTACTTAAAACGTTTCAACTATTGAACGACAAGCATCAAAATATCGCACAATCCCTGCGGATACGATAAAAACACCCCCCGAAATACTGTTTCAACACGGATAATCCTTCACCAACAGATGATGGCTTGTGCTCCTTTCTTTCGTTCAAATCCTTCGAGTACAAGGCCTATTGAACTTCTTCAAAGGCCAAGGAATCTATTCCATAAGAGAAGGTTTCTTTGAAGTGAGTATGAGATCTTGGTAAAGCACACAACAGCAACAACGCTTGATCTTCATCATCAATCTTGACATCAATATTTTCAAGATCAAGAATCAACTTGTTGAACATTTCCAACTGCTCAGGCGGGACTTTGTCTTCCCTCGTCTTGAATGAATACAAAGCTTGCTTCAGGTAGAGACGATTGACCAAGGATTTGGTTATATACAATCCATCGAGTTTTCTCCACACACTCGCTGTCGTCTTCTCCTTTGAGACATGCTAGAGAACCTTATCACCAAGACTCAATATGATGGTGATGTGGGCTTTCTTGATCATTGTCGTTTTCTCCTTCTTCGTTAGGGCAACATCATTCTTCTCCGATCCTTTTAACGCTAATAACAAACCTGGTTGAACCAGTAGGGCTTGCTTCCTCAAGCGCCACAACCCGAAATCATTCACACTGGTGAATTTCTCAATCTCATACTTTGTTAAAGACATCTTCTCCTCCACGCCCACCACACTAATTTTTTGTGAAAGCGATGCCTAGAAAACAAAGTATGGTCGATTTCTTCATTAACAAGAAAACCACAATGTAAAAGGAAAGAGAGAAGAGAAGAGAAAGAGAATTCAAAATGGTATAAAACTGTAATCTCGATTCAATTACACATTAGGGAATAATGTTCACAATTGAATCTCAACCACACCACGTTATCCCTTCTTCTTAGGATTATCTGGAATTGATTGAGAAGTGAGAACTAGTACACTATTTATAAGAAAACTAAACCCTAGCTTTAAACTAACATACTACACAATTGGCCAAACAGACTGGCCTAATTCGACATGCTAACAACCTAGCATATTTTGATAGCTACACTAATTGTCCAACTTTAACAGGGTTTGTTACAACATTATCTTATAACCCATAAGCTACAGGTCATAATACTTACAGTACGTTGGATGAATTAGTAATTAGTAAGTTAAAAGTCTTAAATATAGGAACCTCTTCATTAGGAGAGATTAATACCTTATATCATGAAGAAGAATATGATAACATACTAAGTAGATTAGGAAATAATTAAAGCCCCTAAACGCAGAACAAGAAACTATTATCCTAGACCTTCTTTTGCATATGTACAGTTTGATAAAGAGGTTCCTATATTTAAGACTTTTACCTTAGGAGTAGCTTTATAGAAAATAATTATCCAGGAGAGACCATTGTTGAATGGAACATAGATGGTGCCTCTGTGTTGGGTGCAAGTGTGAGCGGTTAAAGTCACACATTACCTATGAATGGGTGGAATGTTAGATTTATAAGAGAGAGGACCCATTTACCTAACGCCTTAAGGTTTTGGGTTGAGATGTGGCGTCATCCTCTCTCGTGGTCTTGAAGCATTAGTCCCATTAGTGTTCCCACCTCTCCCAGACTCCCCAATAGTGGTATCAGAGTCGTGGTTCGACTTTGTGGGGGAGTAGGAACAGGATTCAACGTTAGATCCTATTATAGGGACTCACACTTGTTGGGAGAATGTTGGGTGCAAGTGTGAGTGGTTAAAGTCCTACATTGCATATGAATGGGTGAAATGTTGGATTTATAAGAGAGAGGACCCATTTAATTAACACCTTAAGATTTTGGGTTGAGATGTGATGTCTCCCTCTCTTGTGGTCTTGGAGCATTAGTCTCATTGGTGCTCCCGACTCTCCCAGAGTCTCCAACAGTGTTACAACACATAATATACCCTCAACCACCCTAAGAACCCCAGTGCAGCTACACCGTCCAAAACAAATATTTAACTACATCTCACAATACTCTAATACCAGAGTATAAGAGGACAAACAAAGTCAAATAAATGGTTAAAGTGCTTTTGACTGGTGCATCATGGAATGAAGAACATGAATCCTATATATAGCCGTGAACTCCCTCTTCCTTCACAAAACTATGTGAAGTTGGACTTCAAAGAACTTGTAACATATATATAGCTTTGGACTCTCTCTTTATTCACAAAACTAAGTGATGTGGGACGTCTTCAACATATATATTTTCAACCAACCCCAACAATATCCACCTTGATTGAAAATGATACAAAGCTTGCATTGTCTTCACCGACAATCATACTCCACCATAAAGAGTATCAACATGTATATTTTCAACCAACCTCAACAATCTCAACAATTTCAACAATCAAATCTCCACGTATTGAAATCTCAACAATCTCCACCATAAATTTGAATACCAAATTCCTTGTCTATTACACAAATTAGGTTTAAATACCCCTATATTACTAATCTTAAAAGATAATAGAATAAACAATTTTTAAAATTCAACTATTACAATAATTGAATCAAATCTTAACGATAGTACAATTTACTTTAACTTCCATCCAAATTATTCTATATATTTAGCGGATGAATTCACAAAACATTCATTATGCTTAATGTCTTAGTGACAATTTCAATTTTGAAGTTACTAACATAGATATTATTGATAAAATAACATATAAAATCTCTATTTTAACTATGATTTTAAATTAATTACAACTACACTTACAAATGGAACCTATAAATAAAACTTATATATATATATATATATATATATATATATATATATATATATAAAATATTATTTTAAAATCTAAAAGTATTTATTTCAATATATGTGAAAAAGCTTGCATGTAAATGTTTGTTGATCATGTATTGGACCCAGAAAGACTTGAAATAGATATTCCTAATGGGCGTGCAAAAAGGCACTTGCACTTAAGAAACATTTATATAGTGGCATGATGACTCATAATGCATGACTAACTTTTCATGAGAAAAAAGGTATTCACATGTTTTTATTAATAGATTCAGGATATATATCCGAATATTACATTAGACATTGTTTGGTTTTACGAGAGTTAGGTCACATGTATCTACACAAAAAGACAAAGCTCTTTTTTATCATTCACAAACAAACTCTTTAACTGGTTTATTTCTCAATTAACAAGTTAATAACTTTTTAAAAAGTGTATGAAATTTTGGAAAATATCTAGTTATAAAGTTATATAATGTAATTCCTTATGTTTCATGAAACTCTCACGTAATTGGGTTGGTAAAAGTTTGTTGTTGTTTATTTTTCTTCTCAAATTATAAATATTATAGGTACCACTGCTAGGTCAAAAAAATTAAAGGGTTCATATTTTTCAGGATTTTTTCAATTCGGTCCTTAATAACCGATTATCTATTAAGAATAGTTTGTATGGGCGATGGGTAGTCTGTTAGATCCGCATAATTATAAATTTAATATATTAATTATATTAAGGGTTATATATATATATATATATATATATATATATATATATATATATATATATATATATATATATATATATATATATATATATATATATATATATATATTCTAAAATAACAAATTAATTTTTCTTGCCTCACTAAATTTTATTTTTATTATATTCAATCTTTCTATTTTAAATCTTATACATTAATATAATAAATAAATACTCTTTACTCGTATTCTATCGATTATTAGTTTATACAATTTAGACATCTGTTATATTTAAAAACATATTATAATATTTAAAAAAGATAATATAATATGTATTATATTTAAAATAATATAATGTTTAATTTTATTTATAATAAATATTATGTGGTTTTTATTTTAATTTTTTATTAGAAAAACTCATTTTGGATCAGGTAGAAAATTTGCTTTTAGTGAACGATTTAGTGAGCGAAACATTTCGGACACTGTGGCCACCGAATTAGCCACCAAAATTTAATATCCATGAGTAAATTTTTAGAGGTCACTAAATAAAAATTAGCCACCGATTCAGCGACCAAAAATTTGTGACCAACTATTCGGTCTCGAAAAAATGTTTTAATACAATATTTAGTTTATATAAAAAATTTAGAGACCAAAATTTCGGTCACTGATATTTTTGTTGTTTTTTTTTCTTTATTTTTTAATCCTCTTTAATATGTTACTATTTCTCTCCCAATCTTTTTAAAGATTTTAATTCTTTTTTTAATAAAATATTCTTCTTTTTATTATTTTAACAAATAAAACATATAATTATATAAATAGTTATGCTTTTTTATTTTTATATATATGCATAAAAAGTGAATTTTATTTTCATTATGCAATTTTTATATGTATATAATGAAATTACATTAATAAAATTAAATTTTATTTTCATTACATTCAATTAAATTAAATAATAATTAGTAATTTCTAAATATTATTTATTTTTTTTATTTTTTTATATGTATATATATTTAAATATAGAGAATATAACAAATGATGTTAAGTGGTCTAGTGGTAAGACATAATTGAAATAGTTGGAGGTAATGGGTTGATTCCCAAGTCTGGCACCTTTTTATTTTATTTTTTGAAAAAAAACACAAAAATCTTTAACCCAACTCTAAAAAGTCAGAGGCTCGTTAGGGCCGATCAATTTAGAGTCAGATATCATATTTTTTGACAGCTCTAGTAATCGCATATGTGAATTGTGGAATGGTAGTCTACTAGGGAAAAATAGAATGCATTGAATTAATTTGATAAAAAATATTCCAGGCGGTATAACTTGCAATTGTTTTGCAATTTTGCTTACAAACTCGATAGAAATATTTCTAATTTAATTTTAGTCGAGACTTCTGATTCGATTTTGAAGATATTCAAACAAATTTTTGAAGAACATTCCCGGCATACTTTTAAGCCAACACCTTGTTTTAAAAGGGATGCAATAGTCATAGAAATTAAAAAAAAAAGAATATGTTGATAGTTTTGATTGCTGAAATTTTTTTTCATGAAAGGATACTATTGAAAAAAGAACAATCTTATCCAACATTTGCTACGTTGCATGGAAAGTTAAATCTTATTATTTATATTATTCAGGGTGGTAAATGATCTCTCATAGTAAGTGTTTTTATTTATTTATTTTGATTTTCACCAATTGAAAAATCTTAGGAGAATTTTGATATCAGGAATGTGGAGGGTTTTGTTTTTTATGTTGATGTCGAGTACCAAAAAATTCCTTCACTATGTTCTTTTAATCATATCATCTGTCACTTACTAGAATATTATTGTGTAAAAATATTGCAAAGTCGAGGAAGGAAAATATAACAAAGAGGATACTTTATGTTCTAATAAAATCTAATCAAGTAGAAAATATTACTACAACAAGAGTAGCTGAACATATACATGTTCCTTTATTAGATTTATGTCAAAATATTGAGAAAAATGACTATCATGAGATAAAAAAGCAAGAAGAAATACCTTAAGTACCTCATGAAAGTCAAATTCATAATTCTCCAATGATTACGAATTTAATGAAGAATCAAGAAATAAAACAAACAAAATAACACACAACTACAAAATATACTTTTGGTAACACCATATTACTATGAACGTTTAAGCAACCGTAGTAATAATTCATCTTAATGCGCCTAGATTTATTTTTATTTTATTAAAAGACATTTCATCACGGTTCAATGTAACAACCCAAGTGATAGATGGAAGGTTACACAGTTCGAATCTCAACACCAACAAATTTTTAATTTTTTCGTTACAAAATGGGCTTGTCCATATACTTTTAAAATTATATTAAAATTAAAATACTTATCACCATGGTCAGTACCAGAAATCGTTGTGAATGGTACTAACATTTAATCACAATTTCTATTATCAACCATGATGATAAGTTTTACACTCACACGCACAAGTGCACATATACACACGCACGCATGCGCGCGCGCGCACACACACACACAACATAAAACCCTAACACCTCTCTCTTCCACATCCAACATACTTGTCTATCTTCTTCTTCCATATAACTCGTCTTTCGTTTTCTTTATACAAAAAGGTAATCAAGATCAACATTATTTCTTCTTTATCTTTCTTATTCTTCTTCTTCTTCTTCTTCTTCTTCTTCTAAAATGTAATCATGTTATATTCATACGATTTCTTCCATTTTTCTTTGTATAGGTACTAATATTCATCATTTTTGAAGAACTTTCAAGGTACGTCATTTCCCGACCTACTCCATCCATTTGATGTTACAAAGGGTTTTCATTTGGCCTGGTGTTTTTTTTATTTCAGTTTGACATGATACAAAATTTATGCACTGTATGTCAAATGTATCAAAATGCTCATGAGAAATTTTGGGTGAATCTGTTTAAACAAAATTGGTTGATACCATATCCCTTAGGTTTTGATGATAACAAAGTATTTAAAGAACAATTTAGTATTCTAACATCTATTCAAGTATGTAGGATTATAAGACTAAGAACAAGTGAAAAGTTACTTGAATATGAACATTAGACTATGGCTCTAAAGATCACATCTAAAAACCCTGAATCTGATGAAAAATCCAGACTCTTAAGAAGTCAACATCTGAAGAAAGTCAGCCTCTGGTGATCCAAACTCTGAAGCTTTAGAATCCAGGAAGAAGACTCTGAAGAGACCAACCTCTAAAGAAGTGAAGTCTGAAGAAAGTTAACCTCTGAAGGATAATCTCTTCAATAAAGGCAACTCTGACAGACTCAGAGACCTTTTGCTCACGTGAAGACTTAAGGAAAAATCTCTTTTTAGTTATCTGAACTTCAACGGATAATCCCTCTTGCAGAAAAGTGTTTTTTGGATGTGTCCAATCAAGTACAAAGCTAGTCCACCTTTTTGGTGAAAGTCTTCCAACGTCTCTTTTATTCATCTCTGTATAAGGCATAGAAGAGCTGAAGAAGACAAATACAACATATTGCGATACAAGACTCTAAACCTTGACATTTCAAAGAGAAATTACTCTGTCAAAATTTCTAGACTTAGAACATCTTAACACTTTCTATATTTTAGAAGTTCTTAAGCCTTAGAGTCATTCTAAGTTGTATTCTATCTACACCTCTGATTGTATATCAAGTGTAGTTTTACCCAAATCTCTTAACCGTTTGTTATAAAGTCAGAAGTCTCTTTCTTTAGTGTTTGAGCATTTTAAGTCTCTTGCCTATGTGCTTGAGCATATAAGTCTCTTACTTGAGGATTTGAGCATTGGAAGTCTCTTGCTTGTGTGCTTGAGCATATAAGTCTCTTACTTGGGGGTTTGAGCATTGGAAGTCTCTTGCTTGTGTGCTTGAGCATAAAAGTCTCTTACTTGAGGGTTTGAGTATTAGAAGTCTCTTGCTTGGTGCTTCGGCATTTGTAATCTATTTGGTTATAGTTAAAATCCCTTGGAAGTGCAAGGGAACTGAACTACTATCAAGTTGTGAGAGGAACCAAGATAATTGCTTACGTTTTTACTCTACTTTACCTGATTCTGAACTATATTCCGCTGCTACTATTTGTGTATCTCTAAATCAGGTTATGGTTCAGAATCTGATAAGGATATTCAAGAGTTGTGATTCTGATTCACATATTCAAGATTTGTAATATCTGATGCTTTTGTTTAAACCACTTGAATTCTACCATAATTAGCTCTGATGGCCAACAAGTCACATTTTCCATTTTAGATAACAATAAATTTTTACTATCAATGGTACCTATACCTCAATAGACTATTTGAAAAGAAGGACTCTTTGGACTACTCTTTCCCAAATAAGCTCTAACCTTAGTTCTCCTTGGTCTTGCATTGGAGGTTTCAACTACATTTTAGGTGCTCATGAGCAGAGAGGCTCCCACAATCCTACAAAGGTTCCAATTGAAGACTTCCTCAATTGGTCATACATCCTCAACCTCATTCATATCCCCACCAAAAGTATTAAGTTCACATGGTCCAACGGTAGACAAGGCTCTCAACTTACTAGAAAAAGGATGGATAGAACCATATACAATCATGATTGGATATCTTCTTGTAACATTATCTCTTACTCAACTTTAACTAAATTGAGATGTGATCATTATCCCCTCCTCTTTGACTTCCAGACACAACAGTTCAGGTATGCTGATAACTTCAAATTTTTATAAACGTGGGCCTCACGAAATGATTATACCAACATTGTCAAAAGGTGGTTCTTCTATGTACATTCTACGCCAAAATATTAGATTGTTAAAAGGATAACTAAAAACATGGAATAAAACTGTTTTTTGGAAATATCATTAATCAAGTCATTGAGGCTACTTCCTCTTTGGACAACATTCAACAAAGACTTAATGATGAGGATCTAATTGATGACCTTTTGAACCTTGAGAAGTAAGCAAAGATTGATCTTGAGAATGCTTAACACATGGAGGAGATGTATTAGCAAGATAAATCTATAATCAATTGGCACAAAGAAGGTGATAGGAATACAAATTTTTTTTATAAAGTAACTATAATGAAGAAGGCTTACTAGAAGATTGCTTCTCTTAGAGTTGAGAATGAGATTCTCACTGACTCTGACAGAATTTTCTGCCACATTATCAACCATTTACTCTACTACTACAAATAATGGCCTCAATGAGGAAGTGATCCATCACCCCATCAATGATAACATCAACAACATGCTTAACGTGAATACATCGACATGTTACACCATAAATCTACTTATGGAAATCTTGTCATCAAGATTGACATTTCAAAATCCTTTGACACTTGGGATTGTAACTTTTTCATTAAAGTTTTAAAAACTTTTGGCTTTTGCTCCAAGTTTACTAATTGGATTCTTACAATTCTACAGTCAACAAATTTCTATATTTCCACCAATGGCAAGCATGAGGGCTTATTCTCATGTTCTAGAGGAGTCAGGCAGGGAGATCCCCCCCTCTCTCTCTCTCTCTCTCTCTCTCTCTCTCTCTCTCTCCCTCTTTTTTTCTGTATTGTTGAGGAGGTTTTAAGTAGAAGGTTATCCCTTTTGGTCTCTCAAAAGAAGCTTCAACCTATGAAATCCTCTAGAAACCGTCATATCCCCTATTACTCACTTTATGTTGATGACATTATGTTATTTTGCATTGGCTCCTCTTGCAATATCCATGTGCCCACTCATTTCATTGCTAGGTATGATGAGATATCTCGTCAAGTCATAAAGCCCAAGAAGTCTACTATCTATGGTTGCTCTATTTCCAATATCTGATTGAATAACATTGCTTCCTCCTTAGATTTTAATGTTGTTTCTCTTCCTTTCACATACCTTGGAGTGCTCATTTTCAAAGGAAAGCATAAAAAGCTGCATTTCCAACCTATTATAGACAAGATCAAGCTAAGGCTAGCTAGTTGGAAAGTTGTTCTTTTATCCATTGTTGGCATAATTCAACTCGTCAAAAGTGTCCTTCATAGTATGCTTGTTTACTTTTTAACCATATATTCCTAGCCTAAATCTTGTTAAAGGATATGGAAGTCATGCTTAGGAATTTTGCTTGGAGTGGTGACTTGCAAGGCAAGAAAGTGGTCACAATTTCTTGGAAAATAATATGTTCTCCTATTTCCTATGGTGGCATGAATGTGAGATCTCTCTTATCCCTGAATGAGGCCTCCATGATCAATCTATGCTGGGAAATATTTAATTCAAACAATTAATGGGCTATTATTCTCAGAAACATGACATTAGGAACAGTTCCTGCATCAAGTATCACATTTTCTCATATATTCTAAATGGGATCAAGACTCAGTTCCAAACATTGATGTCAATGCTTTTTAGATACAACCATGCAAATTAATATTTCCACTATATTTATAACATGCTAAGAGTTAATATGGAAAGGAAAACAAATCTAAAAATATATATCCTCATAGAATGTCTCATGGAGGATATAAAAAACTGGAGGAAGAAATGGTTAATACAAAAAGACAACAACTGATAGATGATTCACTTAATTGTGAGAACAATCCGTCTCCACCATCACACCATGAGTAATGGAAGAGGATCTGATAAAGACCAGGTGGAGAGTTCACATCAGAGGTTACACATGTAGTTGCTGAGAAGATTGTAAGTAGATGTTTTTTTCAAGAATATTGGTTATAGGTTAAATTACTTTGGTAATGAAATTTTTTTATATTGTAGTATTTTTTGGTTGAAAGGACTAATGAAGGTTCCTTTGTTATACAAGTATGACATGATATATTAGTAGAAGTAGTTGGAACAAAGGAGCATGGTGGGTGTGTCATTGGTGTTGGACATGGCATCGTCTTAAGAGTATACTTCAGATTATCAAGAAAGAGTGAAGAGTTGCATAAGAAAGAAATGGACGAGCTCGTTGATAAGAATTTAAAAGAAAAATTAGCATATGTGCGTGAATCTCACAAGAAAGAGATGGACGGGCTTTACAATAATAAGTTAGAATAAAAATTAGATCATGAGCGGGAATCGCGCAAGAATGGGTTTGATGTGATCTATGCGATATGTATAAGTTTTATTTTGTTGTTTCTCTGATTAAAATTATGTTTTGTATGTTACATATGTTTGTGGTCTAATAACATTATGTTTTGTGTGTTGCTGTTGTTTTTATGATGCATAAATTGGCAGTGATGAGTGTAATTGTCCAACCAAATATAACTAGTAGAGTTGCCTGAAAAAATGGTTTTATGTGACTTTGTAATTAACGTGTAATATTTAAATTGTTTTCAATATATAGGGTTGTGGAGGGATCCAATATATTGAAGGGGCATAGAAAAAAGCCCAAATTTATACCCCTAAAGTAAGTGTATTGTTTGTGACATTCATTTATCTATAATTACATGTATTTTTTGTGTATATTATTACTCACTACATAAAATTAATTTGTAGACGAGGATACAAGTGTATATTTCAAGTCATAAAACACTTGATAAATATTATCTCTACCGACATTATTAATTCTTGGGAGCAGGTAATATATATTTGCAATTACATACTATTGATTTTTACCGCATATTAGATTGTTATTATTTATAATTAAGTGTTTTTACTTTTCGTTCAACTTATTTATGTTTAACGACAAAGCACCATTCACAGAAGAAGACATAAAAACTGTTCGTTTACATTGGGCATCTTGTTTCCATGAAATTTATAAGCCAAGTCGATGCTGATTTTGTAATACACGTGCAATACTGATTTTGATGTAAATAATGTATAGTTTTTTTTTTTACAAATTTTGGTAAAAGATGCATGCCATTTTGGTGCATATAAAATGTATAGTTTTGTTCCACATTTTGGTGTCATTTTGTTATGGTAAAAGTATGGTATAAGAAATACATGTTATAATGAAATTATATGTAAAATAAAAAATTATATTTTAAAAAATTAATTGAATTCCCCACGGTTAGATATCCCAACCATTGTGAAATTTTATCCCCCTCACACTTGTTTCCTCAATTAAACGTAACATCCATGGAGAAAAGTCCACGTGCCAAAATATCAAAATGATTTTGTTGGGAATTGAACTGATGACCATACCACTTTACACTTCGGTTGGTAGGACCAACCATGGGAATAAGTGATACGTTATCCCATTTTACCCTCGGCCATTAGACCGAGGGGATAAGTAGCACACTTTCTATGTCACCCTTCATTACCATGGACAACCAACTATGAAACCCTTTTCCCAATCGAGGTGATAAATACTTTCGTAGTAGTGATTGACTAATCTATCTGCACATGCATTTCCCTATTTTAAGATATATTATATGTTAATCTAAAGGAATGAATAATGTGTAAAGTATTCTTCCATTTGATTAAAATATGCCAAGGGACAATATCCACATTAGAAAATTCACAAATGGCCATCATTGTGTCAGTTTCAAGCCAAAGATTTCTTCAATTCCTCATGTTAGCGTATTCAATAATAAGCATGTTTCCATGCAATTGCGATTGAAAGGAGGTGAAAATTCCAATATTATATGAGAAATATCCCAAGAATGTTCCTAAATTATCCATGAATATGCCACTACAAGTTGATATTCCATGATTTCTTCTTGACGTTCCATCTGTGTTGCACTCAATCCAATTATGAATAGGAAAACACCAATTAACTTGTATGATTATAAGTGCAAGAGGAAGTTATTATTTGATGTCCAAGAATTTAATATTTATAAAAACGTGAACTGAAGTTTACATGTGCCACTTGAAAGAAGTAGATGCAATATATATCCATTGTTTAACATGAAGAATGTCTATATCAAAGTAAATTTTAAAATTTTGAAATCTGATACCGTTTCATGTGTGACAAGTTTTGAAAATAATTATTATGATGAGAGTCATGATTTAATTTTGAATTTGAGAACTCCAACTTCTACCAAATTTTTTTAATAAGCTTTCGTAACTAGTTCTATCAATGTTCCAGCCAAACAATTGCTCAATCCATTATCATAAAAGTAAAGTATGCAGTTTCCACATAATGAATGTAAAGAGTAAACCTCAAAACCATATGAATTCCCCTTTGAATCAAGTTATCTTATTAAGAAATAAAATTGTATATCAGCTTCCAAGTCACTAATGACTTAGCAAGAGGTACGTAGAGATGTCAAATGAACTTTTTCCAAGAAGTATCAATGTGATACCTGCTAATACACTTGTAGGAAATGCTACAAAATTGACATTTCGTAACACCTATTTTACAACAGTCTTCCTTGTTAGTTCTGGGATTGGCTGGAATTTTGGTAAAACAAAGTTGTTCAATGTTGATGTCACATGGGTGATGTCTTAACATTGAGTCTTAACATTGGATAATATTAAGTGTTTAAGTTGTTGAAGTTTTGAAGTCTGATGTCACATGCGATGTCATGACATCAGATATGCAGATCATTTAAACATCAGGTGTGAGATGTTTTTAGGGTTAAGCGTATTAGCTGAATTTTGGGAGAGATGTTAGAGTTATTGGATGCGAATATCTTGGAGGAGATATTTTTTGTTGCAAGCAGATTTGATGCAGATTTGTAGGAGTGTTTAAAGGCTGAAGATTTATGAAGATTTTGAGAGAAAATCTGTTTTGAAGATTCAGTTTTAAATAATAAATCAGGTCAGATATTGTAGCAGGTCCAAGCCCAAATCAAATAGCTATATAAAGCGCATCAATCCTTTGAAGAAAGTAACGAAGAAAGAGAGCTAAAGACTGAGAGTCATTTGTGTCTTCGTGTATGTGTTGTAAACCATTCTAGTGTGAATTGGTGTTACTATTTTGAGTTATTCTTGATCAAAGCTGTGAAGCAGAATCAAGTTGTGTTTTTCAAAGTGTGTGATCTTTGAATTATATCGCTGAAGTGATTAAGGGATTGAGTAGTGTTCTCATACCTAAGTGGTCTCTTAGGTATAAGGTTCATTAAGTAGTGATTAAGTTTAGGAGATGTCAATTGGGTTATTGGGTCTGTAAATTAATACTACTGATAGTGATATTCATCCCTGACTTGGTAGCCCCCAGAGTAAGTTGTTTAACTGAACTGGGTGAACAATTCTTTGTGTTATTTACTGTTGCTTTTACCTTGTTCATATAGCAGAGTGTGTTGTTGTGACATCACACGTAACATCACACATCTGATACCAGAATTTCAATTGGTATCAAAGCAGGCATCTTGCTCTGCATCTGGGTGAGATCTAGGGCTGATACTTTCTGGTAAAGATGGACAAGGAAGTTGGTGGATTTGTGAATAGACCCCCTATTTTGGATGGATCTAATTATGATTATTGGAAACCAAGGATGATTACCTTTTTGAAATCCTTGGACAACAGGGCTTGGAAGGCTATAATAAAAGAATGAAAAGCACCTGTTGTTGTTGAGAAAGATGATGCTGGGAAAGAAAAAGAAGGCAGCTCAAAACTAAAACCTGAAGAAGAATGGACCAAGGAAGAAGATGAGCTTGCCCTTGGAAATTCCAAAGCTTTAAATGCTATTTTCAATGGAGTTGATAAGAACATATTCAGGTTGATCAATACCTGTGAAGTTGCTAAGGAAGCTTGGGACGTCTTGAAGACTACTCATGAAGGAACTTCAAAGGTTAAGATGTCAAGACTTCAACTTCTGACATCAAAGTTTGAAAGTCTAAAGTTGAAGGAAGAGGAAACTATTCATGACTTTCATATGAGTATTCTTGAGCTGTCTAATGCCTCTAGTGCTCTTGGAGAGAAGATGACTGAAGAAAAGCTGGTGAGGAAAATCCTTAGGTCCCTTCCCAAGAGGTATAAGATGAAGGTGACTGCAATTGAAGAAGCTCAAGACATCAGCAAAATGAGGGTTGATGAGCTTATTGGATCTCTTCAAACTTTTGAGTTAGGGTTGAATGAGGAGGAACCTGAAAAGAAGACCAAGAGTATAGCCTTGGTATCCAACACTCAAGAAGAGAAGAAAGCGAATGGTGCTGAATCTCAGGAGGAGCTGTCTCAGGCCATTACTATGCTGGGAAGACAGTTTAATAAGGGTTTTAAGAGGATGAATAGAAACTACAAACCTAATGTTAAGAACATCTCCTCTGACATCAACAAGTCAAAAGAGAAGGATGAAGAGAAGACTGTTCAAGACAAAGGAGTTCAATGCTTTGAGTGTGAAGGCTATGGTCATGTCAAGAAAGAATGTCCTGCATTCATTAAGAAGCAGAAAAAGGGCATGGCTGTTTCCTGGTCTGACACTGACAGTGAAAGTGAAGAAGAGTCTGCCAAGCATGTTAGGGCATTGACAGGAACATGTATTTTTGATGGAGAATCTAGTGATGAGGAATTGACTTTTGAGGAGTTAACAACATCCTATCAAGAGTTATGTCTGAGGAGTGCAGAGGTTTGTCAAGAAAGTGAGAAACAAAAGAAAAGACTTGTCCAGCTTGAGACTGTTAAAGCTGATCTTGAAAATGAAGTCTTCTTAGTTAAATCTCAACTTGATCAAATGACCAAGTCTGTCAGAATGTTGAACAGTGGGTATGATACTCTGGATAAGATTCTTCAGGCTGAAAAGGTAGCAGGAGACAAATCTGGCTTAGGATTTGTTGTTGAGGAGAAGGTTTCTGCTGAAGCTAGTACTTCAGGAACCAAAAAGAACATGTCTCATCCAATGTCTCAACATAACAAAAAGAGACATAATCCTAAACCCAAGCAGGTTGCTCACCAACAACCTCAAATTGTTGGGAAAAGGTATGCTCATGGTCCTCATCAAAAGAAGGTTCATACTTCTGGAGCTAGGCAGTATATGCCTCCTCAATACCATAGGAGTATCCAGGCTCCTAGGTTTAACATGTTTCATCAGATGTCTTAACATCAGGGGAATATGTATGGCTTTGAATATAATAATGATGTGCCTCATTATTATGGAAGAAGGAAGCCACATCACCATAGAAGACAACCTAAGAGACAGAATCCTCACTACAGAAGACATGCAAACTATGGAAGAAAACAACACCAGTACTATGGATGGCAGCCACAGCAGTTTCATTATCAAGGTGGCAGGAAGTTTAACAACTTCAGAGAAGAAAGAGTAAGGTGCTTCTATTGTGGAAGATTTGGCCATATGCAATTTTCTTGCTTCAAGCTTCATGGTTATCCCAAGTCTATCCCTCAACCTAGACAGAAGGATAACATGCCCAAGGTTGTTAAACAGTGGGTTCCTAAAGCTAAGGTTACATGTCTATTGGCTCACATTTCAGATAGACACTCTACTAAGGATGTATGGTACTTTGACAGTGGCTATTCAAAGCACATGATTGGATTCAAAAACCAATTGGTGGACGTCAATTCTTGCTCCTCAATTGATGTTACTTTTGGAAATGGAGAGAAAGGGGTGGTAAAAGGTGTTGGAAAAGTGAAGTGTCATGATGGACCTGATCTTGACAATGTGCTTCTTGTCAAAGGTTTGAGTGCTAATTTGATTATCATAAGTCAGCTT
The DNA here is from genome assembly GCA_022829125.1 of Lathyrus tuberosus. Classification (NCBI taxonomy): domain Eukaryota; kingdom Viridiplantae; phylum Streptophyta; class Magnoliopsida; order Fabales; family Fabaceae; genus Lathyrus; species Lathyrus tuberosus. The sequence goes on along the minus strand of JALAZF010000523.1, from coordinate 3,820,412 downwards.
TGTGATGAAGGACACAAGGTCAGCTACACTAAGGATGAGTGTTTGGTGACTAATGAGAAGAATGAGGTAGTTATGAAGGGAGTCAGATCCAGAGATAATTGCTATCAATGGGTACCTCAAGAGTTCAACTCATCAAGTGATGTTGAGGATGATGTTATGACATCTGACTGTGACATCAGAAGGATCACCAAACAACCTAGTGTTATGCAATTATTCACAGGAAATCTTGAGGAACCTAAGGTCATAGAGGATGATCACTCAGATATGAAGATTAATGACGATTTCTCTGAAGATATGGGTGCTGGTAGTGGTGATCTTAAGAAGTTTTGGAAGCAAGATGATAAGCAGACTGATAACTCACAAGACAACCATCACAGGTTGGCAATCTCTGTTTTGGAAGATGGAGATGTTGGAGTTAAGGTTGAAACATCTCCTAGCCTTAAAATAAAGAAGAATGTTGAAGTGGTTGATCTGTCTGACAATGAGCTGATTGCAAAAGTAGTTCCTGGGGTTGCTAAAAGACTGAAATCAAGGAAAGGAAAAGCTATTGAGTCACCTCCAAAGGACATCTCTCATATGAAGAAAGTTGTTGTTGTTAGAACTTCTGAGAAAATTCAAAAGGCTTCACTAGATAACATTCCTTTGCATTTCATAAAAAAATGGAAGTATGTGTTTCAAAGAGGGCTTAATCTGGAAAAAGAATTTGGTAAAGATGCTCTGAATATGATTAAGTTTGCTAGGCTGATGGAAACTAGTCCTAGTTTTTACAAGTGCTATGAGAGACTTGTCAATGAATTCAATTCTGTTGACATTGCTGATAGAAGAAGTGAGAGAGATGAATGTGAGTTGAAGGATATAGACATATCCGCAAAAATTTGGTTCCTAAAGGGAAAATTATCTGCTGGGCGTATTAGTATTAATTATGTCATCGTTCTCAAGATGGCTGCTGCAAAATTGGTCCTCATTAATCACAAAACAACTATTTTTGATGGACTAGAGAAGTCTCTTTATGAGAATAGATCTAAAAAGAATTACAATCATGGATCAGGGAATGAGCTTATAGGTTATGGTAATGCAAAGTACATAGCAGCAGGGAGTAGTTGCTCTCAACTTGTTTGGATGAAGCAACTGTTGACTAAAAACAATGTCAAGCAAGATGTTATGACATTGCACTGTGATATGAGTATCTCCAAAAATCCTATTCAAAACAGTAAGGTAAAGCATATTGATATAAAGGACTTGGTTGAAGATAAGGTGGCTTTGGAACATGTGGCTACTGAAAAGCAATTAGCAGATATTTGTACTGAGTTCTTAGATGCAAACCAATTTGATAGTTTAAAATTGGGGAGTTGTATATATAAGGATTAGTTGGAAGATGTGTTAGGATGCAGTTGTCTTATGTGTGTGATTAAAGATAACAATTATTCAACTGCTGAAAGAATACATGATTGGGTGTTGGTACATCAAAAGCAATTTTTATATGATCTAAAGATTATCCCAACCCCCTACATCAAGAAAAGTGTTCCAATCTTCATCCCATTCATCATCAGAAGCATGGAGTTGCACTGGAGGTTTCTTGATGGTTTTTGTCTCTGATGGTTTTCTTGTTTTTGTTGCCCCTGAAGAAGTTCCAGCTGTTGTCTGTGTTTTGCTCTTCTTCTTCAGTGGATCTGGTTTCTTGTCCTCCTGCTTGAGGTTCTTTGCTGCATCTTTGGAGTTTGACTGGCTCATTCTTGGTTGTTGTGTGGTGCTGCTAGAAGGAAGAATGCTTATTTTTATAAAGCAAACAAGGAACATTGTTTATATCGCCTGACCAGTCAAGGTGTTGGAACTTGTTTTTTTTGGGGAAAGCTTGGTGTTTAACTGTGTCATTTATTATGTCAGGACATTGTGTTTGGTGATTGTCCAATTGTGGCTAAAAAGGGGGAGAGTTAGCCTAGCCTTTGTGTGTAGAGTGTGACCTATCTCAGTTCTGGTGTGGTGCAGATGTTGAGGGGGAGTGTGCATGTTGAACAGCTGTTTACGCAGGTTCTGGTTTTGAGGGGGAGTTTGCCCTTTGTTGATAGGTGGTGTGCAGAATTTTGAAGTGGGAGCTGTTTGTTTTAAGATTTTTATCCTCTGCTGAAGTCTCTGATGTTGCAGAGATTGTTTTAGCCAAAATTAGCCAAAGAGGGAGATTGTTTGTTCTGGGATTGGCTGGAATTTTGGTAAAACAAAGTTGTTCAATGTTGATGTCACATGGGTGATGTCTTAACATTGAGTCTTAACATTGGATAATGTTAAGTGTTTAAGTTGTTGAAGTTTTGAAGTCTGATGTCACATGCGATGTCATGACATCAGATATGCAGATCATTTAAACATCAGGTTTGAGATGTTTTTAGGGTTAAGCCTATTAGCTGGATTTTGGGAGAGCTGTTAGAGTTATTGGATGCGAATATCTTGGAGGAGATATTTTCTGTTGCAAGCAGATTTGATGCAGATTTGTAGGAGTGTTTAAAGGCTGAAGATTTATGAAGATTTTGAGAGAAAATCTGTTTTGAAGATTCAGTTTTAAATAACAAATCAGGTCAGATATTGTAGCAGGTCCAAGCCTAAATCAAATAGCTATATAAAACGCATCAATCCTTTGAAGAAAGTAACGAAGAAAGAGAGCTAAAGACTGAGAGTCGTTTGTGTCTTCGTGTATGTGTTGTAAACCATTCTAGTGTGAATTGGTGTTACTATTTTGAGTTGTTCTTGATCAAAGCTGTGAAGCAGAATCAAGTTGTGTTTTTCAAAGTGTGTGATCTTTAAATTATATCACTAAAGTGATTTAGGGATTGAGTAGTGTTCTCATACCTAAGTGGTCTCTTAGGTAGAAGGTTCATTAAGTAGTGATTAAGTTTAGGAGATGTCAACTGGGTTGTTGAGTCTGTAAATTAATACTACTGATAGTGATATTCATCCCTGGCTTGGTAGCCCCCAGAGTAAGTTGTTTAACTGAACTGGGTGAACAATTCTTTGTGTTATTTACTGTTGCTTTTACCTTGTTCATATAGCAGAGTGTGTTGTTGTGACATCACACGTAACATCACACATCTGATACCAGAATTTCATTCCTGTTAAACGAGATAATAGTTCTTTTTTGGGTACTACTTTTTTTTTTGTATTTACTAAAAGACATTCCACAACAGTTATATATACCAACCGTAGTGAAATGTACCTGGAGTGAAAGGGTTCGAATCTCATTGCCAACAATTTTTCATTTATCATGACCTGATGGGCTTGACATTGTAAATCACCACAATTTGTATAATCAACCGTGGTGTGAGTTGCAATCATTTCATCATGGTTCATATTGTCAACCGTGGTGAAAGATGCTACTTATTTATATATAAGCGAAATTATCTCTCGCTTCAGTATATTACAATTTTCTCTCTCAAAACAAAACCCTAACATTGTTTTCACTCGTCTCTCTCAAAACAAAACCCTAACATTTATGTCACTTGTCTCTCTCATATGGAAACCCCAAACTTATGCAGCCAACTCGTCTTCTTTGAATGATACTTTATAGGTTCGTCCTCACTATAGTTTATGTTTCAAAATGTGTTTATGTATTATTGTTTATGTTTCAATAGCTTGTTTTATAATGTTTGAACTTTCTGCTTGTTTTGACTTGTAGGTAGGGATGCTTGATTCAATAACGAGGAAGAAGCTAAAGTGAACGTTGCAAAAAGTTAGGGTTTATGGGACATGTATGTTTCTGAAACATTCTATGAGTTAACATGTTTGTTGTATTCTGTATGTTGTTTATGGTTTATTATTGATGAATGTTTTTGTTAATGTTTGTTTAAAAGATGAGTTTATTATATATTATGTGGTTTGGGTGTTTTTCCAATCCCTTACTGAATATATAACTTTTCAGATTGCATTAGAAAATTATAATATGATAGATAAAGTTATATTAGAAAACAAGTACACGTTCAATTCAAGACAAGAATTCTTCAGTTCGTTATCTGCATATTATTCTTTAACTGTTAGAACTTTATTTAATGATTGTAGTTCTTCAACCGCCCCTCTCTCCACCTCTAATTTTGTGTGCAAAGTAAATAACATTTTGCAAAATTAATTAGAGATGAAGGAACGTGCGGTTGAAAAACTAGGATCATTAAACAATGTTCTAACTATTAAAGAGAAACATGCGGATAAGGAGTTGAAGAACTCTTGTCTAGCATTGAACGTGAACTTGTTCTTCTAATATAACTTAATTCTTCATATTATAATTTTCTAGATCAGATTGAAAGATTATATGTTTAATTAGCATTGAAAAAATAAGCATTTTACACAATTTATAATAAACTTAGTGTATATATCACAATGGTTGTTTATACCAGTCGTTGTTAAATTTTATGCATTAAAGAATATCACAACAGTTGTTTAGCATAACCGTTGTGGTAGGTAGCACACTATATAGCTTATAATCACGGTCGTACGATAGTGGTGGAAAACATCATACATACAATCACACCTTACCTCACAACGGTAAGTCTGGCATGGTGGTATCCCTTTTCCAACTGTTGTGATATGTGTTTTTTTTTTTGTAGAAGTTTCATCTTTAAAAGATAGAGCAACATTTGAAGATCCAATCTAATGAGTTCATCAGTAGTAGTATCATTAAATGACAAGTTGATCTTCAAAATATCTTTAGCAATTTCAGCAACCAAAATGGATAAGCCACGGGAAATGTTTTAATTGATGTCCTAGATAATTGAATTGACTTTAGTAGTTTGAATAAATTGAATATCAACTAGTAATAATATATGTAAATCTTTAATTATATAATCCAACCAATTATCGTTCCATAAATTAATGTTCTTCCCATTATTAACCTTCCATCTACTATGTTCTTCCAGAAAGGAAAAATAATGCTTAATGCTGGATCATATTAAAAAATAAATATGATATATGATTCTTTGTCATTAAAAAATAAATATGATACATGATAGTGTAAAAATGCATGGTTTCTATTGAAGTAGTAAAAATGACCATTCCACAGAGGACCACTCGGGTTACCGAATTCTATTTCTACATTGTTTAGTTCAAATGATGATTACTTTTAGTTTTGGTTGGAGCCATTTATTTTGGTTGTCATTATTCTTTGTTTGACACATATTTACTATTGACAAGTTTGATATTAAAGTTAAATTCAACGAGTGATTGCTTTGTTCATACCAATCAACATATTCACTAGAATTGTTAGAGTTTTCACAACAAGACATAATGTAATACTCCTTTGACATTACAAAAGGGACTAAATATTTTCATTAGCTTAAAGACAAGAAAATTGATCTATTATATGGTCACAAGATCCCTCAAGATGAGTAAATCAAATGCATGAGATATTTCTAGCTGGACGACTTTTATAACCTTACAATGTCTAAGTGTGTTATTTTATTTTATTTAGAAAGTCATTAAGGAGGACAAATTGAAGTTGGTCGATAAGCGGTTGAAAAATATGATTGCGTACGTATCGCTTCCTAGCCATGAATATATATATATATATATATATATATATATATATATATATTATAGAATTACAGAAAGTGTATATTGTTATATTATTTACGTGTAATGAGTGGAATAAATAGGAGATACAAGTTAATGGAAATTAATTTGTTGCCAACAAATTTCCTAAAAGTAAGGCAACAAATCAATACACATAATGACTAATTTAAATATAGGCTTAAATAGTATTTTCGTCCCTGTAAGTTGGCGAGTTTTTGGTTTTCGTCCCTGAATTTTTTTTTTTCGGTCTGAGTCCTTAACATTTAATTTTTTTTTTGCGATTAGTCCCTGACGTTAAACTTCTGTTACAAAAATGATGATGTGGCTAACGTCGCTGACGTGGCAAGCTTGTTTTTATCATTTTTCATTTATATTAATATCCAATAATTCCACGTCGCTTTTTTTTTTTAATCATTTTCTATTATTTTTAATTTCCAATAATTCCACATAAGCATTGTTTTGTTTGTTGAGTGTTAAATGATGAAGGCATAATCTTTCAAAAAAAGGCCCAATGTAGTTTTGAATCTAGGACCTTTAGATTACAACAACAACATGTTTCCACCAAGCCATTTACTTCCTCTTGTTAATATTTGTAATGCATATACTAATATACTACTATTACTGCATCTATTAAATATACTAATAGTAATATACTTACATACTGCAACTTAAAATTATTAGTTAAAATAATTAATACTGTAAATAATTAATACTGCTAAATAATTAATACTGCAACTTATACTAATCATTAATACTGTAAATAATTTTGTAACTATACTAATAATTATGAAATATTTAGTAAATAATACTGTAACTTAAAATTATTAGTTGAAATAATTAATTATTTTATTAATTAGTAATTAATAATGTTATAGTTGAAATTATTTAATAATACTGTTATTGAAATTATTTAACAAACTAATTAAATAATATTTCACTAAAATTAATATTTCATATTCTATTTTAATATTTTACCAAAGTAATTAAAATTATAATGCATATGTTTCACTAATTAATATTTCAACTATTTTAGTATTTAAATATTAATAAATAAAAACTACTTATTAATATAGTAATTATTTACAGTATTATTAATATAAATACAATATTATTTACTAAATATTTAATAAAGTAATTATAAAATATTTCACTATTAGTTAATAACAGTATTAGTTAATACTGTATTATTAGTAAATAATACTTTATTATTAATTAATTTAAACTAAATATTAAATAATTATTATAAGTATTATTAGTTTAAACTAATAATTTAAATATTAAATAGTTTAATTAGTATTTTTAATAGTTTAATTTACTAAATAATTACAGTAAATTTATTTAGTTTAATTTATTAAATAATTAGAGTATTAATTAATTACAGTAAATTATTAATAATAGTTTAATTTATTAAATAATTATAATATTAATTACAGTAAATTAAATAAATGAGATATTAAATAATTATGATTATTAATATTAAAATTATTTATTTATTTAAATTATAAATAATTATTAGTTACGATAATAAATAATAAATAATTATGATAATAAATAATAAATAATTATTAGTAAATAATATTGTATTATTAGTTAATAGTAAATAATTACGATACTAAATAATAAATAATTATGATAATTAATAATTGAAATATTAAATATTTGGAATATTAAATTAATGAAATATTTAATAAACTAATTATTTATACTAATTTATAGAATAATTTATGTTTATATTAATAAGTATTAAATATTAAATTATATAAAATAATTTATACTAACTGTATTAAATAATTTATACTAATTATATTAAATAATTTATACTAACAGTATATATAAATATTTATATTAAATAATTTTTATTTATATTAATAAGTATTAAATATTAAACTCCATAAAATAATTTATATTATCAGTATAAAATAATTTATACTAATTGTATTAAATAAGTGCAGTATTTTAAATATAAGTATTAAATAGTAAATATTGGATTTATGTAATATATAAATCGGTTGCAATTAAAAGCATAAGTGAGTTGAATGGTCTAGTGGCTAAGTACCATGTTGTGGAAGCAAAGGTCATGGGTTCAAGTACTCTTGGAACCAAAATTTGAATTTTTGTCTTCTTAAACGATAGGGACCAAAATCAAAACAGCTTATGTGAAATTATTGGGGATTAAAATAAATGAAAAATGATAAAAAACACTTGCCACGTCAGCGACGTTAACCACATCATCATTTTTGTAACGAAAGTTTAACGTCAGGGACTAATCGCAAAAAGAAATCAAAAGTTAAGGACTTGGACCGAAAAAAAAAAGATTCAGGGACCAAAACCAAAAACTCGCCAACTTACAGGGACGAAAACATTATTTAAGCCTTAAATATATAATAACTATACAATATTTTCAAATTATAACTGCTATAATTAAGGAGCTGATGCAAGGATTAAGGAAATGTTGTTATTACGTGGTTGTGCTAATACGTCCCCGCAAGATGGAGGAGTGGTCAACGACGCCAATCTTGGAGAGAAGAAACTCATGACGAGGCCGAGAGAGTGGTTTCATTAGTAAATCTGCTAGTTGGTGATTGGAAGGTACATGAGACACTTTGAGTTCACCTTTTGCAATGATGTCACGAACGCAGTGATAGTCGATAGCTAAGTGTTTCATTCGTGAGTGGAACACTGGATTTGCACAAAGATATGTTGCACCAATATTATTTGAGAATATGTTTGGCGGATGAGTAATTTTGATCCCATGTTCCAATAGAAGCTGTTGTAACCATAAAAGTTCAGATGTAGTAGTTTCGATTGTGCGATATTCAGCCTCTGTGGAGGATCTTGCAACTGTGGGTTGTTTCTTGCAGGACCACGAGATGACATTGGGTCCGAGATAGACTATGTAAGCACCCGTGGACTTTTGATCAACAGTGTCACCGCCCCAATCTGCATCACAAAAGGCAGTGAGTTCAAGATTCTTTGTTACTACTAGATGGAGACCATGTGAGATAGTATGTTTGAGATATCGCAAAATGCGTTTGAGAGCTTGAATGTGAGTTGCCGAGGGTGCTTGCATGAATTGGGACAGCTTATTCACAGCAAATGCCACATCTGGTCTAGTGATAGATAAATAATGCAAAGATCCAATAATGCTGCGAAAAGAGGTAGCGTCACATGGAGGTGTATCATCATGGGTGCCAAGGGAGCATGTAGTAGACATTGGAGTTCCTACTGGCTTAACATCAATCATATTTCCTTTTTGCAGTATGTCTCGAATATAATGATGTTGAGACATAAAAATTCCGGTGGTTGTGGGAATGAGTTCCACACTAAGGAAATGACTTGGTCTTCCAAGATCTTTTAGAGAAAATTTTGTAGCAAGAGCAACCTTGAATTTATTTAAGAAGTTGATATCGTTTCCCGTAAGAAGTAGATTATCAACATATACTAGGAAATAGGCAGTGATATTACCGTGATTGTAGATGAAGAGAGATGAGTCTGATTTACTATTGAGAAATCCAGAAGCAACCAAAAAGGATTTTAATTCATTGTACCAAGCTCGTGGAGCTTATTTTAGACCATATAATGCTTTATGGAGCTTGCATACATGATCAGATAGTGTAGGATGAACAAAGCCACATGGTTGACACATGTAGACATTTTCAGATATGGTACCGTGCAAAAAGACATTGTTAATATCCATTTGGATTAAATTCCAGCCTTTTGAAAGTGCAATACACAATACCATTTTGATCGTTTGCGGCTTAATAACAGGACTAAAAGTGTCTTTATAATCAATACCTGGCCGTTGATGAAAACCTTTTGCAACAAGTCGCGCTTTGTAGCGAGCGATGGATCCATCCAGATTTCTTTTTAGGCGAAACACCCTTTTGTTTCCAATGACATTAAAATGGGGTTGTGGAGGAACTAGAGACCATGTACCATTAGTCATGAGAGCTATAAATTCTTCAGACATTGCTTGTTTCCACTCGTGGCACTGTAGTGCTTTGGATACACATATTGGTTCTTTAGCTGGTGGTAGTGGATGTTTAGACACATAGAAGAGTTTATTTGGTTTAAATATTCCCGCTTTTCCACGAGTGATCATGGAGTGATTTGGCATTACCAAAGTTGGAGCTTGGGAAGGAGAACCTGCTGCAAGTGATTGAGATGAAGATGAAACATATACAGGTGGTGATTGAGGTGTGGAATGTATTATAGGTTGAGGAGGAGAAGGAGGAATGATGGGTTGGTTGGGAGGTGAGGTATCACTTTGAGTGAAGGAATTTGTTGGTGATCCGGATGAGGTGGGGGTGGTTGAATGAGAGATTTGAGTAAGGTTAGCAGGGGTAGATTTTGAGATTGGTATTGTAGAGGTTAAAGGTTGAACATCATGATCTATATTTGTAGAAGGTTGTTTAAAGTCTGGATCAATGTGAGATATATGTGATGGTTTATTTTTGTTTGGTGAGTATGGGAAAATGTCTTCTAGAAATTGAACATGTCTAGAATGATGGATTTTGTTGTTTTTGAAATTGAAGCAAATGTATGCACTTTGTGTGAAACTATATCCAAGGAATAAGCATGGTTCAGATCTTGGTTCTAACTTATTATTTGTGTATGGTTTAAGCCAAGGAAAGCATAGACACCCAAATGTTTTTAGTTTTTTTTGTAGTTTGGAGATGTTTTAAAGAGTACATGGTGTGGTGTGCTCATGTTAAGACCATGAGTGGGTAACCGATTAATTAGATAGGCTGCTATTTGAAAGGCATATGACCAAAAATTGGAAGGTAGGGAGGCATGGTTTAGGAGGCAACGGACAGTTTCGGTGAGGTGATGGTGCTTTCGTTCAGAGAGACCATTGTGTTCAGGGGTATGGGGTGGGGTGGTTAAGTGAGAGATACCATTGGCTTGTAAGAATGGTCGAATTTTTATAAATTCTCCACCATTGTCAGAGTAAAGGGTTTTAATTCTGGAGTTAAATTGTCTTTCTACCAAGTTTTTAAAAATTGGAAATATTGTTGAAACATCAAATTTGAGTTTTAGAGGGTAGAGCCAAACATACTTGGAAAAATGGTCCACAAAAATTACATAATAACGAAAACCATCAATTGAATTTACTGGAGCTGGTCCCCATAAATTTGAGTACAAAATTTCCAAGGGACTAGAACTAGAAATAGAAGACCTTGAGAATGGTAGTTTATGACTCTTATTAGAAAGACAATCTAGGCATTTATTAAAAGAACCAGAATATGAAATATTGTTTGAATTGAGGGCGTGAAGTAGAGTAGGAGGTGCAGGATGGCCGAGTCTGTGGTGCCATAGTTTGAGGGAGGGGTTAGAGATTGCATAGGAAATTTGTGGGCTCGTGCATTTGGTTGAAACCTGTACACATTGTCTTCATTCAATCCTTGTAGAAGAATCTCCTTCATATGCAAGTCCTTTACCTCGAAATGCCAAGGGAAAAATTCAATAGAAACTTTGTTAGTTTGACACAGTTGAGAGACAGATATCAAATTTTGAGTAACATTTGGAACATAGAGAATATCAGATACTTTTAAAGAAGAACTATTTGTGGAAATAATTGTGGAACCAGTATGAATAATGGGAAATTGATTACCATTTGCAACTTGGAGATTGTCAGTTTCATGATAGTCTTCTTTGATAGATAAATTTCTCATGTCATTGGTAATGTGGTGGGATGCGCCAGAATCGAAGAGCCATGAAGGTGGAGACGATTGAGACGCCACTGTTTGTGCAACATGCGCAGTAGGATAACGAGGCTTGTTCAGGTAGCCATGAATCTTGTAGCACTGTTTTGCTGTGTGGCCAGATTTTTCATAATATTGACATATGACAACATTGTTGGATGTTGGCTTCTTAGTATTGGGAAAAGTTTGATCATGACCATTATAGTTATTACGACTTTGTGAATCATGATTATGGTGATGATTATTGCGGCCGATGTGAGAGCATCCGCGATTGTAGCCGTTGTAATGACGTTGTGCAAGGTTGGCAGTGACGGGAGCCGGTGTCGAGATCTGTTCTTCTCGCTACAAAAACATCTCAAAATCCACCAATTTGTCATAGAGTTCGTTGAATGCTATGGATGAGTCACGAGTGCGAATAGCAGTAGTAAAGTCCCGGAAGGTCGGTCCGAGACCATTCAAGGCATGAATAACCATTTCAAGATTGTCGATAGGATGACCGATGAGGGCCAATTCATCAGCAATATTATGGATTGAATGCAAATAGGCTGAGACAGAGGAATTCCCTTTGGTGATTGAACTGAGACGTTCTCGGAGTGACATAATTCTAGATTGCGATCGGTTTAAGAAGGCACGAGCAAGAGCAGTCCAGGCGTCGTAAGACGTATCTGAAGCCGCCATGATAGATCGTGATTCGGAATCACACGAGCCAAGAAGAGCAAGATAAATTAGTTTATCTTGTCTGATCCATAAGGAATGATCAGGATTGGGTGATGTTGTTTCACCGGTAACAATAGTAGCAGGAGGACACTTCTTTGTGCCTGTAACAAAACCTTCAAGATCACGAGCTATGAGGAGGGCACTGCACTTTTTGTTCCGGGCAGGATAATTGGTTCCATTTAACTTAATTGGAAGGTGAGAATTTGTGTTGAGTTCCATAAGTTCTTTAAGGTTAGAGTTGTTGTTTGGTGCTGCCATGATAAGGATTGAGAAACATGCTGTGAAGCAATGGCTATTCTGATACCATATAGAGTTACAGAAAGTGTATATTGTTATATTATTTACGTGTAATGAGTGGAATAAATAGGAGATACAAGTTAATGGGAATTAATTTATTGCCAACAAATTTCCTAAAAGTAAGGCAACAAATCAACACACATAATGACTAATTTAAATATATAATACCTATACAATATTTTCAAATTATAACTGCTATAATTAAGGAGCTAATGCAAGGATCAAGGAAATGTTGTTATTACGTGGTTGTGCTAATATATATATATATATATATATATATATCATTCTAAAAAAAGGATGAAGCGATAAACAAAAGGTGAACTAGGTATGGCAAAATAAAACCAAGTAAGCCAAACCACTACAGGGAGACAGGCAAACGAATGAGGCATATATGTTTGATATGTTATCCACTACGATGGTCTTAATACTTTATAGTTAGAAAGTCGAAAAGGGAGATGATCTTTGTAAATATGCATGTATTCTACTATCTATTATGCTATAAGGAAAGCCAGAAAGAAAGAGACACCTAAGAGTAATTTAAATAACTCAAAATTACAAAATAGTATGATAGAAGGTAGCAATTTTAGTAGGAAGCAAAAAGTAGAAATTCCTAAAATTATATTATTGGGGTTTGATAGCCTTTTAAGATTATCAAAGGGATTTGAGAAACACTTTAAGAACTCTAAGTTTGTGTGGTTCTTATATTATGTCTATGAGAGATTGAGAAACATTTGGATAGAAAATAAGGTTTAGATATCTTGAATCATTTAGAACTAAATTAGTTAGTTAATAGCTTAGTTTACGTATTTGTTAAGTTTTAATTAAATTTACTTTAATTTAACTAGTTTAATTTTTATCAATTTTAGTTCACTTTTAATTTGAATTTTATTTAAGTTTACTTTTAAATTTAGGTTTTATTTTTACTTTATTTATTTAACCCTCGCCTTTTTTTTTTCTTGCCAAAAGGTCATTTAAATATAGAGAGTTCATTTTCTTTCATTTAAGCCCAATGCCAATTAATTCTACTGTATTAGTTTCTTTTTTTAAAATTCATTTCCTTTTCCTTTTATCCTTTCCTTGTTTTTTACTACCGTGAGTGAATATTGGTTTCAATTTTACCGTTTCTTTTCACCTTACTTGTCCTCTGATAGTTGCCCATTTGAGCTCACACGCTATGACACAACCAAAAGGAAGTATGCAGTAAAACATGAATGAGGAAAGATGCCAAAGCTACCTCCTGCTTCTCTGAGATTCTCTCTTGAACGACCAAGTTTGAAATATCCTTGCCAAACCCTAATTCTTTACCTAAGGGTCCTTGCAAGCCCTAATTTTTTGCCCCATGGATAAAGCATTTATCTCCCGTGTCTTTAATACCCTAGCCGGTTTGATTTGCCTATAAAAGGAGGCCACTTCTCTTTGTTCAAACACACCAGAAATTACCAAGAATTTCTCTCTACCTCTCCCTCTAATAATCTTGCAAGTAATCCTCAAACTTGCAAGAAATTCACTTTCCCTTCCTTCTGTAAACACACAGAAACACAACAAAAAAGGAGAGCTCACCAAAACCCTCAGAAACTCTCTCAAATCTCCCACGTCCTTACTCTTGCAAGTCATCTTCAAACTTGCAAGAAACTCTCTACTCTAATTATTCAGTAAAACACTGCAAAACACTTCCCACAAAACACCACCAAAGCATTCACACATCCTGTTCTCGGTAGTTGAAGGAGGAGAGGAGGTAGCTTGCTCTGTTCCAGAAGCATAGTTGAAGAAGCAGTGGACTTTCTCCACTAGGTATCACACTCCGCTTCACTCTGTTTACGATGCCATGTTTATGTTTACCTCATACTGTTATCATGATTAGCATATTTGTTATCTTGTTATTGTCTGATTTTGTACTATAAATACGATAACCATTTGCTTCATATTTTGCTGTTATCATATAATTTGATTCTGTGTTGAAAATACCATGATCATTTTGTTATCATGTTGCCATATTTGTGGTCTTATTATTATTACTTGTTTCTGTGATAAATGTTGTAAATCCTTAACATATGGTTTTGGCTAAAAAATCGTGAACTGGATTCGTGTTCGTGTAGAAGAAAACTGAGTAGTAATAGTTTGTAGTGGCGCTCGCCACGTTAGGGTTAGTGGCTCCCGCCACATCATTAGCAAAAATAAAACAAAATAAAAAAAGAATAAAATAAATGATACAGCACACCACACCAATAAAAAATGACACACACACACCAAAAAAACTCACACATGGTGCAAGCCATGGTGAAGGTGGCGCAAGCCACCATGTATCATTCACATGGCGCTAGCCACTAGTGGGTGTGGCGCAAGCCACTTAGCTTAGACCCTACTAGTGGCGCCTGTCACACAGGAAAGGTGGCGGGGGCCATTGGACACTTAGTTTTTTCCTTTTTTCTTTTCTTTTTTATTTTATTTTCCTTTGATTTCTATTTTGTTTTTAATATTTTCAAAAGAAAATAAAAATATTTAAAACTTCATTTTAATCCTTAGGTTTTTTTTTAGTAAACGAAATCGATTGTTTTCTTAAAAATGTTAAAGAAATGTTTCTTTAAAATATACCGTAACTTGTTAAATTTTTTGAACGCTGCTTCCTGGCCTTAAAAGAAAATGTTGTCATTTTTACCTCTGTTGATAAGTTGCATCCAAATATCTTTGTTGTCTCCTTTGCCATACTTGGTATATGTATGTGACCACTGACTTTAAAGAGAGTTTTTCTTGGAAGCATGCTGTAACTTGTGGTTTTATTGAACTTTGTTTCTTGGCTGTGAACAAAACTTTATCATGAGAGAATTGTTTGAATTTGTTTTTGCCTCTACTGCTAACTTGCATGACTTCAAATATATGTGTTGTCAAACTGTGAGAATGCTTTCCCAGCCATACTTGTCATATGTATATAACCATTGATCCTTGCTATTGTCATAATTATATTTCAAGAATTCATTTCATGTGTTGAATAAAATGCTTACTGTTTGGAATTATTAAACTCAATATGTTTAACATATATTTCAACTCTTTGTAACTCTTGTTTACAAGATGTTATATCCTCCCTTCCTTCCAAAGGAAAAGTTTTTCTATTGATTGCAAGATCATAGAAAGCTCATTACCCTCCCTTGACCCCATAGTCATAGGTAACCATTCATTACCCTTTTAAAACTAGCCTTCCTAAGAGATAGCCATTAATCTCTTATAACCTTTAAACTCTCTTTTAACCTACATAAGAGATAGCCATTAATCTCCTCTCATTCACCAAATTTTAAACTTTCACAATCTTTTCAAGAGATAGCCATTAATCTCTTTCTCTTAGCCAATCCATCTTCACAAGCTTTGCTTTCAAGTTTTCCACCCTTTTACCCCATCCGGTGAACTACGGTTGCTCTGATTCTTTAGTCAGATACGTAGGCACAAGATGCGACGTCTTGGAGAGCAAACTTAGTGTACATACTTAGGTCCTTACTTTTAGCAGATATTTTAGCAAGCGAACATAGAATAACACAAACATTAAACAAGAGGTTCCCGTAGAGTACTGCGGACATTTAGGGTGCTAATACCTTCCCTAGGCGTAACCAACCCCCGAACCTTAGATCTCCCCCTTTAGGTTTTTCTAACGATCTTGAACCTTTCCTTTGGATAAATCAAAGTCGGTTGTAAAAGAAAATTATGCAAATTAATTAATAATTTGTTATCCGATTTTCACCGCAACAGAAATGGCGACTTCACTGGGGAATCTTTGAGGGTTAAACCCACCTTGCTTTTGCTTATGTTATTCATGTTTGCTATATTTGTATATATCCCTTGTATATATGCTTTGTTTGAGATCTCTTGTGGGCATGGTACTATTGAGTGGTGAGATAAGTCCTAACCCGAACTTGAGAGCATATATGATAAGATCGTGGTGTAATCAATAGTCGGTTGTTGGCAGTAGCACCAACAATTTATGGCATATAATGACCACACTCAGATGAGGCCCTTTGGGATTATTGATGTCTGATGTGAGCAGTCACATTGATATTACTTTTTCAAATAGGAGCCAGGGATTCTGAGAACCGTAGTTACCTTTACCCCACTTGGCCTTTATAGCGTAGTACGGTGACTATGAGGGAGCCAGTCCCGAGTAGTTGTCACGCGATACTACACTCAGACGAGTTTATCTTGAGAATATTGTTAACCCGTGTTAGTAGTCACATGGGCCGATAATATCCGAATGATTTACGTAGACTCTGGGAACTTTTAGAACCCTGTTTTACATATACAAGAACCCTAGTACACACCCTTGGCTTGGTTCTTTACCCATACTCCATGCTGTGATCTCAAACCCTTGATCCCGTTGCATGTGTTTTTGCATCCTGTTTGCATCGCATTGCATATCATTTGCATCTTTGGATGATTCATTGCATGCGTCTGTCTGTCCAGTTACTCTCTCCAGTTGTCTCTATCTTCCAGAGTTGTCTTTGGGTCGTCAAGCTGATTCCTAGACACCGATACCAGACTAGAGCTAACTACAGACGAAGGATGTCGGAGCAAGATGTACACAATGTTGAGGTCCGAATAGAGATCGATGACCTCAAATCAAGTATGACTAAACTCACTGAGATGCTTCAAGTTTTGCTTGCTAGAGGAGAGCCTCCCTAAAGGATAGTCATCCAGGAAGTTTCAAGCGCTGATCCTCCACTGGTTCAAGTGCCGCCTTCAACTTGGCCAGAGTTTGGTTTGCCACACAACTATTCTCCACCTCTTGTATCTACTGCTATGATAGGTCAGGCTGCCAGACCAGTGTTTCAAGCCCCTGTTTTTGCCGAGCCTCAACCTATAGTTCAGACTACTCGAACTCCCTTTGAGAATCCCCTCTATGAGTACAATGCTGCCAGTGCTCAAGGTGAAGACCGTGAAGACTTTGTTGAACCTGAAGTTGTTCGGGAACAGTTTCAGAGCATAGAGAAGAGACTAAAAGCCGTTGAGGGTACTGATTTCTTTAATGTGGATGCAGACAACCTGTGTTTAGTATCAGACCTTGTTATACCTCCTAAGTTCACAACTCCAGATTTTGTGAAGTACAAGGGTCACTCTTGCCCAAGAGCTCATTTGATCATGTATCTTCGCAGGATGACTGTTCATGCCAAAAATCAGAAGCTGCTTGTCCATTGTTTTCAGGATAGCTTGAGTGGGGCATCACTCAAATGGTACATGGGTCTTGAGCAAAACTCTATCCATAGCTTCCAAGACCTCACAAATGCCTTCATGAAGCAGTATAAGTATAACCTTGACATGGCTCCTGATCACCGTCAACTGCAAAACATGTCTCAGAATGATAAGGAATCTTTCAAGGAGTACGCTCAGCGCTGGAGAGAGTTGGCTTCCCAGGTTGAACCTCCTTTGGCTAAGAAAGAGTTAACCGGAATGTTCATGGATACCTTGTCCCCATTCTATTGGGAGAAGATGGTTGGGAGCGTTTCCTCCAATTTCACTGATTTGGTTACTATCGGCCAAAGGCTCGAGGAAGGTCTTAAGAAAGGAAAAGTATCCAAGGCTGTTGAATCTTCTAATGCTGTGAAGAAATCCTACGAGAGCTTTCAGAAAAAAAAGGAAGATCAGACTAATGCTATAATGGTTGAAGTGAGAAGGCCTCGTCCTCAACCTCAGTATGTTGTTCACCCTACTGTTGCTGCCGTTACTCCCGTGGTTGCTGCTCCACGACCAGCTCAAGCTCCCCAACGTCTGGCTGCAGGACAGAGCCAGTATCGTAATAGGGGTCAATTTGATCCTATTCCCATGACTTACACTGAACTTTATCCTGGTTTGGTTGAACAAGGTTTGATTACCACAAGGCCTTTGCCTCCTCCTCCAAATCCTCTTCCAGCCGACTATAGGGTTGATCTTCATTGTGAATACCATCAAGGTGGTGCAGGCCATAACTTAGAAAATTTCTTTGCATTGAAGGCTAGAGTACAAGAGCTGATGAGGAACAAAATCCTCTCCCTTAAGGACAATCCCAATGTTCAGAGCAATCCTCTGTCAGGGCACGCCAAGTGAAGCTTCAGTCGACTTCAGCATATTATCCTCCTAAAAGCCAGTGTTTCAGACAGGACAGCTCATCCTTGTATTGATTAGTCACTAGGCCTTTGTTTCTTGTTGTTTGCATTTTCTTTATTTTGTAATAGCTATTTGCTTTCAACTATGTTTGTACTTTCAAAATTAATGAAATGAGCATTGCAACTTTTTGATTCAATTCACTTGTGATTGCTATTTACATCTCCATGCTTTCTTTTTCAATAAATACTTTATCTCTTGTCCATTTTCTGTTGATTATGCAAAGATTGGAAGGAGGATGATGAAAACGTTATACCCATAATCGCTGTTGGTATGCTTTCAAATCAAAACTTTGCTGACGATGTAAGGCATTGTTTCAATTCCCCAAACACTGGAGAAATAAGGAAGTTAACCCTCTTTAACCCCTTCGAGCCTAGAAGTAGGAGTTTCTTTCCTTACAAATAAAAACCCACAATCTTAACCTGGGGCAGGGTAGTTCTCGGTTAACTTGATTATGCATCCAAATGCAAGAGTTTCATGCAAGACGCCTTTCAACAAAAAAATTTGCACTCACAAGTTTTCCTTCGCACACAATAAGCAAGTGTCAAAGATGTCTTTCAAGTCGAAAGCCGATGATGGTTCGCCGTAATCATTTTTCCAGACAGTCACTTTCTTTAAAAAAAAAAAGCCCGCTAAGTCGAAACCTATGAAGGAGACTTAGGCAAAATTAGGGCATCCCGCTGACTGTAAGATTTACAAGAAACAGTTAGGGATAATAAAAAGAGAAATCTTTAAATCCTTACCATAAAAGTCCTCAATGAAAAAACAACTAAATGTTATAGGGAAGTGGTGACTACCATTTAGAGTCCCTTTATTTCTGAACCATCATTACTATCATCAGTGCAATTCCTAACCTATGGGAATTTGAGTACGGAGTCTGAGTTAACTGAGCATAGGACTGATGTTTATCACGTAAATTGGGTGGGTCACAAATAAACTTTGAGCCTTTATCCTTTGTTTCTTAAACCGTGAACCAGGCCACGTTATAACCCTCAAAAGACCTAATTGAAGCAAGGTTATTTTAAAAGCATACTACAGCAAGGTTGCGTAAACTGACTCCCAAAGATCGTTATAGATCATCTGTTATGGCATCACACCTTTTGTGTCTTGAACCGCCGTGTTCTGATTAATGACTCATATACTTTGCACCTGTTTCAAAATGATTTGGATTTCAAAAGTTGCATGAACTTTGCATTTACCATGTTTGTACAAATACTTTTGTTTACAAACTAGCTTTCTTCTTAAGGAATTTTTAAACATTTGAGAAACTTGGTCGGTGATCCAATCAGGGGCAAGTTTTTTCCATTTCCTGTTGAGAATCATTTCAAGATTTGTGGTTTAATGTCGACTTCTTAGAATTGGTTTATACAGAAGATTTTGCCAGACTTAGACTGGGGCAAGAAATCCCAGTGTACAGCAAAAACAATTATCTTTCAAGACTCATACTAGGGAAAGCAATCCTTGTGTACAGCAAAAACAATCATCTTTCAAGACTCAGACTGGGGCAAGCTTTCTAAGAGCACCATGAAATGGTCATTTCCAGAATCAATCAAGCTGAAGCAATGATCAGTTCATCTACAACAGTCAGCTAATCTGGGGCAGTTTACTTGAAGAACCCCAAACAACTCTTCATCATTCCTACAAGGACCATCAATTGATACAGTTTACCAGGGTGACAGAGATGTGTTCAGCATTAGCATCTCTAGTCCCAAGCGGAATGGCAGCAATCCCCGTGTTGAGGAATCAGTCTTTCAATCTTGTCTTCTCCCCAAAGAGTTGTGCTGTGTCGTCAGTATCTTCATCTGCATAATTCATATACGTATGCATATCATGAATGTTTCATCCTCATTTGCATTTCTCCCGAGGCCGTGTCGTTATCCACGTATTACCTTACCAAAACGTCATCTGTCCTTTCATTCAGTGCCATTCCTGAATGTCGTCATTCTCTTGCGCATCTAATCTTGTTGATAGATGTTGGTCTTCTCTCATTCCAATGCTATTCCTGGATCCTTATATTCTCTCACTCCAGTGCCATTCCTGGATGCTTGTCTCTTGTGATCTCCAGTGCCATTCTTGGATATCTTATTCCTCTTGTTTCTCCTAGTGCTATTCCTGGAAGTTTTGCCTACTTTCTGTAACCACAATCAAATTTGCTTGGATATCCTTTAGTGCTACGCCTGGAAGTTTTATCTGTTCATTCAGTGCCATTCCTGGATGTCTTTCTCGCTATCATTCGATACCATTCCTGAATATAGTGATTTACCCTTACTTTCAGTGCCATTCCTGAAGGTTCACAGTTATCTAAAGCCATTATGAGATATTGTGATCTATACCTTTCATTCAAAGCCGTTATTGGATGTCTGGTTTCTTTACCATCTGATGCCTTTCCAGATGTGTCTCTCTTTCTGATGCTTTTCAGATCGAGTCTCTGTTCACTTTATCTAAAGCCGTTATTAGATATTGTGATTTATACCTTTCATTCAAAGCCAGTATTGGATGTCCGGTTTCTCTACCATCTGATGCCTATCCGGATGTGTCTCTCCTTCTGATGTTTTTTCAGATAGAGTCTCTGTTCATACTCATTTAAAGCCATTATTAGATATCGTGATTTGTACCTTTTGTTCAAAGCCATTATTGGATGACTGGTTTCATTGCATTCAATGCCATTCTTGAATGTAGTCTTTGTTCACTTTTATCTAAAGCCATTATTAGATATTAAGAGTTTACCTTTCATTCAAGACCATTATTGGATGTCTGGTTTCTTTACCATCCGATGCCTTTCAGGATGTGTGTCTCTTTCTGATATTTTACCAAATCGAGTCTTTGTTCACTTTATCTAAAGCCATTATTAGATATCGTGATTTGTACCTTTTGTTCAAAGCCATTATTGGATGACTGGTTGCTTTATATTCAAAGCCATTCTTGAATGTAGTCTCTATTCACATTCATCTAAAGCCATTATTAGATATTGTGAGTTATACCTTTCATCCAAAGCCATTATTGGGTGATTGGTTCCCTTGCATTCAATGTCATTCTTGAATGTAATCTTTGTTCACATTCATCTAAAGCTATTATTAGATATTGTGAGTCTTATCTTTCATTCAAAGCCATTTTTGGATGACTGTTTCCTTTGCATTCAATACTATTCTTGAATGTAGTCTCTGTTCATTTTCATCTGATGCCTTCTCTAATTTAATATTTCATCTCATTCTTATCTGATGCTTTCTCACGTTTTATTTTGTACCTTTCATTCAAAGCCATTATTGGATGACTGGTTTCTTCTGCCATCTGATGATTTTCCGATGTGTCTTTCTCTGTCTTTTCTGGTTTTTTCTTGAAGATCCCGTTTGGACTCTTCAGTATAGGAAATCCCCAGAAAATCTTTTAGCGAGTGTCTATCCTTTTGTTTCAAACTGATCCCCAGTGGAGATCTTGCCTTCTTTCTGGTTTCATGCCCAGTAGGAATGTGTCTTTATTCCCTAGTGTTTCATCAAAGTCTCCCCAGTGAATCCTTTTTTTGGTTTAGTCTGTGTCCCCAGTGAGTTTTACTCACGGATACTAACCTTCATGCTTCCCCAGTGATGCTCACCCGTGTTTGTTTGCTATCTGTCCTTGGGGTCTTGTCTGTCTGCATTTTTACACTATCTAGAGTTCATGGCATGTCAGCATTTGCATGTCTGTTGTTCGTCCCTAGCATCTGCATTCCATCTAAGGGCAAAATTTTCGGTTTTCTATATTTAAATACCTTTCACCTTGATGCCCCGAGGATTTCCATTCCGCGCGCCACCGGTGAAGCTATTTAAATAGGGGCAACTGTTGTACCCCAAATTTTGCCCTTAGATTCTTTGTTTCATTTGCATATCATTTTTTTTATTTGCCATCTTTTCATTTTTAGTTAAATTTTGCATCAATGCATTTTAGCCGATTTTTATTATTCTACGAGTATTTTGAAGTTTCCTAAAAAAAAAGAAGATAAAAGATATAGATATCTTGAATCATTTAGAACTAAATTAGTTAGTTAATAGCTTAGTTTACGTATTTGTTAAGTTTTAATTAAATTTACTTTAATTTAACTAGTTTAATTTTTATCAATTTTAGTTCACTTTTAATTTGAATTTTATTTAAGTTTACTTTTAAATTTAGGTTTTATTCTTAGTTTATTTATTTAACCCTCGCCTTTTTTTTTTCTTGCCAAAAGGTCATTTAAATATAGAGAGTTCATTTTGTTTCATTTAAGCCCAATGCCAATTAATTCTACTGTATTAGTTTCTTTTTTTAAAATTCATTTCCTTTTCCTTTTATCCTTTCCTTGTTTTTTACTGCCGTGAGTGAATATTGGTTTCAATTTTACCGTTGCTTTTCACCTTGCTTGTCCTCTGATACTTGCCCATTTGAGCTCACACGCTATGACACAACCAAAAGGAAGTATGCAGTAAAACATGAATGAGGAAAGATGCCAAAGCTACCTCCTGCTTCTCTGAGATTCTCTCTTGAACGGCCAAGTTTGAAATATCCTTGCCAAACCCTAATTCTTTACCTAAGGGTCCTTGCAAGCCCTAATTTTTTGCCCCATGGATAAAGCATTTATCTCCCGAGTCTTCAATACCCTAGCCAGTTTGATTTGCCTATAAAAGGAGGCCACTTCTCTTTGTTCAAACACACCAGAAATTACCAAGAATTTCTCTCTACCTCTCCCTCTTATAATCTTGCAAGTAATCCTCAAACTTGCAAGAAATTCACTTTCCCTTCCTTCTGTAAACACACAGAAACACAACAAAAAAGGAGAGCTCACCAAAACCCTCAGAAACTCTCTCAAATCTCCCACGTCCTTACTCTTGCATGTCATCTTCAAACTTGCAAGAAACTCTCTACTCTTATTATTCAGTAAAACACTGCAAAACACTTCCCACAAAACACCACCAAAGCATTCACACATCCTGTTCTCGGTAGTTGAAGGAGGAGAGGAGGTAGCTTGCTCTGTTCCAGAAGCACAGTTGAAGAAGCAGTGGACTTTCTCCACTAGGTATCACACTCCGCTTCACTCTGTTTACGATGCCATGTTTATGTTTACCTCATACTGTTATCATGATTAGCATATTTGTTATCTTGTTATTTTCTGATTTTGTGCTGTAAATACGATAAGCATTTGCTTCATATTTTGCTGTTATCATATAATTTGATTCTGTGTTGAAAATACCATGATCATTTTGTTATCATGTTGCCATATTTGTGGTCTTATTATTATTACTTGTTTCTGTGATAAATGTTGTAAATCCTTAACATATGGTTTTGGCTAAAAAATCGTGAACTGGATTCGTGTTCGTGTAGAAGAAAACTGAGTAGTAATAGTTTGTAGTGGCGCTCGCCACGTTAGGGTTAGTGGCTCCCGCCACATCATTAGCAAAAATAAAACAAAATAAAAAAGAATAAAATAAATGATACAGCACACCACACCAATAAAAAATGACACACACACACCAAAAAAACTCACACATGGCGCAAGCCATGGTGAAGGTGGCGCAAGCCACCATGTATCATTCACATGGCGCCAACCACTAGTGGGTGTGGCGCAAGCCACTTAGCTTAGACCCCACTAGTGGCGCCTGTCACACAGGAAAGGTGGCGGGGGCCATTGGACACTTAGTTTTTTTCCTTTTTTCTTTTCTTTTTTATTTTATTTTCCTTTCATTTCTATTTTGTTTTTAATATTTTCAAAAGACAATAAAAATATTTAAAACTTCATTTTAATCCTTAGGTTTTTTTTAGTAAACGAAATCGACTGTTTTCTTAAAAATGTTAAAAAATGTTTCTTTAAAATGTATCGTAACTTGAACATCAAGAAAAGAAATCCAAAGGGTATTGCATTGAAAGTAGATTTAAAAGATAAGCAAAATGATGACTCGAACAACATGAACATCAAGAAAAGAAATCCAAAGGGTATTGCATTGAAAGTAGATTTAAAAGATAAGCAAAATGATGACTCATCGGAGGAAGACGAAAATTTCATGCTACTAGTAAAAAGACTCGGTAAATTTTTTGGTAATAAAGACAAGTCCTTTAATTATGCTAAAAGAAAGAAACACTTTAAGAAAAGAGAGGCTACCACTTCATCTCAAGATGTTACATGTTACGAATGTGGAAAGCAAGGTCACATAAAGCCCGATTGTCCAAAGCTTGCAAAGAAATAAGGTTTCAAAGGCAAGAAGGAAACAAAAAATAAAAAGGAATATATTGCTTGGGACGACAATGACATTAGTTCATCATCCGACTCGGAGAGCGATGAAAGTGCATATTTGGCACTAATGGCTACACACAACTCCAATGATGAAAATGACGAGGTTAGTAATGAATTTTCTCTTTATGATATGATGCACAAGAAGCCATTAAATAACTCTTAAATGAATGTAAGGTTTTGTATAAAACAACATCTTCACAAAAGAAACAAATAACATCTTTAGAAGAAAAAGTTGATGTTATGGAAAAAGAGTCAAAAGATGAAAAACAAAAGAAAATTAGTGAAGAAAAACAAGAGTTGGTATGTAAAAATTGTGAATCACTTTCTTTCCAAAATGTTCAATTAAAAATAGTCCTTGAAAGATATGAGAAAGGACAAATTCCTTAGTCAACAAAGATATTCAAATGATAAAAGTGGGCTTGGTTACTTAAAGTTTTCTAAACAAAGTTCTAGTAAAACAATCTTTGTTAAGGCTAGTGACTAAACTTCTAAAGAGAAAGTGAACAAACCTAGGAATGTGCATCCTTATCCTAAAAAGAAAATATTTCCTAAAAAGAAATCATATATTCGAAGATGTAAAAGCAATTTTGTTCCTACTTGTTTTTATTGCGGTATTATTGGCCATACACCTAATGCTTGCTATGTAAGAAACTTTAGTGTTGCAAGTGGGCATTATGTGTGGGTAAAGAAAGGTACTAATTATGAAGGACCCAAGGCTATTTGGGTACCTAACAAAACTTAATTTGTTTTGTAGGTTTGCTTGAAGACCACTTCAAATCTATGGTATCTTGATAGTGGTTGTTCGAAGCATATGACCGGAGATATAAATAAATTTTCAAATCTAGTGCTTAAGGCCAAGGGTTTTGTTACTTATGGAGATAATAATAAAGGAAAGATTCTTGGCGTAGGAAAAGTTAGAGCACCACCTTTCACAACTATTGAAGATGTGCTTTATGTTGAAGGATTAAAGCATAACCTTCTTAGCATAAGCCAACTTTGTGACAAAGGCTTCAAAATCAATTTCACCAAAGATGAATGTTTGATAGAAGACGAAGTCACTAATGAAGTAATGCTTAAAGGTAAAAGAATTAACAATATTTTTATGATTTCCCTTGATGATGTTTCTTTGAAGGTTAAATGTCTTATGGCGAACAATAATGATTCACGGCTATGGCACAAAAGGATTGCTCACATTCATATGGAGCATTTGAATAAATTAATCAAACATGATTTAGTTATTGGCTTACCGAAGATAAAATATGTCAAAGTAAGTTATGTGATGCATGTCAAAAAGGGAAGCAAACCAAGTCAGCTTTCAAATCTAAGGATATGGTGTCCACTTCAAGGCCACTACAATTGTTGCATATGGACTTATTTGGTTCATCAAGAACAAGAAGCTTCGGAGGTAATGTATATGCTTTAGTTATTGTTGATGATTTCTCTAGATATACTTGGACATTCTTTTTAGTGCAGAAAAGTGATGTATTCAAGACGTTCAAGAAATATGCGAAGCAAATTCAAAATGAGAAGTCACTTTCAATTGCCTCCATAAGAAGCGACCATGGTGGAGAATTCCAAAATGCTTATTTTGAAGAATTTTGCGAAGAACATGGAATCTATCACAACTTTTCGACACCAAGAATCCCCCCAGCAAAACGGTGTTGTAGAAAGGAAGGATAAGTCATTGGTGGAACTTGCAAGAACAATGCTTAGCGACTCAAATCTTCCAAAGTACTTTTGGGCGGATGCGGTAAGCACGGCTTGTTTTGTAAGTAATCGTGTTAACATTAGACCTATCCTAAAGAAGATCCCTTATGAACTTTTCAAAGGGAGGAAACCAAACATTGCTTACTTTCACATATTTGGATGCAAATGTTTTATCTTGAACAATGACAAAGACAATCTTGGTAAGTTCGATGAAAAATCGGATGAAGGTATATTTCTTGGCTATTCACTTTCTAGTAAGGCGTATAGAATTTATAATAAAAGAACTTTAACTATTGAAGAATCTATGCACGTTAAGTTTGATGAATCTAATCCCTCCTAGGAGGATATTGTTATTTGTGATGATGATGATGATTTTGTAGAAGCTCCTAAAGAAGATTCCTCCAAAGTCAACAATGAGAATCAAGTAGGTCATCAAGAAGAATCAATTCAAAAAGAGTCTATTGTCAACTATCTACCAAAAGAATGGAAGACGCATAGAGATCATCCTATTGACAAGATTATTGGAGACATATCTCAAGGAGAACCTACTCAGTTAAATCTAAAAGATGCATGTCTCAATATGGCATTTGTTTCTCAAATAGAACCATCTAAAGTCCAAGATGCCTTAGATGATGATCAATGGATTCTAGCCATTCAAGAAGAATTAAATCAGTTCGAAAGAAATAAGGTATGGGATTTAGTTCCAAGACCAAAAGGTAAGCATATTATTGGCACTAAATGGATATTCAAAAATAAGCTAGATGAAAATGGTATCATTATAAGGAACAAAGCAAGATTAGTAGCACAAGGCTATAATCAAGAAGAAGGTATAGATTTTGAGGAAACATTTGCATCGGTTGCTAGACTAGAAGCAATTAGATTATTGTTAGCATATGCTTGTTCTTTGAATTTTCAGTTGTATCAGATAGACGTTAAAAGCACATTTCTAAATGGATACATACTTGAAGAAGTTTATGTAAATCAACCTCCAGGATTTGAAGATTTCAAACATCCTAATCATGTTTACAAACTCAAAAATGCCTTGTATGGATTGAAGCAAGCACCAAGAGCTTGGTATGATAGGTTAAGTAATTTTTTTTGCGAACACGGTTTCGAAAAAGGTAAATTTGATACTAATTTTTTTATTAAAAGAATTAACCATCATACTATCTTAGTGCAAATTTATGTAGATGACATCATATTTGGATCTACAAATGAATCCTTATATGAAGAGTTCTAAAAAATTATGCAAGGAAAATTTGAAATGTTCATGATGGGAAATTTGAACTACTTTCTTGGATTGCATATCAAACAAACAAAGAATGGGATATTTGTCAATCAATCCAAATATTGCAAAGAACTTCTCAAAAGATTTGACATGGATACTTGCAAAGAGATAGCAACTCCAATGGGATCCGGCACATATCTTGATCATGACAAATCCGGAATTCCAATTGATATCACTAAATATCGAGGTATGATCGGCTCTTTATTATATCTAACCGCTTGTCGACCTGATATTATGTTCAGTGTATGTTTATGTGCACGATTTCAAGCTTGTCCGAAGGAATCTCATCTCACAGCGGTGAAGAGAATAATGAAGTATCTTAAAGAAGTATCCAATGTCGGTCTATGTTACCCTAAAGTATTATATATAGTCTTGTTAGTTTTTCTGATGCAGATTATGCAGGATGTAAGACGGACAGAAAAAGCACAAGTGGAACTTGTCACATTTTTTGAAATGCCATAGTCTCTTAGTCATGCAAAAAGTAAGCAAGTGTGGCTCTTAGCACTTCAGAAGCAGAGTATATCATCGCCGGTAGCTGTTGTTCGCAAATACTTTGGTTGAAACAATAACTTCATGACTATGGTGTGAATCTAGGATGTATTTCTCTCAAATGCGACAACACTAGTGCAATCAATATATCAAAAGATCCAATCATGCATTCAAGAACCAAGCACATAGATATTAGACATCACTTTCTAAGAGATCATGTCCTAAAAGGTGACATTGAGATTACTTTTATCGATACTCAAAATCAACTGGCGGATATCTTCACAAAACCGCTTCCTCGGGACGCATTTTTTAAGATTCGACGAGAACTTGGCATTTTGGATGAAGGTGACATTTAAATGTTCAATATTTATTCATTATATGATATAATGAAGCCAAGGTACACAATATTTCTATTTTTTTTAGTTTTTCAATTCTTTTTAAAATGTGAAATTTTTGCAAAAATATCATATTTTCAATTTTTCATGTTCATAAAATTATTTTTATGAATTTTTTATTTTATCACAAGTTGCATTGTTATATGATAAAGCATATCCATGGTTTTATTTTTCAAAAAATTCTGCAAGTTTAGCTAGGGAATGCTACTATTTTTGCACCTGTTAACCGGTTAACCATATAGGGTTAACCGATTAACACACCTGGTTCTGCTCTCTTTAGCGTGTTTTTTTACACGTTAACTGATTAACCCCTCACGGTTAACCGGTTAACACTGTAACGAAAATAATTTTTTTATTTTTCTTTTTCAGCTTTTAATTGTTTTAAAATCTTTATTATGTATTTTTCTTGTCTTTATAAGTTGCATGTTCACTTAAGTGCTTTTTAGAAAAGCTTTTTCATTTCCCACACTCATTGTCTTGGAAACACACTTTGACTCTCCTCATTACTCTCTCTTCAACATTCATCCTTCAAAATTCTTAAATCCATTCAACTATTTTTAATACCCACTCATTCCTACCTCTTTAAAACACATTTCTCACCTCTCATCTCCATTCACATTACCCTCTCTCTCTCAAAATAATCCAAAAATCCCTCTTCTCTAAACCTAACCTTCAAAAAGCTTCATCCATAGATTCCTCAAGAAAGAACAAATGAAAGCTTCCAATGGGTGGCTCTGTGTCTGAAGAGGAAGATGTGCTGCAACCTTCTACAAAAGTAAGGAGATTGGACTTCAATGTCAGAAATCGATCATTTTTTCCGGTAAAGTATGTTGATTTGAAATCTTTTCCCAAGAACAATTTCGATTTCCCAACTTTACTAGAATTCCTGAAAATTGATAAGTTTGTGTCTGATTTTGGATTACGCTATCCTGACATGGCTAAGGCATTCTATACTAAGTTGCAAGTAGGTCTGGATACTCTAGAAAAACACATGTTGTATGCTAAGGTTAAGCAAGTAGAAATTTGTAAGGAAGTATCTGCTATTGGAACTGAGTTAGATATTCCTAGTGCTGGTTATTTTCTTCGACAGGGTGTAAATCATGAAGATGGACCATGGAAGAGTTACAAGAAAATGGATTATTATTTTAAAATTTGCAGGGGTTCTCAAGCTGATGTTCTCGGAGGACATAATTTGTCATCATCAAGGGTGTTGTGTTATGCTAAAAATTTGACGGTGAGAGATATAATGCTTCACTATGTCATCTATTATGTGCTCTTACCTAAGAACTCTAACCATTCTCAAATAAATGACAATGAGATGCAAACCCTTTTTGCAATCAAGAACAAAATCAAAGTTGATTGGGCACTCACTATGATGTACCACATGCAACATCAACTCTCTTTAACCGGAGGTCTTCCATATGGGAGAATGATTGCTCGCATTTTGGAAACAACCTCGTTGGATCTCAAACGTGAACCACAAATCAAGATGACGTCAAAGGCAAATGAGATCAATTCTAAGATGGCTTTGAAGAATACCGGCATTATAATTTGTAGTGATGGCGTGTTTAGGTACAAAGAAGGATCGTCCTCCACAAGTGCTCCGGAACCTATTCCATAAGGTGGATATACCAACAATATGATTTATGATAAACTTTGTGAAATGGATGCCACTATCAAAAGAAACTATAGAGAACACAATATTAAGATAGCTTCCATGAAAATAACCCTTAAGAAACTCACCATGAACCAAGAACAAAATGAAGAGAGTGGAGAAGAAAGTGACAATGGAGAGGATGGTGAAGAAGGAGAAGAAGAGGGATATGAAGAAATGTCTGAGAGTGATTAGGCCTATGTTCTATGTTTTATGTTATTTTTATTATGATGTATTTTCAATTTCTAGTTCTTAAGATTGTGTGTTGTTTAGGCACTTAGGTTTTTATTATGTTTCGTACAATCGTATGTTTTAAGTTGTTGTTTCATACTAAGTTTTAATATATTGTGTGGTTTATGTTTAAATCTTATGTTTTGTTTAATATATTGTGTTCCATTTTGTGTTCTATATTGTTTCATATATTTCTCATACAACTTGAATTTTGTGGTTAAAACATCTTTTCCCTTCCTTTTTGGTAATGACAAAGGGGGAGAAGAATAACACTGTGTTGTATGGTTTCTCTAACATAAATTACAGAATTTAAAGAGCTCTCTAAAAATCATGGATTGAGGGGGAGCAATATCTAAGGGGGAGCATCATTGGTTAGAGAAACAAGATTAGATCAAAATTTCAAAATTGGATTGTCATCATCAAAAAGGGGGAGAATATGAAGACTTATCTTCTCAATGGTTTTGATGAAGACAGCAATGTTCATTCAAAGATCTTATGTTCAAAAGGAAATGGATCAAGACGTCAAAGCAAGTACAAGTTTCATATTCATTCAAGTCTTGAAGTTATTTCAAAGATTGATCAAAGGTATTGACATTCAACTCTTTATAATGTCTACACAAGTGTTTAATAATGTCTAATACATTTCACATAAGTTTAAGATGTTTAGAAATGCATTGCCATAGGTTTCATACCATAAAAATGAGTATTTTTCACTTCTGTCCAGCTGTTAATCGGTTAACAGCATACGGTTAACCGGTTAACCAGTTCAAATTTTGAAATTCTGGGTACGTTGAAGAGGTGTTAATCGATTAACCCCAGTGGTTAACCGATTAACACTGAATCAATGGCAAATATTTTTTATTTTTTTCATGCTGTTTGTTTCAAACTTTCTTCCAATGAACATTGGCATTCCTTCATTAATTAAACCCTTTTGTAAAGGTATCTTAGGGCTATATAAGCATCATATTGTCAGAATTTACAAATCACCTCTTTGCAAAAATTTCAAACAATCATTCAAATCTCAAAACTTTCATTTTCTCTAAGTGTTCATACAAAAACATTCTAAGTGTGGAACTATTGCATTAAACCTTCATATATTTTGTCATAGTTTCATTCCAATTATCTTGAACACTTGTGTTACATTATTAGAGTGGTTGTTACAAAAAGAGAAGATCAATCTTTTGACTGATACGAGTTCAAGAATTCATTTTTTCAAACACTTCTACAAAATTCAGATTTATTGTAAAAATCCTAGGTCCCAAGGATTGGTTGGATTTAGGTGTTGACTATAAGGAGAAAGATTGTTTCTCTTATAGGGTTTGATATATTCCTTGTTGTCCAGGTTTGTTGGAAACAAGAGGTTGATCTTGAGAGGATTGTTCTCATTTCAACTAAGTTGTCAAATCCAAGAGGATTGTTCTTGGTGTGTTGTTAAGGTCTGTATAGAAAGGCTAGGATAGTCTTGTCTTATGTTCTAACATTATTAAAAATCTCTTTCATGTTGAAAGGGGACTGGAGTACTCTCGGACTGTGAGGGTGTTCGCTGTTGATCTTGGCGAACAATCTCTGGTTTACCAGAATGGTGAAGTCTGGGTTACTTGCAGGATTAACCAAACAAATCCTAGGACGTCGGGCGAAAACTTAAATCAACGTGATAATTTTAAGTCAAGGGTGATATCTTGGTGCTTGGTTTTATGTATTAAGTCTTTTAGAATGAAAGATTTCAACTAACTCTAGATAAAAGTC
Organism: Lathyrus tuberosus; assembly: GCA_022829125.1. Classification (NCBI taxonomy): domain Eukaryota; kingdom Viridiplantae; phylum Streptophyta; class Magnoliopsida; order Fabales; family Fabaceae; genus Lathyrus; species Lathyrus tuberosus. Next base: position 3,788,287 of record JALAZF010000523.1, on the reverse strand, counting down.
TGAGATAAAAGAAAATGACTTTGAAAAGAACTTTAAAGTAAAACGGCGAAGAAAACATAAAGATGCTGGTAATGTAAAGAAATTGGTAAAAAGACTTTGATTGATAAAGAAATTGAAAGATGGTGTTTTACATGTACATTTTTCCGGATAACTCTTTTCTCTCACACGGGTACTTTGAGTAATTGCAGGAAGTTTTGTACAAGTTTTTCACACTGAATTCTAATAACAACTATCCTATTTATAGATAAACAAAATAACTGCTATTAACGACTAAATCCTAAAACTTCGACATCTGGCCTTCTGCATGTCTCCCTTTCGCCAGGTGCTTCCACGCGTCTTCTGCCAAACGTTATGATTCTCTTGAATTTGAATCTTTAAGTTATGTCGAACCAACGCGTCCTTTCAGACTTGTCGAATTGTCGAACTATCACAACGTTCTTCATACTTGTCAAAACCTTTTCCATTTGCAGAAATCTTTACTTGACGAAATGTCGAAACGTTGCCCCGTCGAAATGTCGAAGAATGTTGAAGAATATCTCCCAAGTAGATATACTCTTTCAGTTGTGCTTCTTTTGGCATGTACCTCCACTTGTCGAAAACAACTCTTTATGTGTTGAACTCATGGCGTCGAAAATACGCATATACAAATTGCCCCCCAGCAAAGGTATTTCGACTACCCTGGAGAAATAATCCTTTGGTGTTCAACCAATATTTTGACGCCATGTCATCCTAATTTTAAATTACACAATTTCAAGTTCCAACATATTTCATCATTTTACTTTTCTCAAAACGTCAACTCCAGCCCACGTTCTAGCTTCTAGCCCATTATTACTTAACCTAACATCATGGCTATTTCTTTTTAACTTCCACTTTTCGTCATCACCGTCAAGATGATGCCACGTGCCCTCCATGATCACCACTAAACCCAAAGGTTTTTTTTTTTAAATCATCTCCTCTTATAAATACATGAACCCTTATTTTTCTCTTTCTTTTTTACACTTTTGAACTTTTCTTCTTCACAACCGCTCCAAATCTTCATCTTCTTTCTCTAAAAAACTTTCTAATTCAACAATGGCTTTTCAAAAACCATCAAGCAGCAAACTTTCCAAGAGTCAGCAACCTTTCATCATCCCTCCTGCGCATAGGTTGGATGAACCAACACTGATTGGGGATCAACAATACATCCCTGAGCCTCCAAACGCGAGGGAAAAAGACTGCATTTTTAAATCCCAGGTACTCATCCCTGTTATTATTTCTGGTAATCATTATGCCATGTTAGGACCACTCCCTAACCCAGAAATTAAACCTGAGCGTTTACAAGAGTTTTTTCCCACTTATTCTCACACAAAACCCATAGGTGCTGGGGTGAAACCCCCAACTCTTGAGAAACCAGTAGAACAAACTGAACCTCAAGGTTCAAATGAAAAAGATGAGGAAGTAATAAATTTAACCTATCTAAATCATACTAGGATTTTTAGAACTTGCCCTTGGTCGAAAGACCTTTCAGATTACCTGTCTTGGTTGAACAGAGTTGAAAATGTTAAAGAAAAATTTTGGAAAGAAATAGGAATTTTTGACTTGATACAATTATCAAGAGTAGGACCCAATGTTTGCCCTAACATGCTGCTAGCATCCCTTTATTTTTGGGATAGTACGTATAACACCCTCCACCTCCCTTGTGGGATGGTCACCCCTACGCTGTTCGACATAGCTGCCATAGTTGGCCTTAGTCAAGTTGGCATTGACTTCGACCCCACTCACCTGAACGAGGACTCCATAGATTTCGACACTAGTTTCACCCCATACTCCCTTTTTATGTCTCACTACCATGGCGAGGATGACAAAGAAGTTTCTGACAAAGAGCACATAGCTTTTCTAACCTTGTGGCTGACCAAATTTGTCTTTTGCTCCCGCTCACTTCAAGTGGCTAAGAGGTTCATCACTATGGCGAACCAACTCCATGCTGGGATCAAATTATGCTTGAGTGAGGTAATCCTGGCGAACTTGTACGAGTCCTTGAGCGAAAGCGTGCGTTCTTTGAAAACTTTGAAGGACAAAGGGAAGCTTAATTTGGCAGGCCCCTTTTGGCTCTTGCAACTATGGCTGAATGCCACCTTCGAAGCCTTTATTCCTGCGAAGCATGACATAAATGAAGAGGAAGTCAAAAACAGGAGTGTCGAAAGGCCTAGGTTGGTGCAACTGACACCAATTGATGAAGCAATTAGCCTTCGACGGGCCTTCATTAGCTATGTAATGATGTTTGCTGAGAGACATCATTTTACTTCGACTATGGCTCCATTTGCTGACAGAACAATTGGACCTGAATGGTTTACACGAAAATTCCCCTTGCAAACCAAAAAAGATGAAAACATCTTCCTAAATGTCTGGGAATCCTTTTTGACCCCTAGGTTCCTGTTCTCCCACCGCAACACTACGAAACCCCAGATTGCCTTAATGGTTTATAAACCTAACTTGGTTGCCAGGCAATTTGGGCTAATTCAAATCATGCCTCGACCTCTTTTCCCTAAAAAAGGGGCCATCATTTTCTATAGCTCCTTCCATGACGAAGCCACCAGCAGAGAATTGTCGAACAGGCTGACTGACGAATCTTTGGATATTCGACCGGTGGTTTTTCAACCATCATTCCTTTGCACTCCTGAGTTCGACACATGGTGGAGGGAATACTATGCTACCAAATTTTTCGACGTAAAAGCTTCAACACCCATCTGACGAATGCTTTTGCTCTTGTGTAGGAACGGACTAAAAAAGGTACGCAAAGACACATCCAAGAAATACAAAAATTTCAAAAATATTTTGAAACCGTTTACAGACCTGATGATCTTAGTCGAACCATACGCGAAGCAGCGGTTACTTTAAAAGAAAAATTCACGGAAAAGTTGGAGAAGTTGAAACAGCCTTCACACATTTGACCAGAAGTGCGTTATGACTTGGCTTTCAGCTATTATCCTCCTAAGTTTCCACCTTTACCATCTGCTGAATTTGGTGTGGCTTTAAGTCCTCCATTTACAGATTGGTTCACATGTGGGAACCATATGAAAGTTCTTCGTGAACGTTATAAAAAACCTGCTGAACGCGTGGTTGCGACTAAGTATCATCTGGATAACTACCCAGGGCACCTTCATATTGGAATAGAACACGTTCGCGTGGAAGATCCCATTCTTGAAGGTGTTAACAACAAAACGAATTTTTTCATTTTATTATCACGTATTTCTCACTGTCTAACTTTCCCCTTTTTTTCTTTTTCAGCTGTGAAAGCGCCTGCAAAGAAAGCTTCCGTCGAAACTCCACAAAGTGCCGCCCAGACACCTTCGACTAAGGTATAAATCTCTTCCTCTTTTGATCTATTCTTTTGTTTCTTTAAGACACTCACTATTTTTGATTTATATGATTAGGTAAGTCAAAAAACCTCTATACTCCAAAAAAGAAAGAAAATACCAGAGATAATCCCTGTCGAAGAGTCCAGTGATGAGTCTCCATCTCCAAATCCCCCTCCTCAAAAGAAGACAAGACTGCAGAAAATTGCCTCACAAAAATCCATTGTCAAATCATCTAAAAGGGAATCTTCTAGCAGTCCTGCTACAAAACATCAGCCGAAGGACACGGGGAGTGGAAAGTCTAGCTCCAAAACTGAGACCTCTAAGGTAAACTTCAATTTCGACCCCTCTCGTTTATTTTATTTCATTTCTAACTTAGAAATTTTTCTTTTGATAGAAACAAAAGGTCGTCGAAAAACAGCCTGAGACAATCCAGGAGGAGGTAGCTCGAGAGGAGGACACTCCCAGCAAAGAACTTGAGAGACAAACGGTCAAAGCATTCGACACTACTGTGGGAGCTGATTATGATAACAACTCTCCTTCTCATCCTGGATTACACGATGAGCAACAAGGAGATGATGATGTTGAAGTAGAGACTACTGTCAAAGGAGATCCTGAAGAGAAGACCGCTGAAGAAGAAGATCTGTCGAAGCAACAGGAAGCTAGGCGAACTTCAGAGCATAGCAACCAGCCTACTCCTAACCAAACTAAAGGGAGTTCCCAAACAACTGGTTCGACTAGTCTTTCTCATGAAAAGCTTGAAAATCTCAAGGTGCAGAAACCCTTGGACTACCTGAAAGCCATACTTAGCACCAGATTCAACTTTAAAGACTCTTCCTACAGCAGTTCAACTACTTCTGGAGCCACTTCTGAAGTGCAGTCTCTACCCAATATCATGACTCAGATCAAGGAGAAGATCCTTGATGTTGACTTATTCCAAGTTCTAGAGGAAAATGCCACTGTTCCAATGGAGTTGAAGAAACTGTTGAAGCAAGTTAACGTCTTGGACGCTTCTGTCGAAGTCTGCAATTTTGTGATAGAGATGACAACTGTGATTGACTTATCCAGCGCAGATCTTCACCGTCGAAGGGACTTGTGTCAACAAATCTCTAAAAAAATGGACCAACAAGCTGCTGAATGGAACTCTGTTTCTGCTTCGACAAATAAGGTTTCGAAGCTACAAGAGCTTTCTGAAGCCTCTGTCAAGAAGATTGCTACTTGCCATAATCACATTCAAACATGGAAGAAACAAATAGCAGTTCTCCAAGAGAAAATTTCCAAAGAGGAGGAACTCATAGCTTCTATCCAGCAGCCTAGGCAAAGCGAGATTGATGAAGAGTTGAAGGTTGGCATTCAACACGCAGAGACAGCTCAAAAGATCAACCAAGAGATTGAAGTTGCCCATATTCACAGGAACCTCGGTGATCGTCGACTTCAATTTCAGAAAGACAAATTTACAGCTTTGAAGGTACAATTTGCAAACCTTCAGTTTTAGTCGAATTTGCCTGTCAATTTTTAGCCCTTTGAGGCTTTATTTGTAATGATTTAACGCCATCTATTTGGCAGCACAATATTTCCTTTCAATTTCAATTTTATTCGACTGCTATCTTTATTTCCTGCAATATTGGTTTATACTTTTTCAAATGCTTGCCATTTATTTTTAATATCCTTTCGTCTTTCCCTATCTCTTCGACCTCATATGCGCCATTAGAAAATATTTTCAAAACTTTGAAAGGTCCTTCCCATTTAGGAGACCATTTTCCCATAACTCTGTCTTTTCGATCCATAGGAAGAATTACCTTCCACACAAAATCACCAATTGAAAAAGTCTTAAATTTTACTTTTTTATTGTAAAACTTTTCGACTCTCTCTTTTTGTCTCTTTATGAGATCTAAGGCACGTAGCCTTTCTTCGTCTAAATCAACCAATTCATCCATCATCATACTCCAGTATGTCTCTGATTGGATCTCATGATGCCTTTGAATCCTAACTGATTGCAAATACAATTCGACTGGCAAAACTGCATCATGCCCATAAGTTAATTTAAATGGAGTCGAATTGGTTGCTTCTTTCGGAGATGTTCGACAAGCCCATAAAATTTGATCTAACGTATTATGCCAATTTTTTGGCTTTCCACCTACATGCTTTTTGATCAAATTTATCACTACCTTGTTAGCTGCTTCGACTTGTCCATTAGCCTGAGCATAATAAGGTGTCAAAGTAAGGAGCTTAAAACCTGTTTCCTGTGCAAACTTCTGCATCTTTCGACCAGTAAACACAGATCCTTGATCTGTTGTTATTGTTTCTGGTATCCCAAATCTGTAGATTATGTGCTTTTGGATAAAATCCATAACTGCTTCTTGATCTACATTCACCAATGGTATGGCTTCAATCCACTTAGTAAAATAATCTACTCCAACTAAAATGTACCTTTGCCCTTTTGAAGAAGCTGGTCGAATTTCACTAATTAAATCTAAAGCCCAACCTCTGAATGGCCAAGGTTTTACAATCGAATGTAACTCACTTGCAGGAACATGTGGTATGCCTGCATGTACTTGGCACTCTTGACACCCTTTTGGAAATTCGACACAATCCTTCAGCATTGTTGGCCAATACATTCCTTGTCGAAATAATAACCACTTCATTTTGTGGCCTGCTTGGTGTGCGCCACACGTTCCACTATGCACATTCGACAACGCTATGTATGCTTCATTTTCGCCTAAGCATTTTAACAAGACTCCTTCTGCAGTCTTCTTGAATAATTCATTGCCAAAAAGTACATAACTCAATGCTCTATATCTTACCTTTCGTTCGACTTTTTGATTTGGATCTTGCAAATATTCTTTGATGGGTTTTCTCCAGTCTTCGACTCCTGCATCATCTACGTTGCAAATCTCATAATTCTCTTCGTCACCATATCCCAATTTTATTGTCTCTAAATCTGATGGGGACAAACCTACAGATATGATTCTTCCTCTGACTTCAATGGCTTTTCCTAACTTCTCCTCCGACACTTTGTATCCTGATGCCAGTTGAGCAAGATCATTCGCCTCTTGATTCTCCATCCTGGGAATGTGCCTAAAAGCCACATTGTCGAACTTCTTGAGAAGTCTATTTGCTATCACGAAGTACATTATTAGATTCTCTTTCACACATTTGTACTCCTTAGTCAACTGCTTTATTACCAACTCAGAGTCACCCATTATTTCGACTCTTGTTGCCCCCAATTCCAACAAGATTTCAAGTCCAGCAATCAAAGCTTCATATTCGACTTCATTGTTCGAACATAGCCCTTCGACTTTGTACTTGAACTTTGTTGGAATTTTGTCAGGAGAAATAATCACCATCCCAATACCAATTCCATTCTTATGCCTGGAACTGTCGAAATAAAGTTTCCATGGTGCTAATTCGACGTACTCTATAGTTTCGACTATAGAGTGGTCGGCTATAAAATCAGCCACCACTTGTCCTTTCATAGCCTTTAAAGGCAAATATTTTAAGGAGTATTCTGTTAGAGCCAAAGCCCACTTTCCAATTCGACTATGCAAAATAGACTTAGACAACATATGTTTTATTACGTCGAAATGAGAAGATACATATACATCAACAGGCTTTATATAATGCTTCAATTTCATACAAGAGAAATATACACATAAACATAGTTTTTCTATGGCACTATATCTAGTTTCAGCATCATTTAAGACTCTGCTGAGATAATAGATGGCCCTTTCGATGCCATTCTCATCCTCTTGACACAACATACTTCCTAATGTCTTGTCTGATGCAGAGATATACAATCTCATGCTTCTTTTCCTACAAGGGGACATCAAGATTGGAGGACTAGCCAAGTACTCTTTGATCTTGTCGAAAGCCACTTGCTGCTCTTGCCCCCATGTGAATTCTTCTTTCTTTAGTCGAAGTAGAGGAGAAAAGGCTTGTGTTTTTCCACTGAGGTTGGAGATGAATCTTCTTAGAAAATTGATCTTCCCTAGTAGAGACTGCAATCCCTTTTTCGTTGATGGCGCTTTCGCTTCCATTATAGCTTTGGCTTTGTTTTCATTTATTTCGATCCCTTTCTTGTGGACCACAAAACCTAAAAAATCACCCGCCTGCACACCAAAAGCACATTTAAGGGGATTCATTTTTAGACCAAACTTTCTCATCCTCTCAAAGGATTGTCGAAGATGGTCTATATGATCTTTTCCTGAAACAGACTTGATTACAATATCATCAATGTAAATCTGCATAAACGTCTCAATAAAATCATGGAAAATTGAATTCATAGCCCTTTGGTAAGTGGCTCCAGCATTCTTTAAACCAAAAGGCATCACTACCCATTCATAAGTTCCAATTGCTCCAGGACAACGAAAAGCTGTCTTAGAAACATCTTCTTCAGCAATAAAAATTTGGTTATAGCCAGAGTATCCATCTAACATACTCAGATACTCATGACCTGCTGCATAATCTATAAGCATTTCTGCTACTGGCATAGGATATTCATCCTTTGGGGTAGCAGAATTTAAATCTCTAAAATCAATGCATACCCTAAGTTTGCCATTTTTCTTAATAACTGGAACTATATTTGCAATCCAATCAACACACCTGGTAGTGCGGATGAAGTTGCATTTTAGAAGTCTTTCGACCTCTTCTTTTATCTTCGACAGAACTTCTGGTGCAAAGCGCCTTGGAGTTTGCTTGACTGGCTTCTTCCCTTCTATGATTGGCAGCTTCAATTCGACCAAACTTCTGTCCAAACCAGGCATTTCGTCATAATCCCATGCAAAGCAATCTTTGAACTCCTTCAACAACTGGATTATTTCGACTCTGAACTGAGGATTCATCCTTGCACTTATGTAAGTTGGTCTTTTTTCTGCCCCCAGTCCCAAGTTGATTTCTTCTAAAGGATCCTGCGCCACCATCTTCAAATTGTTCGACACTGGATCTTTTTCGAACCCCAAAGGTTCGTCGTCATAAATGGCGTCAAGTTTCTGGTGTTGCCATTCGTCTATTTGGTTGTTATCATCATTTTCCTCAACGTCTTTTTGAAGACATTGTTCATTTGAATCTTCATGATTGGCTTCGACAGCCATGTATTTTACTTCGGCCTCCAGAGCCGCTTTGAATTTGTTTTCGGCTATGTAAGCCGTAATTTTGTCGAGCATTGCTTGTTCACTCATCATCATTGTCGAACTCACTCCCCCATCCTGTTGGTGCTATGTTGGTAGTCCCCCACATGTAGTTGGAGTCACGAATGACTTCCTTATCCCACTAAAAACCATGTGTAGGATGGAGATACATGGAACAGTACGCGTTGTCTGTTGCCTTCAAGTCGAATTTCGCCGGACTGCAAGGAGGTATGTGGGCTAAGTTTTTGTCGAAACTTCGATCACTTACATTGTTTACTTCGGACATGAAGTAACTTTGGTCTGCTTCTATGTTCTCGACGATTCCATCTGGCCTCCAAATAACTATTCTCTGATGCATCGACGAAGGCACAACACCTATACCATGGATCCATTCTCTTCCCAACAGCAAGTTGTAGTTTGCCCTAGAAGCAATAACTATAAACATTGTTGGCCTTGTTATAGTGCCAACTATCAGATCCACTTGAATAACTCCCATGGTTGTTCCTACCTATCCTTCGTAATTCGACAGAACCATGTTGTGGGGCTTTGCATCCGAGTCATCTTTGCCAATCTTTTTCAGCATGAAGTGGGGCATTAAATTCACAGCAGCACCACCATCCACTAGGATCTTGTTCACACAAACACTCTCAATTTTTCCTTTGATAAACAAAGGCTTCAAGTGCGCCTTCATGGAATCGTCTGGTCTTTCGAAGAAAGAATTTTGCTCTTCGACACAACCATTATTCATTACGTAGTAACACACGGGCTTGTGCACCATCGTTTCCTCTTCCATCCCATCCTCTTCGTCTTCGACTTCCATGATCCTATCATAGTCTCTGGGAAGGACCGAGACCACGTTACAGACAACGTCGAAGGATGCCTCCGAATCTGACTTGAAATCATCTGTCATCTCGTCATCCTCCAACTTCTTCTCTTTGGACACACTTTGCGCTGCTACGCTGTTTGGTTTGATTTGCTGGAGAGGCTTCTTCTTGTTTGCCATTTGAGCGTTGCTGCTACATTCTGCTTCGTCCTTGTTTCCAGCCACTTTTCTCATCATACCTTTTTCAGCAACTTCTTTCTCAACCCTCTTTTGGCTTTGGAACCTCCTCCACTGGGATCTCGACATGGGATTATTTCCTTTATAATTCTCTGAAGGATATGGCCTAGGTTTATATTTCTCCAACTCCTTGTTTTCCATTGAAGCGCCTCTCTGCACTTCAAAATTCTTCCACTTCTTCTGGCCTTGGGCATCTCTGATGGGTTGAACCCATTTGTCATCTATCACTTTTTTTGATGGCTTGTAAGTGCCATAGTGTCTGTCTCCACGCCTCCATTGGTGGTGCTCACTCCTTCTTGGATCATATCTTGTTGCTCCCCCATTTGCCTTCCTTCTTGCTTGATCTATTGCCTCCAAGTTGGTGGCAGCCTTTCTGTCGAAAATGGAACTGCAACGAGGGCATAGCATCACGTCACTCTTCCTTCTCTGGTACCTTTTGATGAATTCGACCAAACTCTCATCTTCTTTGGGGTACGCCAGCTTTTGGTACTCCTCTCGACGTTGATCTTCATCTACTGCTGCCTGAGTTTTCTGAGACACTTCTACCATATTTACTCCCGCATTTTGTTTGTCAGCAATGGTTAGTTTGTTCATCTTTTCAATGAGCTTTTCCTCTTCGACTCTGTCCTTCTTTTTTGTCAGGTCGAACTTTCCTTCTGGGCAGCAACACCAGGATATGTTCCTAGGAGCATGCTTGCAGCGACACTTGTTTGACTCTTCTTTAGGATCCTCCTTTATTCTTCGTAGGATCCCATAAGTCCCAGGTTTCCCACGGCCATGCACAACTTTTTCTTTCATCCCTGTGACCTCCTTGTCGAAAGGTCCCATGATGTTGATGCAGTAATTTGCAACATCAGCTTCCTTCGTGTTGTCAAGATCAAGGCCTTCAGTAGCCTTGTTTTCAGCAACGAAGTCCTCAGTAACTTCCTCCTTGGCGATAGGGGAATCACCATCGTCATTAAAATCACTTCCCCAACCAGTTGGTTGGATTTCGCTGATGTCGGTGTGATAGGTTGCAGGAATAGTGTACTTCACCAGGTAGTCGAATTTTCCACTTGGCTGTCCCAAGCAATCCCAAATTTCTCCTGGTCGAACCACCACGTCTTCAGCAACACTGTCATCGTTCTTTTCGTCGAAACCCTCTGTAGTTTCCTTCAATTTCTGATTGTCAAAGCTTTCAGTAACTTCAACCTTACCTTCATCGTCGAAGTCCTCAGTGACTTCAACTGTGTTTTTGTTGTCAAGATCTTCAGTGACTTTGACTTCATTATCGTTGTCGAACGCTTCAGTGCCTTCGACTTCGTTCTGGCCTGCAAGATCTTCAGTAATCTCGACCATGTTGACACTGGTGTTGAAACCTTCCATAACCTCCACCATCTCGAAACTGCCATCAGAAGCAACTTCAATCTCCACCATATTCACAGTGGATGGTTCAGCATAGTGTGCTTCGACAACCTGCATAGGATTCGAATCAATCCCCATTTGTTGTTTTGGCTTCTCGCCAAACTTCAGCCTTCCATCACGGATAGCATTTTGAACTAGATCCCTGAAAAGAAAACATTGAGATGTTTTATGACCCAAAAAGTTATGGTACTTACAAAAACCCCTCTTTTTCTGTTGTTCGACAGGCGGTTCTTTAGCGCCTGGTGGTTTTATTAACTGACCATCTTTGACCAATAAATCAAAAATTTCGTCACACTTGGTGACGTCAAACGTATAAGTTCGTTTAGGAAACTTATCATTCTTTTCAGGTTCGACTGGATTTTTTCCATTCGACGGAGCTAGTACTTTACAGGCTTATGGTGGGCCTGACTTTAGTTCTGCCAGATCAATTTCTTGTTCGTCGAACAAAATTAGTTCATTTTCGCCACCATCATCATCCTGGCATACTCCTACATAGGCCACTCTTTCCTTTTTATTTTTATTTGATCTAAATTTCTCAGCTTTTAGTCTTTCAATTTGTCTTACCCTATCTGCTAATTGTGCCATATCTCTTAAATATTGAGTGTCTAATTTTTTCCTTATAGAATAATCTAGACCCCCTGCAGCCATTTCGACTAACTCTCGTTCTGGCACTTGTGTGAAACATCTTGCCTTAAGCAACCTGAACCTATTTAGGTAATCATCTATAAGCTCTGAAAATTTCCTCTTAACACTGGCTAATTCCTTCAAACTTATCTTAGTCTGACCCATATAGAATTGTTCATGGAACAACCTTTCTAATTGGGTCCATGTGAATATAGAGTTCGCAGGCAAGGATGTAAACCAGGTGAATGCATTTTTTGTCAAAGAACTTGGGAAGTACTTCATTTTCAAATTTTCATTATTGGCTATTTCTCCTACTTCTATTAGATAACGCGCTACGTGCTCTATAGTAGATTCACTAGTATCTCCTGAAAACTTAGTAAACTTAGGAACTTTCCATCTTGGGGGTAGTTCCTCTTGCAGAATGTATTCTGACAATGGGGAAGTATAAGTAGGCCTTTGCAACCCTACATTTACACCGTTTTGGGCCATTATCCTTTCGACCATGGCTGTTATGTTATTTTCGACAGGCAAGTTATTATATCGTATTCGCTGTTGCAACACATCATCAGCATCTTGGCCTCTCTAGACTATTACCCTCCTAGGATCTTGTTGAGCGGGGATTTCGACACGAGGCTGTTCGACCACTGCCTCTTGGTTTCTAGGGTTTGCCTGAGGATCCTCTAAAGGCCTTTGATTTATCGTGGGTTCCTCTTCGACATTTACTACTTGGTTTTGAATCACTTGTTCTCTTTGTCGTGTTTGAGTAACACCAAAAAGTCAGCAATGCGCGTCATTTGCGCAGCCAACAATTGGTTTGGTTTGGGTAGTGTTTTGTATTTAAAGGGGTTAACACACTGCTCCCATTTGTTGAGTCAACATTTGGACCATATCATGATTACTTTCGGTCCATTTGTTGGTCGAATTAACTTGCGCAGAATTATTGGTAATTGCTGGTATTTGGAAATTTGGTAGGGATTGGTTCAATCTACTCATATTTTCCACCATATCCTGACCCTTGCAGTGCGGAAGACATGTGGACCATGGCGTCAGAATACAAGGGTGGTGCACTTTGCAAGTTTGCCATTACTGACGTTGGCATTCCATATGGTTGTTCTCTTCCGAACATAGGCATGGAAAAATTTGTCTGGAATGGCCTAAAATTTTGTCCTCCCCGGTGGAGGCGTCCCCATAGGCCTTGAATGTCCCATTGTGGAAGACTAGGGCATACTTTGGGAGAGCGAAAACCGCTGGTATAGATCCTGTTGACGAAGGTATAACCTCCTCCAAAACAGGGTTTGAATCCACATTTCCCCCTGTCGAAGGTTATAGGGTTGGAAACTGGGATGTTTTCATTTGGGATTTGGATTGGGATTAGGATTATTTGACTGATTCGGCCATTTCCTTACTCTAGTTCTTTTGGGTCTCTCTACGTCAGATACGGCTAATTTATCGGCTTCTTAGTATCATACAACGAAGGAAAAGCCTTAAATTTAAAATTATTTAAGTTTTATATTGCACTAGTCCTATTGGGCGTGGCCAATTTGTTCGCTGTTGATCTTGGCGAACAATCTCTGGTTTACCAGAATTGGTGAAGTCTGGGTTACTTGTAGATTAACCAAACAAATCCCTAGGACGTCGAGCGGAAAACTTAAATCAACATGATAATTTTAAGTCAAGGGTGATATCTTGGTGCTTGGTTTTATGTATTAAGTCTTTTAGAATGAAAGATTTCAACTAACTCTAGATAAAAGTCTGGAGATAAAAGAAAATGACTTTGAAAAGAACTTAAAGTAAAATGGCGAAGAAAACATAAAGATGCCTGGTAATGTAAAGAAATTGGTAAAAAGACTTTGATTGATAAAGAAATTGAAAAGATGGTGTTTTACACGTAACTTTTCTCTCACACGGGTACTTTGAGTAATTGCAGGAAGTTTTGTACAAGTTTTTCACACTGATTCTAATAACAACTATCCTATTTATAGATAAACAAAATAACTGCTATTAACGACTAAATCCTAAAACTTCGACATCTGGCCTTCTGCATGTCTCCCTTTCGCCAGGTGCTTCCACGCGTCTTTCTGCTCAAACGTTATGATTCTCTTGAATTTGAATCTTTAAGTTATGTCGAACCAAACGCGTCCTTTCAGACTTGTCGAATTGTCGAACTATCACAACGTTCTTCTATACTTGTCAAAACCTTTTCCATTTGCAGAAATCTTTACTTGACAAAATGTCGAAACGTTACCCCGTCGAAATGTCGAAGAATGTTGAAGAATATCTCCCAAGTAGATATACTCTTTCAGTTGTGCTTCTTTTGGCATGTACCGTCCACTTGTCGAAAACAACTCTTATGTGTTGAACTCATGGCGTCGAAAATACACATATACAGAGGGGAACCAGGATATATCGGCTGTGCCATTTACTTTCCGCACTTTACCGCATTTCATCACTTAGAATCTTTAGGAAAGTAAAAATCAATTCCATCGAAAAACCGAGAAAATATTCTAAGGAACCTAATTCACCCTCCTCTAAGGTATATTCCTACTTACATCTCTCTCTCTCTCTCTCTCTCTCTCTCTCTCTCTCTCTCTTCTCTCTCCTCTCTCTCTCTCTCTCTCTCTCTCTCTCTCTCTCTCTCTCTCTCTCTCTCTCCTCTCTCTCTCTCTCTCTCTCTCTCTCTCTCTCTCTCTCTCTCTCCTCTCTCTCTCTCCTCTCTCTCTCTCTCTCTCTCTCTCTCTCTCTCTCTCTCTCTCTCTCTCTCTCTCTCTCTCTCTCTCTCTCTCTCTCTCTCTCTCTCTCACATTTTCTTTATGTTATTGCCTATTATATTTTTTTTATTCTTTAAATCATTTGATAGATTGTCATAGTTCTTTATCTTACCTATCAAAGTCTCGATCTATTTGAAGTTTTAATTATTCTATTATATTTTTACAACCATTTGGGATGACATGGTTATAAAGCATTTTTGCAACAAAATATTACAATCTATAGAAGTCTCATTTTAAAGAATTAATATTTACGGTTGGGTGTAGGTAATATCAATCTATATAAAAAAAAAAAACATTATTATGACAAATATGTTTCCTCTCGCAATTTTCATATGAACCTTTGAAAAGGAATAAATGGAAGATGCTCTAATTTTTGTTGTTGACATAATGACTGCCTTTTGAATGATGTTAGAGTTCATGATCCCTCCATCCATAAAAGTGGCCATTAAAAATGTATTAGGTGATAACTTTACTAGTGTTATCACCTAATAACTTACTAGGTAATAATTTAAAAAGAGCTACTTTACAATTTGATGATTTAATATTTCAATATTTATAATATGTGAGCTACTTTACAATTTGATGCTATAATATTTCAATAATATGTGTGCATAACGTATTATAGCTAAGATTAGGAGATGTCTCCGGCAGGGAAATCAATATATGGATAAGATTAATTAAAATATCCCGTACACTAGTGACTTGCAGGTTTCCGAACACACACACACACACATATATATATATATACTATATATATATATATATATAAATATATATATATGTTGAGAAAAACGATGTCTTTAAATAAAGTATTAAACGGTTTCTTGATAATCAAGAACCAAAATAAGGGTTAGGGTTTAACGGAAAACCAAGAAAGAAAACAAAAAGAAGAAGAAGGAACAACAAGGATTGGACAAATATAAATTCTGTTTACTATTCACTTTCTTATTAAAGTCATAAATGATTACAAGTGAATATCACAATTTGCCACACTCAACAAACTGAGTGTACTGGTCTATTTATAGACTAACTAGGTAACTTGCAGCTCAAGAAACATAAACAATTGGATCCTTAACATAAGGGCCCAATTCGACAGAATAACCATTTCGACCAATACATACATACTAGAACAGACTTCGACTACAGTATGTAACAAGAAGGCATCAGCATGTGAACAAGTTTCGACTGCATGCTTGCCTCCTGTCGAAATACATGAAAGCTTCTCCTTCGACACAACATGAGTTCGACCCAAATCTCACAAATCTCCACCTTGTATCTAACTCAGCAACAAGAGAATCAACTAGCTTTCATCATGCAGCTTTATCAACTGCATACAGTGGAAGAACTTGCAACTTGACAACGTCTTGGTGATCATATCAGCAGCATTGTCTTCAGTCGAAAGCTTCAGCACTTGGACTTCACCACGCTCGATTACTTCTCTGACGAAGTGCAGCCTCACATCGATGTGCTTAGTTCGCTCATGATAGGCTAAATTCTTCGACAGGTGTATTGCACTTTGACTATCACATTTAACAGTGATACTTCGACCTTGAAGTTTCAGCTCCTTTGCAAAACCTTCAAGCCACAATGCTTCCTTCACAGCTTCAGTGAGGGCAATATATTCAACTTCAGTGGTTGATAAGGCAACAACCTTCTGAAGCGCCGCTTTCCAACTGATTATTGTGCCAAACATTGTGAAAACATATCCATAAATAGACTTTCTGGAATCCATACAACCTGCATAATCAGAGTCAACAAATCCTTCGATTTCGACTATGCTATCACCACCACAGGCTCCACCATAAATCAAGACTCTTTTCAGAGACCCATTTATGTACCTGAGAATCCACTTTACAACTTGCCAGTGCGCCTTTCTAGGATTGGCCATATACCTGCTTATAAGGCTCACTCCATATGTTATGTCTGGCCTCGTACAGACCATAGCATACATCAAAGAACCCACTACACTAGCATATGGAATGCTATTCATATAGATTCTTTCAGCTTCAGTACTCGGACTTTGAGTAGTACTAAGTTTAAACTGAGGATTTGTAGGTGTCACAACAGGCTTCGAATTCGACATACCAAACTTGTCGAGAAGCTTCTGTAGGTATGTCTCTTGAGATAAGCACAACTTCGACTGCTTTCTATCTCTCCAGATGTCAATCCCAAGAATCCTGGCTGCAGCTCCCAGATCCTTCATTTCGAACTCCTTACTGAGTTCAGCCTTCACCTTCGTTACATCCTCAATACTGTTGCTAGCTATGAGGATATCATCCACATACAGCAGCAACATAACAAGTGAGTTTCCAGGTCGAAATCTGAAGTAAACACAGTGATCGAACTGACTTCTAGTGAAACCAATGTGTGCTATGAACTTGTCGAATCTCCTGTTCCACTGTCGAGGAGATTGTTTCAGGCCATACAAAGACCTATTAAGCTTGCACACATAATCTTCTTTACCCTTTTCTACATACCCTTCAGGTTGACGCATCAGGATCGATTCATCTAGATCACCATACAGAAATGCTGTCTTCACATCCATTTGCTCAAGTTCCAAGTCGAACTTTGCCACCATGGCCATCAGCATTCGAATGGATCTATGCTTTACAACAGGTGAGAACACATCATTGAAGTCGACTCCTTCTTTCTGAGTGAACCCCCTAGCAACCAGCCTCGCCTTAAAGCGCTTCGACATCACTCCTTCGATTCCTTCCTTGACCTTGAAAATCCACTTACAAATGACTAACCTTGCTTCTGCAGGTTTCTCAATCAGCTCCCAAGTGTTATTATCATGAAGAGATTTCATCTCGTCATCCATGGTGTTTCGCCATTCAGTCTTGTTTCGACTCCTTATAGCTTCCTTGTAATCTCTAGGTTCTTCGTCAAGTACCTCACTTGCAGAGATTAAGGCAAAAGCTATAAGATCTGCATAACCAAGTCTCTGAGGTAGCTTGATGACTCTTCTCAACCTATCTCTTGCCAGTAGGTAGTCATCGACAGTTTCCTCAGCCTCTTCAGCATCTTTCTCTTCGACTTCATCAAGGCTATGCACTTCAGCATCACTATGCTCCACCTTAACAGGCATCTCTACCTGTTCCAGCTCCTCTTCAGAGATTTCTGCAGTTCGACTTACATCACCAGTTTTCTTGAACGTCATTTCGACTTCATTGAAAACTACATCACGACTTGTGATACATCTTCTGTGACCTGGTTCTAGGCACCACAACCTATAACCCTTGACTCCCTCAGGATATCCAAGGAACATGCATCTCAGAGCTCTAGGTTCGACCTTGTCTTGCCTAATGTGAGCATAGGCTAAACATCCAAATACTCTCAGTTTGTCGAGATCTGGTGGATGACCCGACCAAACTTCTTCAGGTGTTTTCATTTCCAACGTAGTTGAGGGACATCTATTTATCAGATAAGCTGCTGTCGCAACAGCCTCTGCCCAAAACACCTTCTTCAATCCAGCACTAACCAACATACATCTAACCCTTTCAAGGGTTGTTCGATTGAATCTCTCAGCTAAGCCATTTTGTTGAGGAGTACCTGCTACAGTCTTATGCCTTGCAATCCCAGACTCAACACAGTAACTGTCGAACGCTTCGTTGCAAAATTCAAGGCCATTGTCGGTTCTCAACCTCTTAACCTTTTTGCCAGTTTGAGTTTCGACCAGAACCTTCCAACTTTTGAAATTCTCAAAAGTTTCATCCTTCGTCTTCTGAATGAATACCCATAGATTTCTGGAATAGTCATCAATGATGGATAGAAAATACCTTGCACCTGAGTGTGAAGGATTCCTTGCAGACCCCCAAAGATCAGCATGAATGTAATCAAGGGATCCATGTGTTCTTTGCTTGCCTTTGTTAAACTTCACCCTACAGGATTTACCAAATACACAAGATTCACAAAACTCCAGCTTTTCGACTTTGTCACCTCCTAGTAGGTTCTGCTTCCCCAATTCGACCAGGCCTCTTTCGCTGACATGGCCCAGTCTCATGTGCCATAAATTTGTCTTCGACATAGGTTTCGTGGATAAAACATTTGTCGAACCACTTACAACCTCAGCCTCAAGGGTATACAAGCCTTGGTTTTTGACGCCTCTCAAGACTTCCTTCGACCCTTTCATGACTTTCAGGATACCTTGCTCTCCTTTGAAAACATATCCCTTTCTGTCGAATTCACCAAGATAAATTAAATGCCTCTTAAGATCAGGTACATACCTAACCCCAGTCAATAGCTTTATTGACTCATCATGGAGCTTGAATCTAATAGATCCAATACCTGCAATCTTGCAAGCTTTATTATTCCCCAGCAGCACTGATCCACCATCTTGGTCGCGCAATTCTTCAAACACATTCTTGTTTGGAGTCATATGCCAAGTACATCCAGAATCCATAATCCACTCTTCGCAAGAGTTGCTGCTCGACACCACAAGGACGTCAGATGATTCATAACCATCTTGCATTATAGCTGCATTCCCATTGTCCTTACCTTCATGATTATTCAGGCGCTCAGGGCACACCTTTCTTGTGTGACCCTCCTTCTTACAGTGATAACATTTAATACTAGCATATCACCACCATAAGACTTTTGTTGAACCTTACCTTTCTTCTTGTCAAACCTACCATCTTTCTTTGACGATCTTCCTTTCACGGACAACCCTTCGCCAACTGATAAAGGTTTCTGCTCCTTTCTTTCGTTCAAATCCTTCGAATACAAGGCTGCTTGAACTTCGTCAAAGGTCAGGGACTCTCTTCCATACAAGAGGGTTTCTTTGAAGTGAGCATGCGATCTGGGCAAAGCACATAACATCAATAGTGCTTGATCTTCGTCATCGATCTTCACATCAATGTTTTCAAGATCAAGAATCAGCTTGTTGAACATATCCAACTACTCAGTCAAAGCTTTGTCTTCACTCATCTTGAATGAATACAGAGCTTGCTTCAGGTACAAACGATTTACCAACGATTTGGTCATGTACAAGCTTTCAAGCTTTACCCATAATCCTGATGCCGTCGTCTCTTTTGATACCTGCCGTAGAACCTTATCACCAAGGCTCAACAATATCGCGCTGTGTGCTTTCTCGATCATTGCCGTCTTTTCTCTTTCCGTCAACGCAGCATCCATGGCTGCCTGTCCCTTCAACGCTTCCAGGCAACCCTGCTGCACCAGTAGGGCTTTCATCTTCAAGCGCCACAGACCGAAATCGTTCACTCCGGTGAACTTTTCAATCTCATACTTTGTTGAAGACATCTTCTCCACGCTCACCGCACCAATTTGTTGTGAAAAATGATGTCTTTAAGCAAAGTATTAAACGATTTCTTGATAATCAAGAACCAAAACAAGGGTTAGGGTTTAACGGAAAACCAAGAAAGAAAACAAGAAGAAGAAGAAGGAACAACAAGGATTGCGCAAATATAAATTATGTTTACTATTCACTTTCTCATTAAAGTCACAAATGATTACAAGTGAATATCACAATTTGCCACACTCAACAAACTGAGTGTACTAGCCTATTTATAGACTAACTAGGTAACTTGCAGCCCAAGAAACCTAAACAATTGGATTCTTAACACAAGGCCCAATTCGACAGAATAACATTTCGACAATACATACATACTAGAACAGACTTCGACTACAGTATGTAACAAGAAGGCATCATCATGTGAACAAGCTTCGACTGCATGCTTGCCTCCTATCGAAATACATGAAAGCTTCTCCTTCGACACAACATGAGTTCGACACAAATCTCTCTCACACACACACATACACACACACACACACACACACACACATATATATAGGAAATGCTAACATACACCCAAAATTGGTGGACCCCACACAAAAATACACTACATCTATGTATATATATATATATATATGCCTGTATAACAAAATCCACCGTTGGATTGAAAACTATTATCATTTAAATCACGCCTATAAAATTTCACATCAATCAAAAATCATTTGATATGTTAAAGAGACTGATAAAAATTAACGACTTTCATTAAGTTTTGCAAGACGTTCGTTTTTATGTATCTTGTAGACATGTTAAATGATTTTGGATTGATATTAAATTTTATAGACATGATCTATATGATAATAGCTTTCAATCTAACGGTGGATTTTATTATACGAATATAGGGTGAAGAGTTATCAGAGGTGTCATGTTACTAAGTTTGACACCTTGATGTCATTTGATCTTGACCCTATATATATATATATATATATATATATATATATATATATATATATATATATATATATATAAGTTTTTTTAACTTACGCCTAATCATAGCATTTGAATTGAATCTAATCTAATGGTTAATTAAATAAAAATGTAAATTAACCTTTAATTAAAAATAAATCTAATATAATAGTTAATTAAGTAAAAAAACAAATTAACCTTCAATAAAAAATGACTTCTTTACCTATTATGATTGGAAGATGCTGGCTTTGTACTCAATAGTAGATGTTGTCTCATACACTTTTGTGGTTTTCCGAAAGTATATTAAGAGACATCGTAGTATGTGGTATGAACTCTAATATTCACATGAATTTGAATGGTCTTAGAAATATTTTTATGGCTATTGTATATAGCAGTTTTACAAGCAAGGACATCATATCCTCTGAAGTCCAACATATTTTAGCGAGTGTCCTTTTAAATAAAATGGTCGGGGATATAAAAGTAAAATTTGACATGACTACATGATAAAAGCAAGTTTTTGGGTGTCTAAAAGCAATATCTGATCAAGATTTTCTCCTAGCTATTTCTGTTGATGATTTAGGCAAAAATATGCCACCATTAGAGTATCATATTATCCTTCGCTACCGCCTCATGATTTCATTGTTTTCTATTGATAAGGTTTACCTTGTTTGTCACAATGCCTGGCCGAATACCTTAAAGGAGCACACAACTCATGGTAAGAAGTTTTCAGACCTCAAATATGGACAATACCTTGTTAGGGGTTCATCTTTGATATATTTAGGTTGACGAGAATATCCATAAAGAAACATACATTGATGAATTTCTTGATCGATCTATAGGAGGGAAAATCGACACTTAGGTTAACAAATATTTTGTTGAATCGATGGTTATGAGAAAAACATGTATGCGTGAATTTGACTGAGGTTTCACACTTGTGGGATTGAGAACTTATAGTTTCACTATAGGATAAGCAACCCCTATAGTTGCTTCCAATAAAGTGACCAAACATGAAAAAATGGGATCTGATAGTCAACATACATTTATACTTGTGAGATTTTGGGTCGAACTCTAGCTCTGTCGAGGAATAGTTTTCATGTGTTTCGACAGGAGACGAGCATGAAGTTGAAGCTGAGTCACATGCTGATGTCAAAAGGTTGCATATTGTAGTCGAAGCTAGTTCTAGTATGTAATGTCGAAATATATTGTTGACTTATCATGTCAAATTAGGCCTTGTGTTAAGGATCCAATTGTTTAGTTAGCTTGTAATGTGAGTTAGCTAGTTAGTCTATAAATAGGCTAGATCGCTCAGGTTGTTGAGTGAGGTCAATTGTGATATTCATTTGTAATCATTTGTAAACCCTTATGAGAAAGTGAATAGTAAATAATTTGCTATAATCCTTCTTCTTCTTTCTTATTTATCCTTTCTTCTTTCTCTCTTTGTTCAAACCGTTTTCATTGTTCACCCAAGAACTCCATATCTCAATCTTTATTAGTTGAAAGGTATCGTTTGTGATCACAACAAACTGGTGCGGTGAGCGTGGAGAAGATGCCGTCAACAAAGTTTGAAATTGAGAAGTTCACCAGAGTTAATGACTTCGGTTTATGGTTAATAACGCGAAATTATATCGTTAAATCGACTCGACTTACATGAATTTTACTTACGATTTCTCTATTTTAATTAATTTTATTTACTGATTTATATGTGGATTTTATGTTTGTAGGCCATGTGGGATTTAATTACAAAATAATGAAAAGAAGAAGAAAAATGGAAGAAGGAAAGAAAATGGGAGGAAGGAAAATGAAAGAAAAAAAAAGAAAAAAAAATAAACAAGGTGGGGCCCACCACAAGCCAAAGGTGGTGTCCGCCACTTAGGAAGTGAAGAGAAAGTATGGCGGGGGCCACACTAAAAAGAAGAAAAAGACGTGGCGAGTGCCATGCATGCATGCACTACCGGTTTCCTCCAATTTTTCCTCCAACCTCCCTATATTTTCTCCATCACTTCTTCATCCAACCGAGTCTTCCGGAACTAACGCAAACATTTCTCACGAAGCACAACTGAGTATAAAAGCTAGTAGACGGTTTCAGAAAATGCTATTCTCCTCTCTCTCTGCTTCGCACTCTTTGTTTCCTTTGTTTTTGCCCAGATTTTTATTGTTTAAGCTTTTGAGCACTTTCGTTTCTTTTACTAAAAAATAGTGATAGTTTCCACATTGGGGAGCTATTGCACCTTAGTTAGAATTTCAGTATTGTATATTTTCTGCTAATTGTAATCGGATCGGGAACTCGAAGCTTGCCTTCATCGTTCTAATTCAAGTTTATTAAAGTTCCAGGTTTTCTATTTTATTGTCAATTATTGTTATTGCCGCCTTAATTACTTGTGAAAGCATGTTTATGATTATGATTTATATTTGTATGTGCATGTTTGTTTCGAAATCCATGTCCGGCTAAACCGTTTATATCGGTATGTAAATAAGTCGATCGGAATGGGATTCGATAAGCCTTGGCTAACCATTAACAATTTATTTTTCTGGTTTCAATTTCTTAAATTAAATGAACTTTTGTTACTAGAGTAAAAAAGTAACGAAGGTTACGATCAATACAACGAGAGTTTGAGGTTTTAACCGGATAGCTGAAGTTGGACATTAATTTTAAACACAGCGAGAGCACTTTAAAATCAATTAGGACTTGTTAGTATTCAAAAAGTACTTTTAAATTCAAATGGTTTAGCGAGAGCAAACATTCTGATTTAGGAGTATAGTCAGAGTCAATAAACACGAGAGTGTGAGGTAAAGACTTTTAAATTGATATTTTCTACTGAAGAATATTTTGACTTATTTATACGCTGACGATTTATTGAATCCCCGATGATTGACAAGTTACATACCGATATTCCATTATATTTTATTTGAATCTAAATTCTAGTTTACCATTAGTTTCCCGTTTGCACCTTAACCTATAAAATCATCAGCATTAGCTAAACATAATAACAATCCGATAGCATTTGTTTGATTATCAGTCCCTGTGGGTTCGATATCTTTTAAAACTACGCGATTAAACTGTGCACTTGCAGTTAGTAACCCCGATAGACTCATAAAGTCGCGATCAATGGTGTTTGAAGATGCGAGCTCTTCTTTTTCAATAGGGTTTGCTAGAAGCGTTAAAGGGAGGAGATGCCATGGATACTGCATTGACGGAGAAGGAAAAGACAACGATGATCGAGAAAGCCCACATCACAATAGTTCTGAGTCATGGTGATAAAGTTCTCAGGCAGGTTTTGAAGGAGACGACGACAGCAGGTGTTTGGCTGAAACTCGAAGGATTATATATGACAAAATCCATGGTGAATCGTTTGTACTTGAAGCAAGCTATGTATTCATTCAAGATGACTAAAGATAAAGCATTGACAGAGCAGCTGGATGTGTTCACAAAGCTGATTCTTGATCTTGAAAATATTGATGTTACCATCAATGATGAAGATCAAGCGTTGTTATTGTTGTGTTCTTTACCTAAGTACCATGCTCACTTAAAAGAAACCCTATTGTATGGAAGAGAGTCCCTGACCTTTGAAGAAGTTCAAGCAGCCTTGTATTCAAAGGATTTGAACAAAAGAAAGGAGCAGGAACCATCATGATCAGTTGGTGAAGGGTTGTCCGTGAAAGGGAAATCCTTGAAGAAAGATGGTAGATTTAAGAAGAAGAAAGGTAAAACTTAGCAGGAGTCTTATGGTGGTGATATTTTGGGATTAAGTGTTATCACTATAAGAAGGAGGGTCACACAAGAAACATGTGCCCTGAGCGCCTGAATAATCATGGAGGTAAGGACAATGACAATGCAACTATTGTGCAAGATGATTATGAATCATCTGATGTCCTTGTGGTGTTGAGAAGCAACTCTTGCAAAGAGTGGATTATGGATTCTGGATGTACTTGGAATATGACCCCAAACAAGAATGTGTTTGAAGAATTATGTGATCAAGAAGGGGGATCAGTGTTGTTGGGAAACAATAAAGCGTGCAAGATTGCAGGTATTGGATCTGTGAGATTCAAGCTCCATGATGAGTCAATAAGGCTATTGACTGGGGTTAGGTATATACCCGACCTTAAGAGGAATTTAAAATCTCTTGGTGAATTCGACAAGAAAGGATATATCTTCAAAGGAGAGTAAGGTATCTTGAAAGTCATGAAGGGGTCGAAGGAAGTCTTGAGAGGCGTGAAGAAACAAGGCTTGTATACCATTGAGGCTGAGGTTGTAAGTGGTTCAACAGATTTTGCATCAATGAAACCAGTGTCGAAGACAAAATTATGGTACATGAGATTGGGCCATGTCAGTGAAAGAGTTCTGGTCGAATTGGGGAAACAGAACCTGCTTGGTGACAAAGTCGAGAAGTTAGTGTTTTGTGAACCTTGTGTATTTGGAAAATCCTGTAGGGCGAAGTTTAATAAAGGTAAACAATGAACACATGGATCCCTTGATTACATCCATGCTGATCTTTGGGGGCCTGCAAGGAATCCTTCACATGCAGGTGCAAGGTATTTTCTATCCATGGTTGATGAATATTCCAGAAAATTATGGGTATTCATTCAGAAGACTAAGGATGAAACTTTTGATAATTTCAAAAGTTGAAAGGTTCTGGTCGAAACTCAAACTGGCAGAAAGATTAAGAGGTTGAGAACCGACAATGGCCTTGAGTTCTGCAACGAAGCTTTCGACAGTTACTGTGTCGAGTCTGGGATTGCAAGGCATACGACTGTAGCAGGTACCCCTCAACAAAATGGCTTACCTGAGAGATTCAATCGAACAATCCTTGAAAGGGTTAGATGCATGTTGGTTAGTGATAAATTAAAGAAGGTGTTTTGGGCAGAGGCTGTTTCGACAGCAGCTTATCTGATAAATAGATGCCCCTCGACTGCCTTGGGAATGAAGACACCTGAAAAAGTTTGGTCGGGTCAACCACCAGTTCTTGACAAATTGAGAGTATTTGGCTGTTTGGCTTATGCTCATGTTAGGCAAGACAAGGTCGAACCTAGAGCTCTGAGATGCACGTTCCTTGGATATCCTGAGGGAGCCAAGGATTATAGGCTGTGGTGCCTAAAACCAGGTCATAGAAGATGTATCACAAGTCATGATGTAGTTTTCAATGAAGTCGAGACGACGTTCAAGAAAACTGGTGATGCTGGTCAAAGTAGAGAAATCTTTGCAAAGGAGATGGAATAGGTAGAGATTCCTATTGAGGTGGAGCATATTGATGTTGAAGTGCATAACCCATATGAAGTCGAAGAAGAAGAGCAAGATGTTGAAGAGATTGAGGAAACTGTCGATGACTACCTACTGGCAAGAGATGGGTTGAGAATAGTCATCAAGCCACCTTAGAGACTTGGTTAAGCAGATCTTATAGCTTTTTCCTTAATCTCTGCAAGTGAAGTACTTGAGGAAGAACCTAGAGATTACAAGAAAGCTATGAGGAGAAGAAATCAGACTGAATGGTGAAATGCTATGGATGACAAGATGAAATTTCTTCATGATAATAACACTTGGGAGCTGATTGAGAAACCTACAGTTGCAAGGTTAGTCAGTTGTAAGTAGATTTTCAAGGTCAAGGAAGGAATCGAAGGAGTGATGTTGATGCACTTTTAGGCAAGGTTGGTTACTAGGGGGCTCACTCAAAAAGAAGGTGTCGACTTCAACGATGTGTTCTCACCTATTTTAAAGCATAGATCCATTAGAATGTTGTTAGCCATGGTGGCAAAGGGTTATTATTATTGTGTTCTTTACCTAAGTCCCATGCTCACTTCAAAGAAACCATATTGTTTGGAAGAGAGTCCTTGACCTTTGAAGAAGTTCAAGTAGCCTTGTATTTAAAGGATTTGAACGAAAGAAAGGAGCAGGAACCATCATGATTAGTTGGCAAAGGGTTGTCCGTGAAATGGAAATCCTTGAAGAAAGATGGTAGATTTAAGAAGAAGAAAGGTAAAACTTAGCAGGAGTCTTATGGTAGTGATATTTTTGGGATTAAGTGATATCACTGTAAGAAGGAGGGTCACACAAGAAACATGTTCCCTGAGCGCCTGAATAATCATGGAGGTAAGGACAATGACAATGCAACTATTGTGCAAGATGATTATGAATCATCTGATGTCCTTGTGGCGTCGTGAAGAAACTCTTGTAAAGGGTGGATTATGGATTCTGGATGTACTTGGAATATGACTCCAAACAAGAATGCGTTTGAAGAATTATGTGATCAAGAAGGGGGATCAGTGTTGTTGGGAAACAATAAAGTGTGCAAGATTGCAGGTATTGGATCTGTGAGATTCAAGCTCCATGATGAGTCAATAAGGCTATTGACTGGGGTTAGGTATATACCCGACCTTAAGAGGAATTTAAAATCTCTTGGTGAATTCAACAAGAAAGGATATATCTTCAAAGGAGAATACTGTTTATAACTAAGGCAACAAATTCCCTAATTTGCCGGTAGTATGCCAAGTACTCGCTCAAAAGGCGAAGACCTAACGCAACTGACAGACGAACCTGTGCGTCTTCTTAGCGTAAGACAATGAATTAGAGAAAACTGTTTAGAACACCAAATTCCTTTTCCTGACTCAGAATCTGAATCTAAACGTGAAACTGAACCAGACATGGCCGAAGGACCCCAGAACCGTCCTCTTAAATACTATGCCATTCCTTCGCAGGCTGAAACACGTAACAACATTGCTGCCCCTGCCATCGAGGCAAACAACTTTGAGCTAAAACCTTTGTTATTGTCAGCTGTACAACAGAACCAATTTTCTGGTGGTCCCACGGAGGACCCGAAGTTACATTTGTCAGTGTTCTTGCAATATGCGGACACAGTGAAAGCAAATGGTGTCAGCCCCAAAGCAATAAGACTACGTCTTTTCCTTTTCTCATTAAGTGATAGAGCTAGAGCTTGGCTCCATTCTCTACCATCCAACTCTGTCACTACGTGGGATAAGTTGAAGAAGGTATTCTTAGCACGATATTTCCCACCAAGCAAGACGGCTATGCTAAGAGCCCAAATTAATGGATTCAAAGAAAAGGACAACGAATCTCTTTTCGAAGCATGGGAAAGATACAAGGACATGAAGAGGCATTGTCCATATCACGGTCTAGAAGAATGGTTGATCATCCATACCTTTTACAATGGTCTCTTGTATAACACAAGAATGACAATAGACGCTACCGCGGGTGGTGTACTAATGGATAAACCCTATGCTAAGGCTCATGCACTTATAGAAAGTATGGCTCAAAATCACTATCAGTGGGGAAGTGAAAGAACCTCCGTAGAGAAACCTCCAACGAAAGGCGGTATGTACGAGATAAGTGGCCTTGACCAAGTCAATGCTAAGGTATATTCTCTTACTCAAAAGGTTGAAAGTTTGACCCTGACACCTACAGCCACCGTGGCTGTCGTAGCTCCAAATTGCGAGTTATGCGGAGTTCCTGGGCATGCTGCCCCTGAATGTCAAATTTTAGCAGGAGTTTCCACGGACCAAGTGAATTATGCTCAAGGAAACCCTTACTCAAACACCTACAACCCAGGTTGGAAAAACCATCCGAACCTTTCGTACAAAAACAACAACGCTTTGTATGCGCCTGGACAAACACCTGTTGTACCACCGGGTTATCAAAAGGCTGTCGTAGCTGCTCCTAATGTTCCTAGAAAGTCAAACCTTGAAATCATGATGGAGAACTTCATTGCTGCACAAGCTCAACAAAACAAGGAGTTCCTTAACCAAAATGTTCACACTAGTGAGTAAATTAAACAATTAGCCAAAAAGGTTGACGCTTAATCCACTCACAACAAAATGTTAGAAACACAAATCTCACAAGTGGCTCAACAACAAGCAGTTACCGCTGCCCCAGCTGGTAATTTTCCAGGACAACCTCAACCTAATCTGAAGGGGCATGCAAATGCTATAACACTTTGGAGTGGAACAGAACTAGAAGGACCAACTGACCCAAGGATAAAAAATCCAGCCATGTATCAAAAGCCTAGTAAGGAGTCTGAAAAGGAAGATGAACCAAAGGAAAACGAAAATGAAGATGATGGCAAAGAGGCCGAAGAAAAGAAGAACCATATGTGCCTCCGCCACCTTATAAACCACCTATTCTGTATCCTCAAAGATTCGCTAAATCTAAAAACATAGGGCAATTTAAGAAATTCGTTGAACTTCTGAAACAATTGAATGTTACAATACCTTTTACAGAAGCAATCACGCAAATGCCCTCCTATGCTAAGTTCTTAAAAGAAATTCTATCTAATAAGAAAAAGCTCGAGGATACTGAAACCGTTATGCTTACTGCAGATTGTAGCACTATAATCCAAAACAATATGCTTCCTAAGCTAAAAGACCCTGGTAGTTTCTCTATACCATGTGTGATTGGAAAGTTTGTCATAGACAAAGCCCTGTGCGACTTAGGAGCCAGCATTAGCTTAATGCCCTTATCTATTTGTAAAAGGCTCAACATGGGAGAATTGAGACCAACAAAAATGTCTGTACAACTAGCTGATCGTTCTGTGAAATTTCCTTTAGGTATGCTAGAAAACGTTCCACTACGTATAGGACAATTCTATATTCCTACAGATTTCATAATTATGGACATTAAGGAGGATTCCAACATCCCTATCATTTTAGGAAGACCATTCCTAGCCACAACAGGAGCCATCATAGATGTGAAAAAAGGAAAATTAACTTTTGAGGTTGGCGAGGAAAAGGTAGAATTTATCCTCTCACAATTCTTCAAAGCACCTACTATAGAGGATTCGTGTTGTTTCTTAGATGTTATCGATGAATGCGTTAAAGAAATGGAGAAACAACAAAATACGTATTCTGAAGTGCTGGAAATTCCAATGCCACAAATTTTTGAAGACGATAATTGGCGTGGTAAATACCAAGATAATAATCTAAATGAATGTCTCACACTCACTCCTGACCCTATGCCTTGCCCAAAGAAACCAGCTGTAGAACTGAAAACACTACCCCAAAGATCTAAGGTATGAATTCCTAGATGCAGAACTCGAACGACCAATTATAGTCAACGTAGATTTAGGACAAATAGAAACTGAAAAATTATTACATGTCCTGAGAAAATACCCAACTGCTTTAGGCTATAATATCTCAGATTTAAAAGGAATAAGTCCCTCTATCTGTATGCATCACATCATGCTTGAGGAAGACTGTAAAACCTCCAGAGAACATCAAAGGAGAATCAATCCCATTCTGAGTGATGTCGTTAAGAGAGAAGTGAAGAAGTTGTTAGAAGCAGAAATCATATACCCAATATCCCATAGTGAATGGGTTAGCCCAGTTCATGTTGTACCCAAGAATGGAGGTGTTACAATTATCAATAATGAAAAAGGCGAATCCATAGCACAACATACTCAAATCGGATGGAGAATGTGTATCGACTATAGGAAACTAAATAAAGCCACTCGTAAAGATCATTTCCCTTTACCCTTCATAGATCAAATGCTTGAACGCCTGACTAAACACTCCCATTTTTGCTATTTAGACGGATATTCAGGATTCTTCCAAATTCCTATCCATCCTGATGATCAAGAAAAGACTACTTTCACATGTCCCTATGGTACCTTTGCCTACCGGCGGATGCCGCTCGGATTATGCAACGCACCTGCAACATTCCAGAGATGCATGATGTCCATCTTCTCTGATTTCTTAGATGGTATAATGGAAGTCTTTATGGACGATTTCTCTGTCTGTGGGTAAAGTTTTAAACGATGTCTATCGAACCTCGAAATGGTGCTTGAACGATGCGTAAGTGTCAACATGGCGCTCAATTGGGAAAAATTCCATTTCATGATCCGACAAGGAATTGTACTTGGACATATAGTATCCAATAAGGGGATTGAAGTCGATAAGGCAAGAATCAAAGTTATGGAAAATCTCCAACCGCCGAAAACCGTTAGAGAAATAAGAAGCTTTCTAGGACACGCCGGTTTTTATCGCGTTTCATTAAAGATTTCTCTAAGATAACCAAGCCTCTAACTGAGCTATTGATGAAAGACGCTAAATTCGTCTTTGATGACAAATGCTTAGACGCATTTCGAACACTTAAGCAAGCATTACTATCAGCGCCCATTATGCAACCCCTAGATTGGAATGAACCATTCGAGATTATGTGCGACGCGAGTGATTACGCTGTAGGTGCACTCTTAGGACAAAGAAAGGATAAAAAGCTTCATGCAATTTACTACGCTAGTAGAACCTTGGATCATGCATAAATGAACTACGCTACCACAGAAAAAGAACTTTTGGCCGTCGTGTTCGCTTTGGATAAATTTTGTTCCTACCTAGTAGGAGCAAAAATAATTATCTATACCGATCACGCCGCAATTAGGTACCTATTAAGTAAAAAAGACGCCAAACCAAGGCTTCTGAGGTGGATTCTGCTCCTACAAGAATTTGACTTGGAAATCAAAGACAAGAAGGGCAATGAAAATGTAGTAGCTGATCACCTGTCAAGAATGGAAAACATCCAACCTGACCAATTACCTATTAATGACGATTTCCCTTATGAAAGACTCTTAGCCCAGCTGGAGAGTAATAAAATTGAACAATCTCTGATTTATAATGATGCAGAAACCAATGAATTTGTAGAAGCTATTTATACTAAGACCACACTGCCGTGGTATGCTGATTTTGTTAACTATCTAGCAGCTAGAGTACTACAAACAAAAGAAGAAATTCTTCCATGACCTTAAACACTATTATTGGGACGAACCACTGCTCTTCAAGAGGGGCGCTGATGGTATTTTTCGTCGTTGTGTACCCGAAGATGAAGTAGAAGATATAATTTCTCACTGTCATTCCGCTCCTTATGGTGGGCATGCGAGCACTTCTAAGACTTGTGCTAAGATCTTGCAAGCTGGCCTCCTTTGGCCTACTCTATGGAAACACGTCCATATCGCAGTTATAAATTGCGACCGGTGTCAACGCACTGGCAACATCTCTAGACGTGATGAAATGCCTCAAAAGGGAATTTTAGAAGTAGAGGTCTTTGACGTGTGGGGAATAGACTTCATGGGACCATTTCCGTCCTCTTTTGGTAACAAATATATACTCGTTGCAGTTGATTATGTTTCAAAATGGATCGAGGTTGTAGTCGCCCCAACAAACGACGCACGAGTAGTGAATAAGCTCTTTAAGAATATAATTTTTCCTAGATTCGGTGTTCCGAGACTGGTAATCAGTGATGGAGGTTCCCACTTTATCTCAAAAATCTTTGAGAAACTTCTATCAAAATATGGAGTCAAACACCGTGTAGAGACACCTTACCACCCCCAAACGAGTGGGCAAGTAGAGGTCTCAAATAGAGAAATTAAACAGATCTTAGAAAAGACCGTTGCCACCTCTAGGAAAGATTGGTCTTCGAAACTGCACGAAGCTTTGTGGGCTTATAAGACATCATATAAAACTCCCATAGGAACCACGCCATTTAAGCTAGTTTATGGCAAATCTTGTCACGTGCCGGTAGAAATAGAACATAAGTCCTATTGGGCTATCAAAACCATTAATTTAAATTATACCGCTGCGGGAGAAAAGAGAATTCTAGATTTGCATGAACTAGAAGAACTTAGATTAGACGCTTACGAGAATGCCCGAATATACAAAGAGAGAACAAAAAATGGCATGACAAACGTATAGCAAGGAAAGAATTTAATGTAGGAGACATTGTGCTTTTGTTTAATTCTAGACTTAGATTCTTCCCAGGCAAACTTCGTTCTAGGTGGTCTGGTCCCTTTGAGGTAACTAAAGTCCTGTTAAGCGGTGCAGTTGAAATAAAAGGTAGATCTAGTGAACCGTTTATCGTAAATGGGCAACGTCTGAAACATTATCATTGCATAGACAATAGAGATTTTTCGACTGGTCTAAAACAGGCAAAAATGCCTGCAATGCCCTTAAGTTGATATTTCTGATAAACTGTGTCGAGCTCCCGACATTAAATGAAGCATTGCGTGGGAGGCAACCCATGAAATTTCTTTTGTTTATTACTTCGTTTTTCTTTATTTTTATCATTTATTTTATTTTCAATTATTTATTTATTTATTTATTTATTTTATTTTATTTTTATCAGAATTTACTTCACTAACAAATGTGGTATTTTCAATTATTTTAAAAATCAGTGCTGATTGTGTTACTTTATGTTTCCAGGACTCTATCTTTACCTACGTTCTTCCTTCTCCACTGATTTCATTCTTCCTACTAACTTTAAAGATGGATAATGAAGATACCATGGTTGTGCTCTTCAAGAACGCTGCCCAATGGCACCGTTACGAGGCTCTTTCTCTTAGACCTATGGCTTTAACCAAATTCGTCCATGGACCTACCATGACTACTCTAGGCATAGGTGACAGCATAGATTTTATGTTTAACCAAATAGGTTGGGAGGATTTTACTAGGAAGAAGCACTCGACTTACCATAGGTTAACTCTTGAATTTTTGAGCTTACTCGCCTATGACCCTAATTATGGCATGGGATTTAATAAGGGTAGGATAACCTTCAGGCTGTTTGGATACACTTGTCGTTTCAATAACCGAGAAATTGCGAAACTGTTGGGTTTCCGCAATGGCCCTGGCGTTTTCTCTATGGCACAAGAAGATTTACTTATGGAAAATGAACTTAACTTTTTCTGGGGTAGTATTTCGGGACAACCACATCATGACCCGCACCCTATGGTGTCCACTGATAT
Source organism: Lathyrus tuberosus (assembly GCA_022829125.1). Lineage (NCBI taxonomy): Eukaryota > Viridiplantae > Streptophyta > Magnoliopsida > Fabales > Fabaceae > Lathyrus > Lathyrus tuberosus. The sequence continues at coordinate 3,755,028 of JALAZF010000523.1, read as the reverse complement.
TCATAATCTGGCCATCAGATATTTCCATATGATCTTAGCCTTTACCCTTTTTTGGAAAATCTGATAATGATACCCTAGTGTCCAGAGATGAGCTCTTTATTATGTTTTGTGTGTTTCAATCTCGACCTGTTAATGGGGCTACCTTTATGCTTGACAACCTCCGTAGGATTGCTCAAGCTGATCATGGTCCCATTCTAATAGGTGGCCTAGTGACCAAAATTGCTGAAGCCATGGGATTTAGGACACGTCTCTCTCGAGTAAACCCTTTAGGAGGATATAGGCCCATGAACATCACCTTCTGTTTCAACAGAGGATTAATAGGAAACCTTGGACCACACCATTTCCAGCTACTGATTAATAATGAGGTTGTACCCCACTTTACATTGCTTGACCACGAACGGACTAGTGTGCACAACCGCCATAACTGGCTGTATGATTTGGACGGACCACAATTTGAGAAAGAACTTGATGACCATGTCTCCGATATTGAAATAGACCCCGAAACACCTCCACATTACCATGCTTTTCCAGACTACCCTATTAATGATGCTAATACCATTCCTCCTGCAAACAACCATACCACATTGGAAGCCTTTCATACCGAACTCAATGGCATGCGAGACAACTATCCGTCTTGATGTCATTGTTTTAAAGGACATTGCCGTCGTGCAACTCGATCATCTGAACCAAGCACTGGAGTCTCTGAGACACAATATTGACTGATTTTATTCTCTAACATTTACCGCATTTTCCTTTAATTTTAATTTTAATTTTTCACTGTTATTTTTGGATATAAATTGAACCTACTGTAATACCCCAAAATTTGCCCTCTCTTTTCTTCATATCTTTTAGCATGAGCTTTCATTGCATTGCATTGCATTCAAGCATAGAAAAATAAAACATCAAGCATTTAGCATTGCATCTTGCATAAGGGCATTCGATAAGGTGATTCTCTAAGGTGTTGATCAGCTAAAGAAGAAGACCAAGTGTTTCTCACAAGCCTCAAGGATCTCTTACATCATGTATCATCTCCATTTGATCTCACAAGTCATTGAAAGAAGGGAATTCATCAAGAAGATTGGACAGTGCATAATTTTCTACACAAGGTAGTCCAAAGTTGGGATCTAAACCTCAAATGGGCAAGCTCTTTGAGTTTTTATCATCTCCAAAGGGCATATCTCATCATTGTTTGAGAGGATACACATCATATTCAGAGGAATTTGGATTTGGAGGATATGCTTTTTCCTCCTAACCAGAGGGTGCTAAAATTAGGGTTTGACCTAAAATCAGTTTATTTATGATTTTTGGGGCAAGACTTGATCTCATGGTATTCCTTATGTTCTTAAGTGTTCATGGATGGAATCTTGGTCATTGGTTCTTTTGGGAAGATGTTCAATGGATCAGTTACTTGTGAAATAAGCAAAAGTCAACAGTTCAAAAGGAGAAAGTCAACTGTGGAATTTTGAGGTTCTTTTCATGGTTTTCAAGGTCTCATACCCTCATATGGTCTTCAATTGGCAAGATTCATGTCATTCATCAAGAATCAAGAGTTTGTGCAAAAGTTACTAAATTTGGAAAATGACCTATAATGAGAACTTTCCATTTTTGGCAATTTTTCCACCACATTCAACTTGACTTTTCATCATCAAGGAAGCTCCAAATGAATTTTCTCTAACATGAAAGTTGAAGATCTTTCTCTCCCATTTCCAAAAAGTACTTGAACATCTCCATATCATTTGTGGAACTCTAGTTATGGTTAAAAGATGGCAAGGTGCATTTTGAGGTTTTCCATATATCACTTTTTTCCACCTTTGGCATTTTGGCACAAATGGACTTGTAATTGGTTTTATTGGTTCATGTCACATTGCAACATCAAAGTACATTTCATTTGGCACAAGTTTGGCTTTTGAATCAAGTTATTTCATGCCATATTTCTCATTATTTTCACAAAGTTCAAAATTGCAAATGGCTCAAAAACTTACCAACCAAGTCATTGCAAAGCCCAAGTACAATTCAGGTGTGGTTAGCAAGTGGAATGCAAGGGAATCATGCTGATTTCATTGAGTTTACACGTGTGGTTTGGTGGCTTAAACACAAAGTGCAAAATTGCAAATTCATCCAAATCCCACTAATCAAAGGATTAATCACTTGCTAATCATAACCAGGGAACTAATGGAGAGTATATAAGCTAACTCATGCCTCCAAAACTAGGTCATGCATTCATTTTGGCTAAGAATCCATTTTTCACTCCTCACTTTCTCATTTTCGATTCTCCCTCTCCACAAGGTTTTCTTGAGAAATTCTTTCATATTCTTGATCAGTTAAGAGAGTAGAACAAGAATCAACTGTCATTTTGAGCTGAGAGCAAGGTTTTCACCAAGTTCAATTCAAGAGGATCCAAGTTCAAAACCCAAGATCCAGACCATATTCAAGCTCTAATTGCATTTATTTTGCAATTAGAGGTTCCTAAGGCTAGATCTGCAGCTTATCTCTGGTTTTCTAGGAGTATTTTAAGCTCTTCAAGATCTCAGGTTGGTGAACTTTTCATGCTCTTAGAACTTGAATTTTAAGTGTGCATAATGATCTATGAGGTTCACTGAGCATGATGATGTGTTTTGTTTGAATTTTGGACGTGTAGATTGTGTGTATTTTGAGTTTAAAGTTTTGGATCTAAACTTTATTTCCTTTGATTTGCTTTGTATGTTGAGTGTTTGTTGAAATGAGTTAGATATTTGTGATCCTCATGATTTTCTGATCAATTTGGTATACCTATGAGCAATTTCTGGAGGTTTTCACGTTGCAGCTCACCGGAGAGGGTGACCGGAGCCCTAGCTCCGGCGACTGGTTGTGTTTCAGTCCGGCGAAGGGTTTAAATGAAGAAGATGCAATCATGGCCGTCCGTTAGCTTGATCCATTGGTCCACAGCTTGCCACATTTTTTTTATTTCGGATTTTAATTTAATGTTTGCGTGTTTGTTACCCCATGCGTGTTATCATGTGCTGCAGATCTAGACCTCTCATCTTGTTTACTTTTTGAATTGATTGACTGAAGCCATGCGTTTGATTAATCATGTGGATGAGATTTATCCAACGCATTAAAAATGCATGTGAGGCTCACGTGTGTTTTTTTTAATCTCTGTGTAATTGTGTGTGTGCATGCTTACTTGATTATGGTGTGCATGTTGATCTGGTCCATTGATCTTGGTTACTATGTTGATTTCATTGACTGATGGTACACGTTGGATTAATTGTGTGGTCTTGATTAAATCTGAATGTTTAACTGAATTCCATGGAATTATTTGACTTCGCTAGTGGACCTTTGGCTTGGGCTATGTTATTCCCACCCCCAGTCTGAGCCCACTTTTATTTTCCAACGTGTTTTCTTGCTGTATGCACCCCTTCCAAGTTTATTTCTTTTTTTATTTTCTTAATTGTTGTTTTGCATTTTAATTTTCTAAAATCATTTTAATGCATCCAAAAATCATAAAAAAATTCATGAAGCTTCTTTTTAGTTTTATAAAATTTTGACAAATTTTATTTTCTTATTTTATATTATTTTGGTGTCTTAATTAATTGTTTAATTTTTTTTTCTTTTTGATTTGTTTCATATGTGCATACTTTGCATTGTAGAATTTATTTCTCTTCATCTATAAAACATTTTCAATCCATCATTTTTGCATTTGTTAGATGACATATTGAAGTGCATAAAAACATTTTTGTTTCATTTTTAAAACTTTTTCATATTGCATCTTAGTCCCTCTCTTTTTGCATATTGAATCATGTTTCTCACTAGATCTTTTCTTAATGGTTTGAGTTGCTTAACTTGTGAATTTTTGTAAAATCTTTTAGCATGTGATTGTCTTCTGACCTAGATCATTTGAGTTTAAATTTCACAATTGTTGAATGTCATATGATGCATATTTGCTTATTTGTGCTTAAGTGACTTATGCATGATCATCTCTTGACATCTCTTTACACAAGTTGATTTGCCATGCTTAATTGATTGAGTTCCTTTGTGATTCTTTGAATGAGCTTTTGATATGATGTTTACCCCTGGTTGAGGTCCTTTTAGACTAATTTTTGCACTTTTTGGATCATGTTTGAATCATGTTTGAGTATGCTTAAGTGTTGGAACTTTGTCCTCTTTTTGTAGTTTACTTTGGTGCATGTTTTGAAAGTGTTGATTGATGTTTGGACTTGTATGACTTGAGTTTGGTTTTGATATGATATTGATGCATATGCTATTGCCTCTTGAGTTCTATACTTGGTTTTCATGTTACTTGAGCATAATTGAATGCATTTGGTTTGAATTGTATGATGAATATCATTACCTTTCCTTGTGAACTTCTTTGGATCATAATGCTTCATGTTTTGAATCACTTTTGCACACATGAATTATTGATGATAATATGATTTTGGTTCTGACTTGTCTTCATCTTCATCTTACCTTTCTCATTTCATTTTGATATGAAGTCCATGGATGCTTAATTGTGCATTTCATACAAGTATGCTTGCATTCTTTCATGTTTATCTTTGCATGCTTAATTGAATTGTTTTGCATTGATCTTTGAAACATGATTGTTGATTTGAGTTGGACATTTATGATATGATGTGCTTGCTGCCATTTATTATATCTCGTCTCTCTTCTTCTTCTTCTCTTTTCTTCTCTTTCACTCTTTCTCATCCCATGAATCTCAAGACTTGTTCAAGTCTTGGATTCTTTCCCTTTAGAGCTACCTAGTCCAACTTAATTTTTGATTAAGCTTGGAGTAGGATTAGCATTAGGTTTTAGGTAGTCTTTTCTCCTAAATCTCACTAACCATAGGACATCCATGCATGATAACATTAGGACTCTTAGTTTCCCTTTAGAGTTTCCTTCGGGTTTTCTCTCTTCTCATCTCAAAATAATAGTAAAAGACACTTAATAAAGGTTAACGTGTATTGCGCTTGAGCCTTCTATGTGGGAAGTGGGGAACGGGGGGCTTCCTCTCATTCTTCTAGGATACCTAGTGTACGTCCTGTTGGGGACGATGCGCGAAGTATTCGTTCCTGTATTTAAGAATTTGGTTCAATGCAAGTTACAAATAACTGTAAAAAACACTTCTTGCTTAAAAAACTTCAAACCAACAATAACGTCTTTCCTTCGGGAATTCATTTCTCATCTCACTCACTCTCAACATACGAACATGCTCCTACTCGTTCTCTTGCAAGATGGTAACGCACTCGTACCAGCGAGCCTGCAACACCTGAGCTAGAACGTTAGCCGTTCCCTAAAAACATAAACAAAGCGTCCCTAGTGAGGGGAACTATGTCGCTCTGATTCTCATGTTCCCGATGAGATACGTAGGCAGTGGGGTAGGGCCCATTCGAGCACTTCTTTTATTTTCCTTACATTTTTTTCTTCGTTCTTTTCTGTATCTGTTCCTTTCCCTTTCCAGTAGCAGTGGAGCTCCAGACGACGTCACCCTTTGATCGAGACAATCAAGCGTGGATCCCATCAGGTACGATGGACGCGTGGGGGTGCTAATACCTTCCTCTCGCGTAACCGACACCCGAACCCAGTTCTCTTGGTCGCAAGACCATGCTCTTTCCTTTTCCCTCAGGTTTATGCGGTGTTTCCTTTCCCTCTCTTGGGATAAATACACATTGCTGGCGACTCTGTTTCGGTGCCACTTTCGCGTTTGTACTTGGATGAAAATCCCGGGAGCGACAGCTGGCGACTCTGCTGGGGAGTATACCCAGAATCTCTGGTTTCCTTAGCGAGTCAATCCTAGCGTTTGTTTATTTTCTTTCATTGGGTGTTTATTCTGGTGCTGTGTTTTGCTGTTTGTTGTATATTACTGTATTGCTGTTTACTGTATTTTTGCTTTACTGCCTTACTGTTTTTATCGCATTTTCCTGCATTGCATTGTTATGTTGGACTGTGCTGCGCTGTACCGTTTTTCTGTTTGGCAGGTTGGGAGGTTTTGAGAGATGAGCCCAATACCCAGGCTCGAGCATACACTTAGGTTTTAGCGTGGGCAGGCGTGACGCTCCCGTGGTGTTGGCCACGTGCGGGTGATCACGATCCCTACAATCAGACGAGGTTCTATCCGGAGTTATCTGCTACTGTATGTTGATACAGGCCAGTAGTTATTCTCTGGAGGAATTGTCGACTCTGATGACCATTCCCGAGGACTCAGTAACGACACTCCTCCCGAGATGTGACAGTGGCAGACCACGTTCTGTGGCAAATCCATTGCACATTCTCGATCCGAGGACCCAATGCTGGGAACTTGCTATAGGATTTCCTTTTGAAGTGAATCAGCGGACGACCTCTTTGATTGGCGATAGCATTGTATCCTTCGGGTTGAATGTGCTATTGCTTCTCAAACCTCTGAAGCTGAGGATCTTTCATTTTTGTGAATCAGTTGAGGCCTCCTCGATTGGTGATGATGCCAAACCAGAAGTGGTGAACGTATCATCATTTCTCGACCTGAGAGCCCGGGATATTGAGGATCTTAGTACCCACATGTGAGAGGGATGGGTGTTTGCAGGTTTGCAGGTAACCGTGACCTTCAACCTACCTAGTTTTCTGGTTTTATCACTATGGTGGTTATTGTTCTGAGTTTTGGTACAGAGCCTTGATTTGTTCAGTCAGCGCAATGCAGCCAGTTTGTGTGGATACCTTGATCACATGCTCTGAATTGCATCCCTTTTTTTCTGACATTCATGTTTGTGCATTTTCAGGTAATATCTAGTCTTTGATTCCAGTCAGAGGGCATACATAGGGATGGACACTAAGAGGGGTAAGAAGCACATCATCATCTACAAGTTCCCGAAGATTACTCTTGGCCCGTTGAACAGTTTGCAGAGTATAGCTGGTCCTGAAGTTTTAGGAGCCTTTGAAGAGAAGTATGGTTAGATTTTATCCTTGGTTCGGAGTCTCAGTGAATATGAATACAATGGGCTACACACCTTGATGCAGGTTTATGATCCTTCCTTGAGGTGCTTTGTGATGCCAGATTATGTGTTGGTTCCTACCCTGGAGGAGTACTCCAACATTTTGAGGATTCCTGTCAAAGAAGGTGTTCCTTTCTGTGGTTCCCGAGGAGATTGTGATTTCCAAGCAGTGGTTGAGGCTCTTTATTTGAGCAGATCTACAGTGAAGGCTGACTTTTCTAAGAAGGGAAAATCTCGAGGCTATCACTTGGAGTACTTAGTGAAGAGGGCTCAAGAAGAAGCAAAGGAAAAGAGGTGGATGACTTTCAATGCAATATTGGCTCTGTGTATATATGGCATTGTTATTCCCTAATGAGTCTGATTTTGTCGATACGGATGCTATTCAGATATTTACAGCTCAGAATCCGGTGCCGACTTTGTTAGGTGATCTCCACTACACCCTATACAACAGGAATGAGAAAAGACGAGGTGGGGTGGTTTGTTGTTACGCATCTCTCTTTTACAAGTGGTTTGCCAAACGTTTTCCCCAATCTGGTGCTTTTATTAATTCAAAGACTTCTTTAGAGTGGAGTAAGCGTCTGATGGGCTTAGCTGCTAAAGATATTCTTTGGGTGGACAAGGGATTAGTGTGGACTGATATTTTGCATAGCTGTGGCAAGTATCCTAATGTACCCTTGGTCAGAAGAAAAGGAGGTATTAACTATAACCCGTCTTTGGCTATCAGGCAGTTTGCATACGCTCTAAAAAATCCTCCAGCTGGGAAAGATTTGGAAGAATCTTTGTACTTTCATATGACTGATAGTGTGGCTATTGCACAAGAAGCTTCTCAGGCTTGGCTCAACAGACAAAAGATAGGTAAAACTGTTTTGGGTAAGCCCAATAATCAAGCTTTTGCTCCATATGTTGAATGGGTGAAGAAGAGGGTAGAAGAGTTCTATTTGCCTTTTGATCGGACGCCTCCCTTATATCCAGAGATTGTGGAAGAGAGACTCACTGTACCATTCGAAGAATTCGATAAGCAGCGTAAGTTGGTATCTGATCTGAGGGTGGAAAACTCTGACATGAGTAGTCAGCTACAGAGTGCTCTACAGGACAACTTGGAGTTGAAATGGAAAGTTCAAGACATGACTACACATCTAGAGAAAAAAGAGAAGGATTTTGCTGACAGGGCTCAAAACTTCAAAAAGGTCAGTATGCCTGCTGAATCGTCAGTCAAAGCTAAGAGGAAAAACAAGAAGCTTTTGACTAAAGCAGAAGATAAGCTTGCCACGTATCAGGATATGTGGAAGGAGGCTAAGATTGAGAATGAAGAGTTGAAAGAAGAGCTTCAGGTAGTGAAAGCAAGGAAAGATCGTTACATTGCCAAGTGGAAAAAAGCACAGACAGAAATTGAAGAGCTCAAACTGCAAGCGGAAGTCAAGAAGTCAAAGCACGAAGGCAACGATGTTGAAGAGCAGATTGCTAGGCTGAAACAGGATGTCGAGAAGAGAAATAGGCTGATCAAGGGTTTGCTAGAAAGACCTACTCATCTAGATACTATGAACCTTCTTGAGGAGATTGAAACCAGTTTATTTGGAATTAACTTGTAGTAATTCTGTTGCTTGTTTTTGCTGTGATTACCATCAGGATTGTTGATGGAATCACTTTTGATTGTATTGAACTTATTTGTATGACTTCTTATGCTATGATATTGCAACGTTTGTCTCAATGGCTATCAATTGTTTGAAAGGGGTTGTCTTTTGTTTGATTCTGCATTATTTCTGGATTCGGATTTATTTTCCGATGTTGTGTCCGATCCCTTGCCCAAAGCTGGAATCAAAGCAGATTCGCCCTGGAAATGTTTAAATATGTTTGTTTGCATTTTACATTTGCATCCTCATAATCATAAGCATTTTTGTATAACAGGTGTTCCGGAGCAGATTTCTCATTCTGACTGGGTATTCTCTGCAGAACGGCAAACATGACTTCTTCCAACTACTCGATTCATCACAATCAGGGTTCAGATATGGAACAACTCCGAGCGGAGGTGACTGAGATGAAAGCCTAACTGGGGCACTTTATGGTGGACATGCAAGCTTTGATTCAGGGGAGAAAATGCTGAAGGAGGAGGTCAATCAAGTGAAGACCCAGATGAGTTTTGTTATGAAAGTTGTGAGAAATGTGCTCAGAAAGGATGGTAACCCCACACCTGAGGCTATAACAGAAGTTGTCGTTCCACCCTTGCCTGTGGAACCTATTCCCAAGAGTGATGTGTCTCACGGATTTTCTGCACCACCTGGAGTTCTGAAACTTACCCACCAGCAATTACCTCTTGTTTCCCCAGACGGCCCCAAGGCTAGGAAGTACCTACCAAAGTCGAAGAAAACTGACAGAAACTTTGATCGGCTTCCCATGCCTTATGCTCAGCTGTTAAGGTATCTACTTCAACTCCAATTGGTTGAACTGCAGACGATAAATCGCCTTAGTGAAAAGCTCCCACTCAATTATTATTTAAGTGCCCGTTGTGATTTTCACTCTGGTGCACCGGGGCACAATGTGGAAAAATGTAAAGCCTTTCATAATGTGGTCCAAGATCTGATTGATTCAAAGGCGATAAATTTCACGCCGGGCGGCGTAAGCATACAGGATAATTCTACTCCTACTGCTGCAGGAAATGTGAATTCCCCGACATTCCCTCTTAAAGCGGCATCAAGTCAAGGGCATATCTTGCAGTCTTTGGTCTCAAAATCCCCATATCAGCAACTTGTTCCCGATCTTAGGCCATGTTTGAAAAGAAAAGTGCTGGGAAAAGAGGAGTACCCGAATCAGTATCAGCAACAGGCTAGCTCCCAGAGAAGATATCAAAGACCCAGAAGGCCTGAGAGAAAATTTGATCCCATTACTGTTCCTCATAGTCAGCTGCTCGACCGTTTACTTTAAGACTCTTTGATTCAGTTAAGGGAAGTTGCTCCTGTCCCGTATCCTCTTCCTCCAGGTTATGACAAGAATGCTAGGTGAGAGTACAACTCAGGGGCACAGGGGCATGCCATTAAAGAATGTAAGGTGTTCAGGCATAAAGTACAAGATCTGATTGACGCTGGGATCATTATTTTCACTACATATGGTTTGCACGTTAACTAAAGCTTCCCAAGCAAGCACGTAAAAAGGAAGACATCATTAGAAGCAATAAGTCCAGACGGAGTCAAGCCTCCTCAACAAGGACAATCATTTAGTTTCTTTGCTGCATTTTCATATGTAGTCTTTATTTGTTTGTTCAGACATTGTTTGCATGTTAAAACTTGTTTGTATTTGGTTTGATGATTTTAATGCAATGGATATGTTTTCTTGAATAATTTCATTTGTGTTCACTCATTTAATGCTAATGTGCACTGCAATACCAATTTTCTTGCTTAAACTCTATGAAGGAGGATGATGAGGTAAAAACGCAAAAATCTCTAATTGTGTGCTTTTGAACAGAACCCTGTTGAGGATGTACAGACATTGTTTCGAATCCCCAAACACTAGAGAGATAAGGGAGATAGACCCTCGTTAACCCCTTTGAGCCTTGAAGTAGGAGTTTCTTTCGTATGAAAAAACCCTCACATTTAACCCAGGGGTAGGGTAGGCGTCAGTTAATTTTACCGAGCGTCCAAATTTCAAAAGGAGTGTGCATCTGAGGATCCATTACCTTCTATTCCACCGTCAAGAGGACAAGAGATGTGAAACCACAATGGTTATCCATCAACAATCAAAGAGTGAGGCAGTCACAACCCTTTTAACAAAGTCAGTCAACGAGTGTCACACAACGTGTTCAAGAAAAAAAAAAGAGAAAAAATGAATGAAAAAGCCCGCTAAGTTAAAACTTGAAAACAAGGAACTTAGGCAAAAGTTAGGGCATCCCGCTGGACTTCAAAATCAAAGATCCAAAAGAATCTGTCCAGGAAAAAGTTAGGGATAAACAAAAGAATGAGAAAGTGAAAAACAAAAGCATTACAAAAGAAAATCCTCGAGCAAGAACAAAGTCGTGTGACTACGAAAAAAAGGACAAAAGGGGTGACTCTTACTCCAAAACCTCATTAGGTATCAAACCATCAGTGCATGGATTCCTTAAAGATCATAACATCTTTTTGAAAGGCAAACGCTTGTGCAAATTAGTTGAACGTAGGACTGGAGAACATCATGAAGAATGGGTGGGCGCTGATAAACTTTGAGCCTTAAAACACTTTTTCAAAAAACCGTGAACCAGACCACGATACAACCCTCAAAAGTCCTAATTGAAACAGGGTTATTTCAAAAGCACACTACCAAGAGATAGCGTTCCTGACACCTATGAGTTGTGCTAAAAGATCTTTGTTGGTGTTGCATGTGCATTGCATTTCTTTCATTCAAAGATTAATGTCGTATCCTAACCTGTGATTCGCTCACAAAGAGTTTGCGACATCTTTGCAGTAAGACTTCAGGATTAACATGTGTGTTGCATTAGATTTTTCATTCTCAGAACAAAGCATTTTCTGCTTGCATACATTTGTTTGACATCAAAAGAAGTTTACATATGGAAATTCAGTTCAGAAGCTTAATCTTGCTGAGTTGAGAATCCTGAAACTCCCGAAGGACAGCCACATCCAGTGGTACTTCCTTAGGAAACTTTGTTGAACGGAAGCTTTCACAATAAGTTGTGCTAAGACGTGGTCGATCTGGGGCAATCACGTCAAACCATCTCTTTAAGGTGTACCTCATCTGAGCCAATCACGTCGAGAAATCTCTTCAGAGTTCAGAAAATTGGGGCAATTACTTCAAGATTCCTCTGTGGGCCACACAGTCTGGGGCAGTTACATCGAGATCTGACGAATCTCTCTAAGAGTTTGAAGACATTGAGGCATTTTGGATGTCAAGTCTTCTGTAAAATCCTCTTGAGACAATTACTTTTAGTGGACCATGCGGGTCTGAGGCAAGTGAAGGAAAAGGGGTATTCCAACCCAAGGCATTTGTGGTCCCCGTCTTCAGCAGGCTTCATTAATAATGTTTCCGGCAAGAGACGTATCGAAACCTTTCTCCCAATAAGTGGTGGTTCAACGTTAGATTTTCTCAACTGCAGAAGTCATATCCTGGGGCACGGGTGCATGTTCTTTTGTAACTGATTCAGATGATTTCAAGCGCAAGATGGGTAATCATTTATTCCCAGGCAGGAGACTGGGGCAATCATGTTCAGAGAAGGGCTCCCCATGTCACCTTTTTGTCACAACGTTTACGGATTGAGTCCATCATTCGGTCGACGGTCGTTCACGACGTCTCGATATCAGTGAATTGAGTTCAACTGGGTATCGTCGTATCTTATTAAGTCGATTCTTTTGTTCAGTACTTCCAACAGTTACAAACTTTTCTGTGTCGATAACGGTTGCGAATCCCCAGTAGAGTTGTTTCGCAGACACCGAAGTTGATGGTTAATGCCCAGTGAAGTCGTCAGGAGTTTGAAGATGCTTAATCTTCTGTAAAATCCTCTTATGACGTGTTTCTTCAGGTAAGTCTTGTATCATGGAACAGGAAGCAAGTTGTTGACCTTCCCAAGCATGGGGCATTTTGATTTTCCCTAGCAGGAGATGTTCCAGATCTATTATCCCCAGTAGAGTTTGAGGACATTTGGTCTTCTGTAAAATCCTCTCAAAAGGCATTCCCCAGTATGAGACGCTTTAAGGCGGTTTTCTCCAGCAGAGTTGGTTATAAATTCATCATCCCCAATGGAATCGTCAAATGGAAAGTTCGCCTAACATGAGGCATTATAACACTTATCTTAGGCTCAACAGTCTTATGCTTCAGCAGACTACTGTGGAGTTGCTTCGGGTTTCCCCAACAGATCTAAGGACTCTCTCGCAGCATGTGACAGCAGAACATCTTCTAACCAGGATTCGCTTATTCCCGACAGAGTAGCCTTGATTCTCAGCAAGATCGTATCTCTAGTAATGGTATCCCCACAGAGTTCAGTGTTGAATCTTGTCAACAATACTCCCTAGCTGAGTTGTTGTTTTGTCCCCACAGAGGCTTATTGATCAACAAAATCTATTCCTCAGCAGAGTGATAGTATATTCTTGCCCCATCCGGGTTAGAAGGTTGATTCTCCCCGCAAAGGATCTCGGGTTTGATAGATCCTCAAGCAGAGTTTTAATGACTTTTCTTCCCTAGCAAGACGTCATGCAAATAAATTATCTTCCCCAACGGAGTTGCTGTGACCAGAATTCATACCCAAACAGATGAAGTAATGCCTGGTAGAATCATCATTTCCCCATATTTTCAAAGTCCAATTTATTTTTGGCAAACTTGACAGTTCGAAGCAGACGGATTGTTCATTCATTCTCCAGCAGAGATATTATCCTTTCAGGAGTCTCTAAAGTCAAATCATTGATCATTGTTCCTCAACAGAGTCAGCAGAGATGTCTGACACGGATGCAAAGAGTAATCCAATTTTGAAATTCTTAAAGTCCAACCGTAGATTGGCAAAAGGTCCATCCAAGGGTGGTAAATTCTTAAAGTCCAACCGTAGATTGACAAAACGTCCATCCGAGGGTGGCAAATTCTCAAAGTCTAACCGTAGATTGGCAAAAGGTCCATCCAAGGGTGGCAAATGCTGAAAGTCCAACCGTAGATTGGCAAAAGGTCAATCCAAGGGTGGCAAATTCTCAATTCCAACCGTAGATTGGCAAAAGGTCCATCCAAGGGTGGCAAATTCTTAAAGTCCAACCGTAGCTTGGCAAAAGTCCACCCGTAGTGTGGCAAGTCAGTAGTCGTCTGACTCCCTTTAAAAGACCGCAGCTAAGTCCAACCGTAGATTGGCGAAAGACCATCCAAGGGTGGCAAATTCTTAAAGTCCAACCGTAGCTTGGCAAAAGTCCACCCTTAGTATGGCAAGTCAGTAGTCGTCTGACTCCCTTTAAAAGACCGCAGCTAAGTCCAACCGTAGATTGGCGAAAGACCATCCAAGGGTGGCAAATCTTCAGCAAGTCCAACCGTAGATTGGCAAAAGTCCACCCGTAGTGTGGCATCTCAGCTGCAAAGTCCAACCGTAGATTGGCAGAAGTCCACCCGTAGTGTGGCAAGTCAGTAGTCTTCTGGCTCCATTCAAAAAAGACAGACCACCCGTAGTGTGGCAAGCCAGTAGTCGTCTGGCGTTGTACAAAAGACATTGCTAAGGTCCACCCGTAGTGTGGCAAGCCAGTAGTCCTGTGGCGTTGTGCAAAAGACATCTCTTCAGTGGTATTCTTTCCATCAGAGTTTTCTTCAAGCAGAGTTCGTTTGGTTGGGTTTATATCCTTTTTATTCTTCCTTGCAGAGTGCAAATTTTCGGGTTATTTTTGGTATTCAATCCCTCCATACTACTGTGGAGTTGCTTTGGGTTTCCCCAGCAGATCTAAGGACTCTCTCCCAGCATGTGGCAGCAGAACATCTTCTAACCAGGATTCACTTATTCCTGACTGAGTAGCCTTGATTCTCAGCAAGATCGTATCTCTGGTAATGGTATCCCCACAGAGTTCAGTGTTGCATCTTGTCAACAATACTCCCCAGCTGAGTTGTTGTTTTGTCCCCACAGAGGCTTATTGATCAACAAAATCTATTCCTCAGCAGAGTGATAGTATATTCTTGCCCCAGCCGGGTTAGAAGGTTGATTCTCCCCGCAAAGGATCTCGGGTTTGATAGATCCTCAAGCAGAGTTTTAATGACTTTTCTTCCCTAGCAAGACGTCATGCAAAGAAATTCTCTTCCCCAACGGAGTTGCTGTGACCAGAATTCATCCCCAAACAGATGAAGTAATTCCTGGCAGAATCATCATTTCCCTATATTTTCAAAGTCCAATTTATTTTTGGCAAACTTGACAGTTCGAAGCAGACGGATTGTTCATTCATTCTCCAGCAGAGATATTATCCTTTCAGGAGTCTCTAAAGTCAAATCATTGATCATTGTTCCTCAACAGAGTCAGCTGAGATGTCTGACACGGATGCAAAGAGTAATCCAATTTTGAAATTCTTAAAGTCCAACCGTAGATTGGCAAAAGGTTCATCCAAGGGTGGCAAATTCTTAAAGTCCAATCGTAGATTGGCAAAAGGTCCATCCAAGGGTGGCAAATTCTTAAAGTCCAACCGTAGATTGGAAAAAGGTTCATCCAAGGGTGGTAAATTCTTAAATTCCAACCGTAGATTGGCAAAAGGTCCATCCAAGGGTGGCATTTTCTCAAAGTCCAACCGTAGATTGGCAAAAGGTCCATCCAAGGGTGGCAAATGCTCAATGTCCAACCGTAGATTGGCAAAAGGTCAATCCAAGGGTGGCAAATTCTCAAAGTCCAACCGTAGATTGGCAAAAGGTCTATCCAAGGGTGGCAAATTCTTAAAGTCCAACCGTAGCTTGGCAAAAGTCCACCCGTAGTGTGGCAAGTCAGTAGTCGTCTGACTCCCTTTAAAAGACCGCAGCTAAGTCCAACCGTAGATTGGCGAAAGACCATCCAAGGGTGGCAAATCATCATCAAGTCCAACCGTAGATTGGCAAAAGTCCACCCGTAGTGTGGCATCTCAGCTGCAAAGTCCAACCGTAGATTGGCAGAAGTCCACCCGTAGTGTGGCAAGTCAGTAGTCTTCTGGCTCCATTCAAAAAAGACAGTCCACCCGTAGTGTGGCAAGCCAGTAGTCGTCTGGCGTTGTACAAAAGACATTGCTAAGGTCCACCCGTAGTGTGGCAAGCCAGTAGTCCTGTGGCGTTGTGCAAAAGACATCTCTTCAGTGGTATTCTTTCCATCAGAGTTTTCTTCAAGCAGAGTTCGTTTGGTTGGGTTTATATCCTTTTTATTCTTCCTTGCAGAGTGCAAATTTTCGGGTTATTTTTGGTATTCAATCCCTCCATACTACTGTGGAGTTGCTTTGGGTTTCCCCAGCAGATCTAAGGACTCTCTCCCAGCATGTGGCAGCAGAACATCTTCTAACCAGGATTCACTTATTCCTGACTGAGTAGCCTTGATTCTCAGCAAGATCGTATCTCTGGTAATGGTATCCCCACAGAGTTCAGTGTTGCATCTTGTCAACAATACTCCCCAGCTGAGTTGTTGTTTTGTCCCCACAGAGGCTTATTGATCAACAAAATCTATTCCTCAGTAGAGTGATAGTATATTCTTGCCCCAGCCGGGTTAGAAGGTTGATTCTCCCCGCAAAGGATCTCGGGTTTGATAGATCCTCAAGCAGAGTTTTAATGACTTTTCTTCCCTAGCAAGACGTCATGCAAAGAAATTCTCTTCCCCAACGGAGTTGCTGTGACCAGAATTCATCCCCAAACAGATGAAGTAATTCCTGGCAGAATCATCATTTCCCTATATTTTCAAAGTCCAATTTATTTTTGGCAAACTTGACAGTTCGAAGCAGACGGATTGTTCATTCATTCTCCAGCAGAGATATTATCCTTTCAGGAGTCTCTAAAGTCAAATCATTGATCATTGTTCCTCAACAGAGTCAGCTGAGATGTCTGACACGGATGCAAAGAGTAATCCAATTTTGAAATTCTTAAAGTCCAACCGTAGATTGGCAAAAGGTTCATCCAAGGGTGGCAAATTCTTAAAGTCCAATCGTAGATTGGCAAAAGGTCCATCCAAGGGTGGCAAATTCTTAAAGTCCAACCGTAGATTGGAAAAAGGTTCATCCAAGGGTGGTAAATTCTTAAATTCCAACCGTAGATTGGCAAAAGGTCCATCCAAGGGTGGCATTTTCTCAAAGTCCAACCGTAGATTGGCAAAAGGTCCATCCAAGGGTGGCAAATGCTCAATGTCCAACCGTAGATTGGCAAAAGGTCAATCCAAGGGTGGCAAATTCTCAAAGTCCAACCGTAGATTGGCAAAAGGTCTATCCAAGGGTGGCAAATTCTTAAAGTCCAACCGTAGCTTGGCAAAAGTCCACCCGTAGTGTGGCAAGTCAGTAGTCGTCTGACTCCCTTTAAAAGACCGCAGCTAAGTCCAACCGTAGATTGGCGAAAGACCATCCAAGGGTGGCAAATCATCAGCAAGTCCAACCGTAGATTGGCAAAAGTCCACCCGTAGTGTGGCATCTCAGCTGCAAAGTCCAACCGTAGATTGGCAGAAGTCCACCCGTAGTGTGGCAAGTCAGTAGTCTTCTGGCTCCATTCAAAAAAGACAGTCCACCCGTAGTGTGGCAAGCCAGTAGTCGTCTGGCGTTGTACAAAAGACATTGCTAAGGTCCACCCGTAGTGTGGCAAGCCAGTAGTCCTGTGGCGTTGTGCAAAAGACATCTCTTCAGTGGTATTCTTTCCATCAGAGTTTTCTTCAAGCAGAGTTCGTTTGGTTGGGTTTATATCCTTTTTATTCTTCCTTGCAGAGTGCAAATTTTCGGGTTATTTTTGGTATTCAATCCCTCCATACTACTGTGGAGTTGCTTTGGGTTTCCCCAGCAGATCTAAGGACTCTCTCCCAGCATGTGGCAGCAGAACATCTTCTAACCAGGATTCACTTATTCCTGACTGAGTAGCCTTGATTCTCAGCAAGATCGTATCTCTGGTAATGGTATCCCCACAGAGTTCAGTGTTGCATCTTGTCAACAATACTCCCCAGCTGAGTTGTTGTTTTGTCCCCACAGAGGCTTATTGATCAACAAAATCTATTCCTCAGTAGAGTGATAGTATATTCTTGCCCCAGCCGGGTTAGAAGGTTGATTCTCCCCGCAAAGGATCTCGGGTTTGATAGATCCTCAAGCAGAGTTTTAATGACTTTTCTTCCCTAGCAAGACGTCATGCAAAGAAATTCTCTTCCCCAACGGAGTTGCTGTGACCAGAATTCATCCCCAAACAGATGAAGTAATTCCTGGCAGAATCATCATTTCCCCATATTTTCAAAGTCCAATTTATTTTTGGCAAACTTGACAGTTCGAAGCAGACGGATTGTTCATTCATTCTCCAGCAGAGATATCATCCTTTCAGGAGTCTCTAAAGTAAAATCATTGATCATTATTCCTCAACAGAGTCAGCAGAGATGTCTGACACGGATGCAAAGAGTAATCCAATTTTGAAATTCTTAAAGTCCAACCGTAGATTGGCAAAAGGTTCATCCAAGGGTGGCAAATTCTTAAAGTCCAATCGTAGATTGGCAAAAGGTCCATCCAAGGGTGGTAAATTCTTAAAGTCCAACCGTAGATTGGCAAAAGGTCCATCCAAGGGTGGTAAATTCTTAAAGTCCAACCGTAGATTGACAAAAGTTACATCCAAGGGTGGCATTTTCTCAAAGTCCAACCGTAGATTGGCAAAAGGTCCATCCAAGGGTGGCAAATGCTCAAAGTCCAACCGTAGATTGGCAAAAGGTCAATCCAAGGGTGGTAAATTCTCAAAGTCCAACCGTAGATTGGCAAAAGGTCCATCCAAGGGTGGCAAATTCTTAAAGTCCAACCGTAGCTTGGCAAAAGTCCACCCGTAGTGTGGCAAGTCAGTAGTCGTCTGACTCCCTTTAAAAGACCGCAGCTAAGTCCAACCGTAGATTGGCGAAAGACCATCCAAGGGTGGGAAATTCTTAAAGTCCAACCATAGCTTGGCAAAAGTCCACCCTTAGTATGGCAAGTCAGTAGTCGTCTGACTCCCTTTAAAAGACCGCAGCTAAGTCCAACCGTAGATTGGCGAAAGACCATCCAAGGGTGGCAAATCATCAGCAAGTCCAACCGTAGATTGGCAAAAGTCCACCCGTAGTGTGGCATCTCAGCTGCAAAGTCCAACCGTAGATTGGCAGAAGTCCACCCGTAGTGTGGCAAGTCAGTAGTCTTCTGGCTCCATTCAAAAAAGACAGTCCACCCGTAGTGTGGCAAGCTAGTAGTCGTCTGGCGTTGTACAAAAGACATTGCTAAGGTCCACCCGTAGTGTGGCAAGCCAGTAGTCCTGTGGCGTTGTGCAAAAGACATCTCTTCAGTGGTATTCTTTCCATCAGAGTTTTCTTCAAGCAGAGTTCGTTTGGTTGGGTTTATATCCTTTTTATTCTTCCTTGCAGAGTGCAAATTTTCGGGTTATTTTTGGTATTCAATCCCTCCATACTACTGTGGAGTTGCTTTGGGTTTCCCCAGCAGATCTAAGGACTCTCTCCCAGCATGTGGCAGCAGAACATCTTCTAACCAGGATTCACTTATTCCTGACTGAGTAGCCTTGATTCTCAGCAAGATCGTATCTCTGGTAATGGTATCCCCACAGAGTTCAGTGTTGCATCTTGTCAACAATACTCCCCAGCTGAGTTGTTGTTTTGTCCCCACAGAGGCTTATTGATCAACAAAATCTATTCCTCAGTAGAGTGATAGTATATTCTTGCCCCAGCCGGGTTAGAAGGTTGATTCTCCCCGCAAAGGATCTCGGGTTTGATAGATCCTCAAGCAGAGTTTTAATGACTTTTCTTCCCTAGCAAGACGTCATGCAAAGAAATTCTCTTCCCCAACGGAGTTGCTGTGACCAGAATTCATCCCCAAACAGATGAAGTAATTCCTGGCAGAATCATCATTTCCCTATATTTTCAAAGTCCAATTTATTTTTGGCAAACTTGACAGTTCGAAGCAGACGGATTGTTCATTCATTCTCCAGCAGAGATATTATCCTTTCAGGAGTCTCTAAAGTCAAATCATTGATCATTGTTCCTCAACAGAGTCAGCTGAGATGTCTGACACGGATGCAAAGAGTAATCCAATTTTGAAATTCTTAAAGTCCAACCGTAGATTGGCAAAAGGTTCATCCAAGGGTGGCAAATTCTTAAAGTCCAATCGTAGATTGGCAAAAGGTCCATCCAAGGGTGGCAAATTCTTAAAGTCCAACCGTAGATTGGAAAAAGGTTCATCCAAGGGTGGTAAATTCTTAAATTCCAACCGTAGATTGGCAAAAGGTCCATCCAAGGGTGGCATTTTCTCAAAGTCCAACCGTAGATTGGCAAAAGGTCCATCCAAGGGTGGCAAATGCTCAATGTCCAACCGTAGATTGGCAAAAGGTCAATCCAAGGGTGGCAAATTCTCAAAGTCCAACCGTAGATTGGCAAAAGGTCTATCCAAGGGTGGCAAATTCTTAAAGTCCAACCGTAGCTTGGCAAAAGTCCACCCGTAGTGTGGCAAGTCAGTAGTCGTCTGACTCCCTTTAAAAGACCGCAGCTAAGTCCAACCGTAGATTGGCGAAAGACCATCCAAGGGTGGCAAATCATCAGCAAGTCCAACCGTAGATTGGCAAAAGTCCACCCGTAGTGTGGCATCTCAGCTGCAAAGTCCAACCGTAGATTGGCAGAAGTCCACCCGTAGTGTGGCAAGTCAGTAGTCTTCTGGCTCCATTCAAAAAAGACAGTCCACCCGTAGTGTGGCAAGCCAGTAGTCGTCTGGCGTTGTACAAAAGACATTGCTAAGGTCCACCCGTAGTGTGGCAAGCCAGTAGTCCTGTGGCGTTGTGCAAAAGACATCTCTTCAGTGGTATTCTTTCCATCAGAGTTTTCTTCAAGCAGAGTTCGTTTGGTTGGGTTTATATCCTTTTTATTCTTCCTTGCAGAGTGCAAATTTTCGGGTTATTTTTGGTATTCAATCCCTCCATACTACTGTGGAGTTGCTTTGGGTTTCCCCAGCAGATCTAAGGACTCTCTCCCAGCATGTGGCAGCAGAACATCTTCTAACCAGGATTCACTTATTCCTGACTGAGTAGCCTTGATTCTCAGCAAGATCGTATCTCTGGTAATGGTATCCCCACAGAGTTCAGTGTTGCATCTTGTCAACAATACTCCCCAGCTGAGTTGTTGTTTTGTCCCCACAGAGGCTTATTGATCAACAAAATCTATTCCTCAGTAGAGTGATAGTATATTCTTGCCCCAGCCGGGTTAGAAGGTTGATTCTCCCCGCAAAGGATCTCGGGTTTGATAGATCCTCAAGCAGAGTTTTAATGACTTTTCTTCCCTAGCAAGACGTCATGCAAAGAAATTCTCTTCCCCAACGGAGTTGCTGTGACCAGAATTCATCCCCAAACAGATGAAGTAATTCCTGGCAGAATCATCATTTCCCCATATTTTCAAAGTCCAATTTATTTTTGGCAAACTTGACAATTCGAAGCAGACGGATTGTTCATTCATTCTCCAGCAGAGATATCATCCTTTCAGGAGTCTCTAAAGTAAAATCATTGATCATTATTCCTCAACAGAGTCAGCAGAGATGTCTGACACGGATGCAAAGAGTAATCCAATTTTGAAATTCTTAAAGTCCAACCGTAGATTGGCAAAAGGTTCATCCAAGGGTGGCAAATTCTTAAAGTCCAATCGTAGATTGGCAAAAGGTCCATCCAAGGGTGGTAAATTCTTAAAGTCCAACCGTAGATTGGCAAAAGGTCCATCCAAGGGTGGTAAATTCTTAAAGTCCAACCGTAGATTGACAAAAGTTACATCCAAGGGTGGCATTTTCTCAAAGTCCAACCGTAGATTGGCAAAAGGTCCATCCAAGGGTGGCAAATGCTCAAAGTCCAACCGTAGATTGGCAAAAGGTCAATCCAAGGGTGGTAAATTCTCAAAGTCCAACCGTAGATTGGCAAAAGGTCCATCCAAGGGTGGCAAATTCTTAAAGTCCAACCGTAGCTTGGCAAAAGTCCACCCGTAGTGTGGCAAGTCAGTAGTCGTCTGACTCCCTTTAAAAGACCGCAGCTAAGTCCAACCGTAGATTGGCGAAAGACCATCCAAGGGTGGGAAATTCTTAAAGTCCAACCATAGCTTGGCAAAAGTCCACCCTTAGTATGGCAAGTCAGTAGTCGTCTGACTCCCTTTAAAAGACCGCAGCTAAGTCCAACCGTAGATTGGCGAAAGACCATCCAAGGGTGGCAAATCATCAGCAAGTCCAACCGTAGATTGGCAAAAGTCCACCCGTAGTGTGGCATCTCAGCTGCAAAGTCCAACCGTAGATTGGCAGAAGTCCACCCGTAGTGTGGCAAGTCAGTAGTCTTCTGGCTCCATTCAAAAAAGACAGTCCACCCGTAGTGTGGCAAGCTAGTAGTCGTCTGGCGTTGTACAAAAGACATTGCTAAGGTCCACCCGTAGTGTGGCAAGCCAGTAGTCCTGTGGCGTTGTGCAAAAGACATCTCTTCAGTGGTATTCTTTCCATCAGAGTTTTCTTCAAGCAGAGTTCGTTTGGTTGGGTTTATATCCTTTTTATTCTTCCTTGCAGAGTGCAAATTTTCGGGTTATTTTTGGTATTCAATCCCTCCATACTACTGTGGAGTTGCTTTGGGTTTCCCCAGCAGATCTAAGGACTCTCTCCCAGCATGTGGCAGCAGAACATCTTCTAACCAGGATTCACTTATTCCTGACTGAGTAGCCTTGATTCTCAGCAAGATCGTATCTCTGGTAATGGTATCCCCACAGAGTTCAGTGTTGCATCTTGTCAACAATACTCCCCAGCTGAGTTGTTGTTTTGTCCCCACAGAGGCTTATTGATCAACAAAATCTATTCCTCAGCAGAGTGATAGTATATTCTTGCCCCAGCCGGGTTAGAAGGTTGATTCTCCCCGCAAAGGATCTCGGGTTTGATAGATCCTCAAGCAGAGTTTTAATGACTTTTCTTCCCTAGCAAGACGTCATGCAAAGAAATTCTCTTCCCCAACGGAGTTGCTGTGACCAGAATTCATCCCCAAACAGATGAAGTAATTCCTGGCAGAATCATCATTTCCCCATATTTTCAAAGTCCAATTTATTTTTGGCAAACTTGACAGTTCGAAGCAGACGGATTGTTCATTCATTCTCCAGCAGAGATATTATCCTTTCAGGAGTCTCTAAAGTAAAATCATTGATCATTGTTCCTCAACAGAGTCAGCAGAGATGTCTGACACGGATGCAAAGAGTAATCCAATTTTGAAATTCTTAAAGTCCAACCGTAGATTGGCAAAAGGTTCATCCAAGGGTGGCAAATTCTTAAAGTCCAATCGTAGATTGGCAAAAGGTCCATCCAAGGGTGGCAAATTCTTAAAGTCCAACCGTAGATTGGAAAAAGGTCCATCCAAGGGTGGTAAATTCTTAAATTCCAACCGTAGATTGGCAAAAGGTCCATCCAAGGGTGGCATTTTCTCAAAGTCCAACCGTAGATTGGCAAAAGGTCCATCCAAGGGTGGCAAATGCTCAAAGTCCAACCGTAGATTGGCAAAAGGTCAATCCAAGGGTGGCAAATTCTCAAAGTCCAACCGTAGATTGGCAAAAGGTCCATCCAAGGGTGGCAAATTCTTAAAGTCCAACCGTAGCATGGCAAAAGTCCACCCGTAGTGTGGCAAGTCAGTAGTCGTCTGACTCCCTTTAAAAGACCGCAGCTAAGTCCAACCGTAGATTGGTGAAAGACCATCCAAGGGTGGCAAATCATCAGCAAGTCCAACCGTAGATTGGCAAAAGTCCACCCGTAGTGTGGCATCTCAGCTGCAAAGTCCAACCGTAGATTGGCAGAAGTCCACCCGTAGTGTGGCAAGTCAGTAGTCTTTTGGCTCCATTCAAAAAAGACAGTTCACCCGTAGTGTGGCAAGCCAGTAGTCGTCTGGCGTTGTACAAAAGACAATGCTAAGGTCCACCCGTAGTGTGGCAAGCCAGTAGTCGTCTGGCGTTGTGCAAAAAGACATCTCTTCAGTGGTATTCTTTCAATCAGAGTTTTCTTCAAGCAGAGTTCGTTTGGTTGGGTTTATATCCTTTTTATTCTTCCTTGCAGAGTGCAAATTTTCGGGTTATTTTTGGTATTCAATCCCTCCATACTACTGTGGAGTTGCTTTGGGTTTCCCCAGCAGATCTAAGGACTCTCTCCCAGCATGTGGCAGCATAACATCTTCTAACCAGGATTCGCTTATTCCTGACAGAGTAGCCTTGATTCTCAGCAAGATCGTATCTCTGGTAATGGTATCCCCACAGAGTTCAGTGTTGCATCTTGTCAACAATACTCCCCAGCTGAGTTGTTGTTTTGTCCCCACAGAGGCTTATTGATCGACAAAATCTATTCCTCAGCAGAGTGATGGTATATTCTTGCCCCAGCCGGGTTAGAAGGTTGATTCTCCCCGCAAAGGATCTCGGGTTTGATAGATCCTCAAGCAGAGTTTTAATGACTTTTCTTCCCTAGCAAGACGTCATGCAAAGAAATTCTCTTCCCCAACGGAGTTGCTGTGACCAGAATTCATCCCCAAACAGATGAAGTAATTCCTGGCAGAATCATCATTTCCCCATATTTTCAAAGTCCAATTTATTTTTGGCAAACTTGACAGTTCGAAGCAGACGGATTGTTCATTCATTCTCCAGCAGAGATATTATCCTTTCAGGAGTCTCTAAAGTCAAATCACTGATCATTGTTCCTCAACAGAGTCAGCAGAGATGTGTGACACGGATGCAAAGAGTAATCCAATTTTGAAATTCTTAAAGTCCAACCGTAGATTGGCAAAAGGTTCATCCAAGGGTGGCAAATTCTTAAAGTCCAATCGTAGATTGGCAAAAGGTCCATCCAAGGGTGGCAAATTCTTAAAGTCCAACCGTAGATTGGCAAAAGGTCCATCCAAGGGTGGTAAATTCTTAAATTCCAACCGTAGATTGGCAAAAGGTCCATCCAAGGGTGGCATTTTCTCAAAGTCCAACCGTAGATTGGCAAAAGGTCCATCCAAGGGTGGCAAATGCTCAAAGTCCAACCGTAGATTGGCAAAAGGTCAATCCAAGGGTGGCAAATTCTCAAAGTCCAACCGTAGATTGGCAAAAGGTCCATCCAAGGGTGGAAAATTCTTAAAGTCCAACCGTAGCTTGGCAAAAGTCCACCCGTAGTGTGGCAATTCAGTAGTCGTCTGACTCCCTTTAAAAGACCGCAGCTAAGTCCAACCGTAGATTGGCGAAAGACCATCCAAGGGTGGCAAATCATCAGCAAGTCCAACCGTAGATTGACAAAAGTACACCCGTAGTGTGGCATCTCAGCTGCAAAGTCCAACCGTAGATTGGCAGAAGTCTACCCGTAGTGTGGCAAGTCAGTAGTCTTCTGGCTCCATTCAAAAAAGACAGTTCACCCGTAGTGTGGCAAGCCAGTAGTCGTCTGGCGTTGTACAAATGACAATGCTAAGGTCCACCCGTAGTGTGGCAAGCCAGTAGTCGTCTGGCGTTGGGCAAAAAGACATCTCTTCAGTGGTATTATTTCCATCAGAGTTTTCTTCAAGCAGAGTTCGTTTGGTTGGGTTTATATCCTTTTTATTCTTCCTTGCAGAGTGCAAATTTTCGGGTTATTTTTGGTATTCAATCCCTCCATACTACTGTGGAGTTGATTTGGGTTTCCCCAGCAGATCTAAGGACTCTCTCCCAGCATGTGGCAGCAGAACATCTTCTAACCAGGATTCGCTTATTCCCGACAGAGTAGCCTTGATTCTCAGCAAGATCGTATCTCTGGTAATGGTATCCCCACAGAGTTCAGTGTTGAATCTTGTCAACAATACTCCCCAGCTGAGTTGTTGTTTTGTCCCCACAAAGGCTTATTGATCAACAAAATCTATTCCTCAGCAGAGTGATAGTATATTCTTGCCCCAGCCAGTTTAGAAGGTTGATTCTCCCCGCAAAGGATCTCGGGTTTGATAGATCCTCAAGCAGAGTTTTAATGACTTTTCTTCCCTAGCAAGACGTCATGCAAAGAAATTCTCTTCCCCAACGGAGTTGCTGTGACCAGAATTCATCCCCAAACAGATGAAGTAATTCCTGGCAGAATCATCATTTCCCCATATTTTCAAAGTCCAATTTATTTTTGGCAAACTTGACAGTTCGAAGCAGACGGATTGGTCATTCATTCTCCAGCAGAGATATTATCCTTTCAGGAGTCTCTAAAGTCAAATCATTGATCATTCTTCCTCAACAGAGTCAGCAGTGATGTCTGACACGGATGCAAAGAGTAATCCAATTTTGAAATTTTTAAAGTCCAACCGTAGATTGGCAAAAGGTTCATCCAAGGGTGGCAAATTCTTAAAGTCCAATCGTAGATTGGCAAAAGGTCCATCCAAGGGTGGCAAATTCTTAAAGTCCAACCGTAGATTGGTAAAAGGTCCATCCAAGGGTGGTAAATTCTTATAGTCCAACCGTAGATTGACAAAAGGTCCATCCAAGGGTGGCATTTTCTCAAAGTCCAACCGTAGATTGGCAGAAGGTCCATCCAAGGGTGGCAAATGCTCAAAGTCCAACCGTAGATTGGCAAAAGGTCAATCCAAGGGTGGCAAATTCTCAAAGTCCAACCGTAGATTGGAAAAAGGTCCATCCAAGGGTGGCAAATTCTTAAAGTCCAACCGTAGCTTGGCAAAAGTCCACCCGTAGTGTGGCAAGTCAGTAGTCGTCTGACTCCCTTTAAAAGACCGCAGCTAAGTCCAACCGTAGATTGGCGAAAGACCATCCAAGGGTGGCAAATTCTTAAAGTCCAGCCTTAGCTTGGCAAAAGTCCACCCTTAGTATGGCAAGTCAGTAGTCGTCTGACTCCCTTTAAAAGACCGCAGCTAAGTCCAACCGTAGATTGGCGAAAGACCATCCAAGGGTGGCAAATCATCAGCAAGTCCAACCGTAGATTGGCAAAAGTCCACCCGTACTGTGGCATCTCAGCTGCAAAGTCCAACCGTAGATTGGCAGAAGTCCACCCGTAGTGTGGCAAGTCAGTAGTCTTCTGGCTCCATTCAAAAAAGACAGTCCACCCGTAGTGTGGCAAGCCAGTAGTCGTCTGGCGTTGTACAAAAGACATTGCTAAGGTCCACCCGTAGTGTGGCAAGCCAGTAGTCGTCTGGCGTTGTGCAAAAAGACATCTCTTTAGTGGTATTCTTTCCATCAGAGTTTTCTTCAAGCAGAGTTCGTTTGGTTGGGTTTATATGCTTTTTATTCTTCCTTGCAGAGTGCAAATTTTTGGGTTATTTTTGGTATTCAATCCCTCCATACTACTGTGGAGTTGCTTTGGGTTTCCCCAGCAGATATAAGGACTCTCTCCCAGCATGTGGCAGCAGAACATCTTCTAACCAGGATTCGCTTATTCCCGACAGAGTAGCCTTGATTCTCAGCAAGATCGTATCTCTGGTAATGGTATCCCCACAGAGTTCAGTGTTGAATCTTGTCAACAATACTCCCCAGCTGAGTTGTTGCTTTGTCCCCACAGAGGCTTATTTATCAACAAAATCTATTCCTCAGCAGAGTGATAGTATATTCTTGCCCCAGCCAGGTTAGAAGGTTGATTCTCCCCGCAAAGGATCTCGGGTTTGATAGATCCTCAAGCAGAGTTTTAATGACTTTTCTTCCCTAGCAAGACGTCATGCAAAGAAATTCTCTTCCCCAACGGAGTTGCTATGACCATAATTCATCCCCAAACAGATGAAGTAATTCCTGGCAGAATCATCATTTCCCCATATTTTCAAAGTCCAATTTATTTTCGGCAAACTTGACAGTTCGAAGCAGACGGATTGTTCATTCATTCTCCAGCAGAGATATTATCCTTTCAGGAGTCTCTAAAGTCAAATCATTGATCATTGTTCCTAAACAGAGTCAGCAGAGATGTCTGACACGGATGAAAAGAGTAATCCAATTTTGAAATTCTTAATGTCCAACCGTAGATTGGCAAAAGGTTCATCCAAGGGTGGCAAATTCTTAAAGTCCAATCGTAGATTGGCAAAAGGTCCATCCAAGGGTGGCAAATTCTTAAAGTCCAACCGTAGATTGGCAAAAGGTCCATCCAAGGGTGGTAAATTCTTAAAGTCCAATCGTAGATTGGCAAAAGGTCCATCCAAGGGTGGCAAATTCTCAAAGTCCAACCGTAGATTGGCAAAAGGTCCATCCAAGGGTGGCAAATGCTCAAAGTCCAACCGTAGATTGGAAAAAGGTCAATCCAAGGGTGGCAAATTCTCAAAGTCCAACCGTAGATTGGCAAAAGGTCCATCCAAGGGTGGCAAATATTTAAAGTCCAACCGTAGCTTGGCAAAAATACCACCCGTAGTGTGGCAAGTCAGTAGTCGTCTGACTCCCTTTAAAAGACCGCAGCTAAGTCCAACCGTAGATTGGCGAAAGACCATCCAAGGGTGGCAAATTCTTAAAGTCCAACCGTAGCTTGGAAAAAGTCCACCCTTAGTATGGCAAGTCAGTAGTCGTCTGACTCCCTTTAAAAGACCGCACCTAAGTCCAACCGTAGATTGGCGAAAGACCATCCAAGGGTGGCAAATCATCAGCAAGTCCAACCGTAGATTGGAAAAAGTCCACCCGTAGTGTGGAATCTCAGCTACAAAGTCCAACCGTAGATTGGCAGAAGTCCACCCGTAGTGTGGCAAGTCAGTAGTCTTCTGGCTCCATTCAAAAAAGACAGTCCACCCGTAGTGTGGCAAGCCAGTAGTCGTCTGGCGTTGTACAAAAGACATTGCTAAGGTCCACCCGTAGTGTGGCAAGCCAGTAGTCGACTGGCGTTGTGCAAAAAGACATCTCTTCAGTGGTATTCTTTCCATCAGAGTTTTCTTCAAGCAGAGTTCGTTTGGTTGGGTTTATATCCTTTTTATTCTTCCCTGCAGAGTCCAAATTTTCAGGTTATTTTTGGTATTCAATCCCTCCATACTACTGTGGAGTTGCTTTGGGTTTCCCCAGCAGATCTAAGGACTTTCTCCCAGCATGTGGCAACAGAACATCTTCTAACCAGGATTCGCTTATTCCCGACAGAGTAGCCTTGATTCTCAGCAAGATCGTATCTCTGGTAATGGTATCCCCACAGAGTTCAGTGTTGAATCTTGTCAACAATACTCCTCAGCTGAGTCGTTGTTTTGTCCCCACAGAGGCTTATTGATCAACAAAATCTATTCCTCAGCGGAGTGATAGTATATTCTTGCCCCAGCCGGGTTAGAAGGTTGATTCTCCCCGCAAAGGATCTCGGGTTTGATAGATCCTCAAGCAGAGTTTTAATGACCTTTCTTCCCTAGCAAGACGTCATGCAAAGAGATTCTCTTCCACAACGGAGTTGCTGTGACCAGAATTCATCCCCAAACAGATGAAGTAATTCCTGGCAGAATCATCATTTCCCCATATTTTCAAAGTCCAATTTATTTTTGGCAAACTTGACAGTTCGAAGCAGACGGATTGTTCATTCATTCTCCAGCAAAGATATTATCCTTTCAGGAGTCTATAAAGTCAAATCATTGATCATTGTTCCTCAACAGAGTCAGCAGAGATGTCTGACACGGATGCAAAGAGTAATCCAATTTTGAAATTCTTAAAGTCCAACCGTAGATTGGCAAAAGGTTCATTCAAGGGTGGCAAATTCTTAAAGTCCAATCGTAGATTGGCAAAAGGTCCATCCAAGGGTGGCAAATTCTTAAAGTCCAACCGTAGCTTGGCAAAAGTCCACCCGTAGTGTGGCAAGTCAGTAGTCGTCTGACTCCCTTTAAAAGACCGCAGCTAAGTTCAACCGTAGATTGGCGAAAGACCATCCAAGGGTGGCAAATTCTTAAAGTCCAGCCTTAGCTTGGCAAAAGTCCACCCTTAGTATGGCAAGTCAGTAGTCGTCTGACTCCCTTTAAAAGACCGCAGCTAAGTCCAACCGTAGATTGGCGAAAGACCATCCAAGGGTGGCAAATCATCAGCAAGTCCAACCGTAGATTGGCAAAAGTCCACCCGTACTGTGGCATCTCAGCTGCAAAGTCCAACCGTAGATTGGCAGAAGTCCACCCGTAGTGTGGCAAGTCAGTAGTCTTCTGGCTCCATTCAAAAAAGACAGTCCACCCGTAGTGTGGCAAGCCAGTAGTCGTCTGGCGTTGTACAAAAGACATTGCTAAGGTCCACCCGTAGTGTGGCAAGCCAGTAGTCGTCTGGCGTTGTGCAAAAAGACATCTCTTTAGTGGTATTCTTTCCATCAGAGTTTTCTTCAAGCAGAGTTCGTTTGGTTGGGTTTATATGCTTTTTATTCTTCCTTGCAGAGTGCAAATTTTTGGGTTATTTTTGGTATTCAATCCCTCCATACTACTGTGGAGTTGCTTTGGGTTTCCCCAGCAGATATAAGGACTCTCTCCCAGCATGTGGCAGCAGAACATCTTCTAACCAGGATTCGCTTATTCCCGACAGAGTAGCCTTGATTCTCAGCAAGATCGTATCTCTGGTAATGGTATCCCCACAGAGTTCAGTGTTGAATCTTGTCAACAATACTCCCCAGTTGAGTTGTTGCTTTGTCCCCACAGAGGCTTATTGATCAACAAAATCTATTCCTCAGCAGAGTGATAGTATATTCTTGTCCCAGCCAGGTTAGAAGGTTGATTCTCCCCGCAAAGGATCTCGGGTTTGATAGATCCTCAAGCAGAGTTTTAATGACTTTTCTTCCCTAGCAAGACGTCATGCAAAGAAATTCTCTTCCCCAACGGAGTTGCTGTGACCATAATTCATCCCCAAACAGATGAAGTAATTCCTGGCAGAATCATCATTTCCCCATATTTTCAAAGTCCAATTTATTTTCGGCAAACTTGACAGTTCGAAGCAGACGGATTGTTCATTCATTCTCCAGCAGAGATATTATCCTTTCAGGAGTCTCTAAAGTCAAATCATTGATCATTGTTCCTAAACAGAGTCAGCGGAGATGTCTGACACGGATGCAAAGAGTAATCCAATTTTGAAATTCTTAATGTCCAACCGTAGATTGGCAAAAGGTTCATCCAAGGGTGGCAAATTCTTAAAGTCCAATCGTAGATTGGCAAAAGGTCCATCCAAGGGTGGCAAATTCTTAAAGTCCAACCGTAGATTGGCAAAAGGTCCATCCAAGGGTGGTAAATTCTTAAAGTCCAATCGTAGATTGGCAAAAGGTCCATCCAAGGGTGGCAAATTCTCAAAGTCCAACCGTAGATTGGCAAAAGGTCCATCCAAGGGTGGCAAATGCTCAAAGTCCAACCGTAGATTGGAAAAGGTCAATCCAAGGGTGGCAAATTCTCAAAGTCCAACCGTAGATTGGCAAAAGGTCCATCCAAGGGTGGAAAATATTTAAAGTCCAACCGTAGCTTGGCAAAAATACCACCCGTAGTGTGGCAAGTCAGTAGTCGTCTGACTCCCTTTAAAAGACCGCAGCTAAGTCCAACCGTAGATTGGCGAAAGACCATCCAAGGGTGGCAAATTCTTAAAGTCCAACCGTAGCTTGGAAAAAGTCCACCCTTAGTATGGCAAGTCAGTAGTCGTCTGACTCCCTTTAAAAGACCGCACCTAAGTCCAACCGTAGATTGGCGAAAGACCATCCAAGGGTGGCAAATCATCAGCAAGTCCAACCGTAGATTGCAAAAAGTCCACCCGTAGTGTGGAATCTCAGCTACAAAGTCCAACCGTAGATTGGCAGAAGTCCACCCGTAGTGTGGCAAGTCAGTAGTCTTCTGGCTCCATTCAAAAAAGACAGTCCACCCGTAGTGTGGCAAGCCAGTAGTCGTCTGGCGTTGTACAAAAGACATTGCTAAGGTCCACCCGTAGTGTGGCAAGCCAGTAGTCGACTGGCGTTGTGCAAAAAGACATCTCTTCAGTGGTATTCTTTCCATCAGAGTTTTCTTCAAGCAGAGTTCGTTTGGTTGGGTTTATATCCTTTTTATTCTTCCCTGCAGAGTCCAAATTTTCAGGTTATTTTTGGTATTCAATCCCTCCATACTACTGTGGAGTTGCTTTGGGTTTCCCCAGCAGATCTAAGGACTTTCTCCCAGCATGTGGCAGCAGAACATCTTCTAACCAGGATTCGCTTATTCCCGACAGAGTAGCCTTGATTCTCAGCAAGATCGTATCTCTGGTAATGGTATCCCCACAGAGTTCAGTGTTGAATCTTGTCAACAATACTCCTCAGCTGAGTCGTTGTTTTGTCCCCACAGAGGCTTATTGATCAACAAAATCTATTCCTCAGCGGAGTGATAGTATATTCTTGCCCCAGCCGGGTTAGAAGGTTGATTCTCCCCGCAAAGGATCTCGGGTTTGATAGATCCTCAAGCAGAGTTTTAATGACCTTTCTTCCCTAGCAAGACGTCATGCAAAGAGATTCTCTTCCACAACGGAGTTGCTGTGACCAGAATTCATCCCCAAACAGATGAAGTAATTCCTGGCAGAATCATCATTTCCCCATATTTTCAAAGTCCAATTTATTTTTGGCAAACTTGACAATTCGAAGCAGACGGATTGTTCATTCATTCTCCAGCAGAGATATTATCCTTTCAGGAGTCTATAAAGTCAAATCATTGATCATTGTTCCTCAACAGAGTCAGCAGAGATGTCTGACACGGATGCAAAGAGTAATCCAATTTTGAAATTCTTAAAGTCCAACCGTAGATTGGCAAAAGGTTCATTCAAGGGTGGCAAATTCTTAAAGTCCAATCGTAGATTGGCAAAAGGTCCATCCAAGGGTGGCAAATTCTTAAAGTCCAACCGTAGATTGGCAAAAGGTCCATCCAAGGGTGGTAAATTCTTAATGTCCAACCGTAGATTGGCAAAAGGTCCATCCAAGGGTGGCAAATTCTCAAAGTCCAACCGTAGATTGGCAAAAGGTCCATCCAAGGGTGGCAAATGCTCAAAGTCCAACCGAAGATTGGCAAAAGGTCAATCCAAGGGTGGCAAATTCTCAAAGTCCAACCGTAGATTGGCCAAAGGTCCATCCAAGGGTGGAAAATTCTTAAAGTCCAACCGTAGCTTGGCAAAAGTCCACCCGTAGTGTGGCAAGTCAGTAGTCGTCTGACTCCCTTTAAAAGACCGCAGCTAAGTCCAACCGTAGATTGGCGAAAGACCATCAAAGGGGGGCAAATTCTTAAAGTCCAACCGTAGCTTGGCAAAAGTCCACCCTTAGTATGGCAAGTCAGTAGTCGTCTGACTCCCTTTAAAAGACCGCAGCTAAGTCCAACCGTAGATTGGCGAAAGACCATCCAAGGGTGGCAAATCATCAGCAAGTCCAACTGTAGATTGGCAAAATACACCCGTAGTGTGGCATCTCAGCTGCAAAGTCCAACCGTAGATTGGCAGAAGTCCACCCGTAGTGTGGCAAGTCAGTAGTCTTCTGGCTCCATTCAAAAAAGACAGTCCACCCGTAGTGTGGCAAGCCAGTAGTCGTCTGGCGTTGTACAAATGACATTGCTAAGGTCCACCCGTAGTGTGGCAAGCCAGTAGTCGTCTGGCGTTGTGCAAAAAGACATCTCTTCAGTGGTAATCTTTCCATCAGAGTTTTCTTCAAGCAGAGTTTGTTTGGTTGGGTTTATATCCTTTTTATTCTTCCCAGCAGAGTCCAAATTTTCGGGTTATTTTTGGTATTCAATCCCTCCATACTACTGTGGAGTTGCTTTGGGTTTCCCCAGCAGATCTAAGGACTTTCTCCCAGCATGTGGCAGCAGAACATCTTCTAACCAGGATTCGCTTATTCCTGACAGAGTAGCCTTGATTCTCAGCAAGATCGTATCTCTGGTAATGGTATCCCCACAGAGTTCAGTGTTGAATCTTGTCAACAATACTCCTCAGCTGAGTCGTTGTTTTGTCCCCATAGAGGCTTATTGATCAACAAAATCTATTCCTCAGCAGAGTGATAGTATATTCTTGCCCCAGCCGGGTTTGAAGGTTGATTCTCCCCGCAAAGGATCTCGGGTTTGATAGATCCTCAAGTAGAGTTTTAATGACCTTTCTTCCCTAGCAAGACGTCATGCAAAGAAATTCTCTTCCACAACGGAGTTGCTGTGACCAGAATTCATCCCCAAACAGATGAAGTAATTCCTGGCAGAATCATCATTTCCCCATATTTTCAAAGTCCAATTTATTTTTGGCAAACTTGACAGTTCGAAGCAGACGGATTGTTCATTCATTCTCCAGCAGAGATATTATCCTTTCAGGAGTCTCTAAAGTCAAATCATTGATCATTGTTCCTCAACAGAGTCAGCAGAGATGTCTGACACGGATGCAAAGAGTAATCCAATTTTGAAATTCTTAAAGTCCAACCGTAGATTGGCAAAAGGTTCATCCAAGGGTGGCAAATTCTTAAAGTCCAATCGTAGATTGGCAAAAGGTTCATCCAAGGGTGGCAAATTCTTAAAGTCCAACCGTAGATTTGCAAAAGGTCCATCCAAGGGTGGTAAATTCTTAAAGTCCAACCGTAGATTGGCAAAAGGTCCATCCAAGGGTGGCAAATTCTGAAAGTCCAACCGTAGATTGGCAAAAGGTCCATCCAAGGGTGGAAAATTCTTAAAGTCCAACCGTAGCTTGGCAAAAGTCCACCCGTAGTGTGGCAAGTCAGTAGTCGTCTGACTCCCTTTAAAAGACCGCAGCTAAGTCCAACCGTAGATTGGCGAAAGACCATCAAAGGGGGGCAAATTCTTAAAGTCCAACCGTAGCTTGGCAAAAGTCCACCCTTAGTATGGCAAGTCAGTAGTCGTCTGACTCCCTTTAAAAGACCGCAGCTAAGTCCAACCGTAGATTGGCGAAAGACCATCCAAGGGTGGCAAATCATCAGCAAGTCCAACTGTAGATTGGCAAAATACACCCGTAGTGTGGCATCTCAGCTGCAAAGTCCAACCGTAGATTGGCAGAAGTCCACCCGTAGTGTGGCAAGTCAGTAGTCTTCTGACTCCATTCAAAAAAGACAGTCCACCCGTAGTGTGGCAAGCCAGTAGTCGTCTGGCGTTGTGCAAAAAGACATCTCTTCAGTGGTAATCTTTCCATCAGAGTTTTCTTCAAGCAGAGTTTGTTTGGTTGGGTTTATATCCTTTTTATTCTTCCCAGCAGAGTCCAAATTTTCGGGTTATTTTTGGTATTCAATCCCTCCATACTACTGTGGAGTTGCTTTGGGTTTCCCCAGCAGATCTAAGGACTTTCTCCCAGCATGTGGCAGCAGAACATCTTCTAACCAGGATTCGCTTATTCCCGACAGAGTAGCCTTGATTCTCAGCAAGATCGTATCTCTGGTAATGGTATCCCCACAGAGTTCAGTGTTGAATCTTGTCAACAATACTCCTCAGCTGAGTCGTTGTTTTGTCCCCACAGAGGCTTATTGATCAACAAAATCTATTCCTCAGCAGAGTGATAGTATATTCTTGCCCCAGCCGGGTTTGAAGGTTGATTCTCCCCGCAAAGGATCTCGGGTTTGATAGATCCTCAAGTAGAGTTTTAATGACCTTTCTTCCCTAGCAAGACGTCATGCAAAGAAATTCTCTTCCACAACGGAGTTGCTGTGACCAGAATTCATCCCCAAACAGATGAAGTAATTCCTGGCAGAATCATCATTTCCCCATATTTTCAAAGTCCAATTTATTTTTGGCAAACTTGACAGTTCGAAGCAGACGGATTGTTCATTCATTCTCTAGCAGAGATATTATCCTTTCAGGAGTCTCTAAAGTCAAATCATTGATCATTGTTCCTCAACAGAGTCAGCAGAGATGTCTGACACGGATGCAAAGAGTAATCCAATTTTGAAATTCTTAAAGTCCAACCGTAGATTGGCAAAAGGTTCATCAAAGGGTGGCAAATTCTTAAAGTCCAATCGTAGATTGGCAAAAGGTTCATCCAAGGGTGGCAAATTCTTAAAGTCCAACCGTAGATTTGCAAAAGGTCCATCCAAGGGTGGTAAATTCTTAAAGTCCAACCGTAGATTGGCAAAAGGTCCATCCAAGGGTGGCAAATTCTGAAAGTCCAACCGTAGATTGGCAAAAGGTCCATCCAAGGGTGGCAAATGCTCAAAGTCCAACCGTAGATTGGCAAAAGGTCAATCCAAGGGTGGCAAATTCTCAAAGTCCAACCGTAGATTGGCAAAAGGTCCATCCAAGGGTGGCAAATTGTTAAAGTCCAACCGTAGCTTGGTAAAAGTCCACCCGTAGTGTGGCAAGTCAGTAGTCGTCTGACTCCCTTTAAAAGACCGCAGCTAAGTCCAACCGTAGATTGGCGAAAGACCATCCAAGGGGGGCAAATTCTTAAAGTCCAACCGTAGCTTGGCAAAAGTCCACCCTTAGTATGGCAAGTCAGTAGTCGTCTGACTCCCTTTAAAAGACCGCAGCTAAGTCCAACCGTAGATTGGCGAAAGACTATCCAAGGGTGGCAAATCATCAGCAAGTCCAACCATATATTGGCAAAATCCACCCGTAGTGTGGCATCACAGCTGCAAAGTCCAACCGTAGATTGGCAGAAGTCCACCCGTAGTGTTGCAAGTCAGTAGTCTTCTGGCTCCATTCAAAAAAGACAGTCCACTCGTAGTGTGGCAAGCCAGTAGTCGTCTGGCGTTGTACAAAAGACATTGCTAAGGTCCACCCGTAGTGTGGCAAGCCAATAGTCGTCTGGCGTTGTGCAAAAAGACATCTCTTCAGTGGTATTCTTTCCATCAGAGTTTTCTTCAAGCAGAGTTCGTTTGGTTGGGTTTATATCCTTTTTATTCTTCCCTGCAGAGTCCAAATTTTCGGATTATTTTTGGTATTCAATCCCTCCAGACTACTGTGGAGTTGCTTTGGGTTTCCCCAGCAGATCTAAGGACTTTCTCCCAGCATGTGGCAGCAGAACATCTTCTAACCAGGATTCGCTTATTCCCGACAGAGTAGCCTTGATTCTCAGCAAGATCGTATCTCTGGTAATGGTATCCCCACAGAGTTCAGTGTTGAATCTTGTCAACAATACTCCTCAGCTGAGTCGTTGTTTTGTCCCCACAGAGGCTTATTGATCAACAAAATCTATTCCTCAGCAGAGTGATAGTATATTCTTGCCCCAGCCGGGTTAGAAGGTTGATTCTCCCCGCAAAGGATCTCGGGTTTGATAGATCCTCAAGCAGAGTTTTAATGACCTTTCTTCCCTAGCAATACATCATGCAAAGAGATTCTCTAGCACAACGGAGTTGCTGTGACCAGAATTCATCCCCAAACATATGAAGTAATTCCTGGAAGAATCATCATTTCCCCATATTTTCAAAGTCCAATTTATTTTTGGCAAACTTGACAGTTCGAAGCAGACGGATTGTTCATTCATTCTCCAGCAGAGATATTATCCTTTCAGGAGTCTCTAAAGTCAAATCATTGATCATTGTTCCTCAACAGAGTCAGCAGAGATGTCTGACACGGATGCAAAGAGTAATCCAATTTTGAAATTCTTAAAGTCCAACCGTAGATTGGCAAAAGGTTCATTCAAGGGTGGCAAATTCTTAAAGTCTAATCGTAGATTGGCAAAAGGTCCATCCAAGGGTGGAAAATTCTTAAAGTCCAACCGTAGATTGGCAAAAGGTCCATCCAAGGGTGGTAAATTCTTAAAGTCCAACCGTAGATTGGCAAAAGGTCCATCCAAGGGTGGCAAATTCTCAAAGTCCAACCGTAGATTGGCAAAAGGTCCATCCAAGGGTGGCAAATGCTCAAAGTCCAACCGTAGATTGGCAAAAGGTCAATCCAAGGGTGGCAAATTCTCAAAGTCCAACCGTAGATTGGCAAAAGGTCCATCCAAGGGTGGCAAATTCTTAAAGTCCAACCGTAGCTTGGCAAAAGTCCACCCGTAGTGTGGCAAGTCAGTAGTCGTCTGACTCCCTTTAAAAGACCGCAGCTAAGTCCAACCGTAGATTGGCGAAAGACCATCCAAGGGGGGAAATTTCTTAAAGTCCAATCGTAGCTTGGCAAAAGTCCACCCTTAGTATGGCAAGTCAGTAGTCGTCTGACTCCCTTTAAAAGACCGCAGCTAAGTCCAACCGTAGATTGGCGAAAGACCATCCAAGGGTGGCAAATCATCAGCAAGTCCAACCATAGATTGGGAAAATCCACCTGTAGTGTGGCATCTCAGCTGCAAAGTCCAACCGTAGATTGGCAGAAGTCCACCCGTAGTGTGGCATGTCAGTAGTCTTCTGGCTCCATTCAAAAAAGACAGTTCACTCGTAGTGTGGCAAGCCAGTAGTCGTCTGGCGTTGTACAAAAGACATTGCTAAGGTCCACCCGTAGTGTGGCAAGCCAATAGTCGTCTGGCGTTGTGCAAAAAGACATCTCTTCAGTGGTATTCTTTCCATCAGAGTTTTCTTCAAGCAGAGTTCGTTTGGTTGGGTTTATATCCTTTTTATTCTTCCCTGCAGAGTCCAAATTTTCGGATTATTTTTGGTATTCAATCCCTCCATACTACTGTGCAGTTGCTTTGGGTTTCCCCAGCAGATCTAAGGACTTTCTCCCAGCATGTGGCAGCAGAACATCTTCTAACCAGGATTCGCTTATTCCCGACAGAGTAGCCTTGATTCTCAGCAAGATCGTATCTCTGGTAATGGTATCCCCACAGAGTTCAGTGTTGAATCTTGTCAACAATACTCCTCAGCTGAGTCGTTGTTTTGTCCCCACAGAGGCTTATTGATCAATAAAATCTATTCCTCAGCAGAGTGATAGTATATTCTTTCCCCAGCCGGGTTAGAAGGTTGATTCTCCCCGCAAAGGATCTCGGGTTTGATAGATCCTCAAGCAGAGTTTTAATGACCTTTCTTCCCTAGCAAGACATCATGCAAAGAGATTCTCTTCCACAACGGAGTTACTGTGACCAGAATTCATCCCCAAACAGATGAAGTAATTCCTGGCAGAATCATCATTTCCCCATATTTTCAAATTCCAATTTATTTTTGGCAAACTTGACAGTTCGAAGCAGACAGATTGTTCATTCATTCTCCAGCAGAGATATTATCCTTTCAGGAGTCTCTAAAGTCAAATCACTGATCATTGTTCCTCAACAGAGTCAGCAGAGATGTCTGACACGGATGCAAAGAGTAATCCAATTTTGAAATTCTTAAAGTCCAACCGTAGATTGGCAAAAGGTTCATTCAAGGGTGGAAAATTCTTAAAGTCCAATCGTAGATTGGCAAAAGGTCCATCCAAGGGTGGCAAATTCTTAAAGTCCAACCGTAGATTGGCAAAAGGTCCATCCAAGGGTGGTAAATTCTTAAAGTCCAACCGTAGATTGGCAAAAGGTCCATCCAAGAGTGGCAAATTCTCAAAGTCCAACCGTAGATTGGCAAAAGGTCCATCCAAGGGTGGCAAATGCTCAAAGTCCAACCGTAGATTGGCAAAAGGTCAATCCAAGGGTGGCAAATTCTCAAAGTCCAACCGTAGATTGGCAAAAAGTCCATCCAAGGGTGGCAAATTCTTAAAGTCCAACCGTAGCTTGGCAAAAGTCCACCCGTAGTGTGGCAAGTCAGTAGTCGTCTGACTCCCTTTAAAAGACCGCAGCTAAGTCCAACTGTAGATTGGCGAAAGACCATCCAAGGGGGGCAAATTCTTAAAGTCCAACCGTAGCTTGGTAAAAGTCCACCCTTAGTATGGCAAGTCAGTAGTCGTCTGACTCCATTTAAAAGACCGCAGCTAAGTCCAACCGTAGATTGGCGAAAGACCATCCAAGGGTGGCAAATCATCAGCAAGTCCAACCATAGATTGGCAAAATCCACCTGTAGTGTGGCATCTCAGCTGCAAAGTCCAACCGTAGATTGGCAGAAGTCCACCCGTAGTGTGGCATGTCAGTAGTCTTCTGGCTCCATTCAAAAAAGACAGTTCACTCGTAGTGTGGCAAGCCAGTAGTCTTCTGGCGTTGTACAAAAGACATTGCTAAGGTCCACCCGTAGTGTGGCAAGCCAATAGTCGTCTGGCGTTGTGCAAAAAGACATCTCTTCAGTGGTATTCTTTCCATCAGAGTTTTCTTCAAGCAGAGTTCGTTTGGTTGGGTTTATATCCTTTTTATTCTTCCCTGCAGAGTCCAAATTTTCGGATTATTTTTGGTATTCAATCCCTCCATACTACTGTGCAGTTGCTTTGGGTTTCCCCAGCAGATCTAAGGACTTTCTCCCAGCATGTGGCAGCAGAACATCTTCTAACCAGGATTCGCTTATTCCCGACAGAGTAGCCTTGATTCTCAGCAAGATCGTATCTCTGGTAATGGTATCCCCACAGAGTTCAGTGTTGAATCTTGTCAACAATACTCCTCAGCTGAGTCGTTGTTTTGTCCCCACAGAGGCTTATTGATCAATAAAATCTATTCCTCAGCAGAGTGATAGTATATTCTTTCCCCAGCCGGGTTAGAAGGTTGATTCTCCCCGCAAAGGATCTCGGGTTTGATAGATCCTCAAGCAGAGTTTTAATGACCTTTCTTCCCTAGCAAGACATCATGCAAAGAGATTCTCTTCCACAACGGAGTTACTGTGACCAGAATTCATCCCCAAACAGATGAAGTAATTCCTGGCAGAATCATCATTTCCCCATATTTTCAAATTCCAATTTATTTTTGGCAAACTTGACAGTTCGAAGCAGACGGATTGTTCATTCATTCTCCAGCAGAGATATTATCCTTTCAGGAGTCTCTAAAGTCAAATCACTGATCATTGTTCCTCAACAGAGTCAGCAGAGATGTCTGACACGGATGCAAAGAGTAATCCAATTTTGAAATTCTTAAAGTCCAACCGTAGATTGGCAAAAGGTTCATTCAAGGGTGGAAAATTCTTAAAGTCCAATCGTAGATTGGCAAAAGGTCCATCCAAGGGTGGCAAATTCTTAAAGTCCAACCGTAGATTGGCAAAAGGTCCATCCAAGGGTGGTAAATTCTTAAAGTCCAACCGTAGATTGGCAAAAGGTCCATCCAAGAGTGGCAAATTCTCAAAGTCCAACCGTAGATTGGCAAAAGGTCCATCCAAGGGTGGCAAATGCTCAAAGTCCAACCGTAGATTGGCAAAAGGTCAATCCAAGGGTGGCAAATTCTCAAAGTCCAACCGTAGATTGGCAAAAAGTCCATCCAAGGGTGGCAAATTCTTAAAGTCCAACCGTAGCTTGGCAAAAGTCCACCCGTAGTGTGGCAAGTCAGTAGTCGTCTGACTCCCTTTAAAAGACCGCAGCTAAGTCCAACTGTAGATTGGCGAAAGACCATCCAAGGGGGGCAAATTCTTAAAGTCCAACCGTAGCTTGGTAAAAGTCCACCCTTAGTATGGCAAGTCAGTAGTCGTCTGACTCCATTTAAAAGACCGCAGCTAAGTCCAACCGTAGATTGGCGAAAGACCATCCAAGGGTGGCAAATCATCAGCAAGTCCAACCATAGATTGGCAAAATCCACCCGTAGTGTGGCATCTCAGCTGCAAAGTCCAACCGTAGATTGGCAGAAGTCCACCCGTAGTGTGGCAAGTCAGTAGTCTTCTGGCTCCATTCAAAAAAGACAGTCCACCCGTAGTGTGGCAAGCCAGTAGTCGTCTGGCGTTGTACAAAAGACATTGCTAAGGTCCACCCGTAGTGTGGCAAGCCAATAGTCGTCTGGCGTTGTGCAAAAAGACATCTCTTCAGTGGTATTCTTTCCATCAGAGTTTTCTTCAAGCAGAGTTCATTTGGTTGGGTTTATATCCTTTTTATTCTTCCCTGCAGAGTCCAAATTTTCGGATTATTTTTGGTATTCAATCCCTCCATACTACTGTGGAGTTGCTTTGGGTTTCCCCAGCAGATCTAAGGACTTTCTCCCAGCATGTGGCAGCAGAACATCTTCTAACCAGGATTCGCTTATTCCCGACAGAGTAGCCTTGATTCTCAGCAAGATCGTATCTCTGGTAATGGTATCCCCACAGAGTTCAGTGTTGAATCTTGTCAATAATACTCCTCAGCTGAGTCGTTGTTTTGTCCCCACAGAGGCTTATTGATCAACAAAATCTATTCCTCAGCAGAGTGATAGTATATTCTTGCCCCAGCCGGGTTTGAAGGTTGATTCTCCCCGCAAAGGATCTCGGGTTTGATAGATCCTCAAGTAGAGTTTTAATGACCTTTCTTCCCTAGCAAGACGTCATGCAAAGAAATTCTCTTCCACAACGGAGTTGCTGTGACCAGAATTCATCCCCAAACAGATGAAGTAATTCCTGGCAGAATCATCATTTCCCCATATTTTCAAAGTCCAATTTATTTTTGGCAAACTTGACAGTTCGAAGCAGACGGATTGTTCATTCATTCTCTAGCAGAGATATTATCCTTTCAGGAGTCTCTAAAGTCAAATCATTGATCATTGTTCCTCAACAGAGTCAGCAGAGATGTCTGACACGGATGCAAAGAGTAATCCAATTTTGAAATTCTTAAAGTCCAACCGTAGATTGGCAAAAGGTTCATCAAAGGGTGGCAAATTCTTAAAGTCCAATCGTAGATTGGCAAAAGGTTCATCCAAGGGTGGCAAATTCTTAAAGTCCAACCGTAGATTTGCAAAAGGTCCATCCAAGGGTGGTAAATTCTTAAAGTCCAACCGTAGATTGGCAAAAGGTCCATCCAAGGGTGGCAAATTCTGAAAGTCCAACCGTAGATTGGCAAAAGGTCCATCCAAGGGTGGCAAATGCTCAAAGTCCAACCGTAGATTGGCAAAAGGTCAATCCAAGGGTGGCAAATTCTCAAAGTCCAACCGTAGATTGGCAAAAGGTCCATCCAAGGGTGGCAAATTGTTAAAGTCCAACCGTAGCTTGGTAAAAGTCCACCCGTAGTGTGGCAAGTCAGTAGTCGTCTGACTCCCTTTAAAAGACCGCAGCTAAGTCCAACCGTAGATTGGCGAAAGACCATCCAAGGGGGGCAAATTCTTAAAGTCCAACCGTAGCTTGGCAAAAGTCCACCCTTAGTATGGCAAGTCAGTAGTCGTCTGACTCCCTTTAAAAGACCGCAGCTAAGTCCAACCGTAGATTGGCGAAAGACTATCCAAGGGTGGCAAATCATCAGCAAGTCCAACCATATATTGGCAAAATCCACCCGTAGTGTGGCATCACAGCTGCAAAGTCCAACCGTAGATTGGCAGAAGTCCACCCGTAGTGTTGCAAGTCAGTAGTCTTCTGGCTCCATTCAAAAAAGACAGTCCACTCGTAGTGTGGCAAGCCAGTAGTCGTCTGGCGTTGTACAAAAGACATTGCTAAGGTCCACCCGTAGTGTGGCAAGCCAATAGTCGTCTGGCGTTGTGCAAAAAGACATCTCTTCAGTGGTATTCTTTCCATCAGAGTTTTCTTCAAGCAGAGTTCGTTTGGTTGGGTTTATATCCTTTTTATTCTTCCCTGCAGAGTCCAAATTTTCGGATTATTTTTGGTATTCAATCCCTCCAGACTACTGTGGAGTTGCTTTGGGTTTCCCCAGCAGATCTAAGGACTTTCTCCCAGCATGTGGCAGCAGAACATCTTCTAACCAGGATTCGCTTATTCCCGACAGAGTAGCCTTGATTCTCAGCAAGATCGTATCTCTGGTAATGGTATCCCCACAGAGTTCAGTGTTGAATCTTGTCAACAATACTCCTCAGCTGAGTCGTTGTTTTGTCCCCACAGAGGCTTATTGATCAACAAAATCTATTCCTCAGCAGAGTGATAGTATATTCTTGCCCCAGCCGGGTTAGAAGGTTGATTCTCCCCGCAAAGGATCTCGGGTTTGATAGATCCTCAAGCAGAGTTTTAATGACCTTTCTTCCCTAGCAATACATCATGCAAAGAGATTCTCTAGCACAACGGAGTTGCTGTGACCAGAATTCATCCCCAAACATATGAAGTAATTCCTGGAAGAATCATCATTTCCCCATATTTTCAAAGTCCAATTTATTTTTGGCAAACTTGACAGTTCGAAGCAGACGGATTGTTCATTCATTCTCCAGCAGAGATATTATCCTTTCAGGAGTCTCTAAAGTCAAATCATTGATCATTGTTCCTCAACAGAGTCAGCAGAGATGTCTGACACGGATGCAAAGAGTAATCCAATTTTGAAATTCTTAAAGTCCAACCGTAGATTGGCAAAAGGTTCATTCAAGGGTGGCAAATTCTTAAAGTCTAATCGTAGATTGGCAAAAGGTCCATCCAAGGGTGGAAAATTCTTAAAGTCCAACCGTAGATTGGCAAAAGGTCCATCCAAGGGTGGTAAATTCTTAAAGTCCAACCGTAGATTGGCAAAAGGTCCATCCAAGGGTGGCAAATTCTCAAAGTCCAACCGTAGATTGGCAAAAGGTCCATCCAAGGGTGGCAAATGCTCAAAGTCCAACCGTAGATTGGCAAAAGGTCAATCCAAGGGTGGCAAATTCTCAAAGTCCAACCGTAGATTGGCAAAAGGTCCATCCAAGGGTGGCAAATTCTTAAAGTCCAACCGTAGCTTGGCAAAAGTCCACCCGTAGTGTGGCAAGTCAGTAGTCGTCTGACTCCCTTTAAAAGACCGCAGCTAAGTCCAACCGTAGATTGGCGAAAGACCATCCAAGGGGGGAAATTTCTTAAAGTCCAATCGTAGCTTGGCAAAAGTCCACCCTTAGTATGGCAAGTCAGTAGTCGTCTGACTCCCTTTAAAAGACCGCAGCTAAGTCCAACCGTAGATTGGCGAAAGACCATCCAAGGGTGGCAAATCATCAGCAAGTCCAACCATAGATTGGGAAAATCCACCTGTAGTGTGGCATCTCAGCTGCAAAGTCCAACCGTAGATTGGCAGAAGTCCACCCGTAGTGTGGCATGTCAGTAGTCTTCTGGCTCCATTCAAAAAAGACAGTTCACTCGTAGTGTGGCAAGCCAGTAGTCGTCTGGCGTTGTACAAAAGACATTGCTAAGGTCCACCCGTAGTGTGGCAAGCCAATAGTCGTCTGGCGTTGTGCAAAAAGACATCTCTTCAGTGGTATTCTTTCCATCAGAGTTTTCTTCAAGCAGAGTTCGTTTGGTTGGGTTTATATCCTTTTTATTCTTCCCTGCAGAGTCCAAATTTTCGGATTATTTTTGGTATTCAATCCCTCCATACTACTGTGCAGTTGCTTTGGGTTTCCCCAGCAGATCTAAGGACTTTCTCCCAGCATGTGGCAGCAGAACATCTTCTAACCAGGATTCGCTTATTCCCGACAGAGTAGCCTTGATTCTCAGCAAGATCGTATCTCTGGTAATGGTATCCCCACAGAGTTCAGTGTTGAATCTTGTCAACAATACTCCTCAGCTGAGTCGTTGTTTTGTCCCCACAGAGGCTTATTGATCAATAAAA
The DNA here is from genome assembly GCA_022829125.1 of Lathyrus tuberosus. Lineage (NCBI taxonomy): Eukaryota > Viridiplantae > Streptophyta > Magnoliopsida > Fabales > Fabaceae > Lathyrus > Lathyrus tuberosus. The sequence goes on along the minus strand of JALAZF010000523.1, from coordinate 3,710,248 downwards.
TCTATTCCTCAGCAGAGTGATAGTATATTCTTTCCCCAGCCGGGTTAGAAGGTTGATTCTCCCCGCAAAGGATCTCGGGTTTGATAGATCCTCAAGCAGAGTTTTAATGACCTTTCTTCCCTAGCAAGACATCATGCAAAGAGATTCTCTTCCACAACGGAGTTACTGTGACCAGAATTCATCCCCAAACAGATGAAGTAATTCCTGGCAGAATCATCATTTCCCCATATTTTCAAATTCCAATTTATTTTTGGCAAACTTGACAGTTCGAAGCAGACAGATTGTTCATTCATTCTCCAGCAGAGATATTATCCTTTCAGGAGTCTCTAAAGTCAAATCACTGATCATTGTTCCTCAACAGAGTCAGCAGAGATGTCTGACACGGATGCAAAGAGTAATCCAATTTTGAAATTCTTAAAGTCCAACCGTAGATTGGCAAAAGGTTCATTCAAGGGTGGAAAATTCTTAAAGTCCAATCGTAGATTGGCAAAAGGTCCATCCAAGGGTGGCAAATTCTTAAAGTCCAACCGTAGATTGGCAAAAGGTCCATCCAAGGGTGGTAAATTCTTAAAGTCCAACCGTAGATTGGCAAAAGGTCCATCCAAGAGTGGCAAATTCTCAAAGTCCAACCGTAGATTGGCAAAAGGTCCATCCAAGGGTGGCAAATGCTCAAAGTCCAACCGTAGATTGGCAAAAGGTCAATCCAAGGGTGGCAAATTCTCAAAGTCCAACCGTAGATTGGCAAAAAGTCCATCCAAGGGTGGCAAATTCTTAAAGTCCAACCGTAGCTTGGCAAAAGTCCACCCGTAGTGTGGCAAGTCAGTAGTCGTCTGACTCCCTTTAAAAGACCGCAGCTAAGTCCAACTGTAGATTGGCGAAAGACCATCCAAGGGGGGCAAATTCTTAAAGTCCAACCGTAGCTTGGTAAAAGTCCACCCTTAGTATGGCAAGTCAGTAGTCGTCTGACTCCATTTAAAAGACCGCAGCTAAGTCCAACCGTAGATTGGCGAAAGACCATCCAAGGGTGGCAAATCATCAGCAAGTCCAACCATAGATTGGCAAAATCCACCTGTAGTGTGGCATCTCAGCTGCAAAGTCCAACCGTAGATTGGCAGAAGTCCACCCGTAGTGTGGCATGTCAGTAGTCTTCTGGCTCCATTCAAAAAAGACAGTTCACTCGTAGTGTGGCAAGCCAGTAGTCTTCTGGCGTTGTACAAAAGACATTGCTAAGGTCCACCCGTAGTGTGGCAAGCCAATAGTCGTCTGGCGTTGTGCAAAAAGACATCTCTTCAGTGGTATTCTTTCCATCAGAGTTTTCTTCAAGCAGAGTTCGTTTGGTTGGGTTTATATCCTTTTTATTCTTCCCTGCAGAGTCCAAATTTTCGGATTATTTTTGGTATTCAATCCCTCCATACTACTGTGCAGTTGCTTTGGGTTTCCCCAGCAGATCTAAGGACTTTCTCCCAGCATGTGGCAGCAGAACATCTTCTAACCAGGATTCGCTTATTCCCGACAGAGTAGCCTTGATTCTCAGCAAGATCGTATCTCTGGTAATGGTATCCCCACAGAGTTCAGTGTTGAATCTTGTCAACAATACTCCTCAGCTGAGTCGTTGTTTTGTCCCCACAGAGGCTTATTGATCAATAAAATCTATTCCTCAGCAGAGTGATAGTATATTCTTTCCCCAGCCGGGTTAGAAGGTTGATTCTCCCCGCAAAGGATCTCGGGTTTGATAGATCCTCAAGCAGAGTTTTAATGACCTTTCTTCCCTAGCAAGACATCATGCAAAGAGATTCTCTTCCACAACGGAGTTACTGTGACCAGAATTCATCCCCAAACAGATGAAGTAATTCCTGGCAGAATCATCATTTCCCCATATTTTCAAATTCCAATTTATTTTTGGCAAACTTGACAGTTCGAAGCAGACGGATTGTTCATTCATTCTCCAGCAGAGATATTATCCTTTCAGGAGTCTCTAAAGTCAAATCACTGATCATTGTTCCTCAACAGAGTCAGCAGAGATGTCTGACACGGATGCAAAGAGTAATCCAATTTTGAAATTCTTAAAGTCCAACCGTAGATTGGCAAAAGGTTCATTCAAGGGTGGAAAATTCTTAAAGTCCAATCGTAGATTGGCAAAAGGTCCATCCAAGGGTGGCAAATTCTTAAAGTCCAACCGTAGATTGGCAAAAGGTCCATCCAAGGGTGGTAAATTCTTAAAGTCCAACCGTAGATTGGCAAAAGGTCCATCCAAGAGTGGCAAATTCTCAAAGTCCAACCGTAGATTGGCAAAAGGTCCATCCAAGGGTGGCAAATGCTCAAAGTCCAACCGTAGATTGGCAAAAGGTCAATCCAAGGGTGGCAAATTCTCAAAGTCCAACCGTAGATTGGCAAAAAGTCCATCCAAGGGTGGCAAATTCTTAAAGTCCAACCGTAGCTTGGCAAAAGTCCACCCGTAGTGTGGCAAGTCAGTAGTCGTCTGACTCCCTTTAAAAGACCGCAGCTAAGTCCAACTGTAGATTGGCGAAAGACCATCCAAGGGGGGCAAATTCTTAAAGTCCAACCGTAGCTTGGTAAAAGTCCACCCTTAGTATGGCAAGTCAGTAGTCGTCTGACTCCATTTAAAAGACCGCAGCTAAGTCCAACCGTAGATTGGCGAAAGACCATCCAAGGGTGGCAAATCATCAGCAAGTCCAACCATAGATTGGCAAAATCCACCCGTAGTGTGGCATCTCAGCTGCAAAGTCCAACCGTAGATTGGCAGAAGTCCACCCGTAGTGTGGCAAGTCAGTAGTCTTCTGGCTCCATTCAAAAAAGACAGTCCACCCGTAGTGTGGCAAGCCAGTAGTCGTCTGGCGTTGTACAAAAGACATTGCTAAGGTCCACCCGTAGTGTGGCAAGCCAATAGTCGTCTGGCGTTGTGCAAAAAGACATCTCTTCAGTGGTATTCTTTCCATCAGAGTTTTCTTCAAGCAGAGTTCATTTGGTTGGGTTTATATCCTTTTTATTCTTCCCTGCAGAGTCCAAATTTTCGGATTATTTTTGGTATTCAATCCCTCCATACTACTGTGGAGTTGCTTTGGGTTTCCCCAGCAGATCTAAGGACTTTCTCCCAGTATGTGGCAGCAGAACATCTTCTAACCAGGATTCGCTTATTCCCGACAGAGTAGCCTTGATTCTCAGCAAGATCGTATCTCTGGTAATGGTATCCCCACAGAGTTCAGTGTTGAATCTTGTCAATAATACTCCTCAGCTGAGTCGTTGTTTTGTCCCCACAGAGGCTTATTGATCAACAAAATCTATTCCTCAGCAGAGTGATAGTATATTCTTGCCCCAGCCGGGTTAGAAGGTTGATTCTCCCCGCAAAGGATCTCGGGTTTGATAGATCCTCAAGCAGAGTTTTAATGACCTTTCTTCCCTAGCAAGACGTCATGCAAAGAAATTCTCTTCCCCAACGGAGTTGCTGTGACCAGAATTCATCCCTAAACAGATGAAGTAATTCCTGGCATAATCATCATTTCCCCATATTTTCAAAGTCCAATTTATTTTTGGCAAACTTGACAGTTCGAAGCAGGGGGATTGTTCATTCATTCTCCAGCAGAGATATTATCCTTTCAGGAGTCTCTAAAGTCAAATCATTGATCATTGTTCCTCAACAGAGTCAGCAGAGATGTCTGACACGGATGCAAAGAGTAATCCAATTTTGAAATTCTTAAAGTCCAACCGTAGATTGGCAAAAGGTTCATCCAAGGGTGGCAAATTCTTAAAGTCCAATCGTAGATTGGCAAAAGGTCCATCCAAGGGTGGCAAATTCTTAAAGTTCAACCGTAGATTGGCAAAAGGTCCATCCAAGGGTGGTAAATTCTTAAAGTCCAACCGTAGATTGGCAAAAGGTCCATCCAAGGGTGGCAAATTCTCAAAGTCCAACCGTAGATTGGCAAAAGGTCCATCCAAGGGTGGCAAATGCTCAAAGTCCAACCGTAGATTGGCAAAAGGTCAATCCAAGGGTGGCAAATTCTTAAAGTCCAACCGTAGATTGGCAAAAGGTCCATCCATGGGTGGCAAATTCTTAAAGTCCAACCGTAGCTTGGCAAAAGTCCACCCGTAGTGTGGCAAGTCAGTAGTCGTCTGACTCCCTTTAAAAGACCGCAGCTAAGTCCAACCGTAGATTGGCGAAAGACCATCCAAGGGGGGCAAATTCTTAAAGTCCAACCGTAGCTTGGCAAAAGTCCACCCTTAGTATGGCAAGTCAGTAGTCGTCTGACTCCCTTTAAAAGACCCCAGCTAAGTCCAACCGTAGATTGGCGAAAGACCATCCAAGGGTGGCAAATCATCAGCAAGTCCAACCGTAGATTGGAAAAAGTCCACCCGTAGTGTGGCATCTCAGCTGCAAAGTCCAACCGTAGATTGGCAGAAGTCCACCCGTAGTGTGGCAAGTCAGTAGTCTTCTGGCTCCATTCAAAAAAGACAGTCCACCCGTAGTGTGGCAAGCCAGTAGTTGTCTGGCGTTGTACAAAAGACATTGCTAAGGTCCACCCGTAGTGTGGCAAGCCAATAGTCGTCTGGCGTTGTGCAAAAAGACATCTCTTCAGTGGTTTTCTTTCCATCAGAGTTTTCTTCAAGCAGAGTTCGTTTGGTTGGGTTTATATCCTTTTTATTCTTCCCTGCAGAGTCCAAATTTTCGGATTATTTTTGGTATTCAATCCCTCCATACTACTGTGGAGTTGCTTTGGGTTTCCCCAGCAGATCTAAGGACTTTCTCCCAGCATGTGGCAGCAGAACATCTTCTAACCAGGATTCACTTATTCCCGACAGAGTAGCCTTGATTCTCAGCAAGATCGTATCTCTGGTAATGGTATCCCCACAGAGTTCAGTGTTGAATCTTGTCAACAATACTCCTCAGCTGAGTTGTTGTTTTGTCCCCACAGAGGCTTATTGATCAACATAATCTATTCCTCAGCAGAGTGATAGTATATTCTTGCCCCAGCCGAGTTAGAAGGTTGATTCTCCCCGCAAAGGATCTCGGGTTTGATAGATCCTCAAGCAGAGTTTTAATGACCTTTCTTCCCTTGCAAGACGTCATGCAAAGAAATTCTCTTCCCCAACGGAGTTGCTGTGACCAGAATTCATCCCCAAACAGATGAAGTAATTCCAGGCCTAATCATCATTTCCCCATATTTTCAAAGTCCAATTTATTTTTGGCAAACTTGATAGTTCGAAGCAGGGGGATTGTTCATTCATTCTCCAGCAGAGATATTATCCTTTCAGGAGTCTCTAAAGTCAAATCATTGATCATTGTTCCTCAACAGAGTCAGCAGAGATGTCTGACACGGATGCAAAGAGTAATCCAATTTTGAAATTCTTAAAGTCCAACCGTAGATTGGTAAAAGGTTCATCCAAGGGTGGCAAATTCTTAAAGTCCAATCGTAGATTGGCAAAAGGTCCATCCAAGGGTGGCAAATTCTTAAAGTCCAACCGTAGATTGGCAAAAGGTCCATCCAAGGGTGGTAAATTCTTAAAGTCCAACCGTAGATTGGCAAAAGGTCCATCCAAGGGTGGCAAATTCTCAAAGTCCAACCGTAGATTGGAAAAAGGTCCATCCAAGGGTGGCAAATGCTCAAAGTCCAACCGTAGATTGGCAAAAGGTCAATCCAAGGGTGGCAAATTCTTAAAGTCCAACCGTAGATTGGCAAAAGGTCCATCCAAGGGTGGCAAATTCTTAAAGTCCAACCGTAGCTTGGCAAAAGTCCACCCGTAGTGTGGCAAGTCAGTAGTCGTCTGACTCCCTTTAAAAGACCGCAGCTATGTCCAACCTTAGATTGGCGAAAGGCCATCCAAGGGTGGCAAATTCTTAAAGTCCAACCGTAGCTTGGCAAAAGTCCACCCTTAGTATGGCAAGTCAGTACTCGTCTGACTCCCTTTAAAAGACCGCAGCTAAGTCCAACCGTAGATTGGCGAAAGACCATCCAAGGGTGGCAAATCATCAGCAAGTCCAACCGTAGATTGGAAAAAGTCCACTCGTAATGTGGCATCTCAGTTGCAAAGTCCATCCGTAGATTGGCAGAAGTCCACCCGTAGTGTGGCAAGTCAATAGTCTTCCGGCTCCATTCAAAAAAGACAGTCCACCCGTAGTGTGGCAAGTCAGTAGTCGTCTGGCGTTGTACAAAAGACATTGCTAAGGTCCACCCGTACTGTGGCAAGCCAATAGTCGTCTGGCATTGTGCAAAAAGACATCTCTTCAGTGGTATTCTTTCCATCAGAGTTTTCTTCAAGCAGAGTTCGTTTGGTTGGGTTTATATCCTTTTTATTCTTCCTTGCAGAGTCCAAATTGTCGGGTTATTTTTGGTATTCAACCCCTCCATACTACTGTGGAGTTGCTTTGGGTTTCCCCAGCAGATCTAAGGACTCTCTCCCAGCATGTGGCACCAGAACATCTTCTAACCAGGATTCGCTTATTCCCGACAGAGTAGCCTTGATTCTCAGCAAGATCGTATCTCTGGTAATGGTATCCCCACAGAGTTCAGTGTTGAATCTTGTCAACAATACTCCCCAGCTGAGTTGTTGTTTTGTCCCCACAGAGGCTTATTGATCAACAAAATCTATTCCTCAGCAGAGTGATAGTATATTCTTGCCCCAGCCGGGTTAGAAGGTTGATTCTCCCCGCAAAGGATCTCGGGTTTGATAGATCCTCAAGCAGAGTTTTAATGACCTTTCTTCCCTAGCAAGACGTCATGCAAATAGATTCTCTTCCACAACGGAGTTGCTGTGACCAGAATTCATCCCCAAACAGATGAAGTAATTCCTGGCAGAATCATCATTTCCCCATATTTTCAAAGTCCAATTTATTTTTGGAAAACTTGACAGTTCGAAGCAGATGGATTGTTCATTCATTCTCCAACAGAGATATTATCCTTTCAGGAGTCTCTAAAGTCAAATCATTGATCATTGTTCCTCAACAGAGTCAGCAGAGATGTCTGACACGGATGCAAAGAGTAATCCAATTTTGAAATTCTTAAAGTCCAACCGTAGATTGGCAAAAGGTTCATCCAAGGGTGGCAAATTCTTAAAGTCCAATCGTAGTTTGGCAAAAGGTCCATCCAAGGGTGGCAAATTCTTAAAGTCCAACCGTAGATTGGCAAAAGGTCCATCCAAGGGTGGTAAATTCTTAAAGTCCAACCGTAGATTGGCAAAAGGTCAATCCAAGGGTGGTAAATTCTCAAAGTCCAACCGTAGATTGGCAAAAGGTCCATCCAAGGGTGGCAAATTCTTAAAGTCCAACCGTAGCTTGGTAAAAGTCCACCCGTAGTGTGGCAAGTCAGTAGTCGTCTGACTCCCTTTAAAAGACCGCAGCTAAGTCCAACCGTAGATTGGAGAAAGACCATCCAAGGGTGGCAAATTCTTAAAGTCCAACCGTAGCTTGGCAAAAGTCCACCCTTAGTATGGCAAGTCAGTAGTCGTCTGACTCCCTTTAAAAGACCACAACTAAGTCTAACTGTAGATTGGCGAAAGACCATCGAAGGGTGGAAAATCATCAGCAAGTCCAACCGTAGATTGGCAAAAGTCCACCCGTAGTGTGGCATCTCAGCTGCAAAGTCCAACCGTAGATTGGTAGAAGTCCACCCGTAGTGTGGCAAGTCAGTAGTCTTCTGGCTCCATTCAAAAAAGACAGTCCACCCGTAGTGTGGCAAGCCAGTAGTCGTCTGGCGTTCTACAAAAGACATTGCTAAGGTCCACCCGTAGTGTGGCAAGCCAGTAGTCGTCTGGCATTGTGCAAAAAGACATCTCTTCAGTGGTATTCTTTCCATCAGAGTTTTCTTCAAGCAGAGTTCATATGGTTGGGTTTATATCCTTTTTATTCTTCCCTGCAGAGTCCAAATTTTCGGGTTATTTTTGGTATTCAATCCCTCCATACTACTGTGGAGTTGCTTTGGGTTTCCCCAGCATATCTAAGGACTCCCTCCCAGCATGTGGCAGCAGAACATCTTCTAACCAGGATTCGCTTATTCCCGACAGAGTAGCCTTGATTCTCAGCAAGATCGTATCTCTGGTAATGGTATCCCCACAGAGTTCAGTGTTGAATCTTGTCAACAATACTCCCCAGCTGAGTTGTTGTTTTGTCCCCACAGAGGCTTATTGATCAACAAAATCTATTCCTCAGCAGAGTGATAGTATATTCTTGGCCCAGCCGGTTTAGAAGGTTGATTCTCCCCGCAAAGGATCTCGGGTTTGATAGATCCTCAAGCAGAATTTTAATGACTTTTCTTCCCTAGCAAGACGTCATGCAAAGAAATTCTCTTCCCCAACGGAGTTGCTGTGACCAGAATTCATCCCCAAACAGATGACGTAATTCCTGGCAGAATCATCATTTCCCCATATTTTCAAAGTCCAATTTATTTTTGGCAAACTTGACAGTTCGAAGCAGACGGATTGTTCATTCATTCTCCAGCAGAGATATTATCCTTTCAGGAGTCTCTAAAGTCAAATCATTGATCATTGTTCCTCAACAGAGTCAGCAGAGATGTGTGACACGGATGCAAAGAGTAATCCAATTTTGAAATTCTTAAAGTCCAACCGTAGATTGGCAAAAGGTCAATCCAAGGGTGGCAAATTCTTAAAGTCCAACCGTAGCTTGGCAAAAGTCCACCCGTAGTGTGGCAAGTCAGTAGTCGTCTGACTCCCTTTAAAAGACCGCAGCTAAGTCCAACCGTAGATTAGCGAAAGACCATCCAAGGGTGGCAAATTCTTAAAGTCCAACAGTAGCTTGGCAAAAGTCCACCCTTAGTATGGCAATTCAGTAGTCGTCTGACTCCCTTTAAAAGACCGCAGCTAAGTCCAACCGTAGATTAGCGAAAGACCATCCAAGGGTGGCAAATTCTAAAAGTCCAACCGTAGCTTGGCAAAAGTCCACCCTTAGTATGGCAAGTCAGTAGTCGTCTGACTCCCTTTAAAAGACCGCAGCTAAGTCCAACCGTAGATTGGCGAAAGACCATCCAAGGGTGGCAAATCATCAGCAAGTCCAACCGTAGATTGGCAAAAGTCCACCCGTAGTGTGGCATCTCAGCTGCAAAGTCCATCCGTAGATTGGCAGAAGTCCACCCGTAGTGTGGCAAGTCAGTAGTCTTCCGGCTCCATTCAAAAAAGACAGTCCACCCGTAGTGTGGCAAGCCAGTAGTCGTCTGGCATTGTACAAAAGACATTGCTAAGGTCCACCCGTAGTGTGGCAAGCCAATAGTCGTCTGGCATTGTGCAAAAAGACATCTCTTCAGTGGTATTCTTTCCATCAGAGTTTTCTTTAAGCAGAGTTCGTTTGGTTGGGTTTATATCCTTTTTATTCTTCCCTGCAGAGTCCAAATTTTCGGGTTATTTTTGGTATTCAATCCCTCCATACTACTGTGGAGTTGCTTTGGGTTTCCCCAGCAGATCTAAGGACTCTCTCCCAGCATGTGGCACCAGAACATCTTCTAACCAGGATTCGCTTATTCCCGACAGAGTAGCCTTGATTCTCAGCAAGATCGTATCTCTGGTAATGGTATCCCCACAGAGTTCAGTGTTGAATCTTGTCAACAATACGCCCCAGCTGAGTTGTTGTTTTGTCCCCACAGAGGCTTATTGATCAACAAAATCTATTCCTCAGCAGAGTGATAGTATATTCTTTCCCCAGCCGGGTTAGAAGGTTGATTCTCCCCGCAAAGGATCTCGGGTTTGTTAGATCCTCAAGAAGAGTTTTAATGACCTTTCTTCCCTAGCAAGACGTCATGCAAAGAGATTCTCTTCTACAACGGAGTTGCTGTGACCAAAATTCATCCCCAAACAGATGAAGTAATTCCTGGCAGAATCATCATTTCCCCATATTTTCAAAGTCCAATTTATTTTTGGCAAACTTGACAGTTCGAAGCACATGGATTGTTCATTCATTCTCCAACAGAGATATTATCCTTTTAGGAGTCTCTAAAGTCAAATCATTGATCATTGTTCCTCAACAGAGTCAGCTGAGATGTCTGACACGGATGCAAAGAGTAATCCAATTTTGAAATTCTTAAAGTCCAACCGTAGATTGCCAAAAGGTTCATCCAAGGGTGGCAAATTCTTAAAGTCCAATCGTAGTTTGGCAAAAGGTCCATCCAAGGGTGGCAAATTCTTAAAGTCCAACCGTAGATTGGCAAAAGGTCCATCCAAGTGTGGTAAATTCTTAAAGTCCAACCGTAGATTGGCAAAAGGTCCATCCAAGGGTGGCAAATTCTAAAAGTCCAACCGTAGATTGGCAAAAGGTCAATCCAAGGGTGGCAAATGCTCAAAGTCCAACCGTAGATTGGCAAAAGGTCAATCCAAGGGTGGAAAATTCTTAAAGTCCAACCGTAGATTGGCAAAAGGTCCATCCAAGGGTGGCAAATTCTTAAAGTCCAACCGTAGCTTGGCAAAAGTCCACCCGTAGTGTGGCAAGTCAGTATTCGTCTGACTCCCTTTAAAAGACCGCAGCTAAGTCCAACCGTAGATTGGCGAAAGACCATCCAAGGGTGGCAAATTCTTAAAGTCCAACCGTAGCTTGGCAAAAGTCCACCCTTAGTATGGCAAGTCAGTAGTCGTCTGACTCCCTTTAAAAGACCGCAGCTAAGTCTAACCGTAGATTGGCGAAAGACCATCCAAGGGTGGCAAATCATCAGCAAGTCCAACCGTAGATTGGCAAAAGTCCACCCGTAGTGTGGCATCTCAGCTGCAAAGTCCATCCGTAGATTGGCAGAAGTCCACCCGTAGTGTGGCAAGTCAGTAGTCTTCCGGCTCCATTCAAAAAAGACAGTCCACCCGTAGTGTGGCAAGCCAGTAGTCGTCTGGCGTTGTACAAAAGACATTGCTAAGGTCCACCCGTAGTGTGGCAAGCCAATAGTCGTCTGGCGTTGTGCAAAAAGACATCTCTTCAGTGGTATTCTTTCCATCAGAGTTTTCTTCAAGCAGAGTTCGTTTGGTTGGGTTTATATCCTTTTTATTCTTCCCTGCAGAGTCCAAATTTTTGGGTTATTTTTGGTATTCAATCCCTCCATACTACTGTGGAGTTGCTTTGGGTTTCCCCAGCAGATCTAAGGACTCTCTCTCAGCATGTGGCGGCAGAACATCTTCTAACCAGGATTCGCTTATTCCCGACAGAGTAGCCTTGATTCTCAGCAAGATCGTATCTCTGGTAATGGTATCCCCACAGAGTTCAGTGTTGAATCTTGTCAACAATACTCCCCAGCTGAGTTGTTGTTTTGTCCCCACAGAGGCTTATTGATCAACAAAATCTATTCCTCAGCAGAGTGATAGTATATTCTTGCCCCAGCCGGGTTAGAAGGTTGATTCTCCCCGCAAAGGATCTCGGGTTTGATAGACCCTCAAGCAGAGTTTTAATGACTTTTCTTCCCTAGCAAGACGTCATGCAAAGAAATTCTCTTCCCCAACGGAGTTGCTGTGACCAGAATTCATCCCCAAACAGATGAAGTAATTCCTGGCAGAATCATCATTTCCCCATATTTTCAAAGTCCAATTTATTTTTGGCAAACATGACAGTTCGAAGCAGGGGGATTGTTCATTCATTCTCCAATAGAGATATTATCCTTTCAGGAGTCTCTAAAGTCAAATCATTGATCATTGTTCCTCAACAGAGTCAGCAGAGATGTCTGACACGGATGCAAAGAGTAATCCAATTTTGAAATTCTTAAAGTCCAACCGTAGATTGGCAAAAGGTTCATCCAAGGGTGGCAAATTCTTAAAGTCCAATCGTAGATTGGCAAAAGGTCCATCCAAGGGTGGCAAATTCTTAAAGTCCAACCGTAGATTGGCAAAAGGTCCATCCAAGGGTGGTAAATTCTTAAAGTCCAACCGTAGATTGGCAAAAGGTCCATCCAAGGGTGGCAAATTCTCAAAGTCCAACCGTAGATTGGAAAAAGGTCCATCCAAGGGTGGCAAATGCTCAAAGTCCAACCGTAGATTGGCAAAAGGTCAATCCAAGGGTGGGAAATTCTTAAAGTCCAACCGTAGATTGGCAAAAGGGCCATCCAAGGGTGGCAAATTCTTAAAGTCCAACCGTAGCTTGGCAAAAGTCCACCCGTAGTGTGGCAAGTCAGTAGTCGTCTGACTCCCTTTAAAAGACCGCAGCTAAGTCCAACCGTAGATTGGCGAAAGACCATCCAAGGGTGGCAAATTCTTAAAGTCCAACCGTAGCTTGGCAAAAGTCCACCCTTAGTATGGCAAGTTAGTAGTCGTCTGACTCCCTTTAAAAGACCCCAGCTAAGTCCAACCGTAGATTGGCGAAAGACCATCCAAGGGTGGCAAATCATCAGCAAGTCCAACCGTAGATTGGCAAAAGTCCACCCGTAGTGTGGCATCTCAGCTGCAAAGTTCATACGTAGATTGGCAGAAGTCCACCCGTAGTGTGGCAAGTCAGTAGTCTTCCGGCTCCATTCAAAAAAGACAGTGCACCCGTAGTGTGGCAAGCCAGTAGTCGTCTGGCGTTGTACAAAAGACATTGCTAAGGTCCACCCGTAGTGTGGCAAGCCAATAGTCTTCTGGCATTGTGCAAAAAGACATCTCTTCAGTGGTATTCTTTCCATCAGAGTTTTCTTCAAGCAGAGTTCGTTTGGTTGGGTTTATATCCTTTTTATTCTTCCTTGCAGAGTCCAAATTTTCGGGTTATTTTTGGTATTCAGTTCCTCCATACTACTGTGGAGTTGCTTTGGGTTTCCCCAGCAGATCTAAGGACTCTCTCCCAGCATGTGGCACCAGAACATCTTCTAACCAGGATTCGCTTATTCCCGACAGAGTAGCCTTGATTCTCAGCAATATCGTATCTCTGGTAATGGTATCCCCACAGAGTTCAGTGTTGAATCTTGTCAACAATACTCCCCAGCTGAGTTGTTGTTTTGTCCCCACAGAGGCTTATTGATCAACAAAATCTATTCCTCAGCAGAGTGATAATATATTCTTGCCCCAGCCGGGTTAGAAGGTTGATTCTCCCCGCAAAGGATCTCGGGTTTGATAGATCCTCAAGCAGAGTTTTAATGACCTTTCTTCCCTAGCAAGACGTCATGCAAAGAGATTCTCTTCCACAACGGAGTTGCTGTGACCAGAATTCATCCCCAAACAGATGAAGTAATTCCTGGCAGAATCATCATTTCCCCATATTTTCAAAGTCCAATTTATTTTTGGCAAACTTGACAGTTCGAAGCAGACGGATTGTTCATTCATTCTCCAGCAGAGATATTATCCTTTCAGGAGTCTCTAAAGTCAAATCATTGATCATTGTTCCTCAACAGTGTCAGCAGAGATGTGTGACACGGATGCAAAGAGTAATCCAATTTTGAAATTCTTAAAGTCCAACCGTAGATTGGCAAAAGGTCAATCCAAGGGTGGCAAATTCTTAAAGTCCAACCGTAGCTTGGCAAAAGTCCACCCGTAGTGTGGCAAGTCAGTAGTCGTCTGACTCCCTTTAAAAGACCGCAGCTAAGTCCAACCGTAGATTAGCGAAAGACCATCCAAGGGTGGCAAATTCTTAAAGTCCAACCGTAGCTTGGCAAAAGTCCACCCTTAGTATGGCAAGTCAGTAGTCGTCTGACTCCCTTTAAAAGACCGCAGCTAAGTCCAACCGTAGATTAGCGAAAGACCATCCAAGGGTGGCAAATTCTTAAAGTCCAACTGTAGCTTGGCAAAAGTCCACCCTTAGTATGGCAAGTCAGTAGTCGTCTGACTCCCTTTAAAAGACCGCAGCTAAGTCCAACCGTAGATTGGCGAAAGACCATCCAAGGGTGGCAAATCATCAGCAAGTCCAACCGTAGATTGGCAAAAGTCCACCCGTAGTGTGGCATCTCAGCTGCAAAGTCCATCCGTAGATTGGCAGAAGTCCACCCGTAGTGTGGCAAGTCAGTAGTCTTCCGGCTCCATTCAAAAAAGACAGTCCACCCGTAGTGTGGCAAGCCAGTAGTCGTCTGGCATTGTATAAAAGACATTGCTAAGGTCCACCCGTAGTGTGGCAAGCCAATAGTCATCTGGCATTGTGCAAAAAGACATCTCTTCAGTGGTATTCTTTCCATCAGAGTTTTCTTTAAGCAGAGTTCGTTTGGTTGGGTTTATATCCTTTTTATTCTTCCCTGCAGAGTCCAAATTTTCGGGTTATTTTTGGTATTCAATCCCTCCATACTACTGTGGAGTAGCTTTGGGTTTCCCCAGCAGATCTAAGGACTCTCTCCCAGCATGTGGCACCAGAACATCTTCTAACCAGGATTCGCTTATTCCCGACAGAGTAGCCTTGATTCTCAGCAAGATCGTATCTCTGGTAATGGTATCCCCACAGAGTTCAGTGTTGAATCTTGTCAACAATACGCCCCAGCTGAGTTGTTGTTTTGTCCCCACAGAGGCTTATTGATCAACAAAATCTATTCCTCAGCAGAGTGATAGTATATTCTTTCCCCAGCCGGGTTAGAAGGTTGATTCTCCCCGCAAAGGATCTCGGGTTTGTTAGATCCTCAAGCAGAGTTTTAATGACCTTTCTTCCCTTGCAAGACGTCATGCAAAGAGATTCTCTTCCACAACGGAGTTGCTGTGACCAGAATTCATCCCCAAACAGATGAAGTAATTCCTGGCAGAATCATCATTTCCCCATATTTTCAAAGCCCAATTTATTTTTGGCAAACTTGACAGTTCGAAGCACATGGATTGTTCATTCATTCTCCAACAGAGATATTATCCTTTCAGGAGTCTCTAAAGTCAAATCATTGATCATTGTTCCTCAACAGAGTCAGCTGAGATGTCTGACACGGATGCAAAGAGTAATCCAATTTTGAAATTCTTAAAGTCCAACCGTAGATTGCCAAAAGGTTCATCCAAGGGTGGCAAATTCTTAAAGTCCAATCGTAGTTTGGCAAAAGGTCCATCCAAGGGTGGCAAATTCTTAAAGTCCAACCGTAGATTGGCAAAAGGTCCATCCAAGGGTGGTAAATTCTTAAAGTCCAACCGTAGATTGGCAAAAGGTCCATCCAAGGGTGGCAAATTCTAAAAGTCCAACCGTAGATTGGCAAAAGGTCAATCCAAGGGTGGCAAATGCTCAAAGTCCAACCGTAGATTGGCAAAAGGTCAATCCAAGGGTGGAAAATTCTTAAAGTCCAATCGTAGATTGGCAAAAGGTCCATCCAAGGGTGGCAAATTCTTAAAGTCCAACCGTAGCTTGGCAAAAGTCCACCCGTAGTGTGGCAAGTCAGTAGTCGTCTGACTCCCTTTAAAAGACCGCAGCTAAGTCCAACCGTAGATTGGCGAAAGACCATCCAAGGGTGGCAAATTCTTAAAGTCCAACCGTAGCTTGGCAAAAGTCCACCCTTAGTATGGCAAGTCAGTAGTCGTCTGACTCCCTTTAAAAGACCGCAGCTAAGTCTAACCGTAGATTGGCGAAAGACCATCCAAGGGTGGCAAGTCATCAGCAAGTCCAACCGTAGATTGGAAAAAGTCCACCCGTAGTGTGGCATCTCAGCTGCAAAGTCCATCCGTAGATTGGCAGAAGTCCACCCGTAGTGTGGCAAGTCAGTAGTCTTCCGGCTCCATTCAAAAAAGACAGTCCACCCGTAGTGTGGCAAGCCAGTAGTCGTCTGGCGTTGTACAAAAGACATTGCTAAGGTCCACCCGTAGTGTGGCAAGCCAATAGTCGTCTGGCGTTGTGCAAAAAGACATCTCTTCAGTGGTATTCTTTCCATCAGAGTTTTCTTCAAGCAGAGTTCGTTTGGTTGGGTTTATATCCTTTTTATTCTTCCCTGCAGAGTCCAAATTTTTGGGTTATTTTTGGTATTCAATCCCTCCATACTACTGTAGAGTTGTTTGGGTTTCCCCAGCAGATCTAAGGACTCTCTCTCAGCATGTGGCGGCAGAACATCTTCTAACCAGGATTCGCTTATTCCCGACAGAGTAGCCTTGATTCTCAGCAAGATCGTATCTCTGGTAATGGTATCCCCACAGAGTTCAGTGTTGAGTCTTGTCAACAATACTCCCCAGCTGAGTTGTTGTTTTGTCCCCACAGAGGCTTATTGATCAACAAAATCTATTCCTCAGCAGAGTGATAGTATATTCTTGCCCCAGCCGGGTTAGAAGGTTGATTCTCCCCGCAAAGGATCTCGGGTTTGATAGATCCTCAAGCAGAGTTTTAATGACTTTTCTTCCCAAGCAAGACGTCATGCAAAGAAATTCTCTTCCCCAACGGAGTTGCTGTGACCAGAATTCATCCCCAAACAGATGAAGTAATTCCTGGCAGAATCATCATTTCCCCATATTTTCAAAGTCCAATTTATTTTTGGCAAACTTGACAGTTCGAAGCAGGGGGATTGTTCATTCATTCTCCAATAGAGATATTATCCTTTCAGGAGTCTCTAAAGTCAAATCATTGATCATTGTTCCTCAACAGAGTCAGCAGAGATGTCTGACACGGATGCAAAGAGTAATCCAATTTTGAAATTCTTAAAGTCCAACCGTAGATTGGCAAAAGGTTCATCCAAGGGTGGCAAATTCTTAAAGTCCAATCGTAGATTGGCAAAAGGTCCATCCAAGGGTGGCAAATTCTTAAAGTCCAACCGTAGATTGGCAAAAGGTCCATCCAAGGGTGGTAAATTCTTAAAGTCCAACCGTAGATTGGCAAAAGGTCCATCCAAGGGTGGCAAATTCTCAAAGTCCAACCGTAGATTGGAAAAAGGTCCATCCAAGGGTGGCAAATGCTCAAAGTCCAACCGTAGATTGGCAAAAGGTCAATCCAAGGGTGGGAAATTCTTAAAGTCCAACCGTAGATTGGCAAAAGGTCCATCCAAGGGTGGCAAATTCTTAAAGTCCAACCGTAGCTTGGCAAAAGTCCACCCGTAGTGTGGCAAGTCAGTAGTCGTCTGACTCCCTTTAAAAGACCGCAGCTAAGTCCAACCGTAGATTGGCGAAAGACCATCCAAGGGTGGCAAATTCTTAAAGTCCAACCGTAGCTTGGCAAAAGTCCACCCTTAGTATGGCAAGTTAGTAGTCGTCTGACTCCCTTTAAAAGACCGCAGCTAAGTCCAACCGTAGATTGGCGAAAGACCATCCAAGGGTGGCAAATCATCAGCAAGTCCAACCGTAGATTGGCAAAAGTCCACCCGTAGTGTGGCATCTCAGCTGCAAAGTTCATCCGTAGATTGGCAGAAGTCCACCCGTAGTGTGGCAAGTCAGTAGTCTTCCGGCTCCATTCAAAAAAGACAGTCCACCCGTAGTGTGGCAAGCCAGTAGTCGTCTGGCGTTGTACAAAAGACATTGCTAAGGTCCACCCGTAGTGTGGCAAGCCAATAGTCTTCTGGCATTGTGCAAAAAGACATCTCTTCAGTGGTATTCTTTCCATCAGAGTTTTCTTCAAGCAGAGTTCGTTTGGTTGGGTTTATATCCTTTTTATTCTTCCTTGCAGAGTCCAAATTTTCGGGTTATTTTTGGTATTCAGTTCCTCCATACTACTGTGGAGTTGCTTTGGGTTTCCCCAGCAGATCTAAGGACTCTCTCCCAGCATGTGGCACCAGAACATCTTCTAACCAGGATTCACTTATTCCCGACAGAGTAGCCTTGATTCTCAGCAATATCGTATCTCTGGTAATGGTATCCCCACAGAGTTCAGTGTTGAATCTTCTCAACAATACTCCCTAGCTGAGTTGTTGTTTTGTCCCCACAGAGGCTTATTGATCATCAAAATCTATTCCTCAGCAGAGTGATAATATATTCTTGCCCCAGCCGGGTTAGAAGGTTGATTCTCCCCGCAAAGGATCTCGGGTTTGATAGATCCTCAAGCAGAGTTTTAATGACCTTTCTTCCCTAGCAAGACGTCATGCAAAGAGATTCTCTTCCACAACGGAGTTGCTGTGACCAGAATTCATCCCCAAACAGATGAAGTAATTCCTGGCAGAATCATCATTTCCCCATATTTTCAAAGTCCAATTTATTTTTGGCAAACTTGACAGTTCGAAGCAGACGGATTGTTCATTCATTCTCCAGCAGAGATATTATCCTTTCAGGAGTCTCTAAAGTCAAATCATTGATCATTGTTCCTCAACAGAGTCAGCAGAGATGTGTGACACGGATGCAAAGAGTAATCCAATTTTGAAATTCTTAAAGTCCAACCGTAGATTGGCAAAAGGTCAATCCAAGGGTGGCAAATTCTTAAAGTCCAACCGTAGCTTGGCAAAAGTCCACCCTTAGTATGGCAAGTCAGTAGTCGTCTGACTCCCTTTAAAAGACCGCAGCTAAGTCTAACCGTAGATTGGCGAAAGACCATCCAAGGGTGGCAAATCATCAGCAAGTCCAACCGTAGATTGGCAAAAGTCCACCCGTAGTGTGGCATCTCAGCTGCAAAGTCCATCCGTAGATTGGCAGAAGTCCACCCGTAGTGTGGCAAGTCAGTAGTCTTCCGGCTCCATTCAAAAAAGACAGTCCACCCGTAGTGTGGCAAGCCAGTAGTCGTCTGGCGTTGTACAAAAGACATTGCTAAGGTCCACCCGTAGTGTGGCAAGCCAATAGTCGTCTGGCGTTGTGCAAAAAGACATCTCTTCAATGGTATTCTTTCCATCAGAGTTTTCTTCAAGCAGAGTTCGTTTGGTTGGGTTTATATCCTTTTTATTCTTCCCTGCAGAGTCCAAATTTTTGGGTTATTTTTGGTATTCAATCCCTCCATACTACTGTAGAGTTGTTTGGGTTTCCCCAGCAGATCTAAGGACTCTCTCTCAGCATGTGGCGGCAGAACATCTTCTAACCAGGATTCGCTTATTCCCGACAGAGTAGCCTTGATTCTCAGCAAGATCGTATCTCTGGTAATGGTATCCCCACAGAGTTCAGTGTTGAGTCTTGTCAACAATACTCCCCAGCTGAGTTGTTGTTTTGTCCCCACAGAGGCTTATTGATCAACAAAATCTATTCCTCAACAGAGTGATAGTATATTCTTGCCCCAGCCGGGTTAGAAGGTTGATTCTCCCCGCAAAGGATCTCGGGTTTGATAGATCCTCAAGCAGAGTTTTAATGACTTTTCTTCCCAAGCAAGACGTCATGCAAAGAAATTCTCTTCCCCAACGGAGTTGCTGTGACCAGAATTCATCCCCAAACAGATGAAGTAATTCCTGGCAGAATCATCATTTCCCCATATTTTCAAAGTCCAATTTATTTTTGGCAAACTTGACAGTTCGAAGCAGGGGGATTGTTCATTCATTCTCCAATAGAGATATTATCCTTTCAGGAGTCTCTAAAGTCAAATCATTGATCATTGTTCCTCAACAGAGTCAGCAGAGATGTCTGACACGGATGCAAAGAGTAATCCAATTTTGAAATTCTTAAAGTCCAACCGTAGATTGGCAAAAGGTTCATCCAAGGGTGGCAAATTCTTAAAGTCCAATCGTAGATTGGCAAAAGGTCCATCCAAGGGTGGCAAATTCTTAAAGTCCAACCGTAGATTGGCAAAAGGTCCATCCAAGGGTGGTAAATTCTTAAAGTCCAACCGTAGATTGGCAAAAGGTCCATCCAAGGGTGGCAAATTCTCAAAGTCCAACCGTAGATTGGAAAAAGGTCCATCCAAGGGTGGCAAATGCTCAAAGTCCAACCGTAGATTGGCAAAAGGTCAATCCAAGGGTGGGAAATTCTTAAAGTCCAACCGTAGATTGGCAAAAGGTCCATCCAAGGGTGGCAAATTCTTAAAGTCCAACCGTAGCTTGGCAAAAGTCCACCCGTAGTGTGGCAAGTCAGTAGTCGTCTGACTCCCTTTAAAAGACCGCAGCTAAGTCCAACCGTAGATTGGCGAAAGACCATCCAAGGGTGGCAAATTCTTAAAGTCCAACCGTAGCTTGGCAAAAGTCCACCCTTAGTATGGCAAGTTAGTAGTCGTCTGACTCCCTTTAAAAGACCGCAGCTAAGTCCAACCGTAGATTGGCGAAAGACCATCCAAGGGTGGCAAATCATCAGCAAGTCCAACCGTAGATTGGCAAAAGTCCACCCGTAGTGTGGCATCTCAGCTGCAAAGTTCATCCGTAGATTGGCAGAAGTCCACCCGTAGTGTGGCAAGTCAGTAGTCTTCCGGCTCCATTCAAAAAAGACAGTCCACCCGTAGTGTGGCAAGCCAGTAGTCGTCTGGCGTTGTACAAAAGACATTGCTAAGGTCCACCCGTAGTGTGGCAAGCCAATAGTCTTCTGGCATTGTGCAAAAAGACATCTCTTCAGTGGTATTCTTTCCATCAGAGTTTTCTTCAAGCAGAGTTCGTTTGGTTGGGTTTATATCCTTTTTATTCTTCCTTGCAGAGTCCAAATTTTCGGGTTATTTTTGGTATTCAGTTCCTCCATACTACTGTGGAGTTGCTTTGGGTTTCCCCAGCAGATCTAAGGACTCTCTCCCAGCATGTGGCACCAGAACATCTTCTAACCAGGATTCGCTTATTCCCGACAGAGTAGCCTTGATTCTCAGCAATATCGTATCTCTGGTAATGGTATCCCCACAGAGTTCAGTGTTGAATCTTCTCAACAATACTCCCTAGCTGAGTTGTTGTTTTGTCCCCACAGAGGCTTATTGATCATCAAAATCTATTCCTCAGCAGAGTGATAATATATTCTTGCCCCAGCCGGGTTAGAAGGTTGATTCTCCCCGCAAAGGATCTCGGGTTTGATAGATCCTCAAGCAGAGTTTTAATGACCTTTCTTCCCTAGCAAGACGTCATGCAAAGAGATTCTCTTCCACAACGGAGTTGCTGTGACCAGAATTCATCCCCAAACAGATGAAGTAATTCCTGGCAGAATCATCATTTCCCCATATTTTCAAAGTCCAATTTATTTTTGGCAAACTTGACAGTTCGAAGCAGACGGATTGTTCATTCATTCTCCAGCAGAGATATTATCCTTTCAGGAGTCTCTAAAGTCAAATCATTGATCATTGTTCCTCAACAGAGTCAGCAGAGATGTGTGACACGGATGCAAAGAGTAATCCAATTTTGAAATTCTTAAAGTCCAACCGTAGATTGGCAAAAGGTCAATCCAAGGGTGGCAAATTCTTAAAGTCCAACCGTAGCTTGGCAAAAGTCCACCCGTAGTGTGGCAAGTCAGTAGTCGTCTGACTCCCTTTAAAAGACCGCAGCTAAGTCCAACCGTAGATTAGCGAAAGACCATCCAAGGGTGGCAAATTCTTAAAGTCCAACCGTAGCTTGGCAAAAGTCCACCCTTAGTATGGCAAGTCAGTAGTCGTCTGACTCCCTTTAAAAGACCGCAGCTAAGTCCAACCGTAGATTAGCGAAAGACCATCCAAGGGTGGCAAATTCTTAAAGTCCAACCGTAGCTTGGCAAAAGTCCACCCTTAGTATGGCAAGTCAGTAGTCGTCTGACTCCCTTTAAAAGACCGCAGCTAAGTCTAACCGTAGATTGGCGAAAGACCATCCAAGGGTGGCAAATCATCAGCAAGTCCAACCGTAGATTGGCAAAAGTCCACCCGTAGTGTGGCATCTCAGCTGCAAAGTCCATCCGTAGATTGGCAGAAGTCCACCCGTAGTGTGGCAAGTCAGTAGTCTTCCGGCTCCATTCAAAAAAGACAGTCCACCCGTAGTGTGGCAAGCCAGTAGTCGTCTGGCGTTGTACAAAAGACATTGCTAAGGTCCACCCGTAGTGTGGCAAGCCAATAGTCTTCTGGCATTGTGCAAAAAGACATCTCTTCAGTGGTATTCTTTCCATCAGAGTTTTCTTCAAGCAGAGTTCGTTTGGTTGGGTTTATATCCTTTTTATTCTTCCTTGCAGAGTCCAAATTTTCGGGTTATTTTTGGTATTCAGTTCCTCCATACTACTGTGGAGTTGCTTTGGGTTTCCCCAGCAGATCTAAGGACTCTCTCCCAGCATGTGGCACCAGAACATCTTCTAACCAGGATTCGCTTATTCCCGACAGAGTAGCCTTGATTCTCCGCAATATCGTATCTCTGGTAATGGTATCCCCACAGAGTTCAGTGTTGAATCTTCTCAACAATACTCCCTAGCTGAGTTGTTGTTTTGTCCCCACAGAGGCTTATTGATCATCAAAATCTATTCCTCAGCAGAGTGATAATATATTCTTGCCCCAGCCGGGTTAGAAGGTTGATTCTCCCCGCAAAGGATCTCGGGTTTGATAGATCCTCAAGCAGAGTTTTAATGACCTTTCTTCCCTAGCAAGACGTCATGCAAAGAGATTCTCTTCCACAACGGAGTTGCTGTGACCAGAATTCATCCCCAAACAGATGAAGTAATTCCTGGCAGAATCATCATTTCCCCATATTTTCAAAGTCCAATTTATTTTTGGCAAACTTGACAGTTCGAAGCAGACGGATTGTTCATTCATTCTCCAGCAGAGATATTATCCTTTCAGGAGTCTCTAAAGTCAAATCATTGATCATTGTTCCTCAACAGAGTCAGCAGAGATGTGTGACACGGATGCAAAGAGTAATCCAATTTTGAAATTCTTAAAGTCCAACCGTAGATTGGCAAAAGGTCAATCCAAGGGTGGCAAATTCTTAAAGTCCAACCGTAGCTTGGCAAAAGTCCACCCTTAGTATGGCAAGTCAGTAGTCGTCTGACTCCCTTTAAAAGACCGCAGCTAAGTCTAACCGTAGATTGGCGAAAGACCATCCAAGGGTGGCAAATCATCAGCAAGTCCAACCGTAGATTGGCAAAAGTCCACCCGTAGTGTGGCATCTCAGCTGCAAAGTCCATCCGTAGATTGGCAGAAGTCCACCCGTAGTGTGGCAAGTCAGTAGTCTTCCGGCTCCATTCAAAAAAGACAGTCCACCCGTAGTGTGGCAAGCCAGTAGTCGTCTGGCGTTGTACAAAAGACATTGCTAAGGTCCACCCGTAGTGTGGCAAGCCAATAGTCGTCTGGCGTTGTGCAAAAAGACATCTCTTCAATGGTATTCTTTCCATCAGAGTTTTCTTCAAGCAGAGTTCGTTTGGTTGGGTTTATATCCTTTTTATTCTTCCCTGCAGAGTCCAAATTTTTGGGTTATTTTTGGTATTCAATCCCTCCATACTACTGTAGAGTTGTTTGGGTTTCCCCAGCAGATCTAAGGACTCTCTCTCAGCATGTGGCGGCAGAACATCTTCTAACCAGGATTCGCTTATTCCCGACAGAGTAGCCTTGATTCTCAGCAAGATCGTATCTCTGGTAATGGTATCCCCACAGAGTTCAGTGTTGAGTCTTGTCAACAATACTCCCCAGCTGAGTTGTTGTTTTGTCCCCACAGAGGCTTATTGATCAACAAAATCTATTCCTCAACAGAGTGATAGTATATTCTTGCCCCAGCCGGGTTAGAAGGTTGATTCTCCCCGCAAAGGATCTCGGGTTTGATAGATCCTCAAGCAGAGTTTTAATGACTTTTCTTCCCAAGCAAGACGTCATGCAAAGAAATTCTCTTCCCCAACGGAGTTGCTGTGACCAGAATTCATCCCCAAACAGATGAAGTAATTCCTGGCAGAATCATCATTTCCCCATATTTTCAAAGTCCAATTTATTTTTGGCAAACTTGACAGTTCGAAGCAGGGGGATTGTTCATTCATTCTCCAATAGAGATATTATCCTTTCAGGAGTCTCTAAAGTCAAATCATTGATCATTGTTCCTCAACAGAGTCAGCAGAGATGTCTGACACGGATGCAAAGAGTAATCCAATTTTGAAATTCTTAAAGTCCAACCGTAGATTGGCAAAAGGTTCATCCAAGGGTGGCAAATTCTTAAAGTCCAATCGTAGATTGGCAAAAGGTCCATCCAAGGGTGGCAAATTCTTAAAGTCCAACCGTAGATTGGCAAAAGGTCCATCCAAGGGTGGTAAATTCTTAAAGTCCAACCGTAGATTGGCAAAAGGTCCATCCAAGGGTGGCAAATTCTCAAAGTCCAACCGTAGATTGGAAAAAGGTCCATCCAAGGGTGGCAAATGCTCAAAGTCCAACCGTAGATTGGCAAAAGGTCAATCCAAGGGTGGGAAATTCTTAAAGTCCAACCGTAGATTGGCAAAAGGTCCATCCAAGGGTGGCAAATTCTTAAAGTCCAACCGTAGCTTGGCAAAAGTCCACCCGTAGTGTGGCAAGTCAGTAGTCGTCTGACTCCCTTTAAAAGACCGCAGCTAAGTCCAACCGTAGATTGGCGAAAGACCATCCAAGGGTGGCAAATTCTTAAAGTCCAACCGTAGCTTGGCAAAAGTCCACCCTTAGTATGGCAAGTTAGTAGTCGTCTGACTCCCTTTAAAAGACCGCAGCTAAGTCCAACCGTAGATTGGCGAAAGACCATCCAAGGGTGGCAAATCATCAGCAAGTCCAACCGTAGATTGGCAAAAGTCCACCCGTAGTGTGGCATCTCAGCTGCAAAGTTCATCCGTAGATTGGCAGAAGTCCACCCGTAGTGTGGCAAGTCAGTAGTCTTCCGGCTCCATTCAAAAAAGACAGTCCACCCGTAGTGTGGCAAGCCAGTAGTCGTCTGGCGTTGTACAAAAGACATTGCTAAGGTCCACCCGTAGTGTGGCAAGCCAATAGTCTTCTGGCATTGTGCAAAAAGACATCTCTTCAGTGGTATTCTTTCCATCAGAGTTTTCTTCAAGCAGAGTTCGTTTGGTTGGGTTTATATCCTTTTTATTCTTCCTTGCAGAGTCCAAATTTTCGGGTTATTTTTGGTATTCAGTTCCTCCATACTACTGTGGAGTTGCTTTGGGTTTCCCCAGCAGATCTAAGGACTCTCTCCCAGCATGTGGCACCAGAACATCTTCTAACCAGGATTCGCTTATTCCCGACAGAGTAGCCTTGATTCTCAGCAATATCGTATCTCTGGTAATGGTATCCCCACAGAGTTCAGTGTTGAATCTTCTCAACAATACTCCCTAGCTGAGTTGTTGTTTTGTCCCCACAGAGGCTTATTGATCATCAAAATCTATTCCTCAGCAGAGTGATAATATATTCTTGCCCCAGCCGGGTTAGAAGGTTGATTCTCCCCGCAAAGGATCTCGGGTTTGATAGATCCTCAAGCAGAGTTTTAATGACCTTTCTTCCCTAGCAAGACGTCATGCAAAGAGATTCTCTTCCACAACGGAGTTGCTGTGACCAGAATTCATCCCCAAACAGATGAAGTAATTCCTGGCAGAATCATCATTTCCCCATATTTTCAAAGTCCAATTTATTTTTGGCAAACTTGACAGTTCGAAGCAGACGGATTGTTCATTCATTCTCCAGCAGAGATATTATCCTTTCAGGAGTCTCTAAAGTCAAATCATTGATCATTGTTCCTCAACAGAGTCAGCAGAGATGTGTGACACGGATGCAAAGAGTAATCCAATTTTGAAATTCTTAAAGTCCAACCGTAGATTGGCAAAAGGTCAATCCAAGGGTGGCAAATTCTTAAAGTCCAACCGTAGCTTGGCAAAAGTCCACCCGTAGTGTGGCAAGTCAGTAGTCGTCTGACTCCCTTTAAAAGACCGCAGCTAAGTCCAACCGTAGATTAGCGAAAGACCATCCAAGGGTGGCAAATTCTTAAAGTCCAACCGTAGCTTGGCAAAAGTCCACCCTTAGTATGGCAAGTCAGTAGTCGTCTGACTCCCTTTAAAAGACCGCAGCTAAGTCCAACCGTAGATTAGCGAAAGACCATCCAAGGGTGGCAAATTCTTAAAGTCCAACCGTAGCTTGGCAAAAGTCCACCCTTAGTATGGCAAGTCAGTAGTCGTCTGACTCCCTTTAAAAGACCGCAGCTAAGTCTAACCGTAGATTGGCGAAAGACCATCCAAGGGTGGCAAATCATCAGCAAGTCCAACCGTAGATTGGCAAAAGTCCACCCGTAGTGTGGCATCTCAGCTGCAAAGTCCATCCGTAGATTGGCAGAAGTCCACCCGTAGTGTGGCAAGTCAGTAGTCTTCCGGCTCCATTCAAAAAAGACAGTCCACCCGTAGTGTAGCAAGCCAGTAGTCGTCTGGCGTTGTACAAAAGACATTGCTAAGGTCCACCCGTAGTGTGGCAAGCCAATAGTCGTCTGGCGTTGTGCAAAAAGACATCTCTTCAATGGTATTCTTTCCATCAGAGTTTTCTTCAAGCAGAGTTCGTTTGGTTGGGTTTATATCCTTTTTATTCTTCCCTGCAGAGTCCAAATTTTTGGGTTATTTTTGGTATTCAATCCCTCCATACTACTGTAGAGTTGTTTGGGTTTCCCCAGCAGATCTAAGGATTCTCTCTCAGCATGTGGCGGCAGAACATCTTCTAACCAGGATTCGCTTATTCCCGACAGAGTAGCCTTGATTCTCAGCAAGATCGTATCTCTGGTAATGGTATCCCCACAGAGTTCAGTGTTGAGTCTTGTCAACAATACTCCCCAGCTGAGTTGTTGTTTTGTCCCCACAGAGGCTTATTGATCAACAAAATCTATTCCTCAGCAGAGTGATAGTATATTCTTGCCCCAGCCGGGTTAGAAGGTTGATTCTCCCCGCAAAGGATCTCGGGTTTGATAGATCCTCAAGCAGAGTTTTAATGACTTTTCTTCCCAAGCAAGACGTCATGCAAAGAAATTCTCTTCCCCAACGGAGTTGCTGTGACCAGAATTCATCCCCAAACAGATGAAGTAATTCCTGGCAGAATCATCATTTCCCCATATTTTCAAAGTCCAATTTATTTTTGGCAAACTTGACAGTTCGAAGCAGGGGGATTGTTCATTCATTCTCCAATAGAGATATTATCCTTTCAGGAGTCTCTAAAGTCAAATCATTGATCATTGTTCCTCAACAGAGTCAGCAGAGATGTCTGACACGGATGCAAAGAGTAATCCAATTTTGAAATTCTTAAAGTCCAACCGTAGATTGGCAAAAGGTTCATCCAAGGGTGGCAAATTCTTAAAGTCCAATCGTAGATTGGCAAAAGGTCCATCCAAGGGTGGCAAATTCTTAAAGTCCAACCGTAGATTGGCAAAAGGTCCATCCAAGGGTGGTAAATTCTTAAAGTCCAACCGTAGATTGGCAAAAGGTCCATCCAAGGGTGGCAAATTCTCAAAGTCCAACCGTAGATTGGAAAAAGGTCCATCCAAGGGTGGCAAATGCTCAAAGTCCAACCGTAGATTGGCAAAAGGTCTATCCAAGGGTGGGAAATTCTTAAAGTCCAACCGTAGATTGGCAAAAGGTCCATCCAAGGGTGGCAAATTCTTAAAGTCCAACCGTAGCTTGGCAAAAGTCCACCCGTAGTGTGGCAAGTCAGTAGTCGTCTAACTCCCTTTAAAAGACCGCAGCTAAGTCCAACCGTAGATTGGCGAAAGACCATCCAAGGGTGGCAAATTCTTAAAGTCCAACCGTAGCTTGGCAAAAGTCCACCCTTAGTATGGCAAGTTAGTAGTCGTCTGACTCCCTTTAAAAGACCGCAGCTAAGTCCAACCGTAGATTGGCGAAAGACCATCCAAGGGTGGCAAATCATCAGCAAGTCCAACCGTAGATTGGCAAAAGTCCACCCGTAGTGTGGCATCTCAGCTGCAAAGTTCATCCGTAGATTGGCAGAAGTCCACCCGTAGTGTGGCAAGTCAGTAGTCTTCCGGCTCCATTCAAAAAAGACAGTCCACCCGTAGTGTGGCAAGCCAGTAGTCGTCTGGCGTTGTACAAAAGACATTGCTAAGGTCCACCCGTAGTGTGGCAAGCCAATAGTCTTCTGGCATTGTGCAAAAAGACATCTCTTCAGTGGTATTCTTTCCATCAGAGTTTTCTTCAAGCAGAGTTCGTTTGGTTGGGTTTATATCCTTTTTATTCTTCCTTGCAGAGTCCAAATTTTCGGATTATTTTTGGTATTCAGTTCCTCCATACTACTGTGGAGTTGCTTTGGGTTTCCCCAGCAGATCTAAGGACTCTCTCCCAGCATGTGGCACCAGAACATCTTCTAACCAGGATTCGCTTATTCCCGACAGAGTAGCCTTGATTCTCAGCAATATCGTATCTCTGGTAATGGTATCCCCACAGAGTTCAGTGTTGAATCTTCTCAACAATACTCCCCAGCTGAGTTGTTGTTTTGTCCCCACAGAGGCTTATTGATCATCAAAATCTATTCCTCAGCAGAGTGATAATATATTCTTGCCCCAGCCGGGTTAGAAGGTTGATTCTCCCCGCAAAGGATCTCGGGTTTGATAGATCCTCAAGCAGAGTTTTAATGACCTTTCTTCCCTAGCAAGACGTCATGCAAAGAGATTCTCTTCCACAACGGAGTTGCTGTGACCAGAATTCATCCCCAAACAGATGAAGTAATTCCTGGCAGAATCATCATTTCCCCATATTTTCAAAGTCCAATTTATTTTTGGCAAACTTGACAGTTCGAAGCAGACGGATTGTTCATTCATTCTCCAGCAGAGATATTATCCTTTCAGGAGTCTCTAAAGTCAAATCATTGATCATTGTTCCTCAACAGAGTCAGCAGAGATGTGTGACACGGATGCAAAGAGTAATCCAATTTTGAAATTCTTAAAGTCCAACCGTAGATTGGCAAAAGGTCAATCCAAGGGTGGCAAATTCTTAAAGTCCAACCGTAGCTTGGCAAAAGTCCACCCGTAGTGTGGCAAGTCAGTAGTCGTCTGACTCCCTTTAAAAGACCGCAGCTAAGTCCAACCGTAGATTAGCGAAAGACCATCCAAGGGTGGCAAATTCTTAAAGTCCAACCGTAGCTTGGCAAAAGTCCACCCTTAGTATGGCAAGTCAGTAGTCGTCTGACTCCCTTTAAAAGACCGCAGCTAAGTCCAACCGTAGATTAGCGAAAGACCATCCAAGGGTGGCAAATTCTTAAAGTCCAACCGTAGCTTGGCAAAAGTCCACCCTTAGTATGGCGAGTCAGTAGCCGTCTGACTCCCTTTAAAAGACCGCAGCTAAGTCCAACCGTAGATTGGCGAAAGACCATCCAAGGGTGGCAAATCATCAGTAAGTCCAACCGTAGATTGGCAAAAGTCCACCCGTAGTGTGGCATCTCAGCTGCAAAGTCCATCCGTAGATTGGCAGAAGTCCACCCGTAGTGTGGCAAGTCAGTAGTCTTCCGGCTCCATTCAAAAAAGACAGTCCACCCGTAGTGTGGCAAGCCAGTAGTCGTCTGGCATTGTACAAAAAGACATTGCTAAGGTCCACCCGTAGTGTGGCAAGCCAATAGTCGTCTGGCATTGTGCAAAAAGACATCTCTTCAGTGGTATTCTTTCCATTAGAGTTTTCTTTAAGCAGAGTTCGTTTGGTTGGGTTTATATCCTTTTTATTCTTCCCTGCAGAGTCAAAATTTTCGGGTTATTTTTGGTATTCAATCCCTCCATACTACTATGGAGTTACTTTGGGTTTCCCCAGCAGATCTAAGGACTCTCTCCCAGCATGTGGCACCAGAACATCTTCTAACCAGGATTCGCTTATTCCCGACAGAGTAGCCTTGATTCTCAGCAAGATCGTATCTCTGGTAATGGTATCCCCACAGAGTTCAGTGTTGAATCTTGTCAACAATACGCCCCAGCTGAGTTGTTGTTTTGTCCCCACAGAGGCTTATTGGTCAACAAAATCTATTCCTCAGCAGAGTGATAGTATATTCTTTCCCCAGCCGGGTTAGAAGGTTGATTCTCCCCGCAAAGGATCTCGGGTTTGTTAGATCCTCAAGCAGAGTTTTAATGACCTTTCTTCCCTAGCAAGACGTCATGCAAAGAGATTCTCTTCCACAACGGAGTTGCTGTGACCAGAATTCATCCCCAAACAGATGAAGTAATTCCTGGCAGAATCATCATTTCCCCATATTTTCAAAGTCCAATTTATTTTTGGAAAACTTGACAGTTCGAAGCACATGGATGGTTCATTCATTCTCCAACAGAGATATTATCCTTTCAGGAGTCTCTAAAGTCAAATCATTGATCATTGTTCCTCAACAGAGTCAGCAGAGATGTCTGACACGGATGCAAAGAGTAATCCAATTTTGAAATTCTTAAAGTCCAACCGTAGATTGCCAAAAGGTTCATCCAAGGGTGGCAAATTCTTAAAGTCCAATCGTAGTTTGGCAAAAGGTCCATCCAAGGGTGGCAAATTCTTAAAGTCCAACCGTAGATTGGCAAAAGGTCCATCCAAGGGTGGTAAATTCTTAAAGTCCAACCGTAGATTGGCAAAAGGTCCATCCAAGGGTGGCAAATTCTAAAAGTCCAACCGTAGATTGGCAAAAGGTCAATCCAAGGGTGGCAAATGCTCAAAGTCCAACCGTAGATTGGCAAAAGGTCAATCCAAGGGTGGAAAATTCTTAAAGTCCAACCGTAGATTGGCAAAAGGTCCATCCAAGGGTGGCAAATTCTTAAAGTCCAACCGTAGCTTGGCAAAAGTCCACCCGTAGTGTGGCAAGTCAGTAGTCGTCTGACTCCCTTTAAAAGACCGCAGCTAAGTCCAACCGTAGATTGGCGAAAGACCATCCAAGGGTGGCAAATTCTTAAAGTCCAACCGTAGCTTGGCAAAAGTCCACCCTTAGTATGGCAAGTCAGTAGTCGTCTGACTCCCTTTAAAAGACCGCAGCTAAGTCTAACCGTAGATTGGCGAAAGACCATCCAAGGGTGGCAAATCATCAGCAAGTCCAACCGTAGATTGGCAAAAGTCCACCCGTAGTGTGGCATCTCAGCTGCAAAGTCCATCCGTAGATTGGCAGAAGTCCACCCGTAGTGTGGCAAGTCAGTAGTCTTCCGGCTCCATTCAAAAAAGACAGTCCACCCGTAGTGTGGCAAGCCAGTAGTCGTCTGGCGTTGTACAAAAGACATTGCTAAGGTCCACCCGTAGTGTGGCAAGCCAATAGTCGTCTGGCGTTGTGCAAAAAGACATCTCTTCAATGGTATTCTTTCCATCAGAGTTTTCTTCAAGCAGAGTTCGTTTGGTTGGGTTTATATCCTTTTTATTCTTCCCTGCAGAGTCAAAATTTTCGGGTTATTTTTGGTATTCAATCCCTCCATACTACTATGGAGTTACTTTGGGTTTCCCCAGCAGATCTAAGGACTCTCTCCCAGCATGTGGCACCAGAACATCTTCTAACCAGGATTCGCTTATTCCCGACAGAGTAGCCTTGATTCTCAGCAAGATCGTATCTCTGGTAATGGTATCCCCACAGAGTTCAGTGTTGAATCTTGTCAACAATACGCCCCAGCTGAGTTGTTGTTTTGTCCCCACAGAGGCTTATTGATCAACAAAATCTATTCCTCAGCAGAGTGATAGTATATTCTTTCCCCAGCCGGGTTAGAAGGTTGATTCTCCCCGCAAAGGATCTCGGGTTTGTTAGATCCTCAAGCAGAGTTTTAATGACCTTTCTTCCCTAGCAAGACGTCATGCAAAGAGATTCTCTTCCACAACGGAGTTGCTGTGACCAGAATTCATCCCCAAACAGATGAAGTAATTCCTGGCAGAATCATCATTTCCCCATATTTTCAAAGTCCAATTTATTTTTGGAAAACTTGACAGTTCGAAGCACATGGATGGTTCATTCATTCTCCAACAGAGATATTATCCTTTCAGGAGTCTCTAAAGTCAAATCATTGATCATTGTTCCTCAACAGAGTCAGCAGAGATGTCTGACACGGATGCAAAGAGTAATCCAATTTTGAAATTCTTAAAGTCCAACCGTAGATTGCCAAAAGGTTCATCCAAGGGTGGCAAATTCTTAAAGTCCAATCGTAGTTTGGCAAAAGGTCCATCCAAGGGTGGCAAATTCTTAAAGTCCAACCGTAGATTGGCAAAAGGTCCATCCAAGGGTGGTAAATTCTTAAAGTCCAACCGTAGATTGGCAAAAGGTCCATCCAAGGGTGGCAAATTCTAAAAGTCCAACCGTAGATTGGCAAAAGGTCAATCCAAGGGTGGCAAATGCTCAAAGTCCAACCGTAGATTGGCAAAAGGTCAATCCAAGGGTGGAAAATTCTTAAAGTCCAACCGTAGATTGGCAAAAGGTCCATCCAAGGGTGGCAAATTCTTAAAGTCCAACCGTAGCTTGGCAAAAGTCCACCCGTAGTGTGGCAAGTCAGTAGTCGTCTGACTCCCTTTAAAAGACCGCAGCTAAGTCCAACCGTAGATTGGCGAAAGACCATCCAAGGGTGGCAAATTCTTAAAGTCCAACCGTAGCTTGGCAAAAGTCCACCCATAGTATGGCAAGTCAGTAGTCGTCTGACTCCCTTTAAAAGACCGCAGCTAAGTCTAACCGTAGATTGGCGAAAGACCATCCAAGGGTGGCAAATCATCAGCAAGTCCAACCGTAGATTGGCAAAAGTCCACCCGTAGTGTGGCATCTCAGCTGCAAAGTCCATCCGTAGATTGGCAGAAGTCCACCCGTAGTGTGGCAAGTCAGTAGTCTTCCGGCTCCATTCAAAAAAGACAGTCCACCCGTAGTGTGGCAAGCCAGTAGTCGTCTGGCGTTGTACAAAAGACATTGCTAAGGTCCACCCGTAGTGTGGCAAGCCAATAGTCGTCTGGCGTTGTGCAAAAAGACATCTCTTCAGTGGTATTCTTTCCATCAGAGTTTTCTTCAAGCAGAGTTCGTTTGGTTGGGTTTATATCCTTTTTATTCTTCCCTGCAGAGTCCAAATTTTGGGTTATTTTTGGTATTCAATCCCTCCATACTACTGTGGAGTTGCTTTGGGTTTCCCCAGCAGATCTAAGGACTCTCTCTCAGCATGTGGCGGCAGAACATCTTCTAACCAGGACTCGCTTATTCCCGACAGAGTAGCCTTGATTCTCAGCAAGATCGTATCTCTGGTAATGGTATCCCCACAGAGTTCAGTGTTGAATCTTGTCAACAATACTCCCCAGCTGAGTTGTTGTTTTGTCCCCACAGAGGCTTATTGATCAACAAAATCTATTCCTCAGCAGAGTGATAGTATATTCTTGCCCCAGCCGGGTTAGAAGGTTGATTCTCCCCGCAAAGGATCTCGGGTTTGATAGATCCTCAAGCAGAGTTTTAATGACTTTTCTTCCCTAGCAAGACGTCATGCAAAGAAATTCTCTTCCCCAACGGAGTTGCTGTGACCAGAATTCATCCCCAAACAGATGAAGTAATTCCTGGCAGAATCATCATTTCCCCATATTTTCAAAGTCCAATTTATTTTTGGCAAACTTGACAGTTCGAAGCAGGGGGATTGTTCATTCATTCTCCAATAGAGATA
Source organism: Lathyrus tuberosus (assembly GCA_022829125.1). Lineage (NCBI taxonomy): Eukaryota > Viridiplantae > Streptophyta > Magnoliopsida > Fabales > Fabaceae > Lathyrus > Lathyrus tuberosus. Next base: position 3,677,144 of record JALAZF010000523.1, on the reverse strand, counting down.
TTATCCTTTCAGGAGTCTCTAAAGTCAAATCATTGATCATTGTTCCTCAACAGAGTCAGCAGAGATGTCTGACACGGATGCAAAGAGTAATCCAATTTTGAAATTCTTAAAGTCCAACCGTAGATTGGCAAAAGGTTCATCCAAGGGTGGCAAATTATTAAAGTCCAATCGTAGATTGGCAAAAGGTCCATCCAAGGGTGGCAAATTCTTAAAGTCCAACCGTAGATTGGCAAAAGGTACATCCAAGGGTGGTAAATTCTTAAAGTCCAACCGTAGATTGGCAAAAGGTCCATCCAAGGGTGGCAAATTCTTAAAGTCCAACCGTAGATTGGCAAAAGGTCCATCCAAGGGTGGCAAATTCTTAAAGTCCAACCGTAGCTTGGCAAAAGTCCACCCGTAGTGTGGCAAGTCAGTAGTCGTCTGACTCCCTTTAAAAGACCGCAGCTAAGTCCAACCGTAGATTGGCGAAAGACCATCCAAGGGTGGCAAATTCTTAAAGTCCAACCGTAGCTTGGCAAAAGTCCACCCTTAGTATGGCAAGTCAGTAGTCGTCTGACTCCCTTTAAAAGACCGCAGCTAAGTCTAACCGTAGATTGGCGAAAGACCATCCAAGGGTGGCAAATCATCAGCAAGTCCAACCGTAGATTGGCAAAAGTCCACCCGTAGTGTGGCATCTCAGCTGCAAAGTCCATCCGTAGATTGGCAGAAGTCCACCCGTAGTGTGGCAAGTCAGTAGTCTTCCGGCTCCATTCAAAAAAGACAGTCCACCCGTAGTGTGGCAAGCCAGTAGTCGTCTGGCGTTGTACAAAAGACATTGCTAAGGTCCACCCGTAGTGTGGCAAGCCAATAGTCGTCTGGCGTTGTGCAAAAAGACATCTCTTCAGTGGTATTCTTTCCATCAGAGTTTTCTTCAAGCAGAGTTCGTTTGGTTGGTTTATATCCTTTTTATTCTTCCCTGCAGAGTCCAAATTTTGGGTTATTTTTGGTATTCAATCCCTCCATACTACTGTGGAGTTGCTTTGGGTTTCCCCAGCAGATCTAAGGACTCTCTCTCAGCATGTGGCGGCAGAACATCTTCTAACCAGGACTCGCTTATTCCCGACAGAGTAGCCTTGATTCTCAGCAAGATCGTATCTCTGGTAATGGTATCCCCACAGAGTTCAGTGTTGAATCTTGTCAACAATACTCCCCAGCTGAGTTGTTGTTTTGTCCCCACAGAGGCTTATTGATCAACAAAATCTATTCCTCAGCAGAGTGATAGTATATTCTTGCCCCAGCCGGGTTAGAAGGTTGATTCTCCCCGCAAAGGATCTCGGGTTTGATAGATCCTCAAGCAGAGTTTTAATGACTTTTCTTCCCTAGCAAGACGTCATGCAAAGAAATTCTCTTCCCCAACGGAGTTGCTGTGACCAGAATTCATCCCCAAACAGATGAAGTAATTCCTGGCAGAATCATCATTTCCCCATATTTTCAAAGTCCAATTTATTTTTGGCAAACTTGACAGTTCGAAGCAGGGGGATTGTTCATTCATTCTCCAATAGAGATATTATCCTTTCAGGAGTCTCTAAAGTCAAATCATTGATCATTGTTCCTCAACAGAGTCAGCAGAGATGTCTGACACGGATGCAAAGAGTAATCCAATTTTGAAATTCTTAAAGTCCAACCGTAGATTGGCAAAAGGTTCATCCAAGGGTGGCAAATTCTTAAAGTCCAATCGTAGATTGGCAAAAGGTCCATCCAAGGGTGGCAAATTCTTAAAGTCCAACCGTAGATTGGCAAAAGGTCCATCCAAGGGTGGTAAATTCTTAAAGTCTAACCGTAGATTGGCAAAAGGTCCATCCAAGGGTGGCAAATTCTCAAAGTCCAACCGTAGATTGGAAAAAGGTCCATCCAAGGGTGGCAAATGCTCAAAGTCCAACCGTAGATTGGCAAAAGGTCAATCCAAGGGTGGGAAATTCTTAAAGTCCAACCGTAGATTGGCAAAAGGTCCATCCAAGGGTGGCAAATTCTTAAAGTCCAACCGTAGCTTGGCAAAAGTCCACCCGTAGTGTGGCAAGTCAGTAGTCGTCTGACTCCCTTTAAAAGACCGCAGCTAAGTCCAACCTTAGATTGGCGAAAGACCATCCAAGGGTGGCAAATTCTTAAAGTCCAACCGTAGCTTGGCAAAAGTCCACCCTTAGTATGGCAAGTCAGTAGTCGTCTGACTCCCTTTAAAAGACCGCAGCTAAGTCTAACCGTAGATTGGCGAAAGACCATCCAAGGGTGGCAAATCATCAGCAAGTCCAACCGTAGATTGGCAAAAGTCCACCCGTAGTGTGGCATCTCAGCTGCAAAGTTCATCCGTAGATTGGCAGAAGTCCACCCGTAGTGTGGCAAGTCAGTAGTCTTCCGGCTCCATTCAAAAAAGACAGTCCACCCGTAGTGTGGCAAGCCAGTAGTCGTCTGGCGTTGTACAAAAGACATTGCTAAGGTCCACCCGTAGTGTGGCAAGCCAATAGTCGTCTGGCGTTGTGCAAAAAGACATCTCTTCAGTGGTATTCTTTCCATCAGAGTTTTCTTCAAGCAGAGTTCGTTTGGTTGGTTTATATCCTTTTTATTCTTCCCTGCAGAGTCCAAATTTTGGGTTATTTTTGGTATTCAATCCCTCCATACTACTGTGGAGTTGCTTTGGGTTTCCCCAGCAGATCTAAGGACTCTCTCTCAGCATGTGGCGGCAGAACATCTTCTAACCAGGACTCGCTTATTCCCGACAGAGTAGCCTTGATTCTCAGCAAGATCGTATCTCTGGTAATGGTATCCCCACAGAGTTCAGTGTTGAATCTTGTCAACAATACTCCCCAGCTGAGTTGTTGTTTTGTCCCCACAGAGGCTTATTGATCAACAAAATCTATTCCTCAGCAGAGTGATAGTATATTCTTGCCCCAGCCGGGTTAGAAGGTTGATTCTCCCCGCAAAGGATCTCGGGTTTGATAGATCCTCAAGCAGAGTTTTAATGACTTTTCTTCCCTAGCAAGACGTCATGCAAAGAAATTCTCTTCCCCAACGGAGTTGCTGTGACCAGAATTCATCCCCAAACAGATGAAGTAATTCCTGGCAGAATCATCATTTCCCCATATTTTCAAAGTCCAATTTATTTTTGGCAAACTTTACAGTTCGAAGCAGGGGGATTGTTCATTCATTCTCCAATAGAGATATTATCCTTTCAGGAGTCTCTAAAGTCAAATCATTGATCATTGTTCCTCAACAGAGTCAGCAGAGATGTCTTACACGGATGCAAAGAGTAATCCAATTTTGAAATTCTTAAAGTCCAACCGTAGATTGGCAAAAGGTTCATCCAAGGGTGGCAAATTCTTAAAGTCCAATCGTAGATTGGCAAAAGGTCCATCCAAGGGTGGCAAATTCTTAAAGTCCAACCGTAGATTGGCAAAAGGTCCATCCAAGGGTGGTAAATTCTTAAAGTCCAACCGTAGATTGGCAAAAGGTCCATCCAAGGGTGGCAAATTCTCAAAGTCCAACCGTAGATTGGAAAAAGGTCCATCCAAGGGTGGCAAATGCTCAAAGTCCAACCGTAGATTGGCAAAAGGTCAATCCAAGGGTGGGAAATTCTTAAAGTCCAACCGTAGATTGGCAAAAGGTCCATCCAAGGGTGGCAAATTCTTAAAGTCCAACCGTAGCTTGGCAAAAGTCCACCCGTAGTGTGGCAAGTCAGTAGTCGTCTGACTCCCTTTAAAAGACCGCAGCTAAGTCCAACCGTAGATTGGCGAAAGACCATCCAAGGGTGGCAAATTCTTAAAGTCCAACCGTAGCTTGGCAAAAGTCCACCCTTAGTATGGCAAGTTAGTAGTCGTCTGACTCCCTTTAAAAGACCGCAGCTAAGTCCAACCGTAGATTGGCGAAAGACCATCCAAGGGTGGCAAATCATCAGCAAGTCCAACCGTAGATTGGAAAAAGTCCACCCGTAGTGTGGCATCTCAGCTGCAAAGTCCATCCGTAGATTGGCAGAAGTCCACCCGTAGTGTGGCAAGTCAGTAGTCTTCCGGCTCCATTCAAAAAAGACAGTCCACCCGTAGTGTGGCAAGCCAGTAGTCGTCTGGCGTTGTACAAAAGACATTGCTAAGGTCCACCCGTAGTGTGGCAAGCCAATAGTCTTCTGGCATTGTGCAAAAAGACATCTGTTCAGTGGTATTCTTTCCATCAGAGTTTTCTTCAAGCAGAGTTCGTTTGGTTGGGTTTATATCCTTTTTATTCTTCCTTGCAGAGTCCAAATTTTCGGGTTATTTTTGGTATTCAGTTCCTCCATACTACTGTGGAGTTGCTTTGGGTTTCCCCAGCAGATCTAAGGACTCTCTCCCAGCATGTGGCACCAGAACATCTTCTAACCAGGATTCGCTTATTCCCGACAGAGTAGCCTTGATTCTCAGCAATATCGTATCTCTGGTAATGGTATCCCCACAGAGTTCAGTGTTGAATCTTGTCAACAATACTCCCCAGCTGAGTTGTTGTTTTGTCCCCACAGAGGCTTATTGATCAACAAAATCTATTCCTCAGCAGAGTGATAATATATTCTTGCCCCAGCCGGGTTAGAAGGTTGATTCTCCCCGCAAAGGATCTCGGGTTTGATAGATCCTCAAGCAGAGTTTTAATGACCTTTCTTCCCTAGCAAGACGTCATGCAAAGAGATTCTCTTCCACAACGGAGTTGCTGTGACCAGAATTCATCCCCAAACAGATGAAGTAATTCCTGGCAGAATCATCATTTCCCCATATTTTCAAAGTCCATTTTATTTTTGGCAAACTTGACAGTTCGAAGCAGATGGATTGTTCATTCATTCTCCAATAGAGATATTATCCTTTCAGGAGTCTCTAAAGTCAAATCATTGATCATTGTTCCTCAACAGAGTCAGCAGAGATGTCTGACACGGATGCAAAGAGTAATCCAATTTTGAAATTCTTAAAGTCCAACCGTAGATTGGCAAAAGGTTCATCCAAGGGTGGCAAATTCTTAAAGTCCAATCGTAGTTTGGCAAAAGGTCCATCCAAGGGTGGCAAATTCTTAAAGTCCAACCGTAGATTGGCAAAAGGTCCATCCAAGGGTGGCAAATTCTTAAAGTCCAACCGTAGATTGGAAAAAGGTCCATCCAAGGGTGGCAAATTCTTAAAGTCCAACCGTAGATAGGCAAAAGGTCCATCCAAGGGTGGCAAATGATCAAAGTCCAACCGTAGATTGGCAAAAGGTCAATCCAAGGGTGGCAAATTCTCAAAGTCCAACCGTAGATTGGCAAAAGGTCCATCCAAGGGTGGCAAATTCTTAAAGCCCAACCTTAGCTTGGCAAAAGTCCACCCGTAGTGTGGAAAGTCAGTAGTCGTCTGACTCCCTTTAAAAGACCGCAACTAAGTCCAACCGTAGATTGGCGAAAGACCATCCAAGGGTGGCAAATTCTTAAAGTCCAACCGTAGCTTGGCAAAAGTCCATCCTTAGTATGGCAAGTCAGTAGTCGTCTGACTCCCTTTAAAAGACCACAGCTAAGTCTAACCGTAGATTGGCGAAAGACCATCCAAGGGTGGCAAATCATCAGCAAGTCCAACCGTAGATTGGCAAAAGTCCACCCGTAGTGTGGCATCTCAGCTGCAAAGTCCATCCGTAGATTGGCAGAAGTCCACCCGTAGTGTGGCAAGTCAGTAGTCTTCCGGCTCCATTCAAAAAAAACAGTCCACCCGTAGTGTGGCAAGCCAGTAGTCGTCTGGCGTTGTACAAAAGACATTGCTAAGGTCCACCCGTAGTGTGGCAAGCCAATAGTCGTCTGGCGTTGTGCAAAAAGACATCTCTTCAGTGGTATTCTTTCCATCAGAGTTTTCTTCAAGCAGAGTTCGTTTGGTTGGGTTTATATCGTTTTTATTCTTCCCAGCAGAGTCCAAATTTTCGGGTTATTTTTGGTATTCAATCCCTCCATACTACTGTGGAGTTGCTTTGGGTTTCCCCAGCAGATCTAAGGACTCTCTCCCAGCATGTGGCGGCAGAACATCTTCTAACCAGGATTCGCTTATTCCCGACAGAGTAGCCTTGATTCTCAGCAAGATCGTATCTCTGGTAATGGTATCCCCACAGAGTTCAGTGTTGAATCTTGTCAACAATACTCCCCAGCTGAGTTGTTGTTTTGTCCCCACAGAGGCTTATTGATCAACAAAATCTATTCCTCAGCAGAGTGATAATATATTCTTGCCCCAGCCGGGTTAGAAGGTTGATTCTCCCCGCAAAGGATCTCGGGTTTGATAGATCCTCAAGCAGAATTTTAATGACCTTTCTTCCCTAGCAAGACGTCATGCAAAGAGATTCTCTTCCACAACGGAGTTGCTGTGACCAGAATTCATCCCCAAACAGATGAAGTAATTCCTGGCAGAAACATCATTTCCCCATATTTTCAAAGTCCAATTTATTTTTGGCAAACTTGACATTTCGAAGCAGATGGATTGTTCATTCATTCTCCAATAGAGATATTATCCTTTCAGGAGTCTCTAAAGTCAAATAATTGATCATTGTTCCTCAACAGAGTCAGCAGAGATGTCTGACACGGATGCAAAGATTAATCCAATTTTGAAATTCTTAAAGTCCAACCGTAGATTGGCAAAAGGTTCATCCAAGGGTGGCAAATTCTTAAAGTCCAATCGTAGTTTGGCAAAAGGTCCATCCAAGGGTGGCAAATTCTTAAAGTCCAACCGTAGATTGGCAAAAGGTCCATCCAAGGGTGGCAAATTCTTAAAGTCCAACCGTAGATTGGAAAAAGGTCCATCCAAGGGTGGCAAATTCTTAAAGTCCAACCGTAGATAGGCAAAAGGTCCATCCAAGGGTGGCAAATGATCAAAGTCCAACCGTAGATTGGCAAAAGGTCAATCCAAGGGTGGCAAATTCTCAAAGTCCAACCGTAGATTGGCAAAAGGTCCATCCAAGGGTGGCAAATTCTTAAAGCCCAACCGTAGCTTGGCAAAAGTCCACCCGTAGTGTGGAAAGTCAGTAGTCGTCTGACTCCCTTTAAAAGACCGCAGCTAAGTCCAACCGTAGATTGGCGAAAGACCATCCAAGGGTGGCAAATTCTTAAAGTCCAACCGTAGCTTGGCAAAAGTCCATCCTTAGTATGGCAAGTCAGTAGTCGTCTGACTCCCTTTAAAAGACCACAGCTAAGTCTAACCGTAGATTGGCGAAAGACCATCCAAGGGTGGCAAATCATCAGCAAGTCCAACCGTAGATTGGCAAAAGTCCACCCGTAGTGTGGCATCTCAGCTGCAAAGTCCATCCGTAGATTGGCAGAAGTCCACCCGTAGTGTGGCAAGTCAGTAGTCTTCCGGATCCATTCAAAAAAAACAGTCCACCCGTAGTGTGGCAAGCTAGTAGTCGTCTGGCGTTGTACAAAAGACATTGCTAAGGTCCACCCGTAGTGTGGCAAGCCAATAGTCGTCTGGCGTTGTGCAAAAAGACATCTCTTCAGTGGTATTCTTTCCATCAGAGTTTTCTTCAAGCAGAGTTCGTTTGGTTGGGTTTATATCCTTTTTATTCTTCCCAGCAGAGTCCAAATTTTCGGGTTATTTTTCTTATTCAATCCCTCCATACTACTGTGGAGTTGCTTTGGGTTTCCCCAGCAGATCTAAGGACTCTCTCCCAGCATGTGGCGGCAGAACATCTTCTAACCAGGATTCGCTTATTCCCGACAGAGTAGCCTTGATTCTCAGCAAGATCGTATCTCTGGTAATGGTATCCCCACAGAGTTCAGTGTTGAATCTTGTCAACAATACTCCCCAGCTGAGTTGTTGTTTTGTCCCCACAGAGGCTTATTGATCAACAAAATCTATTCCTCAGCAGAGTGATAATATATTCTTGCCCCAGCCGGGTTAGAAGGTTGATTCTCCCCGTAAAGGATCTCGGGTTTGATAGATCCTCAAGCAGAATTTTAATGACCTTTCTTCCCTAGCAAGACGTCATGCAAAGAGATTCTCTTCCACAACGGAGTTGCTGTGACCAGAATTCATCCCCAAACAAATGAAGTAATTCCTGGCAGAATCATCATTTCCCCATATTTTCAAAGTCCAATTTATTTTTGGCAAACTTGACATTTCGAAGCAGATGGATTGTTCATTCATTCTCCAATAGAGATATTATCCTTTCAGGAGTCTCTAAAGTCAAATAATTGATCATTGTTCCTCAACAGAGTCAGCAGAGATGTCTGACACGGATGCAAAGATTAAACCAATTTTGAAATTCTTAAAGTCCAACCGTAGATTGGCAAAAGGTTCATCCAAGGGTGGCAAATTCTTAAAGTCCAATCGTAGTTTGGCAAAAGGTCCATCCAAGGGTGGCAAATTCTTAAAGTCCAACCGTAGATTGGCAAAAGGTCCATCCAAGGGTGGCAAATTCTTAAAGTCCAACCGTAGATTGGAAAAAGATCCATCCAAGGGTGGCAAATTCTTAAAGTCCAACCGTAGATAGGCAAAAGGTCCATCCAAGGGTGGCAAATGATCAAAGTCCAACCGTAGATTGGCAAAAGGTCAATCCAAGGGTGGCAAATTCTCAAAGTCCAACCGTAGATTGGCAAAAGGTCCATCCAAGGGTGGCAAATTCTTAAAGTCCAACCGTAGCTTGGCAAAAGTCCACCCGTAGTGTGGCAAGTCAGTAGTCGTCTGACTCCCTTTAAAAGACCGCAGCTAAGTCCAACCGTAGATTGGCGAAAGACCATCCAAGGGTGGCAAATTCTTAAAGTCCAACCGTAGCTTGGCAAAAGTCCACCCTTAGTATGGCAAGTCAGTAGTCGTCTGACTCCCTTTAAAAGACCGCATCTAAGTCTAACCGTAGATTGCCGAAAGACCATCCAAGGGTGGTAAATCATCAGCAAGTCCAACCGTAGATTGGCAAAAGTCCACCCGTAGTGTGGCATCTCAGCTGCAAAGTCCATCCGTAGATTGGCAGAAGTCCACCCGTAGTGTGGCAAGTCAGTAGTCTTCCGGCTCCATTCAAAAAAGACAGTCCACCCGTAGTGTGGCAAGCCAGTAGTCGTCTGGCGTTGTACAAAAGAAATTGCTAAGGTCCACCCGTAGTGTGGCAAGCCAATAGTCTTCTGGCATTGTGCAAAAAGACATTTCTTCAGTGGTATTCTTTCCATCAGAGTTTTCTTCAAGCAGAGTTCGTTTGGTTGGGTTTATATCCTTTTTATTCTTCCTTACAGAGTCCAAATTTTTGGGTTATTTTTGGTATTCAATCCCTCCATACTACTGTGGAGTTGCTTTGGGTTTCCCCAGCAGATCTAAGGACTCTCTCCCAGCATGTGGCACCAGAACGTCTTCTAACCAGGATTCGCTTATTCCCGACAGAGTAGCCTTGATTCTCAGCAAGATCGTATCTCTGGTAATGGTATCCCCACAGAGTTCAGTGTTGAATCTTGTCAACAATACTCCCCAGCTGAGTTGTTGTTTTGTCCCCACAGAGGCTTATTGATCAACAAAATCTATTCCTCAGCAGAGTGATAATATATTCTTGCCCCAGCCGGGTTAGAAGGTTGATTCTCCCCGCAAAGGATCTCGGGTTTGATAGATCCTCAAGCAGAGTTTTAATGACCTTTCTTCCCTAGCAAGACGTCATGCAAAGAGATTCTCTTCCACAACGGAGTTGCTGTGACCAGAATTCTTCCCCAAACAGATGAAGTAATTCCTGGCAGAATCATCATTTCCCCATATTTTCAAAGTCCAATTTATTTTTGGCAAACTTAACAGTTCGAAGCAGATGGATTGTTCATTCATTCTCCAATAGAGATATTATCCTTTCAGGAGTCTCTAAAGTCAAATCATTGATCATTGTTCCTCAACAGAGTCAGCAGAGATGTCAGACACGGATGCAAAGAGTAATCCAATTTTGAAATTCTTAAAGTCCAACCGTAGATTGGCAAAAGGTTCATCCAAGGGTGGCAAATTCTTAAAGTCCAATCGTAGTTTGGCAAAAGGTCCATCCAAGGGTGGCAAATTCTTAAAGTCCAACCGTAGATTGGCAAAAGGTCCATCCAAGGGTGGCAAATTCTTAAAGTCCAACCGTAGATTGGAAAAAGGTCCATCCAAGGGTGGCAAATTCTTAAAGTCCAACCGTAGATAGGCAAAAGGTCCATCCAAGGGTGGCAAATGATCAAAGTCCAACCGTAGATTGGCAAAAGGTCAATCCAAGGGTGGCAAATTCTCAAAGTCCAACCGTAGATTGGCAAAAGGTCCATCCAAGGGTGGCAAATTCTTAAAGCCCAACCTTAGCTTGGCAAAAGTCCACCCGTAGTGTGGAAAGTCAGTAGTCGTCTGACTCCCTTTAAAAGACCGCAACTAAGTCCAACCGTAGATTGGCGAAAGACCATCCAAGGGTGGCAAATTCTTAAAGTCCAACCGTAGCTTGGCAAAAGTCCATCCTTAGTATGGCAAGTCAGTAGTCGTCTGACTCCCTTTAAAAGACCACAGCTAAGTCTAACCGTAGATTGGCGAAAGACCATCCAAGGGTGGCAAATCATCAGCAAGTCCAACCGTAGATTGGCAAAAGTCCACCCGTAGTGTGGCATCTCAGCTGCAAAGTCCATCCGTAGATTGGCAGAAGTCCACCCGTAGTGTGGCAAGTCAGTAGTCTTCCGGCTCCATTCAAAAAAAACAGTCCACCCGTAGTGTGGCAAGCCAGTAGTCGTCTGGCGTTGTACAAAAGACATTGCTAAGGTCCACCCGTAGTGTGGCAAGCCAATAGTCGTCTGGCGTTGTGCAAAAAGACATCTCTTCAGTGGTATTCTTTCCATCAGAGTTTTCTTCAAGCAGAGTTCGTTTGGTTGGGTTTATATCCTTTTTATTCTTCCCAGCAGAGTCCAAATTTTCGGGTTATTTTTGGTATTCAATCCCTCCATACTACTGTGGAGTTGCTTTGGGTTTCCCCAGCAGATCTAAGGACTCTCTCCCAGCATGTGGCGGCAGAACATCTTCTAACCAGGATTCGCTTATTTCCGACAGAGTAGCCTTGATTCTCAGCAAGATCGTATCTCTGGTAATGGTATCCCCACAGAGTTCAGTGTTGAATCTTGTCAACAATACTCCCCAGCTGAGTTGTTGTTTTGTCCCCACAGAGGCTTATTGATCAACAAAATCTATTCCTCAGCAGAGTGATAATATATTCTTGCCCCAGCCGGGTTAGAAGGTTGATTCTCCCCGCAAAGGATCTCGGGTTTGATAGATCCTCAAGCAGAATTTTAATGACCTTTCTTCCCTAGCAAGACGTCATGCAAAGAGATTCTCTTCCACAACGGAGTTGCTGTGACCAGAATTCATCCCCAAACAGATGAAGTAATTCCTGGCAGAAACATCATTTCCCCATATTTTCAAAGTCCAATTTATTTTTGGCAAACTTGACATTTCGAAGCAGATGGATTGTTCATTCATTCTCCAATAGAGATATTATCCTTTCAGGAGTCTCTAAAGTCAAATAATTGATCATTGTTCCTCAACAGAGTCAGCAGAGATGTCTGACACGGATGCAAAGAGTAATCCAATTTTGAAATTCTTAAAGTCCAACCGTAGATTGGCAAAAGGTTCATCCAAGGGTGGCAAATTCTTAAAGTCCAATCGTAGTTTGGCAAAAGGTCCATCCAAGGGTGGCAAATTCTTAAAGTCCAACCGTAGATTGGCAAAAGGTCCATCCAAGGGTGGCAAATTCTTAAAGTCCAACCGTAGATTGGAAAAAGGTCCATCCAAGGGTGGCAAATTCTTAAAGTCCAACCGTAGATAGGCAAAAGGTCCATCCAAGGGTGGCAAATGATCAAAGTCCAACCGTAGATTGGCAAAAGGTCAATCCAAGGGTGGCAAATTCTCAAAGTCCAACCGTAGATTGGCAAAAGGTCCATCCAAGGGTGGCAAATTCTTAAAGCCCAACCGTAGCTTGGCAAAAGTCCACCCGTAGTGTGGAAAGTCAGTAGTCGTCTGACTCCCTTTAAAAGACCGCAGCTAAGTCCAACCGTAGATTGGCGAAAGACCATCCAAGGGTGGCAAATTCTTAAAGTCCAACCGTAGCTTGGCAAAAGTCCATCCTTAGTATGGCAAGTCAGTAGTCGTCTGACTCCCTTTAAAAGACCACAGCTAAGTCTAACCGTAGATTGGCGAAAGACCATCCAAGGGTGGCAAATCATCAGCAAGTCCAACCGTAGATTGGCAAAAGTCCACCCGTAGTGTGGCATCTCAGCTGCAAAGTCCATCCGTAGATTGGCAGAAGTCCACCCGTAGTGTGGCAAGTCAGTAGTCTTCCGGATCCATTCAAAAAAAACAGTCCACCCGTAGTGTGGCAAGCTAGTAGTCGTCTGGCGTTGTACAAAAGACATTGCTAAGGTCCACCCGTAGTGTGGCAAGCCAATAGTCGTCTGGCGTTGTGCAAAAAGACATCTCTTCAGTGGTATTCTTTCCATCAGAGTTTTCTTCAAGCAGAGTTCGTTTGGTTGGGTTTATATCCTTTTTATTCTTCCCAGCAGAGTCCAAATTTTCGGGTTATTTTTCTTATTCAATCCCTCCATACTACTGTGGAGTTGCTTTGGGTTTCCCCAGCAGATCTAAGGACTCTCTCCCAGCATGTGGCGGCAGAACATCTTCTAACCAGGATTCGCTTATTCCCGACAGAGTAGCCTTGATTCTCAGCAAGATCGTATCTCTGGTAATGGTATCCCCACAGAGTTCAGTGTTGAATCTTGTCAACAATACTCCCCAGCTGAGTTGTTGTTTTGTCCCCACAGAGGCTTATTGATCAACAAAATCTATTCCTCAGCAGAGTGATAATATATTCTTGCCCCAGCCGGGTTAGAAGGTTGATTCTCCCCGTAAAGGATCTCGGGTTTGATAGATCCTCAAGCAGAATTTTAATGACCTTTCTTCCCTAGCAAGACGTCATGCAAAGAGATTCTCTTCCACAACGGAGTTGCTGTGACCAGAATTCATCCCCAAACAAATGAAGTAATTCCTGGCAGAATCATCATTTCCCCATATTTTCAAAGTCCAATTTATTTTTGGCAAACTTGACATTTCGAAGCAGATGGATTGTTCATTCATTCTCCAATAGAGATATTATCCTTTCAGGAGTCTCTAAAGTCAAATAATTGATCATTGTTCCTCAACAGAGTCAGCAGAGATGTCTGACACGGATGCAAAGATTAAACCAATTTTGAAATTCTTAAAGTCCAACCGTAGATTGGCAAAAGGTTCATCCAAGGGTGGCAAATTCTTAAAGTCCAATCGTAGTTTGGCAAAAGGTCCATCCAAGGGTGGCAAATTCTTAAAGTCCAACCGTAGATTGGCAAAAGGTCCATCCAAGGGTGGCAAATTCTTAAAGTCCAACCGTAGATTGGAAAAAGATCCATCCAAGGGTGGCAAATTCTTAAAGTCCAACCGTAGATAGGCAAAAGGTCCATCCAAGGGTGGCAAATGATCAAAGTCCAACCGTAGATTGGCAAAAGGTCAATCCAAGGGTGGCAAATTCTCAAAGTCCAACCGTAGATTGGCAAAAGGTCCATCCAAGGGTGGCAAATTCTTAAAGTCCAACCGTAGCTTGGCAAAAGTCCACCCGTAGTGTGGCAAGTCAGTAGTCGTCTGACTCCCTTTAAAAGACCGCAGCTAAGTCCAACCGTAGATTGGCGAAAGACCATCCAAGGGTGGCAAATTCTTAAAGTCCAACCGTAGCTTGGCAAAAGTCCACCCTTAGTATGGCAAGTCAGTAGTCGTCTGACTCCCTTTAAAAGACCGCATCTAAGTCTAACCGTAGATTGCCGAAAGACCATCCAAGGGTGGTAAATCATCAGCAAGTCCAACCGTAGATTGGCAAAAGTCCACCCGTAGTGTGGCATCTCAGCTGCAAAGTCCATCCGTAGATTGGCAGAAGTCCACCCGTAGTGTGGCAAGTCAGTAGTCTTCCGGCTCCATTCAAAAAAGACAGTCCACCCGTAGTGTGGCAAGCCAGTAGTCGTCTGGCGTTGTACAAAAGAAATTGCTAAGGTCCACCCGTAGTGTGGCAAGCCAATAGTCTTCTGGCATTGTGCAAAAAGACATTTCTTCAGTGGTATTCTTTCCATCAGAGTTTTCTTCAAGCAGAGTTCGTTTGGTTGGGTTTATATCCTTTTTATTCTTCCTTACAGAGTCCAAATTTTTGGGTTATTTTTGGTATTCAATCCCTCCATACTACTGTGGAGTTGCTTTGGGTTTCCCCAGCAGATCTAAGGACTCTCTCCCAGCATGTGGCACCAGAACGTCTTCTAACCAGGATTCGCTTATTCCCGACAGAGTAGCCTTGATTCTCAGCAAGATCGTATCTCTGGTAATGGTATCCCCACAGAGTTCAGTGTTGAATCTTGTCAACAATACTCCCCAGCTGAGTTGTTGTTTTGTCCCCACAGAGGCTTATTGATCAACAAAATCTATTCCTCAGCAGAGTGATAATATATTCTTGCCCCAGCCGGGTTAGAAGGTTGATTCTCCCCGCAAAGGATCTCGGGTTTGATAGATCCTCAAGCAGAGTTTTAATGACCTTTCTTCCCTAGCAAGACGTCATGCAAAGAGATTCTCTTCCACAACGGAGTTGCTGTGACCAGAATTCTTCCCCAAACAGATGAAGTAATTCCTGGCAGAATCATCATTTCCCCATATTTTCAAAGTCCAATTTATTTTTGGCAAACTTAACAGTTCGAAGCAGATGGATTGTTCATTCATTCTCCAATAGAGATATTATCCTTTCAGGAGTCTCTAAAGTCAAATCATTGATCATTGTTCCTCAACAGAGTCAGCAGAGATGTCAGACACGGATGCAAAGAGTAATCCAATTTTGAAATTCTTAAAGTCCAACCGTAGATTGGCAAAAGGTTCATCCAAGGGTGGCAAATTCTTAAAGTCCAATCGTAGTTTGGCAAAAGGTCCATCCAAGGGTGGCAAATTCTTAAAGTCCAACCGTAGATTGGCAAAAGGTCCATCCAAGGGTGGCAAATTCTTAAAGTCCAACCGTAGATTGGAAAAAGGTCCATCCAAGGGTGGCAAATTCTTAAAGTCCAACCGTAGATAGGCAAAAGGTCCATCCAAGGGTGGCAAATGATCAAAGTCCAACCGTAGATTGGCAAAAGGTCAATCCAAGGGTGGCAAATTCTCAAAGTCCAACCGTAGATTGGCAAAAGGTCCATCCAAGGGTGGCAAATTCTTAAAGTCCAACCGTAGCTTGGCAAAAGTCCACCCGTAGTGTGACAAGTTAGTAGTCGCCTGACTCCCTTTAAAAGACCGCAGCTAAGTCCAACCGTAGATTGGCGAAAGACCATCCATGGGTGGAAAATTCTTAAAGTCCAACCATAGCTTGGCAAAAGTCCACCCTTAGTATGGCAAGTCAGTAGTCGTCTGACTCCCTTTAAAAGACCGCAGCTAAGTCTAACCGTAGATTGGCGAAAGACCATCCAAGGGTGGCAAATCATCAGCAAGTCCAACCGTAGATTGGCAAAAGTCCACCCGTAGCGTGGCATCTCAGCTGCAAAGTCCAACCGTAGATTGGCAGAAGTCCACCCGTAGTGTGGCAAGTCAGTAGTCTTCCGGCTCCATTCAAAAAAGACAGTCCACCCGTAGTGTGGCAAGCCAGTAGTCGTCTGGCGTTGTACAAAAGATATTGCTAAGGTCCACCCGTAGTGTGGCAAGCCAATAGTCATCTGGCATTGTGCAAAAAGACATCTCTTTAGTGGTATTTTTTCCATCAGAGTTTTCTTCAAGCAGAGTTCGTTTGGTTGGGTTTATATCCTTTTTATTCTTCCCTGCAGAGTGCAAATTTTCGGGTTATTTTTGGTATTCAATCCCTCCATACTACTGTGGAGTTGCTTTGGGTTTCCCCAGCAGATCTAAGGACTCTCTCCTAGCATGTGGCGGCAGAACATCTTCTAACCAGGATTCGCTTATTCCCGACAGAGTAGCCTTGATTCTCAGCAAGATCGTATCTCTGGTAATGGTATCCCCACAGAGTTCAGTGTTGAATCTTGTCAACAATACTCCTCAGCTGAGTCGTTGTTTTGTCCCCATAGAGGCTTATTGATCAACAAAATCTATTCCTCAGCAGAGTGATAGTATATTCTTGCCCCAGCCGGGTTAGAAGGTTGATTCTCCAAGCAAAGGATCTCGGGTTTGATAGATCCTCAAGCAGAGTTTTAATGACCTTTCTTCCCTAGCAAGACGTCATGCAAAGAGATTCTCTTCCACAACGTAGTTACTGTGACCAGAATTCATCCCCAAACAGATGAAGTAATTCCTGGGAGAATCATCATTTCCCCATATTTTCAAAGTCCAATTTATTTTTGGCAAACTTGACAGTTCGAAGCAGACGGATTGTTCATTCATTCTCCAGCAGAGATATTATCCTTTCAGGAGTCTCTAAAGTCAAATCATTGATCATTGTTCCTCAACAGAGTCAGCAGAGATGTCTGACACGGATGCAAAGAGTAATCCAATTTTGAAATTCTTAAAGTCCAACCGTAGATTGGCAAAAGGTTCATCCAAGGGTGGCAAATTCTTAAAGTCCAATCGTAGATTGGCAAAAGGTCCATCCAAGGGTGGCAAATTCTTAAAGTCCAACCGTAGATAGGCAAAAGGTCCATCCAAGGGTGGCAAATTCTTAAAGTCCAACCGTAGATTGGCAAAAGGTCCATCCAAGGGTGGCAAATTCCCAAAGTCCAACCGTAGATTGGAAAAAGGTCCATCCAAGGGTGGCAAATGCTCAAAGTCCAACCGTAGATTGGAAAAAGGTCAATCCAAGGGTGGCAAATTCTCAAAGTCCAACCGTAGATTGGCAAAAGGTCCATCCAAGGGTGGCAAATTCTTAAAGGCCAACCGTAGCTTAGCAAAATTCCACCCGTAGTGTGGCAAGTCATTAGTCATCTGACTCCCTTTAAAAGACCGCAGCTAAGTCTAACCGTAGATTGGCGAAAGACCATCCAAGGGTGGCAAATTCTTAAAGTCCAACCGTAGCTTGGCAAAAGTCCACCCTTAGTATGGCTAGTCAGTAGTCGTCTGACTCCCTTTAAAAGACCGCAGCTAAGTCCAACCGTAGATTGGCGAAAGACCATCCAAGGGTGGCAAATCATCAGCAAGTCCAACTGTAGATTGGTAAAAGTCCACCCGTAGCGTGGCATCTCAGCTGCAAAGTCCAACCGTAGATTGGCAGAAGTCCACCCGTAGTGTGGCAAGTCAGTAGTCTTCTGGCTCCATTCAAAAAAGACAGTCCACCCGTAGTGTGGCAAGCCAGTAGTCGTCTGGCGTTGTACAAAAGATATTGCTAAGGTCCACCCGTAGTGTGGCAAGCCAGTAGTCATCTGGCGTTGTGCAAAAAGACATCTCTTTAGTGGTATTTTTTCCATCAGAGTTTTCTTCAAGCAGAGTTCGTTTGGTTGGGTTTCTATCCTGTTTATTCTTCCCTGCAGAGTGCAAATTTTCAGGTTATTTTTGGTATTCAATCCCTCCATACTACTGTGGAGTTGCTTTGGGTTTCCCCAACAGATCTAAGGACTCTCTCCCAGCATGTGGCAACAGAACATCTTCTAACCAGGATTCGCTTATTCCCGACAGAGTAGCCTTGATTCTCAGCAAGATCGTATCTCTGGTAATGGTATCCCCACAGAGTTCAGTGTTGAATCTTGTCAACAATACTCCTCAGCTGAGTCGTTGTTTTGTCCCCACAGAGGCTTATTGATCAACAAAATCTATTCCTCAGCAGAGTGATAGTATATTCTTGCCCCAGTCGGGTTAGAAGGTTGATTCTCCCCGCAAAGGATCTCGGGTTTGATAGATCCTCAAGCAGAGTTTTAATGACCTTTCTTCCCTAGCAAGACGTCATGCAAAGAGATTCTCTTCCACAACGGAGTTGCTGTGACCAGAATTCATCCCCAAACAGATGAAGTAATTCCTGGGAGAATCATCATTTCCCCATATTTTCAAAGTCCAATTTATTTTTGGCAAACTTGACAGTTCGAAGCAGACGGATTGTTCATTCATTCTCCAGCAGAGATATTATCCTTTCAGGAGTCTCTAAAGTCAAATCATTGATCATTGTTCCTCAACAGAGTCAGCAGAGATGTCTGACACGGATGCAAAGAGTAATCCAATTTTGAAATTCTTAAAGTCCAACCGTAGATTGGCAAAAGGTTCATCCAAGGGTGGCAAATTCTTAAAGTCCAATCGTAGATTGGCAAAAGGTCCATCCAAGGGTGGCAAATTCTTAAAGTCCAACCGTAGATAGGCAAAAGGTCCATCCAAGGGTGGCAAATTCTTAAAGTCCAACCGCAGATTGGCAAAAGGTCCATCCAAGGGTGGCAAATTCCCAAAGTCCAACCGTAGATTGGAAAAAGGTCCATCCAAGGGTGGCAAATGCTCAAAGTCCAACCGTAGATTGGCAAAAGGTCAATCCAAGGGTGGCAAATTCTCAAAGTCCAACCGTAGATTGGCAAAAGGTCCATCCAAGGGTGGCAAATTCTTAAAGCCCAACCGTAGCTTGGCAAAAGTCCACCCGTAGTGTGGAAAGTCAGTAGTCGTCTGACTCCCTTTAAAAGACCGCAGCTAAGTCCAACCGTAGATTGGCGAAAGACCATCCAAGGGTGGCAAATTCTTAAAGTCCAACCGTAGCTTGGCAAAAGTCCATCCTTAGTATGGCAAGTCAGTAGTCGTCTGACTCCCTTTAAAAGACCACAGCTAAGTCTAACCGTAGATTGGCGAAAGACCATCCAAGGGTGGCAAATCATCAGCAAGTCCAACCGTAGATTGGCAAAAGTCCACCCGTAGTGTGGCATCTCAGCTGCAAAGTCCATCCGTAGATTGGCAGAAGTCCACCCGTAGTGTGGCAAGTCAGTAGTCTTCCGGATCCATTCAAAAAAAACAGTCCACCCGTAGTGTGGCAAGCTAGTAGTCGTCTGGCGTTGTACAAAAGACATTGCTAAGGTCCACCCGTAGTGTGGCAAGCCAATAGTCGTCTGGCGTTGTGCAAAAAGACATCTCTTCAGTGGTATTCTTTCCATCAGAGTTTTCTTCAAGCAGAGTTCGTTTGGTTGGGTTTATATCCTTTTTATTCTTCCCAGCAGAGTCCAAATTTTCGGGTTATTTTTCTTATTCAATCCCTCCATACTACTGTGGAGTTGCTTTGGGTTTCCCCAGCAGATCTAAGGACTCTCTCCCAGCATGTGGCGGCAGAACATCTTCTAACCAGGATTCGCTTATTCCCGACAGAGTAGCCTTGATTCTCAGCAAGATCGTATCTCTGGTAATGGTATCCCCACAGAGTTCAGTGTTGAATCTTGTCAACAATACTCCCCAGCTGAGTTGTTGTTTTGTCCCCACAGAGGCTTATTGATCAACAAAATCTATTCCTCAGCAGAGTGATAATATATTCTTGCCCCAGCCGGGTTAGAAGGTTGATTCTCCCCGTAAAGGATCTCGGGTTTGATAGATCCTCAAGCAGAATTTTAATGACCTTTCTTCCCTAGCAAGACGTAGTGCAAAGAGATTCTCTTCCACAACGGAGTTGCTGTGACCAGAATTCATCCCCAAACAAATGAAGTAATTCCTGGCAGAATCATCATTTCCCCATATTTTCAAAGTCCAATTTATTTTTGGCAAACTTGACATTTCGAAGCAGATGGATTGTTCATTCATTCTCCAATAGAGATATTATCCTTTCAGGAGTCTCTAAAGTCAAATAATTGATCATTGTTCCTCAACAGAGTCAGCAGAGATGTCAGACACGGATGCAAAGAGTAATCCAATTTTGAAATTCTTAAAGTCCAACCGTAGATTGGCAAAAGGTTCATCCAAGGGTGGCAAATTCTTAAAGTCCAATCGTAGTTTGGCAAAAGGTCCATCCAAGGGTGGCAAATTCTTAAAGTCCAACCGTAGATTGGCAAAAGGTCCATCCAAGGGTGGCAAATTCTTAAAGTCCAACCGTAGATTGGAAAAAGATCCATCCAAGGGTGGCAAATTCTTAAAGTCCAACCGTAGATAGGCAAAAGGTCCATCCAAGGGTGGCAAATGATCAAAGTCCAACCGTAGATTGGCAAAAGGTCAATCCAAGGGTGGTAAATTCTCAAAGTCCAACCGTAAATTGGCAAAAGGTCCATCCAAGGGTGGCAAATTCTTAAAGTCCAACCGTAGCTTGGCAAAAGTCCACCCGTAGTGTGGCAAGTCAGTAGTCGTCTGACTCCCTTTAAAAGACCGCAGCTAAGTCCAACCGTAGATTGGCGAAAGACCATCCAAGGGTGGCAAATTCTTAAAGTCCAACCGTAGCTTGGCAAAAGTCCACCCTTAGTATGGCAAGTCAGTAGTCGTCTGACTCCCTTTAAAAGACCGCATCTAAGTCTAACCGTAGATTGCCGAAAGACCATCCAAGGGTGGTAAATCATCAGCAAGTCCAACCGTAGATTGGAAAAAGTCCACCCGTAGTGTGGCATCTCAGCTGCAAAGTCCATCCGTAGATTGGCAGAAGTCCACCCGTAGTGTGGCAAGTCAGTAGTCTTCCGGCTCCATTCAAAAAAGACAGTCCACCCGTAGTGTGGCAAGCCAGTAGTCGTCTGGCGTTGTACAAAAGAAATTGCTAAGGTCCACCCGTAGTGTGGCAAGCCAATAGTCTTCTGGCATTGTGCAAAAAGACATTTCTTCAGTGGTATTCTTTCCATCAGAGTTTTCTTCAAGCAGAGTTCGTTTGGTTGGGTTTATATCCTTTTTATTCTTCCTTGCAGAGTACAAATTTTTGGGTTATTTTTGGTATTCAATCCCTCCATACTACTGTGGAGTTGCTTTGGGTTTCCCCAGCAGATCTAAGGACTCTCTCCCAGCATGTGGCACCAGAACGTCTTCTAACCAGGATTCGCTTATTCCCGACAGAGTAGCCTTGATTCTCAGCAAGATCGTATCTCTGGTAATGGTATCCCCACAGAGTTCAGTGTTGAATCTTGTCAACAATACTCCCCAGCTGAGTTGTTGTTTTGTCCCCACAGAGGCTTATTGATCAACAAAATCTATTCCTCAGCAGAGTGATAATATATTCTTGCCCCAGCCGGGTTAGAAGGTTGATTCTCCCCGCAAAGGATCTCGGGTTTGATAGATCCTCAAGCAGAGTTTTAATGACCTTTCTTCCCTAGCAAGACGTCATGCAAAGAGATTCTCTTCCACAACGGAGTTGCTGTGACCAGAATTCTTCCCCAAACAGATGAAGTAATTCCTGGCAGAATCATCATTTCCCCATATTTTCAAAGTCCAATTTATTTTTGGCAAACTTGACAGTTCGAAGCAGATGGATTGTTCATTCATTCTCCAATAGAGATATTATCCTTTCAGGAGTCTCTAAAGTCAAATCATTGATCATTGTTCCTCAACAGAGTCAGCAGAGATGTCAGACACGGATGCAAAGAGTAATCCAATTTTGAAATTCTTAAAGTCCAACCGTAGATTGGCAAAAGGTTCATCCAAGGGTGGCAAATTCTTAAAGTCCAATCGTAGTTTGGCAAAAGGTCCATCCAAGGGTGGCAAATTCTTAAAGTCCAACCGTAGATTGGCAAAAGGTCCATCCAAGGGTGGCAAATTCTTAAAGTCCAACCGTAGATTGGAAAAAGGTCCATCCAAGGGTGGCAAATTCTTAAAGTCCAACCGTAGATAGGCAAAAGGTCCATCCAAGGGTGGCAAATGATCAAAGTCCAACCGTAGATTGGCAAAAGGTCAATCCAAGGGTGGCAAATTCTCAAAGTCCAACCGTAGATTGGCAAAAGGTCCATCCAAGGGTGGCAAATTCTTAAAGTCCAACCGTAGCTTGGCAAAAGTCCACCCGTAGTGTGACAAGTCAGTAGTCGCCTGACTCCCTTTAAAAGACCGCAGCTAAGTCCAACCGTAGATTGGCGAAAGACCATCCATGGGTGGAAAATTCTTAAAGTCCAACCATAGCTTGGCAAAAGTCCACCCTTAGTATGGCAAGTCAGTAGTCGTCTGACTCCCTTTAAAAGACCGCAGCTAAGTCTAACCGTAGATTGGCGAAAGACCATCCAAGGGTGGCAAATCATCAGCAAGTCCAACCGTAGATTGGCAAAAGTCCACCCGTAGCGTGGCATCTCAGCTGCAAAGTCCAACCGTAGATTGGCAGAAGTCCACCCGTAGTGTGGCAAGTCAGTAGTCTTCCGGCTCCATTCAAAAAAGACAGTCCACCCGTAGTGTGGCAAGCCAGTAGTCGTCTGGCGTTGTACAAAAGATATTGCTAAGGTCCACCCGTAGTGTGGCAAGCCAATAGTCATCTGGCATTGTGCAAAAAGACATCTCTTTAGTGGTATTTTTTCCATCAGAGTTTTCTTCAAGCAGAGTTCGTTTGGTTGGGTTTATATCCTTTTTATTCTTCCCTGCAGAGTGCAAATTTTCGGGTTATTTTTGGTATTCAATCCCTCCATACTACTGTGGAGTTGCTTTGGGTTTCCCCAACAGATCTAAGGACTCTCTCCTAGCATGTGGCGGCAGAACATCTTCTAACCAGGATTCGCTTATTCCCGACAGAGTAGCCTTGATTCTCAGCAAGATCGTATCTCTGGTAATGGTATCCCCACAGAGTTCAGTGTTGAATCTTGTCAACAATACTCCTCAGCTGAGTCGTTGTTTTGTCCCCATAGAGGCTTATTGATCAACAAAATCTATTCCTCAGCAGAGTGATAGTATATTCTTGCCCCAGCCGGGTTAGAAGGTTGATTCTCCAAGCAAAGGATCTCGGGTTTGATAGATCCTCAAGCAGAGTTTTAATGACCTTTCTTCCCTAGCAAGACGTCATGCAAAGAGATTCTCTTCCACAACGTAGTTACTGTGACCAGAATTCATCCCCAAACAGATGAAGTAATTCCTGGGAGAATCATCATTTCCCCATATTTTCAAAGTCCAATTTATTTTTGGCAAACTTGACAGTTCGAAGCAGACGGATTGTTCATTCATTCTCCAGCAGAGATATTATCCTTTCAGGAGTCTCTAAAGTCAAATCATTGATCATTGTTCCTCAACAGAGTCAGCAGAGATGTCTGACACGGATGCAAAGAGTAATCCAATTTTGAAATTCTTAAAGTCCAACCGTAGATTGGCAAAAGGTTCATCCAAGGGTGGCAAATTCTTAAAGTCCAATCGTAGATTGGCAAAAGGTCCATCCAAGGGTGGCAAATTCTTAAAGTCCAACCGTAGATAGGCAAAAGGTCCATCCAAGGGTGGCAAATTCTTAAAGTCCAACCGTAGATTGGCAAAAGGTCCATCCAAGGGTGGCAAATTCCCAAAGTCCAACCGTAGATTGGAAAAAGGTCCATCCAAGGGTGGCAAATGCTCAAAGTCCAACCGTAGATTGGCAAAAGGTCAATCCAAGGGTGGCAAATTCTCAAAGTCCAACCGTAGATTGGCAAAAGGTCCATCCAAGGGTGGCAAATTCTTAAAGTCCAACCGTAGCTTAGCAAAATTCCACCCGTAGTGTGGCAAGTCATTAGTCATCTGACTCCCTTTAAAAGACCGCAGCTAAGTCTAACCGTAGATTGGCGAAAGACCATCCAAGGGTGGCAAATTCTTAAAGTCCAACCGTAGCTTGGCAAAAGTCCACCCTTAGTATGGCTAGTCAGTAGTCGTCTGACTCCCTTTAAAAGACCGCAGCTAAGTCCAACCGTAGATTGGCGAAAGACCATCCAAGGGTGGCAAATCATCAGCAAGTCCAACTGTAGATTGGTAAAAGTCCACCCGTAGCGTGGCATCTCAGCTGCAAAGTCCAACCGTAGATTGGCAGAAGTCCACCCGTAGTGTGGCAAGTCAGTAGTCTTCTGGCTCCATTCAAAAAAGACAGTCCACCCGTAGTGTGGCAAGCCAGTAGTCGTCTGGCGTTGTACAAAAGATATTGCTAAGGTCCACCCGTAGTGTGGCAAGCCAGTAGTCATCTGGCGTTGTGCAAAAAGACATCTCTTTAGTGGTATTTTTTCCATCAGAGTTTTCTTCAAGCAGAGTTCGTTTGGTTGGGTTTCTATCCTGTTTATTCTTCCCTGCAGAGTGCAAATTTTCAGGTTATTTTTGGTATTCAATCCCTCCATACTACTGTGGAGTTGCTTTGGGTTTCCCCAACAGATCTAAGGACTCTCTCCCAGCATGTGGCAACAAAACATCTTCTAACCAGGATTCGCTTATTCCCGACAGAGTAGCCTTGATTCTCAGCAAGATCGTATCTCTGGTAATGGTATCCCCACAGAGTTCAGTGTTGAATCTTGTCAACAATACTCCTCAGCTGAGTCGTTGTTTTGTCCCCACAGAGGCTTATTGATCAACAAAATCTATTCCTCAGCAGAGTGATAGTATATTCTTGCCCCAGTCGGGTTAGAAGGTTGATTCTCCCCGCAAAGGATCTCGGGTTTGATAGATCCTCAAGCAGAGTTTTAATGACCTTTCTTCCCTAGCAAGACGTCATGCAAAGAGATTCTCTTCCACAACGGAGTTGCTGTGACCAGAATTCATCCCCAAACAGATGAAGTAATTCCTGGGAGAATCATCATTTCCCCATATTTTCAAAGTCCAATTTATTTTTGGCAAACTTGACAGTTCGAAGCAGACGGATTGTTCATTCATTCTCCAGCAGAGATATTATCCTTTCAGGAGTCTCTAAAGTCAAATCATTGATCATTGTTCCTCAACAGAGTCAGCAGAGATGTCTGACACGGATGCAAAGAGTAATCCAATTTTGAAATTCTTAAAGTCCAACCGTAGATTGGCAAAAGGTTCATCCAAGGGTGGCAAATTCTTAAAGTCCAATCGTAGATTGGCAAAAGGTCCATCCAAGGGTGGCAAATTCTTAAAGTCCAACCGTAGATAGGCAAAAGGTCCATCCAAGGGTGGCAAATTCTTAAAGTCCAACCGCAGATTGGCAAAAGGTCCATCCAAGGGTGGCAAATTCCCAAAGTCCAACCGTAGATTGGAAAAAGGTCCATCCAAGGGTGGCAAATGCTCAAAGTCCAACCGTAGATTGGCAAAAGGTCAATCCAAGGGTGGCAAATTCTCAAAGTCCAACCGAAGATTGGCAAAAGGTCCATCCAAGGGTGGCAAATTCTTAAAGTCCAACCGTAGCTTGGCAAAAGTCCACCCGTAGTGTGGCAAGTCAGTAGTCATCTGACTCCCTTTAAAAGACCGCAGCTAAGTCCAACTGTAGATTGGCGAAAGACCATCCAAGGGTGGCAAATTCTTAAAGTCCAACCGTAGCTTGGCAAAAGTCCACCCTTAGTATGGCAAGTCAGTAGTCGTCTGACTCCCTTTAAAAGACCGCAGCTAAGTCCAACCGTAGATTGGCGAAAGACCATCCAAGGGTGGCAAATCATCAGCAAGTCCAACCGTAGATTGGCAAAAGTCCACCCGTAGCGTGGCATCTCAACTGCAAAGTCCAACCGTAGATTGGCAGAAGTCCACCCGTAGTGTGGCAAGTCAGTAGTCTTCTGGCTCCATTCAAAAAAGACAGTCCACCCGTAGTGTGGCAAGCCAGTAGTCGTCTGGCGTTGTACAAAAGATATTGCTAAGGTCCACCCGTAGTGTGGCAAGCCAGTAGTCATCTGGCGTTGTGCAAAAAGACATCTCTTTAGTGGTATTTTTTCCATCAGAGTTTTCTTCAAGCAGAGTTCGTTTGGTTGGCTTTCTATCCTTTTTATTCTTCCCTGCAGAGTGCAAATTTTCAGGTTATTTTTGGTATTCAATCCCTCCATACTACTGTGGAGTTGCTTTGGGTTTCCCCAACAGATCTAAGGACTCTCTCCCAGCATGTGGCAACAGAACATCTTCTAACCAGGATTCGCTTATTCCCGACAGAGTAGCCTTGATTCTCAGCAAGATCGTATCTCTGGTAATGGTATCCCCACAGAGTTCAGTGTTGAATCTTGTCAACAATACTCCTCAGCTGAGTCATTGTTTTGTCCCCACAGAGGCTTATTGATCAACAAAATCTATTCCTCAGTAGAGTGATAGTATATTCTTACCCCAGCCGAGTTAGAAGGTTGATTCTCCCCGCAAAGGATCTCGGGTTTGATATTTCCTCAAGCAGAGTTTTAATGACCTTTCTTCCCTAGCAAGACGTCATGCAAAGAGATTCTCTTCCACAACGGAGTTGCTGTGACCAGAATTCATCCCCAAACAGATGAAGTAATTCCTGGGAGAATCATCATTTCCCCATATTTTCAAAGTCCAATTTTTTTTTGGCAAACTTGACAGTTCGAAGCAGACGGATTGTTCATTCATTCTCCAGCAGAGATATTATCCTTTCAGGAGTCTCTAAAGTCAAATCATTGATCATTGTTCCTCAACAGAGTCAGCAGAGATGTCTGACACGGATGCAAAGAGTAATCCAATTTTGAAATTCTTAAAGTCCAACCGTAGATTGGCAAAAGGTTCATCCAAGGGTGGCAAATTCTTAAAGTCCAATCGTAGATTGGCAAAAGGTCCATCCAAGGGTGGCAAATTCTTAAAGTCCAACCGTAGATAGGCAAAAGGTCCATCCAAGGGTGGCAAATTCTTAAAGTCCAACCGTAGATTGGCAAAAGGTCCATCCAAGGGTGGCAAATTCCCAAAGTCCAACCGTAGATTGGAAAAAGGTCCATCCAAGGGTGGCAAATGCTCAAAGTCCAACCGTAGATTGGCAAAAGGTCAATCCAAGGGTGGCAAATTCTCAAAGTCCAACCGTAGATTGGCAAAAGGTCCATCCAAGGGTGGCAAATTCTTAAAGTCCAACCGTAGCTTGGCAAAAGTCCACCCGTTGTGTGGCAAGTCAGTAGTCATCTGACTCCCTTTAAAAGACCGCAGCTAAGTCCAACCGTAGATTGGCGAAAGACCATCCAAGGGTGGCAAATTCTTAAAGTCCAACCGTAGCTTGGCAAAAGTCCACCCTTAGTATGGCAAGTCAGTAGTCGTCTGACTCCCTTTAAAAGACCGCAGCTAAGTCCAACCGTAGATTGGCGAAAGACCATCCAAGGGTGGCAAATCATCAGCAAGTCCAACCGTAGATTGGCAAAAGTCCACCCGTAGCGTGGTATCTCAGCTGCAAAGTCCAACCGTAGATTGGCAGAAGTCCACCCGTAGTGTGGCAAGTCAGTAGTCTTTTGGCTCCATTCAAAAAAGACAGTCCACCCGTAGTGTGGCAAGCCAGTAGTCGTCTGGCGTTGTACAAAAGATATTGCTAAGGTCCACCCGTAGTGTGGCAAGCCAGTAGTCATCTGGCGTTGTGCAAAAAGACATATCTTTAGTGGTATTTTTTCCATCAGAGTTTTCTTCAAGCAGAGTTCGTTTGGTTGGGTTTCTATCCTTTTTATTCTTCCCTGCAGAGTGCAAATTTTCAGGTTATTTTTGGTATTCAATCCCTCCATACTACTGTGGAGTTACTTTGGGTTTCCCCAACAGATCTAAGGACTCTCTCCCAGCATGTGGCAATAGAACATCTTCTAACCAGGATTCGCTTATTCCCGACAGAGTAGCCTTGATTCTCAGCAAGATTGTATCTCTGGTAATGGTATCCCCACAGAGTTCAGTGTTGAATCTTGTCAACAATACTCCTCAGCTGAGTCGTTGTTTTGTCCCCACAGAGGCTTATTGATCAACAAAATCTATTCCTCAGCAGAGTGATAGTATATTCTTGCCCCAGCCGGGTTAGAAGGTTGATTCTCCCCGCAAAGGATCTCGGGTTTGATAGATCCTCAAGCAGAGTTTTAATGACCTTTCTTCCCTAGCAAGACGTCATGCAAAGAGATTCTCTTCCACAACGGAGTTTACTGTGACCAGAATTCATCCCCAAACAGATGAAGTAATTCCTGGGAGAATCATCATTTCCCCATATTTTCAAAGTCCAATTTATTTTTGGCAAACTTGACAGTTCGAAGCAGACGGATTGTTCATTCATTCTCCAGCAGAGATATTATCCTTTCAGGAGTCTCTAAAGTCAAATCATTGACCATTGTTCCTCAACAGAGTCAGCAGAGATGTCTGACACGGATGCAAAGAGTAATCCAATTTTGAAATTCTTAAAGTCCAACCGTAGATTGGCAAAAGGTTCATCCAAGGGTGGCAAATTCTTAAAGTCCAACCGTAGATTGGCAAAAGGTCCATCCAAGGGTGGTAAATTCTTAAAGTCCAACCGTAGATTGGCAAAAGGTCCATCCAAGGGTGGAAAATTCTCAAAGTCCAACCGTAGATTGGCAAAAGGTCCATCCAAGGGTGGCAAATGCTCAAAGTCCAACCGTAGATTGGAAAAAGGTCAATCCAAGGGTGGCAAATTCTCAAAGTTCAACCGTAGATTGGCAAAAGGTCCATCCAAGGGTGGCAAATTCTTAAAGTCCAACCGTAGCTTGGCAAAAGTCCACCCGTAGTGTGGCAAGTCAGTAGTCGTCTGACTCCCTTTAAAAGACCGCAGCTAAGTCCAACCGTAGATTGGCGAAAGACCATCCAAGGGTGGCAAATTCTTAAAGTCCAACCGTAGCTTGGCAAAAGTCCACCCTTAGTATGGCAAGTCAGTAGTCGTCTGACTCCCTTTAAAAGACCGCAGCTAAGTCCAACCGTAGATTGGCGAAAGACCATCCAAGGGTGGCAAATCATCAGCAAGTCCAACCGTAGATTGGCAAAAGTCCACCCGTAGTGTGGCATCTCAGCTGCAAAGTCCAAAAGTAGATTGGCAGAAGTCCACCCGTAGTGTGGCAAGTCAGTAGTCTTCTAGCTCCATTCAAAAAAGACAGTCCACCCGTAGTGTGGCAAGCCAGTAGTCGTCTGGCGTTGTACAAAAGACATTGCTAAGGTCCACCTGTAGTGTGGCAAGCCAGTAGTTGTCTGGCGTTGTGCAAAAAGACATCTCTTCAGTGGTATTCTTTCCATCAGAGTTTTCTTCAAGCAGAGTTCGTTTGGTTGGGTTTATATCCTTTTTATTCTTCCCTGCAGAGTCCAAATTTTCGGGTTATTTTTGGTATTCAATCCCTCCATACTACTGTGGAGTTGCTTTGGATTTCCCCAGCAGATCTAAGGACTCTCTCCCAGCATGTGGCAGCAGAACATCTTCTAACCAGGATTCGTTTATTCCCGACAGAGTAGCCTTGATTCTCAGCAAGATCGTATCTCTGGTAATGGTATCCCCACAGAGTTCAGTGTTGAATCTTGTCAACAATACTCCCCAGCTGAGTTGTTGTTTTGTCCCCACAGAGGCTTATTGATCAACAAAATCTATTCCTCAGCAGAGTGATAGTATATTCTTGCCCCAGCCGGGTTAGAAGGTTGATTCTCCCCACAAAGGATCTCGAGTTTGATAGATCCTCAAGCAGAGTTTTAATGACTTTTCTTCCCTAGCAAGACGTCATGCAAAGAAATTCTCTTCCCCAACGGAGTTGCTGTGACCAGAATTCATCCCCAAACAGATGAAGTAATTCATGGCAGAATCATCATTTCCCCATATTTTCAAAGTCCAATTTATTTTTGGCAAACTTGACAGTTCGAAGCAGACGGATTGTTCATTCATTCTCCAGCAGAGATATTATCCTTTCAGGAGTCTCTAAAGTCAAATCATTGATCATTGTTCCTCAACAGAGTCAGCAGAGATGTCTGACACGGATGCAAAGAGTAATCCAATTTTGAAATTCTTAAAGTCCAACCGTAGATTGGCAAAAGGTTCATCCAAGGGTGGCAAATTCTTAAAGTCCAATCGTAGATTGGCAAAAGGTCCATCCAAGGGTGGCAAATTCTTAAAGTCCAACCGTAGATTGGCAAAAGGTCCATCCAAGGGTGGTAAATTCTTAAAGTCCAACCGTAGTTTGGCAAAATGTCCATCCAAGGGTGGAAAATTCTCAAAGTCCAACCTTAGATTGGCAAAAGTTTCATCCAAGGGTGGCAAATGCTCAAAGTCCAACCGTAGATTGGCAAAAGGTCAATCCAAGGGTGGCAAATTCTCAATGTCCAACCGTAGATTGGAAAAAGGTCCATCCAAGGGTGGCAAATTCTTAAAGTCCAACCGTAGCTTGGCAAAAGTCCACCCGTAGTGTGGCAAGTCAGTAGTCGTCTGACTCCCTTTAAAAGACCGCAGCTAAGTCCAACCGTAGATTGGCGAAAGACCATCCAAGGGTGGCAAATTCTTAAAGTCCAACCGTAGCTTGGCAAAAGTCCACCCTTAGTATGGCAAGTCAGTAGTCGTCTGACTTCCTTTAAAAGACCGCAGCTAAGTCCAACCGTAGATTGGCGAAAGACCATCCAAGGGTGGCAAATCATCAGTAAGTCCAACCGTAGATTGGCAAAAGTCCACCCGTAGTGTGGCATCTCTGCTGCAAAGTCCAACCGTAGATTGGCAGAAGTCCACCCGTAGTGTGGCAAGTCAGTAGTCTTCTGGCTCCATTCAAAAAAGACAGTCCACCTGTAGTGTGGCAAGCCAGTAGTCGTCTGGCGTTGTACAAAAGACATTGCTAAGGTCCACCCGTAGTGTGGCAAGCCAGTAGTCGTCTGGCGTTGTGCAAAAAGACATCTCTTCAGTGGTATTCTTTCCATCAGAGTTTTCTTCAAGCAGAGTTCGTTTGGTTGGGTTTATATCCTTTTTATTCTTCCCTGCAGAGTGCAAATTTTAGGGTTATTTTTGGTATTCAATCCCTCCATACTACTGTGGAGTTGCTTTGGATTTCCCCAGCAGATCTAAGGACTCTCTCCCAGCATGTGGCAGCAGAACATCTTCTAACCAGGATTCGCTTATTCCCGACAGAGTAGCCTTGATTCTCAGCAAGATCGTATCTCTGGTAATGGTATCCCCATAGAGTTCCGTGTTGAATCTTGTCAACAATACTCCCCAGCTAAGTTGTTGTTTTGTCCCCACAGAGGCTTATTGATCAATAAAATCTATTCCTCAGCAGAGTGATAGTATATTCTTGCCCCAGCCGGGTTAGAAGGTTGATTCTCCCCGCAAAGGATCTCGAGTTTGATAGATCCTCAAGCAGAGTTTTAATGACTTTTCTTCCCTAGCAAGACGTCATGCAAAGAAATTCTCTTCCCCAACGGAGTTGCTGTGACCAGAATTCATCCCCAAACAGATGAAGTAATTCCTGGAAGAATCATCATTTCCCCATATTTTCAAAGTCCAATTTATTTTCGGCAAACTTGACAGTTCGAAGCAGACGGATTGTTCATTCATTCTCCAGCAGAGATATTATCCTTTCAGGAGTCTCTAAAGTCAAATCATTGATCATTGTTCCTCAACAGAGTCAGCAGAGATGTCTGACACGGATGCAAAGAGTAATCCAATTTTGAAATTCTTAAAGTCCAACCGTAGATTGGCAAAAGGTTCATCCAAGGGTGGCAAATTCTTAAAGTCCAATCGTAGATTGGCAAAAGGTCCATCCATGGGTGGCAAATTTTTAAAGTCCAACCGTAGATTGGCAAAAGGTCCATCCAAGGGTGGTAAATTCTTAAAATCCAACCGTAGATTGGCAAAAGGTCCATCCAAGGGTGGCAAATTCTCAAAGTCCAACCGTAGATTGGGAAAAGGTTCATCCAAGGGTGGCAAATGCTCAAAGTCCAACCGTAGATTGGCAAAAGGTCAATCCAAGGGTGGCAAATTCTCAAAGTCCAACCGTAGATTAGCAAAATGTCCATCCAAGGGTGGAAAATTCTTAAAGTCCAACCGTAGCTTGGCAAAAGTCCACCCGTAGTGTGGCAAGTCAGTAGTCGTCTGACTCCCTTTAAAAGACCGCAGCTAAGTCCAACCGTAGATTGGCGAAAGACCATCCAAGGGTGGTAAATTCTTAAAGTCTAACCGTAGCTTGGCAAAAGTCCACCCTTAGTATGGCAAGTCAGTAGTCGTCTGACTCCCTTTAAAAGACTGCAGCTAAGTCCAACCGTAGATTGGCGAAAGACCATCCAAGGGTGGCAAATCATCAGCAAGTCCAACCGTAGATTGGCAAAAGTCCACCCGTAGTGTGGCATCTCAGCTGCAAAGTCCAACTGTAGATTGGCAGAAGTCCACCCGTAGTGTGGCAAGTCAGTAGTCTTCTGGCTCCATTCAAAAAAGACAGTCCACCTGTAGTGTGGCAAGCCAGTAGTCGTCTGGCGTTGTACAAAAGACATTGCTAAGGTCCACCCGTAGTGTGGCAAGCCAGCAGTCGTCTGGCGTTGTGCAAAAAGACATCTCTTCAGTGGTATTCTTTCCATCAGAGTTTTCTTCAAGCAGAGTTCGTTTGGTTGGGTTTATATCCTTTTTATTCTTCCCTGCAGAGTGCAAATTTTAGGGTTATTTTTGGTATTCAATCCCTCTATACTACTGTGGAGTTGCTTTGGGTTTCCCCAGCAGATCTAAGGACTCTCTCCCAGCATGTGGCAGCAGAACATCTTCTAACCAGGATTCGCTTATTCCCGACAGAGTAGCCTTGATTCTCAGCAAGATCGTATCTCTGGTAATGGTATCTCCATAGAGTTCAGTGTTGAATCTTGTCAACAATACTCCCCAGCTAAGTTGTTGTTTTGTCCCCTCAGAGGCTTATTGATCAACAAAATCTTTTCCTCAGCAGAGTGATAGTATATTCTTGCCCCAGCCGGGTTAGAAGGTTTATTCTCCCCGCAAAGGATCTCGGGTTTGATAGATCCTCAAGCAGAGTTTTAATGACCTTTCTTCCCTAGCAAGACGTCATGCAAAGAAATTCTCTTCCCCAACGGAGTTGCTGTGACCAGAATTCATCCCCAAACAGATGAAGTAATTCCTGGCAGAATCATCATTTCCCCATATTTTCAAAGTCCAATTTATTTTTGGCAAACTTGACAGTTCGAAGCAGACGGATTGTTCATTCATTCTCTAGCAGAGATATTATCCTTTCAGGAGTCTCTAAAGTCAAATCATTGATCATTGTTCCTCAACAGAGTCAGCAGAGATGTCTAACACGGATGCAAAGAGTAATCCAATTTTGAAATTCTTAAAGTCCAACCGTAGATTGGCAAAAGGTTCATCCATGGGTGGCAAATTCTTAAAGTCCAATCGTAGATTTGCAAAAGGTCCATCCAAGGGTGGCAAATTCTTAAAGTCCAACCGTAGATTGGCAAAAGGTCCATCCAAGGATGGTAAATTCTTAAAGTCCAACCGTAGATTGGCAAAAAGTCCATCCAAGGGTGGCAAATTCTCAAAGTCCAACCGTAGATTGGCAAAAGGTCCATCCAAGGGTGACAAATGCTCAAAGTCCAAACGTAGATTGGCAAAAGGTCAATCCAAGGGTGGCAAATTCTCAAAGTTCAACCGTAGATTGGCAAAAGGTCCATCCAAGGGTGGCAAATTCTTAAAGTCCAACCGTAGCTTGGCAAAAGTCAACCCATAGTGTGGCAAGTCAGTAGTCGTCTGACTCCCTTTAAAAGACCGCAGCTAAGTCCAACTGTAGATTGGCGAAAGACCATCCAAGGGTGGCAAATTCTTAAAGTCCAACCGTAGCTTGGCAAAAGTCCACCTTTAGTATGGCAAGTAAGTAGTCGTCTGACTCCCTTTAAAAGGCCGCAGCTAAGTCCAACCGTAGATTGGCGAAAGACCATCCAAGGGTGGCAAATCATCAGCAAGTCCAACCGTAGATTTGCAAAAGTCCACCCGTAGTGTGGCATCTTAGCTGCAAAGTCCAACCGTAGATTGGCAGAAGTCCACCCGTAGTGTGGCAAGTTAGTAGTCTTCTGGCTCCAGTCAAAAAAGACAGTCCACCTGTAGTGTGGCAAGCTAGTAGTCGTCTGGCGTTGTACAAAAGACATTGCTAAGGTCCACCCGTAGTGTGGCAAGCCAGCAGTCGTCTGGCGTTGTGCAAAAAGACATCTCTTCAGTGGTATTCTTTCCATCAGAGTTTTCTTCAAGCAGAGTTCGTTTGGTTGGGTTTATGTCCTTTTTATTCTTCCCTGCAGAGTGCAAATTTTTGGGTTATTTTTGGTATTCAATCCCTCCATACTACTGTGGAGTTGCTTTGGGTTTCCCCAGCAGATCTAAGGACTCTCTCCCAGCATGTGGCAGCAGAACATCTTCTAACCAGGATTCGCTTATTCCCGACAGAGTAGCCTTGATTCTCAGCAAGATCGTATCTCTGGTAAAGGTATCCCCATAGAGTTCAGTGTTGAATCTTGTCAACAATACTCCCCAGCTAAGTTGTTGTTTTGTCCCCACAGAGGCTTATTGATCAACAAAATCTATTCCTCAGCAGAGTGATAGTATATTCTTGCCCCAGCCGGGTTAGAAGGTTTATTCTCCCCGCAAAGGATCTCGGGTTTGATAGATCCTCAAGTAGAGTTTTAATGACCTTTCTTCCCTAGCAAGACGTCATGCAAAGAAATTCTCTTCCCCAACGGAGTTGCTGTGACCAGAATTCATCCCCAAACAGATGAAGTAATTCCTGGAAGAATCATCATTTGCCCATATTTTCAAAGTCCAATTTATTTTTGGTAAACTTGACAGTTCGAAGCAGACGGATTGTTCATTCATTCTCCAGCAGAGATATTATCCTTTCAGGAGTCTCTAAAGTCAAATCATTGATCATTGTTCCTCAACAGAGTCAGCAGAGATGTCTGACACGGATGCAAAGAGTAATCCAATTTTGAAATTCTTAAAGTCCAACCGTAGATTGGCAAAAGGTTCATCCAAGGGTGGCAAATTCTTAAAGTCCAATCGTAGATTGGCAAAAGGTCCATCCAAGGGTGGCAAATTCTTAAATTCCAACCGTAGATTGGCAAAAGGTCCATCCAAGGATGGTAAATTCTTAAAGTCCAACCGTAGATTGGCAAAAAGTCCATCCAAGGGTGGCAAATTCTCAAAGTCCAACCGTAGATTGGCAAAAGGTCCATCCAAGGGTGACAAATGCTCAAAGTCCAAACGTAGATTGGCAAAAGGTCAATCCAAGGGTGGCAAATTCTCAAAGTTCAACCGTAGATTGGCAAAAGGTCCATCCAATGGTGGCAAATTCTTAAAGTCCAACCGTAGCTTGGCAAAAGTCCACCCGTAGTGTGGCAAGTCAGTAGTCATCTGACTCCCTTTAAAAGACCGCAGCTAAGTCCAACTGTAGATTGGCGAAAGACCATCCAAGGGTGGCAAATTCTTAAAGTCCAACCGTAGCTTGGCAAAATTCTTAATTTAGTATGGCAAGTAAGTAGTCGTCTGACTCCCTTTAAAAGACCGCAGCTAAGTCCAACCGTAGATTGGCGAAAGACCATCCAACGGTGGCAAATCATCAGCAAGTCCAACCGTAGATTGGCAAAAGTCCACCCGTAGTGTGGCATCTCAGCCGCAAAGTCCAACCGTAGATTGGCAGAAGTCCACCCGTAGTGTGGCAAGTTAGTAGTCTTCTGGCTCCATTCAAAAAAGACAGTCCACCTGTAGTGTGGCAAGCCAGTAGTCGTCTAGCGTTGTACAAAAGACATTGCTAAGGTCCACCCGTAGTGTGGCAAGCCAGCAGTCGTCTGGCGTTGTGCAAAAAGACATCTCTTCAGTGGTATTCTTTCCGTCAGAGGTTTCTTCAAGCAGAGTTCGTTTGGTTGGGTTTATATCCTTTTTATTCTTCCCTGCAGAGTGCAAATTTTTGGGTTATTTTTGGTATTCAATCCCTCCATACTACTGTGGAGTTGCTTTGGGTTTCCCCAGCAGATCTAAGGACTCTCTCCCAGCATGTGGCAGCAGAACATCTTCTAACCAGGATTCGCTTATTCCCGACAGAGTAGCCTTGATTCTCAGCAAGATCGTATCTTTGGTAATGGTATCCCCACAGAGTTCCGTGTTGAATCTTGTCAACAATACTCCCCAGCTGAGTTGTTGTTTTGTCCCCAAAGAGGCTTATTGAACAACAAAATTTATTCCTTAACAGAGTGATAGTATATTCTTGCCCCAGCCGGGTTAGAAGGTTGATTCTCCCCGCAAAGGATCTCGGGTTTGATAGATCCTCAAGCAGAATTTTAATGACTTTTCTTCCCTAGCAAGACGTCATGCAAAGAAATTCTCTTCCCCAACGGAGTTGCTGTGACCAGAATTCATCCCCAAACAGATGAAGTAATTCCTGACAGAATCATCATTTCCCCATATTTTCAAAGTCCAATTTATTTTTGGCAAACTTGACAGTTCGAAGCAGACGGATTGTTCATTCATTCTCCAGCAGAGATATCATCCTTTCAGGAGTCTCTAAAGTCAAATCATTGATCATTGTTCCTCAACAGAGTCAGCAGAGATGTCTGACACGGATGCAAAGAGTAATCCAATTTTGAAATTCTTAAAGTCCAACTGTAGATTGGCAAAAGATCCATCCAAGGGTGGCAAATTCTTAAAGTCTAATCGTAGATTGGCAAAAGGTCCATCCAAGGGTGGCAAATTCTTAAAGTCCAACCGTAGATTAGCAAAAGGTCTATCCAAAGGTGGCAAATTCTTAAAGTCCAGCCGTAGATTGGCAAAAGGTCCTTCCAAGGGTGGCAAATTCTCAAAGTCCAACCGTAGATTGGCAAAAGGTCAATCCAAGGGTGGCAAATGCTCAAAGTCCAACCGTAGATTGGCAAAAGGTCAATCCAAGGGTGGAAAATTCTCAAAGTCCAACCATAGATTGGCAAAAGGTCCATCCAAGGGTGCCAAATTCTTAAAGTTCAACCGTAGCTTGGCAAAAGTCCACCCGTAGTGTGGCAAGTCAGTAGTCGTCTGAATCCCTTTAAAAGACCGCAGCTAAGTCCAACCATAGATTGGCGAAAGACCATCCAAGGGTGGCAAATTCTTAAAGTCCAACCGTAGCTTGGCAAAAGTCCACCCATAGTATGGCAAGTCAGTAGTCGTCTGACTCCCTTTAAAAGACCGCAGCTAAGTCCAACCGTAGATTGGCGAAAGACCATCCAAGGGTGGCAAATCATCAGTAAGTCCAACAGTAGATTGGCAAAAGTCCACTCGTAGTGTGGCATCTCAGCTGCAAAGTCCAACCGTAGATTGGCAGAAGTCCACCCGTAGTGTGGCAAGTCATTAGTCTTCTGGCTCCATTCAAAAAAGACAGTCCACCCGTAGTGTGGCAAGCCAGTAGTCGTCTGGCGTTGGACAAAAGACATTGCTAAGCTCCACCCGTAGTGTGGCAAGCCAGTAGTCGTCTGGCGTTGTGCAAAAAGACATCTCTTCAGTGGTATTCTTTCCATCAGAGTTTTCTTCAAGCAGAGTTCGTTTGGTTGGGTTTATATCCTTTTTATTCTTCCCTGCAGAGTGCAAATTTTCGGGTTATTTTTGGTATTCAATCCCTCTATACCTTGAAAGTCTGACTGCAATCGCTATCATCCATTCAGGTCTACAATGATTGAATAGGGGCAGCTTTAATACCCCGAAATTTGCCCTCTCTTTTCTTCATATCTTTTAGCATGAGCTTTCATTGCATTGCATTGCATTCAAGCATAGAAAAATAAAACATCAAGCATTTAGCATTGCATCTTGCATAAGGGCATATGATCAGGTGATTCTCTAAGGTGTTGATCATCTAAAGAAGAAGACCAAGTGTTTCTCACAAGCCTCAAGGATCTCTTACATCATGTATCATCTCCATTTGATCTCACAAGTCATTAAAAGAAGGGAATTCATCAAGAAGATTGGACAGTGCATAATTTTCTACACAAGGTAGTCCAAAGTTGGGATCTGACCCTCAAATGGGCAAGCTCTTTGAGTTTTTATCATCTCCAAAGGGCATATCTCATCATTGTTTTAAAGGATACACATCATATTCCGAGGAATTTGGATTTGGAGGATATGCTTTTTCCTCCTAACCAGAGGGTGCCAAAATTAGGGTTTGACCTAAAATCAGTTTATTTCTGATTTTAAAGGTCTCATACCCTTATGTTCTTAAGTGTTCATGGATGGAATCTTGGTCATTGGTTCTTTTGGGAAGATGTTCAATGGATCAGTTACTTGTGAAATAAGCAAAAGTCAACAGTTCAAAAGGAGAAAGTCAACTGTGGAATTTTGAGGTTCTTTTCATGGTTTTAAAGGTCTCATACCCTCATATGGTCTTCAATTGGCAAGATTCATGCCATTCATCAAGAATCAAGAGTTTGTTCAAAAGTTACTAAATTTGGAAAATGACCTATAATGAGAACTTTCCATTTTTGGCAATTTTTCCACCACATTCAACTTGACTTTTCATCATCAAGGAAGCTCCAAATGAATTTTCCACTAACATGAAAGTTGAAGATATTTCTCTCCCATTTCCAAAAAGTACTAGAACATCTCCATATCATTTGTGGAACTCTAGTTATGGTCAAAAGATGGCAAGGTGCATTTTGAGGTTTTCCATATATCACTTTTTTCCACCTTTGGCATTTTGGCACAAATGGACTTGTAATTGGTTTTATTGGTTCATGTCACATTGCAACATCAAAGTACACTTCATTTGGCACAAGTTTGGCTTTTGAATCAAGTTATTTCATGCCATATTTCTCATTATTTTCACAAAGTTCAAAATTGTAAATGGCTCAAAAACTTACCAACCAAGTCATTGCAAAGCCCAAGTACAATTCAGATGTGGTTAGCAAGTGGAATGCAAGGGAATCATGCTGATTTCATTGAGTTTGCATGTGTGGTTTGGTGGCTTAAACACAAATTGCAAAATTGCAAATTCATCCAAATCCCACTAATCAAAGGATTAATCACTTGCTAATCATAATCAGGGAACTAATGGAGAGTATATAAGCTAACTCATGCCTCCAAAACTAGGTCATGCATTCATTTTGGCTCAGAATCCATTTTTCACTCCTCACTTTCTCATTTTCGATTCTCCCTCTCCACAAGGTTTTCTTGAGAAATTCTTTCATATTCTTGATCAGTGAAGAGAGTAGAACAAGAATCAACTGTCATTTTGAGCTGAGAGCAAGGTTTTCACCAAGTTTAGTTCAAGAGGATCCAAGTTCAAAACTCAAGATCCAGACCATATTCAAGCTCTAATTGCATTTATTTTGAAATTAGAGGTTCCTAAGGCTAGATCTGCAGCTTATCTCTGGTTTTCTAGGAGTATTTTAAGCTCTTCAAGATCTCAGGTTGGTGAACTTTTCATGCTCTTAGAACTTGAATTTTAAGTGTGCATAATGATCTATGAGGTTCACTGAGCATGATGATGTGTTTTGTTTGAATTTTGGACGTGTAGATTGTGTGTATTTTGAGTTTAAAGTTTTGGATCTAAACTTTATTTCCTTCGATTTGCTTTGTATGTTGAGTGTTTGTTAAAATGAGTTAGATATCTGTGATCCTCATGATTTTCTGATCAATTTGGTATACCTATGAGCAATTTCTGGAGGTTTTCACGTTGCAGCTCACCGGAGAGGGTGACCGGAGCCCTAGCTCCAGCGACTGGTTGTGTTTCAGTCCGGCGAAGGGTTTAAATGAAGAAGATGCAATCATGTCCGTCCGTTGGCTTGATCCATTGGTCCACAGCTTGCCACGTTTTTTTTTATTTTTGATTTTAATTTAATGTTTGCGTGTTTGGTACCCCATGCGTGTTATCATGTGCTGCAGATCTAGACCTCTCATCTTGTTTACTTTTTGAATTGATTGATTGATGCCATGCGTTTGATTAATCATGTGGATGAGATTTAGCCAACGCATTAAAAATGCATGTGAGGCTCACGTGTGTTTTTTTTAATCTCTGAGTAATTGTGTGTGTGCGTGTTTACTTGATTATGGTGTGCATGTTGATCTGGTCCATTGATCTTGGTTACTATGTTGATTTCATTGACTGATGGTACGCGTTGGATTAATTGTGTGGTCTTGATTAAATCTGAATGTTTGACTGAATTCCATGGAATTATTTGACTTCGCTAGTGGACCTTTGGCTTGGGCTTTGTTATTCCCACCCCCAGTTTGAGCCCACTTTTATTTTCCAACGTGTTTTCTTGCTGTATGCACCCCTTCCAAGTTTATTTCTTTTTTTATTTTCTTAATTGTTGTTTTGCATTTTAATTTTCTAAAATCATTTTATTGTATCCAAATATCATAAAAAAATTCATGAAGCTTCTTTTTAGTTTTATAAAATTTTGACAAATTTTATTTTCTTATTTTATTTTATTTTATTTTGGTGTCTTAATTAATTGTTTAATTGTTTTTTCTTTTTAATTTGTTTCATATGTGCATACTTTGCATTGTAGAATTTATTTCTCTTCATCTATAAAACATTTTTAATCCATTCTTTTTGCATTTGTTAGATGACATATTGAAGTGCATAAAAACATTTTTGTTTCATTTTTAAAACTTTTTCATATTGTATCTTAGTCCCTCTCTTTTTGCATATTGAATCATGTTTCTCACTTGATCTTTGCTTAATGGTTTGAGTTGCTTAACTTGTGAATTTCTGTGAGATCTTTTAGCATGTGATTGTCTTCTGACCTAGATCATTTGAGTTTAAATTTAACAATTGTTTAATGTCATATGTTGCATGTTTGCTTATTTGTGCTTAAGTGACTTATGCATGATCATCTCTTGATATCTCTTTACACAAGTTGATTTGCCATGCTTAATTGATTGAGTTCCTTTGTGATTCTTTGAATGAGATTTTGATATGATGTTTACCCCTGGTTGAGGTCCTCTGAGACTAATTTTTGCACTTTGTGGATCATGTTTGAATCATGTTTGAGTATGCTTAAGTGTTGGAACTTTGTCCTCTTTTTGTAGTTTACTTTGGTGCATGTTTTGAAAGTGTTGATTGATGTTTGGACTTGTATGACTTGAGTTTGGTTTTGATATGATATTGATGCATATGCTACTACCTCTTGAGTTCTATACTTGGTTTTCATGTTACTTGAGCATAGTTGAATGCATTTGGTTTGAATTGTATGATGAATATCATTACCTTTCCTTGTGAACTTCTTTGGATCATAATGCTTTATGTTTTGAATCACTTTTGCACACATGAATTGTTGATGATAATATGATTTTGGTTCTGACTTATCTTCAGCTTCATCTTGCCTTTCTCATTTCATTTTGATATGAAGTCCATGAATGCTTAATTGTGCATTTCATACAAGTATGCTTGCATTCTTTCATGTTTATCTTTGCATGCTTACTTGAATTGTTTTGCATTGATCTTTGAAACATGATTATTGATTTGAGTTGGACATTTATGATATGATGTGCTTGCTGACATTTATTGTATCTCATCTCTCTTTTTCTTCTTCTCTTTTCTTCTCTTTCACTCTTTCTCATCCCATGAATCTCAAGACTTGTTCAAGTCTTGGATTCTTTCCCTTTAGAGCTACCTAGTCCAACTTAATTTTTGATTAAGCTTGGAGTAGGATTAGCATTAGGTTTTAGGTAGTCTTTTCTCCTAAATCTCCCTAACCATAGGACATCCATGCATGATAACATTAGGACTCTTAGTTTCCCTTTAGAGTTTCCTTCGGGTTTTCTCTCTTCTCATCTCAAAATAATAGTAAAAGACACTTCATAAAGGTTAACGTGTATTGCGCTTGAGCCTTCTATGTGGGAAGTGGGGAACGAGGGGCTTCCTCTCATTCATCTAGGATACCTAGTGTACGTCCTGTTGGGGACGATGCGCGAAGTATTCGTTCCTGTATTTAAGAATTTAGTTTAATGCAAGTTACAAATAACTGTAAAAAACACTTCTTGCTTAAAAAACTTCAAACCAACAATAACGTCTTTCCTTCGGGAATTCTTTTCTCATCTCACTCACTCTCAATGTACGAACGTGCTCCAACTCGTTCTCTTGCAAAATGGTAACGCACTCGGACCAGCGAGCCTGCAACACCTGAGCTAGAACGTTAGACGTTCCCTAAAAACACAAACAAAGCGTCCCTAGTGAGGGGAACTACGTCGCTCTGATTCTCATGTTCCCGATGAGATACGTAGGCAGTGGGGTAGGGCCCATTCGAGCACTTCTTTTATTTTCCCTACATTTGTTTCTTCATTCTTTTCCGTATTTGTTCCTTTCCCTTTCCAGTAGTAGTGGAGCTCCAGACGACGTCACCCTTTGATCGAGACAAGCAAGCATGGATCCCATCGGGTACGATGGACGCGTGGGGGTGCTAATACCTTCCTCTCGCGTAACCGACTCCCGAACCCAGTTCTCTTGGTCGCAAGACCATGCTCTTTCCTTTTCCCTCAGGTTTATACAGTGTTTCCTTTCCCTCTCTTGGGATAAATACACATTGCTGACGACTCTGTTTCGGTGCCACTTTCGCGTTTGTACTTGGATGAAAATCCCGGGAGCGACACCTACTGGTACTTCATGCGTTTGCATCTGCTACTTCTAATTTTTGGTTACTGAACTACTTTAGTTCAGTTAATGAATCTTTATTTCACTGCTATTTGTCGTTGTGTTTCGTTATTTGCTGTGTTTGCAGCATTAAATAAATTTCCATTCCATTTATATTTATAATTCTCATTGAGCACCTTGCTGTGTTCAGGCATAGGGGAAGGATTTACTTTGCTTTACTGTTATTATTTTTTCTTCTGTTATGTTTCAGTATTCGTCAAAGTGAATTTTACTCTCATTTGGTTTTAATTGAATTTATTATCACTATTTTCCATTACTTTACACTTTGTTTTACTTCCTTTTTTTTACTAGTCAAAGTGTCAGTTTGAATGTGAAAAGTGCATGCAAAGATCACATGCCAAGAATCTCAAGTACTCACATGAAATTGTCACTTGCATGCATGACATGAAAGAGCATGACATGAATGAGAGAAAACAAAAAAAATTAAAGGAATAGGAATCTCCGCATGCGCAGAAAATTCCAAGAGTGTGAGGAGTGTGGCACCCGCCACACACTCTTTTCCATTGTGGCACCTGCCACAGGCATGTGTGGCCCCCGCCACTATGCATTCTTCTTCAAGTTTCTTTTATATTTTTTTTGTTCTATTTTGCTTTTTGATTTTTTTGTTTTTTTTCTTTTACTTTAATTATTCTATGTTATTCATGCATGCATGCCACGATTCATTATTCATTTGCACCTTTGACCACACTTTACTCACTTACCAATTTCCAACCATTTCATTTAATCACACAATAAATTCACATCATTATTTATACCTTTCACTAACTTCTATCCTACCATACAAACTCATTTCTTTCACAGTTCTCTCCACCCTATCTCCACTTAATCAAAAGAAAAAAAATTCGCATGTTAAATTCGAAATGGAAGGATACCAGGTTTATTTCAGAGATGGTGCTGCAGGTGAACACCAGGCTGAACTCTACGCAGCACTGCATAATCGAGAAATCAAATTCACGAGGTATGCTGATGTACCTTGTTTGAGGCTTTAGGGATCAAAGATAATGTTGATTATATACTAGAGAAGTTGGGCCTAACTTATTTTCTATCTTTTAAGGACCCTGTTTATGTCCAACCCACTCTAGAATTTTTAAGCTCACTTATCTATGATCCTAACGAGACACTCAAATTTTGACTATTTAACGTAGAGTACACCTTCACTTTTGATCAATTAGCGGTCTTGTTGCAATTTCCCTACGGAGAGGGAGTAAGGTATGATGTGCCTAGTGGAGAGGGTTGGACTAACGCCTACAAATTTTTTTGTAAAGGAATAACGGGTACAATGACCAATAGTTTCGAAGGCAACAGAGCCTCCCTAATTCAAAACCCGTCTTTGCGCTATTTTCGCCAATTATTGGCTTGCACTCTTTTCGGTCGGTCAAATTCTAATAAAGTGAATGAAGTAGAACTTTTCTATCTTTTTACCATTTTTTCCGCCGAAAAGATTAACACTGTCCCGTTTATGCTCTCTCATATGAAAGCAATAGTTGTCGTGCAAAAGGGAGCTATCGTTTTTGGTGGCTTAATAACTACGTTAGCCAAAGCCCTTGGACTAGAAAATAATCTCGTATCTTTGGCACCACTACCATCACACACTATGGACATTGAAATGGTTAAAAGCATGAAATTGGTAAAGAAACGACGAGATGGAAATTTTAATTTAATGATGAATAACCAAGTTTTCCCGGGTCTTATTCTACCAAACCCGACTCGCACTGATGTTCGTAATGACAATAACT
The DNA here is from genome assembly GCA_022829125.1 of Lathyrus tuberosus. Taxonomy (NCBI): domain Eukaryota; kingdom Viridiplantae; phylum Streptophyta; class Magnoliopsida; order Fabales; family Fabaceae; genus Lathyrus; species Lathyrus tuberosus. Next base: position 3,633,134 of record JALAZF010000523.1, on the reverse strand, counting down.
TACGATATATTGATGACCTAGTCCCCGCGCACATTCCAGAGAATTTTGCTGCTGGCGGGGATAATGTTGACGCACAACCACACACTGCACGTGTCTTTGCCGAAAATGATGCGGGTACTTCCTCAAGGCGCAGACCCAGGAGAAGAAGTGAAGACACACCTGCCACTCTTGAAGACATATATACTGAGCTAACACAATGGAACGAATTAGACGCTCAGCGCGATCAGAGAATCCAAAACATCGAAGCTCAGCAAATGGAGATGATGCAAATCCTCAGACAAATCCAAAGCGAGCAGCACAGCATGCCAGGCTTGATCGCGGAGATGGAAGATCTTACAGCACGTGTGGAGCATTCTCAAGAACAACCTGACCAGCCTGGAAATGGCAGGTGTGCATGAACTCGAGGCCGAGGCCACCGTTAGAAGACATTCCAGGTTCTACCTTCCTTTTTCACCTTATGTCGTTGCATTGAGGAAAATGCTCGATTAAAGTGTGGGGGAGGAAGATTTACTGCTTTATTTTATCATTTTCTAGTTATTTATCGTTTTTAGGTAGATTTTAAACTTCTACTCTTCATTTTTATTATTATGTTTATTTCCTTGCTTAGTATTAATAAACAAATTCATGTGTTGTCGAGTCTATTTACGTAGTTTCCGCTATTTATTTGAAACTCCCAAATTCTTGAGCCTTAACAAAAATTTTAATTTTGGTTTGTTACATAATACGACACTTTAAGAATTTACTAGGCTAAGTTGGAAAGACTTGGGAAAGTGTTAATAAAATCGGTACTGTTTTGACACCTTGAACCCCTCGAATATGCAGATGAATTTGAGTACTTATTATGCCAAGACCTCAAATTTTAAAAGTAACCTCTTGATTAGTTTATATTAGCAGTCAACACCATCCTAAGGCACAAACTAAGTAAGAAACTGATGAAAATATGTGTTCGATCTCAAAAGTTAATTTAATGAATTAATAGAAAAGGCGAATAAAAGACATGTTCCTTCTAAGTTAGGTGGTCTTCACCTGACCATTTAGCCCAACGGATCGGACTCTTGAAATTTGAAATTAAAAGAAAAATAAATTGCAAAATATTTGAAAAATGAGATCACTGAACTCTAACAGGTTTACTTACCATGGGCGTGCGGGGATAACTGGCTTAATGTGATTGCGCGAGAATGAAAAAGAGGTGAAAAAGAATAGGTCGAGTTATAATACCATGATTCGGATCTGTCTGTATAAGGTGGGATTTCTTGATTACATAGTGTCATTCTGTGTCATTACGGTATCCTTGGTATTGATATTTAGTACCTATCTTTCTGACAAGGCTTAGCATCACTATATGATTTGTGTTGTGTTTTTGTTTCAAACCCGCGCTTAGAGGTTTTATTTGCTTAAGGACAAGCAAAGGTTCAAGTATGGGGGAGTTTGATAACGCGAAATTATATCGTTAAATTGACTTGACTTACATGAATTTTACTTACAATTTCTCTATTTCAATTAATTTTATTTACTGATTTATATGTGGATTTTATGTTGTAGACCATGTGGGATTTAATTACAAAATAATGAAAAGAAGAAGAAAAATGGAAGAAGGAAAGAAAATGGGAGGAAGGAAAATGAAAGAAAAGAAAAGAAAAAAAAATAAACAAGTTGGGGCCCACCACACTTAAGGTGTGGCGCCCACCATAAGCTAAAGGTGGCGGACTTAGGAAGTGAAGAGAAAGTGTGGCAGGGGCCACACTAAAAAGAAGAAAAAGACGTGGCGAGTGCCATACATGCATGCACTACCGGTTTCCTTCAATTTTTCCTCCAACCTCCCTATATTTTCTCCACCACTTCTTCATCCAACCGAGTCTTCCGGAACTAACGCAAACATTTCTCACAAAGCACAACTGAGTATAAAAGCTAGTAGACGGTTTCAGAAAAGGCTCATCTCCTCTCTCTCTACTTCGCTCTCTTTGTTTCCTTTGTTTTTGCCCAGATTTTTATTGTTTAAGCTTTTAAGCACTTTCGTTTCTTTTACTCAAAAATAGTGCTAGTTTTCCACATTGGGGAGCTATTGCACCTTAGTTCTTAGAATTTCAGTATTGTATCTTTTCTGCTAATTGTAATCGAATAGGGAACTCGAAGCTTGCCTTCATCGTTCTAATTCAAGTTTATTAAAGTTCCAGGATTTCTATTTTACTGTCAATTATTGTTATTGCCGCCTTAATTACTTGTCAAAGCATGTTTATGATTATGATTTATATTCGTATGTGCATGTTTGTTTCGAAAGCCATGTCTAGCTAAACCGTTTATATCGGTATGTAAATAAGTCGATCGGAAAGGGATTCGATAAGTCTTGGCTAACCATTAACAATTTATTTTTCTGGTTTCGATTTCTTAAATTAAATGAACTTTTGTTACGAGAGTAAAAAGGTAACGAAGGTTACGATCAATACAACGAGAGTTTGAGGTTTTAACCGGATAGCTGAAATTGGACATTAATTTTAAACACAGCGAGAACACTTTAAAATTAATTAGGACTTGTTAGTATTCAAAAAGTACTTTTAAATTCAAATGGTTTAGCGAGAGCAAACATTCTGATTTAGGAGTATAGTCAGATTCAATAAACACGAGAGTGTGAGGTAAAGACTTTTAAATTGATATTTTCTACTGAAGAATATTTTGACTTATTTATACGCCGACGATTTATTGAATCCCCGATGATTGACGAGTTACATACCGATATTCCATTATATTTTATTTGAATCTAAAGTCTAGTTTACCATTAGTTTCCCGTTTGCACCTTAACCTATAAAATCATCAGCCTTAGCTAAACATAGTAATAATCCGATAGCATTAGTTTGATTATCCGTCCTTGTGGGTTCGATATCTTTTAAAACTACGCGATTAGACTGTGCACTTGCAGTTAGTAACCCCGATAGACTCATAAAGTCGCGATCAATGATGTTTGAAGATGCGAGCTCTTCTTGTTCAATAGGGTTTGCTAGAAGCGTTAAAGGGAGGAGATGCCATGGATACTGCATTGACGGAGAAGGAAAAGACAACGATGATCGAGAAAGCTCACAGCGCAATAGTTCTGAGTCTTGGTGATAAAGTTCTCAGGTAGGTTTCGAAGGAGACGACGGCAGCGGGTGTTTGGCTGAAACTCGAAGGATTATATATGACAAAATCCATGGTGAATCGTTTGTACTTAAAGCAAGCTGTGTATTCATTCAAGATGACTAAAGATAAAGCATTGACAGAGTAGCTGGATGTGTTCACAAAGCTGATTCTTGATCTTGAAAATATTGATGTCACCATCAGTGATGAAGATCAAGCGTTGTTATTGTTGTGTTCTTTACCTAAGTCCCATGCTCACTTAAAAGAAACCCTATTGTATGGAAGAGATTCCCTGGCCTTTGAAGAAGTCAAGCAGCCTTGTATTCAAAGGATTTGAACGAAAGAAAGGAGCAGGAACCATCATGATCAGTTGGCGAAGGGTTGTCCGTGAAAGGGAAATCCTTGAAGAAAGATGGTAGATTTAAGAAGAAGAAAGGTAAAACTTAGCAGGAGTCTTATGGTGGTGATATTTTTGGGATTAAGTGTTATCACTCTAAGAAGGAGGGTCACACAAGAAACATGTGCCCTGGCACCTGAATAATCATGGAGGTAAGGACAATGACAATGCAACTATTGTGCAAGATGATTATGAATCATCTGATGTCCTTGTGGTGTCGAGAAGCAACTCTTGCAAATAGTGGATTATGGATTATGGATGTACTTGGAATATGACTCCAAACAAGAATGTGTTTGAAGAATTATGTGATCAAGAAGGGGGATCAGTGTTGTTGGGAAACAATAAAGCGTCCAAGATTACAGGTATTGGATCTGTGAGATTCAAGCTCCATGACGAGTCTATAAGGCTATTGGCTGGGGTTAGGTATATACCCGACCTTAAGAGGAATTTAAAATCTCTTGGTGAATTTGACAAGAAAGAATACATCTTCAAAGGAGAGTAAGGTATCCTGAAAGCCATGAAGGGGTCGAAGGAAGTATTGAGAGGCGTGAAGAAACAAGGCTTGTATACCATTGAGGCTGAGGTTGTAAGTGGTTCAAAAGATTTTGCATCAATGAAACCAGTGTCGAAGACAAAATTATGGTACATGAGATTGGGCCATGTTAGCAAAAGAGGCCTGGTCGAATTGGGGAAACAGAACCTGCTAGGTGGTGACAAAGTCGAGAAGTTAGAGTTTTGTGAACCTTGTGTATTTGGAAAATCCTATAGGGCGAAGTTTAACAAAGGTAAACAATGAACACATGGATCCCTTGATTACATCCTGTTGATCTTTAGGGGCCTGCAAGGAATCCTTCACATGCAGGTGCAAGGTATTTTCTATCCATGGTTGATGAATATTCCAGAAAATTATGGGTATTCATTCAGAAGACTAAGGATGAAACTTTTGATAATTTCAAAAGTTGGAAGGTTCTGGTCGAAACTCAAACTGGTAGAGAGATTAAGAGGTTGAGAACCGACAATGGCCTTGAGTTCTGCAACGAAGCTTTTGACCGTTACTGTGTCGAGTCTGGGATTGCAAGGCGTACGACTGTAGCAGGTACCCCTCAACAAAATGGCTTACCTGGGAGATTCAATAGAACAATCCTTGAAAGGGTTAGATGCATATTGGTTAGTGCTGAATTAAAGATGTTTTGGGCGGAGGCTGTTTCGACAACAGCTTATCTGATAAATAGATGTCCCTCGACTGCCTTGGGAATGAAGACACCTGAAAAAGTTTGGTCGGGTCAACCACCAGTTCTTGACAAATTGAGAGTATTTGGCTATTTGGCTTATGCTCATATTAGGCAAGACAAGGTCGAACCTAGAGCTCTGAGATGCATGTTCCTTGGATATCCTGAGGGAGCCAAGGATTATAGGCTGTGGTGCCTAAAACCAGGTCATAGAAGATGTATCACAAGTCGTGATGTAGTTTTCAATGAAGTCGAGACGGCGTTCAAGAAAACTGGTGATGCTGGTAGAAGTGAAGAAATCTCTGCAGAGGAGATGGAATAGGTAGAGATTCCTGTTGAGGTGGAGCATATTGATGTTGAAGTGCATAACCCATATGAAGTCGAAGAAGAAGAGCAAGATGTTGAAGAGATTGAGGAAACTGCCGATGACTACCTACTAGCAAGAGATAGGTTGAGAAGAGTTGTCAAGCCATCTTAGACTTGGTTATGTAGATCTTATAGGTTTTTCCTTAATCTCTGCAAGTGAAGTACTTGAGGAAGAACCTAGAGATTACAAGGAAGCTATGAGGAGCAGAAATCAGACTGAATGGCGAAATGCTATGGATGACAAGATGAAATTTCTTCATGATAATAACACTTGGGAGATGATTGAGAAACATGCAGTTGCAAGGTTAGTCAGTTGTAAGTAGATTTTCAAGGTCAAGGAAGGAATCGAAGGAGTGATATCGATGCACTTTTAGGCAAGGTTGGTTACTAGGGGGTTCACTCAGAAAGAAGGTGTCGACTTCAATGATGTGTTCTCACCTGTTGTAAAGCATAGATCCTTTAGAATGTTGTTAGCCATGGTGGCGAAGTTCTACTTGGAACTTGGGAAAATGGATGTGAAGACAACATTTCTCTATGGTGACCTAGACGAAACAATCCTGGTGCATCAACCTGAAGGGTATGCAGAAAAGGATAAGGAAGATTATCTGTGCAAGTTAAGTAAGTCTTTGTATGGCCTGAAACAATCTCCTCGACAGTGGAACAGGAGATTGGACAAGTTCGTGGAATACATTTGTTTCACTAGGAGCTAGTTCGACCACTGTGTTTAATTCAAATTTCGACCTGGAAACTCACTTGTTATTTTGTTGCTTTATGTGGATGATATCCTCAGAGCTAGCAACAATGTCGAGGATGTGATGGAGGTGAATGCTGAACTCAGTAAGGAGTTCGAAATGAAGGATCTGGGAGCTACCACCTGGATTTTTAGGATTGAAATTCAGAGAGATAGAAAGCAATCAAAGTTATGCTTATCTCAAGAGACATACCTACAGAAGTTTCTCGACAAGTTTGGTATGTCGAATTCAAAGCCTGTTGTGATTCCAACAAATCCTCTGTTTAAGCTTAGTACTACTCAAAGTCCGAGTACTGAAGCTGAAAGAATCTATATGAGTAGCATCCCATATGCTAGTGTGGTAGGTTCTTTAATGTATGCTATGGTCTGTACGAGGCCAGACATAGCATATGGTGTGAGCCTTGTAAGCAGGTATATGGCCAATCTTGGAAAGGCGCACTGATAAGCTTTGAAGTGGATTCTCAGGTACATAAATGGGTATCTAAAAAGAGTCTTGATTTATGGTGGAGTCTGTGGTGATGATAGCAAAGTCGAAATCGCAGGGTTTGTCGACTCTGATTATGCACGTTGTATGGATTCCAAAAAGTCTATTTCTAGATATGTGTTCACTATGTTCGGCACAACAATCAATTGGAAAGTAGCACTTCAAAAGGTTGTTTCCTTATCAACCACTGATGTAGAAATAATTTCCCTCACTAAAGTTGTGAAAGAAGCATTGTGGCTTGAAGGTTTTACAAAGGAGCTAAAACTTCAAGGTCGAAGTATCACTGTTAAATGTGATGGTCAAAGTGTAATACACCTGTCGAAGAACTCAGCCTATCATGAGAGAACCAAGCACATCGATGTAAGGTTACACTTCGTCAGAGAGATAATCGAGTGTGGTGAAGTCCAGGTGCTGAAGGTTTCGAATGATGACAATGCTGCTGATATGATCACCAAGATGTTGCCAAATTTCAATTTTTTTCCACTGTATGTAGTTGATAAAGTTGCATGATGAAAGATAGTTTATTCCTCTGTTGTTTGTAGATTTAGACCCAAGGTGGAGATTTATGAGATTTTGGGTCGAGATCTAGCTCAGTCGAGGAATAGCTTTCATGTGTTTCGACAGGAGACGAGCATGAAGTCAAAATTGGGTCACATGCTGATGTGAAAGGGTTGCATACTGTAGTCGAAACTAGTTCTAGTATGTAATATCGAAATATATTGTTGACTTATTATGTCGAATTGGGCCTTGTGTTAAGGATCCAATTATTTAGTTAGCTTGTAATGTAAGTTAGCTAGTTAGTCTTTAAATAAGCTAGATCACTCAGGTTGTTGAATGAGGCCAATTGTGATGTTCATTTGTAGTCATTTGTAAACCCTTATGAGAAAGTGAATAGTAAATAATTTGCCCTAATCCTTCTTCTTCTTCTTTCTTCTTTATCCTTTCTTCTTTCTCTCCGTGTTCTAACCGTTTTCATTGTTCAACCAAGAACTCCATTTCTCAATCTTTATTTATTGAAAGGTATCATTTGTGATCACAACAATATTAATCGTGTTCGACACTTTTGACATTATCACACTATAAATTGTAATCTTTTACAAAGAGTTCAAAAAAAGTCAACAGTGTAGTTTGTTATATGTTTACCTCCCATTTATGTAATTCTTTTAAAAATATTATAAATTTTAAAAATTATATAAATTTATTACAATTTATATATATTTAACCGATAAGTTCATAGTATAAATTAGGGACAAAAATTTGGGAGGAGGTAAAATATAAATTTCTTCTTCTTCCATCATTAAATTTAGTGGCGAGAGAATGAGTGATGAATTTTAAATTTTTTATTCTCTACTATAACTAAGAATTGAGTGTGAGATATTGGATTGAACTCTAGTTAGCATGTCATTGAAGACCTACATGCTGTAGTCGAAGTGTGTTCTAATGAGTAGCTATCAGATTGGGCCTTGTGTTAAGGATCCAATTGTTTAAGTTTGCTTGTACCCTAAGTTAGCTTGTAATGGGTAATTGTTAAAAAGCCCATTAGTTAAGTATGTTAGGTTTTATTATAAATAGGATACTAGTCTCTCATCTTAGGTGTGGTGTGGCAAAACCTAATTAGGGTTAGAGGGTTATTTTTTATTCTTGAGTACTTGTAATCTGATTTAAAGAGAAAGTAAACAATAGAAGTTATATCCAATCCTTGTTGTCTTTCCTTGTTTTTCCTTGTTAACCCTAACCCTTGTGTGTTTCTTGCTTATAAAGAAACCGAGTATATTTTTTAAGGCATCTTAAGTCACGACAAATTGGTGCGGTGAGCATGGAGAAGATGCCTTCAACAAAGTATGAGATTGAAAAGTTCACCGGAGTGAACGATTTAGGCCTGTGGCGCTTGAAGATGAAAGCCCTACTGGTTCAGCAGGGTTGTTTGGAAGCGTTGAAGGGAGAGGCAGCCATGGACATTGAGTTAACGGAAAAAGAAAAGACGACCATGATAGAGAAAGCCCGCAGCGCAATATTGTTGAGCCTTGGTGATAAGGTTCTTCGACAGGTATCAAAGCAGACTACGACATCAGGGTTATGGTTGAAACTTGACAGTTTGTACATGACCAAATCTCTGGTTAATCCACTCTACCTGAAGCAAGCTTTGTATTTGTTAGTTCTTGTATTGGCTGGAATTTTGGTAAAACAAAGTTGAACAATGTTGATGTCATATGTCTGATGTCATAACATTGGTTCCTAACATTAGCTGTTGCAGGGTTGAAGTTTTATATGTTGATGTTATAATTGATGTCTTGACATCAGTATATCAGAAAATCAGAACATCAGATTATGATGTTTTAGGGCTGCGCGTGTTAGTGAGTTTTGAGGAGATCTGTTAGAGAGATTGGATGCGAATATCTTGGAGAAGATATTTCCAATCAGGTAATTTGCAGATCATGGAGCAGATCATGTAACTAACATTAGGGCTGATTTGAAGAGATTTAAAAAGATTTGAAGATCAAATCTGTTTTAAAATCTGGTTTTAAAACAAATCAAATCAGATATTTTTGGAGGAGGTCCAAGCCCAAGTCAGAATTCTATAAAAGCAGCATCAACCCTTGTTGGTAGATAACGAAGAAAGAGAGCTAAAGACTGAGTGTCATTTGTGTCTTCGTGTGTGTTTTGTAAACCATTCGTGTGTGAATTGGTGTTACTATTTTTGAGTTGTTAATTGTTCTTGATCAAAGCTGTTAAGCAGAATTAAGTAGTGTGTTTAATTTGAAATCATTGGATTGTATCACTGTGGTGATTTAGGGAGTGAGTGGTTTCTCATGCCTAAGTGGTTTCTTAGGTAGAAGTGTCATTGGGTAGTGATTAAGATTAGTAGATGTCAACTGGGATTGTTGAGTCTGTAATTTAATACTACTAATAATGAAGTTCCTCACTGGCTTGGTAGCCCCCAGACGTAGGTAGTTAGACCGAACTGGGTGAACAATTCATTGTGTTATTTACTGCTTGTTATTGCCTTGTTCATATTAGCAGAGTGTGTTGTTGTGACATCACATTTAACATCACACATCTGATACCAGAATTTAAGTATTCATTCAAGACGAGTGAAGACAAAGTGTTGGCTGAGCAGTTGGATATGTTCAACAAGCTGATTCTTGATCTTGAAAATATTGATGTGAAGATCGATGATGAAGATCAAGCACTATTGTTGTTGTGCGCTTTGCCTAGAACACATGCTCACTTCAAAGAAACTCTCATGTATGGAAGGGAGTCCATGAGCTTTGGAGAAGTTCAATCAACCTTGTATTCTAAGGACATGAATGAACAAAATGAGCATAAACCTTTGATGGTTGTTGAAGGTCTGGCCGTTAAGGAAAAATTCTTGGGAAAGGATGGTAAGTTTGGCGAGAGGAAAGGTAAAAGTCAGCAGAAGTCTTATAGTGGCGAGGCATCTGGTATTTGATCCAATCAATGTAAGAAGGAAGGTTACACAAGAAAAGTGTGCGCTAAACGCCTGAAAGATCATGGAGGTAAAGATAATGGCAACACAACCATTGTTCAAGATGACTTCGAATCATCTGATGTTCTTGTGGTTTCAAGCGGCGACTCAAGAAAAGAGTGGATTATGGATTCAGGTTGCACTTGGCACATGACTGCAAATAGAGAATTTTTCGAGGAGCTATGTGATCAAGATGGTGGATCACTACTGTTGGGAAACAACAAAGCTTGCAAAATTGCAGGTATTGGATCTGTGAGATTCAAGCTCCATGACGAGTCAATAAGGTTATTGACTGAAGTCAGGTATGTACCTGATTTGAAGAGAAATATGATTTCTCTTGGTGAATTCGACAAGAAGGGATATATTTTTCAAGGAGAGAAAAATATCCTAAGAGTCATGAAGGGGTCGAAGGAAGTCTTGAGAGGTGTGAAGAAACAAGGCTTTTATACCCTTGAGGTTGAAGTTATAAGTGGTTCGACAAATGTTGCATCCATGAAACCTTTGTCAAAGAAAGAAATTTGGCACATGAGATTGGACCATGTCAGTGAAAGGGGTCTAGTCGAATTGGGAAAACAAAATCTGTTTGGAGGAGACAAAGTTGAAAAGCTAAAATTTTGTGAACCCTGTGTACTTGGAAAAGATTTCAAAGTGAAGTTCAATAAAGGCAAACAAAAAACTCATGCATCCCTTGATTACATCCACACTGATCTTTGGGGGCCTACAAGGTGTCCATCACATTCAAGTGCAAGGTATTTTCTATCCATAGTCGATGATTATTCCAGAAAGTTATGGGTATTTATCCATAAGACTAAGGATGAAAATTTTGAGAATTTCAAAGGTTGGAAGACTCTGGTTAAAAATCAGGCTGGCAAAAAGGTCAAGAGGTTAAGAACCAATAATGGCCTTGAATTTTTCAATGAGGCGTTTCACAGTTTTTGTGCTGCCTCAGGTATTGCAAGGCACAAAACTACTGTAGGTACTCCACAACAAAATGGTTTATCAGAAAGGTTTAATCGAACTATTTTGGAAAGAGTTAGACACATGTTGACTATTGCTGGATTAAAGAAGGTGTTTTGGGTTGAGGTTGTTTCGACAACAACATATCTGATAAACATATGTCATTCGACTGCATTAGATATGAAGACACCTGAAGAAGTTTGATCTGGACATCCACCTAGTCTCGACAGACTGAGAGTATTTGGCTGCATGGTCTATGCTCACATTAGGCAAGACAAGGTCGAACTTAGAGCTCTGAAATGCATATACATGCGATACCCTGAAGGAGTCAATGCCTATAGGATATGGTGCCTAGATCCAGGTCACAGGAGGTGTATCACCAGTCGATATGTAGTTTTTAATGAAGCTGAGATGGCTTTCAAGAAAACTAATGATGCTGACGAAGAGCTGGAACAAGGAGAGATTCATGTTGAGGTAGAGCATGTTGATGCTGAATTGTGTATCCCAGATGAAGTCAAAGAAGAAGCAGAAGATAATGTTGAAGATGAGGAGATTGATAATGACTACCTGCTAGCAAGAGATAGGCCGAGGAGAGTCATCAAGCCACCTCAGAGACTTGGGTATGCAAATCTTATAACTTATACCTTAATATCTACAAGTGAGGTTCTCGCCGAAGAACTTAGAGACTATAAGGAAGTTATGAGGAGTCGAAAGAAGACTGAATGGCTGAAGGCCATGGATGATGAGATGAAATATCTTCATGATAACAACACTTGGGAACTGATCAAGAAACCTGCTGGAGCCAGGTTAGCCAGCTATAAATGGATTTTCAAAGTTAAGGAAGGAATCGTAGGAGTGACGTCGAAGAGATACAAGGCAAGATTGGTCGCTAGGGGGTTCACTTAGAAAGAAGGTGTTGACTTCAATGATGTGTTCTCTCTTATTGTGAAGCACAGGTCCATTCGAATGTTACTTGCCACGGTGGCACAGTTCGACCTTGAACTTGAACATATGGATGTAAAGACTGTGTTCTTGCATGGTGATCTAGATGAAATAATCTTGATGAGGCAACCTGAAGGGTATGCCGAAAAGGGGAAGGAAGATTATGTGTCCAACCTGAAGAGATTTTTATATGGACTAAAACAATCTCCTCAAAAGTTGAATAGGAGATTCGACAAGTTCATGGCACGCATAAGTTTCATTAGAAGTCAGTTCGACCATTGTGTTTACTTCAGATTTCGACCTGGTAATTCATTTGTTATTTTGTTGCTTTATGTGGATGATATTCTAATAGCAAGCAACAATGTTGAAGATGTAATGAGGGTGAAAGTTGAACTCAATAAGGAGTTCGACATGATGAATATGGGAGCTACGCCCATGATATTTGGGATTAACATCCGAAGAGATAGAAAGCAGTCGAAATTATGCTTATCTCAAGAGGCTTACCTACGAAAGATTCTCGAAAAGTATGGTATGTCGAACTCAAAGGCTATTGTGACTCCGACAAACCCTAAATTCAAGCTGAGTATAAATCAGTGTCCCAGTACTGATGTCGAAAGAGCTTATATAAATAGTATTCCATATACTAATATAGTGGGTTCTTTGATGTATGCTATGGTATGTATTAGACCTGACATAGCATATGCAGTAAGTCTTGTAAGCAGGTACATGGAAAATCCTAGAAAGGCTCACTAGCAAGCATTGAGTGGATTCTAAGGTACATAAATGAGTCTCTGAATAGAGTCCTAACTTATGGTGGAGCCTTGGGTGAAGATAGTAAAGCAGCAATTGAAGGATATGTCTGTCATACCCCAAATTTTGACCACTAAGATTCCCATCATTGTACAAATCATCATCACAATATGGGTGTATCATTATGCCTCATTAGTCTCCCCAAAGATGGGTGAACACTTACTACAGTCAAAATTAGGGTTTCAAGCCCTCTCTGAGTTCTTAGACAAAGGATCAATCAAGGAATGACATTATCTTTAACTTGTCTAGCCTCTAAAATATCCACAATGGATCAAATGGACTCCCACTTCAAGGATTAAGCACAAGGCTGCTCCCTTCTAGGTGGATCGAGCCTCGAGATCGCCAGTGTCACCAAATTAGGGTTTTGGTCGACCAGGGCCTCCAGATGGAAATTTTCCTCTGGGCATGAGCCAATACTTCAAAACAAAACCTAATATGCTCCATGGAACCTCATGACCCCAATCATCAAGTCAATTTTGCCTCAGGGGATGCAGTGATAAAAAATCAGGAATTAGGGTTTCTTGACCTAACTCACCCCTAAGCTGACTTTTGGGACAAATCATGAGCCAAGACCTCAAGAGAGGATTTTAGGGTCCCTAGTACACCACATTTATCCATTTGTAACAATGGGTTGATCCAAGAAGCTTGAGCAACAAGTCTCAAATTCATCAGAACCACAGTTAAGGTTTCGCGGGAAAAGTCAATAGTAACTTTGACTTTTGACCAGGACATGCTCCCAAGCCCTAAGACATGATTCAATATACCCTATAACACCCATGGAACATGTCCATCAAGTTTGATTTAGGTCAAGGACATTATTTTCTAAAGGATTGCACAGTTTGGAATTCATCTGATAAAAAGTCAACTGTGCACAAAAGTCAACTTTGACTTTTTGAGATTTTTCACAATTATGGATTTTTAACCCTAAAATGATGTTAATGTATGATTTGAATCATCATTCATCAAGAAAAATCAAAGAAAGTGGGATAACTTGTAAAAGGGGTAACCATAAAAACTTAGAAAATTTGCTAAGTTATGAACAAAGTGGCAAGGGTACCAACTTTGGAGGATCATAGCTCCTAAACCACAAAGCCATTTTTCCCCATCCAAAGCTTGATTTGTAGATCTCATGGCCCTCTACAAAAACTTCAACTAGAACTCATTCCAATTCTTCATGGATTTTGAGTTATGGATTGATCAAAATCACAAAAAGTGAAAATCTCACTTTTTTCCAACACTTAGTGAAATTTTCACTAAGTCAGAATCTGCCTTCACTTTTTTCCAAATGTAGGGACACTTTTCACTTGGATCCAAAATGTATCAAAACCAAATATGATCAAACAGTTGTTGTATCATATAAGGGATTTCCAAAATGGCCAAGAACATCACCAAATTCAATTTGAGCTAAGAGTTATGGTAGTGGCAAAATGCCTTGCTGAAAACTGCCAAGGCAAGGTAGAATTTTGCATTTTTGGTCGATTTGCCAAAATCAGCCAATTTCAAGCCTTGTCATCATCTTGGACACATCTGAGGATCAAATCTAAAGGGGACAATCACTGAGCCAAGCCTCCAAAGTCCTTGGAACAAGAAGTAGCATGCCAAACCTAGAATTGCCTAAAAGAGGGACAAGACTCCAATTTTGGATTGGAGCATTTAATAGATGCTTAGAGGTGGCATGGACTGACACATTTGCAACTGAATTCAGTCAAGATTCCTCCAACAAGTAGGGAACCAAAGCTCTGTGCTCTAACCTCTAGTCAATGGCTAGAGGAGACTTGGATTTTCATTTGCCAACATTGGCCAAACCTCTGCTGCAGTTGCCATTCACAATTGATCCCAAAACAAACTTGCTCTACTATAAATAGAGCTCATTTGTGCTCAGTTTGAGTACACCAAAGCCATCAAACAGATGCTTTCCTCAAAATCCTTTTTTCTTGGCAAAAATGCCTTCTTTAGCAAGGTAACTTTGAGTTTTTGAGTTTGAGAGCTTTTTCAATCAAACCAATCACACACACATCTCGTAAACATCATATGTAGGTGATCCAAACTCTCACAAGTGACCTGTAATCACAAAATCACAAAGTCACATCTCAAAACCTCAAAATAGGCTTTTTGTGCATTTTTCAAGCCATGTCTTGATTCAGTCACTTTCCAAACCAGATAAAACCTCAAACACACTCCAAATATTATCCTTGAACTGTCCCAAATGGTTCCCCCATATGGAACACCATTTGAGAGAGTTGCCATTTTGGTCACATTTAACCCCTTTTGCAAGAAAGGGCCAGTTTGTGTTTTTTTAGGTACCAGCCGATTCCAATCATCCTAAAAGCTTCTAAGGGATCATTTTAGTGTGTCTAAAGCATCAAATCATTTCTGGAACAAGAGGCTTGACAGATTGCACAAAAACTCCAAAAAGCACAAAAAGAGGTTCATGACTTGAACTTTCCAAAATATACTATGCTTTGAAGTCCACTGATCATGCACACCTCATACATGTTAAATGTGTTGTGTTTGAACCAATTGATCATGTAATTCATGCCTGTATCAAAGTGTAGCACATAAAATGCAATTATAGGCCTTTTTCAAAACCATTATTGGGTTTTGAGGAGGGACTGTGATCTGAAAAAACTACCACCCCCATTGGATTCCTTGTGAAATTCTGGTCCATATGCATATAAATTTTGTCTCAAACCATTAAGAATTGAGAAAGTTATGACCTTCACGTTTCTGAGCCAAAACTTGCCTTGCCTTGCCTTGGGTCAGGCCTAAAACCAAGGGATGACTTGTATATTTGTGATTTCACTTCAAACAATGGATGTATCACCACCCCAGTGGTAAGGCGCGCTCCTTGTGAACTTGAGGTCGTGGGTTCAAACCCCACCCATGCCATTTTGTGTTTTTTCATATTTTGCCATTTTTTCCAATATTTTATGTTTTATTAACTAATTGGAAAATTAATAACTCTTTCAATTTTAATTATTTTTTATTGGTTCTTTTTGAAAAAAATCACAAAAATGTTGAAATATTTTATTCCACAAAAAAATTAAGTTTATATTATTTATTTAATATAATTAGTATTTTTGTGAATAACTTCATTTTTATTTATTTTAAACATTTTAAAATGAACATTCATCTTGAAAAATCAAGACCAAATGAGTTTTAATATCTCTTGTGATTAATCCCTCATTTTCAAACCTTAAACAAAAATCACAAGTGATTTATTCAAATTCATTTGGTATTTTTCATTGATTTTCTTTTAATATTTACTTTTAAAGGAAAACAAATTAGGGTTTCTTTGATTTTCACCCTCATCAATCATTTTCAAACACTCATGGGCCTCTTATAGAGTGTAAGACCCAATCTCCTTTTAACTAAAACAATTTTGGGCCTCAGATATTGTATAAGTCCCTCTGCGTTAAAAGAAAAGTTCGGCGCGATCGTCGCCCGTTAAAAAATAAACCATCTGGGCCTCTCCTTGAGCTATAAGACCCATTCAAAACTTTTGGGCCTTTATTAGAGTGTAAGACCCAACCCCTTTTTAAAACCAAATTATTTTGGGCTTCAGTCATTGTATAAGACCCACTGCGTTTTCAAAATCTCGGCGCGATCGCCATTTCAAACGAAAAATCATCTGGGCCTACCCTCATGTTATAAGCCCCACTATTTTTTCTTTAAAACCTTTTGGGCTCTTGAGAGAGTGTAAGACCCACCCCTTTGTACAGAAAACCTTTTTTGGGCCTCAGTCACTTGTATAAGTCCCTCTATACAAATTCAAAACCACAGTGCCATCACTGATAAAACCCTGGGCCTCTCCTTGAGCTGTAAGCCCCAATTCTTCTTTTCAAAGCACTTTCTCCTTTGATTTTGTATATAATATTGTTATCAAAGCTTTCTTTGTTAAACAACTAACAAAACAGCATGGAAGCTCTACAACCGAGTAAGTGTTTATACGCTTTCATCTACCGCTTATATATATATATATATATATATAACTGTATTGTGGGGCTGTTTCACTGTAAGTCTTCTTTCATAAACTCATATCAACTGTGTAATAATAGTATAGCTATTTAGAGTTTCCCCGGCAACTACGTCTAGCATTAAACCCTGTTGATCACTCTTAAATAGACTAAACTAGATCCCCATAGGATTACCAGATACAGTCTTCTCTTCAGCTGTCCTCCTAGGAATTGTCAAGAGACTCTAGTCCCTAGAGTTGATCTATTCTCCGTGAATAGCATCTCTTGAGTTTCTTCCAAATTCTCGAACTTTCCTGGCTTGATCTATTCTCTGTGAATAGCTTGTCTTGAATTTCTCGGGTTTTGGGGACCCACAGGCTTCTTAAAAGCATCCCCCGCCTCCTCTTGGGCATTGTACAAGGACTCGTCGGCTTCTTAGAAGTATTCACAGCCTCCTCTTAGGCTTCGTATAAGTGATTTCTTCCTCCGGGAATGATAGCCTCCTCTTGGGCTTCATACAAATTGTCCCTCAGCTTCTTAAAAGATTCCAGCCTCCTCTTGGGCTTCGTACAAATTGTCCCGACGACCTCCTAGAGGTATAGGAACAGAAATTAGTCATCTTAATAGAACCGTTTTTTCCAAAGAGTCTAGATCCTGCTATTGCTGCTTCTTAAACGTACTACAAAAGATGAAACTCTAGACTTGGACCATATAATTTACTTGAGCCTCAGAGACATTCTCAAGTTCCTTTCAAAACTAGAAGATGAAACCCGTAGACTCGGACAGTCCCAATCCCCTTTGGATTTCCCATTTCCTTAAAGAACAGGAAATATCCCTGATCCTCGAATCAAAATCCCTGAGTGCAAACATTACTCATATAAGAACTGATTTTCTCTTTAAATCAGCATATTGGACTTGTCACTCAACTGAAACAATAACCATAGCCTCCATCCCGGGCTTCGTACGAGATACAAAAAGACTCTCTTGTTGAGTCAAACCTTTTAGCCTTCATCTTGGGCTTTGTACGAGATAAAAAACACTCTCTTGTTGAGTATAAAAAGACTCTCTTGTTGAGTGAAACCCCTTTTGCCTCCATCTCGGGCGTCGTACGAGATACAAAGCACTCTCTTGTTGAGTCAACCCTTTTATCCTCTCTCCCGGGCTTCGTACGAGACACACAAAATCACCCTCTTGTTGGGTTAATAGCCTCCTCTTAGGCTTCGTATAAGGAAACCCCGGTTGATTCAATCAACCTTTTAGCATCAAAATTGTGCCTCGTTCACAGGATACAAACATCAACAACTCCCTTCATCTAACTGCTGTAAGCGGCAAGCCTTTGGATTATTTACATCGACGCCACTGTCCTTCTTTTAGCATGAGAAATTCCTAAGGAAAGATAGCATTGCTCTACACTGAGTTAAAGTCTTCTCCTTCAGGTTAAAACTCCCTATAAAGGAAATTATGGCATTGCTAGGATTCACATATCCCGGTTAAAGTAATCCTCCTTTATAGTCAGACACCCAACAGTTATGACAAATACCCCCTTTAGAGATGACAAATTCTCTCTAAAGTCAAAACCCTTTAGCTTCACATCTTGGGCTTCAAACAAGATACAAATAGACCCTTCAACTTCACATCTTGGGCTTTGAACAAGATATAAACTACCCTTTTCAGCTTCATGTCTTGGGCTTTGAAAAAGACACCAAAACACCATTTCCTCCCATAGAATAGGAGGAACTACGATCGCTCTGATTTCCCTGTTTCGGAAAACGGGAATACGTAGGCATAAGATTGAAAGAAAAATCTTAGCAAGCACACTAAATAAAAACTCAAAATCCCATACCCACATTCCTAAACATCCTACCCATGAACCGTCAAATGTTTTCACTCTTGGAATAAAAAAGAGTACGAAGAAAAAGGCCCCATTACCATATAGCATCTGTAACCTAACAGACCGCTGTTTAAACTCAGTATGCAAGCAGGGATAATTGGAGACATCTATTTCCCTACCTTAGTCAGCTCAATAGGATAAAAAATGAATCGACCTTTAGTAACCCCCAAAGAGCGACAGTGCTTAAGAAACACGTCCAGTTTCGCTCGCTACAGTGTCGACTCTGATTATGCAGGTTGTATGAATTCTAGAAAATCTATTTCTGGATATGTGTTCACTATGTTTGGGACAACAATTAGTTGGAATGCAACACTTCAGAAGGTTGTTGCCTTATCAACCACTGAAGCGGAATATATTTCCTTAACTGACGCTGTGAAGGAAGCATTGTGGCTTGAAGGTTTTGCAAAGGAGCTAAAACTTTAAGGTCGAAGTATCACTGTTAAATGTGATAGTCAAAGTGAAATACATCTGTCGAAGAATTCAGCCTATCATGAGCGAACCAAACACATTGATGTGAGGCTGCATTTTGTCAGAGGGGTAATCGAGCGTGGAGAAGTCCAAGTGCTGAAGGTTTCGACAGATCATAATGTTGTTGATATGATCACCAAGACGTTGCCCAGTTGCAAGTATTTCCACTGTGTGCGGTTGATAAAGCTGCATGAAAAAAGCTAGTTTGTTTCTTGATGTTATAGAGTTAGATCCAAGGTGGAGATTTATGAGATATTGGATCGAACTCTAGTTAGCATGCCGTCGAAGTCTGCTCACATGTTGTCGTCGAAGAACTACATGCTGTAGTCGAAGTGTGTTCTAATGTGTAGCTGTCGGATTGGGCCTTGTGTTAAGGGTCCAATTATTTAAGTTAACTTGTACCCTAAGTTAGCTTGTAATGGGTAATTGTTAAAAAGCTCATTAGTTAAGTATGTTAGGTTTTATTATAAATAACATATGTCTCTCATCTTAAGTGTGGTGTGGCTAAACCTAATTAGGGTGAGAGGGTTATTTGTTATTCTTGAGTACTTGTAATCTGATTTAAAGAGAAATTAAATAATAGCAGTTATAACCCATTCTTGTTGTCTTTCTTTGTTTTTCCTTGTTAACCCTAAACCTTGTGTGTTTCTTGCCTATAAAAAAATCGAGTATATTTTGTTTTAAGACAGCCTAATTCACGACTTTGATTACACGTGGCTTTTTTGTTCTTTTTTATTTTAATTACACGTTACTTTTTTATTATAAACTTATTGTGGGGTGGTAAAAGGCTAAATATTAAACCTTAAAAAGTTGCGTCCAACAGGTATTAAACCCATCACACAATTCTTGAAAGGAACACCATCAACCACTAGAGCCGGTGCTTTTGTTATATATTATAACATTTCAATTCATACAATTAAATAATTATTTTAATAAAACTGAAATTGTATTCATTTTTTATCATTTAATTCCAATTAATTTTTTTATTATTTAATTTTAATTCATTATTTTATTTACTTTCAGTTTAATATTTTTTATATTTATATTTAATAATTTAGTTTATTTTTTAAATAATAAATGTTAAACTATATTTAATATTTATTTTATAAATACTTATATTAGCGTTTGTTTAAAGTTTATATATATATATATATATATATATATATA
This sequence comes from Lathyrus tuberosus, assembly GCA_022829125.1. Taxonomy (NCBI): domain Eukaryota; kingdom Viridiplantae; phylum Streptophyta; class Magnoliopsida; order Fabales; family Fabaceae; genus Lathyrus; species Lathyrus tuberosus. The sequence goes on along the minus strand of JALAZF010000523.1, from coordinate 3,613,121 downwards.
TATATATATATATATATATTTATATATATATATTAAGGTATATGCGAACATGATAATGAATCAGAACCATTAGATTTTAAAATAAATGGTGAAGATTATGTGTCATTTTTTTCTCTTCTCCATTATTAAAATAAAAGATTGGGGAGAGAAAAAAAAATGACACATAATCTCCACCATTTATTTTAAAATTTAATGGTTCATATTGATTTTCACGTTTTCAAATAAAAATGACACTCTAATAGGATACAATATATATATATATATATATATATATATATATATATAAAGTTTTTTAATGTTTGTATTAACTAGAATATATATAGTTTCTTTTAGTTAATATTTTATTAATGTTTAATTAAAATATTAAAAATAATTTAGTTGATTAAAAATAAACTATATATATTTTAGTCAACTAAATTTTCTTAATTAAAATATATTATCTTGATTAAATATAACAAATATTAAACTGAAAGTAAATATATTAAATAATGAATTGAAATTAAATAATAATAATAAATTGAATGAAATTAATTTTAGTTTTATTAAAAGTATTATTTAATAGTATTAATTGAAATATTGTAATATATAATATTTGATGCAAACAAATAAATAACATAAGCACCCAACCCAGTAATTTGTAAAATGGTTGAGGAAATAATAGTTTGATTAAGGATTCTTTCAACTGATCTTTGGATGTAACAGACAATAATTTATAACTCATGTTGCTTGTTTTTTTCTCACAATGTGGTAATTTATTTCTTGTTGCGTGATTCTTTCATGAAATATCGAATTGGATGCAATGTACAATGCATTTTGATTTTCATTGTATATTATAGTTGTTTTAATGCATTTGATCTACAAATCCTTGAGGATGTACATAATATGTTTTAGATCACATGTTTGCAAGAACCCGATACTTAGCTTCAGATTAGGATTTTAAAACTGTATGTTATTTGTTTGTATGCTTTGAGATCAATGACTTGCCAAGAAAGAAAAATTTCCTCGAGATAGATTTTCTTGTGTCTAGGCATCATTCAAAATCAACATTAAAATAACCATTTAGTTGAATGAGTGCGTATTTAGGGATCATAATACCTCAACTTGGACATTTTTAGGTAATTTAGCACTTTGTTGTTGACTGCGTTGAAGGTTTTTATGAGACATGATGATGATAATTGAATGAGTTGTTATGTACAGAATGTGGTGGCATTCAAGTGCAACAATCTACAAAATAATATTTTGTAGGCTTGAATCTAATGATAAAGAGCCCTTGAATCTTGGTGTAGCTTCATTGAAGGTCAACAGAAGTTGTGCATCACTTCTTTAATTAATTTGAACTCATTAATGTTGTTGTACGTGATTATTACATCATCTTCATAAACTAACAAAATTGTTAATGAGGCTGCTGAAATTTTGATAAACAAAGAGTGATTAACATTGACTTGCCTGTACATGTGTTTTAGAAGAAATTTTGTGAGTCTTTCATGCAATATTATTCTAGCTTATTTAAACCCATATAGGAATATAACAAGCTTACATTCCTTATTGGGTTTAGAATTGGGAACACCTGAAGTAACAAGTATGTAAACATAATTTTTATGCTCACCATGCAAGAATGTATTATTTACATCTAGTTGGTGTACGGTTTAGTTGTTAATATATATACTAATAATGTATTGTTTACATCTAGTGAGTTTGACACCAGTAAATATGCGTTAAAGTAGTCAAGAACATAAATTTGATTATACCCCTTTACAACTAATTTAGCCTTATATCAATCAATGTATATATCAGATAGATGTTTAATCTTGAAAATCCACATAAAATCAATAGGCTTAACTTTTGGAGGCAAATTCATAAGTTTCCATGTTCTAGTTTTATCAAGTTCATTAAGCTCAACTTGAATTACTTGGTTCCAACACTAAAACTCGCAAGCCTCACTCAACATATGGGTTAGGTTCAATTTGTGAGATTAAAGATAAGGAATAATGAGCCTGAGATTTGGACAAGCTGATATATGAAATAAAATAAAGACAGAGGATAAAGATTACCTTTGGATGATTGATGTGTGGCATTAGTGGAATTGCAAGCATAATCCTACAGATAGCAAGAATAATGTCTCATTATTGAAGAAGTTCTGGTTGGTATGGTCTGAATATCATTATTTTCAATGTCTGATTAAGTTTGTGGAAGAAATCTTTGTTATGGGATAGATGATATTATTGTCTATGTTTGAGGTGGTTGATTAAGTGTTTGTGTTGAAATTTTATGGTGCATATGGGAAATAATGATTGAATATGCATGTTGTGTGGAACCTTGTTTTCCATATGATATGCTTTTAATAAGGATAACTATCTTAGTTTTGATGATAACAACTTTTGTCTAAATGATGACAACTAATAAGGATAAGTCAAGCATAAACGGTTAAGCGGTTAAAGATGCAAACCTAAAAATTCGGGGTTGATGGAGTTGATTATCTAATGATGGCAGCCTAAATAGAATATAAGATCAAACCTCATCTCAAGCAAACTCAAGCAATTTCCTACAAAAGAAAGCTTTTGACAAATTCTTGAAGTACAAGAAAGCCATACCTTAGACTGAGTGAATGTTTTCGTAAAACCAAAAGGGAATTCTTATAAATGTGCATGGCTAAAACACACACACACACACACACACACACACACACACACACACACACACAAACTAATTTCAAAATGATTTTCTCAAAAAACTATTTTTTAAAATGTCTTAAAGTTGTGTCAAATAAATTGAGAGCAGTCATAATTGCTATTGATAAAGTTTTACCTTTTCAATCGATTGAAAATTGAGCTCTAAGTGATTACGTCAACATCTTAATGATGTACAATAGCTAAATATCTTTTCTTTTCTTTTTGGAACTAGTAATCGATTACCATTAGAGATTCTAATATATTATCATTAGTTTCTAGTCGATTAGACTGTCTTAAAAGGAATTCAAATCAATTTCCTTTTTGAGTAAATCTCTAGCCTATAAAATGAGGTCCTTTTCCTCATTTCATTACATCCAAAAACGTGTTTTGACCCTTCTCACTCTCTCTATAAATATTTCTTTTACTTTCTCTTACTAATATTTTAGCTTAAGTTCTTCTGCGAGAAAGTCTTTTTTGTGAGTGAAGGTCATTTATTTCTAGAATGGTAGAATTGTAAAATTCACCAAGGGAATCTTTTGTATACACCTTGGTTGAATATCATCCATTTAGGGATCATTATTGGATTAGAAGCTAAACACGTAAAAGCATTTGGTTTGATGATTCTGTGATCAAACCCTTATTTAGGTTCAAGCTTGGCCTGGATTAAAATCTTGATAGGTTTGAGATCAGCCCATGATAAAATCTCATTAGGTTCTTGGTTAGCTCGTGGTAAAACTAATTTTACTTTAAAGCTTAGCCCACAATAAAAGCTTGGATAAGATTTAGGATTAGCCCTGTTTTAAAATATCCCATGTTAATGGTTAGCTCTTGTAAAAACAAGGTTTAAGGTTCGTGAGCTCAGCCAGTGGTAAAAGCTTACACAGTTTATTTAGAAGTTTAAAGACTAATCACTTCAAGATTCTTGTGGAATGAGGACCACTTATACGTAAAACATATACAACAACGGTTGAAAAAGGGATAACATCACGTGTGACCTGCCGTTGTTACGTAGAATGTGGTTGTATATGCGCTACTTACAATCACGGTTTTATGACTGTTGTAGAAAACCTGAAAGCGCGCGATATATTATCACGGTTGATAACCTAACTGTTGTGATATATTGAAGGTCCCAAGTTCGATTTCCAACGCATTTTACGTATATAACCATGGTCTTCTATAACAACCATGGTTAAATTATATATTATAACTATACAACCACGATCATAATTAAAAATCGTCGCTAAATTATATGTTTTTTAAAAAAAATATTTCTGTATTTGAAAATTTTCCATTTTTTAACCTATATTGTTTAAACAACGACAACAATTGAAGATATATTTCTGCATTTTGTTCTATTTTGTAACCTGTATTGTTTAAACTGTAACAGAACAGAAACAATAATTGAAGATATATTTCTGCATTGTACATGTTCCATTTTATAACCTGTATTGTTTAAACTGTAACAGAATAGAAACAAAAATTGAAGATGTATATTAAAACCCTCAAACTTAAATACGTATATATATATATATATATATATATATATATATATATATATATATATATATATATATCATGTTTGAGGACATTTAAGCGCATCGAACATATACGCCACACGTTTACGAAAGTCTACAAAGTCTTCACATGGGAATGGTGTTTCGTCATTAAAAGTGTACATAAAATATACCAGATTAAGTCCATTGTTGAAGACCCGTATGCGCATTATAAACAATTCATTACATATATAATATATATACATGATCCCATTTATCAACAATGTCGGTGAAGACAATGTTTAACATGTGTTTCATTATATAATAACCACACTTGAATCCCTTTGGTTGTTTTTCTCGTGTACAAAAATAAACATTAATTTCATGAATGTTATAAACACACATGCATGTAACAATATATATATATATATATATATATATATATATATATATATATATATATATATATATATATATAAATGAATTTCACAAGTAATATAGCTACTTACATTAGGCAAGATAAATGTTGCCTTTTTTCTAATATAGTTCAACATATTGTGTCTCTGCATAACACTGTACATTGAAAATATTTTACGTGTTAAACCAATTAAACCAATTAAGAAAACTTCATTTAAACATAAACTTACCCATTAATAATTTGCCTCATTTTATGTTCGAGTGGTTTATGACAGGAACACAATGTCGTTATCGTATTCATCCTAAGCGATATGATGATCAATTGCCAATGATCATTGAATAAACACAAGCTTATATATATGTGTGTGTGTGTGTATATATATATATCTATATATATATATATATATATATATATATATGTATATATAATTAGTATTTTTTTAATACAAAAAAACTATAAAAGATAAACCATAATTTCAAAATTACTTATGCATTGAGAAATGGTGCTAAGTAACATTCTTTTCCCTTTGACTTAATCGTTCCGAAATGTAGTACTCAATCTCTTTTGGCTTATTATTTGTCCATCGGATACTATATGGATCCAAGATGTCATAAATATTCGATTTATTTAACTCTATACATACACGATGAATGTACCTAAATGGTTAAACAAAATTAAAAAAATAAGTAAGGAAATACAAAAATGATAATGTACTATAAAAATGACATGCATGTTCAAATATATACTTACGTGCACCAAACTTGCAATATCCCTACGTCCAGCCAATTTTTTCCATAGAGAAAATCTCGTATGTCACCAGGAGAAGAATAGAAGAGCTCTACCAATGGACAATTCTCTAGAAGAAGAGAATACGGGTCATTGCATTCCGCAACCAAAACGTATAACATGGAGATTTCATTTGTGGAAGGATCAAATAACTCATTGACCTCTTTAGCGGGGGCAGCTGAACAATTGCTTCCTTTACTGCTAGCATGACGTATAACATATGTTTGGGGAACATGATCATTAGCATTACCATCATTTTCATCTGTACGTTATGGCAAGGATCCACTTATTATCTGCGACATAAAATTCATTTTGAACACAATACATAATAAACACATTTCTATTTTTTCTAACATTTCAGATAAAACACAATATATCATACATTTCATTTAAAACACTAGAATTTATGATAAAACACTTACCACATATAACTCTTCTAACTTTTCTATGTCTTTCGTTCGATATTCCCGCTCGGCTTCTAACATCTTTCTCCGTTCTTCTAACTCCTTCTCAACAACCGCAAGCTTTTCTCTTTGCTCTTGTAATTTAGTTTTTTCGGCACTTTTTTTGGTTAGACCAAAGAATAATCTCAGGCTGACGCCTTCTCCAACACCACGAACGCGCCCACCATGCTCATTAGTTCCAATAGCCTCGACTAGTATATCATGTCATGGTTCTAGAACAAATGAGACTCTACGGGCTCCTTAACCAACACATCCTACACAACATGCATGATAATATTAATATTGTAATTACCACGACATTTAAATAACACATAACATACATACAACAAATCATACTTACAATTTTCTCAGCAACTACTTTTGACGCATCTGAGGTGTACTCTCCATTTGGTCTTAGTCGAGCCCTCTTCCACTTCTCATACCTTGACATAGAGATGGGTTGTGTCATACCCCAAATTTTGACCACTAAAATTTCCCATCAGTGTGAGAATCATCATCACAGTGTGGAGGAACCATCATACTTCATCAGTCTCCCCAAAGATGGGTGAGCATCCACTACAATCAAAATTAGGGTTTCGAGCCCTCTCAGAGCCTTAGACAAAGGATCAATCAAGAAATGACATGATCTTTAACTTGCCTAACCTCTCAAAGTAGCTACAAAGGATCAAGAGGACTCCGACATCAAGGATTAAGCACAAAGCTGCTCCCTTCTAAGTGGATCAAGTCTCAAGATCGACAGTGTCACCAAATTAGGGTTTTGGTCGACCAGGGCCTCCAGGTGGAAATTTTCCTCTGGGCACAAGCCAAAGATCCAAAACACAACCTAATATACTCCATGGAGCCTCATGGACCCAACCATCAAGTCAATTTTGCCTCAGGGGATGCATTCACTAAAAATCAGGAATTAGGGTTTCTTGACCTAATTCCCCCCTAAATTGACTTTTGGGACAAATCATGAACCAAGACCTCAAGAGAGGGTTTGAGGGTCTCTAATGAACTATATTGATCCATTTGGAACAATGGATTAATCCAAGAAGTTTGAGCAACAAGTCTCAATTTCATCTGCACCACAATTAGGGTTTCGCGAGGAAAGTCAACTGTAACTTTGACTTTTGACCAGGACATGCTCCCAAACCCTAGGACATGCCTCAATATACCCTATGACACCCATGGAACATGTACATCAAGTTTTATTTAGGTCAAGGACATGATTTCCTGAAGAATTGCACAGTTTGGAATTCATCTGATAAAAAGTCAACTGTGCACCAAAGTCAACTTTGACTTTTTAAGATTTTTCACCAAAATGGATTTTTAACCCTAAAATGATGTTAATGTATGATTTGAATCATCATTCATCAAGAAAAATCAAGAAAAGTTGGATAACTTGTAAAAGGGGTAACCATTTTTTCCCATCCAAAGATTAATTTGTAGCCCTCATTACCCTCTACAAAAACTTCAACTAGACCTAAGTCCAATTCATTAAGGATTTTGAGTTATGGAGTGATCAAAATGGCTGAAAAATGAAAATGTCACTTTTTCCAACACTTAGTGAAATTTTCACTAAGTCCAAATCTGTCTTCATTTTTTTCCAAATGTAGGGGGATTTTTCACTTGGATTCAAAAGAGATCAAAACCAAACATGTTCAAACAGTTGTTGTATCATGTAAGGGCTTTCCAAAATGGCCAAGAACATTGCCAAATTCCATTTGGGCTATGAGTTATGACATTGTCAAGTTGCCTTGCTGAAATCTGTCAAGGCAAGGCAGAATTTGCATTTTTGCTCGATTTGTCAAAATTGTGCAAATCCAAACACTCCTATCCACTTGGACACATCTGAGGATTGAATCTAAAGGGGACAATCACTGAGCCAAGCCTTCAAAGTCCTTGAAACAAGAAAAAGCATGTTGAACCCAGAATTGCCAAAATAGGGACAAGACTCCAAATTTGGATTGGAGCATTCAATGGAAGCATCAAGGTGGCATGGACTGAGCAATTTTCATTTAAATTCAATCAAGACTTATCCAAGACCAAGGGAACCAGCAGCCTGTGCCCTAACCTCTAGTCAATGGCTAGAGGAGACTTGAACTTCCATTGGCCAACATTAAACAAACCTACTCAGTAGTTGCCATTCACTATTCCTTGCAAAACAAACTTGCTCTACTATAAATAGAGCTCAATTGTGATCAGTTTAAGTACACCAAAGGCCTACAACACTTGCCTTTCTCAAAATCTCTTTCTCTTGGCAAAAATGCCTTTCTTAGCAAGGTAGCTATCGGATTTTGAGCTAGAGGGCAATTCCACTCAAACCAATCACACACACACCTCACATACATCACATATGAGCTGATCAAACACTTAAACAACAACTGGAACACTGATTTATCAGAATCACCAGTTAATTGCTCAAGGTTTTAACCAAAATGCTGTTGAGATGCCATGAAGTGATCCAGCCAATTTCCATCAAGTCCAAGCATTCAAAAACACTCCATAGGGTGTAGGGAAGCTGTTCAGATCATCATCACTCATCTGTAACACCTCCAAATCAAAAATCACATTGGACTTGCTGTCACGACCTAGAGGTAAGCACATACTTGGTCATCTCTCAATCTATGCATATTTCCTCGCACAATAATTTGGCCATATGTTCATAATCATGCATAGAATGTTTCCCCTCAATTAATTGCATTGTTTGAATCGTGTATCAAAAATCCTAGCCTTCATACAGAAATTAGGGTTCTTGAGGATTTTTCGTGATTTCTTGTTATATGTTTAATTTAAATGAAATTAATTGACATAGACATGATCGTGAGGTTGAGACGAGCATAATGATATGTGGATTACATGATATGATTAAGTATTCAGTGAGATTGGATAGAAAACGCAAATCTGGCCAAACCCAGAACACGCGCGTGTTCTTGGCGCCATTTCTTTCAAATTCAAATATTTGAATTTTGTGATTTTATTTAATTGATTCAAAAATTAATTTCTCTCTGAGTTTTAATGATTTTGAGTTGATTCTTTTTTTAATAATTCACAAAAATGTTAAAATATTTTATTTTCCCAAAAAATCCCAAAAATATTATTTATTTTGTATAATTGATATTTTTCCAAAGAATTAATGTTTTAATTGTTTTTAACATTTAAAATATTTTTTCCACCTTGATTTTACAAATTTTAATGCTTTCTAATTATTTTGTAGGTCAATACTTAATTTTTGAAGCATTAATCCAAGATCACAATTTGTTTTTCATATGTAAAACAATTTTGATCATTTTAATTGAATTTTTATTCAATTAAATACATTTTTGAAAACAAATTAGGGTTTTGGATTAATTCAACCCCCATAAATCATTTTCAAAACACTTTGGGCCTCTAATAGAGTGTAAGACCCAATCCTTTTTTGACCAAATCATTTTGGGCCTCAGTGTATTGTATCAGTCCCGATACCGTAAAAAACAAACGGCACGATCGTCACCTTTTGAAAAATAACCTTTTGGCCCTCTCCTTGAGCTATAAGACCCATTCAAAACTTTTGGGCCTCTATTAGAGTGTAAGACCCAACCCCCTTTTAACCAACACATTTTGGGCCTCACTTATTGTATAAGTCCCTCTGCGTTAAAAGAAAACCTCGGCGCGATGGCCATTTTAAACAAAAAATCAATTGGGCCTACCGTCGTGTTATAAGCCCCACTCTTTTTCTTTAAACACTTGGGCCTCTTGAGAGAGTGTAAGACCCATCCCTTTGTACAAAAAACATTTTGGGCCCCAGTCACTTGTATAAGTCCCACTGTACAAATTCAAACAGTGCGCTCACTGATAAAACCCTGGGCCTCTCCTTGAGCTATAAGCCCCAAATCTTTCTCTTTCAAAGCACTTTCTCCTTTGATTTTGTATATAATATTGTTATCAAAGCTTTCTTTGTTGAACAACTAACCAAACAGCATGGAAGCTCTACAACCGAGTAAGTGGTTATTGCTTTCATTTACCGCTTTCATATACATATAACTGTATTGTGGGGCTGTTTCACTGTAAGTCTTCTTTCATAAACTCATATCAACTGTGTAATAATAGTATAGATATTTAGAGTTTCCCCGGCAACTACGTCTAGCATTAAGCCCGTTGATCACTCTTAGAAATAGTCTAAACTAGATCCCCATAGGATTACCAGACACAATCTTCCCTCCTCTTGGGGTTAAACAATATGGAGATATGAAATGAAGCATTCTCTGTGAACCCTTTCATAGACTGTCACTCATAGAAGTTGTCAAAGAAACTCTACTCCCCAGAGATGATCTTTTCTCCGTGAATGGCATCTCTTGAGTTTCTTCCAAATTCTCAAACTTTCCTGGCTTGATCTATTCCTTGTGAATAGCTTGCCTTGAATTTCTAGGGGTTTGGGGACCCATCGGCTTCTTAAAAGCAATCGGCCTCCTCTTGGGCATCGTACAAGGACCCCAAGGCTTCCTAAAAGCAACCTCACCTCCTCTTGGGCTTAGTACAAGTACCCGCGGCTTCTTAGAAGTATTCACAGCCTCCTCTTAGGCTTCGTATAATGATCTCTTCCTCTGGGAATGATAGCCTCCTCTTGGGCTTAGTACAAGGACCCGTCGGCTTCTTAAAAGTTTCCAGCCTCCTCTTGGGCTTCGTACAAATTGTCCCGACAACCTCCTAGAGGTATAGGAACAGAACTTAGTCATCTTAATAGAACAGTCCCTTCCAAGAGTCTACTACTATTTCTCAAAGCATAGTACAAAAGATAAAACTCTAGACTTGGACAGTCTAATCTCCTTGAGTCTCAAAGACATTCTCAAGTGACCCCTTCGTCAAAAATAGGAAGAAAACCTGCAGACTCGGACAGTCTCAATACCCTTCGGATTTCCCTCTTCCTCAAAGAAAAGGAACAACCCGGATCCTTGAATCAAATCCTTGAGTACAGTGTTGCTCATATAAGAACTGATTTTCTCTTTAAAATCAGTATACTGGACCTGTCACTCAACTGAAATAGTAACCATAGCCTCCTCTTAGGCTTTGTATAATGATCCTTCTCCAGTGAAGTTAGCCTCTCTCTTGGGCTTTATACAATGATTCTCCCCAGCGGAGTCAAACAACGTTTAGCCTCTCTCTCGGGCTTTGTACGAGACACATAAGAGACTTCCCCCGTTGAGTCAATCACCCCTTTCGCCTCCATCTCGGGCTTTATGCGAGATACATAAAGGTTCTTATTGAGCCAAACAAATTTTAGCCTCCATCTCGGGCTTTGTACGAGATACAAAAAAACTCTCTTGTTGAGTCAAATAGCCTTCATCTCGGGCTTTATACAAGATACCAAAAGATTCCATCGTCGAGTCAAAACCTTTTAGCCTCTCTCTCAGGCTTTGTACGAGACACATATTAGCCTCCTCTTAGGCTTTTTTATAAGAAAACCACTGGTTGATCCAATTAACCTTTTAGCATCAAAGTTGTGCCTCGTTCACAGTACACAAACATCAACAACTCTTTCCCCTTCATCTAATCTCTGTAAGCGGCAAGCCTCTGGATCATCTACATCCATGCCACTGTCCCTCTTTTAGCATGAGAAATTCCTAAGGAAAGATGGCATTGGTCTAAACTTAGTTAAAGTCGTCTCCTTCAGGTTAAAATCCCCTATAAAGGAAATTATGGCATTGCCGGATTCACAAATCCCGGTTAAAGTAATGCTTCTTTATAAACAGTTGTGACCTACAACCCCCTCTTTAGAGATGACAAATTCTCTCTAAAGTCAACACCCTTTTAGCTTCACATCTTGGGCTTTGAACAAGATACAAATAGACCTTTCAGCTTCACATCTTGGGCTTTGAACAAGATACAAACTACCCTTTCTCTTCACGTCTTGGGCTTTAAACAAGACACCAAAAACACCCATTTCCGCCCATAGAATAGGAGGAACTACGAACGCTCTGATTTCCCTGTTTCGGTAAACGGGAATACGTAGGCATAAGATTGAAAGAAAAATCTTAGTGAGCACACTAAACAAAAACCCAAAATCCCATAATCTCACATCAAAAAGCATCAGCCCTAACATCCTAATCCTTATTCCCCGCCAGAAACCTGTCTGTCAAAATAACACAAGAAAGGTCCCACCACATTCATAGAATTCGTAACCTAATAGACCGCTGTTTAAACTCAGTATGCAAGCAGGGTTAATTGGAGACATCTATTTCCCTTCCTTCATCAGCTTTAATAGGGTAAAAAATGAATCGACCTGTAGTAAGCTCAATCGCAGAGAGCGACCGACGCTTAAGAACCGCGTCCAAAATCGCTCGCTACAAAAAAATGGCGCCCACCGCGGGGCGGTTCAAAGTTAGATCTAGGCACGGTCTTCCTTTTCACCTCTTGTGTGAATACCACAGATTGGGGCTTCCGCCGGGGAACCCATTTTCTGTCAAGAACTTTGGATTCATAGCTTTAAAGGTCTAAGATGTTTAGGACAAATATATATACTGCTTTTCCTAATTGCTATACGTGTTTATTTTTCTGCTAATGGGAATGCGGGTGATGCCGTATATGGAAAGATTGAGTATACACTTAAGATAAGTGATGGCGACGAGGTCGACCATCAACCTCAGTGGAGGCTGACCAATGCAACCCATTCTCTCACCTAGACAATGGGCCAATTGTTAAGTCTGAGAAGCTGAGGAGCCAAACCCTTTCGTAGTGCGGAAACTATCAGGAATAGTTGTTACGCGATACTACCCTCATTTGAGGCTGGTGATCTATTCTCGGTGAATGGCACTTACTCTAAGATTGCTCTACAACTCGCTGGAGATCCGCTTGTTGTTTTGCTTTCCTGGGAGGAGCTGATGATAATGAGTACAGGTACAAAAATCACCCTAGTATAAACCTTTGGGGATGGGTAGAGCCTTGACTTCATGACAACGACCCTTTGACCCCATGTTTTTTCTATGTTTTTGTGTGCTGCATTCATGCATTCATCTAAAAAACATTAAAACATTCAAAAAAATTTTCTCTTCTAGTCTCTCTGTTTTTCAAATTAAACTAAGACTGTGATTGCAAATATCAGAGAAAAGGATTACGCTAATGGATTTCGGTAGAAGGAGAACTCATACGTACACCTTCAAGGTTCCAAAACTAGAGGATTTGAGAAGGTTAGCAAGGATGATCACTAACCCTGAGGCTTTCAGAGCCAAACACGGAGGTTTGCTACCACTGCTAATAGTCCATGTGATTGAGGGAATCATGGATGCGCTCGTTCAATTCTACAATTCGGTCTATCACTGTTTCACATTCCCGGATTACCAACTTGCACCAACGCTGGAGGAGTATTCTCATCTGATCGATCTACACATTACTGATCGAGCTCCATTTTCTGGACTGGAAGAAATTCCAAAGAATCAGACCATTGCAAGAGCAATTCATTTGGACGAGTCTAAGGTCAGGACTCACATGACCGCTAAGGGTGGCATCCCAGGTTTGCCAGCCCAGTTCTTGACGAAGAAAGCCCTGTATTTTGCCAGTATAGGAAACATGACTACTTTTGAAAGCATCTTTGTCTTGCTCACCTACGGGTTATTTTTGTTTCCCAACATTAATAACTTCGTCGATATTAACTCCATTAAGGTTTTTCTCATTGGAAACCCTGTACCGACTTTGCTCGCAGATGCGTATCATTCTGTGCACTTGGGAAATTTGTACAGTGGAGGGGAGATCACATGCTGTGTACCTCTGCTTTATAAATGGTTTATCTCCCACTTGCCCAAGTCTGCTGCTTTTTGGGATTGCAAGAGTGCCTTACGTTGGTCGCAGAAGATCATGTCTCTTACCAACTCTGATATAGATTGGTGTAATAGGATCTTTGAGGGAATCAGAATCATTGACCGTTGTGGAAACCTCCCCAACGTACCCCTCATAGGAACTAAAGTAAGAATCAACTATCATCTGGTATTGGTTCGCCATCAGTTTGGATACCCGATGAGGCATGTCCCACTTAATGCTCATCTGGAAGGTCTTTTCTTCAAGGAAGGAGAAAACGACAGAGCACTAAAGACGGAAATAGTGCACGCTTGGAAACATGCTCTTAAGAAAGGACGAGAGTCTCTGGGAAAACCAAACTGTGTCTCGGTGGAGCCTTATCTCCATTGGGTACAAACTAGAGCTCTCAAGCTAAAGATGCCTTATCCTCGCTACGGAATTCTTCCGCCGAGGGAATCTGTCATGTACTTCATGATGGAAACTGAAAAGCTTCAGGTTACTCTCAACAAAGTTCAAAAGTAAAGAAGGTCTTGGAAGAACAAGTACCGCACCCTCGACGTAGAGTGCGTCAAAATACAGCAACTACTGAAAGAGAAAGATGCTCTGATTGAAATTTTGGAGCAACATGCTGTGGAGAATCAAGACGACCAAAGGAATTTGCTCACTCCTTTCACCTGGCAAAGGAATAACAACCCGACAACGGCCCAAGAGCCCCGATCAAAGAAAAGGAAAGTACCAAAATCCGCACCCGGTTTCTCTTCAGAGAGGACTCGGGACCCATTAGCTTAGGTTTCTGTTTCTGCACCTTGTAATCTACTGTATTTCCATTTCTGTAATCCTTTGAATTTCAATAAAAAGGGGTTTCCCCACCGTTTGATATTTGCAATCTAATTGTCGAAGTTTATTTTGATTAAACCAAAAAACAATTAATATAATCATTGCATTCATCATTCTCACATCGCTTATTCTTCTTACCTTCGAATCTCACGTTTGTGTCTCGGTTCTAGAGTCAAACTGTCTCATTCGTACGATACTCGGGCCAATCGTCAGAAAAAGATGGATGATATTGAGGAAGAAAACAAAGAGTTGAAGGAAGAGATCGACGCTCTGAGAGAGGATATGAGAAAGCTTCGTAATGACATGCAAGCCATGGAATAAGCTCAGCTACAACGAACTGTGATCTCAGAGATCACCTCAACGCCCATAGTGGAGAAGTATGATCCTAGGTATCAGATACCGAAAGATCGCCCTTGGGGCATGCATGTTAACTATATCCCAGAAGGATATGTTCCGCCGATCGCTGAAGATCAGGGAATCACAACAGAAGCCGTTGGGCCTGAAGGTTACAAACTTTGGGAAAGCGAAGATGCCAGTGGCATACTGAAGACTCCTGAAGGTTACAAACTTCAGGAAAAGCCAAGGTTCGCTGCCGTAGTCACGGTACCACCCCCTGTGGTGCACACTGTCCCGGAAGGACATTCCACCGATACCTGCTGGTAAAAAGGAAACTATGTTTGATAGAATGGATGAATTCCAGGAGCAGTTTCTGAAAATGCAGAAGGAGCTGCAAGCCATTCGCGGTCAGGATCTATTTTGAAAGGACGCCGCAGACCTCTGCTTGGTCCCCAATGTGAAAGTTCCGCATAAACTCCAAATGCCCGACTTTAAAAAATACAAGGGTAAATCTTGCCCTCAAAGCCATCTGGTGATGTACGCTCGGCGGATGTCAGCTCAGACGGAGAATCAGGACCTACTGATTCACTACATTCAGGATAGTTTAACCGGTGCCGCACTCAAATGGTACATGGGTTTAAATCGTGCCACGATCAGCACTTTCAGAGATCTTGGCACTGCCTTCGTCCAACAATACAAATACAATTTGGACATGGCACCCAACAGAGATCAGCTCAGATCGATGTCGTAAAAGGACAAGGAAACCTTTAAGGAGTATGCTCAAAGGTGGCGTGAAATTGCCGCTCAAATTTGTCCACCTCTTGAGGAAAAAGAGATGACAAAAATCTTCTTAAAAACCTTAAGCTCATTTTACTATGACTGAATGGTTGCCAGTGCGCCCAGTGATTTCACCGAGATGGTCGGCATGGGCGTACGTCTTGAGGAAGCCGTCCGAGAAGGACGTTTGGTAAAAGACACTGGATCGACAAGCGGTACTAAAAAATACGGTAGTGCTCTCCCTAAGAAAAAAGAGCAAAATATTGGGAATATCTCTCTCGGAAAGTAAAGGCGACGTTATCAGCCGGTAGCAGCTGTAACTCCTACTATCAGCCCTACGCCTATTCCTACGTATCAACCTCAGGTTGCGCAGAGCCAACCTGATCAGCAAAGGACACAACAGCCTCTTCAGCAGGCTCGTCCTTCATATAACAACAACCGTACAACACGACCATCAGGGTTTGATCCTATACCCATGCTGTATGCAGAACTATTTCCGTTACTATTGGCTAAGGGGCACATCCAGACTAAGTTTCCTCTTACAGTACCAGAAAATTCGCCTTTTTGGTTTAAGGTGGATCAAACTTGCCTTTATCATCAAGGAGGTTCAGGGCATAACATTGAGACTTGTCTCAATTTCAAATCTGACGTGCAAAAGCTTGTTAGGAGCGGGCTTTTATCTTTCAAAGATACGAATCCTAATGTTCTCACGAACCCGCTGCCTCAACATGAGAAGGCTGCAGTCAATTTGATAGAAGGAGAGACTAACAACGTCTATCAAATTCACGATGTACTCTTGTTAAAGACTAATCTGGTTAAGATGCATTGTAGACAGAGTGGATATGGCCATGTGCCACCTCATAACTATCATCGGTGTGATGTCTTCTCTAAAAACAATCAAGGATGTTCTGTGGTGCAAGCAGCTCTACAGGAACAGATGGATCTCGGATGGATCCAAGAGCACCGATTTCGTGGAGTTAACATGGTCTACACGAATTCCAACGTCATTCTGAACCACGATATCCGTGCAATGAATGTCAACTTGGTGGCGATGCACTCAAGGCAAAGCCAGTATCATAATCTGCCACGACAAGATTACAGTTCCTATCTGACTTGCTCGGTAAACAAACAGGGATGCTTTTTCATACAAGAGGCCCTCTAGCGTCAGATGGATCTTGGATGGATCCAAGACTACCATGATAGGAATTCCTATCAGATCAATATGGTTCAAATCTTGAACATTCGCGTGATGCATACCAACTTAGTAGAGTTATATGCTGAACAGGTCCGACTCGGATTCCTAATATCACATGATTATCAAAGCTGTAAAGCAGGTTGCGAAAACGATCGAGGTTATACCCTTGTTCAGGAGGCACTTCAGCACTTGTTAAATCACTGGTGGATGCCAATTTATATGGATGAAGATACTCAGAAAATTAGTATCAGTAACAGGAATCCTACTCGGCGTCAGAGTCAGGATGTCCGATCAATGGAAGCTAACCTAGTGAGGTTACATTGTATTCAAAGTGGGTGTGGCCAGGTGCCACCACACAATTATGACCGTTGTAGTGTCTGTTCGGAAAGTAACCAAGGGTGTTACCTTGTGAGAGCAGCTCTTCAGAGTCAGGTGGATCGTGGAGAAATTCGTCCATATCCGGGCTCTGGACCTATCAACTGGACGCCGCACTACCTTGCCAATCAAGTGGAGGATGTTGTCACAATCTCTGGTCATCACAAGACCATGGATGTTTTTTCCATTATCCCTCTACTTGACGAATCTAAAGTTCCCAACCGGGAACGGATCGAGATTACTTATGATGGTCGAAAAAATCAGAAGGATCCCGTAGTCATCTATCTACCAGGACTACTACCGTATGAATCAACTAAGGCTATCCCTTACAAATACGGTGCAATAATAGTTGAAAATGGAAAGGTAATTCCATTACCCTCCGTCGTGAATATTGCAGACATCAGTCGTGTAACACGGAGCGGTCAAATCTTCAACCGAGGAGTTGGAGAACCTAACAAGGAAAAGGAACTTCAGACAGAAGCTTCCGATCCATCAGTCGGTCAATCCAGTAATCCCGACCTTTCGAAAAATAATGATGAGATGCTGAAGCTCATCCAAAGGAGTGAATACAACATTGTTGATCAACTGTTACAAACTCCTTCAAAGATCTCTGTGTTATCACTGTTACTCAGTTCAGAAGCCCACAGGGAGGCTCTATAGAAAGTCTTGGAGCAAGCCTTTGTGGAACAGGATGTAACAATCAGACAGTTCGATAGCATTGTCTCTAACATCACTTCCTGCAATAATTTGGGATTTAGTGATGAGGAATTACCCGAAGAGGGTCGCCGTCATAACATGGGGCTCAACATTACCGTTAACTGCCAGGACGATGCTTTAGCCAGCGTACTGGTAGACACAGGGTCAGCCCTGAATGTTATGTCAAAGTCCACTTTGATGCAATTATCATTCAAAGGCCCTCCGATGAGAGTCAGCGAGGTCGTCTTCAAAGCATTCGACGGATCCAGAAAAATGGTTATCGGTGAAGTTGATCTTCCCATAACTATCGGTCCTCACACTTTCCAAGTCACTTTCCAAGTCATGGACATCCGGGCAACATACAGTTGTTTATTAGGAAGACCTTGGATACATCAGGCTGGAGCGGTTACTTCGACCCTCCAACAAAAGCTAAAGTTTGTCAAGAACGATCAACTTGTCACAGTCTGTGGAGAACAGGCCTTGCTCGTGAGTAACTTATCATCATCTACTTGTGTAGAACCCGAGGAGGTTATTGGAACTCAGTTCCGAGCACTATCAGTGGGCAAAGACAATCAGTTCAAAGAAGGAACTTCGATTTCTTCATACAAAGATGCTATTAAAGCGGTCGAGAGTACCGATACAACAGGATGGAGACAGCTTGTCATTCCTACTAGCAATACAACAAAGAAGGGTCTTGGTTTTTCTGCAACCTGTACCCAAACAGCTGCCAGCAATGAAAGTCTTCATCCCATTCAAAACTTCTTCCGCAGTGGAGGTTTCCTTCACCCAGTGTCTCAAGCAGTCCATGCTATTAATGAGGAAGATCCCTCTGACACAGATGAAGAGTGGAAGTCCTACCTTTACGAGGACGGTTATATGTCTCAGGAAGAGGTGCCTATGCCTTTTTGCTTTCCTACAGAAAGTCTGAGATTTATACCAAGGTCAGACGTCGAAATGATATACGGGGATTGTGATCCGGAAGGATGCCGTGCTCCGCCGAATTCATTAGAGGAAGACACTCCGATGAAAGACAATTTTGACTACACCTGTTATGGCCCAATGGATGGCCTGCCAATGTGGCAGCCTTACCCAGGAAACTTGGGGCAAGAAAGTTAGCCGAGTAATGAAACTCAGCTGAGCATCACTGAACAGAATACCTGTGTCCCCACCATGTCATGGGATCAACACTCAGGTCATTCGGAAACTACTCAACATGAAGATGAATTCGCAACGTTCGCAGGACTAGAATTCATCAACTATGCTTTTCCTGAGGTCAACGTCATCGAGAGAGATGACTTCTCCAGTTCCAAAGAGGTTTGGGACACTCTGGGAGAACCAAGTGGAAAATACGACTATATGGTCAAATACACCGCTCCCAAAAGCTCTTGTATTAGGCTCGAAGATATCCAGCCAACTGGACGGGGAGATACCGCTGAGAGCACAAATGCTATGCAAAATACAACTGAGGAATCCTCCTACGACAACTCTGCCTGGGAGACAGATTCCAATGATCCTGCTCCACCAGAAATCAGCGTCATTTCTGAAGACAAATCAAGGAAGGTACCAGACTTTGTGATTCACCGAGGAGTTCACCGCCAATGGGTTGCTGTTGAGGTTCCGAAGGTCGTTCATCAGTCAAAGTAATTGCCATCTTTTAACCTTTCACCCTGCCCAAGTGAAACGGATGTTTTGATAGGGCTCGCTTTCTGTAAATTTCCCTCTTCGCTTTGCCCGAAGCGACAGAGTTTTGTTTATAGGGTTGTAGTTTCAAGGATCGACTTGTTCATAAATAAAATAACGTCGTTCTGTAATTTCCACATTTATTGTTGTTTTCTCTTTTTGCTTTTTCAGAAAATGGTAATCCTAAAAGACAATTCAATAATAAAAATAAGCAGTAACAAAAATAAAACACTGCACACACTTGGATTTTCCTCTATCTCTTCTAAACACGAATCATCACGTCATGCAGATTGCTTGTTTTAAACCCCGTTGAAACATACGATCCGATGCCTTCTCCCAACATTGAGTTTCCGGTATTCGAGGCTGAAGAAGAAAATGACAACGAAATTCTAGAAGAGATCTCCCGATTACTCAGACAAGAGGAAAGGTCCATTGAACCTCACAAAGAACTGTTGGAAACGGTAAACGTGGGTTCAAAAAAAGAGAGAAAAGAAATCAGGATTGGGGCACTGCTCAGTCCAACTGCCAGAGAGGGTTTGATAAAGCTTCTAAGAGAATTTCCCGATGTATTCGCTTGGTCTTATCAGGATATGCCAGGGTTGGATAGCAGCATCGTGGAACATCACTTACCGTTAAGATCGGAATGTCTGCCAGTAAAGCAAAGGTTGAGACGGACTCATCCGGACATGGCCATCAAAATCAAAGAGGAAGTACAAAAACAGATCGACGCGGGTTTCCTCGCTACATCTGAATATCCTTAATGGTTAGCCAACATCGTGCCCATTCCCAAAAAGGACGGAAAGGTCAGAATGTGTGTTGATTACAGGGATCTGAATAAGACTAGTCCAAAGGACGACTTTCCTTTACCACACATTGACATGCTGGTAGACAGCACAACAAAGTTCAAAGTTTTCTCCTTCATGGATGGATTCTCGGGCTATAACCATATCAAAATGGCACCGAAAGACATGGAGAAAACTTCATTAATTACCCCATGGGGTACCTTTTGTTACAAGGTAATGTCGTTCGGTTTGAAGAACACCGGGGCAACCTATCAAAGGGCCATGGCTACTCTGTTTCATGACATGATACACAAAGAGATAGAAGTATATGTCGATGATATGATTGCAAATAAAAAACAGAGAGTGAGCAAGTTGAACATCTGTCAAAATTGTTCGAACGTTTAAGAAAGTTCAAGCTCCGCTTGAATCCCAACAAGTGCACCTTCGGTGTCCGTTCAGGGAAATTACTAGGGTTCATCGTCAGCCAGAAAGGAATTGATGTTGATCCTGACAAGGTCAAGGCCATTCAAGAAATGCCTTCTCCGAAAACTGAAAAACAAGTCAGAGGATTCCTAGGACGTTTGAACTACATCTCCAGATTCATATTCCTTATGACTGCCACTTGTGCGCCGATTTTCAAATTACTGAAAAAGAACCAGGATTGCGTTTGGTCAGAAGATTTCCAAACCGCCTTTAACAGTATTAAGGAATATTTGTTGAATCCTCTGATTCTATCACCTCCAGTGGAAGGAAGACCACTGATCATTTACCTCACAGTTCTAGAGGACTCAATGGGTTACGTGCTTGGCCAACAAGACGAAACTAAACGGAAAGAGTCTGCCATTTACTATTTGAGCAAGAAATTCACCGACTGTGAAACTCGGTACACTATGCTTGAGAAAACTTGTTGCGCTTTGGCTTGGGCAGCCAAACGTCTTCTCCAATACATGATTCGTCATACTACTTGGTTAGTCTCCGAAATGGATCCAATCAAGTACGTATTTGAAAAACCTGCTCTCACGGGAAGGATTGCCCGTTGGCAGATGTTGTTATCAGAATATGACATAGAGTACCACGCTCAAAAAGCCGTTAAGGGAAGTATTTTAGCCGATCATTTGGCTCATCAACCGATTGACGATCAAGAATCAACCGGGTTTGACTTACCAAACGAAGATGTCATGTATCTAAATATGAAAGATTGCGATGAACCGCTACCCAGTAAAGGGCCAGAACCAGGTTCCCAATGGGGACTTATCTTTGACGGAGCAGTTAATCATTATGGAAACGAAATTGGGGCAATCATTGTTACCCCTCAGGGTACCCACATTCCTTTCACTGCCAGACTTACGTTCAAATGTACGAACAATGAGGCCGAATACGAAGCTTGTATTATGGGTCTCGAGGAAGCGATTGATTTAAGGATCAAAAACTTGGACGTATACGGCGACTCAGTCCTGGTTATCAATCAGATAAAAGGAGATTGGAACACATACCAATCAGGACTGATTCCTTACAAAGATTATGCAAGAAGGTTGTTACCTTTCTTCAACAGAGTTGAGTTTCATCACATCCCTCGTGATGAGAATCACATGGCTGACGCTTTAGCCACTATCTCTTCCATGATTAGTGTAGGTCAATGGAATGACATACCTAAGATTGACATAATGCGCCTTGAACGACCCGCTTACATCTTCACGATTAAAGCAGTCATAGACGACCGACCTTGGTATCACGATATCAGATGCTTTCTTCAGAAACAAGAGTACCCATCTGGGGCACTCAGAAAAGACAGGAAAACCCTCAAGAGATTGGCTGGAAACTTCTTCCTGAGCGGTGACACTCTCTATAAGATAAATTTTGACATGGTCTTGCTCCGATGCGTAGACAGACCAGATGCAGACATGCTTATGAAAGAAATTCATGAAGGATCCTTTGGCACTCATGCCAACGGACACACAATGGCGAGAAAAATTCTCAGAGCAGGGTACTATTGGTTGACAATGGAATCCGACTGCTACAAGTACATGAGGAGGTGTCACAAATGTCAGATATACTCCGACAAAATTCATGTACCGCCATCACATCTCAAAGTTCTCTCTTCCCCATGGCCATTCTCGATATGGGGAATCAACATGATTGGCATGATTGAGCCAAGGCTTCAAACGAGCATCGGTTCATTCTAGTAGCCATTGACTACTTCACCAAGTGGGTCGAAGCAGCGTCGTACGCTAATGTAACCCGACAAGTGGTGATCCGATTTATCAAAAACAATATCATCTGTTGTTATGGTGTTCCAAGCGAGATCATTACTGATAATGGATCTAACTTGAACAATAAGATGATGAAAGAGTTGTGCGTAGAGTTCAAGCTCGAACACCATAACTCATCTCCCTACCGACCCAAGATGAACGGAGCGGTAGAAGCGGCTAACAAGAACATCAAGAAGATCGTTCAAAAGATGGTTGTAACCTACAAAGACTGGCACGACATGCTACCCTTTGCTCTTCACAGTTATCGCACATATGTCCGCACTTCAACAGGGGCTACCCCTTTCTCTCTAGTGTATGGCATGGAGGCAGTTCTCCCCATAGAAGTAGAGATCCCATCAATCCGAGTATTGATGGAAGCTAAGCTTACAGAAGCTGAATGGTGTCAAAGCCGACACGACGAATTGAAGTTGATCGAAGAGAAGCGAATCACGGCACTATGCCATGGTCAGCTGTATCAACAGAGAATGAAGAGGGCGTTCGACAAAAAGGTTCGACCCCGCATCTTCAGGAAAGGAGACCTCGTGCTCAAAAAGATACAATCATTTCTCACTGATTCGCGAGGCAAATGGACTCTGAATTATGATGGCCCCTATGTGGTCACGAAAGCTTTCTCAGGCGGCGCCTTGAGATTTGCAACCATGGACGAAGAGGAATTTGCCTACCCCACGAATGTTGATGTAGTCAAGAAATACTTCGCCTAAACTAAAAAAAAAAAAACGTCTCGGTGGATTGAAAATCCGAAAGGGCGGTCCAGACAAAAATTAGAGACATGAAAAAATCATCCCGGTGGATTGGAAACATCAAAGTACAATCCAGGAAAAAATTAGGGATAATGGCAAGTAACTATGTTCAACAGAGGCAAGTCCCTCAGCAACAGTTACATCATCCATTGGAGGAAAATTCCAGTCAAGGTCATCTTCGACAGAAGCTCAGGATGCCCCGGATTCAAAGTTGGTAGAAGGATAGTGGTCGTTATGTTTCAACATAGCCCTTTTCCCTGTAAATTACCATTTTCTAGCTTTGTATATACTCTTTAGACTCACGCGTTTGGCTGATCTCCATCTTATCAATAAAATTTGAGCCTTTGTGCTTTTGTTTGTAATTCTTATTTGTTTTAGCTTTACAGAACGACATTTTAACATGATTAACGATTCTTGAAATAAAACAAAAATGAATTTACTTGTTAAAACTTTTTCTGCTTTTAAAATAAAGATGGCAATTTCTTTTGACTGTTAAACATCAAAGGAACATCGATCGCTTCTCCAGAAGTAAGCGAACCTCAAATTACAGAATCAAAGTACTCCTTCTAGGCCAGTACGCCTGAATGAAGGGATCAACTGTGTCAGAGACCTTGTTTCGTCTGACACGCCTCGGCCGAGTTCTTATCTCCTAAGCCCGATCAACGGTATTCCACGCAGGGACTATCTCTCTTAAGCAAGGTAGAATTGCTACTTTTTTTACCAACGGTACTTCTTCTCCCCGCGATGGCCGAGTATCCAGTCGTGTTCACTCGTCAGTCTGTATGTCACGTCAGTTTTGTCAGCATATACGTAAATATATGCATCATGCATTTGATTTGCATTCACATTTCATATTGCATCATTATCACTCTAGCCGGTCTTGTCCCTTAGCGATAGGAGTCCTCTCAATCGAGTTGTCAATTCTTGCCTCGTCAGAAAACACTGCGTTTGAACAACCTCGCCGCCAGTTTATTTCTGGAATAAAGTTGGTCCTTGACCACTTTGATAACTTGAACCTCTGAAAAACCAGAGAACTTTCAGTCAGCATCACTCTTCGCCATTAAAGATGATATCCTTGCTTTCCCGGATTGAGGAAAATCCACAGAGAGAGCCTCGTAATCAGAGATTCGGCAGCACGCCAGTTTCCCTCCGAAAAGATCACCGATGAAAAGGTCATCGACACTTCAAAATTGGACCCCATCATATGGCATTTCTCCGAGAAGATCCCGAGAAAAGTATGATGTAAGATCCCAAGCGACAGCAGTCTCCCAAGAGACCTGCTTTCCCCCAATAGAAACAAATGGCATCTCCAACTGAGAAGTTTGTACACCTCTACAACTCAGACGACTGGGTTCCCCAGCAAGTCTAACATTAGATGTTTTTCCGTCAAATGGCATCTCCCCAGGAAAATTCGGCAAGAAGTTTGAGGAAAACCGCTACGCATGGCGTCCCGTGTCAATTAAGTTTATTGACAAAAGAAACTAAGACCAGTTCCTTGGTAGGAAACCAGGATCGAGGGGAAGTTTAAATCAGAAACTTAGACCAGTTCCTTGGTAGGAAACCAGGATCGAGGGGAAGTTTAAATCAGAAACTTATACCAGTTCCTTGGTAGGAAACCAGGATCGAGGGGAAGTTTATAATCAGAAACTTAGACCAGATCCTTGGTAGGAAACTAAGATCGAGGGGAAGTTTACTTCAGAAACTGAGACCAGTTCCTTGGTAGGAAACCAGGATCGAGGGGAAGTTTACCTTTTCTAAGCATCATTGCTTAGCTAAAGAATGTGAATGTGTAAGCTACCATTCATAACCATCATCAAAATTTCGGGTATTCCGATATTTAATCCTCTTGCACCCTGAATGCCCGAATACCTTCGTCATTCACACCTTTGGGTCCAAGAAGATTAAATAGGGGCATCTGTCATACCCCAAATTTTGACCACTAAAATTTCCCATCAGTGTGAGCATGATCATCACAGTGTGGAGGAACCATCATACTTCATCAGTCTCCCCAATGATGGGTGAGCATCCACTGCAATCAAAATTAGGGTTTCGAGCCCTCTCAGAGCCTTAGACAAAGGATCCATCAAGGAATGACATAATCTTCAACTTGTCTAACCTCTCAAAGTAGCTACAAAGGATCAAGAGGACTCCCACATCAAGGATTAAGCACAAAGTTGCTCCCTTCTAAGTGGATCAAGTCTCAAGATCGACAGTGTCACCAAATTAGGGTTTTGGTCGACCAAGGCCTCCAGGTGGAAATTTTCCTCTGGGCACAAGCCAAAGATCTAAAACATAACCTAATATACTCCATGGAGCCATATAGACCCAATCATCAAGTCAATTTTGCCTCAGGGGATGCATTCACTAAAAATCAGGAATTAGGGTTTCTTGACCTAATTCCCCCCTAAATTGACTTTTGGGACAAATCATGAACCAAGACCTCAAGAGAGGGTTTGAGGGTCTCTAATGAACTATATTGATCCATTTGGAACAATGGATTAATCCAAGAAGTTTGAGCAACAAGTCTAAATTTCATCTGCACCACAATTAGGGTTTCGCGAGGAAAGTCAACTGTAACTTTGACTTTTGACCAGGACATGCTCCAAAACCCTAGGGCATGCCTCAATATACCCCATGACACCCATGGAACATGTCCATCAAGTTTTATTTAGGTCAAGGACATGATTTCCTGAAGAATTGCACAGTTTGGAATTCATCTGATAAAAAGTCAACTGTGCACAAAAGTCAACTTTGACTTTTTGAGATTCTTCACCAAAATGGATTTTTAACCCTAAAATGATGTTAATGTATGATTTGAATCATCATTCATCAAGAAAAATCAAGAAAAGTTGGATAACTTGTAAAAGGGGTAACCATAAAAACTTAGAAAATTTTCTAAGTTAAAAATAAAGTGGGTAGGGTACCAACTTTGGAGGATCATAACTCCTAAACCACAAGGCCATTTTTTCCCATCCAAAGATGGATTTGTAGCCCTCATTACCCTCTATAAAAACTTCAACTAGACCTAAGTCCAATTCATTAAGGATTTTGAGTTATGGAGTGATCAAAATGGCTGAAAAATGAAAATGTCACTTTTTCCAACACTTAGTGAAATTTTCACTAAGTCCAAATCTGTCTTCATTTTTTTCCAAATGTAGGGGGATTTTTCACTTGGATTTAAAAGAGATCAAAACCAAACATGTTCAAACAGTTGTTGTATCATGTAAGGGCTTTCCAAAATGGCCAAGAACATTGCCAAATTCCATTTGGGCTATGAGTTATGACATTGTCAAGTTGCCTTGCTGAAATCTGTCAAGGCAAGGCAGAATTTGCAATTTTGCTCGATTTGTCAAAATTGTGCAAATCCAAACACTCCTATCCACTTGGACACATCTGAGGATTAAATTTAAAGGGGACAATCACTGAGCCAAGCCTCCAAAGTCCTTGGAACAAGAAAAAGCATGTTGAACCTAGAATTGCCAAAACAGGGACAAGACTCCAAATTTGGATTGGAGCATTCAATGGAAGCATCAAGGTGGCATGGACTGAGCCATTTTCATTTGAATTCAGTCAAGACTTATCCAAGACCAAGGGAACCAACAGCCTGTGCCCTAACCTCTAGTCAATGGCTAGAGGAGACTTGAACTTCCATTGGCCAACAATGAACAAACCTACTCAGCAGTTGCCATTCACAATTCCTTGCAAAACAAACTTTCTCTACTATAAATAGAGCTCAATTGTGATCAATTTAAGTACACCAAAGGCCTACAACACTTGCCTTTCTCAAAATCTCTTTCTCTTGGCAAAAATGCCTTTCTTAGCAAGGTAGCTATCGGATTTTGAGCTAGAGGGCAATTCCACTCAAACCAATCACACACACACCTCACATACATCACATATGAGCTGATCAAACACTTAAACAACAACTGGAACACTGATTTCTCAGAATCACCAGTCAATTGCTCAAGGTTTTAACCAAAATGCAGTTGAGATGCCATGAAGTGATCCAGCTAATTTCCATCAAGTCCAAGCATTCAAACACACTCCATAGGGTGTAGGGAAGCTGTTCAGATCATCATCACTCATCTGTAACACCTCCAAATAAAAAATCACACTGCACTTGCTGTCACGGCCTAGGGGTAAGCACATACTTGGTCATCTCTCAATCTATGAATATTTCCTCGCACAATAATTTGGCCATATGTTCATAATCATGCATAGAATGTTTCCCCTCAATTAATTGCATTGTTTGAATCGTGTATAAAAAATCCTAGCCTTCATGCAGAAATTAAGGTTCTTGAGGATTTTTCGTGATTTCTTGTTATATGTTTAATTTAAATGAAATTAATTGACATAAACATGATCGTGAGGTTGAGACGAGCATAATGATATGTGGATTACATGATATGATTAAGTATTCAGTGAGATTGGATAGAAAATGCAAATCTGGCCAAACCCAAAACACGCACGTGTTCTTGGTGTGTTCTTGGCGCCATTTCTTTCAAATTCAAATATTTGAATTTTGTGATTTTATTTAATTGATTCAAAAATTAATTTCTCTCTGAGTTTTAATGATTTTGAGTTGATTCTTTTTTTAATAATTCACAAAAATGTTAAAATATTTTATTTTCCCAAAAAATCCCAAAAATATTATTTATTTTGTATAATTGATATTTTTGCAAAGAATTAATGTTTTAATTGTTTTTAACATTTAAAATATTTTTTCCACCTTGATTTTACAAATTTTAATGCTTTCTAATTATTGTGTAGGTCAATACTTAATTTTTGAAGCATTAATCCAAGATCATAATTTGTTTTTCATATGTAAAACAATTTTGATCATTTTAATTGAATTTTTATTCAATTAAATACATTTTTGAAAACAAATTAGGGTTTTGGATTAATTCAACCCCCATAAATCATTTTCAAAACACTTTGGGCCTCTAATAGAGTGTAAGACCTAATCCTTTTTTGACCAAATCATTTTGGGCCTCAGTGTATTGTATAAGTCCTGATACCATAAAAAATAAACGGCATGATCGTCGCCTTTTGAAAAATAACCTTTTGGGCCTCTCCTTGAGCTATAAGACCCAGTTAAAACTTTTGGGCCTCTATTAGAGTGTAAGACCCAACCCCCTTTTAACCAAAACATTTTGGGCCTCACTTATTGTATAAGTCCCTCTGCGTTAAAAGAAAACCCCGGCGCGATCGCCATTTTAAACAAAAAATCAATTGGGCCTACCCTCGTGTTATAAGCCCCACTCTTTTTCTTTAAACACTTGGGCCTCTTGAGAGAGTGTAAGACTCATCCCTTTGTACAGAAAACATTTTGGGCCCCAGTCACTTGTATAAGTCCCACTGTACAAATTCAAACAGTGCGCTCACTGATAAAACCCTAGGCCTCTCCTTGAGCTGTAAGCCCCAAATCTTTCTCTTTCAAAGCACTTTCTCCTTTGATTTTGTATATAATATTGTTATCAAAGCTTTCTTTGTTGAACAGCTAACCAAACAGCATCGAAGCTCTACAACCGAGTAAGTGGTTATTGCTTTCATTTACCGCTTTCATATACATATAACTGTATTGTGGGGCTGTTTCGCTGTAAGTCTTCTTTCATAAACTCATATCAACTGTGTAATAATAGTATAGATATTTAGAGTTTCCCCGGCAACTACGTCTAGCATTAAGCCCGTTGATCACTCTTAGAAATAGTCTAAACTAGATCCCCATAGGATTACCAGACACAGTCTTCCCTCCTCTTGGGGTTAAACAATATGGAGATATAAAAGGCAGCATTCTCTATGAACCCTTTCATAGACTGTCACTCATAGAAGTTGTCAAAGAAACTCTACTCCCCAGAGATGATCTCTTCTCCATGAATTGCATCTCTTGAGTTTCTTCCAAATTCTCGAACATTCCTGACTTTGATATATTCTCGGTGAATAGCATTGCCTTGAATTTCTCGGGGTTTGGGGACCCACAGGCTTCTTAAAAGCACTTGTCAAGAAACTCTATTCCCCAGAGATGATCTTTTCTCCGTGAATGGCATCTCTTGAGTTTCTTCCAAATTCACGAACTTTCCTGACTTGATCTATTCCTTGCGAATAGCTTGCCTTGAATTTCTCAGGGTTTGGGGACCCATCAGCTTCTTAAAAGCAATCGGCCTCCTCTTGGGCATCGTACAAGGACCCACAGGCTTCCTAAAAGCAACCCCGCCTCCTCTTGGGCTTAGTACAAGGACTCGCGACTTCTTAGAAGTATTCATAGCCTCCTCTTAGGCTTCGTATAATGATCTCTTTCTCCGGGAATGATAGCCTCCTCTTGGGCTTAGTACAAGGACCCGTCGGCTTCTTAAAAGTTTCCAGCCTCCTCTTGGGCTTCGTATAAATTATCCCGACGACCTCCTAGAGGTATAGGAACAGAACTTAGTCATCTTAATAGAACAATCCCTTCCAAGAGTCTACTACTGTTTCTTAAAGCATAGTATAAAAGATAAAACTCTAGACTTGGACAGTCTAATCTCCTTGAGTCTCAAAGACATTCTCAAGTGACCCCTTCGTCAAAAATAGGAAGAAAACCTGCAGACTCGGACATTCTCAATACCCTTTGGATTTCCCTCTTCCTCAAAGAAAAGGAACAACCCGGATCCTTGAATCAAATCCTTGAGTACAGTGTTGCTCATATAAGAACTGATTTTCTCTTTAAAATCAATATACTGGACCTGTCACTCAACTGAAACAGTAACCATAGACTCCTCTTAGGCTTTGTATAATGATCCTTCTCCAGTGAAGTTAGCCTCTCTCTTGGGCTTTATACAATGATTCTCCCCAACGGAGTCAAACAACGTTTAGCCTCTCTCTCGGGCTTTGTACGAGACACATAAGAGACTCCCCTCGTTGAGTCAATCACCCTTTTCTCCTCCATCTCGGGCTTTATACGAGATACAAAAAGGTTCTTATTGAGCCAAACAAATTTTAGCCTCCATCTCGGGCTTTGTACGAGATACAAAAAAACTCTCTTGTTGAGTCAAATAGCCTTCATCTCGGGCTTTATACGAGATACCAAAAGATTCCATCGTCGAGTCAATACCTTTTAGCCTCTCTCTCGGTCTTTGTACAAGACACATATTAGCTCCTCTTAGGCTTTTTATAAGAAAACCACTGGTTGATCCAATTAACCTTTTAGCATCAAAGTTGTGCCTCGTTCACAGTACACAAACATCAACAACTCTTTCCCCTTCATCTAATCGCTGTAAGCGGCAAGCCTCTGGATCATCTACATCCATGCCACTGTCCCTCTTTTAGCATGAGAAATTCCTAAGGAAAGATGGCATTGCTCTAAACTAAGTTAAAGTCTTCTCCTTCAGGTTAAAATCCCCTATAAAGGAAATTATGGCATTGTCGGATTCACAAATCCCAGTTAAAGTAATTCTCCTTTATAAACTGTTGTGACCTACAACCCCCTCTTTAGAGATGGCAAATTCTCTCTAAAGTCAACACCCTTTTAGCTTCACATCTTGGGCTTTGAACAAGATATAAATAGACCTTTCAGCTTCACATCTTGGGCTTTGAACAAGATACAAACTACCCTTTCGCTTCACGTCTTGGGCTTTGAACAAGACACCAAAAACACCCATTTCCTCCCATAGAATAGGAGGACCTACGAACGCTCTGATTTCCCTGTTTCGGTAAACGGGAATACGTAGGCATAAGATTGAAAGAAAAATCTTAGCGAGCACACTAAACAAAAACCCAAAATCCCATACTCTCACATCAAAAAGCATCAGTCCTAACATCCTAATCCTTATTCCCCGCCAGAAACCTGTCTGTCAAAATAATACAAGAAAGGTCCCACCACATTGATAGCATTCGTAACCTAACAGACCGTTGTTTAAACTCAGTATGCAAGCAGGGTTAATTGGAGACATCTATTTCCCTTCCTTCATCAGCTTTAATAGGATAAAAAATGAATCGACCTGTAGTAAGCTCAACCGCAGTGAGCGACCAACGCTTAAGAACCGCGTCCAAAATCGCTCGCTATAGGTTGCAATCATGACTAATAGAGTTCTTATCTCCCATTTGTCATTTTTTTCCTCCATCATTTTTTTTCTCTAGTTTACTGTATCCCCCACGAGACAATCTATGGGGGTAAATGTTTTTCGCTTTATTTTGTATTCCTGCTTGACTTTTAGTCTGTTATAAACATAGTGAAAATATGATTAATATCTATAAATCATTAGCATCAAATTATCAAGATAAATAACACTAGTACTAACCACGAATTTCTCATAACGACGACCCTTTGCAAACGTTTTCCAAACCTTCTTCGAGAGAAAACTATACCTCACTCATGGACACTCAAGACCAGTCTTAGGCTTCCTAATGTAGTCACGTGTGAGTCATGACTTAAAGCCCCTCCAACATGTACCAACATGACTTAACCATTTTTAAGTGCTTATCATCATTTGTAAACTCAAAGGTCAACTACATTTAAATCAATAAGAATGTATTAGAAATTATAGAAAGTCATATCAAAATGATGAAAATTAAAACTAATACCTTAACGTCTGTCCATATGCTATCTTTGACATCATCTGGCACATTTTTCGAGTCATCTATCAATATACTAACTTTGCTACGTCCAAGGAACGTAACATAACTCTTAAAAAGAGAAGAGTATTCACCATCAACTACTCTATAATACGAATCAAACGCGATAGGCAATTTGATACCAGATTTGTGGACTTTTGTTACTTTGGTGAGCATTGTGGCACCTCTTTGTGATCTTTTCATTTTCATTTGAGTATCAGTTGTCATAGTTTCCTCGCCACTAGATGAAGAATACAACGAAGACGACATCTATTTTCAAAAACAACAACAACCTCAACAACAACAACAAACTCTTTCATCTATTATCACATACACATTCAACAACAACGACAACAACAACAAACTCTTTCAAAGATTATCACATACACATTCAACAATAACAACAATTACAACAAAAAACTCTTTCATCTATTATCACATACACATTCAACAACAACAACACCAACAACAACAAAAGATTAACCAAGTTTTATGACACACATTCAACAAGAACCAGAAAAACAACAACATCAACAACAACGACATCAACAATGGAAACTGATGTTTACTGTATATGCATGGGAAAAAAGTTTTACGTACCGTAAACTTGATGACTAAGTAAATGTGAATATTTGGGTTAATACAGATAGTGTTGTTGTATTCCTCCTTGATGATGACGATTATGTTAGTGTTGACGTTCGTGTGTTAGGGTTGAAAACAAACAGATGGTGATGACGATGACTACAGGTTGAAAATGAATAACGAATGCAAAACGATGAACCGATGATGATGAATGATGAATGTTAGGGTTGGTATGGTGTTTCGTTTCTCAGCACTGAACGTTAGGGTTGAAATGGTGTATCATTTCTCAGTAAAGAATAGCTACTGAAAAGACAAGCTAGTTAGCTTGATAAAAATGAATGAATGATACCACCACAGTAAAAAATAAGAACCATGGTGATATGTTACTTACTAAATTAAATTTCATAAAGAAGCGCTAGTTTATTTCAATTTAAAATATTTAAAACAAAATGAAAAATATGTCACAACGGTTCAGCTACGCAACCGTTATGGCATCACATTTATTTAAAAATTTAAAATAAATAAAAATAAAAAGACGCGATTAAATTTTAAAGAAATAAAACATTTGACACGTCAATATATTATAATTTAAAATATTTAAAACAAGTCATAACAATTGAGTTACTCAACCGTGGTGGTATTAAATGTTAAAGAAATGTTAAAAATACAAATGCACGACTAAATGTTAAAGAAATATAACATTGGAGGGTGCCGAGATTCGAACCCATGAAAGGGTGATTATAAAACCATGGTCGTATGTTTCATTTGTGATTATATCATATCAAAATTTTCATAAGTAAATAAAAGAAAATTATCGCGCGTTAAGTAAGACATATCATCATGGTGGAAGCCTAACCGTAGTAGAATTAGTGTTACCGAAGGTGTATTTTTTAATAGTGGACTAACTACTTCAATCCATTGTTTGGAAGACAAAACTCAAAATGGTATATTCTCACTCTTACTATTTATGTTGAAAGTCAACCATTTTCATTGTATAAGGGGGCTCGTGAGTATTACCTTCTAAAAGCTCTCAAAGTTTATTGAATACTCTCAAGATCGAATCTTGGGGAGAGTAGTAGGTCGTTTTCTTATTTGACTAAACCTCTATAACTCTTGGTGTTCCTCTCTTTCCCTTAACTATTTACTTTTTACAATTTATATTCCACAATTTATTTTTAGCTGCTTAAAACTCAAACCTTTTCAAAAAAAAATTTAACTGATTTTAATCCTCAGTTTTTCAAAACCATGTTTTTCGGGACCACATAATTCACCCCCTTTCGTGTGGGAAGTCACATGTCCAACATGTTGATGGTGAGATTGTTTGATAGGAAAGGATATGTTCATGAAATGAAACATGTCTTGAGACAAATATTCATTTTAAGGCCATATCAAGAAGTACATGTCCTTTTATGCTAGGTGTATATTCCAAGAATATACACCTAGAAAAAATGAGCCGTCCTTATGATCAAGTTTGGTTCCACGCACATGAAGGGTGAAGGCATAACATAATGAGCTAAAGAATTTGAAAGAGTTTATGTTAAGAATTTAGTCACAGATGTTGGATAAGGGTTTATAGAGATGACACTAGTGATTTATCTAGGTTCGACCAAATGTTGGCCTACTCCTGCCACCAAGAGATCTTCTTGAGATTTTGAGTATAAACTTTGTGCTTTTATTGGTCACACCTACGAACCTTGATACAATCTGATATGGAGATTTTACAAATACTTATCCCCAACCAAAATGAAAACTATTACCTAGGTTGAGCTAACGAACCAATATTTCAGATTTTCCAGGCTTATTTAAATAACCAAATAGAACTTTTCGGAGCAATGCATTATGTTAGTAATCTTTAGAATCTGAGTAATGAGCAGAGAAAAAAAAAAGTTAAATAAATTTCATAAATTAAACGATAAGGGTTTATAGAGATGACACTAGTGATTTATCTAGGTTCGACCAAATGTTGGCCTACTCATGGCACCAAGAGATCTTCTTGAGATTTTGAGTATAAACTTTGTGCTTTTATTGGTCACACCCACGGACCTTGATACAAGGGGGGGGTGGGGGGGGGGGGGGGGGGTTGTATTGTGGTATATAGAATTCACAATTAATTTTAGGTTGTAATTACTTAAGCAATGCATTATGTTAGTAATATTTAGAATCTGAGTAAGTTGAGCAGCGAAAAAAAAAAAGTTAAATAAATTTCATAAATTAAACGATAAGGGTTTATAGAGATGACACTAGTGATTTATCTAGGTTCGACCAAATGTTGGCCTACTCCTGCCACCAAGAGATCTTCTTGAGATTTTGAGTATAAACTTTGTGCTTTTATTGGTCACAACCTACGAACCTTGATACAATCTGATATGGAGATTTTACAAATACTTATCCCCAACCAAAATGAAAACTATTACCTAGGTTGAGCTAACGAACCAATATTTCAGATTTTCCAGGCTTATTTAAATAACCAAATAGAACTTTCCGGAGCAATGCATTATGTTAGTAATCTTTAGAATCTGAGTAATGAGCAGCGAAAAAATAAAAAAAAGTTAAATAAATTTCATAAATTAAACGATAAGGGTTTATAGAGATGACACTAGTGATTTATCTAGGTTCGACCAAATGTTGGCCTACTCCTGGCACCAAGAGATCTTCTTGAGATTTTGAATATAAACTTTGTGCTTTTATTGGTCACACCCACGAACCTTGATACAATCTGATATGGAGATTTTACAAATACTTATACCCAACCAAAATGAAAACTATTACCTAGGTTGAGCTAACGAACCAATTTTGAGATTTTCCAGGCTTATTTAAATAGCCAAATAGAATTTTCCGGCAAAGTTCTAAAACTAAAACAAAAATTTTATGTCTGGTTTATCACAAGAACCAAACTCTATTTCTCAAGAATATCAAACTCTTGAGAATTATAACAACAACACGACCAATACAAATTTCTTTCTCACAAATAATTTTCATTCAAAAGCACCCAGATAACTTGTGTGAAAAAATAATATTTCTAGAGAGAGAGAAAGAGAGAGAATATAGAGATAGATTCTAAAGAAAATAGAGAGCTTCACAAACATGGTGTGAAATGAGGAGGAGCAGGCCCTCCTTTATATAGAAGAAAAATAAAAAAAAGGAAAATATCCATGGGTATTTTTAATGGCCAAATTGATTGGCTCCTAAACCCAATTGATTGGATAAGTGAAATAATCAATTATTCTGGTCCATTTAGAAAAATTTGGATGGAGAGTCGTTGCTAGTCATTAAGACACTGTCATAATCGATAATATAATCGTTTATGCCTCTTCTAATTGATTGGCTTAAGGGCCCATTCGATTGGGTAGTTCAAAGAAGTCTTTCCAATCGATTGATTTAAGTTCCTAATCAATTGGGTAGTTCACAAAAGCTTTTAAAAGTAACATGACTATTTCCTAATCACTTAGCTCTGCCTTGAATTTTTTTAAGAGAATTGATTGTTACAAAAGAGGTTTTAAGTGTGTGTGTGTGCATGCGTGTGTGCGTGTGCGTGTATGTAGGCGCGTGTGTTGTCGTGTGCATGTGCGTGTGCGTGTACGTGTACGTGTGTGTGTGTGCGCGCGTGTGCATATGCATGGGCGTGTGCACATGTATGTGTGTGTGTTTCCGTAGTGTCTTAGGAGTTACTTCCCTAATTTCTAAAAACTCTAGTCACTCAAACAAACATGAATATGCGGGCTTTCATATTTCCTATCTTTTATAACTCTGAGGCTTTCAATATCCTTTTCTAGATACATCGATCATATAAACATTTCAATGAAATCTTGAGTCACCTACTACACGAGGCTGGAGATGTCTCCAAATTTGGTTACCATCATCAGAGAGCAGGAACATCATTACCATCAAGTTCACGAAGGAGCTTCATACCTACAAGTCCATAGATCTACAATAGAGAATTTAGTAAGGTGATTTGTTGTGCAAATAGGAGTGATAACTCTATTTACAATGAATGTGGCAAATTGAATGGCATATGACCAATAAGGTTTTGGTAATTTGGACTAGTATTATAGGGCTCTTCCAACATTGAGTAGGTGTTAATATTTTCTCTCAACTCTACCATTTTGTTTGAAGTTTATAAACATCGTTTTCGGTGCACAATATCTTTCAATGTGTAGAATTGGTTTAGCATGAACTCAAATCCATTATCTATTCTAAAAGTTTTAGGTGTGATATTGAATTGATTAGAAAACATGATAATAAAGTTATGGACATGTGAAGATACTCTTGCCTTGGTTTTGTGTAACATGATAAATAAAAATCTACTATGATCATAAAAAATGGTTCGAAAATAATTATGGTTATATACAAATTAAACAACTAATAAACTCCAAATGTCACAATGCAGTAATTCAAATTTTTTAGAGGCAATAAGCTGACTGGAATTAAAAGATATTTTTCTCTGTCTAGCTAAATGACACATATTAAAAGTGCGTTTATTATGAAAGGAAAAGGAAGAATACAATTGAGACATATTTATGTGAGTCTCTTATGAGATACATGGCTAAGTCTAAAATGTCATATGGTTGACACGAGAAATTACCGAGTTATGTGTTGTAAATTTATTAATTGAGTTGGTTATGTTGTATTCATTGGCTTGAACTTCAAGATTAGGACCATATATATGCAGTATATATAAGCTTTCCACTTAATTATCCAAAACAAATAATCTTCTTAGTATTCATGTTCTACAAAACAAAAGTTTGACCAGAAAATATGGTAGAATAATTCATGGTTTGACATAGTCTTGAAATTGAAATTAAATTCAAGTGAAACTCGGGTGAAAATAATACATGAGTTAGATATAGGTTAGGTGAAAAAATGATGTTATTAGCATACTTGACATAGACAAAGCTACCAATTCAATAGAAATACTAACTTTCATAAGTTGATTTTGTAGTAAGAGTTAAATAAATGCAAGGATGAATATACATGATCATTGACACTAGAGTCTAAAATCGAAAGAATCCATATGGATGTCTAACTTAGTAGAACTATTGCCAAAAATACTTAAGGACACAACAAGTGTTGGAACTGGGTTCCAAGAAAGATGAATGTTTGAGAGAAAGAAGAAGAAGAAGAGAAAGAGAGAGAAGAAAATAAGAAGAGATTAGTGTTTGAAACTTTGTAAAATTGTATTATGAAGCTGTTGTACAAAAAATACAAAGTAAAAGACCCTTTATATAGGCTATTAAAGCCCAGACCCACAAACTAACATTTCGACTGAAATCTTTATCAGCTATATTCGACTCTGTCGAATACAGCTGACTTACAACACTACAAACTAAAACATTTCGACTTCGCCAAACCTATATGTCCTTCGACTCTTCGACAAAACCTGAATTACATCTAACACACCACCTAGTTCATGTTTTCGAGACTTCTCATCCCAATGCTCTTCTTAACTCGTCGAATCTGATTTTCTTCAAAGGTTTGGTAAGTATGTCGGCTAGTTGAAATCCAGTCTTGCAATATTCAAGATCAAGCTTCCCTCTGTTCACTTGATCCCTGAGAAAATGATACCCTTATTTCTATGTGCTTGCTTCGACCATGACACATAGGATGATTGGCAAGATCAATAGCTGACTTGTTGTCTACAAACAATTTCATCTTCCCAGGTTCCTTGATCTTGAGTTCTTCGAGCAACATATCTATCCATGCTGCCTGACATGCTGTATACGATGCAGCTACATACTCAGCTTCACATGATGACAAAGCCACAATGCTTTGTTTTCTCGAACTCCAAGAGATTGGAGCTCCTTTGATCATGAAAATATAGCCTGCAGTACTTTTCTTCTCATCTTGGTCTCCACTAAAATCTGAATCAGTATAACCATATACCTCCACATCTTTCGACTTGGACCTATTTCGACATGGCATCGGCACACCATAATCAATCGTACCCTTAATGTATCTCAGTACTCTCTTTACTGCAATAAGATGACATTCTTGGGGTTTCTCCATAAATCGACTTAACACTCCGACACTCTGACAAATGTCTGGCCTTGTATTGCAAAGATACCTCAAGGATCCAATAATTTGCTTGTACAATGTTGAACTTACAAACTCATCATCAGTTACCTTCTTCAACTTTGCTCCTGTTTCCAATGGAGTTGTTGCAGCTTTACAGTCAGTCATCTTGAACCTCTTCAAGATGTCTTGAGCATACTTCTTCTGGTGCAGGAACACACCTTCAGTTGTGTCTTTGAATTCCATCACTAAGAAATATGACAAATTCCCTAGGTCGGACATTTCGAACTCTTGCATTAGCTTCGACTTAACTTTTCTTATCTCAGCTTCATTTGCACCTGTAATTAGCAAATCATCGACGTACAGGCATAAAATGATTCGACTATCATTGTCAACATCATTTATGTAAACTCCATGCTCAGACACACACTTTGTGAACCCTGCTTCGATTAGGAAACTATCTATTCTTTTGTTCCAAGCCCTTGGGGCTTGCTTCA
The DNA here is from genome assembly GCA_022829125.1 of Lathyrus tuberosus. Taxonomy (NCBI): domain Eukaryota; kingdom Viridiplantae; phylum Streptophyta; class Magnoliopsida; order Fabales; family Fabaceae; genus Lathyrus; species Lathyrus tuberosus. Next base: position 3,574,180 of record JALAZF010000523.1, on the reverse strand, counting down.
ATCCATAGAGAGCCTTCCTCAATCTGTACATCTTCGACTCCTGCCATTTGACCTCAAATCCTGGTGGTTGACTGACATATACTTCTTCCTCCAAAGGTCCATTCAAAAATGTTGATTTTACATCCAACTGATGTATCTTCCATCCTCTATATGCTGCTGTCGAAACAACAATCCTGATTGTTTCCAACCTAGCCACTGGCGCATAGACTTCGTCGAAATCAATACCAGGTTTCTGCAAAAAACCTCTTGCCACTAGTCTTGCCTTATGTTTGGCAACTTCACCATTTGGCCTTCGTTTCAGCTTGTAAACCCATTTCACATCAATAGGCTTCTTGCTGGCTTTTTCGACAAGTTCCCAGGTATTGTTCTTTTCAATTACCCTGAGTTCCTCCTTCATGGCTTCACACCAATTCGAATCATTCATGGCTTCATCCAAGTTAATTGGTCATGCTTCAGCCATCATCATTGCTTCTTCTATTAAGTCACCATCTGCACCGATTGCATTATCTGGAAATCTCTCATATCCAGCTAACCTTGTCGACTCAGCTCTTGTTCTAGTTGATCTTCTGACATTCTTCTCAGGAGGTTCTTCATTTCGACTTGCCGTGGCCTCAGTTTGCTGGTCTTCTTCAAACACCGTCGGAACTATTTCTTCCATCTGTCGATCAGTATCCTGTCGAACTGACTCATGACTCCACTCCCATTTTTGATTTTCATCTACCAGAACATCTCGAATGATCACAAATTTATCATCTTCTGGTGAATATAGTCTATATACACCATTCGAATGATAACCTATGAGCACCATGGTTTGACTTTGATCATCTAGTTTTGTTCTCAATTGCTCAGGAACATGCCTGAAACATATTGATCCAAAAACTCTAAAATGACTTTCATTTGTCTTCTCACCTATCCAAGCTTCATAAGGAGTCTTGTCGACTAACTTCTTCATTGGACATCTATTCAGAATGTATACTGCTGTCGAAGCTGCTTCAGCCCAAAATCTCTTTGGCACCTCTTTAGCCTTCAACATACTTCTCGTCATATTCAGTATACTTCTATTCTTTCTCTCAGCTATCCCATTATGTTGAGGTGTATAGGGTGCAATAACCTCTTGCTCTATACCTTCCTCTTCACAAAATCTAGCAAACTCTCGAGAGATATATTCACCACCACCATCAGTTCTCAGTTTCTTTAGCTTGCAGCCACTTTGCTTTTCGACAAGCAACTTAAACTTCTTGAACTTTGTGAATACTTCACTCTTACTTTCGATCACATAAATCCACATATATCTGGTGAATTCATCAATGAAAGTTAAGAAGTAACGCTTTCCACCATTCGACCTAACTTCAAAAGGTCCACATACATCAGAATGAACAAGTTCTAACTTTCCTTTCGACTTAATTGGCAGATCATGTTTGAATGCTTTTCTTGCCTGCTTTGCTTTGCAGCATTCTTCTCACACATGATTTGGTTCCTTCACCTGAGGTAAACCATACACCATCTTCTTCTGATTCAGCATACCCAAACTCCTGAAGTTTAGATGCCCATATCTATGATGCCATAGCCAATTTTTTTCCTCTTCTGTAGTTGACGCAAGACATTCATGATTAATCATGTTAATCTGAACTTTAAAAGTCTTGTTATCAGCCAATGGTGCTTTTAGTATCAACCTACCATCAACGTGATACACCTTCATTTGATTATTCTCCAGCTTCATATTATGTCCTTTGGCAAGTAATTGACCTATACTTATCAAGTTACTTGTCATAGAAGGCACATACAACACATCAGTAATGATGGCTTTTCTACCATCTCTCTTCATTACAGATATGTTTCCTCTTCCAGCTGATGTGACACGTCTACCATCTGCAAACTTTATTACCTTAACTGATTCATCAAGCTTCGTGAACCAGTTCTTATTACCGGTCATGTGGTTGCTGCAACCTGAATCAAGATACCACAAATTTGTTTCATCATCATTCGATTGAGTGTCAGCCATTAGTAGCACACCTTCAGAATCACTATCTTCTGCCTGTGCATACTGCGCTTTGTCACTTTCTTTTGCTCGTGCTTCCTTCTTCTTTCGACAGTCTCGAGCATAATGACCAAAACTTTGACAATTGTAACACTGCACGTCTTTTATGTCAAATTTCTTCCCAGAATACTTGTTGCCCATGACTTTCTTTGACGAATCATCATGATTCTTTAAACTCTTGCTTGAATTCTCATCACTAGCAAGATTCCTTCCCTGCTTCGCCTTCCCAGATTTCTTGGTGAATTTCGCTTGTAGTGCTTGGTCCGATACCTTTTCTCTTTCTGAATCTCTTTGGTTCAATATCATCTCATGAGCTTCCAACGAAGCCTGTAGCTCTTCAACCTTCATCTCAGCGAGATTCTTGGACTCTTCAATTGACACTACAATGTAATCAAAATTTGCAGTCAGAGATCTTAGTACCTTCTCAATCTTCTGCAAATCTGTGATTATTTCTCCACAAGACTTCATCTAGTTCGTCAGCATCACCAATCTTGAAAAGAACTTCGAAACTGATTCATCTTCCTTCATTTGAATCATTTTGTATTGCTTTCTCAAGGTTTGCAGCTTCACCCTCTTTAGTTTCTCATCACCTCCATACAAGTTCTTTAACTTGTCCCATGCTCCTTTTGCAGATTCTTCTTCAATAATTTTCACAAACACATTCGGATCCATACACTGGTGAATCAAGAACAACGATTTACCATCTTTCTTCCTTTGATCCTTGTACGCATCTTTCTGTTCCTCAGTAGCATTTACCCCTAATTCCGTTACACCATCATTCACGATTTCAACCACATCTTGAAATCTGAAGATAACCCTCATCTGTGCCACCCACCGTTGGTAGTTTTCCCCTTTGAAAACTGGTAGATTCGTTGGGAATTGTGTGGACGTTGTTATTCCGTTTGCCATTAGATTCTCTCTGAATCGCAACCAGGCTCTGATACCAATTGTTGGAACTGGGTTCCAAGAAAGATGAATGTTTGAGAGAAAGAAGAAGAAGAAGAGAAAGAGAGAGAAGAAAATAAGAAGAGATTAGCGTTTGAAACTTTGTAAAATTGTATTATGAAGCTGTTGTACAAAAACACAAAGTAAAAGACCCTTTACATAGGCTATCAAAGCCCAGGCCCACAAACTAACATTTCGACTGAAATCTTTATCAGCTATATTCGACTCTGTCGAATACAACTGACTTACAACACTACAACTACAACATTTCGACTTCGCCAAACTTATATGTCCTTCGACTCTTCGACAAAACCTGAATTACATCTAACAACAAGTAGATGAATGAGACCCATATATGAGGTTGAAACTTGATGGGGGGTTGAAGCCTGACTGAGTTAAAGTTTCTTTGTTGGAGCAAGTTGACAAGTTGATCATATTGAGCTTGATAAATAGGAACATCGTTTCTTGCAGAAGAAGTCACCTCTGTCTCACCATTAGGTTGAGTATCTTTATTGCCATCATTGTTAGCCATGTTCAAAGAAGGTTTGCCTCTGTTATAGTTTGATGACCATAATTTTAATAACAAAAATCTAGGGTATGTTCACTATGATAACAAAATGTGCGAAACTTTTTAGAATTCTTCAAATTGAAATTATGAAAGTTACTTTTGTTCTTGAAAATAGATCTTTGTGCAACATTAATTAAAATTAGAACTTCTTTATGCATCAAATTATTATGATTGCCTTCTTCTTGATAACAAGTTAATAGACATGAATGATGGATGATAAAGGATTCATGAGGAACACTGGTTTTCTCAATAGAAAATATCTCATTTAAGCCTTTCAGAAATTGAATGGCTTAACCTTAAGTATGTAACTTTGAGCACGCTGGAAAGTAACACAACAACATTCTTAAACACTAGCGTAATTTGACAAATGCCTGTGCGGATTGAGTTCCTCCCATAAACCTTTATGCTCAAAAAAGTATTCAAGAACTGATTTAGAATTTTGTTTCTAAATTATTTATAGAAGATTGAACAGTGGAAATACAAATTCTATTAGCTTTTGAGAATCTTTCATGTAGATCAATTCATTCATCAAAAGTTTTCTCATGAAAAACGATTGTAGATTATGTTTGCTTTGAAACCGAATTGATAATCTTTGAATGAATGAGATGATTGTAACTTTCCCATTTACTTCGATTCAAATCATGAGAAACAGGAATTTCAATTGATCCATAAATGAATTTGAGCTTGTTTTTGGCCCCAAAGCTCGTTTCATTGTTCTATTCCAATCCAATAGTTCGAACCATCCAATTTTGAATTTACTTAAACATAATTCAAAACTTCATTCGGTTGAACATAAAAAGCTGATACAATACAATTTGACTAATTTGAGGAGTTGCGCGCGAAGGCGTGATGCTAGGATCAATAAAAAATTTAGGATCAAATGTTAAAGAAAACTAATATCCAGAAGTTCTTCTTCTGTCAACTGTGTCTTCACACCAACCAGAGTCTAAGTAACACATCAACTATGAATTAGCCTTTTCATCAGAAGGGAACAAAACTCCATATTTCAGAGTCCCTTTAATATACCTCAGAATCCTGACAGCAACTTGGTAATGAGACCACTTCGGTTTACTCATGAACCTACTGACTATTCCATCTGGATAGCAAATATCAGGTCTAAAATTACACAAATACCTCATAGAGCCAACCAACTGCTTGAAAGTTGTAGCATACACATCATTACCCTTAACATCAGAATCCAACTTGTGATTACTTTTAGAAGGTGTGATAGAAGCCTTACAACTCAACAACTCAAATCTCTTCAAAAGCTTAAGTTCATACTTCAGCTGATGCAAAATGATACATTTCTCAGAGTACATAATCTCCATCCCTAAAAAAATGTCATATTTCCTAGACCAGTCATGTCAAACTCATTCATTAGCACCTTCTTGAACTTAGATATCTCATGTTCACAACTCCCTGTTAGCAATATGTCATCAACATAGAGACACAACATAATCATATTGCCTTCAGAAGTATGCTGAACATAAATGCCATACTCCATCTCACACTTTCTGAATCCTTGAAGCTTGAAAAATGATTCAATTTTCAGATTCCAAGCTCTAGGAGCTTGTTTTAGTACATACAATGCTTTATGTAAACTGTACACCATCCCTTCCTAATTCTTTTTCACAAATCTAGGAGGTTGTGACACATATACCTCTTCTTGTAATTGACCATTCAGAAAAGCAGATTTCACATCCAGATGTATCAGAGGCCAATTCCTGTTAGCAGCTATTGCAATCACCAGTCCGGTTGTCTTATGTCTCGCTATAGGCGCAAACAATTCAAAGTAATCTAACCCAGGTTTATGTAGAAAACCTCTTGCTGCTAACCTTGCTTTGTGTTTACCAATTGATCCATCTGGATTTAGTTTCACCTTGAAAACCTACCTGACGCTGATGGCTTTCTTGTTCTTTAGAAGCTTAGTAAACTTCCAAGTCTTGTTTCTTTCTATATCCTCAAGTTCTTCTTTCATGGCCTTCAGCCACAATTTCTTCTTTATCACTTCTTCAACACTAACTGGTTCATAGTCTACTAACATTACACATTGAATGACTTCCCTAGTCAGAGTCTATTTCAGTATCATACAACATGTTAAACTCTTCAAATCTCATTAGTATGTTTCTGATTCTTTGTGGCCTCTAAACATGTTTAGAATCATCTTGGGACGCTGGAACAGTATCAAATGCTAGAATCTCAGATGTACCACCTTCAGAGCATGAATTTTTCCCAGAGTCTAGATCTCCACCAGAGTCTGAATCATCATCAGTATCTGAATCAGAATCAGATTCACCTTCAAAGTCAGACTCGGCTTCATACTCTGACTCACCTTCAGAGTCTTCTTCAAATTCAGAGTCATCTTCACATTCATATTCTGATCTTCAGAGGTTAACTTAGGCATTAACACCGCACCAGAGTTGGATTTAGACATTTTCCAATCCCACGCTTATAATTCGTTTACAATGAAATCTCTGTTGAATTCAACATTGTTAGTGACAGAACAATCGAGCTTATAAGTACCTGTATTGTGGTACCCTACAAGCAACACAACTCTGCCTCTGTTATCCAACTTCCTTCTCTTAGCTTTTGTGACATGTTTGTAACAAACAAAACCAAACACCTTCAGATGGCTCACACTTTGCTTGTCCCTAGTCCACTTCTCTAAAGGAACAATTTCCTTCAGATTCTTAGTTGGACACCTGTTGAGCATATAGGTTGCAGTGGAAACAGCTTCTCCCCACAAGGTGTGAGGCATCTTCTTCTCCTTCAGCATGCTCCTTGTCATATCAAGCAAATTTTGATTTCTTCTTTCAGCAAGACCATTGTGTTGAGGAGTGTATGCAACAGTCACCTCACGCTCAATTCCATTATCTTCATAGTACTTCTTGAACTCTATAGAGTTATACTCTCCTTCACCATCAGTTCTGAGAATCTTCAGAGTCTGACAACTATGATTCTCAACCTTGATTCTGAATTTCTTAAATTCAGCAAACACCTCGTGTTTGAACTTTATAATGGATACCCACGTCATCATAGTGAACTCATCCATAAATGACACAAAGTATTTATTCCCTACAAGTAAAGGTACTAGAAATGGTCCACACACAACAGAATGCACCACACCTAAAGCATTTTTGCTCTTGAAGGCATTTTAGATGTAAATGGAAGTCTTGGTTGCTTCCCTCTCATGCATATATTGCATGTCTTCTCTGGATTTTTAATTGCAAGAATTCCATGTATCAACTCCTTTGAGTTCAGATGCGCTAAGCTTCTGAAGTTCAAATGACCAAATATTTTGTTCCACAACTCATTTTCCTTTACAACACTTATTGCACTAAGGCATTGAGAGTCTGCAGTTTTAACATTCACTTTGAATATTCAATTCCTTCCTTGTTCTGACTTCATAATCAACTTATGATTACAGTCATACATCTCCAAAAGATTGTACTTCATGGTAACTAAAAATTCTTTCTTAATTAATTGACCTACACTCATCAGACTGCTTTTCATGCCATGAACATACTACACATTTTGAATCAATGCAGTTTTACCATTATCCAGAACTACTCTGACAATTGCCGATCCTTCAGCATTCAGATACTTATCATTAAAACATATGATCTTGGTCCTCTTACTAGAGTAAAACCTAACCAGCCATTTCTTATTTCTAGTAAAGTGATTTGAACAACCCGTGTCCATGTACCACCAGTATTCTAAAGACACACTATCTGACTCATAAGCCATCAATAACACGTGTTCATCATCAGAATCTTCTCTGGCTATGTTTGCTTCTTCTGATTTCCTTTTCTTGTTTGACCAACAATCAGCAGCGAATTGGCCAAACTTCTTACAATATCAGCGGTCAACATTCCTCTTGTCATTCTTCTCCTTCCCCTTCTGAGCACTATTATGCCTTTCAGAAGTTGAGCTTTCTGAATTATGAACACCATCATATTTCTTTCTGGCTTCTAACCAATTTTGCTTCTAATATTTCTTACTAGAAGCTTCTTTCAAAGCCTACTGCTCAACCTTTCTTTCAGAGTTTCTCTTAATCAGACCCAATTCTTATGCCTCTAGATTGCTTTGCGGCTCTTCAATTCTCATGGTGCTAAGATCCTTAGAATGTTCAATTGGAATTTTTTTTATAATAACCAAGTTATTCAAAAAAATACCATAAAAACAAGTGATTCAAATAAAATACCAAAGTGGCTAGATTTGAAAAAAAAGAAACCTGCTGGCGCCATATGGGATGGCGCCTCAGACAATGTCCAAACAACAAAAGCCATTTGAAATGGCGCCTCAGTATAAAGGGTGTGTGCCCTAATTTTTTTTTCGTTGCAGAGGGGAGGCTCCATATGGTATGACGCCTCAGTTCATTTTTTTTGAATTTTATTTTAATTTGGAAATTGATTAGTTTAAAAGTACTACAGTGTTTAATGTGTCTATAAATGAGACTGCACCCTCATTTGTTGCTCCACAACACTTGTCACCAATATCATAATCTCTCCTCCACAAAACTATGTCTGAGTGGTTAAATTGCCGTCCAACATCATCATCAGCACCGGAGGAACCGCTTCTAACATTTCCACTGATGAAAAGTAATGCCCTAGTTATATTCTCAGAAACAAAGCCTCTGATGATGGTCATACTCTAGAACACGCAGACATTGAAGCATTTGCATAGGAAACATTATCGCTGGCTAGAAGGAGAATTTGAGGCAGGTGAAAAGATCAGGAAGATTGAGAGGCTGGTTGAGGAGTCTAGTCCAAATAGAGTTACCTGCACTTGGAGAAAAGTGGAAAATGATGCTAGTGTCCTTATGATGATGTTAACACCGAAGAAAATTAGCTTGATGGTTGTAATATCCTAGATAAGTTGATTCGTTGAGTTGTTTCTTTTGGGTATGTTGTTGTTATTTTCTAATTTGGTATTAGGTTATGTCGTTGTTAATTGTTGCTGTTGTGCTATTAAGTTATGCTTTGTTATGTTATGTCGTTGTAATCGGTTAGGGATGCTATCAATGAAATAAAATTTGTTGTTGTTATAAATAGACAAGGTTATAGTTGAAACTATGATGTTGTGCTTGATCCCACATTGGGACACTTGGTACGATTGTGTCCCGGCTGACGGCACGAACCACATAACCTCACCATTTTGTCTACTGCATCCATCTCTATTCGAATACAGGTGTTGTTAGGGCGACCCTTTTTCTTTCTTCGCATCAAATCATTATGCCACACAATTTGGCTTTCGTATGGAGGCTATTAGCCCTCCCTTGCTACTACCTGAAAGCTAGTGGCATAGCCATTGCATAGAGTAATGACTTTGTGAAGAACAGAGAGCTAGTTGGTTGGATCCAGCCAAGCCTTCGAACATGCTGCTATAACATGGGAGCAAGGCATACGAAATGCCTGAAACTTTCCACAGTCACACCAACTCCTATCCAGTTCCACTCGGTAACATCCCCTAGGCCTCCCTTCATTGTGATTAATAGACTCTGCAACACTGAAGTGACCTTTAGTACGGTCAAAGGCTATGACCAAATATGTGTTGGCTTTGGCAGCTTCATCCTTCATGAATGTCATTGAACTATTACTGAACAGCTGCCCAGATTGCAAGACCGAACCCCACTTTGTACGTCTAATATCAAAAAGTGCACCGAGTCTAAAATATGTTGACCTCACCAAATCGGTTATCGGTAGGTTTCGGATGCCCTTGAATACATAGTTCATTGATTCAACGAGGTTTGTTGTCATGTGGCCCCATCGTTGCTCATTGTCGTATACCCTTGTCCATTTCTCCCGTTGAATATTATTAATCCATCTCAATGCATCTGTGTTTGTCAGTATGATCTCATCACGGTAGTGTCTAAAGGTAGGCTCTATTAATGCATAACCCGCGTTAGTAACCTTCTTCTTTAGCATTTTTTCCTTGAACTCCCGCATGAAATTTTGACTGATGTGTCTAATGCAATACACATGGCTTGATGGAGGATCCTGCCAACTGCTATCAAGATTGTTGTATGCACTCTCGATTAATGGGTGTCTATCAGGGATCAGACATAAGTTAGGTTGGGGAGCCACGTATTGTCGGAGATTTTTTAGGGAAAAACTCCAACCTCCAGCGGTCTCCCCTTCAACTAGAGCGAAGGCAATCGGAAAAAATGTTGTTGTTGCCATTCTATGCCACGACCATTAGTAGCGTGACCTTATATTTCCCGTACAACCATGTTCCATCAATTTGAATGATAGGGTTACAGTACACAAATCCTTTGATGCATTGTTCAAACGCCCATAAGAGTCTGTGGAAAATTCCATTTCCATTTACACAATTCCCGTCTGGCGTATACGCGGGCAATGTCTCCAAGATGACAACAATCCTTGGAGCATAGTGTTTAAGTGCCATTAGGTATTTTGGAAGTTCTTTGTAAGAGTCCTCCCAATTTCTAAAAACCTTTTCAACCACCTTAGTCCTAGCTATCCATGTTTTCCTGTACGAAGGAGTATAGTTGTATCTTTGAACCATATGCGCGATTATGGTACTCACCTTCAAAGAAGGGTTGTCGCTGATGACTGATAGAATTTCGTTGCATATCAACTAAGAGCTTGTTGGAGCGGTAAAGCATCAAGCAAAAATTAATTAAGTACCCAGTTTTGTCGTCTCCACAAGGATCAGTGCGAGAAATAATGTCGTTCAACGATCTCTACATTTCTAAGCTTATGGTGCAAAAGTTTTGGTTTAAAAGGTTTAAGGAACCATAAATAAAAGCTAAATATGTAAAGACGGAAAATATAAAGTAAAGACTGAATTATAAACGTAGCCTTGTTGGGATTGGATCTCATCAATTGATAACACATGCATTCTTCAGATCATTTTATACATAAATCGCTTGTTCGTCTAATATCATCATGTATCACTCACGACATACATATCCTCTCGGTCCCCATATGTTGTGAGTGATTTTGTACCGATCAATAATTGTTCTTGCACATTACCAATAAATACAAAGTATTTAAAACCTACATGAATGTTAAGCCTACATCCATTTTTGGCATCTAGACGCAACATATATTACTATAACATCCATATCAAACTAATGAGTAATTCATATACAAAGCAATGATCATAATAGGTACATATGATTAACCTTTTTTACATGCATTCAACTAATTGGCCAAATGTATTTGAATATCGTTCTTCATCACTATTATCACGCATCCTCACAATACCGCATCGATCCTACTCATGCTATTCATGCTATTAATCAACACAATACAATAAAAGATACAATGAATATCAACTCACAAAACCATGTCAAAAGTTTACTCATTGATAGATGAAAATCCAAGATCAAGGATTTGAAATAAGTTTTGTCAAGACCCATAAATAAGCAATCAAAGACAACCAACAATAGAGAATCAAAGCTAGTTCACAAACATATATTAGATGAAATACATAAGGTATCAAAAGATTACATCCAAACCCAAATAAGAGATCAAAGATCTTACCTTCTCCCTCTTAGGGTTTGAGTTTCTCTCTCTAAAATATTCTTGAAATGAAGAGAGATAAAGTTCTGATGTTAAAATTACAAGTTATATCTAAAAACTGATGAAAAGTACTTATATAATACATTTAAAATCTGTCATGTTCGCACGGCGAACAAATTATTCGCCCAATGAACACCAAATTAGGCACTTGATGTGCCCCAGGAACAGTTAAATCGCCTCTGCGATTCTGCATAAGTTCGCAATGTGAACTTTTATTCGCAAAGCGAACATTCGTTGGAAAGTTTGCAATGCGAACTTTGGTGCCTTTTCTTACTACCTCAAGTCTGGGAGTATTCGCTGGAAAGTTCGCAAAGCCAACTTTCTGAAGTTTCTTCATTTCCTTTGGCAACTTGCATTCCTTTTCTTTTGTTTTTCACATTCATATTCACACTTTGTCTTTTCATGCTTGTTTGAAAATTTTCAAAAGTTTTAGCAACCTACCTTTCTTCTTTTTCATTCTCCCCAACTTGAATTCAACCAAACCTCAAGTGCATGCTCATTGCTTTTTATGGCAAGGAAATCAAATTAAAACAATGTTCAAAGGTTCAAGAAGAAATTTTTAGAACCTCACAAAATTCAATGATGAACTATACTTTTAAATTATGTACATAAACCAAGTTCATCACTAAAATGAGATATAAACTATTTAGGCTCAAAGGGGTTAACAAATTCTCACTACTCTTGGGTAAGATACTTTTGGATACGGTTGTGCTCAAATATAAACAAATGCCTTTATCATTTCTAATGCTTCCACAAAATCACAATAATCAAAAGATAAAGCATGAATCAAACAAATTAAACAAAGTTATCAGTAATCCTAGCATATAGTAAACAATGGAGATTTCTCACAATTTATGGCTTTTGGACTAAGTGAAACTAGCATTCAAACAAGTTGCAACAAGAAACAAGAATACACACTTGCACAAAGAACAAAATGCTTAAATCATTCTAACATTCTATAAAGCGGTACAATTTACCTTGCATACATTAAATTCTCACCATCCTATCATCACCATCCAGACTCAGTCGAAGCTTCATTGAATACTTTTGTACAAATAGCAAGCAATCTAGAAGGAGTTCTCATTATTCCTTGTCACACTAGAGAAAACATAAAAGAAAACAAATATATACAATATAAACAATTGTAAAAAGCTCAAAAATATAGAAACGATTGCAATGCGATTCCATATCCAAACACCAATCCCCGGCAACGGCGCCATTTTGTTGGAGCGGTAAAGCAGCAAGCAAAAATTAATTAAGTACCCAGTTTTGTCGTCTCCACAGGGATCGATACGAGAAAGAATGTTGTTCAACGGTCTCTATATTTATAAGCTTATGGTGCAAAAGTTTTGGTTTAAAAGGTTTGAGGAACCATAAATAAAAGCAGAAAATGTAAAGACGGAAAATATAAAGTAAAGACTGAATTATAAAGGGAACCTTGTTGGGATTGGATCTCATCAATTGATAACACTTGCATTCTTCAGATCATTTTATACATAAATCGCATGTTCGTCTAATATCATCATGTATCACTCACGACATACATATCCTCTCGGTCCCCGCATGTTGTGAGTGATTTTGTACCGATCAATAATTGCTCTCGCACATTACCAATCAATACAAAGTATTTAAAACCTACATGAATGTTATGGCTGCATCCACTTCTGGCATCTAGACCCAACATATATTACTATAACATCCATACCAAACTAATGAGTAATTCATATACAAAGCAATGATCAGAATAGGTACATATGATTAACCCTTTTTACATGCATTCAACTAATTGGCCAAATGTATGTTAATATCGTTCTTCATCACTATTATCACGCATCCTCACAATACCGCATCGATCCTACTCATGCTATTCATGCTACTAATCAACACAATACAATAAAAGATACAATGAATATCAACTCACAAAACCATGTTAAAAGTTTACTCATTGATAGATGAAAATCCAAGATCAAGGGCTTGAAATAGGTTTTGTCAAGACCCACAAATAAGCAATCAAAGACAACCAACAATAGAGAATCAAAACTAGTTCGCAAACATATATTAGATGAAATACATAAGGTATCAAAAGATTACATCCAAACCTCAATAAGAGATCAAAGATCTTACCTTCCCCCTCTTAGGGTTTGAGTTTCTCTCTCTAAAATATTCTTGAAATGAAGAGAGATAAAGTTCTGATGTTAAAATTACAAGTTATATCTAAAAACTGATAAAAAGTACTTATATAATACATTTAAAATATGTCATGTTAGCATTGCGAACAAATTATTCGCCTAACGTACACCAAATTAGGCACCTGATGTGCCTCAGGAACAGTTAAATCGCCTCTGCGATTCTGCATAAGGTTGCAATGCGAACTTTTATTCGCAAAGCGAACTTTCTGAAGTTTCTTCATTTCCTTTGGCAAATTGCATCTTTTTTCTTGTGTCTTACTTCTTTGATGACTTAATGCCTTTTTCTGCACAATAACACACAAATTTCAAGTACCAAAGGTATTTTCACAATAATTGAAGAGTCACTTAAGAACATGAATCAAATCTATGAAAACATGAGAATTGAGTTAAAAAGTGCCAAGAAAAATGGTTCAATTTAAGTCAAAATTTGCACTTAACAAACTCTCCCAACTAGACTTTTGCTTGTCCTCAAGCAAAGTATGCCCCTCATTAAAACACGAGGATTTACTCAAGCATTTAATTCAACTAATAATGGATTAACGGTTCAACTTCAAACAAGAGAAATTTTCTCAAATAAGAGGATTTCGTCAAGCATGAAAATGTGCACAAGCAACGTTCACCACTCAATAGAATCGAACAATGACAAAGAATTTAGTTCTTAAACAAATATCATGGAATGTTTCAAATAACAACTAAATTTTCATACTTGAATCACTCTAACACTTCTCTTCAGAATAAGAATGAAGAAATTAACGTGTTTGCAACCGCGGGGCAATTTCACTCACCTGACAAACAATGCTAATAGCAATCTAATTCATACATCCATCTAACAATCAAAAAATGAAATCATGGAAGCAAAAAGATCACTAAGGGCTTTAAAGGTTGTAGCTTGGTCGGGTTCACGACAAATGGACATTTCTAAAGGCCATGGAATCAAAATTTCTGATGCAAAAGAACATTCACTATACAAGGTATTTACATATCTCAACTTCATTCACCACTTTCATTTCTCTATCACAAACCTTATCAAACTTCCTTATGCACAATTATTTCATATCTATTTTTCTTATTCAAACAAGCATTCCTTTTCTTTTGTTTTTCACATTCATATTCACACTTTGTCTTTTCATGCTTGTTTGAAAATTTTCAAAAGTTTTAGCAACCTACCGTTCTTCTTTTTCATTCTCCCCAACTTGAATTCAACCAAACCTCAAGTGCATGCTCATTTCTTTTTATGGCAAGGAAATCAAATTAAAACAATGTTCAAAGGTTCAAGAAGAAATTTTTAGAACCTCACAAAATTCAATGATGAACTATACTTTTAAATTATGTACATAAACCAAGTTCATCACTAAAATGAGATATAAACTGTTTAGGCTCAGACGGGTTAACAAATTCTCACTACTCTTGGGTAAGATACTTTTGGATACGGTTGTGCTCAAATATAAACAAATGCCTTTATCATTTCTAATGCTTCCACAAAATCACAATAATCAAAAGATAAAGCATGAATCAAACAAATTAAACAAAGTTATCAGTAATCCTAGCATATAGTAAACAATGGAGATTTCTCACAATTTATGGCTTTTGGACCTAAGTGAAACTAGCATTCAAACAAGTTGCAACAAGAAACAAGAATACACACTTGCACAAAGAACAAAATGCTTAAATCATTCTAACATTCTATAAAGCGGTACAATTTACCTTGCATACATTAAATTCTCACCATCCTATCATCACCATCCAGACTCGGTCGAAGCTTCATTGAATACTTTTGTACAAATAGCAAGCAATCTAGAAGGAGTTCTCATTATTCCTTGTCACACTAGAGAAAACATAAAAGAAAACAAATATATACAATATAAACAATTGAAAAAAGCTCAAAAATATAGAAACGATTACAATGCGATTCCATATCCAAACACCAATCCCCGGCAACGGCGCCATTTTGTTGGAGCGGTAAAGCAGCAAGCAAAAATTAATTAAGTACCCAGTTTTGTCGTCTCCACAGGGATCGATACGAGAAAGAATGTTGTTCAACGGTCTCTATATTTATAAGCTTATGGTGCAAAAGTTTTGGTTTAAAAGGTTTAAGGAACCATAAATAAAAGCAGAAAATGTAAAGACGGAAAATATAAAGTAAAGACTGAATTATAAAGGGAACCTTGTTGGGATTGGATCTCATCAATTGATAACACATGCATTCTTCAAATCATTTTATACATAAATCGCATGTTCGTCTAATATCATCATGTATCACTCACGACATACATATCCTCTCGGTCCCCGCATGTTGTGAGTGATTTTGTACCGATCAATAATTGCTCTCGCACATTACCAATCAATACAAAGTATTTAAAACCTACATGAATGTTAAGGCTGCATCCACTTTTGGCATCTAGACCCAACATATATTACTATAACATCCATATCAAACTAATGAGTAATTCATATACAAAGCAATGATCAGAATAGGTACATATGATTAACCCTTTTTACATGCATTCAACTAATTGGCCAAATGTATGTGAATATCGTTCTTCATCACTATTATCACGCATCCTCACAATACCGCATCGATCCTACTCATGCTATTCATGCTACTAATCAACACAATACAATAAAAGATACAATGAATATCAACTCACAAAACCATGTCAAAAGTTTACTCATTGATAGATGAAAATCCAAGATCAAGGGTTTGAAATAGGTTTTGTCAAGACCCACAAATAAGCAATCAAAGACAACCAACAATAGAGAATCAAAACTAGTTCGCAAACATATATTAGATGAAATACATAAGGTATCAAAAGATTACATCCAAACCCCAATAAGATATCAAAGATCTTACCTTCCCCCTCTTAAGGTTTGAGTTTCTCTCTCTAAAATATTCTTGAAATGAAGAGAGATAAAGTTCTGATGTTAAAATTACAAGTTATATCTAAAAAATGATAAAAAGTACTTATATAATACATTTAAAATCTGTCATGTTAGCATTGCGAACAAATTATTCGCCTAACGTACACCAAATTAGGCACCTGGTGTGCCTCATGAACAGTTAAATCGCCTCTGCGATTCTGCATAAGGTCGCAATGCGAACTTTTATTCGCAATGCGAACATTCACTGGAAAGTTTGCAATGCAAACTTTGGTGCCTTTTCTTACTACCTCACGTCTGGGAGTATTCCTTGTGAAGTTCGCAAAGGGAACTTTCTGATGTTTCTTCATTTCCTTCATTTCCTTTGGCAACTTGCATCTCTTTTCTTGTGTCTTACTTCTTTGATGACTTAATGCCTTTTCTGCACAATAACACACAAATTACAAGTACCAAAGGTATTTTCACAATAATTGAAGAATCACACAAGAACATGAATTAAATTTATGAAAACATGAGAATTGAGTTAAAAAGTGCCAAGAAAGATGGTTCAATTTAATTCAAAATTTGCACTTAACAAGCTGAGCTTGCAATGATCTTGCATTGGATTCGTGATTATACAAGTGTGTTATGGACCCATTGACCATATCTTCCAAGAATCGCTTCACTTTCGGAAAGATGCTGTTAATCTAAACGGGCACACCTCATTACGGAAATAGATCTTATACAGAGTCGGATTTGTTCGATCTACTCTATAATCTGCAGACAGCGCCATGTGATATTATTTTATAGCTCGGACACAATCTTCTTTTGTACGAAAATTGTCTCCCACTTTTAATACTCCTTCCGTTTGCATGTATGTATCGTAAAAAATATCCATTGATGGTGCGTATTCGCCTAAGTTGAGTCTCGTCATGTGTTGAGGTGGGAAATAAACATAACCCGCTGGTACTAGGTCTTCCTCCTCGTTGTTTACCATTTCATTGACAATGTCCGCCGCTTCTTCTTCTTCCTCATCAACGACATCGATCTCAGCTTATTCGTTGTCGGATTTGTTAAAAACCTGAGAAGATTCAAGTTGTTGAGACAATTGTTGTTGTTGTAACGTAATATATAACTCAATATCATTGAATCTAGAATACTCATGACTGAGAAACATATTACAGACATCATCATCGTCCCTAATCTTTAACTGAAAAAATTTGCATTGCTCGTGCCTGTCAAAAAACATAGGATTTTTGTATACGATTTTGCCAACTGGACCACACTGTATTTTCTTTTCTAATCTGGATTTCAAATGCAAAAATTTTAATCTTCTATCAATTAAAAACCTAGAGACTTCCGTATCCCTAAAATTAAAACCGGTAATGGGACATTCAAACATCTCACCATTGAGATGTGCACTAATCATGTATTGTGGTATTTGAGCCATAACAAAAACTTTACTAACTCGTGTTTGGAATAAATGGTTTACTAATTTTAGTGTTTGGAAGAATATGTTAATTAAAGGATGCGATCATAAGTTGTATGTTTCATGTGTATTAATTGGCGTATAGTTGATACAAGTTATGTCTCTTGTACGTTTTAATGCTTCAGAATGCTTTACAGCTTATGTCTTACCAACTTCACTTACAACACAAAGATGACTTACAAGTCATTAAAGTAAAAAATAAAACCATTGCCTTACACGTATTATGTGATTCTCTGCGTGACAAGACCACACTTCCACGCCAAGAATCTCACAAGGACTTTATGACTATTATGATTACTTTTTGCAAATACTTTTTATTTTTATTTGTATTATCATTATTACTATTATTATTATTATTATTATTATTATTATTATTATTATTATTATTATTATTATTATTATTGTATACTATTACATGTCTCTGCATGACAAGACTACACTACCATTACCAAAAAGCTCACAAGACTGCACTATTCTTTATCATGCCTACACACAATACGAAATAATTATTCACTTCTTTAGCATGTCTATGTCTATGCCCATGCCTTACCAACTGCACTTACTAGTCTTGCTTGCATTTATGATTCTCTGCATGACAAGACAACACTATTGTAAAAAATAAAACCAAGACTTTCACGTGTGACTCTCTGCAAAAATACATTGTTCTCTAGCATGCCTATACAAAAAATACGGTACACTTTACTACCAATTAAATACTTTCACATGCGACTCTCTGCAAAAATGCAATGTTCTCTAGCATGCCTATACAGTATTTCTTTATGATTCTCTGCTTGACATGACTATACTACCATGCCAAGACTTTCACATGTGACTCTCTGACTACACTTCTCACACTACACGAAATAGTAATTCACTTCTCTACATGGCTACACTTGTTAGACTACAATTCCAATGCATGCATGTAAGAGAACACATAAGTGATTCTTTACACAATGACCAAGAATGCATGCATTTTCATGTGACTCCCTTCATCACATTCTTCACCAGTATAAATACATTCTCACCACTCTACAAAATCTTCTCATCCCAAACTCTTCTCCTCAAATCACAAAATATTCACATCCATCACAAACTCTTCTTCTTCATAACAAAAAAATGTCTCTATTCACCATGGGAAATGACCATAGAGGAACACTCGAAAACGCTGCAGACTTTGTAAGTGTTTTGTCCTTGATCCTGTTTTGTCTTCCCTAAATTAGATGTTTTTTTTATAAAACTACTGTTATTTATATTTTTGTTTAGGAGGTATCAAGGTTTCGTTGTCATGGGCACGACTACATACCACACGACCCATTAATCGAAGAATACCTAACTGCATGTGGATTTGGTGAGTTGATAAAAATCAAGTCATACTCGCTTGACCCAAAAATTTATTCTAGCTTTGCTAGAACGATGGAGGCTAGAGACCCACACATTTCACCTTCCTTTCGGTGAATGCACGGTCACACTCCAAGATGTGCATATGTTACTTGGCCTACGCATCGATGGAAAGGCAGTTAACAGCAAGGTTTTTGTCGACAACCAACTGTGCGAACATTTGTTGGGCGCACCACTCGGTCTAGAAAGACCTGAGCCAACATGTGATGGTCGACCTAGGGGCCAAGGTATTAACTTAAAATAACTTAGGGAACACTATGATTCTATTGTATTAGACGACGACGACCCCCCCCCCCCCCCCCTGCGATCATAGAGGAACACTCGAAAATGCTGCAGACTTTGTAAGTGTTTTGTCCTTGATCCTGTTTTGTCTTCCCTAAATTAGATGTTTTTTTTATAAAACTACTGTTATTTATATTTTTGTTCAGGAGGTATCAAGGTTTCGTTGTCGTGGGCACGACTACATACCACGCGACCCATTAATCGAAGAATACCTAACTGCATGTGGATTTGGTGAGTTGATAAAAATCAAGTCATACTCGCTTGACCCAAAAATTTATTCTAGCTTTGCTAGAACGATGGAGGCTAGAGACCCACACATTTCACCTTCCTTTCGGTGAATGCACGGTCACACTCCAAGATGTGCATATGTTACTTGGCCTACGCATCGATGGAAAGGTAGTTAACAGCAAGGTTTTTGTCGACAACCAACTGTGCGAACATTTGTTGGGCGCACCACTCGGTCTAGAAAGACCTGAGCCAACATGTGATGGTCGACCTAGGGGCAAAGGTATTAATTTAAAATACCTTAGGGAACACTATGAGTCTATTGTATTAGATGACGAAACCCTAAACCCTAAACCATATTCGGTCATTTTTTATTTCCAGAAAGTACTGGAAATAGTGTAAATATTATGTATTTACCATTGTTTTCCAACATTAATAAAGTGTGCAAATATAGTTGGGGTTCAGCTGTCCTGGCCCATCTCTATAGTTCACTATGTAAAACTTCAAAAAAAGACACTTGTACATTTTATGGCTGCGCCTATCTCCTTCAAGCGTGGGGTTGGTCCAGAATGCCAACACTAGCTCCTGTTAACCGGAGTCCCTTCACATTTCTCTACGCACTCAAGTAAGCTTAATTTTACTACTCGAACTTATGTCCTTTAATGAAATATTTATTTGTAACTAACTTATTTGTGTCACTTTTTTTAGGTGGTCAGTTCCGAGAATGAATTACCATCGAAATCCCAAGAACGCAATAACCGTTTACCGTAACCTAATAGATCACATTGACCCCGACGATGTAATTTTTTCTTAAAATACCATAATTTTGTCTCCTAAATTACAACACTACATCATTTTCTCATTAAATATTTTTTTGTTCTTGTAGTTTGTCTAGAGGTCGTACGAGGGTCTCGACCATCGGCCCAACGCGAATGATGCTGCAGTGTGAACTTAAAAAAACCCATTATTCGGTTCACCACTGTGGAGATGCATCAAAGTGATCGGGTAAAAGTGTAGTTCGGAATGCATCAGGATACTCCGGTCGCTCTAACATGTTAGGGAGAATGGCATCTACGTAGAGTGGATACATAATGGGTTGTGGGTCACTGGACGAACTTTACAACAGAGATGTGTCAACATTGGGAGAATCGACATCAGCACATCTTATCCGACCCTGTTGTGGAAGATGCTATACCAACTCAACAATATATGATTTGATTTAGGTCTGTTACAACACCCCAACAATTCCTCTCTCAGACGACGTATCTGATTGTTCCGCGCCAACGTGCTTCTTCCTCACAGCCAAATGCCCAACATCATACACCTTATTATACCCAACAACCAGGTATACTAACCGAATCAATCTTCCAAAGTCGCAACCCTTTCATGCCACCAACCCAGTCACAACAAGAAGAGCCTTACCCCTACCGCCAGCCCACCTACACCGACCCCACTAATGCTTATAGTCCTGACAACTCTTTCGAACCCACCTCTGCCCACCATAACCCCCCACAAATGTACACACAATCGTCCTACAACCAACAAACTCACCCACTATTTGACTACCAAACCCCACATCAACCACTGGATCGGTTCCAAAACCATTCAATGCACATTTCGGCCAACCATACCGTCCACAACCAACCCAACCCCCCCGTCCAAACTACGAAAACATGAGCATGCAACTGGATTACGGAAGTGCCGTTGGCGGCAACCCCCCGGCTATTGGGGATAGATGCTTCAAAATTTGTCTGATACGCCGGGACCATCTCAACAGATGTCTCTTCCACAGGTCAACACACAAAGGCGAAATCCCATATGGCTCCAGTAGATTTCTTTTTCTTCAAACCCAACCACTTTAGTCTTTTATTTGAATCCCTTGTTTTTATGGTATGTTTTTTGAATAACTTTGTTATTCTAAAAAAAATTCATTCAATTGCGCTACCACAATGTAATCAAATTGAGGAGTACTTTCTCAATGATCTTTTCTTTGAATTATAGTTAATACAATGATTGATCTATATAACGTTCTGTAATCCACACCATAACACATCTTGCACTATCTCTATTACATCACAAGCAACCTAATCAACTAAATCTTAACTGTTTCATTACATAATTTAAAAATTTCTAACTAATTTTTATCTTCCTCTAATTCATTCTTGGATATTATCTAAATTTGATATTTAATTTATTTATAATATACTTTTAATGTCATCACTGACCTCCATGTTGCCTACAAGAAATATCTCTGTCCTCCATAATTATTATAATACTGCAAAAATATTATAAAGTTGGGTGCTAGATGATATAAAAATTAGAAGCGTCATATATATACCTAGTGACTGAAAAATATAATATATTTGTTTTCTTATTCTGTATGACACTGATTTTCAATTTAATCCATACTCATTTGTACCATGTCTGACTACATTTGACAATATTATACCAACATCTAGCAATGAAAAATAAATAAACCTACTTTTAATTTTCCAACAAAAATAGGAGTAAGTATATTTTTTTCCACTTGGCGTAAAGAGTCACATTTTTCTTTAAAGCAAATGATATTAAAAAGAATACTAGGAGTATTTTAATCCTTACACAAGAGAGAAATAAAATTCCCCACCAACACAATCCTATTGCTAATAAAGTTTCAAACAAAAATCATAGAAAGATGAATTGAAATAAGAAATCTCCCAACAACTACTCCAGTTCTAATATTAAATACAAATCAAATGTTAAATATATCTACTTGAATGTATTATTTAATGTCCAAAATATATGTTAGAGGGAAACCTGCATGTGATTTGTATGAAAATGATGGGGCTAGAAACACAATTTAAATAGAATTATCGTATTGAAAGAATAGGTAACAAGTACAGCTCAAATTAAAAATAAAGTACAGAAGATACATTTAAACAATTATTATTTTTTTAAAAACATATCCTACATTCTTTTTATATTATTGGAAAAGACAGGAGATGCTGCAATTTCGCTAGAAACCAAATTTTTTTTAAAAAAAAGACTTTTTTATTTTTTATTTTTTATAATTTTTATACCATATGTGATTATATATAACTGAAAGCAATTTTTTTTGTAAGTTAGTAATAAGCAGATCCTCTTTATAATACATTTAAAATTTTAATATCTTGATTCTTGTCAATTATGGTGACAAGAGACATTAATAGATGCTTCATTATCTTCTTGTTTATCAATAATTTGTATATTTACAAGTCTTTAGACTATTTGTGACTTTTCAAGATCAGTTTGTTGGTTATCAAAATTTGTTGGAAAAGATGTTGATATTGTTAAGAAAGAAGAAAATGAATGAATCTAATTTTGAACAAAATGGGTGGTTTGCCGCATAAGAGTTTATTACAATAGTATTTATACACATAATTAATTAATTAACTAATTTGTGTTACACAGGTTTCCTATCCGAATTCTAAATTTCAGACGAAATCATCCACCGGTCGAATTCATATACTTGTCGAGCTTGAAATTTCACTTTAAAACAACCCACTTCGACTCCATGTCAAAACACAATTCGACTTCTCGTTTAAACTCCTCATTCCAATAAGCTTATTCAAATCATTGAATCTTGTTTTCTTCAAAGGTTTTTTAAGCAAATCTGCCAATTGCATTTCGGACTTGCAATACTCAAACTCGATCTTTCCTTTGTCCACTTGAGCTCCAAGAGATTGGAGCTTTGACAACCATTAATATGTAGCATGCAGTAATTTTCCTTTCATCTTGGTGTTCACTGAAGTCGGAATTTGTATAGCCTTACAGTTCTAAAGTTCTACAGTTTTTGATGAATTTATACTTTTGCATTAGCACTCCAGGATTCATTGTTCCCTTTATGTATCTCATAATCCTTTTGACTGCAATAAGATGACATTCTTGTGACTTATCCATAAACCTTCTCAAAATCCCAACACTTTGACAAATGTCAGATCCGGTATTGCATAAGTACCTTAGAGACCCAGTGCTTTGTTTGTATAATGTTGCATTTACAAACTCAACATTTGTTTCTCTTTTAAACTTTGCTCCTATCTCCGGTGGTGTGACTGATGTATTAGAATTGCTCATCTTGAATCTTTTCAAGATATCTTGAGCATACTTCTATTGGTGCAGGAACACTACATAACTTGTATCTTTGAATTCCGTTCCTAGAAAATACGATAAGATTCCTAGGTCGGACATTTCAAATTTCTGCATCAGCTCAGCCTTTCATTTCATAATCCTTTCTTCGTTGGATCATGTGATCAGCAAATCATCAACATATATACATAGGATGATTCTTCTGACGTTGTGTGTGTCATTGACATATACTACATGTTGTGAAACACATTTTGTGAACCCTGCCTTAATCAGGAAACCATCCTTTCTCTTATTTCAAGCCCTTGGGGCTTGCTTCAAGCCATAAAGACCTTTCCTCAATATGTACACCTTATGCTCATGCCCTTTGAATTTGGAATCCTGGTGGTTGACTGACATATATCTCTTCTTCCAATGGTTCATTCAAGAATATCGAATTAACATAAAAAATGATGAATTTTTCATCCTCTGTATGCTACACTCGACACAACAATCCTGATTGTTTCCAACCTTGCAACAGGTGCATATACTTCATTGAAGTTGATACTAGGATTTTGTAGAAAACCTCTTGCCAATAGTTTTGTCTTATACTTGGAAATTTCACCACTTGGCCTCAATTTAACCTGAAAACCCACTTCACATCGATCGGCTTCTTGCTAGATCTTTCGACAAACTCCCAGATCTTATTTTTCTCAATTGCACTAAGTTATTCATTCATGGCTTCCAACCAATTTGAATAATTCTTGGCTTGATCCAAATTAATTAATTCTGATTCAACCATCATCATCACTTCTTCTACAAGGTCACCATCTGCGTCAATTGCTTGATATTGTAATATCTCATATTCAGCTAGTCTTGTCGATTCAGTCCTTGTTCTAGTCAATCTTCTAACATTCGACTCGAGTGGTTCTTCATTTTGAGTAGTTGTGGTTTCATTTTGCTAGTCTTCTCCAAGCACAGTTAGGATTGAGTTTTGCTTATGTCTAACTGACCACTGAGTCCAATTCCACCATTTGCTTTCATCCACAAAACATCCCTATTGAATACTAGTTTATCAACATTTGGGGAACACAACTTGTATGTACTAGTTGAATGGTAACCTATGAGCACTATGGCTTGACTCTGATCAAATAGATTCCTCCTCAATTGCTCAGGTACATGCTTGAAGCATATTGATCCAAATACTCTAAGATTATTATTATTTGGCTTCAGTAGTATCCGAGCCTCATAAGGTGTCTTGTGCCTTATTTTCTTAGCTGGACATTTGTTGAGTATGTATACTGCTGTCCAAACTACTTTTCCCCAAAATCACTTTGGCATTTCTTTGGATTTAAACATACCTCTTTCTATGTTGAATATACTTCTATTTTTATCTCTGCTATTCCATTATGCTGAGGTGTATAAGGTGCAATGACCTCATGCTCTATACCATCCCCATTGCAGAATGTTGCAAATTCCATTGAAGTATACTAACATCCACCATCAATTCTACATTTTTTTAATGTTTCACTCACTTTTTTTTCCGACATGCAACTTAAATCTCTTGAGCTGTGTGAACACTTCATTATTCCTTTCGATTAGATAAATCTACACCTGTCTTGTAAACTCATCTATGAAAGTTAGAAATTAACATTGGCCTCTATTGGACCTAACTTCAAAAGGTCCACACACATAACAATGTATAAATTCAAGCCTTTTATTGGCTTTCATTGGCAGATCATGCTTGAATGATTTCCATGCTTGCTTTGCTCTAGAAAATTCTTTACATACCTGACTTGGCTTCTTTATCTGAGGTAGACCATACACCATCTTCTTCATGTTGAACATACTTAAAATTCTAAAGTTTAAGTGTCCATACCTATGGTGCCACTGCCATTTTTTGTCTTCAGTTGTACTCGAGGAAAAACATTGTTGATCAACCATGTTGATCTCAATCTTAAAGGTTTTTTTGTCTACTAATGGTGTTCCCATGATCAATCTTCCTTAACCATTATACACCTTCATCTTATTTTCCATCATCTTCATGTTGTACCCTTTTGCAAGTAATTGACCAATGTTGATCAAGTTACTTGTCATAGAGGACACATACAAGACATCAGTATTGACTGCCTTCTGATTACCTTTTATCAATAATTCAATGTTTCCCTTTCCTTCTGATGTAACATGCCTTCCATCTACAAATTTGTTTTCCTTCTTGATTGATTCTAATGATTTTGAAAAATTCATATTCGCTTTCCAAATCCTTCATTGGCAAACTCCTCGAATACAGAATTAAGAGCATTTAGAAGTGAATATGGAAACCCATCGCATTAGATTCAAATAAGTCATTGTTTTAACTGCGATTTCATGAAGTTCCAGATCTCTAATTCCCGCGAGAACTCCACACATCAAATGAAGAGAGGGTCCTAGATTCATATCTAGATTTGTAACGTAGTTATCAAAGAAGGAAGGTAATTTCCTTGAAGATTATGCTGGAGGTTTACGATTTACCTTCCAATCTAATTTTTCTTGTACTTTCCACCACTACTGGGGTACTTACCATGGCGACATTGAAGATTTGATGAGTTCATAGTTAATGATGTTCATATACAACGAGTTCACAGTTAACATCGAACGCCGATCAAATATCGTGGCGCCTCCTACAGGTACCACGTGTTTTCCACTTGATGCACTGAGGTCTCCTCAAGAAAGATCCAAGAATAAAGGTTCGCCAAGCGTACCCAAGGAAAAGTACCCCAGATCCTGGTTGCAAGAAGACTAATCGATAGTAGTTCCAAGCGACCAACTAACATCGCTATTCCAAATGAAATATTTGAAATGGAAATAAATTTGAACCCTAGCTATAGATTGATGAGGAAGCTCTCTCAAGGAATGTCAATCATATCTGACCATATTCCTGGGTCCCGAGGGAACCGACCACTAGGCCAAATTTCCTATTAGCTAACTACTTACCACCTAGAGACTACTTGAGATAGATACACATTCTAGAGAAGGAAAGAAGTTGGGTAGTTCTCTCCCCTGTTGTAAAAAAGCACCTCGCTAGAGAATCCATCAAGGATCACTTCGGAATCTAAGGATTTTAACAGTTGTCCTTAAGTTATATCCCTAATGTAGTTGACCATCAAACAACACACCAACGAGCAGTACACCCCTCGATTCACGTGGAAGGACATTGACCAAAGACTCAAGACAACGTCGAACTACAATTGGGTTATCATTGAAGGTCTATCTCTCCAGTCATTTCATTTTTTCTTTGTAACGAATTCAATTAATTATTGATATAAATATTTGTACATTTTATTTGTCTTACTCTATTGTATACTTTCCTTGTCCCTCTTTCTTTTAGAGTGCTCCAGATAGAGGTAACAAAGATAAAATTCCTGAGTGCGTATCCAATACAGACTTAACACATTTATGAAATTCTAATGTGGCTTAAACACATCATTTTCCTGATTACGCATTTGATACAGTCTAAAAGCATTTCTACGATTCTAATAAGGCATAAACGAATCCCTCACATGACTTCTCATTTGAAGCATACTACATGCATTTCTATGTAGATGGAGCACCCTCTTTTAGATATCGCCAATCCAAATGCATAAGTGATAGAGCTTGGAGACGTCCACCTTGATCCGAGCTAAGCCTCGGGGGTAGGGACGAGTGATTCGCTGTCGCACATGGGTAAAAAACGAGTTTAAGACAAAATGCAATAAAAGGTAAGCAACACTCGAATATCGTATCTCAAGGAATCTTGGATTATGATTAACCTACTAAAGTCGATTTGGGGGGTTGCTTAGGTTTAAGTTTCGATCAAAATAACAGTGAAAATAAGTGATTACGGTTACGATTAAAAAGCTAATCTGTTGACTCGATTCCTACCTATCGTCGATTATTATAACTTCATTACTCTAAGCGGATTCTATTCCTGTTCGATCACAACAACAATCAACAAGCACGAATGAAATTATAAGGATTATATTTCCTATTTGTCGAATTAAGCACTCGGTTAAGAATAAAGCAAATTAATGAATAAAGCAAACGGTAACGCGCAATCGAAATTAGGGAAACATAAATCAATCGAACCAAACAAACTACTCTGTGATAATCAGATTAAGCAAATGATAAACACATAGAAGAATTGAAGGGAATATAATTTAAATTGCAAAGATATATTAATATCAAGTATCGGAACCTGAATACAACAGATCAACAAATGAGATTAGTTCTCCATAAGTTTCGTACAAAGCTTCAGAAAAATTGATGAATAGTGAAAGAGAGAGTTCGTGAATAGTAGCATTAGCTACTAGGTATAGGAAAAACATAACATTTGGGTTCTAACCTAACTGGGTCGAAAAACTTAAAAAACTCGACCCAAAACTAAATATTTCTTAAGTCTATAGCTTCGACGAATTATTTGAGACTTCTGAACTCTGAATTAGCTCTTGGCTTCAACCCGAAACTTGTATCTTTTTATCTTAGTTTTCCAATGCCTATTAGAACGCGTCAATCTGATTTTCGTAGCTCAAGTTATGATCTGCACAATGAACAGGCATCAAATTACTGCTAATGCTGAAAATAAAGTACGAATTTAAAATAAAGGCAAAAATAAACTTAAATCTAAAAACACAATAAAATAGTAAAATTAATAAAACAAACTAGAGAAATACCTAAGTACAATAGTATAAGAATGTGCATCAAAATGCACTGATCAATGGGGATCCTACCATTGGCTGGGGAACGGTCCTGTCTGACACGTAGCATGGTACAAAGATACTACCGTATCACTGATTTTGCTGGCCCTATGCCTCGCCCCATAAGACACACACAATTCGCCAAATGCATTGCACAATCAAATACATCATTATAGCGAACACTAAATATAACGAATATGTATAACAACCAAAAA
This sequence comes from Lathyrus tuberosus, assembly GCA_022829125.1. Lineage (NCBI taxonomy): Eukaryota > Viridiplantae > Streptophyta > Magnoliopsida > Fabales > Fabaceae > Lathyrus > Lathyrus tuberosus. The sequence goes on along the minus strand of JALAZF010000523.1, from coordinate 3,545,633 downwards.
ATGGTAGCTAACGTCCTACAACTCGCTAAGTTACAAATCACAAAAAGAAGAGAATTTAAGGCACATCGATCACTTCATAGCAATAAACATACATTCTCCCTCATAAAGCAGGAAATCAGGGTTTTCAGACCTAGAACAGGCAATATGTTAAAGACAGCCACTATTTGGCACAAACTAACTTTGCATTTCCGGGTGAGAGAGCAAGCCCCAAATTTACAAAAATTCACAAACAACTACATACACCACACAACGATAATGATAAAATAAAGATAAGTGTGAAATTCTAACCTGAATACTACCCAAATCATTGATGTAAAATCATTTTCATAAATATTAATAATTATCACACCCAAGGTGTAAAATCCCAAGAAATGTTGGCGGAAACAAAATAATACATAAGAAAAAAGAAGACAATTAAGCCGAAGTATCTAGAGTCAAGGTACCTAGGCCGCCCTTCTAAGTCACCTCGGGAGTAGCCTGAAATGGGTTCAACGCCTCGATCAAACTTATAGCTATCGTACATATCTTCCTCTTCTGCTCCACAACATATTCACGAACCCCAAACACAACTTGCATCATCCATTGAAGGGAATCATGAAGCACGTGCCTTAGACTGACCACCTCATCTTTAAGAAAATTTTAAGGTTTCGGCATGAGCCTCAGCTTCCTGAAGCTTACCTATATGACAAGTGTTCTCTTCAGCAACATTAGAAGCATCCTGATACTGCTGCTCCGCCACTTTGAGGGTATTATCCAACTTATTTACCCGAGCAACAAGAGTAGAATGAGAGCCATAGATTTTTGCCTCCTCCTCACTACTACAAATATTACATTTCATGACAACTATTTCACCTTACGTATCAAAAATCTGAGGTAAAATTTCTCAACGCGTCCTACTTTTTTTTATTAAAAAAAGTACACAATATATTCCATCGGTTATTTGGAAAACCAAGGGGTAAACTTATTCAGTGTACATGCTTCGAATCCCAACAACTTCATTTATGTTCTTATCTCATTAAAAGTTGCGCCTTCTTGGATATTTCATTTTTAATCTAAAAATACGCCACTTTTAACCTCAGTTCTCTTTCCAACCAAGGTAAAACCAAAAATACAAATTCTTCTTCATATTCGCCTCGTCCAGAGAAATGGAACTTGGCTTGTTGTGGTAGGAATAGACATCTTTGTTAAAGTGAAGTTTAGACCAGTAGTTTGAGAATGAACTCTTGTAGAGGCTAGAAGACTCAGTAGGAAGGTAGCATATGGTGAGATGGGCTTCTAACATAAGCGGCCTCACCAGCAAGAAACACCCTATAAAATCACCATTTTCATGCATGAAGTTGTCGAGCAAAGGATTAACCGGATAGAGGATAATGAGCCTCTAATCATGGAATTGTCTTGAGAAGTATGCCTCGGGTGGAACAAATCAAAGAACAAACAAAGACAAGGTTTCTGATACTTATATTCAACGTACAACTAGAACACTCTTATGAATACCCAAGATCCCGGATGAAGTTGAGAGGGAGAAATTTTTTTGTACTTCAGGAAGACTACCTTAAAATCTGAAAAAAGGCAACCACAATCGTATTCTTGTAAATAAACACTCATAGACCAGAATCTTGCAATTGTCAAAGGAACTAATTATCTTCTTATCCGACCCCACTGAAATAATCGACCATTCCAAGGGATTTTCAACCTCTATTCCAATAGCATCTATGGGAACCTCAAAATTTAGAACAAATTGATTGCCCGCTAATTGTAGCGTGCGATTTTTGTCAGTGACGCGACCACCTTACCGCAATGGTTAGAATTGAGTGCTACTTTCTGATTTCATACTTATCCTATGAAGCTGGAAAGGAAATGGAAGATATCTAAAACTAACCTTGCATGCAAATGTTTTCTTTAACAAATGCTAAGAGATTGGGGGTTCGGGGCCAGGTTATACAGAGGAAAGTTATTCACACCCAGTGTATATATGGTTATCCATAGACTTTATTTCATGTTTCTCTGTTAATTTGAAATTTTCTTTGATGTTTATCTGCTGTGGTTTGGGAAAGTTTCTCCTTTGGGAGTGTTGAGAGAGTGTTTTTGTTATTTTCGGGTTTTTGGTTGTTTTTGGTAAGGTGCTGGACCTAAAGTTTTTAATTTGTGTGCTCGCTAAGATTTTGTAATCTTATGCCTACGTATTGCCGTAAAGAAAACTGGGAAATCAGCGCAATCGTAGTTCCTCCTATTCTATGGGAGGAAAAATGTTTGGTGTCTTGTACAAAACCCAAGATTGAAGCTATAGAGTATTTGTGTCTTGTTCAAAGCCCAATTGAAGCTAAAAGGGTGACTGAGAGAGAATTTGTCATCTCTAAAGGGAGATATCTCACCTATTCATCACAAGTTGTTGAGAAATTGATCATAAAGGAAGTTACTTTAACTGTGATATGTGAATCCAGCAATGCCATAATTTCCTTTATAAAGGTGATTTCATGAAGGAAGAAAACTTTAACTCAGTGTAGAGCAATTCCATTTTTCCTTATGAATCTTTCATGCTAAGAGAAGGACATTGGCTTGGATGTTAGGAATCCAGAGGCTTGCCACTTACAGCTGTTAGATGAAAGATGAATTTTAGCCAAGATAAAGAGAATGAGTCCAACTTGGATTTTGAATCAACAAGTGTGCCACTTACAGCAATTATCTGGGAAAAGGGTTTTGTTTGTTTGTTTTGAGATGTGATGTATAGAGGAAATATCCTCTTGTAGAGTGGACTCATGGTCTCCTTTGAGGGGATGTTGATTTTTTTGTGCCTTGTTCAAAGCCCGAGGTTGAAGCTAAAAGGTTGACTCTACTAGGGGAGTTTTATATATGTCTTGTACAAAGCCTTAGATTGAGGCTGAAAAGAGAAGGACTCCACCGAGGAAGGTTTTATCTGTCTTGTACAAAGCCCAAGATTGAGGCTGACTGACTCCACTGGGGGAAGTTCTTATATGAAGCCTAAGAGGAGGCTATCTCTTGGCTGAGGATTATTGAAATCCAAGAGCATGTCTAAATTATGTTGGGGAAATTTAAAGGCTTTACTCTTGCTGAGAATCAGGGAAGAGTTGAGATATCATATGCCACGAGGCTCTGATTCTACTGGGGATTTGTTGATGGTTGATTGACCCTGGCTGGGGAAAGTTAAAACTTAATCCTTGTTGAGGGGTCAGGGTTTTAAAGTTGAGTTTGAAAACCTATTGAGGTTTTAACTCTGCTGGAGATTAGTGCACTGATGAAATGATCAGGGTTTCTCCTGTGCTTTTAGGAAACTTGAGGGTTTTTTGGTGAGATCCAAGAGGATATGCGACTTTCCAAGTCTACTTGTATGAAGCCCAAGCGGAGGCTGAGACTGTCCAAATCTCTCAAGGAGTGGTAGGATCTAGTGTAGAGAGAGATCTTTGTATTATGCCCAAGAGGAGGCTGAGGGTTTAAGGGATGAGGATCAACCCTAGAATGGTATGATGTTTTGGGATTCTGACTCTCCTGAGGATTGAACTAGCAAAGATGACTAATTTATGTCTTATTCTTGTTGGAGGCCTTTGGGTCCTTGTACTAAGCTCAAGAGGAGGCTGTGGAACTTCTAAGAAGCCTGTGGGTCCTTGTACTAAGCCCAAGAGGAGGCTGGGGATGCTTTTAGGAAGCCTGTGAGTCCTTCTACAAAGCCCAAGAGGAGACTGGGGATGATTTTAGGAAGCATGTGGGCCCAAGCCTAAGAAAATTTCAAGAAAGGTTTCATCGGGAATTAATTATTTCTTTGCTGAACATTTCTAGGGTTTGAAGAAATTCAAAAGAGGTTTCACTGGGAATTAATCCTCTCCGGGGAAATGAATTTCTTGTACACAATATAATTTCTAAATTTGATAGTCTCGAGAAAGGTTTCACCTGGGAATAATGCATTTCTCTGTTCCATATTGTATAAGCCCAAGTGGAGGCAAGAAAGTATAGGGAATTTCCTATGAGGAACTAGTTTTGACTATGTTGAAAGTAACCTCTGGTTTGCCCTAGACATAGACCTAACTGCTGGGGAAAACTCTAAGCAAATATGTACAAGCATATATATATATTGACAGATAAGAAATAAGCATTGAAACAAATATGGGGACTTACCTTCTGAGAAGAAGCCCAAGCATAATGTGATCTGTAGTATTGACTACAACTGTATTCCCTCTTTTAGGGTTTCAAGAAATTGAAGAAAGTTTTGAAAGAAACTTTTGAATTTGAATTTGAATTAGGAGAAAATTGTTGAAAAGATTTGTTTGGGGCTTATAGCTCAAAAAGAGGCCCAGATGATTTATTTGGAAACATTAATCGCACTGCGATAGTAACAGACGTTGTGGGACTTATACTATAGCAGAGGCCCTAAAAATGTTTTTGTACAAAAATGGGTTGGGTCTTACACTCAATTAGAGGCCCAAAAATATTTAAAAATGTTAAAAAATAATAAAAATGAAATTATTTACAAAAATTCAAGATATATTAAATAAATAATATAAATTCAATTTGTTTGTAGAATAAAAGAATTTAACATTTTTTTGACTTTTTAAAAAAAGAACCAATAAAAAATGATAAAAAATGAGAGAGAATTTAATTTTTGAAATCATTTAATAAAAATATCAAATATTCAAAAATTCAAATATTTGAAAATGGCGCCAAGGCCATCTTCTTCGTCCTCACGACTACCCGTCATTGCCAATTTGCAAAACCTCTCACATCTCTCTGATTACTCAATGAAAATGACTTTTGTAAACATGAAAGTTGTGTGTTTTTGAACAAGGATTTCAGTCATATAAATTAATTGCATTTATATTAAGTGTGGAGTGAGAAATCAAGTGATGAACTCAAGAACCCTAATTTCTGCAAGAACACTATGAAATCTTATACACGGAAGCTACAAAGCAATTGATTAAGGGGAATCACTCTATATAAGTACAGAAACATGTTTGTAACTTTTAAACACATTTATGATGCATGGATTATAGAGTTTGAGAGTGTCAGGCTTACCTCTTGCAAGAAAAATTCAAATTCTATGTTGGAGGTGTTACAGATGTTGTGTAATGATCTGGACTGCTTCAATGAACCTCAAGTAATGTGTTTGAAAGCTTGGAATGGATTGAAACAGCCTGAAACTTGTTGTGGCACTTCAACTGCAAGTAAGCCAAAAAGCTTGAGCAAATGGGGGTGACTTTGTGATTCTCATGTTCCAAATGTTTTTTAAGGTTATGGATCACTCATATATGATGTATGTGAGGTGTTGGCATGATTGGTTTTGATTGAATTGTTCTCAAATTGAAAATTTGATAGTGACTTGAAAGAAAAGCAAAATCTGGTTTTTTGAGAGTGATTGGAAGGAAAACATGAATTCAGCTGTTTTGGGGTGGTTTGATCAGTCACAGATGACCTCTATTTTTAGTAGAGGAAGTTTGTTTTGGAAGCAATAGTGTTTGGAGGCAGATCATGGCTGTAGCTTGTAGCCATTGACTTGGATAATTTAAAAGTGCCAAGTCAACTCTTCTTATCTTGAATCCATTAATCTTTGTAGGTTTGAATGCTCAAAGTTTGGACTGGAATCTTGACTGGTTTGGAGTGTTGTGATCTGGTTCATGACACCTCAATGCATTGCATTGATGTTACCTTGCCAAAGTTGAATTTCAAACTTCATGTCATGATGGTTTTCATCTGCCAAATTGAATTCCTTGCTTCTTTGATCATGAACCAAGTGAGTCATCATATATTTCATGTTTTTGGAAGATGACAAAGTTGGCAAAGTGACAAGATTTGAAGGGTAAAATCGTGTGGCACAAGTTTAGTTTTCATGCTGTTTTGAAAAATCAGGTTTTTAGGCCATGTTTCAAGACTTGTAACTCCCTGCTCAAGTTGAGTTAGGATGAGTTCTTGTATTTTTTGGAAAGCCCCAATAACATACTTCAATTTTGATGTCCAACATTGGTCTTGAATCATCTGGGATCATAATGAAAAATGGCCTCAAAGTTGGTGAAAATTGAAGACATATTCTGTCCAAAATTTTCACTAAGTGTTGGAAAAAGTGTCCATTTTCATGTTTTTGTGATTTTGAACAATCTATAACTCAAAATCCATGAGGATCTGGAATCTCTTGTACTTGACAATTTTGAAGTATGTAATGAGAGCTTTCATTTGAGCTTTGGATGGAAGAAAGAAGCCTTATGGTTTAACAGTTATGACATATTGGAGGTCTTCAAAACACTATTGGAGGTCTTCAATCCAATCTTGTAAATGGATCAATATGATGTATTGGAGGTCTTCAAAACACTTCTTGAGGTTTAGGCTCATGTCTTTCTCCAAAAGTCAACTTAGGGATGAATTAGGTTAAGAAACCCTAATTCCTGATTTTTGATTAATGCATCCCCTAAGGTTATTTTGAACTTGTGATTGGATCCATGAGGTCCCTTTGAGCTTCTTGAGTCATGTTTTGAAGTATTAGCCCATACCCAAATGAAAAGTTTCATCTGGAGGCCTTGGTCGACCAAAACCCTAATTTGGTGACCTTGGTGATCTTGAGGCTTGATCCACTTGGTATGTTGCCACCTTTGTGCTTGATTCTTAATGTGGGAGACCTCTTGATCCTTCAAGGGTAATTGGGAGGCTAGAAAAGTTGAAGATCATGTCAATTCTTGATTGTTCCTTTGTCTGAGTTCTTTGAGAGGGCTCAAAACCCTAATTCTTGGTTATTGTGAATGCTCAACAATCCTTGAGAAGATTGATGAGGTAAGATGGTACATCCATATTGTGGTGATAATTTTAACAATGGTGGGAAATCTTATGGTCAAAATTTGGGGTATGACAGATGCCCCTATTTAATCTTCTTGGACTCGAATGTGTAATGACGAAGATATTCGAACATTCAGGGTACAAGAGGATTAAATATCGGAATACCCAAAATTTTGATTGTGGTTGTGAATGGTAGCTGATTCGCTCGTCCATCTTCTTTTGTTAAGTAATGGTACTTAGAAAAAGATAAAACTTCCCTTCGATCCTAGCCTTCAGCCACGGAACTGGTCTTAGTTTTCTTATGAAATAAACTTCCCCTCGATCCAGGTCTTCAGCCACGGAACTGGTCTCAATTTTCTTCTTATGAAATAAACTTCGCCTCGATCCTGGTCTTCAGCCATGGAACTGGTCTCAGTTTCTTCTTATGAAATAAACTTCCCCTCGATCCTAGTCTTCAGCCATGGAACTAGTCTCAGTTTCGTCTTATGAAATAAACTTCCCCTCGATCCTGGTCTTCAGCCATGGAACTGGTCTCAGTTTCTTCTTGTCGAGTTCTTTCCTTGACAAGGAACGCTATTTGTAGCGGTCTTCATCAAAATTCTCACCGAGTTTTTTTGGGGAGACGCCATTTGATGGAAAAAAGATTTGATCTTAGACTTGCTGGGGAAACCCATTTGTCTGAACTGTAGAGGTGTCCAAACCTCTCCGTGGGAGATGCCATTTATCGACCTTACTGGGGAAAGCAAGTCTCTTGAGAGATTGCTTGTTGCTTAGTGATATTACATCATACTTCCCTTCGAGACCTTTTCGGAGAGACCCCATGTAATGTAATCCAATTTTGAGGTGCTGATGACTTCACTGAAAGCAATTTTTAGGGAAGAGATCGCCATATTGTCGAGAGTCTTCTGTTGAGAGGCTTTCTCTAGGGATTTTCTTTAATCCGGGAAAGCAAAATATCATATTCAATGGTGAAGAGCGATGTTCCAAAGGTGTCTATCCGAATGACTTCTTGCCTTTCAGAGGTTCAAGTTATCAAAGTGGTCGAGGACTGATTTCAATTCAGGAATACACTGGAGAAAGATTATTTAGACGGTACATTTTCCTAACTAGGAAAGAACTTAGACCGGAATTTTGTCCTATCTGACGCAGAAAGGAAAACTGACGACTCTATCGGTGAGAGGACGTTTATCACTTGGGGATGAAAATGACCAGAGTGATATTAATGCAGTAAGAATACGAATGTGAATCAATTATGCATGATGTATGTATGTTTATGCTGACAAAACTGACACGACATACAGACTGGTGAATGAACACGACTGGATACTCGGCCACCGCAGGGGATAAAAAGTACCATTGGTTCAAGATAGCAACCCTTTCCCATTTAAGAGGCGTAGACCCTACTGGGGAAAATAGACCAATTATCGATTCCAGGAGGTAACACATCTACCGAGGATGTCAGATGGGACATCACATCTGAAACAGTTGATCCTTCATTCAGGGTGTACTGGTTAAAAGGAGTACTTTGATTCTGCATTTTGAGGTTTAATCACTTCCGGAGAAACCGTCAATGTTCCTTCTTGTCTTCAGTAGTCAAAAGGAATTGTCATCTTTTTTTTAAAAGCAAAAGAAAATTTGAAACTTTAGTTAAGTTTGTTTTTGTTTCAAGAATGTTAATCATATAAACATGTCATTTTGCAAAGCAGAATAAATAAAAGTTGCAAACAAAAGCACCAAGGTTCAAATTTTAGTGATAGAATGGTAATCAGCCAAGCGCGTGATCCCATTGAGCGTTACAAAGTTTTAGAAATGGTAATTTAAGGGAAAGGGGCTACTTTGAAACATAACTACCGCTATCCTTCCACCAACTTTGAAATCTGGACATTCTGAGCTTCTGTCGAAGGTGACCTTGACTGAAGTTTTCCTAACAGATGACGTTACTGCTGGGGATCTAATCTTTGTCAGACGTAGTTACTTGCCATGAATCCCTAACTTTTTCCTGGATTTCCTTTTCAGGTTTTCAATCCATCGGGATGATTTTTCTTATGTCTCTAATTTTTGCCTGGACTTCCCTTTCGGGTTTTCAATCCAACGAGACGTTTTTTTTTCTTTTATTTAGGCGAAGTATTTCTTGACTACATTAACATTCGTGGGGTAGGTAAACTCCTCTCCATCTATGGTTGCAAGTCTCAAGGCACCGCCTGAGAAGGCTTTCTTAACCACATACGGGCCATCAGAATTCGGAGTCCATTTGCCCCGGGAATCAGTGAGGAATGATTGTATCTTGTTGAGCACGAGGTCTCCTTTCCTGAAGACACGGGGTCGGACCGTTTTGTCAAACAATTTCTTCATTCTTTGCTGATATAGTTGACCGTGACATAAAGCCGTCATTCTCTTTTCTTCGATTAGGTTCAGTTCATCGTGTCTGCTCTGACACCATTCAGCTTCTGTTAGCTCGGCTTCCATCAATACCCTTATTGATGGTATCTCTACTTATATGGGGAGCACTGCTTCCATGCCATATACTAGAGAGAAAGGGGTTGTGCCTGTTGAAGTGTAGACAGATGTGCGATAACCGTGAAGAGAAAATAGTAGCATCTCATGCCAATCTTTGTAGGTTACAGCCATCTTATGAATGATCTTCTTGATATTCTTTTTAGCCACTTCTACCGATCCATTCATTTTAGGTCGGTAGGGAGATGAGTTATGGTGTTCGATCTTGAACTCAGCGCACAACTCTTTCATCGTCTTGTTGTTCAAGTTGGATCCATTATCCGTAATGATCTAGCTTGGAACACCATAACGACATATAAGATTGTTCTTGATAAATTGGACCACCACTTGTCTGGTTACATTGGGGTATGACACTGCTTCGACCCGTTTGGTGAAGTAGTCAATGGCTACCAGGATGAACCGATGTCCGTTTGAAGCTTTAGGTTCAATCATGCCAATCATGTCGATTCCCCATATAGAAAAAGTCCATGGAGAAGAAAGGACTTTGAGACGCGTTGGCGGTACATGGATTTTGTCAGTGTATATCTGAGACTTGTGACATTTCCTCATGTACTTGTAGCAATAGGATTCCTTTGTCTGCCAATAATATCCTACTCTCAGAATTTTTCTTGCCATTGTGTGTCCATTGGCATGAGTACCCAAGGAGCCTTCATGAATCTCTTTCATTAACAGGTTTGCTTCTTGTCTGTCTACGCATCTGAGCAAAACCATGTCGAAGTTTCTCTTGTAGAGTGTATCACCATTTAGGAAGAGGTTGTCTGCCAGTCTTCTGAGAGTCTTCCAATCTTTTCTGGATGCCCCAGGTGGGTACTCTTGTTTTTTAAGGAAGCACTTGATATCATGATACCAGGGTTTGTCATCTATGACTGCTTCGATTGTGAAGATGTAAGCGGACCTTTGAAGGCGCATTATGCCAATCTTAGGTACATCGTTCCATTGACCTACACTAATCATAGAGGATAGACTGGCTAGTGCATCTGCCATGTGATTTTCTTCACGAGGGATATGATGAAACTCAATTTTGTTGAAGAATGGTAACAACCTTCTCGCGTAGTCTTTGTAAGGAATCAATCCTGATTGGTATGTGTTCCAGTATCCTTTGATATGATTGATAACCAGGGCTTAGTCTCCATACACATCCAGGTTCTTTATCCTTAAGTCAATTGCTTCTTCGAGACACATGATACAAGCTTCGTACTCGGCCTCATTGTTTGTGTATTTGAATGTCAATCTGGCAGTGAAAGAAATATGGGTACCCTAAGGTGTTACAATGATTGCCCCAACTCCGTTTCCATAAGATTTTACGGCTCCATCAAAAATCAGTCCCCATTGGGAACTTGGTTCTGGCCCTTCACTGGGTAGCGGTTCATCACAATCTTTCATTTTTAAGTATATGACATCTTCGTCTGGGAAGTCAAATCTGACTGATTCCTGATCGTCAATCGGTTGATGAGCCAATTGATCGGCTAAAATACTTCCTTTGACGGTTTTCTGAGCATGGTACTCGATGTCGTATTCTGATAACAACATCTGCCAACGGGCAATCCTTCCCGTGAGAGCAGGCTTTTCAAATACGTACTTGATCGGGTCCATTTCGAAGATTAACCAAGTAGTGTGACAAATCATGTACCGGCGAAGACGTTTGGCTGCCCAAGCCAGAGCGCATCAAGTTTTCTCGAGCATAGTGTATCGAGTTTCACAGTTCTTGAATTTCTTGCATAAGTAGTAAATGGCATATTCTTTTCTTTTGGTCTCGTCTTGTTGGACATGTACACAACCCATGAAGTCTTCCAAGACTGTTAAGTAGATGATCAGTGGTCTTCCTTCCACTGGAGGAGACAGAATCAGTGGATTCAACAGATATTCTTTGATGCTGTCGAAAGCTTTTTGGCAGTCTTCTATCCATACACAACTTTGGTTCTTTCTGAGCAGTTTGAAGATCGGTGCGCATGTCGCGGTCATGAGGGATATGAATCTTGATATGTAATTCAGACGTCCCAAAAATCCTCTGACCTATTTTTCAGTCTTCGGCGAAGGCATTTCTTGAATGGCCTTCACCTTGTTGGGATCAACCTCGATTCCTTTTTGGCTGATGATGAATCCCAAGATTTTTCCTGAGCGAACATCGAATGTGCACTTATTTGGATTCAAGCAGAGTTTGTATTTTCTCAGACGCTCGAATAACTTTGACAGATGTGTCACATGCTCTTCTTCTGTTTTAGATTTGGCAATCATGTCATCGACGTACACTTCAATCTCTTTGTGCATCATGTCGTGAAACAGAGTTGTCATGGCCCTTTGATAGGTTGCCCCTGCGTTCTTTAGACCAAACGACATAACCTTGTAGCAAAAGATGCCCCATGGGGTGATGAATGAAGTTTTCTCCAAATCTGCTGGCGCCATTTTAATTTGATTATAGCCTGAGAATCCATCCATGAAGGAGAAGACTTTGAATCTTGATGTGCTTTCTACCAGCATGTCTATGTGTGGTAGGGGGAAGTCATCCTTTGGACTTACTTTGTTCAGATCCCTGTAGTCTACACACATCCTGATTTTTCTGTCCTTTTTTGGAAGTGGCACTATGTTGGCTAACCATTGAGGATATTCTGAGGTGGTGAGGAAACCTGCGTCGATCTGCTTCTGCACTTCCTCCTTAATTTTGATGGCCATATCTGGATGAGTCCTTCTACACCTTTGTTTTACCGGAGGATAATCTTTTTTCAGTGGTAAGTGATGTTCCACGATACTGATATCCAACCCTAGCATGTCCTGATATGACCAACCAAATACATCTGGAAACTCTTTGAGAAGTTTTATCAACCCTTCTCTAACAGTTGAGCTGAGCAGTGCTCCAATCTTAACTTCTTTCTTTTCTTCTTCTGAATCCAAATTGACCGTTTCCAACTGCTCTTTGTGAGGCTCAATGGACCTTTTCTCTTGTTTGAGTAATCGGGAGATCTCTTCTGGAATTTCTTCGTCCTCTTCTTCTTCAGCTTTAAATACTAGAAATTTAATGTTGGGAGAAGGCATTGGATCGTATGTTTCAATAGAGTTTAAAACAAGCAATCTACATGACGTGATGATTCTTTTTTTAGAAAAGACAGAGAGAATGCAAGAGTGTGTGTAGTGTATTTTCTGAAAAATGCTTGTTTTTATTTTGGGTTATTTCAGGATTACCATTTTCTGAAAAATGAAAAGTGAAAACAGCAATAAATGCGGGAATTTAGAATGACATTATTTGTTCATGATTTTTCAATTCTTGAAACACAACCCTATAGGGACATTTACAGAAAAGTGAGCCCTATAAAACATCCATTTCACCCAGGCAACGTGAAAGTTTAAAACAAAGATGGTAATTACTTCGACTTATGGCCGACTTTAGGGACATCGACTGTAACCCAATGGCGACGAACTCCTCTATGAATCACAAAGTCTGGTACTTCCCTTCTCGGCTTGTCTTCAGAAATGACACTAATTTCTGGTGGAGTAGGATCGTCGGAGTCTTCTTCCCATGCGGAGTTATCATAAGAGGACTCTTATGTCACATCTTCCATAATGCTTTCATTCTCAAAAGGATCTCTCCATCCAGTTAGCTGGATGTCCTCATATATGATGCGATAGCTTTTGGGAGCGGTGTATTTGACTAGAAAGTCGTACTTGCCGCTTGGCTACCCCAAGGTATCCCATGTTTTTGTGGGAATAGATGAGTCATCTTCCTCAATGACGTTGACCTCAGGAAATGCATAGTTAATGAATTCTTGTACTACAACCTTTTCAAATTCATCACCATGGTGTTGGACGTTTTTGGAATGTCCTAAGTAAGGATTCCATGATTCTGGGAACATGTATATTCTTTTCAAGATTACTCAGTTGATAGGAATGGTCCGACTGACTCTTTTGCCCCAAGTCCTCTATGTATGGCTTCCAGATAGGCAAGTCATCCAGGGGATCATAATAATCGTAGTCAAAATTATATTTTATCAGATTGTCTTCCTCTAATGATTTAGGTGGAGCACGACATCCTTCAGGATCACAATCTCCATAGATCATCCTGACATCTGATCTCGGTATGTATCGTGGGCTCTGCTTTGGAAAACATAATGGCATGTGCATTTCTCCCTGAGATACATATCCGTCATTATTGAGATAAGACTTCCACTCCTCATTTGTGTCAGAGGAATCTTCCCATCGATGGTGTGTACTTCTTGAGACACTGGTTGGAGAAAACCTTCGCTGTGGAAGAAATCCTGAATAGGACGAAAACTTTCGTCCTTCTTTGTAGTCTGGGTACAGGTCAGAGAGAAACCAAGACCTTTTCTTGTCTTGTTATCAGTAGGAGTTACTATCTGTCCCCATCCTTTTATGTCATTACTCCCGATGACTTTGAGAGCGTCCTTGTATAATGAAATCGACGTCCCTCTTTCTTGTTGATTCTTATTGCTCTCCGAGAGTGCTTGGAACTGAGTTCCAACAACCTCTTATGGTTCTACACAGGAGAATGATGATAAGTTACTCACGATTAAGGCTTGTTCTCCACACACTATGACTAATTTTTCGTTCTTGACGAACTTCAGCTTCTGGTGAAGTGTCAAAGTGACTGCCCCAGCTTCGTGTATCCAAGGTCTTCCTAATAAGCAACTGTATGCTGCTCGGATGCCCATGACCTGGAAAGTGACTGGGAAAGTGTGAGGACTAATGGTTATGGGAAGATTAACTTTGCCGATAACTATTTATCTGGATCCCTTAAAGGCTTTGACGATGATCTCACTGCCTCTCATCGAAGTTCCTTGAAAACATAGTCGTACCAAGGTTGACCTTGGCATGACATTCAAAGATGAACCTGTGTCCACCAGAACGCTGGCCAAAGCATCGTCTTGGTAGTTGACTGTGATATTGAGTGTCATATTATGGCTCTTTCCTTCTTCCGGCAGTTTATCATCATTGAATCCCAAGTTGTTGCAGGAAGTTGTAACATGCGATTTTTGTCGGTGACGCGACCACCTTATCGCAAATTGGGTTTTCTCCTCACCGCAATGGTAGGAGGGGGTGCTACTTTCTGATTTCTTATTTATCCCGTGAAGCTGGAAGGGAAAGGGAAGCTATCTAAAACTAACCTTGCACGCGAATGTTTAACTGAACAAACGCTTAAAGAGATTCGGGGAGTTCGGGGTCAGGTTATACAATGGGGAGTTGTCAATTACCCATCCTATATGTGGTTATCCACAGGTTGTTAGTTTTAGGTTCTGCTTTGTACTTGATGGTGTTTATCTGTTGATGGGTTAGGGAAAGTTCCTTGTTTGGGAGATGTGTGAGTGTTTTTTTTTGGCGAGGTATTGGACCCAAAGTTTTTGATTGGAATGCTCGCTAAGATTTCGCAATCTTATGCCTACGTATTCCCGTTTAATGAAACAGGGAAATCAGAGCAATCGTAGTTCCTCCTATTCTATGGGAAGAAAAAGTTGATGTTTTGGTGTCTTGTTCAAAGCCCAAGATTGAAGCTAAAGGTTATTTGTGTCTTGTTCAAAGCCCAAGATTGAAGCTAAACGGTATTTGTGTCTTGTTCAAAGCCCAAGATTGAAGCTAAAGGTTATTTGTGTCTTGTTCAAAACCCAAGATTGAAGCTAAAAGTTTAACTGAGAGAGAATTTGTCATCTCTAAAGAGAGACATCTCGTCTGTTAACCACAACTGTTGGGTGACTATTTATAAAGGAGAATTACTTTAACTGGGATATGTGAATCCAGCAATGCCATAATTTCCTTAGTAGGGGATTTGTCTTGAAGGAGAAAACTTTAACTCAGTGTTGAGCAATGTCATTTTTCCTTAGGAATCTTTCACATTAAGAGAGGGACAGTGGCATAGATGTAAATAATCCAGAGGCTTGCCACTTACAACAATTAGATGAAAGAAAGGGGTTTACCAGGATAAGAGATTGACTATAGTTTGGATTTTTGAATCAACAAGTGTGCCACTTACAGCAGTTATCAGGGATTAGGGTTTGTTTTGAGTTATTTGTTTTGATATGTGATAACACAGAGAATTGTTTTCCTACAGAGATTTTGATGTCCTCTAAGGGGATGATGATTTTTGTGTGCCTTGATCAAAGCCCAAGGTTGAAGTTAAGAGATTGATTGACTCCACTGGGGAAGTCCTTATACCAAGCCTAAGAAGAGGCTAAAAAAGACTAACTCCACAAGAGAGTGTTTATCTGTCTTGTACAACGCCCAAGATTGAGGCTAAAAGAGTTGACTCCTTCGGGATATCATTATACAAAGCCTAAGAGGAGGCTAAATGTTTGACTTTTTCGGGGAAATATTTTGTCTATCTTGTACAAAGCCCAAGATTGAGGCTAAAAGATATTTTGACTCTGCTGGGGAGGGTTTGTATGTGTCTTGTACAAAGCCCAAGATTGAGGCTAAAAAGAAGACTGACTCTGTGGGAAATAAATCTTTATCTGTCTTGTACAAAGCCCAAGATTGAGGCTAAACTGAGGCCGACTCAGCTGAGGACTTTTAGGTGTCTTGTACAAAGCCCAAGCTTGAGGCTGACCTTACTGGGAAAATCATTATACAAAGCCTAAGAGGAGGCTGGAAGTTTTTTGGCTCTGCTGAAGAGTATTATCTGTCTTGTACAAAGCCCAAGATTGAGGCTGGAAAGAGGATTAACCCTGCTTAGGGAAATTAATATGGTGTCTTGTACAAAGCCCAAGATTGAGGCTGACCAAGCTGGAGAAATCATTATACACAGCCTAAGAGAAGGCTAACTTCTGCTAGGGAAAATCATTATACCAAGCCTAAGAGGAGGCTGAAAAATGAGATTGACTCAACAAGAGAGTGTTTTTATCTGTCTTGTATAAAGCCCAAGATTGAGGCTAAAATGGTTGACTCAACAAGAGAGTGTTTTTGTTTTATACCATTGACTCAACAAGAGAGTGTGGAAAGGTACTTGACTCAACCAGAGAGTCTAAAAAGGTTACCTCAGTTGGGGAAAATCATTTGTATAAAGGCCAAGAGGTGGCTAGCTATACTGAGGAAAGGAAGAATCATTATACAAAGCCTAAGAGGAGGCTATATTTGTTGGGGAAGAACAAAGAAAGAAATCTTTATACAAAGCCTATGAGAAGGCTATCTTCTACTGAGGATTAGTGAGATATAGAGGCAGGCCTAAATGGAGAATCAACTCTTACTGAGGGTTTACAGAAGAGTTGAGATGTCAGATGCCTTGAGGTTCTGATTTGGGATAGTGTTGTACTGATGAAAAGCTGACCCTGGCTGGGGAAATTTTTAGGAGAAAGACTGGGTTTTAGAACCCATGGGTTTTAACTCTACTGGAGATTGATTAAATGACCAGGGTTTTTCTTGTGTTGGTAAGGAACTTGAGAATGTCTTTGAGATTCAAGAGGGGTTTAGACTGTCCGAGTCTATTGGTATGGAAGAATTTATCTTTGTATGATGCCTAGGAGGAGGCTAGTGTTTTAAGGGATGGGAATCAACCCTTAATTGGTCTGAGGTTTTGACTCAAGAAAGACTGCTCTAGCAAAAGATGACTAAGTTATGTCCTACACCTTTAAGAGGTCTTCATGGTCCTTGTATTAAGCCCAAGAGAAAGCATGAGAACTTCTAAGAAGCTGAAGGGTCCTTGTACAAAGCCCAAGAGGAGGCGGGGATGCTTTTAGGAAGCCCGTGGGTCCCAAACCTAAGAAAAGTTCAAGAAAGGTTTCACCGAGAATTAATCCTTTCTTTAGTGAACAGTTCTAGAGTTTGAAGAAATTCAAGAGAGGTTTCACCGAGAATTAATCCTCTATGGGGAAATAAACTTCTTGGACAATTTCTAATAGTGACAGTCTGAGAAAAGTTTCATCGGGAATAATGCCTTTCTCTTTGTTCCATATTGTTTAAGCCCAAGAGAAGGCAAGACTGTATCTGAAAATCCTATGGGGATCTAGTTTTGACTGTACTAAAGAGTGACCAACTGGCTTTACCTAGTTCTAGACTTAGTTGTCGGGGAAAACTCTATGCAGATATACTATTGATATATGACAAGTATTTAAAAGGATATGAAAGAAGGACTTACAGGTGAGTAAGCTTCCAGCAATACAGTTATATATATATATATATATATGACAAGTATTTAAAAGAATGAAAGGACTTACAGGTGAGCAAGCTTCTAGCAATACAGTTATATATATATATATATGAAAGCAAGTAAATGAAAGTTGATAAAACTTACAGGTGAGCAAACTTCAATTGTAACAGCTGTATGGTTAGTTGTTCAAGAAATTAAAGAAAGTTTTGACAACAACTATGGATTTGAACCTAAATCAAGAGGGAAGTTTGTTTTTGAAAATATTTAGGCTTATACTCAAGGAGAGGCCAAGATATAACAGTAATCATACCCTTGATCTGAAAATTGTATCGGGACTTATACAACGACTGAGACCCAAATTATTGTATTTACAAAGAGGTTGGGTCCTACACTCTATTAGAGGCCCAAAGTTTGTTTTTTGTACAAGAGATGAGGCTTACAACTCAAGGAGAGGCCCATGTTATTTTGTTGAAAAGGCGACGATCACACCGAGGTTTTAGAAAACACAGTGGGTGTTATACAATGACTGAGTTCCAATAAGGTTTTATATTTTCAAAGGGGTGGGACTTACACTCAATCAAGAGGCCCAAAAAGGTTTGAAAATTTAAAATTGAGAGGAAACCCTAATTTTAAATTAAAATGTCATTTTTCAAAGGTAATTTAAATAATAAATGATAAAATATCAATTATATTAAAAAACAAGTTGTACATTTTGGAAAATATTTTGAAAAATCATGTTTAAACATATGAAACCTTAAAATTGAATTGATTTTGAAAGATCAAAGTGGGAATTTTATTTTAAAAATGTTTAAAACAATAAAAAATAAAATAAATTGGATTTTTTTTTGTAAAATAAAATATTTAAACATTTTTGTAAATTTTGAGAAAAAGAATCAATTCAAAAACACAAATATTCAGAGAGAAATTAATTTTTGAATCAATTAACAAAAATAACTAAAATTCAAAAATTTGAATTATGGCGCCAAGAACACTTGGTTCTTGCCCGCGCCCTCTATTTTTCCATATTTGCATTTTCTCACTTTTCTCCATGATTTCTCAATGGTTTTGCATGATTCAAGTACCAATCTTGTTTGTTTTTGAACAAGGATCACAACCATATAGTTTAATTGCATTTATGTTGAGTATGGAGAAAGAAATCAACAGAAAACCTGAAGAACCCTAATTTCAGCATGAACACAATGAAATTCCATACACGATTGATTCATGGCAATTGATTGAGGGTTATCACTCTATATACATGCAAGAACAAGATGGTAACTCAAAAATTCATTTATGATGCATGGAACATAGAGTTTGAAGGGTTCATGCTTACATCTTGCAGCTGGTGATCGAGTTTGGTGATGGAGGTGTTGCAGCTAGGTTCCAATGATATGGAAAGCTTCTTTAGGTGCCATGGAGTGTGTTTGAATGCTTGGAGTGGATTGAAATGAGCTAGAACTTGATGTGGCACCTCAACTGCAACTCTGTCAAGAACTTGAACAATTGGCTGGTGATTTTGAGAATCTGATGTTCCAGATGTGATTTTGTGCTATGGATCACTCACATATAATGTTTATGAGGTATGTGTGCGATTGGTTTAGTTAGAATTTCTCTCAAACTCAAAACCCGATAGTGACTTGAGTTAGAAGGAAAAATTGGAGTGAAAGGGAGATTTTGAGGAAAGCATCAGTTTGGGTGCTTTGGTGTACTCAAACTGATCATAATTGAGGTCTATTTATAGTGTGTCAAGTTTGTTTTACCTGCAATAGTGTGTGGCAATTGCAGCAGGTCTGTGGCCAATGTGGATCAAATGGAATCTCAAGTCTCATCTAGGCATTGAATTGAGGTTAGAGTACAAGCCTATGGTCACCTGGTTCAGAGATAAGGCTCGACTCATTCAGTTAAACTTGCTTCAGTTCATGCCACCTTGATGCATCCATTGAATGCATTGAAACAAAATTGGAGTCTTGGCACTTTTTAGCTCTTTTAGATTTGGCATGGCTTTTGTAGATTCTTGGACTTGGGAAGCTTGGGGATCAGATCATTCTCCTTTTGGTTTATCCTCAGATGTGTCCAAATGGATGACAAGGCTTGGAGTTGTCCAAATTTTCCAAATCGAGCAAATGCACAAAATCTGCCTTGCTTGGGACAGTTGGAAATGGTGATTTTGAGGGATTCATATCTCCCTGCCCAGATTGAGTTATGAGAGGCTCTTATGATTTTTAGAAAGCCCTCATATGATACACAACATGTGTGATCATAGTTTGTTTTGAAATTATTTGGATCCAACTGAAAAAACCTCATGAACATTGATGTTCAAGGCTGGTACCTTAGGCAGATTTTCACTAAGTGTTGGAAAAAAGTGTTATTTTCATGTTTTTGTGATTTTGATCAATTCATAACTCAAAATCCATAAAGAATTGGAGTCTGAGGTAGTTGAAGCTTTTGTAGAGTGTAGCAAGACCTACAAATCCAGCTTTAGATCACCCAAAATGGTTGCTTGGATCTTAAGTTATGATCCTTGGAAGTTGGTACCAAAATCACTTTTGTTCCATAACTTAGAAAAAATTTGGTTTCTCAAGGTTGCCCCTTTTGCAAGAAACCTCACTTTTCTTGATTTTTCTTGATGGATGATGATCAATATCATACATTAACATTGTTTTTTACTTAAGGGAACCATATTTGTGAAAAATCCCAAAAAGTCAAACTTGATTTTGTGCACAGTTGACTTTTTATTGGATAAAATCCAAACTGTGCGATCCTTTATGAAATAAAGTCCTTAACCTAAATCAAACCTAATGGATGGATTC
Organism: Lathyrus tuberosus; assembly: GCA_022829125.1. Lineage (NCBI taxonomy): Eukaryota > Viridiplantae > Streptophyta > Magnoliopsida > Fabales > Fabaceae > Lathyrus > Lathyrus tuberosus. The sequence goes on along the minus strand of JALAZF010000523.1, from coordinate 3,525,458 downwards.
CATAGGTGTTATAGGGTGTATTGAATCATGTCCCAAGGTTTGGGAGCATGTCTTGGTCAAAAGTCAAAGATACAGTTGACTTTTTCCTCGAAACTCTAATTGTGGTCCAGATGAAAATTAAACTTGTGAGTCAAGTTTCTTGGATCAACCCATTGTTGTAAATGGATAAATATGGTGTATTTGAGACCCTCAAATCATGTTTTGAGGTCTTGGCTCATACTTTGCTCCAAAAGTCAACTTAGGGGTGAATTAGGCCAAGAAACCCTAATTCCTGATTTTTGATGAATGCTTCCCTTGAGGCTAAATTGACTTGATGATTGGGTCCATGAGGTCCTTTGGAGTATCTTGGGTTGTTCTTTGAAGCATTGGCTTATGTCCAGAGGAAAATTTCCATCTGAAGGCCTTGGTCGACCAAAACCCTAATTTGGTGACACTGGCGATCTTGAGGCTTGATCCACTTGGAATGTTACAACCTTGTGCTTGATTCTTGATGTGGGAGTCCTTTTGATCCCTTATGGGTGTTTGAGAGGTTATACAAGTTGAAGATCATGTCATTGCTTGATTGATCCTTTATCTTAGTGCTCTAAGCGGGCTTGAAACCCTAAGTCTTGATTATAGTGAATGCTCAACCATCTTTGAGGAGTGTGATGAGGCATGAAAGTACATCTATATTGTGATGATGATTTTAACAATGATGGGAAATCTTGGTGGTCAAAATTTGGGGTATGACATAAGTGATGTTAGAGATGATGTTGTCAAATTGTCCTACTGTCACATATTGTTCCACAAAGGCTTTCTCTAAAACTTTATTTAGAGCTTTCCTGTGAGCTTCTGAACTAAGTAGGAAAGATAATACATAAATTTGAGGTGGAGTTTGCAACAATTGGTCCACAATGTTGTACTCGTTTTTTTGGATGAGCTTCAGCATCTCATCGTTGTTCTTTACAGGTTCTATATTGCTGGATTGACCGACTTGTTGGTTGGGAACTTCCTTTTGGGGTTCATTTTCTTTGGTAGGTTCTCCAACTCCTCTGTTGAAGATTCGACCACTCCGAGTAACTCGACTGATGTCGACAATGTTCACAACGGAGGGTAATGGAGTTTCTTTTCCATTTTCTATGGTCGTTGCACCGTACTTGTACAGGATAGCTTTGTCTGACTTGTATGGTATTGGACCTGGCAAGTAGATGACCACATGGGCTTTTTGGGCCTTTTGACTGTCGTATGCAACTTCGAACAACTCTAAGTTTGGAATCTTTTTATTGCCGAGAGAGACTCTTGACTCATCGAGTAGAGGAATTACGGCACAATCATCCTTGGTTTTTCCATGATTGGAGATTATGACAGTGTTTTCATCTTGACCAGGGAGGTAATCTTGTATCATGTTGATTGATTCTGATTTCAAGCATGGTCGAATCTCCTTTCGGTCTAACTGATGCTGGAGGGTTGCTCGCACTAGATAGCATCCTTGGTTATTTTCCGAGCATACTCTATAGCGTTCATAATTGTGAGGTGGTACCCGACCGTATCCACTTTGTATGCAGTGCATCCTTACTAGATCTGTTTCCATTGAGCGGACTTCACGACTTTGATGTCTATCAGGATTCCCATCAGTCATGCTAACTTGTGGTGTGTCTTCATCCATGTAGATCGGAAGCCACCAGTGGTCCAACAGATGTTGAAGAGTCCTTTGCACAAGCGCACACCCTTGGTCGTTTTCGCAATATTCTTTACAGTCTTGATAATCGTGTGAAGCCAGAAAACTAAGTCTGACCTGCTTAGCATGTAATTCCACTAGACTGATATTCATCAAGCGTATGTAAAAGATTTGAACCATATTGACTTGATGGTCATTTCTTTCATGAAAGTCTTGGATCCATCTGAGATATATTTGACGTTGGAGAGCCTCTTGTACGAAAGAGCATCCCTGATTGTTTGTTGAGCAGATCGGACAAGTGACGTAATCGTGCCGAGGCAGATTATAATACTGACTCTGTCTTGAATGCATTGCCACTAAATTGGCGTTCATTGCACGAATGTCGTGGTTCTGAACAATGTTGGGATGTGCATGGGCCATGTTTACTTCAGGAATCCTATGATTCTAAATCCAGCCCAGATCCATTTGTTCTTGCAGAGCTACTTGTACTATGTGTCATACCCCAAATTTTGACCACTAAGATTTCCCATCATTGTGCAAATCATCATCACAATATGGATGAACCATCTTGCCTCATCAGTCTCCCCAAAGGTGGGTGAACACTTACTACAGTCAAAATTAGGGTTTCAAGCCCTCTCAGAGTTCTTAGACAAAGGATCAATCAAGAAATGACATGATCTTCAACTTGTCTAACCTCCCAACCATCTACAATGGATCAAGAGGACTCCCACTTTAAGGATTAAGCACCAGGCTGCTCCCTTCCAGGTGGATCAAGCCTCAAGATCGCCAGTGTCACCAAATTAGGGTTTGGTCGACCAGGGCCTCCAGATGGAAATTTTCCTCTGGGCATGAGCCAATGCTTCAAAGCATATCCTAAAATACTCCATGGAACCTCATGGGCCCAAGCATCAAGTCAATTTGACCTCAGGGGATGCATACATAAAAAATCAAGAATTAGGGTTTCTTGGACCTAATTCACCCCTAAGTTGACTTTTACGACAAATCATGAGCCAAGACCTCAAGACATGATATGAGGGTCTCCAACATACCACATTAATCCATTTGTAACAATGGATTGATCCAGGAAGCTTGAGCAGCAAGTCTCAATTTCATCAGTACCACAATTAGGGTTTCGCGAGAAAAGTCAACTGTAGCTTTGACTTTTGACCAGGACATGCTCCCAAACCCTAGGACATGATTCAATACACCCTATAACACCTATGAAATCAATCCATCAAGTTTGATTTAGGTCAAGGACTTGATTTCATAGAGGATCGCACAGTTTGGAATTTATCTGACAAAAAGTCAATTGTGCACAAAAGTCAACCTTGACTTTTTGAGATTTTTCACAAAAATGGTTTTTTAAACCTAAAATGATGTTAATGTATGATTTGAATCATCATTCATCAAGAAAAATCAAGAAAAGTGGGATAGCTTGTAAAAGGGGTAACCATAAAAACTTAAAAAAATTTCTAAGTTATGAACAAAGTGGCAAGGGTACCAACTTTGGAGGATCATAACTCCTAAATTACAGAGCCATTTTTCCCCATCCAAAGCTTGATTGGTAGATCTCATTACCCTCTACAAAAGCTTAGAACTGACCTCCCTCCAAATTCCTCATGGATTTTGAGTTATGGAATGATCAAAATCACAAAAAGTGAAAATGTCACTTTTTTCCAACACTTAGTGAAACTTTCACTAAGTCAGAATCTGCCTTCACTTTTTTCCAAATGTAGGGGGATTTTTCACTTGGATCCAAAAGGTATCAAAACCAAATATGATCAAACAGTTGTTGTATCATATGCGGGCTTTCCAAAAGGGCCAAGAACATCACCAAATTCCACTTGGGCCATGAGATATGACAATGGCAATATGCCTTGCTGAAAACTGCCAAGGCTAGGCAGAATTTTGCATTTTTGCTCGATTTGGAAAAATCAGATAATTTCAAGCTTTGTCATCATGTTGGACAAATCTGAGGATCAAATCTAAAGGGGACAAACACTGAGCCAAGCCTCCAAAGTTCTTGGAACAAGAAGTCGCATGCCAAACCTAGAATTGCCTAAAAGAGGGACAAGACTCCAATTTTGGATTGGAGCATTCAATGCATACATCAAGGTGGCATGGAATGTGCCATTTGCAACTGAATTCAGTCAAGACTTATCCAAGACCAAGGGAACCATAGCCCTGTGCCCTAACCTCTAGTCAATGGCTAGAGGAGACTTGGATTCTCATTTGCCAACATTGGCTAAACCTCTGCTGCAGTTGCCTTTCACTATTGCTTGCAAAACAAACTTGCTCTACTATTAATAGAGCTCATTTATGATCAGTTTGAGTACACCAAAGCCATCAAACATATGCTTTCCTCAAAATCTCTTCTTTCACTCCAATTTTTCCTTCTAAGGCAAGTCACTATCGGGTTTTGAGTTTGAGAGCTTTTCTAATCAAACCAATCACTCACACACCTCACATACATCATATAGAAGTGATCCAAACACTCACATAACATCTGGAACACCAAAATCACAAAATCACCAGCCAGTTGATCAAGCTCTTGACAGATTTGCAGTTAGGGTACCATCTCAAGTTCCAGATCATTTCAATCCACTCCAAGCATCCAGACACACTCCATGGCACCTAGGGAAGCTATCCAGATCATTGGAACCTAGCTGTAACACATCTAACACAAAACACGATCACCAGCTGCAAGAGGTAAGCATAAGCTCTTCTAACTCTATGATCCATGCAATTTTTGCTGCACAATAATTTGGCCATATGTTCATAATCATGCATGGAATGTTTTACATCAATCAATTGCATTGTTTGAATCGTATGTAGAATTTCTGAACATTCATGCAGATATTAGGGTTCTTGAGGTTTCTCTTTGATTTCTTATTCCATGTTAAAAATAAATGAAATTAAAGACCATATACATGATCGTGAGGTTAAAACGAGTAGATTGATATGTAGATTGCATGATATAATCAAGTATTCAGTGAGATTGGATAGAAAACGCAAATCTGCAGAAACAGAGGGTGGCGCGTGTTCTTGCCATGTTCTTGGCACCATTTTCAAACATTTGAATATTTGAATTTTTGTGATTTTATTTAATTGATTCAAAAATTAATTTCTCTCTGATTTTTAATGATTTTTAGTTGATTCTTTTGATAATAATTCACAAAAATGTTAAAATATTTTATTTTACCAAAAAATCCCAAAAATATTATTTATTTCACTTAATATTTTTGCAAAGAATTAATATTTTAATTGTTTTTGACATTTAAAATATTTTTTCCCTCTTGATTTTGTAAATTTTAATGAATTCTAATCATTTTGTAGGTCAAAACATGATTTTTGAAACATTAATCCAAGATCACAATTTGTTTTCCACATGTTAAACAATTTTGACCATTTTAATTGAATTTATTATTCAATTAAAATACATTTTGAAAACAAATTATGGTTTTTGATTAATTCAACCCTCATAAAAGTTTTTCAAGTCTTTTGGGCCTCTAATAGAGTGTAAGACCCAATCCTTTGTAAATACAAACCTATTTTGGGCCTCACGTATTGTATAAGTCCCGTTGTATTTCAAAAAGTTCGACGTGATCATTGTCCGTTGAAAAACAAACCCTGGGCCTCTCCTCGAGCTATAAGACCCATTCAAAACTTTTTAGGCCTCTATTAGAGTGTAAGACCCAACCCCCTTTGAAAACCAAACCATTTTGGGCCTCAATGCATTGTATAAGACCCACCGCCTTTTCAAAAATCTCGGCGCGATCGCCATTGTCAAACAAATGACCCTGGGCCTCCCCTTGAGCTGTAAGCCCCACCACTTGTACAAAAATAAATCTTTTGGGCCTCTATTAGAGTGTAAGACCCAATACCCTTTTAACCAAAACTTTTTGGGCCTCAGACATTGTATAAGTCCCCCTGCGTTAAAAGAAAACCTCGGCGCAATCTCCAATAAAAAAACCAATCATCTGGGCCTACCCTCGTGTTGTAAGCCCCATTCTTTTTCTTTAAACACTTGGGCCTCTTGAGAGAGTGTAAGACCCATCCCCTTGTACAGAAAACCTTTCTTGGGCCTTAGTCACTTGTATAAGCCCCTCTGTACAAAACGACAGTGCGATCACTGATAAACCTTGGGCCTCTCCTTGAGCTGTAAGCCCCAACATCTTTTCAAAATACTTTCTCCTTTTATTTTGAATATACTGTTGTTTTCAATCTTTCTTTGTTGAACAACTAACCAAACAACAAGGAAGCTCTACAACTGAGTAAGTGTTTATATGCTTTTTTTATCACCTTTCATATACATATAACTGTATTGTGGGGCTGTTTCACTGTAAGTCTTCTTTCATAAACTCATATCAACTGTGTAATACTAGTATAGATATTTTGAGTTTCCCTGGCAACTACGTCTAGCACTAAGCCCTGTTGATCATTCTTAAATAGACAAAACTAGATCCCCATAGGATTACCAGATACAGTCTTCCCTCCTCTTGGAGTTAAACAATATGGAGATGTGAAAGGCAGATTCTTTTTGAACCCTTTCTCAGACTATCACTCTTAGAAGTTGTCAAAGAGACTCTACTCCCCAGAGATGATCTTTTCTCCGTGAATGGCATCTCCTGAGTTTCTTCCAAATTCTCGGACTTTCCTGGCTTGATCTATTCTCGGTGAATAGCATGTCTTGAACTTCTCGGGGTTTGGGGACCACAGGCGTCCTAAAAGCATCCCTGCCTCTTCTTGGGCATTGTACAAGGACCCTACGGCTTCTTAGAAGTATTCACAGCCTCCTCTTAGGCTTCGTATAAGGATTCTTCCTTCGGGAAGAGGGCCTCCTCTCGGGCTTCGTACAAATTGTCCCTCGGCTTCTTAAAAGTTTCCAGCCTCCTCTTGGGCTTCGTACAAATTATCCCGATGACCTCCTAGAGGTATAGGAACAATAATTAGTCATCTTAATAGAACAGTCTTTCAAAGAGTCTAGATCTTTCTACCGTGAACATACTACCACTGTTTCTTTAATCATAGTACAAAAGATAAAACTATAGACTTGGACAGTCTAATCTCCTTGAGTCTCGGAGGCATTCTCAAGTGAGGAAAAACACCAGTAGACTCGGACAGTCTCCAATACTCTCTGGATTCCCCATTTCCTTAAAAGACAGGAAATAACCCTGATCCTCTGATCAATCCCAAAGCATAGCCTTACCTTTAATCAGTCTCTTTATAAGAACTGATTTTCTCTTTTAACCAACCTACTGGACCTGTCACTCAACTGAAACAGCAATCCTTTTAGCCTTTATCTCGGGCTTCGTACGAGATACCAAAAGACTCTCTTGTTGAGTCAATAACCCTTTTAGCCTTTATCTCGGGCTTTGTACGAGATACAAAAAGACTCTCTTGTTGAGTCATCCTTTTAGCCTCTATCTCGGGCTTCGTACGAGATACAAAAAGACTCTCTTGTTGAGTCACTCTCTCTTTTAGCCTCCATCTCGGGCTGCGTACGAGTTACAAAACACTCTCTTGTTGAGTATAAAAGACTCTCTTGTTGAGTCAATCTTTAGCCTCCGTCTTGGGCTTCATACAAGACACATATAAAAGCACTCTCTTGTTGAGTCAACCCTTTTAGCCTCTCTCTCAGGCTTCGTACGAGACACAAAAGCATCCTCTTGTTGGGTCAATAGCCTTCTCTTAGGCTTTGTATAAGAAAAACCCCAATTGAGTCAATCAAGCTTTTAGCATCAAAACTGTGCCTCGTTCGAAGGATACAAACATTAACAACTCCTTTCATCTAATTGCTGTAAGTGGAAAGCCTCTGGATTATTTACATCCACGCCACTGTCCCTCTTTTAGCATGAGAAATTCCTAAGGAAAGATAGCATTGCTCTACACTGAGTTAAATTCTTCTCCTTCAGGTTAAAACCCCTATAAAGGAAATCATGGCATTGCTAGGATTCACATATCCCGGTTAAAGTAATCCTTCTTTATAGTCAGTCACCCAACAGTTGTGACAAACAGACCCCCTTTAGAGATGACAAATTCTCTCTAAAGACAACACCATTTTAGCTTCACATCTTGGGCTTCGAACAAGATACAAATAAACCCTTCAGCTTCACGTCTTGGGCTTTGAACAAGACACCAAAACACCATTTCCTCCCATAGAATAGGAGGAACTACGATCGCTCTGATTTTCCTATTTCGGTAAACGGGAATACGTAGGCATAAGATTGAAAGAAAAATCTTAGCGAGCACACTAATCCAAAACCCAAATCCCGTACCCCCACATATCAGTTGAACAACATCAATCCCAACGTCTTACCCTTAACCCAGACATTATTTTCATCAGAAATAACCCAAAGGGAGAACCCCTATATTTTGATAGCATCTGTAAATCAACAGTTTTGACTTTTTAACCTCAGTTTGCAAGCAAGGTTAATTGGAGACATCTATTTCCCTTCCTTAATCAGTTTCAATAGGATAAAAAATGAATTGAACTGTAGTACTCAAGCGATAGTGCTTAGAAACTACAAAAATCGCGCTACGGAAAAATGGCGACCACAGTCGGAAGTGCCACGGTAAGATCTTGTCGTCTTCATTTTCCACAGAAAAATGGCGACCACAGTGGGAGACATTCTTTCTTGTTTCCCCAAGGGAAGAAAATCCTGAATTCAAGGTGTCACAGGCATGGTGATGTCACTGGGGACCAATGTTATTACTAGGATCTTAGGTCAAAACCTTTAAAGTTGGGAAGGTACCACATAATGGCGACTCCGCTGGGGAGCCATTTTTGTCAGGAACATAGGATTCATAGCTCTTTAAAGGCTAGGACTTTAGGACAAATATATATACTGCTTTTCCTAATTGATATCTGTGTTTATTTTTCTGCTAATGGGAATGCGTGTGATGCCGCATGTGGAAAGATTGAGTATACACCTAGGAAAAACCTCTTTTAGTAGTGCGAAAACTATTGGAAATGGTTGTCACGCGATACTACCCTCTTTTTATGGTTCTTCGAAAAACATCACCTAGCACGGTTCTCGGCCCGCTGCTGTTTTCTCGACAAGAACTTATGATGTTGAGAGACAGGTACAAAAATCACTAGTATAGGCCTTTGGGGGGGGGGGGGGGTAGAGCCGTGACTTCATGACACCGACCCTTTGACCCCATGTTTTTTCTATGTTTTTGTGTGTTGCATTCATGCATTCATCTAAAAAACATTACATCAAAGAAAAACTTCTCTTCTAGTCTCTCTTTTTCAAATTAAACTAAGACACTGATTGCAAATGTCAAAGAAAAAGATTGCGCTCATGGACTTCGGCAGAAGGAGAACTCATAAGTACACATTCAGGGTTCCAAAGTTAGAAGATTTAAGAGGATTAGCAAGGATGATCACTAACCCTGAAGCTTTCAGAGCCAAGTACGGAGGTCTGCTACCTCTGTTAAGAGTCCATGTGATTGAAGGAATCATGGAGGCACTCGTTCAGTTTTATGATCCGGTCTATCACTGTTTCACATTCCCGGATTACCAGCTCACACCAACGCTGGAGGAGTATTCTCACCTGACTGATTTACACATTACTGATCAAGCTCCTTTCTCTGGACTGGAAGAAATTCCGAAGGATCAAATCATTGCAAGAGCAATTTATTTGGATGAGTCGGAAGTCAAGACTCACATGACCACTAAGGGTGGGCTCCCAGGTTTGCCAGCCCAGTTCCTGACAAAGAAGGCTCTGTACTTTGCTAGTATAGGGAACATGGCTGCTTTTGAAATCATCTTTGTCTTACTCACCTACGGATTATTTCTGTTTCCCAACATTAATAGCTTCCTCGATATCAATGCCATTAAGGTCTTTCTACTTAGAAACCCTGTGCCAACCTTGCTCGCGAACGCGTATCATTCTGTACACTTAGGGAATTTGTACAGCGGAGGAATGATCACGTGTTATGTACCCCTGTTATGCAAATGGTTTATCTCCCATTTACCTAAGTCTGCTGCTTTTTAGGATCATAACAGTGCCTTGCGTTGGTCACAGAAAATCATGTCCATCACCAACTCTGACATAGATTGGTGCAATAGGACTTATGACGGGATTAGGATCATTGACCGTTGTGGAAACTTCCCCAACGTACCCCTCATAGGAACTAAAGGAGGAATCAACTACCATCCAGTATTGGTTCGTCGTCAATTTGGATACCCGATGAGACATGTCCCACGTAATGCTCATCTGGAAGGTCTTTTCTTCAAGGAAGGAGAAAATGACAGGGCATTAAAGATGGAAATAGTGCACACTTGGAAACATGTTCATAAGAAATGACGAGAGTCTCTAGGAAAACCAGACTGTGTCTCGGTGGAGCCTTATCTCCACTGGGTACAAACTAGAGCTCTCAAGCTAAAGATGCCTTATCCTCGTCACGGAGTTCTTCTGCCAAGGGAATCTGTCATGTACTTCATGACTGAAGCGGAAAAACTTCAGGTTACTCTCAACAAAGTTCAACAGGATAGGAGGTATTGGAAGAACAAATACCATATCCTCAATGTAGAGTGTACTAAAATACAACAACTGCTGAAAGATAAGGATGCTCTGATTGAGATTTTAGAGCAACATGCTGTGGATAATCAGGATGACCAAAGGAATTTGCTCGCTCCTTTCACATGGCAAAGGAATGACAACCCGACAACGGCCCAAGAGCCCCGGTCAAAGAAAAGGAAAGTACCTGAATCAGCACCCGAGAGGACTCGGGACCCATTAGCTTAGGTTTCTGTTTTTGCACCTTGTAATCTACTGTATTTCTATTTTTGCAATCCTTTGAATTCAATAAAACGGGGTTTCCTCACTGTTTGATATTTGCAATCTAATTTTCGAAGTTTATTTTGAATAAACCAAAAAACAAAAACAATTAATATAATCATTGCATTCATCATTCTCACGTCACGTATTCTTCTTACCTGCGAATCTTACATTTGTGTCTCGGTTCTAGAGTCAAACTATCTCATTCGTACAATACTCGGGTCAATCATCAGAAAAAGATGGATGATCTCGAGGAAAAGAACAAAGAGTTGAGAGAAGAGATCGACGCTCTGAGAGAGGATATGAGAAAGCTTCATAACGGCATGCAAGCCATGGCAGAAGCTCAGCTACAAAGGACTGTGATCTCGGAGATCACCTCAACGCCCATAGTGGAAAAGTCTGATCCTAGGTACAAAATGCCAAAAGATCGTCCCTGGGGCATGCCACTTAACTATATCCTGGAAGGATATATCCCGTTGATCAATGAGGATCAGGGGACCGCAGCAGGAACTGCTGGGCCTAAAGGTTACAAACTTCGGGAAAGCAAATATGCCAGGGGCATGACAGCAGCTCCTGAAGGTTACAAACTTCGGGAGGCATCGAGAGTCTCGGCCATAATGACTATACCACCGCCCGTGGTACACACTGTCCCGGAAGGACAGATTCCACAAATACCGTCTGGTGGGAACGACAACATGTTCGAAAGAATGAATGAGTTCCAGGAACAGTTCCTGGGAATGCAGAAAGAACTGCAGGACCTTCGCGGTCAGGATTTATTTGGAAAGGACGCCGCGGACCTCTGCTTGGTCCCCAATGTGAAAGTCCCGCACAAATTCCAGGTGCCTGACTTTGAAAAGTACAAGGGTAACTCTTGCCCTCAGAGTCACTTGGTGATGTACGCTCGGCGAATGTCAGCTCAGATAGAGAATCAGGATTTACTGATTCACTACTTTCAGGATAGTTTAACCGGTGCCGCACTAAAATGGTACATGGGTTTAAACCGTGCTACGATTAGCACTTTCAGAGATCTTGGCACTTCCTTCGTCTAACAATATAAATACAATCTGGACATGGCACCCGACAGAGATAAACTCAAATCAATGTCACAAAAGGATAAGGAAACCTTTAAGGAATACGCTCAGAGATGGCGTGAAATTGCCACTCAAATTTGTCTGCCTCTTGAGGAAAAAGAGATGACAAAGATCTTCTTAAAGACCTTGAGCTCATTTTACTATGACAGAATGGTCGGCAGTGCGCCCAGTGACTTCACCGAGATGGTGGGTATGGGAGTTCGTCTTGAGGAAGCCGTCCGAGAGGGATGCCTAGTCAAAGACGCTGGATCATCAAGTAGCACAAAACGATACAGTAGTGCTCTCCCTAAGAAAAAACAGCAGGATATTGGGAATATCTCTCTTGGAAAGCAAAGGCAACGTTATCAACCCATAGCGGCTGTGACTCCTGCTATCAATCCTGCGCCTATTTCTACGTATCAACCTCAGGTTGCGCAGAGCCAACCTAATCAGCAAAGGACTCAACAACCTCTTCAGCAGGCTCATCCTCAAAACAACAACAATCGTACAATGCGGCCACCGGGATTTGATCATATACTCGTATTGTACACAGAACTATTTCCGTTACTACTGGCTAAGGGGCATGTCCAGATTAAGTCTCCTCTTACAGTACCAGAAAATCTGCCTTTTTGGTTTAAGGTGGATCAGACTTGCCCTTACCATCAAGGAGGACCAGGGCATAACATAGAGAACTGTCTCAGTTTCAAATCCGACGTACAAAAGCTTGTTAGGAGCGGGGTCTTATCTTTCAAAGATATGAATCCGTATGTTCTCACAAACCCGCTGCCTCAACACGAGAAAGCTACAGTCAATTTGATAGAGGGAGAGACTAACAACGTCTATCAAATTCATGATGTACTCTTGTTAAGGACCAATCTGGTCAAGATGCATTGTAGACAGAGTGAATATGGCCATGTGCCACCTCATAACTATCACCAGTGTGATATTTGCTCTAAAAACCATCGAGGATGTTCTGTGGTGCAATCAACTCTACAGGAACAAATGGATCTCAGATGGATCCAAGAGCACCGAGTTCGTGGAGTTAACATGGTTTACATGAATTCTAACATCATTCAGAACCACGACATCCGTGCAATGATTGTCAACTTGGTGGTGATGCATTCCAGGCAAAGCCAGTATCATAATCTGCCGCGGCACGATTATAGTTCCTGTTTGACTTGCTCGGTAAACAAACAGGGATGCTCTTTTGTACAAGAGGCCCTCCAGAGTCAGATGGATCTTGGATGGATCCAAGACTACCATGATAGGAATCCCTATCAGATCAACATGATTCAATTCTTCGATATTCGCTTGATGAATACCAGCCTAGTGGAGTTACATGCTAAACAGGTCCGACTCGGGTTCCTGGTATCGCATGATTATCAGAGCTTTAGAGCGGGTTGCGAAAATGATCAAGGTTGTGTCCTTGTCCAGGAAACACTTCAACACTTGTTGAACCACTGGTGGCTTCCAATCTATATGGATGAAGACACCCAGCAAATTAGTATTACCAACGGGAACCCTACTCGGCATCAAAGTCGGGACGTTTGATCTGTGGAAACTGACCTAGTGAGGGACCATTGTATTCAAAGCGGGCGTGGCCAGGTGCCACCACACAACTATGAACCTTGAAGAGTCTGTTCGGAAAGTAACCAAGGATGTTACCTTGTCTGAGCAGCTCTTCAGGGTCAGGTGGATCGTAGAGAGATTCGCCCATATCCGGGTTCCGGACCAATCAACTGGGCGCCGGACTACCTCGCTAATCAAATTGAGGACATTGTCGTAATCCCTGATCATCAGAGGGCTAGGGATGTTTGTACCATCATCCCACTACTTGACGAATCGAGAGTTCCCAACCAGGACCATTACCGTATGAATCAACTAAGGCTATCCCTTACAAATACGGTGCAACAACAGTCGAGAATGGAAAGGAAATTCCATTACCCTTTGTCGTGAATATTGCAGACATCAGTCGAGTAACACGGAGTGGTCGGATCTTCAACCGAGGAGTTGGAGAACTTAACAAAGAAAAGGAACCTCAGACAGAAGTTTCCAATCCACCAGTCGGTCAATCCAGTAATCCCGACCTTTCGAAAAATAATGATGAGATGCTGAAGCTCATCCAAAGGAGTGAATACAACATTGTTAATCAACTGTTACAAACTCCTTCAAAGATCTTGGTATTATCACTGTTACTTAGTTCAGAAGCGCACAGGGAGGCTCTAAAGAAAGTCTTAGAGCAGGCCTTTGTGGAACAATATGTAACAATCAGACAGTTCGATAGCATTGTCTCTAACATCACTTCCTACAATAACTTGGGATTTAGTGATGAGGAATTACCTGAAGAGGGTCGCCGTCATAACATGGCGCTCAATATCACGGTTAGCTACCAGGGCGATGCTTTAGCCAGCGTACTGGTAGACACAGGGTCAGCCCTGAATGTTATGCCAGAGTCCACTTTGATGCAATTATCCTTCAAAGAACCCCCGATGAAAACCAGTGAGGTCGTCGTCAAAGCATTTGATGGGTCCAGAAAAACGGTTATCAGCGAAGTCGACCTTCCCATAACTATTGGTCCTCACACTTCCCAAGTCGCTTTCCAGGTCATGGACATCTGGTCAATGTACAGTTGTTTATTAGGAAGACCTTGGATACATCAGGCTGGGGCAGTCACCTCAACCCTCCACCAAAAGTTAAAGTTCGTCCAGAACAACCAGCTCGTCACGGTCTGTGGAGAACAAGCCTTGCTCGTGAGTAACTTATCATCATCTACTGGTGTAGAACCCGAGGAGGTTATTGAACTCAGTTCCAAGCACTGTCGGTGAGCGATGACAATGGCAATATGCCTTGCTGAAAACTGCCAAGGCTAGGCAGAATTTTGCATTTTTGCTCGATTTGGCAAAATCAGATAATTTCAAGCCTTGTCATCATCTTGGACACATCTGAGGATCAAATCTAAAGGGGACAAACACTGAGCCAAGCCTCCAAAGTCCTTGGAACAAGAAGTAGCATGCCAAACCTAGAATTTCCTAAAAGAGGGACAAGACTCCAATTTTGGATTGGAGCATTCAATGCATACATCAAGGTGGCATGGACTGAGTGTTACCACTCATTTTCGACGCTAGAAAGAATTAAAGCTATTTCAAGTAAAAAAATTATTTTTACATAAAGAAGGCTTCGACCCAGCTTTGGTGAAGGCTGAGTCGAATAGGGGTTTTTTGGAAGCCTCAAAATGGCTAAGTGTTGGGAAAAGTTTCGACCATGGGAATATGGAAATGCGCGCTGCAGTTGTGATACTAAGGCTGGAGGGAATTTCCAATGTTTGAAATTCAAATAGGAGCAGTTGTGAACATGGGAACAGTTGAGGCCAAGGAGAAGGCGCCAAAGGGACACGTTTGAAGCAATTACCACCACTTAGTAGTTATTTCTTAGCACTATAAATAGGAGTTAGTTCTATGTAATAGGGGTGTTCATATTTTTGTACAAGTTACTCAAAGAAACTCAAAGTACCTGCGTGTAGAGAAACGAGTTCGTGAGAATGTACGTAATGTAACACCACTTTCTTTCATCAATGCAAGTTATCTTCATCATGTTTATGTTTCAGCACTTTACGTTTTCCTGAATTTTACTTTTCATGTCAAATTTACTTAAAGTCTTGTTTTCAAACTTTCATTTAAACTTCCCGCATTTACTTTCGACTGCACCTTTATATTCAAGAATTTACCTTTAAAATCATTATTTTCAAGAACGTGGAGTTCATTGCACTTTATTTTCAAAAGCTTTTACATTACTGCATTTACCTTCAAAGTCATTTATTTTCTCGCCCTTTACTTTCGACAGTCATTTACTCTTTCTGCACCTTTTACATTCAAGAACGTGGAGTTCAAGCACTTTTACACTTCTTGTTGTTTACTTTCGACAGTTATTTATCTTCCTGCACTTTTATTTTTTAAAGTCATTTACCTTTGTGTCTTTTACCTTCAACGCCTTTAAATTCTGCATCATTTATTTACAGCCCTTTACATTTCCAAGCCTTTACTTTATTTGCAAGTAGTCGAACGTGAAGTTCATGTAGTTTTCTTTTACTGTCGAACGTGGAGTTCAATTTACATTTCTTGCATTTATCATTGTCAGTTACATTTTCCCTTAAATTTAGCACATGTCCTAGGATTTGTGTGGTCGATCCTGCAAGTTAGTCAGTTTTATTTAAAATTGATAGACCAGAGGTTGTTTACCAAAATTCACAGTAAATAAATTGGCACACCCAATGGGACCCGGTGCTAAGTTTTATACTTTTTGTTAACCTTATCTTTCTTGGTGAAGAAATACTTTCATTATATGTTATTGAGAAGTGGGAAGTTAGCCACAACAAACGAAGGAATACCAAAGAGAAGATACACTAAGAGAATGGCAACTAATGCCAACCAACAAGTTGATCCTCAAGGGAGTATTTCAAACACTCAGTCAAGTAGCAGTATGGGCTCTCAAAGCACATCATCACCAGTGCCTTCGACAGGAGGACAGACGTCATCTTCATTAGTAGTGTCTGAACTAGGATCAACATATACAAAATCATATACTCAACCTGTGCTAGAATACATAGGACCACAAAGTCCTAATTCACCAACACCCCCAGGAGGAAATTCATTGTACTGGCATGTCCCTCCTCTAGGTTTTCCACATCTAGGGTTAAGGAGTCAACCCTATGGTATGCCTACATCAATGATGCAAAATCTGCAGAATGCTCTACCTGTATTCTCAGAAACTGTAGTGTCTTCGCCATTACAAGGATCAGGATCAGGAGGTCGAAACAACCAGAGTATAGGTGTTGGTTACTCTGTTCAAGCGCCTAGTCTTACAAATACATCCATAAATTATTTGAGACAGCAGAGGGATAAAAGTAACATGCAAATGGTGCATACGTTGTCTCAGACAATGGGAGAAGTTTTTCAACCCTTGATTCAGAATACAACTCAAACTAACCAACAATTGGCTGCGCAATTGGCACGCATGGCTGATTTCATGGGAGTACCAGCGGTGGATCGAAGAGCAACTGTCGTCGAAGATATCCCAAGACGTCATCCACGTCATGTACATGAAGTGAATTTGGAAGATCAAGAGATGATTGATCATTTTAGAGTCGAACCACCAAGAAACCAGATGCCAATCCAGATGGAGGAAGAGCCAGTAGTGATGGTGAACAGGAACCAAAATGCTGATCAATTACTTAGACAGGTTCGACACCAAAATCAAGCAGAGGAAAATAATCTTGCAGCCATGGTTGAAAGGATAATGACCAGAAATGGTGTGAATCTTGGCTTCACAAGGCCAAATGATACTTCGCCTATAGTGGATTATATTCTCCAAGCAGAATTACCTCCTAGGACGAAGGTTCCAAAGTTCAGCAAGTTTTCAGGAGATACTACTGAATCTACCGTCGAATATGTGGCTAGATATTTGATTGAAGCAGGCGAAATTGCAGCTAACGAAAGCCTTAGGATCAAATACTTCCCAAGTTCCCTTACCAAGAATGCCTTCACATGGTTCACTACTTTGCCTCCAAATTCCATATACAATTGGACCCAACTAGAACGTTTGTTTCATGAACAGTTCTACATGGGGCAAACTAAGATTAGTTTGAAAGAATTGGCTAGCATCAAATGCAAGGTTACTGAGCCAATTGATGATTACCTGAATAGGTTTCGACTTCTTAAAGCCAGGTGCTTTACACAAGTGCCAGAACATGAGTTGGTCGAAATGGCTGCTGGGGGTCTTGATTATTCCATTAGGAAGAAATTAGATATCCAATATCTTAGAGATATGGCCCAGTTGGCTGATAGGGTTCGACAACTAAAAAGGCTGAAAGAAGAAAAGGCCAAATTCAGCAGGGGTAAAAAAGTAGCCTTTGTCAAATGTAATGAAGATGTGGAGAATTCATATGATGAAACATCTTACTTCGACGGAAATGAGGTTGACGTTGCTGAGTTAAAGCAAGGTCCACCTTATGCCTGTAAGTTATTAGCTCCTTCAAATGGAAAAAATCTTGTCGAATCTAACGACAATTTCCCTAAGAAAACATACACTTTTGACGTTACTAAATGTGACGAAATTTTTGATTTGTTAGTTAAAGACGGGAAAATGATAGTGCCTACTGGTGCTAAGATGCCACCTTTAGAACAAAGAAAGAAAAGAGGTTTTTGTAAGTACCATAATTTTTTGGGTCATAAAGCTTCTCAATGTTTTCTTTTCAAGGATTTGGTGCAAAATGCTATCCAAGAAGGAAGGCTGAAGTTTGGTGACAAAGGCAAAGCCCAGATGAAAATTGACTCTGACCCATTGCAAGTTGCAGAGGCTAACTACACAGAGACTCACGAGGTCCAAATGGTCGAAGCCATAGAAGGATTTGATCAGTCAGTCAACATGGTGGAGGTTACTGAGGACTTCGCCACCAATCCTGTCATAACTGAAGGTTTTAGTAAGGCTGCAAATGGCCTGAATGTTGATGGTACCAGTCTAATGTTGGTGACCAAAGAAACTGCTGATAAGTTTGTTGAAATGGATAATACTACCAAGGTTGTGGATATGGCAGTGAGTGGATTGAAGATAAATGCCGCAAATGGCATTAACATGGTCGAATTGGTTGAAGAATCTGATGCTAGCTCAGATAGCATCAGCACCAATGAGGCTATGGGCAGAAATACCCCCAAATTCCAAGTTGTTAAAGAGTTGGAAGATGACATGCTATTGGTAGGAGAGATGATAGACATGGATGGTTGTTTGGTGGAAAATGGATATGTATGGCTACTGAACAATTCTTCAAGACCTCTCCTGATGTTGAAAGAGTCAATGCTGAGGAAATGGTCGAAGCTGAAAAGTCTACTTGGCAGAAGGCTTCCCAAAAAGTTGCAAGAGCAGCAGCAAGTGGTGGTTGTCTGGCGAAGACCACTGAAAGTATGGAAGCTCATTTCTCCAAGATGCGCTTAAAGGATAAAATTGATGTCAATATGGTCGAAATTACAGATGAAAAAACTGAACAAGTGAGTAAGGCAGATGAACAAGAAGAGTGCAACAAGATAGCTTATCCTAAGCAAGAGGAGACAATTGTGGATTTTCTGCATCGTTGCCAGAAGAAAGGTTCTGGAGTAATGCTATGTCCTAGATGCAGCACCATTTTTGATGAGAAAGCTGACCACAAGTTAGAAGGTGTCAAAAAAAGCTGGTGAAAGCTGGGGGAAGAAGGTAAATAAAGGTCCCAGAGGTTTTGACCATAGACGACTTTCGACAGGGTTAAAAAACCAAGTACCAGGAGTTAGGCCAGGTACATTCGAGCCATCTGCGAATGTGCCAACAGGTAGTTGGATCAAGCCTATCGAAGGAAGAGGACAGAAGAAGAAGTGGGAGAAATTTGATGTGGGAAGAGGTTCTTCATTTGAGTATAGAAAAGAGAACCATACCACCAACAAGTCAGCATACATTTCTCAAAATTACAAGGGTAAAAATCCCATGTCTAGATCATAATGGTGAAGAGAGCAACGTAGGCGAAAGGCTATTAGGGAGGCTCAGGTGCAAGGAGAGTCACGTACCAATATTGATCATCAAGCTGGGACAATTGAGAAGATGCCCATAAGGCGAAAGTTGTCCATTGTTCAGCCAGAGAAGAAAGTTGAAGACGATGAGAATATGATTGATAATTTCAACAGTGAGTCAGCAGCTTCTCTAGATATTCTTGTGAATGTGGTATCAGTAATGCCAAAAGAATTTGGTCAAGTTTCAGAGGTCGGAGACTTGGATCAAACTGTTGAATTAGAAATGTTGGCACACAACCCTGTGTGTTATTACATCATGAACAATGGGTGCGTCGAAGAACAGAATGTTTTCTTTGAACGCCCCACAGAGGCAATGAAGGGTCATCTAAAGCCTCTCTACATTACTAGAAAAGTATAAAATGTTCCTGTTAACAAAATCTTGGTGGATTGTGGTGCAACTGTTAATTTAATGCCAAGATTTTTGCTGAGCAAGATTGGGAAGTTTGAGACTGATACCAAACCCCACAACATGGTTCTGTCGAACTATGAAGGAAAAGTTGGTTCCACTCTAGGAGTGATTCAAGTGGATCTTACAATGGGAACCATTACCAGACCAATAGTGTTTATGGTCGTTGAGATGAAAGCTAACTACAATCTACTCTTGGGTAGGGAGTGATTCATGGAATAGGAGCTGTACCTTCATCTATGCATCAAAGAATCACCATTTGGAGACCAGATGGGATAGTTGAAAATATTGAAGCTGATCAAGGGTACTTTAAGGTGCCTATTAATCATGTGGATAGTAGACAGTTTGAGAAACATTTGGCGAACATTGCTCCATGTTCTCCAGCTGACTTTGAGTTTACGCCTGATGAAGAAACGTTTTATTCATTGTATTTACACCCTGTCGAAGGTTGCCATGCTTAGGCTCACCTCCAATAGAGCCCACAGGATGGGGAGATGAATTCAGTGATCATGACTGAGTTCGAAGCTTTAAAAAGAATTTTGGCCTATGTGGCTGAAACAAAACTACAAGCGGCTTTGGAAGCTGCCAATGACTATATGGCTGGCGAAGCCATTTCTGAATTTTATCAAGAAGGTCCTGGTAAGGACTTCGACCCAAAACCTCCAGATAAAGCTAAAACTGGAGAGCAAAGCCAGAGGCTTGATGCCATCTATGAAGATGAGCCTTTGGGATTTGAGAAGGACCCGTTGGCGAATAATATCAAAATGCTAGCACAAGATCCTTTAGAAGAAGTTGACCTCAGTGAGGGGACAACCAAAAGACCTACCTACATCAGTGTCAACCTTGATCCCTAGTTGAAAGTTGAAGTGGTTCAGTTGTTGAAAGAGTTCAAGGACTGCTTCGCCTGGGATTATGATGAGATACCTGGTTTGAGCAAGGAGTTGGTCGAACACAGGTTACCTATGACACCTGGGAAAAAACTAGTCAAGCAGAATCTAAGACGGTTTGCACCAGAGATATTGTCAAAGATCAAAGAGGAAGTCGAAAGACTGCTTCGTTGCAAATTCATTCGCACGGCAAGGTATGTCGAATGGTTGGCTAATATAGTACCTGTTATTAAAAAGAATGGGTCTTTAAGAGTTTGCATTAATTTTAGAGATTTAAACTCTGCAACTCCTAAAGACGAATATTCAATGCCAGTAGCAGAAATGTTAATAGATTTTGCAGCAGGACATGACTATCTTAGTATGCTGGATGGATATTCTGGCTACAACCAAATATTCATTGCTGAGGAAGATGTTCATAAAACTGCTTTTAGATGCCCTGGAGCCTTAGGCACCTATGAATGAGTAGTGATGCCTTTTGGTCTCAAAAATGTTGGTGCCACTTATCAAAGGGCGATGAATTCAATCTTCCATGATTTTATAGACACATTCATGCAAATTTACATTGATGATATTGTGATAAAATCTATTTCTGGGAAAAGTCACATTGACCATCTTCGACAGTCCTTTGAAAGGATGAGAAAATATGGTCTTAAAATGAATCCTCCCAAATGTGCTTTTTGTGTGCAGGCATGGGATTTCCTAGGCTTTGTGGTCCACAAGAAAGGGATCGAAATAAATCAAAATAAAACCAAAGCCATAATGGAGGCGAAAGCGCCATTAACTAAAAAGGAGTTGCAGTCGTTGCTGGGCAAGATCAACTTCTTAAGAAGGTTTATATCCAACCTGAGTGGCAAAACACAAGCCTTTTCGCCATTGCTTCGTTTCAACAAAGATGGTTTTGAGTGGGGGCAATTATAGCAGGAAGCCTTCGACAAGATCAAGGAGTACCTAAGCCACCCTCCAATTCTTTCACCACCTTGTAGAAACAAGAGTATGAAATTGTATATAGCTGCATCAGATAAAACTCTAGGGAGCATGTTAGCTCATGAGGATGAAAATGGAGTCAAAAGAGCCATTTATTACCTTAGTCGAGTTTTAAATGATGCTGAAACTAGGTATAGCATGATTGAAAAGTTATGTTTATGCTTGTATTTCTCTTGTACTAAATTGAAGCAATATATAAAGCCAGTTGATGTGTATGTTTCTTCTCACTTTGATGTTGTAAAACATATGTTATCTAAGCCTATTTTGCATAGTCGAATTGGCAAATGGGCATTAGCATTAACAGAATTTTCTCTAACATATCAACCATTAAAAGCTGTGAAAGGGCAAATAGTTGCAGACTTTATAGTTGACCACTCCATAAATGAAAATGATTTGAATTATGTTGAATTAAAATCCTGGAAGTTATAATTTGATGGATCAAGTCATAAAAATGGAACAGAAGTGGGAATATACATTATTTCTCCTGAAAAAATTCCAACAAAATTCAAGTATAAGGTGTAATACCCCAAAATTTGCTCTCCTCTTTTGGCATCATAGCATGGCATTATCATTTATCATATCATATCCACCTCACTAGCATTGCATTGCATTTAACATAGAAAAATGAAGCATGGCATCCTTCTTACCATCAGGGCATGTGATCAAGTGGAAGGTGGACAATCAAGGAATCATTCAAAGCACAAAAAGGTCAATCAAGTTGGCTCTATGCAAGCCAAGAGGTCTCTCATGTCTCATACTATCTCAATTGATCTTCCACAACCTCAAGAAGGTGAGATTCAATAGGAGATTGAAGCACTACATCTTTCACTATGCAAGAGGTTCAAAAATTGAAGGAAAACCCTCAAAAGAGATAGCTCATTGATTCAAAATCATTCTCAAGTGGCATTTCTCATCATCCTTTAAGAGGATACACAACATACTCTGAGGAATTTGGATTTGGAAGATGTGCAATTTCCTCCTAACCAAAGGGGGTCAAAATTAGGGTTTCTAATAAAATCAGGATATCTCTGATTTTTTGGACAAAACTTGATGTCATGGTATTCCATATGTCCTTAAGTGTATGTATGTGGAAAATTGCACCTCAATTGGTTTTGGAGGTGGTTCAATTGGAAGAAAGATCAAAAATCAGGAAATTGGGGCAAAGTCAAATAATCAGGGGAAAAAGTCAACTCTTGACTTTTTGAGCCCAAAATCATGAAATTCATGTTACATATGTTCAATGTGCAAAATTTGATCAAGAAACTCCAAAGGAATCATGAAAAAATCAAGATGTGGAAAGTTGCCATTTTTGGATGAAGTAGGGTTACTAAAAATAGCAAGTTTTGGCCATTTTGCATCAGAATTTGAACCAAGGCCATTTAAATTTGGAGCACCAAATGAAAAATCCACTCTGCCTCAATGAAAGATCTTGTTTTAAGCTTCAAATCCATGTGTAGAACATCTCCATTGGATAAAAATTGAGTGAGATATGATTGATCAAAGTTGGAGGAAAGTAGGTTCAAAACTAGGTCATGACCAAGATTTTCAGGTCACGCGCGCGATCATTTTAACAAACAGTTGGTGGGCCAAATGTCCACTCATTTTTCTCATGGTTAAAGGCCTCAAATGAAAAACTTTTCAACATCAAAGTTGTTCCTTGTAGTGTCCTCTTCAATGTTGATGTTGTGAAAATTTTGATTTAACCAAGTTATGAGATAGTTTGGAGGGTTCAAAGTCATGTTGTTTGTGCTGAAATTTTGTGTGCCCAATTGCCTTGCCAGCCAACCTTGTGCCACGCCCACCAACCAGTTGTGAACCATTGTGTTCATAGCTATTTTTAGACATGTTTGAGACCTCATTTCACTTCAATTTTCAAACCAATATTGTTCCCCAATGTACCCTCTTTCAAATGAACCCATAAACTCCCTAAGGCAGTCATTGAGTAGAGAGAAAAACCTCCATAAACCACCATATGTTGACACTGATACATTGATGACATGCTGCATGATTTGGTTCAGTCACACCACAAACACCTCCTCACTTTTGTTTCCTCTTTCAACCAAGCACAAGTTACTTACATAATGCACACTGTCACGTGCCATACATGAGAATAGAAGGAACAAACTTGCTTAGCAAGTTTCTGATGCACAGATTGGCAGCTTCACTCTCCTTTTCTCCCTTCCACCATAACTGTCATGAGCTTGACCTCACCATAACTCAGCCTCAATAACTCGCCCCTAACTAACTTGACTCAGTTAGTTAGGGTGCACTCACTTTAACTCATCCAACTCAGTTAACTCCACTCATTAAACCATGGTTAGTTCATACTATAAATAGAAAACTCACACTCAAATTTCATTCCCAGCCACATTCTCTCAAAGACACTTCAAATTCTTTCCACATTCTCTGATTTTTCTCCCTCTCTGTACACGAATTTCATCATCATCTCCTACATTTCATCTCCATCTTCATCTTGATTCTACTTTGGAGATTAAGAACAAGAGTGCATAGGTTCAGTTAAAGAAGTTCAGGATCAAGAGAGTTGAAATTCTGGTTGATTCTTTGCACGAATTCAAACTCTCAAGCCTTTATTTGGCCAAGTGAAGCTCGAGGAAGAAGCATCTCCTTCTGGTATTCTTGTGCATTCCAAGTTTCATCATCATTCAGGTTTGAACTCTTGAAATTACCTTGCACGATCTCTGTCTATTTTTACTTGTTTTTTTTTGTGTTTTAAGCTTGCTAGAAGCTCTGCTCAAACCGGCTAGTTGATAGGCCTCCTAAAGGCTTAGTTGCAAAACCTAGGGCTTACTTTAATCTTCTCTGTTCTCTCTGCGTATGTGTGGTATGTGAAAAATAAGGCTGAATCCTTGATCTCCATAATTTCCTCTTCATTTTGGTATGCGGATTGTGTGTTTTGGTGAGAGGCGAAAATTGCAGGCGGTGGCTGTTGGCCGGAGAAGGTGACCGGAAGTCATCTCCGGCCGGTACCTTTGAATGCTAGGGTTTTCTCACGTTTTAATCGGGTCCGTTCATTTTGCGCGATCGTGTGGCTTGAATGGTGACAGCACATTAAAAGGCATGTGCTTGTCACATGTGTATTTTCTGAATCCACTTAAACAGCGTGTGGCATGGTACACGATAGGGAGTGTGGACATTCATATGTGCGCGTTGATGTTGTTTACTTTGACTGGATGTTGACTGTGACTTGATCCAATGGCTTGTGTGGTTTTGACTATTGTTGACTGAAGAGCATGGTAGTTATTGTGGATTGCGCGTGTAATGGACTTAGTCAGATTGATATCCACACCTCCCATGTTTTCAAGCCCAATTAAATTGAACTATGGATTTGCTATGGTTGCACCCCCATTCATATGTCCATTTCATTTTATTTTCTTCATTTTGCTCACGTTTGCTTTTTAATTTTTAAAATTACAAAATAGCATCATAAAATTCTACAAAAATTCATGTGTATTCTTAAAACATTTAGGAAATTTTCTATGATTTTATTTTCTGATTTTATGACCATTTTACCCCTGTTCCATTATTTCTTTTGAATTTCCATTTGTATGCATACTTAATGTGACATATGATTTTGTGCATTTTTGTTCTTGATCATAAAAAATGATTTTGATGCCTTTCTTTTTGCATTGTGGTCACAATATGTTGAGGTATGTTTGAGATTTATGAGATGATTTTTAAGTCTTTTTTGGATGACTTTTGATGTGTTTCTTTGAGCATGAATGCATGAAACTTCCATGAGACTTTGACCTAATTGTTGAGTGACTTTGGTTCTGATTCATTGCTTGTGGACTTGATATGTTAATGGCATGTGTTTAAGGTGTTTGATTGGTGAAAGTCATAATTTTTGAAGCATGTTTGCTATTTGTTTGAAGCATGAAGTTTAACTTGTTCATTTTGTGAATGCATGCCTCATGTTTGGTTTGCTTGATCATGAAGGCACTTGTACCATGAGTTGTGGTTTTGTTTGAGGATGTATAGCATGTTAATTGACTTCTGATTGTGACATTTGGGTTTCATCTTTGCATGTTTGATGTTTATCTTGCACCTTAAGTCACTTGTTTCACAAGTATGAACCACATTCACATCACTTCACCTTTTCTTCTTTGCTTCTTGTTGGATTGAGATTTTGTTTGCATGATTTGGTATACTCATTTAGGATAACATTAGGTTGTGTAAATATGAGTTACATTCTGACTTGGAAGCATGTATAGCATTCAATCTCATTTTACTTTGTTTGTCAACTTGTTTGAATTTGGTTTGTTCATTATACTTTCTTACTTTACTTGTAAGTGATTGTGCTAACCATGTAGGGGCTTTGGTAAGTTTCAATTGAGTGTGGATAAGGAATCCACATTCAACTTCTATCCTTTCTCTTTTACAATTCCATTTTGTGTTTTGCTAAGCACTTATGTGCTTTCTTTTAATAACTCATTACTTTCCCTTTTTGAATTACAATTCATCTTCTACTTTGGAAGTGAATTGTTTAATTCTTTCTTTCTTTAGACTTTAGGTTGAAACCTCATAAACCTTTAGGATCACTCCCTTTAATCTTCAATTGGGATTGAGTCTTAGTCCATATAGGTTTTACCTTTTCTCCTCTCTTGAGTCTCTTTTCTCATCTCAAAGAAAATTCAAAACATATAATAAAGGTAGGCATTTATTGCATTTAGGCCTTTCATATAAAGAAAAGATTATAAGGGGTCTTCTCTTATAATCTTAAGATATGTAGCATATGGCCCATCTTAGGTCAATGTGTTACATATTTGATCTTGTATGAGGGACTTAAATGCAATACTTGTTGAAGGTGCAAATAATAAAAAACACTTCTTCACTTCATAATCAACAAAACATTTAATAAACACAAGTATGCTAGTGTGTTTGGACCTTGATAATTGGAACTAAGTGTGGGGGTCTTCTTCACTCTTAGTGTGCTTTCTTACCCATTCCATCTTGGAATGTGAGAATGTACACATTCCAATGACTAAGATTCAGATACACTATCATATGCAAACAAATGAAAAAACTTCTAAAAGACAAAAACAAACAATAACGTCTTTCCTTCGGGAATTCTTTTCTCACCTCATTCACTCTCAACGTACGAACGTGTTCCTATTCGTTCTCGTGCAAGACGGTAACGCACTCGGACCAGCGAGCCTGCAACACCTGAGCTAGAACGTTAGCCGTTCCTTAAAAACACAAACAATCCATCCCTAGTGAGGGGAACTACGTCGCTCTGATTCTCATGCTCCCGATGAGATACGTAGGCAGTGGGGTAGGGCCCATGCGAGCACTTCTTTTATTTTCCCTACATTTGTTTCTCTTTCTCTTTCTCTTTCTTTCTTTCAGTTCCTTTTTTTCAGCATTCTTTTCTTACACCCTTTGATCGAGCAAGCAAGCGTGGATCCCATCGGGTACGATGGACGCGAGGGGGTGCTAATACCTTCCTCTCGCGTAACCGACTCCCTTACCCATTCTCTTGGTCGCAAGACCATGCTCTTTTCCTTTCCCTCAGGTTTATGCGGTGTTTCCTTTCCCTCTCTTGGGATAAATACACATTGCTGGCGACTCTGTTTGGTGCCACTTTCGCGTTTGTACTAGGATGAAAATCCCGGGAGCGACAGCTGGCGACTCTGCTGGGGACCATGTTTTGACCTATTGCTGGTCCATCCCTTAGCGAGTCAATCCTAGCGCTTGTCTGCTTTTCTTTCATTGGGTGTTTACTGTTGTGCCATATTTACCATTTTATTGCATGGTTATTTACTGCTTTACTGTACATTACTGTATTTACTGCTTTTTAGCATTACATATCATATTATTACTGTTGTGTTGGACTGTGCTATTTTCTGTTTGGCGGGATGGGATTTCTGAGAGATAAGCCCATTACACAGGCTTGAGTATACACTTAGAATTAGAGTGGAGAGTAGTGGGACCTACGTGCCGTTTGGAGTGCGTTGGGTGTTCACGAAATTCACAGCTAGACGAGGCTATCTTGGGACACGTCGTGGCATGCGCATCTTGCGTATTCCAGGATGTAGATCTAGAGAGCTGTCGACTCTAGTGACCGTTCATGAGGACCTTAATGGAAATATCCCTCTTTAGTGGTGACAATGGCAGACCACATTCTGTGGCAAACCCATTCGCACCCGAGGGCCCACTTTGGAACTTGCATAGGATGACCTTTATTTTCTAAAGGGAGTCAGTGGACGACCTCTTTGATTGGCATAGCATTGTATCCTACGGGCTGAATGTGCTATTGCTTCTCAAACCTCCGAAGCTGACAAGCCTTATTTTCTAAGAACCACATGTGAGTATGGGCGGGATGTTTACAGGTTTGCAGGAAACCCAGCCTCCTACCTACCTTATTTGTGATTCTATGACGATTTCAGACATTGTATCCTATGACAGTGATTTAAGTGTTCATCTCAGATATTGCCAGACTCAGTACAGAGACACAGTGCACACAGTTCAATACAGACACCGACACTTGATTACCTGATCACATGCCCTTTTGCATTGCATTATCATATCATAATAGTTATGTTTGTCATTTTCAGGTGCATAATACATTTCTGATTCCAATCCATGGGTTCAACAGAGATCGTCGCCGAGAGAAAGAACAATGTGTCTTACAAGTTTCCAGATCCTGTCTTGGATTCATTGCTCAAAATTATAGATATGGCTGGTCCGGGTATTCTTGATAGATTTCAGAAGAGCTACGGGAATTTGGTTGGGATGGTCCGTACAATCACCAAGTATGAGCATGATGCTTTGCACACTCTGCTGCAGTTCTACGAGCCTTCGTTGAGGTGCTTTCTTTTTTCAGATTACATTCTGATGCCAACACTGGAAGAATTCTCATTTATTTTGGGAATTCCGATCACGTCGGCAATACCATTCTTCTCTGGTAGTTCTCCCAGCGTAAAAGAAATTGCTGCTGCTTTACAAATGGATCAGGCAGTGATAAAGAGTGGTGTGAGCAGTAAAAATGGAGTTAGCGGATTTCATTTAGAATTTCTGTCTGGACAGGCCCAAGAGGCTGCAAGTGCTAAAAATTGGACGGTTTACAATTCCATTCTGGCTCTCTGCATATATGGCCTAGTTTTCTTTCCCAATCAGCAAGACTTTGTGGATATGCAAGCGACAAGAGTTTTCGTTCTTAAAAATCCAGTCCCTACTTTGTTAGGAGATTTTTATCATTCCGTGCACTATAAGAATGAGAAAAGGAGGGGAGGATCTGTTAGTTGTTGTACTCCACTGCTGAGTCATTGGTTTTTCAAACATTTGCCTCAGACAGGTGCCTTTGTGGAAACCAAAGATGTGGCGAAATGGTCTAAACGATTGATGAGTTTAACTGCTGATAACATTGTATGGTTTGACCACCGGTTATTGAGAATAGAGCTGGTCACAAGATGCGGAAATTTTCCAAATGTGCCTTTGATTGGCAGAAAAGGAGGGATCAATTATAATCCAGTTTTGGCCATCCGACAGTTTGGGTATGCTTCCAGGGATCCTCCTACAGAGCAAGATGTGGAAGAATCTTTATTCTTTACAGGAACTAAAGATGCGAAGGTGGTAGAAGTAGTGAATGCTTGGAAAGATAAGCACAAAATTGGAAAAGCAGTTTTTGGAAAAGGAGATTGTAGATCTTATCCTGAATATGACAGGTGGATTGAGACGAAAGTAAAGGAATTGCTTTTACCCTTTTCAAGGGGACCTCTTTTATGTGCAGTACAGCCAGAACAACCCACTATGGTGGCTATTGAAGAATGTGAGAAGTGGAAGAAAATGGTCAGAGAGTTGCAGATAGAGAATTCTGGAATGAGCAGATGTCTTCAGAAAGCTCTAGCTGACAACAAAGAGTTGGAAAAGAGAGCCTTGAAAGCGGAAAAAACCTTGGCTGACAAAGAGGAAGATTTTGATGACCGAGCTCGGTACTTTCGGAAACTTACTTTGGGAGCAGATGACACTAGTCAGGCTCACAAGATTACAAAACAGGCTTTAGCCCGAAGCAAGGATTCATTAGCTCAACTTCGTCAAGCTTGGGATGAAGTCAGGATAGAGAATGCTGAATTAAAGGATCAGTCGAAGACTAAAGACGAGGAGCTTAAAAAGGCACATGAGCAGAGGAGAAAGTATCGGGAAAGCCTCAATAAAAGTCAAGAACAGTTAGAAGAAGCTAGAAGCCAGTTGAAGAATACCAAGAAAGAGCTTGAAGAAGTCATGATAGAAAGGGAGATACTCAAGACGCAAGCCGGCATAAAGAGACACAAAGGAGTGTGTGATGACGAGGCTCTGATGCTGCACGTGGGTTCTTTAACTGAAGCTCTTGAGAAAAGGGATGTCTTGATCAAAGAGATGATTGAAAAGCCGAATCACCAGCGTACCCGTATACTTTTTGAGGAAATCAAGTATTCAAGTGATAAGCTGAAGGATGTGGAATTGTCAGATTGATGTTCTTTTCCTTGTATTTTGTTGTTAATGGATACCATCAGGCTTGTTGATGGATCCATTTTTTCCTTGTATTGCATTTGCGGTTGAACCTTTCTTAAATGTACTTGAATATTTCGTTGAATGAGTATGAGCAGTTTTATTCAGGATTATTTCTTATCAGATAGCTGCACACAAGCACATGACCACGACACGTCTCTTTATATCACAATTTCTGGTCTTCAGATTTCTGTGGTTGGATTGGAATCAGGGTATAAAGCACCTCGGAAATGACAAACATGGCATTGCATGGCATTGCATATCATTTTGCATTTTTGTTACTTGCTTTTCAGGTACTCGTTGCAGGGTCTCTAACCTTTATTTGGTTTCAGGCAGTATAGCGGAGAGTCATATTCACCGATATTCGACGCGAAGGAATCAAGTAAGAATCATGGATCAAGTGCAAAGTGATTTGGCGGAAATGAGGGCGCGTATGGACCAGTTCATGACCCTCATGACTGGCATGGCGCAAAATCAGGAGAGACTGAGGCTTCTGGTAGAGCGTCCCGACAATGGGCCCGAAGGTGATCATCATGACAATTCACAGGGACATGGCATTCCTCCTCCCGGTGGCAACCCTCCTCCTGGTGGTAACAATCGGGGTAATGGAAATGGTAGGCAGGCTGGTGTTACTCTTGAAGATACTCTGGAAGACCAATTTACTCTACTAGATGCTGATGTGGGTAATCAAGGTGATCGAAGGTATGAGGAGTTAGCAGAAAAGATCAGAGCCATAGAATGCAAGAACTCTATGGGTATTGATGTTACCAGCTTGGGGCTGGTCTCAGGAGTCAGAATTCCCCCTAAATTCAAGCCTCCCACTTTCGATAAGTATCACGGCAACGCGTGTCCCCAAACGCATCTTCAAGCTTACTTTGGGAAGATTTCAGCCCATACGGATGACGAGAAGCTATGGATGCACTATTTTCAGGACAGTCTGGCTGGGGCATCCTTGACCTGGTACATGAAGTTGAATAGAGCTGCTGTGAAGAATTGGAAAGATCTGGCAGAAGCGTTCCTGAAGCAATACCAGTATAATATTGACATGGCGCCCAATCGCACCCAATTGCAGGGATTGTCACAAAATGCCAAGGAGAGTTTCAAAGAATATGCACAGAGGTGGAGGGAAATGGCTGCCCAGGTTCAACCTCCCTTGTCAGACAGAGAAATGGCGGATATGTTTATGGGCACCTTGCAAGGGGCTTATCTTGATAGATTAGCTGCTTGTCCGTCAACTGGATTTGCTGATATTGTGATTGCGGGAGAAAGAATAGAAAGTCTGTTAAAGCTTGGAAAGATCCAGGATGTGAGTGGGGCTGGCTCTTCGGGGACGAAGAAACCGTTTGCTAGTAACCAGAAAAGAAGAGAAGGTGATACGAATGCTGTGTTTAGAGGACGAGGCAGAGGGCGTTCTCGAGCTTATTATCAGGTAGATGCTGTAACAATCCCCACACCGTCTGTTCAGAAACAACAACCCCAACAACAAGTTCAACAGCAACAACCTTTTTTCCAGCAAAGGTCTAGACAGAGGGATCGTAAGATGGATCCTCTCCCTATGACTTATGCCGCGCTGTTGCCCCGGCTACTCGAGTTAAAGTTGGTAGAACTCCGTACTATGAAAGCTCCGGTTGCTGGAAACCTGCCACCTAACTTCGATGCTAATGCTCGTTGTGAGTTCCACTCAGGTGCTCAGGGGCACTCCATTGAAAAATGTTGGGCTTTCCATCATAAAGTACAAGATTTGATTGATGCTAAGGCCATCAATTTCTCTCCCGCTCCTAATATTACTCAGCATCCCATGCCTGATCATGGTGCAGCCAATGTGTACGCTATTGAAGATGGGAGGAGATTGAATTTGGTGTTAGACGTTCATCAAGTGAAAACTTCTTTGTTGGTTGTGAAAGATCGTTTGTTGAAGGGACAGGTGTTCCCGGGCTGTAATCAAGATTGCTCTGAGTGTATGAATCAGGAGAACGGTTGTGATAAGTTGAAGATGGGTTTACAGAATCTGATCGATGAAGGATGTCTACAGTTCGACAGAGTCGTGAAAGACATTGATGAAATATCAACCGTGACCATCTATTACACTCCCGCTGAGATTCAAATGCCGGTCAATGCAGTTCCCGTGGCGAGTGTTGCGCCAGAAGGGCCCAGTCCTGTCACTATCACGGTGCCAGGACCAATTCCGTTCACATCCACGAAAGCTATCCCATGGCACTATGGGGCAGATGTATATTACGAAGGTAAAAAACAGGAAGTTGAGCCGTCAGTCAGCCCAAATATTGATAATGTAGGGGGTGTAGGGGGTTTTACAAGGAGTGGAAGGTTGTTCGCTCCCCAAACCTTGAGAAGTGATAAGGAGGTAGAAGATGCAGCAAAGGCTAAAGGTAAACAGGTGGTTGAAAGTGCGCCTACACCTGAAGCCGAGACAAAGATTATTTTTGATAAGGAAATGGAAGAATTTATGAAGATAATCAAGAAAAGCGATTATAAGATTGTGGACCAACTGAATCAGACCCCTTCAAAGATTTCAATCTTGTCACTATTGATGTGCTCTGATGCACACCGACAGGCGTTGTTGAAAGTGTTGAAGAGTGCATACGTGCCACAAGAAATTACTGTTAATCAGCTCGAGGGCGTAATCTCCAATGTTAATGTCAGCCATGGCTTGGGCTTTACAAGTAGAGATTTGACTGTTGAAGGAAGAAACCATAATAAGGCTTTGCATATCACGATGGAGTGTAAGGGCGCAGTGTTATCTCATGTACTGGTAGACACTGGTTCATCACTCAATGTATTGCCCAAGAAGGCATTGATGAAGCTGGAAGTTGATGGTTTGATCTTACGGCCTAGTGAATTGGTGGTCAGAGCATTCGATGGGACCAGACGATCTGTGTTTGGTGAGGTGGAATTGCCCGTACAAATTGGACCACAGGTATTCAAATCCACGTTCCATGTAATGGACATACAACCTGCATATAGCTGCCTATTGGGACGCCCTTGGATTCACGGAGCTGGAGCTGTTACTTCCACTCTACATCAAAAGCTGAAGTATGAGTTTGAAGGGCAGGTTGTGACAGTGTGTGGGGAAGAAGACATCTTTGTGAGTCACTTGTCCACGTTCAAGTACATTGAAATGGATGGGGAAATTCATGAGATGCTGTGCCAATCATTTGAAGCAGTCAATATTGACGATGCACCTGGGTCTTCTTCTGTACCAGTTGGGGCTGGTACCTCCATTTCATCTTACAAACAAGCTGTCGAAGTCGTCAGGGCAGGCAACGCCCAAGGTTGGGGCAGGTTGATAGAGACCCCAATGAAGGAAGACAAATTTGGTATTGGTTATCATCCCTCTACAACTTCAGATGCGGGGAGCAGGGGACCCATTACTTTCAATAGTGGGGGAATTATCTACATGGACCAGTCTTGTGCAGCCACAGAGGATAGTGTTGACAGTAATTGTGACCTGGACAACTGGGTACGCCCTCATGCTTCGGGACAACAAGTGCAAAACTGGTTCGTTGAAGAAGTCATCCGGGTTACTCTTCAGACAGAGTAATTTTTCTTTGTTTTTTCTAACCATAATGCATGACAAAATCTTGCGCTCTGCCCAAGGCGTATAGATTCATTTGTAGGGCCACCATGGTTGCATTTGCAATGTTTAATCATTAATAAAGGACGTTTTGCAATCAAATTTTGTTCTCTGTCTTTCAGTTTTTATTTTTGCACAAAAAAAAATAAAATGGCAATGTTTCATTTTCTTTTGTTTTGCTTAAAAATAAATTCTAAAATAAGGCATGAACCCGTTCATGCAGACTTGATCCTCCGGATACCACTGATAACGATTTTGATATGGCCATGTATGACTTTGACAATCCGATCTATCAAGCCGAAGAAGGGGATGAGAAAGATTGTGAACTCCCTGAAGAACTGGCCAGATTGTTGAAACAAGAGGAAAGGGTCATCCAGCCTCATCAGGAGACTGTAGACATCATCAATATTGGTACCAAGGACGCCAAAAAAGAGATCAGGATTGGTGCCAGCTTGCAAGCAGATGTGAAGCAAACTTTGACGGAAATGTTGCGCGAGTATGTTGACGTCTTCGCCTGGTCGTATCAAGACATGCCGGGGTTGGATACAGATATTGTCGTGCACAGGCTACCATTGAGAGAAGAATGTCTGCCAGTTAAGCAGAAACTTCGTCGGACTCACCCCGACATGGCTTTAAAGATTAAGGAGGAAGTCCAGAAGCAGTGGGACGCTGGTTTTCTTGCTGTGACAAAGTATCCGCCATGGGTAGCCAACATTGTGCCAGTACCGAAGAAAGATGGAAAAGTGAGAATGTGTGTGGATTATCGAGATCTTAATAAAGCTAGCCCGAAAGATGATTTTCCACTACCTCATATTGATGTGCTGGTCGATAATACAGCTCAGTTTTCAGTGTTCTCATTTATGGACGGTTTCTCCGGGTACAACCAGATCAAGATGGCACCTGAAGACATGGAGAAGACCACGTTCATTACTCCGTGGGGTACATATTGTTATAAAGTAATGCCTTTTGGGTTGAAAAACGCAGGGGCAACGTACCAGCGGGCGATGGTGACATTGTTTCATGACTTGATTCATAAGGAGATCGAATGTTATGTAGATGATATGATTGCCAAGTCGAGAACAGAAGAGGAACATCTGGTTAACCTGAAAAAGCTGTTTGAAAGGTTGAGAAAGTTCCGTCTGAGATTAAACCCAAACAAGTGCACGTTTGGGGTGCGTTCTGGAAAGTTGCTGGGTTTCATTGTGAGCGAAAGAGGAATCGAGGTTGATCCTGCCAAGGTGAAAGCAATACAAGAAATGCCTGAACCGAGAACAGAAAAAGAGGTTCGTGGTTTCTTGGGTAGATTGAACTACATTGCAAGGTTCATATCTCACCTAACAGCCACGTGTGAACCAATATTTAAATTGTTAAGGAAAGATCAAACGGTCAGGTGGAATGACGATTGCCAATTGGCATTCGATAAGATAAAAGAATACTTGCAGGAACCTCCGATTCTAATGCCTCCAGTTGAAGGGAGACCACTGATAATGTATCTGACAGTGCTTGAAGGTTCCATGGGTTGTGTTCTCGGTCAACATGACGAGACGGGTAGGAAGGAGCATGCTATTTACTACCTGAGCAAAAAGTTCAATGATTGTGAGTCCCGATACTCAATGCTTGAAAAGACATGCTGTGCACTTGCATGGGCCGCTAAGCGATTGAGGCAATATATGGTTAGGCACACAACCTTGTTGATTTCAAAAATGGATCCTATCAAGTACATTTTCGAGAAACCAGCATTGACAGGCAGAGTTGCACGGTGGCAAATGGTCTTGACAGAGTATGACATTCAGTACACTTCACAAAAGGCCATCAAAGGAAGTATCTTGTCTGACTATCTTGCGCAACAGCCGATTGATGATTACCAACCCATGAAGTTTGACTTCCCTGATGAAGACATCATGTTTCTCAAAGCTAAAGACTGCGAGGAACCACTTCCGGAGGAGGGGCCAGACCCTGAATCCAAATGGAGTCTGATGTTTGATGGGGCTGTCAATATGAATGGGTACGGAGTTGGAGCAGTTCTTATCACGCCGGAAGGTGTTCATATGCCGTTCACTGCCCGAATAACCTTTGGGTGCACCAACAATGAAGCAGAGTACGAAGCTTGTATAATGGGGATCGAGGAGGCGATTAATCTACGGATTAAAACCCTTGATATATTCGGTGATTCAGCTTTGGTAATCAATCAAGTGAAAGGGAGTTGGTACACGCACCAAGCAAATCTAGTGCCGTATAGAGATTATACGAGGAGATTGCTGACATTTTTCACAACAGTGAAACTGTACCATATTCCTCGAGATGAGAATAGGTTCGCTGATGCCTTGGCCACTTTGTCTTCCATGATCAAAGTGCAAGGATGGAACCATGTACCTAAGATTGAGGTATCCCGCCTGGACAGGCCAGCATTTGTGTTTGCGGTCGATGCAACGTCTGATGACAAGCCGTGGTTTCATGACATTAAGTGTTTCTTGAAAAGTCAAGAGTACCCGTCCGGGGCATCGTCCAAAGACAGGAAGACGTTGAGAAGGTTAGCTGGTAGTTTCTTCCTGAACAAAGATGGCGTGCTGTATAAAAGAAATTTTGACACGGTCCTGCTTAGATGTGTGGATAGACATGAAGCAGACTTGTTGATGATTGAAGTGCACGAAGGCTCTTTCGGTACCCATGCCGGAGGGCATGCAATGGCTAAAAAGTTGTTAAGGTCGGGATATTACTGGTTGACTATGGAGTCAGATTGTTGCAAATATGCCCGCAAATGCCATAAATGCCAGATCTACGCAGATAAAGTGCATGTACCTCCAAATCCGTTGAGTATCATGTCGTCGCCTTGGCCGTTTGCCATGTGGGGCATTGATATGATCGGAAAGATCGAGCCTACAGCTTCCAATGGTCATCGTTTCATCTTGGTGGCAATTGATTACTTCACCAAATGGGTTGAAGCTGCATCCTATGCCAATGTTACAAAGCAAGTGGTCGCTCGTTTCTTAAAACGGGATATCATTTGCCGATATGGAGTTCCCGAAAGAATCATTACTGATAATGGTTCTAATTTGAATAATAAGATGATGGCTGAGTTATGCCGGGACTTCAAAATCGAACATCACAATTCTTCTCCGTACCGCCCAAAGATGAATGGCGCGGTCGAAGCGGCCAACAAAAATATCAAGAAGATTGTACAGAAGATGGTTGTCACGTACAAAGATTGGCATGAGATGTTACCATTTGCTTTGCATGGGTATCGAACGTCGGTACGCACGTCCACTGGGGCAACCCCATTCTCACTTGTATATGGTATGGAGGCAGTGCTACCGGTTGAAGTAGAGATTCCGTCCCTCAGAGTCATGATGGATGTTAAGCTAGATGAAGCTGAATGGGTACGAGCCAGATTTGATCAGCTGAGCCTTATTGAGGAAAAGCGATTGGCGGCTGTATGTCATGGGCAACTATATCAGCGCAGAATGAAACAGGCATTTGACCAAAAGGTGCGTCCTCGGGTTTACAAAG
The DNA here is from genome assembly GCA_022829125.1 of Lathyrus tuberosus. Classification (NCBI taxonomy): domain Eukaryota; kingdom Viridiplantae; phylum Streptophyta; class Magnoliopsida; order Fabales; family Fabaceae; genus Lathyrus; species Lathyrus tuberosus. The sequence goes on along the minus strand of JALAZF010000523.1, from coordinate 3,488,472 downwards.
TCGGAGATGTGGTACTCAAAAGGATCCTTCCTCCCAATACAGATCACAGGGGCAAATGGACTCCTAATTATGAAGGTCCATTCGTGGTTAAAAAGGTCTTTTCGGGCGGAGCTTTATTGCTTACAACCATGGATGGCGAAGACTTTTCATCCCCTGTCAACTCGGACGTAGTCAAAAAATACTTCGCATGAATAGACCCGCTGGATAACAAAAATAAAAAAAAATAAAAAAAAAATCCAGGCAAAAAAGGGCATCCCGGCGAACCAAAAACAGAATAAGGTTCGGGCAAAAATTAGGGATATAATTGAAAAAAATTGTACACCCGGTAAGTTGAAAACCCGAAAGGGCAACTTAGGCAAAAAAGGGTATCCTGGTGGATCGAAAACCTGAAAGGGCGGTCCACACAAAAGAGGGATTTAAGCGAATGACTACGGTTTGAGTTATCTGTACCGTTTGAACAACTGACGTTCTGAAAGATAGGAATCGGTCTGATCATTCCTCAGAAGGCAAGGTCGGGGAGTTTTGAAGACATACTGGTCATAACAGAATGGAAACTCAGTGGAATTCCGTTTTCACATTGCCATTAGGATAGTTTCTTTTCTCAATTTTCAGCGATCACCTCTTTCCAGGGATTGCTTCCAGATGTAATTGCCTATTCTGGGCTTTCAGTCAATAAATTGAATTTCAATAAAAAGCTTTCTATTTTTGTTTTATTGCTTTGTTTGCAAAAACGTCCTAATTTTTGATAAAACATTGCATTTGAAAACATGGCAGCCTTACAATAACATGCGCAGAAAAAACATTTGAAATTACTTCGAATGTTGAATACTCCCGGATGGTGGATTCTAGCCACGCAATATTCGGGGCATGTGGGCATATTCTTTTGTTGCAGGTAGCAGGTGCAGATGATTTTAAGCACAAGACCAGCAATAAATCACCCCACGCAAAAGACTGGGGCAATTATGGGTAAGGAGATCGGCGTTCATCGGGTCGATCTCAGCAAATTAAGTTCAACTGGGTACCGTTGTATCTTATTAAGTCGATTCTCTCATTCAGTACTTCCAACAACTACAAGCTTTTCTGTGTCAATAACGGTCACAGGTTCCCCAAAAGGGTGGTCTCGTCGACACCAAAACTGATGGTCATTATCCCCAGCGAAGTCACAAGAGTTGGAAGAGGCTAGATCTTCTGTAAAATCCTCTTAGGACATCCGCTTCGGGGACAAATTGTTGGTTTTCTTAAGCATGGGGCATGTTGTTTCCCCAGCATGAAGTGTTGATCACCCCCCAGTAGAGTTTGATGGTCGTTATCCTCAGCGAAGTCGCAGGAGTTTGAAGAAGCTAAATCTTCCGTAAGATCCTCTTATGACATCCTCTTCGGGGACAAATTGTTTGGTTCCCCAGCATGAAGTGTTGATCATCCCCAGTAGAGTTTGAGGACAGTTGGTCTTCTGTAAAATCCTCTCAAAAGGCATTCCCCAACACGAGACGCTTTAAAGCAGTTTTCTCCAGCAGAGTTTTGTTATAAACTCGTCATCCCCAACGGAATTGTCTAAAGGAAAGCTCGCCTAACATGGGGTATTGTAGTACTTATCCTAAGCTCGACAGTCATATTCTTCAGCAGACTACTGTGGATTTGCTTTGGGTTTCCCCAACAGATCTCTGAGGACTCTTTCTAGCAAGTTGCAGTGGAATGTTCTAACCAGGATTTGCATATCCCTGGCAGAGTAGCCCTGATACCCAGCAAGATCGTATCTCGGGTCATGGTATCCCCACAGAGGTCAGCATCGAATCTTGTCAGCAACTTCCAGCTGAGTTATTGTTCTCTCCGCAGAGGTTTATCAGATCGACAGAATCTATTCCTCAACAAGGATGGTACCGCCTTTCCCCAGCCGGATCAGAAGGTTGATAATCCCTATAAAGGATCTTGGGTTGAATAAATCCCCAAGCAGAGTTTTAATGGCTCATTTCCCCAGCAGGACGTCATTTAAGAATTCTCATCCCCAGCGGAGTTGCTGTGACCAGAATCCAGCCCCAAACAGATGGAATAATTCCCGGCAGAGTCATCATTCCCTCATATCTTAAAGTCCAATTTATTTTTGGCAAGCTTGACAATTCGAAGCAGACGGATTGTTCATCCATTCGCCAGCAGAGATATTATCCTTTTAGGAGTCTCCGAGATTAAATCATTGATTGTGGTTCCTCAGCAGAGTCGGCAGAGATGTCTGGCGCAGAGGCAGAGAGTAATTCGATTTTAAAATTCCAAAAGTCCAACAGTGGATTGGCAAAAGTCCGTCTTCGGGTGGCAAAAGTCCAACAGTGGATTGGCAAAAGTCCGTCTTCGGGTGGCAAAAGTCCAACAGTGGATTGGCAAAAGTCCGTCTTCGGGTGGCAAAAGTCCAACAGTGGATTGGCAAATGTCCATCTTCGGGTGGCAAAGCAGCTAAAAGTCCAACAGTGGATTGGCAAAAGTCCGTCTTCGGGTGGCAAAAGTCCAACAGTGGATTGGCAAAAGTCCGTCTTCGGGTGGCAAAAGTCCAACAGTGGATTGGCAAATGTCCATCTTCGGGTGGCAAAGCAGCTAAAAGTCCAACAGTGGATTGGCAAAAGTCCGTCTTCGGGTGGCAAAAGTCCAACAGTGGATTGGCGAAAGGTCCATCTAAGGGTGGCATATTCTCAAAGTCCAACAGTGGATTGGCAAAAGTCCGTCTTCGGGTGGCAAAAGTCCAACAGTGGATTGGCAAAAGTCCGTCTTCGGGTGGCAAAAGTCCAACAGTGGATTGGCAAAAGTCCGTCTTCGGGTGGCAAAAGTCCAACAGTGGATTGGCAAAAGTCCATCTTCGGGTGGCACGAAGCTGCAAAGTCCACCAGTAGCGTGGCAGGCCAGTAGTCGTCTGGAGTTGCATAAAAGACATTATTAAAGTCCACCAGTAGTGTGGCAAGCCAGTAGTCGTCTGGCGTCGTTCAAAAGACGTTATTAAAGTCCACCAGTAGTGTGGCAAGCCAGTAGTCGTCTGGCGTCGTTCAAAAGACGTTATTAAAGTCCACCAGTAGTGTGGCAAGCCAGTAGTCGTCTGGCGTCGTTCAAAAGACGTTATCAAAGTCCACCAGTAACGTGGCAAGCCAGTAGTCGTCTGGCGTCGTTCAAAAGACAGATCTCTCCGACGTTTCATCGAAGATTCAATCCAGCAGTCTCGTTGGGTTTATATCCCTTTTCTTCTTCATCATCCAGAGCAAATTTTTGGTTATATTTGGTATTCAATCACTATATACCTTGAAAGTCCGAAAGCAATTGCTTTCAGGCATTCAGGTCTACAGCGCTTGAATAGGGGCAGCTGTAATACCCCAAAATTTGCTCTCCTCTTTTGGCATCATAGCATGGCATTATCATTTATCATATCATATCCACCTCACTAGCATTGCATTGCATTTAACATAGAAAAATGAAGCATGGCATCCTTCTTACCATCAGGGCATGTGATCAAGTGGAAGGTGGACAATCAAGGAATCATTCAAAGCACAAAAAGGTCAATCAAGTTGGCTCTATGCAAGCCAAGAGGTCTCTCATGTCTCATACTATCTCAATTGATCTTCCACAACCTCAAGAAGGTGAGATTCAATAGGAGATTGAAGCACTACATCTTTCACTATGCAAGAGGTTCAAAAATTGAAGGAAAACCCTCAAAAGAGATAGCTCATTGATTCAAAATCATTCTCAAGTGGCATTTCTCATCATCCTTTAAGAGGATACACAACATACTCTGAGGAATTTGGATTTGGAAGATGTGCAATTTCCTCCTAACCAAAGGGGGTCAAAATTAGGGTTTCTAATAAAATCAGGATATCTCTGATTTTTTGGACAAAACTTGATGTCATGGTATTCCATATGTCCTTAAGTGTATGTATGTGGAAAATTGCACCTCAATTGGTTTTGGAGGTGGTTCAATTGGAAGAAAGATCAAAAATCAGGAAATTGGGGCAAAGTCAAATAATCAGGGGAAAAAGTCAACTCTTGACTTTTTGAGCCCAAAATCATGAAATTCATGTTACATATGTTCAATGTGCAAAATTTGATCAAGAAACTCCAAAGGAATCATGAAAAAATCAAGATGTGGAAAGTTGCCATTTTTGGATGAAGTAGGGTTACTAAAAATAGCAAGTTTTGGCCATTTTGCATCAGAATTTGAACCAAGGCCATTTAAATTTGGAGCACCAAATGAAAAATCCACTCTGCCTCAATGAAAGATCTTGTTTTAAGCTTCAAATCCATGTGTAGAACATCTCCATTGGATAAAAATTGAGTGAGATATGATTGATCAAAGTTGGAGGAAAGTAGGTTCAAAACTAGGTCATGACCAAGATTTTCAGGTCACGCGCGCGATCATTTTAACAAACAGTTGGTGGGCCAAATGTCCACTCATTTTTCTCATGGTTAAAGGCCTCAAATGAAAAACTTTTCAACATCAAAGTTGTTCCTTGTAGTGTCCTCTTCAATGTTGATGTTGTGAAAATTTTGATTTAACCAAGTTATGAGATAGTTTGGAGGGTTCAAAGTCATGTTGTTTGTGCTGAAATTTTGTGTGCCCAATTGCCTTGCCAGCCAACCTTGTGCCACGCCCACCAACCAGTTGTGAACCATTGTGTTCATAGCTATTTTTAGACATGTTTGAGACCTCATTTCACTTCAATTTTCAAACCAATATTGTTCCCCAATGTACCCTCTTTCAAATGAACCCATAAACTCCCTAAGGCAGTCATTGAGTAGAGAGAAAAACCTCCATAAACCACCATATGTTGACACTGATACATTGATGACATGCTGCATGATTTGGTTCAGTCACACCACAAACACCTCCTCACTTTTGTTTCCTCTTTCAACCAAGCACAAGTTACTTACATAATGCACACTGTCACGTGCCATACATGAGAATAGAAGGAACAAACTTGCTTAGCAAGTTTCTGATGCACAGATTGGCAGCTTCACTCTCCTTTTCTCCCTTCCACCATAACTGTCATGAGCTTGACCTCACCATAACTCAGCCTCAATAACTCGCCCCTAACTAACTTGACTCAGTTAGTTAGGGTGCACTCACTTTAACTCATCCAACTCAGTTAACTCCACTCATTAAACCATGGTTAGTTCATACTATAAATAGAAAACTCACACTCAAATTTCATTCCCAGCCACATTCTCTCAAAGACACTTCAAATTCTTTCCACATTCTCTGATTTTTCTCCCTCTCTGTACACGAATTTCATCATCATCTCCTACATTTCATCTCCATCTTCATCTTGATTCTACTTTGGAGATTAAGAACAAGAGTGCATAGGTTCAGTTAAAGAAGTTCAGGATCAAGAGAGTTGAAATTCTGGTTGATTCTTTGCACGAATTCAAACTCTCAAGCCTTTATTTGGCCAAGTGAAGCTCGAGGAAGAAGCATCTCCTTCTGGTATTCTTGTGCATTCCAAGTTTCATCATCATTCAGGTTTGAACTCTTGAAATTACCTTGCACGATCTCTGTCTATTTTTACTTGTTTTTTTGTGTGTTTTAAGCTTGCTAGAAGCTCTGCTCAAACCGGCTAGTTGATAGGCCTCCTAAAGGCTTAGTTGCAAAACCTAGGGCTTACTTTAATCTTCTCTGTTCTCTCTGCGTATGTGTGGTATGTGAAAAATAAGGCTGAATCCTTGATCTCCATAATTTCCTCTTCATTTTGGTATGCGGATTGTGTGTTTTGGTGAGAGGCGAAAATTGCAGGCGGTGGCTGTTGGCCGGAGAAGGTGACCGGAAGTCATCTCCGGCCGGTACCTTTGAATGCTAGGGTTTTCTCACGTTTTAATCGGGTCCGTTCATTTTGCGCGATCGTGTGGCTTGAATGGTGACAGCACATTAAAAGGCATGTGCTTGTCACATGTGTATTTTCTGAATCCACTTAAACAGCGTGTGGCATGGTACACGATAGGGAGTGTGGACATTCATATGTGCGCGTTGATGTTGTTTACTTTGACTGGATGTTGACTGTGACTTGATCCAATGGCTTGTGTGGTTTTGACTATTGTTGACTGAAGAGCATGGTAGTTATTGTGGATTGCGCGTGTAATGGACTTAGTCAGATTGATATCCACACCTCCCATGTTTTCAAGCCCAATTAAATTGAACTATGGATTTGCTATGGTTGCACCCCCATTCATATGTCCATTTCATTTTATTTTCTTCATTTTGCTCACGTTTGCTTTTTAATTTTTAAAATTACAAAATAGCATCATAAAATTCTACAAAAATTCATGTGTATTCTTAAAACATTTAGGAAATTTTCTATGATTTTATTTTCTGATTTTATGACCATTTTACCCCTGTTCCATTATTTCTTTTGAATTTCCATTTGTATGCATACTTAATGTCACATATGATTTTGTGCATTTTTGTTCTTGATCATAAAAAATGATTTTGATGCCTTTCTTTTTGTATTGTGGTCACAATATGTTGAGGTATGTTTGAGATTTATGAGATGATTTTTAAGTCTTTTTTGGATGACTTTTGATGTGTTTCTTTGAGCATGAATGCATGAAACTTCCATGAGACTTTGACCTAATTGTTGAGTGACTTTGGTTCTGATTCATTGCTTGTGGACTTGATATGTTAATGGCATGTGTTTAAGGTGTTTGATTGGTGAAATTCATAATTTTTGAAGCATGTTTGCTATTTGTTTGAAGCATGAAGTTTAACTTGTTCATTTTGTGAATGCATGCCTCATGTTTGGTTTGCTTGATCATGAAGGCACTTGTACCATGAGTTGTGGTTTTGTTTGAGGATGTATAGCATGTTAATTGACTTCTGATTGTGACATTTGGGTTTCATCTTTGCATGTTTGATGTTTATCTTGCACCTTAAGTCACTTGTTTCACAAGTATGAACCACATTCACATCACTTCACCTTTTCTTCTTTGCTTCTTGTTGGATTGAGATTTTGTTTGCATGATTTGGTATACTCATTTAGGATAACATTAGGTTGTGTAAATATGAGTTACATTCTGACTTGGAAGCATGTATAGCATTCAATCTCATTTTACTTTGTTTGTCAACTTGTTTGAATTTGGTTTGTTCATTATACTTTCTTACTTTACTTGTAAGTGATTGTGCTAACCATGTAGGGGCTTTGGTAAGTTTCAATTGAGTGTGGATAAGGAATCCACATTCAACTTCTATCCTTTCTCTTTTACAATTCCATTTTGTGTTTTGCTAAGCACTTATGTGCTTTCTTTTAATAACTCATTACTTTCCCTTTTTGAATTACAATTCATCTTCTACTTTGGAAGTGAATTGTTTAATTCTTTCTTTCTTTAGACTTTAGGTTGAAACCTCATAAACCTTTAGGATCACTCCCTTTAATCTTCAATTGGGATTGAGTCTTAGTCCATATAGGTTTTACCTTTTCTCCTCTCTTGAGTCTCTTTTCTCATCTCAAAGAAAATTCAAAACATATAATAAAGGTAGGCATTTATTGCATTTAGGCCTTTCATATAAAGAAAAGATTATAAGGGGTCTTCTCTTATAATCTTAAGATATGTAGCATATGGCCCATCTTAGGTCAATGTGTTACATATTTGATCTTGTATGAGGGACTTAAATGCAATACTTGTTGAAGGTGCAAATAATAAAAAACACTTCTTCACTTCATAATCAACAAAACATTTAATAAACACAAGTATGCTAGTGTGTTTGGACCTTGATAATTGGAACTAAGTGTGGGGGTCTTCTTCACTCTTAGTGTGCTTTCTTACCCATTCCATCTTGGAATGTGAGAATGTACACATTCCAATGACTAAGATTCAGATACACTATCATATGCAAACAAATGAAAAAACTTCTAAAAGACAAAAACAAACAATAACGTCTTTCCTTCGGGAATTCTTTTCTCACCTCATTCACTCTCAACGTACGAACGTGTTCCTATTCGTTCTCGTGCAAGACGGTAACGCACTCGGACCAGCGAGCCTGCAACACCTGAGCTAGAACGTTAGCCGTTCCTTAAAAACACAAACAATCCATCCCTAGTGAGGGGAACTACGTCGCTCTGATTCTCATGCTCCCGATGAGATACGTAGGCAGTGGGGTAGGGCCCATGCGAGCACTTCTTTTATTTTCCCTACATTTGTTTCTCTTTCTCTTTCTCTTTCTTTCTTTCAGTTCCTTTTTTTCAGCATTCTTTTCTTACACCCTTTGATCGAGCAAGCAAGCGTGGATCCCATCGGGTACGATGGACGCGAGGGGGTGCTAATACCTTCCTCTCGCGTAACCGACTCCCTTACCCATTCTCTTGGTCGCAAGACCATGCTCTTTTCCTTTCCCTCAGGTTTATGCGGTGTTTCCTTTCCCTCTCTTGGGATAAATACACATTGCTGGCGACTCTGTTTGGTGCCATTTTCGCGTTTGTACTAGGATGAAAATCCCGGGAGCGACATAAGGTCGAAGGACCTTGCTCTAACAATGAGGCTGAATATGAAGCATTAATTGTTGGCCTTGAAATTTTGTTAGAATTGGGGGCAACTAGAGTCGAAATAATGGGAGACTCAGAATTGGTTATAAAACAAATCACAAAGGAATATAAATGTGTTAAAGAAAATCTCATTATGTACTTTGTGATAGCCAATAGATTATTAAAGAAATTTGAGGTAGTGGCCATCCAACACATACCTAGAATAGAGAATCAAGTTGCTAATGACTTGGCTCAAATTGCCTCTGGATACAAGGTGTCGAAGGAAAACCTTTAAGAAGTAATTGAAGCAAGAGGTAAAGTGGTGGCTGTTGGATTGTGCCCATCAGACATAGAAACAACTAAGCTTGGATGCATAGATGGCGAAAATTTTGAAATTTTTGCTATAGATAATCTGACAGATGAAGACTGGAGGAGGCCTATAGTTGAATATTTGCAAAATCCAACGGCTTCGACAGAGCGAAAAATCAGGTATCAAGCTTTAAGCTATGTACTTTTGGGTAATGAATTGTTTAAAAAGACCCCTGAGGGAGTCTTATTGAAATGCCTTAGTGAAGCAGAGGCATATTTGGCTCTTTCGACAGTACATAGTGGGGCATGTGGAGCACACCAAGTTGGCCAGAAGATGAAATGGTTGTTGTTTCGACAAGGCATGTATTGGCCTACTATGTTGAAAGATTGCATAGAATTTGCTAAGGGTTGCCAAGAATGTCAAATTCATGCTGGCATACAGCATATCCCTGCAAGTGAATTACATTCCATAGCGAAACCATGGCCTTTCAGAGGATGGGCTTTGGATATAGTGGGAGAGATTCGACCAGCATCTTCAAAGAACCAAAGGTATATTTTGGTGGGAATTGATTATTTCACCAAGTGGATTGAAGCAATACCACTGGCGAATATAGGTCAAGAAGATGTTATTGAATTCATTCAAAATCACATTATTTATAGATTTGGTATTCCTGAAACAATCACTACGGATCAAGGATCAGTGTTTACTGGTCGAAAGATGCGGGAGTTTGCCAGAGAAATAGGTTTTAAGTTATTGACTTCTACACCTTATTATGCTCAGACCAATGGGCAAGTCGAAGCTGCCAATAAGGTAGTGATTTGACTAATTAAGAAGCATGTGGGAAAGAGGCCTAGAAATTGGCACAAGACATTAGACCAAGTTCTTTGGGCATGTCGAACATCCCCTAAAGAGGCTACCAATACTACCCCATTTCGACTTACTTTTGGTCATGATGCAGTATTGCCTGTTGAGATTTATTTGCAATCTATAAGAGTTCAAAGACATCATGAGATTCCCTCTGAGGATTATTGGGAAATGATGATGAATGAATTAGTGGATTTGGATGAAGAAAGGCTTAGAGCCTTGGAGTTATTAAGAAGACAAAAGAAAAGGGTCGAAGAATCTTACAACAAAAAGGTTAAGTCTAAATCTTTTGCATGTGGGGATTTAGTTTGGAAAGTGATTTTTCCTATGGATCGAAAGGATAGAACACTAGGCAAATGGTCTCCTAAGTGGGAGGGTCCATTCCAAGTCATACAAGTTTTCTCTAATGGAGCTTATGAAGTGGAAGAGTTGGACGAAGATAAAAGAGTCTTGAAAGTAAATGGCAAGTATTTGAAAAAATATAAGCCTATTTTACAAGAGATTCGCATCAAAACTTAAGCTTTATTCAATAAAAAGAAAGCCAAAATAGGCCAAGTCAGGCTAATATGGCATACAAAGCAAAGTAGAATCAACACAACAATTTTTTTTAATCAAGGAAAGGTTATTCATAATCTCTCTAATCTATGGATTTGAGGAAATCCATATAATTTGCATCTGGTTCATCATCAGAGTCCTGGGTGCTGGAGCGTCCTTTCTTAGAGATCTTCATTTTAGTTTCTCTCTTCTTGGCTTGAGAGGTTGCTCCAATAGAGGCTTCAAGTTTCTTTGTTGCCTCCATCTTTTTTGTTTCGTCAGCTGCCTTTGCCTTTCCAGCCATTTTCTTGGCTGATGATTGCTCTGAATTGGTCATGTTTGCTTCTATGCAAAACTTGGTCATGTGGAAGAGAATTTATAGAGGCGAAGTGTTGATAGGATTGGCCAGTCAAACGGTGCAAGCACGTGAGTTATTCTTGGAAGTATGCCTGAGGGCTATGCTATAAATGTCAGTTTAAAGATAGAGGCTTATGCCTTGGAGTTTAAAGCTGAAAAGTTTGGCTTTCCAAGAAAAAGATAGAATGTCTTAATTGCAAATTTGACTTAGATGTGAGGCAATAAATAAAATGCATCATAATATAATATGGGTCGAAAGTAGTTAATGGCGAAATATTAATGATTGATTAATCAATGCCAAAGGCATAAAACTGTCATTACATAAAGGCCTGAAAAGGCCATGAAACAAATGATTGGTTGAGCAAATAAATGTCTTGAAAGCATCAGAAGGGAAGCCTCGACTCCAACTGGGCAAAGGTTTCTATGTGATGTTTGAGGCGAGCATTGCACAAAGATTCATCAAGCTTGGCTGTGGCAAGCTTTTTCTCAAGTTTTTGGGCTGCCGTAATACGATCGATGGCATGTTTCATTTCCCTAGCCATCTCAGTGGTGTCGAAATTCTGCAAATCACGGTTGCGTTTTTTAGCATTCTCAATTTTAGCTTGTAAATCAGTGATTTGCTGCTTCCAGGCTTCAATATTCTTCTGATTGGAGGCTATTTCATCATGTGTTTTCTTTTGGTCAGCCTCTATACTTTCGACCTTCTCATATGACTCCTTTGCACCACACCAAGCTGAACTCTCAAGACCAGATGTTTCCTCTATGGTGTTCCTGATAGATGGAAGCAGCTTTATCTCTGCAGCTATTTGGTTCACCACAGCAGTTAACTCTATCAGAAAACCAGAAACTTCTGGATTAAGAGTGGTGAGTTCAAGCTTTACAAGGGTATCCTTCAGATAAGCGGTTGCAGATGGGTCTGAGGCCAAAACTCTGTGAATGTCTCCCCTGAAGAATTTTTTCTTTATGGCTTGGAGGATTGGTTTGGCGAAGTCATCTGATGCTGGAGTCGAAGAGACAGAAGAAGAAGAACCATACTTCTTCCCGAGTATTAATTTGGAATACTCACGTGGGTTTGACCACTTGAGTGCTGTCAGTGAGTCTCCAGGAGGTGGAAGGTTAGCTAGGGTTTGCTGGACCACAGGCGAAGGAGTATGGTGAGGATTAGGATCAGTTTGTTCTTCTTTCTCCTCTTCTTCTGATTCTTCTCCTTCTTCATCTTTTTCTTCTTCGACTACCATTTCTTCGTCAGGCTCTTCAACAGTTGGTCGAATATGCTCCTGGTCATCAGCTGGTGTAGGATGTGGTTCATTTGTCTCCTCAGGCGCAGCTTGACCAGGATTGTCGTTGTGTGTTTGAACTTCAGGTTCATTTCTTTCTTCTTTAACCAATTTATCATTATCCATGAAGTTAGCCAGATCGAAAGGTGGTGGACTTGAGACATCATCATCATCAGAATTGGCGCCATCAGCTTGTGCGTTTTGAGTAGTGGTTTGAACTGGTGGTGTGGTGTGTTCTGCAGCATGTGGATTAGGTTGATTAATCTAACTTAAACCAGAGCCAATATCAGAAGATGGGTGATAAGTTGGCTCACCTTGGCTGTTGAGGAGCGTAGTAGTGAAGCTTCCTGCAGTCGGTTGAGGAGTGGGATTGTTAATTATGTTGGTGGCGAGGTTGCTTGGAGTTGGTTTGGGATCAGGATTATTAATTATGTTTGCCTAAAGAACACAAGTGGAGAAAATGAGATTGAAAGAACTTGGGTGAAAGACATCAGTATAATGAAAAAATGGTGCACATACCTGAGCTTGTACAGCAGCAGGACTTGAGTTATCACTCCCATGGTCACCAAGAGGTGTTCTTGAGGCCACCGTGGAAGGTTCTTTCTCGACACCACTTGTTGCAGATGCCTTTATGGGTTTTCTTCTTTTCTTTGTAAGAACCTCCTCAGGAGATTCATATGAGGCCTCTGAAGATATAATAATAGCTGGGGTATCCTTTTTACCTTTCTTGGAACGTGTTGGAGGTTTTCGACCAGTCTGAAGAGGCAATGCAAATATAAGAAAGGAATTCATATAGTAAAAGCGTAAGCAAGGGATGTGAAATATACCTGTATGCCCTCTGGTTCTTTGCCACTTTGAGAGGTGGCAACCCTAGTTGAAGCCGTTTTCCTAGGCACAGCTGAAAGACAGTAAAAATTGTTACAAGTTAATGATTACGTGGTTAGCTATAAAGCCATGGATTAAGGGTTTCGAACCTTCATATATTTCAGATTCGACACGAACGTCCTGAATTCCTATATGAAGGTGTCCTTTAAAACTGTCTAACATATGCTTAGTCGAAACCACTCGTTGGGCCTTTGGCTGAGATTGTTGTCGAAGAAGTTTTAAATGCTCCCCACAGACAAACCAATCTGGAAATGGAGGGGCAAGCGCCACTCCAAAATCAGCATTAGGCAGTCGAGGGAACTTTGGGGGAAAAAGTTTAAAAGCTACCTCATAACGTTTCTCACGAGGGACGTTGGGAGGAATTTTTAGTTGATCCAGCTTTTCTAAAAATTTTCTCTTTAGAGTTACAACAGCCTTATGAATGGTTCGACTAAGATCATCTGGTCGATAGATAGTTTCAAAGTATTGCTGAAAAGCCTGTATTTCTTGGATGTGAGTAAACTTACTCTTTTTCGTCTTGTCCTGCACATTGAGAAAAGCTTGGTCAAGTAATGAAGAAAAGGTAACCACATCGAGAAAGTGCTCACTATAGTGCTTCGACCACCATTGGTGGAATGATGAAGTACATAGAAAAGAAGGCTAAAAAAACACAGGAGAGAGGACTTTTCTTTTCTCATTCTGGTTGTCGAGTGTAATGGAGACATTTTCCTCGGTGAAGCAGGCAGTGTAAAGAATTACTTGGCCTTTTCTCTCATACAAGCATTGAGGAAAGCTCTGAGCCAACCCAAACTGTCGAGAGACAAGGTTTGGTTGATAGGCAATCAGTGCTGATAAACCTCTCCCTAAGTTCAGCCTGTGGATAAAGAATCTGGGAATAAAAAAGGCCTCCCAGATAGCAACAGATTCTTGATCAAGAGTTTGGTGAAGATTTGCAAATGGCCTTTTAAACCACACAGGGCCGTATCTCCTCTGAGCAAAAGGTGCCATGCTAGGAGTGAACTCATAGCGCTTGGCAAACATCATAATATAACTGGTAAAGGCCCTTTGAAGGGTTTCACCATCATCATTGGGAGTGAGTTTAGCCAGACGCGCCCCTTCGACACTCCTTTCCCTGATTTCAGTAGAGGCTTCATCAACTAGGCCTTTTCTGGAGAGGCTAGCCTCAAATGTAGCATTAAGCCACAATTGAAGTAGCCAAAGAGGCCCACTCAAGTGCATAGGACCTTGGGCCCCCACATTTCTAAGTCGAGAAGCCCCTTCGCTGATAGACTCATAAAGGCTCACCAGGATGAGTTCACTCAAGTAGGTTCCTCTGTTGTTGTGAAGTTGATTCGCCAGGGGGAGGTACTTCTTAGCTACCTGCAAAGACTTTGTACAGAAAACATATCTCGACAGCCAGACTGTGAGAAAAGCAATATGTTCTTCATCAGACACTTTGTCATCTTCTTTTGAAGTGGTTTTTGATGAAGAGAGTGTATGTAAGTTTAGAGCCTGAAATATTGATGGTGTCCTCAGCATCAATATCAGGGTTATAGGTAAGGCCATCTGGGCGAAGCCCTGTGATGGCAGCTACATCGAACAAGGTTAGGGTAACCATTCCACATGGCAGATGGAAGGTATAATGGGTGCTATCCCAAAAGTATAAGGAAGCTGCCAACATGTTCAGACAGTATGGTATGCTAGTCTTCGACAGCATAAGAAGGTCATAAATCCCTATATTCTTCCAATGTTCAGCTTTGACCTTCTCCATCTTCTCCATCCATTGGTCAATTTCCTTCAAGGGATTGACAGCTCTCACCAGCCTGGTGCCATCAGTGAGATAGCTAACGTTGATTTTAGGCAGGGGGATTTCTTCAGGAGAAGTTTCAGCAGCAGCGTTGATTTTGGGAAAACTCTTTTGCCCTAACGGTCTTGTTTTCTGGTAAGAGGGGAGAAACTCACTTAGTCTCTCATTAGAAATGTCCACATCAGCTAGAGGACCAGATAGCACATAAGGTTTGTCAGAAACAATTAAAGGAATCATTACCTGAGACTTGTATATGGCTCGTGTTTCTTCAGTGGTGGGTTCCGGCATGCAACGACGGTTAGCCACTATTTAGGGGCCTGGGATATTAGAGAATAGAGGAATGGCTTGTTTAAATGGAGTAGCCTTTCCTCTTTGAGTTTTCTTTGGTTGAGGATTGGTTTGGGAAGACGCCGTTGTTGAAGAAGACGAAAAGATGGTGTTTTTTTTGGGTTTTGCGTAAGAGAAACTGAAGAGAAGAAGATGTTTGCTTGAGAATATGAGAATGTGGAAAGTTCACAAAGTGGTGGAAATGGGAATTTATAGACGTTTGAAAATCCCAAGAGCCTTGGATCTACCGTTGAAGTTGGGGCGTTAGTGGGACGCGTGTTCTTTTCCTGGAGACGTGATGAAAGGTAGTAGTTATGTTCAGACTGCAAACATCTGTTTTCAAGAAAAGTGTTATGATGAATACGGCTGAAGAGACGTTTAAGGATTTGTCATGATGGTATGACGTCATAAGCGTGGGTTAGGGAAACTGAACAATTCAGCCACTAAGTAATTAGTGGATTATTTAGTTGAAGCCATGCAAACAAGCGTCGAAATGGTTATTATATCAAGAAATGACCTTCCTACCAATTTTGGCGAAAGGACATTCCTTGGGGGCAATTTGTTAACCCTCATTTTCGACGCTAGAAAGAATCAAAGCTATTTCAAGTTAAAAAATTATTTTTACATAAAGAAGGCTTCGACCCAGCTTTGGTGAAGCCTGAGTCGAATAGGGGTTTTTTGGAAGCCTCAAAATGGCTAAGTGTTGGGAAAAGTTTCGACCATGGGAATATGGAAACGCGCGCTGCAGTTGTGATACTAAGGCTGGAGGGAATTTCCAATGTTTGAAATTCAAATAGGAGCAGTTGTGAATGTGGGAACAGTTGAGGCCAAGGAGAAGGCGCCAAAGGGACACATTTGAAGCAATAAACACCACTTAGTAGTTATTTCTTAGAACTATAAATAGGAGTTAGTTCTATGTAATAGGGGTGTTCATATTTTTGTACAAGTTACTCAAAGAAACTCAAAGTACCCGCGTGTAGAGAAATGAGTTCGTGAGAATGTACGTAATGTAACACCACTTTCTTTCATCAATGCAAGTTATCTTCATCATGTTTATGTTTCAGCACTTTACGTTTTCCTGAATTTTACTTTTCATGTCAAATTTACTTAAAGTCTTGTTTTCAAACTTTCATTTAAACTTCCTGCATTTACTTTCCACTGCACCTTTATATTCAAGCATTTACCTTTAAAACCTTTATTTTCAAGAACGTGAAGTTCATTGCACTTTATTTTCAAAAGCTTTTACATTACTGCATTTACCTTCAAAGTCATTTATTTTCTTGCCCTTTACTTTCGGCAATCATTTACTCTTTCTGCACCTTTTACATTCAAGAACGTGGAGTTCAAGCACTTTTACACTTCTTGTTGTTTACTTTCGACAGTTATTTATCTTCCTGCACTTTTATTTTTTAAAGTCATTTACCTTTGTGTCTTTTACCTTCGACGCCTTTAAATTCTGCATCATTTATTTACAGCCCTTTACATTTCCAAGCCTTTACTTTATTTTCAAGTAGTTGAACGTGGAGTTCATGTAGTTTTCTTTTACTGTCGAACGTGGAGTTCAATTTACATTTCTTGCATTTATCATTGTCAGTTACATTTTCCCTTAAATTTAGCACATGTCCTAGGATTTGTGTGGTCGATCCTGCAAGTTAGTCAGTTTTATTTAAAATTGATAGACCAGAGGTTGTTTACCAAAATTCACAGTAAACACTGAGCCATTTGCAACTGAATTCAGTCAAGACTTATCCAAGACCAAGGGAAGCACAACCCTGTGCCCTAACCTCTAGTCAATGGCTAGAGGAGACTTGGATTCTCATTTGCCAACATTGGCCAAACCTCTGTTGCAGTTGTCATTCACTATTGCTTGTAAAACAAACATGCTCTACTATAAATAGAGCTCATTTATGATCAGTTTGAGTACACCAAAGCCATCAAACAGATGCTTTCCTCAAAATCTCTTCTTCACTCCAATTTTGCCTTCTAAGGCGTCACTATCGGGTTTTGAGTTTGAGAGCTTTTCCAATCAAGCCAATCACTCACACACCTCACATACATCATACAGAAGTGATCTAAACACTCACATAACATCTGGAACACAAAAATCACAAAATCACCAGCCAGTTGCTCAAGTTTTTGACAGATTTGCAGTTAGGGTACCATCTCAAGTTCCAGATCATTTCAATCCACTCCAAGCATCCAGACACACTCCATGGCACCTAGGGAAGCTATCCAGATCATTGGAACCTAGCTGTAACACCTCTAACACAAAACACGATCACCAGCTGCAAGAGGTAAGCATGAGCTCTTCTAACTCTATGATCCATGAAATTTTTTTGCACAATAATTTGGCCATATGTTCATAATCATGCATGGAATGTTTTCCCTCAATCAATTGCTTTGTTTGAATCGTGTGTAGAATTTCTGAACATTCATGCAGAAATTAGGGTTCTTGAGGTTTCTCTTTGATTTCTTATTCCATGTTAAAAATAAATGAAATTAAAGACCATAGACATGATCGTGAGGTTAAAACGAGTAGATTGATATGTAGATTGCATGATATAATCAAGTATTCAGTGAGATTGGGTAGAAAACGCAAATCTGCAGAAACAGAGGGTGGCGCGTGTTCTTGCCATGTTCTTGGCGCCATTTTCAAACATTTGAATATTTGAATTTTTGTGATTTTATTTAATTGATTCAAAATTAATTCCTCTCTGAGTTTTAATGATTTTGAGTTGATTCTTTTTTTAATAATTCACAAAAATGTTAAAATATTTTATTTTACCAAAAAATCCCAAAAATATTATTTATTTCATATAATTGATATTTTTGCAAAGAATTAATATTTTAATTGTTTTTGACATTTAAAATATTTTTTCCCTCTTGAGTTTGTAAATTTTAATGACTTCTAATCATTTTGTAGGTCAAAACATGATTTTTGAAACATTAATCCAAGATCACAATTTGTTTTCCACATGTTAAACAATTTTGACCATTTTAATTGAATTTATTATTCAATTAAAATACATTTTGAAAACAAATTAGGGTTTTTGATTAATTCAACCCTCATAAAAGTTTTTCAAATCTTTTGGGCCTCTAATAGAGTGTAAGACCCAATCCTTTGTAAATACAAACCGATTTTGGGTCTCACGTATTGTATAAGTCCCGTTGTATTTCAAAAAGTTCGACGCGATCATCGTCTGTTGAAAAACAAACCCTGGGCCTCTCCTCGAGCTATAAGACCCATTCAAAACTTTTTGGGCCTCTATTAGAGTGTAAGACCCAACCCCCTTTGAAAACCAAACCATTTTGGGCCTCAATGCATTGTATAAGACCCACCGCATTTTCAAAAATCTCGGCGTGATCGTCATTGTCAAACAAATGACCCTGGGCCTCTCCTTGAGCTGTAAGCCCCACCACTTGTACAAAAATAAATCTTTTGGGCCTCTATTAGAGTGTAAGACCCAATCCCCTTTTAACCAAAAATTTTTGGGCCTCAGACATTGTATAAGTCCCCCTGCGTTAAAAGAAAACCTCGGCGCGATCGCCAATAAAGAAACCAATCATCTGGGCCTACCCTCATGTTGTAAGCCCCATTCTTTTTCTTTAAACACTTGGGCCTCTTGAGAGAGTGTAAGACACATCCCCTTGTACAGAAAACCTTTCTTGGGCCTCAGTCACTTGTATAAGCCCCTCTATACAAAACGACAGTGCGATCACTGATAAACCTTGGGCCTCTCCTTGAGCTGTAAGCCTCAACATCTTTTCAAAATACTTTCTCCTTTTATTTTGAATATACTGTTGTTTTCAATCTTTCTCTGTTGAACAACTAACCAAACAGCATGGAAGCTCTACAACCGAGTAAGTGTTTATATGCTTTCTTTACCCGCTTTCATATATATATATAACAGTATTGTGGGGCTGTTTCACTGTAAGTCTTCTTTCATAAACTCATATCAACTGTGTAATACTAGTATAGATATTTAGAGTTTCCCCGACAACTACGTCTAGCACTAAGCCCTGTTGATCACTCTTAAATAGACAAAACTAGATCCCCATAGGATTACCAGATACAGTCTTCCCTCCTCTTGGGGTTAAACAATATGGAGATGTGAAAGGCAGATTCTTTTTGAACCCTTTCTCAGACTGTCACTCTTAGAAGTTGTCAAAGAGACTCTACTCCCCAGAGATGATCTTTTCTCCGTGAATGGCATCTCTTGAGTTTCTTCCAAATTCTCAGAATTTCCTGGCTTGATCTATTCTCAGTGAATAGCATGTCTTGAACTTCTCGGGGTTTGGGGACCCACAAGCTTCCTAAAAGCATCCCCGCCTCCTCTTGGGCATTATACAAGGACCCTACAGCTTCTTAGAAGTATTCACAGCCTCCTCTTAGACTTCGTATAAGGATTCTTCCTTCGGGAAGAGAGCCTCCTCTTGGGATTCGTACAAATTGTCCCTCGGTTTCTTAAAAGTTTCCAGCCTCCTCTTGGGCTTCGTACAAATTATCCCGACGACCTCCTAGAGGTATAGGAACAGAAATTGGTCATCTTAATAAAACAGTCTTTCAAAGAGTCTAGATCTTTCTACCGTGAACATACTACTACTGTTTCTTTAATCATAGTACAAAAGATAAAACTCTAGACTTGGACAGTCTAATCTCCTTGAGTCTCGGAGGCATTCTCAAGTGAGGAAAAACACCAGTAGACTCGGACAGTCTCCAATACCCTCTGGATTCCCCGTTTCCTTAAAAGACAGGAAATAACCCTGATCCTCTGATCAATCCCAAAGCATAGCCTTACCTTTAATCAGTCTCTTTATAAGAACTAGTTTTCTCTTTTAACCAACCTACTGGACCTGTCACTCAACTGGAACAACAATCCTTTTAGCCTCTATCTCGGGCTTCGTACGAGATACCAAAAGACTCTCTTGTTGAGTCAATAACCCTTTTAGCCTCTATCTCGGGCTTCGTACGAGATACAAAAATACTCTCTTGTTGAGTCATCCTTTTAGCCTCTATCTTAGGCTTCGTACGAGATACAAAAAGACTCTCTTGTTGAGTCAATCTCTCTTTTAGCCTCTATCTCGGGCTTCGTACGAGTTACAAAACACTCTCTTGTTGAGTATAAAAGACTCTCTTATTGAGCCAACCTTTAGCCTCCGTCTTGGGCTTCATACAAGACACATCTAAAAGCACTCTCTTGTTGAGTCAACCCTTTTAGCCTCTCTATCGGGCTTCGTACGAGACACAAAAGCATCCTCTTGTTGGGTCAATAGCCTTCTCTTAGGCTTTGTATAAGAAAAACCCCGGTTGAGTCAATCAACCTTTTAGCATCAAAATTGTGCCTCGTTCACAGGATACAAACATCAACAACTCCTTTCATCTAATTGCTGTAAGCGGCAAGCCTCTGGATTATTTACATCCACGCCACTGTCCCTCTTTTAGCATGAGAAATTCCTAAGGAAAGATAGCATTGCTCTACAGTGAGTTAAAGTCTTCTCCTTCAGGTTAAAACCCCTATAAAGGAAATTATGGCATTGCTAGGATTCGCATATCCCTGTTAAAGTAATCCTCCTTTATAGTCAGTCACCCAACAGTTGTGACAAACAGACCCCCTTTAGAGATGACAAATTCTCTCTAAAGACAATACCATTTTAGCTTCACATCTTGGGCTTCGAACAAGATACAAATAAACCCTTCAGCTTCACGTCTTGGGCTTCGAACAAGACACCAAAACACCATTTCCTCCCATAGAATAGGAGGAACTACGATCGCTCTGATTTTCCTGTTTCGGTAAACGGGAATACGTAGGCATAAGATTGAAAGAAAAATCTTAGCGAGCACACTAATCCAAAACCCAAATCCCGTACCCCCACATATCAGTTGAACAACATCAGTCCCAACGTCTTACCCTTAACCCAGACATTATTTTCATCAGAAATAACCCAAAGGGATAACCCCCCTATTTTGATAGCATCTGTAAATCAACAGTTTTAACTGTTTAACCTCAGTTTGCAAGCAGGGTTAATTGGAGACATCTATTTCCCTTACTTAATCAGCTTCAATAGGATACAAAATGAATCGAACTGTAGTACTCAAGCGATAGTGCTTCCAAACCACAAAAACAGCGCTACACTATAGCACGCCCTTGATTGTCCTTGGAGCAGATATCACACTGATGATAGTTGTGAGATGGCACATTGTTGTACCCGCTCTGTTTGCAATGCATTTTCACCAGATTGGTTCCCAGTAAGCGCACATGGTGAATTTGATAACTATTAACACGTTCTTTTTCTATCAAATTCACTGTAGTTTTTTCATGTTGTAGTAATGGGTTTGTCTGAACATTCGGATTAATATCTTTGAAAGATAAAACCTCGTTCCTGACAAACTTCTATACATCAGACTTGAAGCTGAGATAATTCTCAATGTTATGTCCTGGTCCTCCTTGATGGTAAAGGCAAGTCTGATCTTCTTTGAACCAAAAAGGTGGATTTTCTGGTACTGCGAGATGAGTCTTAGTTTGAACATGCCCCTTGGCCAGTAGAAGTGGAAATAACTCTGCGTACAACATCGGTATAGGGTCGAACCCTGATGGTCGTGTAGTACGATTGTTATTATTGTATTGCGGGCGAGCCTGCTGAAAAGGCTGTTGTGGCCTTTGTAGATATTGTTGTTGATTTGGTTGGCTCTGAGCAACCTGAGGTTGATAAGTCGGAGTTGACGTCGGGTTGATTGCAGGAGTTACCGCGGCTACCGGTTGATACCTTCACCTTTGCTTTCCTAGAGAGATATTACTGATATCTTGCTCTTTCTTCTTTTGGAAAGCACTACCGTATCTTTTGGTACTGCTGGATGGCTCTGCATCTTTGACCAATTGTCCTTCTCAGACTGCTTCTTCAAGGCATACTCCCATGTTCACCATTTCAGTGAAGTCACTAGGCGCACTTACAACCATGCGGTAGTAATAAAACGAGCTTAATATTTTCAGGAAGATCTTTCTCATTTCCTTTTCCTATCTGGTGCCATGTCCAAGTTGTATTTGTATTGTTGAACGAAGGCTGCACCGAGATCTCTGAAAGTACTGATCTTAGTGCGGTTTAAACCCATGTACCATTTGAGTGCGGCACCGGTTAAATTGTCTTGGAAGTAATGGATTAGTAGCTATTGATTGTCTGTCTCGGTAGCCATTTTCCGAGCATATATCACCAAATGACTTTGAGGGCAAGAGTTGCCTTTGTATTTTTCAAAGTCAGGCACCTTGAACTTGTGCGGTATCTTTACATTAGGGACCAAACAGAGGTTGGCGGCTTCTTTTCCGAATAAGTCTTGACTGCGAATGGCATGTAGTTCCTTCTAGATATCCAAGAATTATTCCAGAAACTCATTCATTCTTTCGTACACGTCTTCATTTCTTCCAGAAGTTGCTTGCAGAATTTATCCTTCCGGGACAGTGTGTACCACTAGCTATGGTATAGTCATTATTGCGGTAATTCTTGGCGCTTCAGTGACCTGAAGTTTGTAACCTTCAGGAGTTTCTATTGTAACCTTTATATCTTCATTTCCCTGAAGTTTGTAACCTTCATGTCCAGTTGTCCTCGCTACGACTTCTGGGTCTTCAGTGACCAGTGGGATGTATTCTTCAGGTATAAAGTTGTGAGGCATTCCCTAGGGGAAACCTTTAGGCATGTTGTACTAAGGATGACTGCCTGGTGTCTCAAATGCTAGTCTAGACGTACCCTCAGAGATTACAGTCCTTTGATGTTGTTGTTCCTGGGCTGCTGCTAGGGATTGCATGTCGTAGTGGAGTTTCTCTAAACTCTCCTTCAGAGAAAGATGTTCTCTTCTTCGAGATCATCCAATTTCTTTTGTCGATTGGCCCGAGTATTGTACGAATGAGACAATTTGACTCTAGAGTGTGACACATATGTGAGACTCAAAGACAAAGATGTTCTATGTGAGAATGACGAATGATATGCAAAGAGTGATATATTTTTTTAGTTTTTTTCGAAAGAGCTGTTAACAATTATATTGCAAATATCACACAGTAGGGGGAGACCCCTTTTATTGAACTTGAAAGATTGCAGTATTTTACAAAGAAAAGTACAGTATTTTACAAAGTGTTGTAAGGAAAATTAGGCCTATCAATCCTGAGTCCTCTTTGAGGAGAGCTCAGATGCTGGTTCTTGAACTTTTCTTTTCTTTGATTGGGCTCCTTCACCCATTGTTGGGTGACGACTCTCTACCAAGTGAAGGGAGTGAGCAAATTTCTTTGCTCTTCCTGACTTTTCATAGCATGCTGCTATAATATCTCAATCAGAGAATCCTTCTCCTTTCACAGTTCCTGAATCTTGGAACATTCCAAATTTAGGATCTGGTGTTTGTTCTTCCAAGAGTTTTTCTCACGTTGAACTTTGTTGAGAGAGACCGGGAGTTTTTCCGTGTCAGACATGAAATTAAGGACATATTCCTTTAAGGGAAAAACTTCTTGATAAGGGTAAGGCATCCTCAGTTTGATGGCTCTGGTTTGTACCCAGTGGAGATAAGGTTCTGAAGAGGAACAATTTGGTCTTCGCAGGGATTCTCTCCCTCTCCTGTGAATATGTTGCAAGGCATGCACTATTTCTTTCTTTAGTGCCTTGTCATTTTCTCCTTCCTTGAAGAAAAGACCTTCCAGATGAGCATTATGTGGGATATTCTTCATTGGGTATCCGAGTTGACGGCGAGCTAGAATCGGATGATAGTTGATCCCTCCTTTAGTACCAATGAGGGGTACATTGGGGAAATTTCTGCATCTGTCAATGATTTGTATCCCTTCGTAAATCTGATTGTACCAATCTATGTATGAATTAGTAAGAGACATAATCTTCTGCGACCATCGCAGATTACTCTTCTGATCCCAAAAAGCAGCAGATTTGGGCAAGTGGGAAATAAACCATTTGTAGAGTAATGGTACACAGCATGTGATCATCCCTCCCCTGTACCAATTCCTTAAGTGTACAGAATGGTAAGCATCCGAGAGCAAGGTTGGTACGGGATTTCTAGACAAGAATATCTTAACAGCATTGGTGTCGACGAAGTTGTCGATGTTGGGAAAAAGGAATACCCCATATGTGAGTAGGACAAAGATATCCCCGAAAGCGGTTACATTTCCTATACTAGCAAAGTATAGAGCTTTCTCCATCAGGAATTTAGCTGGTAAACCCTGGATTCCTCCTTTGGTGGTTATGTGAGTCTTGAATTCTGACTCATCTAAAGAGATTGCTCTTGCAATGGCTTGTTCATTTGGAATTTCTTCCAGTCCAGAAAATGGATCTTGATCAGTGATGGGTAAGTCAATCAGGTGGGAGTACTCTACCAGTGTCGGTGTGAGCTGATAATCCGAGAATGTGAAGCAGTGGTAAACCGAATCGTAGAACTAAATCAGCGTAGACAAGATCCTTTCAACCATATTGATCTTCAGAAGAGATAACAACCCCCCATGCTTAGCTCTGAAAGCCTCGGGATTAGTAATCATCCTTCCCAATTTCCTTAGGTCGTTCAGTTTTGGAACCTTGAAGGTGTACTTGTGAGTTTTTCTTCTTCCGAAATCCATAACGCAGCCTCTTTGATATTTGCAAATATTGTTTTAGTTCTTTCGAAAAAATATTTTTTTTTCCTGTTTTTGAAAAGAGCTTTTTAATGAATGCATGAATGCATGAATGCAGCAAACAAAAACACTTGAAAACATGGGTTTCGGGGTTCATCGTCACGAGCATGGAGTCATGGATCTACCCATCCCCAAAGGTGTGAACTAATTGGTCAATTTGTGTACTTGTAGAACGGGTTCTAAAAGGTTCCCAAAATTATTGACCCCTCATAGGGACATTAACATCAAGCTGATTCACTCGAGCGAGCTGTAATATCCTAGGATGAATCTCTTTTGAGTGTAGTATCGCGTATCAACTATTCCCGATAGTCACCGCACTACCTAATGGTTTAACTGGTTATATGTCTACTAAATCCTCAATGTCATGGGTAACGCACTAGGAACACTATGCTTTCACAACAATTAATTGTTCAACATTAGAGAATCCACATGGGTACCTTGACTGATTCAGTGGACTGCCTGGTCAGCTTGCTCAGGATTCACATCCTATAAGCCTTTCCTGGAGACGCCGCCACTTATCTTAATTTTCTCTCAAACTTTCCACATGCGTATCAATCACATTCCCAGTTAACAGAAAATTAAACATAGGTATCAAGTAATATGACAATAAATGATATATAGCAGAAAACTGAGAAAATAAATAAATAGAGAAATAAAGAAAATCCTAGACCTCTTAGGAACTATAATCCTAGATATCCCCAGCAGAGTCGTCATTTTTCTGTAGCGTGCGATTTTTGTCGGTGACGGGACCACCTTACCACAATGGTTGGAATTGGGTGCTACTTTCTGATTTTTTATTTATCCTATGAAGCTGGAAAGGAAAGGGAAGATATCTAAAACTAACCTTGCACACAAATGTTTTCTTTAACAAATGCTAAGAGATTGGGCGGTTCGGGGTCAGGTTATACAGAGGGAAGTTATTCACACCCAGTGTATATATGGTTATCCATAGACTTTATTTCATGTTTCTCTGTTAATTTGAAATTTTCTCTGATGTTTATCTGCTCTGGTTTTGGAAAGTTTCTCCTTTGGGAGTGTTGAGAGAGTGTTTTTGTTGTTTTCGGGTTTTCGGTTGTTTTTGGTAAGGTGCTGGACCTAAAGTTTTTTATTTGTGTGCTCGCTAAGATTTCGTAATCTTATGCCTACGTATTCCCGTAAAGAAAACTAGGAAATTAGTGCAATTGTAGTTCCTCCTATTCTATGGGAGGAAAAATGTTTGGTGTCTTGTTTAAAGCCCAAGATTGAAGCTAGAGAGTATTTGTGTCTTGTTCAAAGCCCAAGATTGAAGCTAAAAGGGTGACTGAGAGAGAATTTGTCATCTCTAAAGGGAGATATCTCACCTATTCATCACAAGTTGTTGAGAAATTGATCATAAATGAAGTTACTTTAACTGGGATATGTGAATCCATCAATGCCATAATTTCCTTTATAAGGGTGATTTCATGAAGGAAGAAAACTTTAACTCAGTGTAGAGCAATGCCATTTTTCCTTATGAATCTTTCATGCTAAGAGAAGGACATTGGCTTGGATGTTAGGAATCCAGAGGCTTGCCACTTATAGCTGTTAGATGAAAGATGAATTTTAGCTAGGATAAAGAGAAGGACTCCAGCTTGGATTTTGAATCAACAAGTGTGCCACTTACAGCAATTATCTAGGAAAAGGATTTTGTTTGTTTGTTTTAAGATGTGATGTATAGAGGAAATATCCTCCTACAGAGTGGACTCATGGTCTCCTCTGAGGGGATGTTTATTTTTGTGTGCCTTGTTCAAAGCCCAAGGTTGAAGCTAAAAGGTTGACTCTACTAGGGGAATTTTATATCTGTCTTCTACAAAGCCCAAGATTGAGGCTGAAAAGAGATGGACTCCACTGAGGAAGATTTTATCTGTCTTGTATAAAGCTCAAGATTGAGGCTGACTGACTCCACTGAGGGAAGTTCTTATATGAAGCCTAAGAGGAGGCTATCTCTTGCTGAGGATTATTGAAATCCAAGAGCAGGTCTAAATTGTGTTGGGGAAATTTAAAGGCTTTACTCTTGCTGAGAATCAGGGAAGAGTTGAGATATCAGATGCCCTGAGGCTCTGATTCTACTGGGGATTTGTTGATGGTTGATTGACCCTGGCTGGGGAAAGTTAAAACTTAATCCTTGTTGAGGGGTCAGGGTTTTAAAGTTGAGTTTGAAAACCTATAGAGGTTTTAACTCTGCTGGAGATTAGTGCACTGATGAAATGATCAGGGTTTCTCCTGTGCTTTTAGGAAACTTGAGGGTTTCTTGGTGAGATCCAAGAGGATATGAGACTTTCCAAGTCTACTTGTATGAAGCCCAAGCAAAGGCTGAGACTATCCAAGTCTCTCAAGGAGTGGTAGGCTCTAGTGTAGAGAGAGATCTTTGTATTATGCCCAAGAGGAGGCTGAGAGTTTAAGGGATGAGGATCAACCTTAGAATGGTATGATGTTTTGGGATTCTGACTCTCTTGACGATTGAACTAGCAAAGATGACTAATTTTTGTCTTAATCTTGTAAGAGGCCTTTGGGTCCATGTACTAAGCCCACGAGGAGGTTCTGGAACTTCTAAGAAGCCTGTGGCTCCTTGTACTAAGCCCAAGAGGAGGATGGGGATGCTTTTAGGAAGCCTGTGAGTCCTTGTACAAAGCCCAAGAGGAGGCTGGGGATGCTTTTAGGAAGCCTGTGGGTCTAAGCCTACGAAAAGTTCAAGAAAGGTTTCACCGAGAATTAATCCTTTCTTTGCTGAACAGTTCTAGGGTTTGAAGAAATTCAAAAGAGGTATCACCGGGAATTAATCCTCTCTGGGGAAATGAATTTCTTGTACACAATATAATTTCTAAGTTTGACAGTCTTGAGAAAAGTTTCACCGGGAATAATGCCTTTCTCTGTTCCATATTGTATAAGCCCAAGAGGAGGCAAGACTGTATAGGGAATATACTATAACAAACTAGTTTTGACTATGTTGAAAGTAACCTCTGGTTTACCCTAGACATAGACCTAACCACTGGGGAAAACTCTAAGCAAATATGTACAAGCATATATATATATATATATATATATTTATATTGACAGATAAGAAATAAGCATTGAAACAGATATGGGACTCAAGACTGTATAGGGAATTTCCTATAACAAACTAGTTTTGACTATGTTGAAAGTAACCTCTGGTTTACCCTAGACATAGACCTAACTACTGGGGAAAACTCTAAGCAAATATGTACAAGCATATATATATATATATATATATATATATTGACAGATAAGAAATAAGCATTGAAACAGATATGGGACTTACCATCTGAGAAGAAGCCCAAGCATAATATGATTGTAGTATTGACTACAACTGTATTCCCTCTTTTAGGGTTTCAAGAAATTGAAGACTGTTTTGAAAGAAACAATTTTGAATTTGAATTTGAATTAGGAGAAAATTGTTGAAAAAGATTTGTTTGGGGCTTATAGCTCAAGGAGAGGCCCAGATGAGTTATTTGGAAACATTAATTGCACTGCGATACGGACAGACGTTGTGGGACTTATACTATAGCAGAGGCCCAAAAAATGTTTTTGTACAAAAAGGGTTTGGGTCTTACTCTCTCTTAGAGGCCCAAAAATGTTTAAAAAGAAGAAACATGGGGCTTACAACTCAAGGAGAGGCCAAGAAGTTTTATTTGAAAAGGCGGCAATCGCGTCGCGGTTTTGAAAATCATATCGGGACTTATACACTGACTGAGGCCCAAAAATTATTTATGTACAAAGGGGTGGGACTTACACTCTACAAAGAGGCCCAAAAATGTTTTGAAAATAAGTTCAAAAAATTAAAATTAATAGAAACCCTAATTTTAATTAAAAAATATATTTTTCAAAAGGAAATTAAATATAAAATATCAAACATATTTAAAAACAAGTGGTAAGCTTTGAAAAATATTTTGAAAAATCATGTTTAATCACATGAAAACTTGAAATCCAATTGGTTTTGAAAAATCAAGGTGAGAATTTCATTTAAAAATTTAAAAAAACAATAAAAATGAAATTATTTACAAAATATCAATTTTTTTTTGTAGAATAAATAATATAAATTCAATATATATTAAACCAATATATATTAAATCAATATATATTAAATAAATAATATAAATTCAATTTTTTTGTAGAATAAAATAATTTAACATTTTTGTGACTTTTTAAAAAAAGAACCAATAAAAAATGATAAAAAAATGAGAGAGAAATTAATTTTTGAAATCATTTAATAAATAATATAAATTCAAATTTTTTGTAGAATAAAATAACTTAACATTTTTGTGAATTTTTAAAAAAAGAACCAATAAAAAATGATAAAAAATGAGAGAGAAATTAATTTTTGAAATCATTTAATAAAATATCAAATATTCAAAAATTCAAATATTTGAAAATGGCGCCAAGGCCATCTGCTTCCTCACGACTACCCGCCATAGACAATTTGCAAAACCTCTCATATCTCTCTGATTATTCAATGAAAATGACTTTTGTAAACATGAAAGTTGTGTGTTTTTGAACAAGGATTTCAGTCATATAAATTAATTGCATTTATATTGAGTGTGAAGTGAGAAATCAAGTGATGAACTCAAGAACCCTAATTTCTGCAAGAACACTATGAAATCTTATACACAAAAGTTAAAAAGCAAATGATTGAGGGTAATCACTCTATATAAAAGCAAATGATTGAGGGGAATCACTCTATATAAGAGTGTCAGACTTACCTCTTGCAAGAAGAATTCGAATTCTATGTTGGAGGTGTTACAGATGTTGTTTAATGATCTAGACAGCTTCAATGGACCTCAAGTAATGTGTTTGAAAGCTTGGAATTGATTGAACCGCCTGGAACTTGTTGTGGCATTTCAACTGTAAGTAGGCCAAAAAGCTTGAGCAAATCGGGGGTGAATTTGTGATTCTGATGTTCCAGATGTGTTTTAAGGTTATGGATCACTCATATATGATGTATGTGAGGTGTTGGGATGATTGGTTTTGTTTGAATTGCTCTCAAATTGAAAATTCAATAGTGACTTGAAAGAGAAGCAAAATCTGGTTTTTTTAGAGTGATTGGAAGGAAAACATGAATTCAGCTGTTTTGGGGTGGTTTGATCAGTCACATATGACCTTTATTTATAGTAGAGGAAGTTTTTTTGGAAGCAATAGTGTTTGGAGGCTGATCATGGCTGTAGCTTGTAGCCATTGACTTGGATAATTCAAAAGTGTCAAGTCAACTCTTCTTATCTTGACTCCATTAATCTTTGCAGGTTTGAATGCTCAGAGTTTGGACTGGAATATTGACTGGTTTGGAGTGCTGTGATCTGGTTCATGACACCTCAATGCATTGCATTGATGTTACCTTGCCAAAGTTGAATTTCAAACTTCATGTCATGATGGTTTTCACATACCAAATTGAATTCCTTTCCTCTTTGATCATGAACCAAGTGAGTCATTAGATATTTTGTGTTTTTGAAAGATGACAAAGTTGGCAAAGTGACCAGATTTGAAGGGCAAAATCGTGTGGCACAAGTTTAGTTTTCATGTTGTTTTGAAAATCAGGTTTTTAGGCCATGTTTCAAGGCTTGTAACTTCCAGCTCAAGTTGAGTTAGGACGAGTTCTTGTACTTTTTGGAAAGCCTCAATAACATACTTCAACTTTGATGTCCAACATTCGTCTTGAATCATCTTGGATCATAATGAAAAATGGCCTCAAAGTTGGTGAAAATTCAAGACAGATTCAGTCCAAAATTTTCACTAAGTTTTGGAAAAAGTGTCCATTTTCATGTTTTTGTGATTTTGATCAATCTATAACTCAAAATCCATGAGGATTTGGAATCTCTTGTACTTGACAATTTTGAAGTATGTAATGCGAGTTTTCATTTGAGCTTTGGATGGAAGAAAAATACCTTGTGGTTTAGGAGTTATGACCTTGCAAAGTTGGTACCAAATCACTTTTCTTCCATAACTTAGAAAATTTTAAGTTTCTTAAGGTTGCCATTTTTGCAAGTAACCTCACATTTCTTGATTTTTCTTGATGAATGATGATCCAAACCATGAATTAACATTGTTCTTGACTTAGGGAAGCCATTATTGTCAAGAAATTCAAAAAGTCAAACATGGTTTTTTGGCACAGTTGACATTTTATCAGATGAAATCCAAATTGTGTGATCCTCCATGAAATCAAGTCCTTGACCTAATTCAAACCTAATGGTTAGATTCCATGGGTGTTATAGAGTGTCTTAAATTATGTCCCAAGGTTTTGGATCATATCTTGGTCAAAAGTCAAAGATACAGTTGACTTTTCATCAAGAAACCCTAATTGGTCCAGATGAATTTGAATCTTTGTATTGCTCATGAACCAAGTTCTTTTAATCAATCCAATCTTGTAAATGTATCAATATGATGTATTGGAGGTCTTCAAAACACTTCTTGAGCTCTTGGCTCATGTCTTGCTCCAAAAGTCAACTTAGGGGTGAATTAGGTCAAGAAACCATAATTCCTGATTTTTGATGAATGCATCCACTGAGGTTATTTTGAACTTGTGATTGGGTCCATGAGGTCCCTTTTAGCTTCTTGAGTCATGTTTTGAAGTATTAGCCCATTCCCTAATGAAAAGTTTCATCTGGAGGCCTTGGTCGACCAAAACCCTAATTTGGTGACCCTGGTGATCTTGAGGCTAGATCCACTTGGAATGTTGCCACCTTTGTGCTTGATTCTTGATATGGGGGACCTCTTGATCCTTCAAGGGTAATTGGGATGCTAGGCAAGTTGAATTTCATGTCAATTCTTGATTGATCCTTTGTCTGAGTGCTTTGAGAGGGCTCAAAACCCTAATTCTTGGTTATAATGAATGCTCAACAATCCTTGAGAAGATTGATGAGGTAAGATGGTACATCCATATTGTGGTGATGATTTGCACAATGATG
The DNA here is from genome assembly GCA_022829125.1 of Lathyrus tuberosus. Taxonomy (NCBI): domain Eukaryota; kingdom Viridiplantae; phylum Streptophyta; class Magnoliopsida; order Fabales; family Fabaceae; genus Lathyrus; species Lathyrus tuberosus. Next base: position 3,457,079 of record JALAZF010000523.1, on the reverse strand, counting down.
GGAAATCTTGTGGTAAAAATTTGGGGTATGACACTAATCTAGCATCCACTGAGTCATACTCCACCGTGCATGGTTGTTATGAGTATAATCCTTAGCGAGTCTTATGGAAGTAAGATTTCACTTCAGCGTCAGTGGGATTTCAATTATCCATTTTTTAGGAGAAAAGTGTGTTACCTCCTCCGCTGATTGACTTGTATCTCCCCCTTAGTTAAGATAGGAGAGGGCATAAGGACCTCGACGTGATTTATCTCTCCTTTGACGGTCGATAAAAGAGATTTTTGTGAGTTAGACGAAGAAGCCCCTTCTTACATGTAGTTCCCAGACACTATTTTCGAATCAAAATCATCAGATAATGATATGATATTTGGTTCAAAATGATTATGATCAATAGGAGGGAGATGTGAATCATGGGATATCCCCATTCTCAAAGCAGAAGAAATATCACTCTCAAAATCACTTTCTAGGTCAACAACGCTATCACTTAACTTACCTAGTAAACAAGAAATGTTGAAGAAAAAGCTTGAGTTCAAAGAGGTACTTGAGGTTTGAGATTGATGAAGCAGAATGAGCGAAGGAAGCTGAGATTTTGATTAAAAAACTACAACTGCTCGAATTAATTTTCTCAAGGGAGAAGAAGCGAAGATGTTTACTAAAGTAGTGAATGTGAAAAATCTCAAAAGACAAGGAGTGGAAAAGGTTTCCAAAATGCTCAATTTCTCCTATTTATAGGCAAATGCAGTAGAAAGGATTCGAACCAATGAGATAAAGAAGTTCACGCCAACCAAGTGCACTATAAACTGCATCATGCCCTAGCTAGTCATGTCACTGCATGTGTCAGAAGAATGCTATGAAACATTCAAATGATAAGATTGCATTTAATATGCTTGTCCTCCACTACTTTTTTAATTGATTTCAGACGTTTCAATTCTAATTTACATCGGATAACATCTTGGAGGTTGGTCAACATCACTTATGGCTTCCCCTGGCTCCTTCGGTGCCCAACAAAGCCCTAGGGACAACTGTTCTGGGTTGGCCAAGGGCCCAAATGACCGAGACCTAATTCATCTCAAATCCAATCCACTTGACCCAAAGTATAAAATCAATTCACAGGAAAACATCAAGGTACTTTCTCTGATCTCAGATTCTCAATATATTCATCTTGAATCTTGAACTGATTTGGGCGTTAAAGTTCTAACCATGCAGGTTCACTCAGCTCGGTTCATTTATTTACTCCTAGCCAATTAGTTCGAACCATCCATTTTTGGATTTACATTGACATAATTTGAAACTTCACTCGGTTGAACATAGAAGGCTCATTCAATGTCGATTTGATTAATTTGAGTAACTATGCCAAAAAATACCTTTAGTAGCGCTGCCAAAGGTGGCGCTGCTATAGGTAAAGGCAGCGCTTTTTTCCTTTAATAAGCGTTGTCTTAGGTCCCCCTTAGGACCCCCATTAGCAGCGCTTTTAAAAGCGCTTTCGTAAGACCCCCATATAGCAGCGCTTTTTCAAAGAAAAACGCTTTCGTAGGACCCCCTTTAGCAGCACTTTTTCAAGGAAAAGCGCTTTCGTAGTCCTCCTTTAGCAGCGCTTTTAAAAGTGATGTCTTATGTATACGTTATGACCCCCTTTAGGCAGCGCTTTTTTAAAAAAACCTGTCTTTTATAAAAGTGCTTTTTAAAAGCATTTTTTTAAAAATCAATTATTTTGGAGCGTTGTATTTGCTAAAGTGCTGTCTACTGTGTATTTTTCCATAAGTCCTCTTTTTTAACACAAACCTGTATAATAAACCTGTATAATTCAACACAAGCCTTTATTTCAACACATGGCCTTTTATACCATTATAATTCAACACATAGGCCTTGTATACCATTATAATTCAACAATAGGCCTTGTATACAATTAAAATTCAACACATAAACCGTAATAACTATTATATATATTTCAACACAAACCTCATTCACCAAAATAACCATTATATATATATATATATATATATATATATATATATATATATAACTCAATACAAACTATACAACACCAATTCCATGCACCAATTCTAAACCTTATACACCATTTCCATCACCTATACATCAACTTCCAAAACTATTCAACAATTTCTAAAATTATATAACACCTTCCATAAACCTAACACAAAAATAAAAAGGAAACAATAATGTACCTCATATAATTCTCATTTCAACCATGTATTGACATCATTCCTCCTTTATTTCTTCCAATTTATCTTTCGTGTAGGTGGCACACTTGAATTCATCAAAGTACTACATAATATAACATAATATGCATAATTTAGTTAAAAGTAATTACTTAGATGAAATATTCGATAATAAGTCTTCAAATAAATCATAACTTATAAATCCATACCATGATTGGAATCTCTATTTGGTCCAAATGAATAATCTCTTTCATGAATCTCAATACAAAATAACCACAATCTATACCATTACGCTGCCGAGGACACTACACATAGAAAACAAATATGCATATGTATCAGGATATATAGTTTAACTTGTTTTATCAAGTAGCATCAATATTATGATAAGAAATGTGAAAATGTACCTGCACTCTTATCCATGTAATGTTGTTTACTTTGCTCTTTGGTACTCGAGATTGCCTTTGTGATCGGAATATTTGTATGGCTCTATCATAATGTAAACGAATATTTAGAACAATCTCACATAAATAAATAAATACACACGTGAATATTTAGAACAATCGCATCACTTACGTATCAATCATCTTCTTTATCTCCGGGTATTTTGTTTGATCACCATCTAGTGAATCCAGATAATAGACTATTTCTTTTATCGGATTAATCACAAGCTACAACCAATGTCCACTGTAAACATAAACAAAAGTTTAGATGGAATGTTATATACAACGTAAAAATGCGAAAGATTATAATAAAAGAAGTTAGAATGAAAATATAACCCATGGCCAGTAATATATGTTAAAAGATACAACTTCTCTGTATCTTTGTTGGGTATAAATGCATCTACTAAGTGATCTCTGACCACATTTGCAGTTCGATCGATTAGATTTGCGTTGACACAGTTGGGAGACAAAAAAGAGAATCTTTCTGTCAATTGACGCGGGAGCATCATTTTTCATACAAGAACCTGAAATAAAAACATAATCAACATTCGAATATTCATTGAAATGAGTAAATAAATTGATCAATTAATTAAATAAAATCGATGGATTACCTGATGTATGAATTCATAACACCGATGCCTAATTCAGCATGCTGAAAAATCTGATCCAAGTCTTCTTTAGCAATTGTTTCTGAATAGGCAAACCCAAAAATACCTTCTTCCATAGGTATTTCACGGATACCACCTTCCATCAAATCCGTTGTGCCTACAATTGTTTCAAGACACAACCGAAATCGAGGAATAGAAGCTTTTTTGGCTTGGCTAATTCTGGCTTCTTGTTCTTGCTCCCTTGTTGCACCTCTTGTGTAGGAATCTGAAAATCATATGAGTCATAAAGTATAAAATCATGAAGCTTTTGAATTCGGATCATAGAATCAACATTTTCAATGCATATATATCAATGTACCTCTTTTTTTGATGCAACTGATTCGGTTTGCCGCACAATCCCTGTATCTTTTGATTTAGATTTTGTAGGAGTTTAACAATACCATGTAAATAAAATGCACGTAAAAGTAAGCATAACATAACTTATATGTAAGTAAAACATTTGAAAACTAAAAGGTTAATAATGGTTTTCAACATACCGAGACATCTATGACAATGAGGTTTGACGGCCATACAACATACAACCCTATTGCGTCCCCCACCAATGTCGCATCTGAAACGTCGTCAGGTATAGGTAGTAACGCATCCTTCTCTAAAGCAATATCAATCGAAACCTTCAAAAATTCATCAGGGAGCGGTCTATGGTGAAGTACATCTCCCGAAGTGTTATGCACTTTTCCCTTGCCAACCATGCGATATGTCGGTGCCGATAAATATAACTGACAAGGTGAAATGCCCTAAACAAAAAAAAAATTAATATGAAATTGTTATTGTGCATATATGTCAATATAAAAATTGTGCTAATTTAATAAATATAATTACCTCCAAAATTTTTTGTTGAAAATTGATACTATCCTTGTCACTAGTATCTTAAAATTCTGAATTGCGCCTTTCCGACATATATCTTTCTTTATCCAGTTGCAGTTCACGAACTTGAGCTCTCAATTCTTCCAACGTTTCCATCACCTCTCTATTGCTAGGATTTTTGGTCTTTGGACGCTTATACAAGGCAGATGGAGTGACTCCAAATTCCTTACCCCTCATGCGACCAGAATACTCAGGAACATTTAATACTCGACTCAGTATGCTCTTGCAATCCTGGTCTTCCGTGAGAGTTAAGGACTGGGATAGAGTCTCCTAAAATTCAATATTAGAGTTAAGCATAAATATTTTAGATAAACAATAATTTTTTATTTAATTAAACAAATAATGTTATATTTACACATTGTTCAAAAACTTGTTGAACACCTTCAGTAATAACTCCATCCTTTCCCACACGGGCAACCTTCCACAAAACATGCTCTGGAAGAGATGTTTCTTCACTTTTCTCCTATTTAAGCTACATATTAAGTCAAGTATTAAGATGAATAATAATACAAAAATATCATAGCAATTATATATACTTACTATTTTTTGTTCCAAGCGTGCATATCCCAAACGCCCTTTCTTGTATGGATACGTGGGTTTTGAGGCTCTTTGACGATTTACATCTCTCACAACCTGCATAAACAATTTAAAGTCATATCAGAACACATGTAATAACTACATGAATATACTACAATGTTCATGATAAATTAAATTAAGATTACGTGGAATTCTTGAGTTCTTTATTTGGCGACAAAAGCATCCCATTCTTCAGGTGCAATCAAGTCCGCATACTTCTTCGGACGTTCCGCTTCAACAAAGTTTCCTTGGTCATCCTTAAGAAACTTGTTGGTTAAAAATGCTCGAAACCTTCCAAGTCTTTTTCCGGCTAATTGAAGACAATATTTTTGCTGATCGTCACCAATGTTAAAAGATCTCTACAAAAAAATATACATAAAGTGTGTTAATATAATTAATTTAAAGATATAATCGTCAAAAATAACAAATAACATCACATATAGTACCTGTATCTCACTCAATATTTTATATTTGGCGGGTTTCAACTGTGGATTTCTCCAATTGTCACAAGTAATAGGAACTTGTGAACGGACAAGTGCACCAATGTAACTTGTCAACATTGCGCCATTAGGCTCAATTAGTTGACCCGTTTCATTCCAATGAACGTCGTATTTTATTCCCATGTCTCTGGCATGAATTATTCCTTTCATAATTGTTATTCCTCTTGAAATATCTCCTTCCGCATCATGAATTGATTCTTTTGCATCAGTCTTGGAAGTATCGTGCGAGTTCTCCTCAATAGTAGCCATTTGACCTATAATAAAGAAAAACACATATAAATCCATAATCCATATTCCATAATCCATTCTCAAATATGAAATGACAAATACATAACATGACATACACATGACAAACATATAAATCCATAATACACAATCCATAATCCATAATCAGTTGAACATAAATACACGATTCATTCTCAAATATGAAATGACAAATACATAACATGACAAACATATGACAAATACATAATCCATAAATATGAAATGACAAATACGTAACATGACAAACACATGACAAACATATAAATCCATAATCCATAATCCATAATCCATAATCCATAACATTCCCAAATATGAAAAACACATGACAGAATATATAATTTTACTATTACCTTTTTATTAACATCTCTTTCTTTTCCGGGTAGGAATATGATCTACTTGTCTCTTGACAACACGGATGGATGGATTGATCCAAATTCCCTCATTATGATCATTTCTAATATATGATTCATTCGCTCCAACAATATCACCTTGATCTCCAATGTTATCATCAATTACTTTGTTAGATAAAAGCACTATAGACCATTTCGAACTTGTCGGATCAGTGACATAGAACACTTGTCTAGCTTGAGAAGCTAGAATAAAAGGCTCATCTTTGTAACCCACCCTATTAAGATCCACATGCAAAAATCCTGACTTATCCATTCGTATGCCACTATTATTTTTAACCCACTTGCAACCAAAGATAGGAATCTGAAACTTCTCATAATCAAACACCCAAATGTGCTCGATAACCCAAATATATGACATATTTGCATATTTGGGGTTTAAGTCCTTCACACTTGAAATGTGCATTGATTTAGCAACTAAGGTGACACCACTATTTTGCATAGTACTTTTATCATCTTGCTCTTTGGTATAAAATGTGCATCCATTAATTGTGTATGCGCTATAAGAAAGCACATGCAAACTTGGACCATATGCTAAACATCTCAACCTTTCTGTTATTGAAGCGGGGTCTACACAAAACTTTGAATAAATATGATCCTTAAATCATGGTATGAAACTTCGATTGTGCTCTCATGCCATCCAATTTTCATTTCTATTCGGATTTAAACCTCGAAGAAAATCCTTGTGCATTTCAACATACGGCTCAACCTCATTGTCATTGTGCATAACATACAAATGCACTTGATCCCGTTCAGCCCTTGATACGGTCATAATTTTATTTCCAATTAAATTTTTTCCTTCTTTTTTTTCAACAATGTGAGATTTGGGGAGTCCAATGGATTGAACATTTGACAAATATTAAGTACAAAAATCAATCGCTTCTTCAACAATGTATCGTTCAACAATACAACCCTCTGGTCGACTTTGATTTTTCACATACCCTTTTAATATTTTCATATACCGTTCAGCTGGGTACATCCATCTCATATAAGCTGGTCCACACAATTGTGTCTCTTTCACAAGATGAACAACTAGATGTACCATTTTGTCAAAAAATGAGGGAGGAAAAAACATTTCAAGTCACACAATGTAATGACTATTTCTTTTTGCAATGTTAGTAAGATCGCAGGATCAATCACCTTACTACAAATTGATCTGAAGAAGAAACACAATTTAGTTATTGTGCGTCTTACTTTTTCTGGCAAAATAGAACGTATACCTATTGGTAGAAAATGTTCCATTATAACATGGCAATCATGTGTCTTCAAACTCTTTAACTTAAGGTCTTTCATAGACATAGGTATTCTAATATCTGAAGAGTATCCTTCTTGAACTTTAACATCACTTAGAAACTTACACAATATCTTTTTCTCCTTTCTAGATAGAGTATAAGCAGCAGGTGGTAGATATGTTCATTTTCCTTTCTTCATGGGTCCTAATTCATTTCTTATTCCCATTTCTACCAAGTCCATTCTTTCTTTAAGGTCATCCTTCGACTTTCCTTGTATATTAAGTAAAGTACCAATCACACTTTCAAATACATTTTTTTCAATATACATAACATCAAGAAAATGTCTTACATACAACGACTTCTAATATGGAAATTAAAAAAATTGACCTCTTCTTCCACCCATGTTTGACAAGCGTATGTGCAAAAGGCTTTCCAAACTGAGTAGTCACATCCTTCACCTTTTCAAAAATTTGGTCACTTGTCAATGTAGGTGGAGCTCTACCTTGTTCTGGATTTCAATTGAATGCTTTTCTCCATCGACGGTAGTGATGATTAGAATTTAAAAATCTCAGATGACCGAGAAAGACATTCTTCTGACAAAATTCCAAACGCGTCCAATATGTGTTTTCTTCACAAATAGGACACGCACATTGACCTTTATGCTATACCCTGATAGATTTCCGTATGCTGGAAAATCATTAATTGTGTCAAACAACAGCGCCCTTAAGTTTAAACTTTCTTTCCTATATCCATCATAAACCTCCACACCGTTCTCCCACAAAATCTTTAAGTCTTCGATTAAAGGTGTCAAGTATACGTCTATGTCATTCTCTAGTTGTTTAGGCCCAGAGATTAATATAGATAACATCATGTACTTACGCTTCATACATAGCCATGGAGGTAGGTTATAAATCATAATAATCACAGATCATGTGGTATGTTAGATACTTTGAAGACCATGTGGGTTCATTCCATCAGTAGATAATGCCAAGCAAAGGTTTCTTGCTTCTTCTCCAAAATCAGGATAATCATTATCAATTTTCTTCCACTGTGGTGAATCTGCCGGGTGCCGAAACTTTCCATCTATAATTCTTTCATCTGCATGCCAAGTTAAGTGTTTTGCATCGGTTTCACTACGAAACATGCGTCTAAATCTCAGAATTATAGGAAAATACCATAAGACTTTTGCTAGAGACAACTTTTTCTTATATCGAGAGACTCCGCTTTTAGGGCCCTCATTTAACAATGTATATTCATTGTGAAACAAAATGCAATCGTTTGGACAAGCATGTATCTTATCATAGCTCATGCCAATAGAGCACAATATTTTTTTGGCCTGATAGGTTCGATTGGGAAGAACATTATCCTCCAGAAGCATATCTTTTATAAGGGCTAATAACTCTGTGAAACTTATATCCGACCGTCCATTGCCCGCCTTTTAAGTTGTACAACTTTAATACCGCAGACAATCTTGTGAATTTAGTGTAACCTTTATACAACGGTTTCTCTGCGTCGCTTACCAACCTCTCAAACATTTTGGAACAATCCTGAAGATCTTATTTAAGTGCTTCTGTAATATCTTCGACTCGATCACAATCGTGTGTATCTGTGCCATTGTCGTTTGAAGCATAGGTCGTATTATCCCCCGGTTCAACATTCTCGTTACTCTCACCATGTAATATTCAACATGTATAACTTGAATCAATTCCATGCCTCATTAAATGTGATTTCAACTGAACTGCGTCAATCCGATGACCATAACAGCAACCTAAGCAAGGACATGTGATTCGACTGGGGTCTTTGGCATGTTCAACCGCAAACTTAACGAATTCTGATACCCCAGTCTCGTATTCTTTTGACAATCGATTGGAAGACATCCATTTTCGATCCATGGTTTTACTAAGTAAGCTAAACAAACACAAAAAACAACTAATTATAAGTACCTGTATAGACGTCAGCAACTTCTGGACTCAAAGTGTAAGATTCTTGAAAACGATCCGAATATCACTCTTCTCAAGTAACCCTATAGCAAATTCACTAAGTCAGTAACTGATGGTGTATACCAAATATAACAAGACAAATTTAGTAGGTCGCAACAATTAACAAAGTAATCATCTTCAACCTCAACAAAGAATCATTAATTCGAGCATAAATCAATCACCAAAATTATCAATTCCACATTTAAACTCAATAGCAACTTCAACCTTAACAATTAACAACTATTTTCATCAATATTCATCATCTTCAACCTTAACAATTAACAAAGTAATCAATAAAAATTATCCGTCAGCAATGTCATTATCATCAATTAATTCCAAGAATTCATCACTAACATTCAATATCAACTTACAAAATTAACACCAATTCTCAAAATAAACTAACAATTAATTTCTTTATAATTTTCAATTAATTCTCAAAATAAATTCACCACTAATATAACTATTTATCATCTCCAACTTTACTACGAACATTATCACTTTTTCCAAAATCTATAACAATGGTAATCAAACAATAACCCAATGATTTTTAAACCAAATCCTTACATCACTACAACTTTCCGATAAAATTCATTTTAACTTTACAAATAGCCCTACTAAATTAATTACTATAATCACTATACTAACTTCTACAAATAGCACCTACAAATTAATTACTATACTAAATTAATCACATTTTACACAATAATCACTATACTAACTTCTACTAACTAATCACTTTTCCAATTAATCACTTTTCTATTTAATCATTAACTAACTTCTACAAATCAAAAAATGCAAACCCAACATTAACATCTAATAATACAACAAATTTATCTCACAATGGAGAAACAATGGAGAAACAATCAAACAATGGAGAAATAATAAAAAAAGGAAGAGAAACATACCTCAAACGAAGCAACAACGGCGGAGGACGGAGGGCGAGAAACGCTGCAACAATGGAGAAGAAGAAACGAAGCAACAATGGAGAAGAAGAAACGAGTACACGACGGAGGACGGCGGAGGACGGAGGGCAAGAAACAAAACAACAACTGTGAGCGTCGCGAGAGAGAAAGAATGTTAGGGCTCTGTGATAGAAACGGTCATATGGAAAATAGAGGGATATCAGTTTCATTTTTAACTTTAATATTTTAAAAGACATAAGGCAACGCTTTTAGAAAGCGCTTTCTTATGGTAGGCCTTTAGCAGCGCTTTTAAGGTGAAAGCGCTTTCTAATGTGTGGTTTACGAGAGGCCTTTAGCAACGCTTTCCAAAAGCGCTGGCTAAGGTGTGTTGTAAGAAAACCCTTTAGCAGCGCTTTTCAAAAGCGTTGGCTTATGGTATCCTTTTAGCAGTGCTTTCCATAAAGCGTTTTCTAAAGTGCACCTGCCTTATCCTTTTAGCAGCGCTTTTCAAAAGCGTTTTCCTTCGTTTTTTTTTTGTTTTTAGTGAAATTTATAGCAGCGCTTTTAGGAAAAAGTGCTGTCTTTGTAGTGCTGCCAAAACACAATTTTGGCGTAGTATAGCGCGAATGTATAATGCTAGGATCGATGAAAAAGATCAAATGTTGAAGAAAATTGATCTGAAACTACAAAACTGAGCAAAGAAAGAGCTGCAATGCAAGCTCTGCAATATGATCCCATATTCAAGAACATAGCTGAAGTTATATTAATAAATTCTCTTGACATATTTTGAATGAAAATGAAGAATACTCGATAGTAAACGCTGGTACCATTTTATGAGTACGAATTGATCATTCTAAAACTGCATATTTTCATTGAATATTAAGTTGACACATGATTCATTTATATAACATTCTATAAGCCACACCATAGCATATCTTGCACTAGCTCTATTGCGTAGTTGCTTGTGAAACAAGCAACCTAATCAACTAACTCCTAGCTGTTTCATTACTTAATTATAAACTTTCTAATTAACTTTTAACTCTCTCTAACTCATTCTTGGATATTCTCAAAAATTTTATATCTAATTTAATTTATAAGACTTTTAATGTCATCACTGATCTCCTTGTTTCTTAAAAGAAATATCTTTGTCCTCCATAATTATTATAACACTGCAAAAATATTATCAAATTGGTGCTAGATATAAGAATTAAAAGTGTTATATATACTAGTGACTGAAAAATATAATATAATTGTTTTTTATTCTATATGACACCGACTTTCAGTTTAATCTATACCCATTTGTACCATGTTTGACTACATTTTACAATATTATAACAACTAGTGATGAAAAATAAATGAACCTAGTTTAAATTTTCCAACTAAAATTGGAGTAAGTATATTTTTTCCACTTGGCGTAAAGAGCCACATAAAAATTTATAATAAAAAAAAATACAAATCAAATGTTAAATATATCTACTTGAATGTATTATTTAAGTCCAAAATATATGTTAGTGGAAAACCTTGTGATTTGCATGAAAATGATGGGGGGCTAGTAACACAATTTAAATACAGTTATCATATTGAAAGATTAGGGAGGAAGTACAGCTCAAATTTTTTTATAAAAAAACGTACAAAAGATACATTTAAACTATTCTTATTTTTTAGAAAACATATACCACTTTCTTATAACATTTTTTACTCTTTTTTCTAATTCATCCACGTCACTGATTTAGTTGTAAATATTGTCTATTATTAACTAAATCCAACGAGATTTGTTTGTCGATTGAAATCCAACCACTATTATGCATATACTTTAACATTTTGTATTCATTTAGTTAACTCAGACAAATTCATCAAACCAGAACTCTGTTTTTGGCTAACAGGATTAACATTATTGAGTATTGGGAACCAAACCCAACACTGCTGGCACTCAAATCATATTGAATTTTTTTGTCATTTTCAATGCATTACTACTCAATATTTGCGTTTTCCGTTACCCCTATTCTCAACATCTCACATTTTTACTTCTACACCTCAAAACTGGTTTCAAGCAACTCTCCACTTTCTTTAGAGCTCTATAGATTTCATCCTGCACCCAACCAAATGTCTGTAAATCAGACTAACTTGAGCGGATTTCACCAATCAACATAGAAAAACCGTTTGAAATGGTGAAGGATATCAATGATGGTAAAGAGTTGTGGACGATTGCAGTTACAATCCATCACAAATGGATTATGGTCTCAAAGAATAAGGAGCACTTTGAGATGATTGTGGTTGATAAAGAGGTAAGTTTTCTGCTATAATCTTCACATCAGTTTTATAAAAGTTTAAAATTGGTTAAACATGTAGCTGTCTGTTATGTCTTCAACTCACCTTCCAGTATAATTGATTTCACCAATCAACATAGACACGCCAATATGCTTTCTGTTATGTCTTCAACTCACCTTCCAGTATGATTTAGAAGGTTTTTTATGTCACAACTTGAATGTTACAGTTAAACTAAGGTGTATGATGTCTAACTTCAGCATTTATATAGTATAGCTATTTGTTTGCATTTTGTTTGTTACAGCAGTTTTCATAACACCTGTTTGAACATGACATACTTGACATTTCAGGGCTCAGATATTCATATCAAAGTTTTAAATATGTTTAAACAAGCTTTTGATTCTGTCCTAGCCGTCAATAACACTTATACCATTGCAAATTTTCAAGTGTTATTGAATGGACTTTTGTTCAAGCCTTTTAACCACCAATATTTGTTGGTTTTCAGTGGTGGCATTTCTGTTTGCGACAAAAACAAACATGACATACCTCCAAAAGTCATGAAGTTCACACCATTTGCTGATATTATATCTGGAAAATGGAAAAGGGATATTTTAATAGGTATGTTGATTCATATATGGTTTGCAAATATTATTCCATTATCTTAGATTCGTCTTTCTTTTAACATTTGCTTTGTTTATAAATGCATTGTTGCAGATGTTATTGGAATGGTTGCCAATATTGGTTACACACAATTACAAAGTGGCAGCAAGAAAACAACAAATTATGGGAGCTTTTCCTATGTTTATTGATTTTACTTTTTTTAACCATATTATTTTCTATTTGTAGTAACCACTCTATACCTCGTACATTGTGGGAATGTTATGCTTTACAGTTCCAAGAATACATTAAACATAGGAAAAGCTCTTTGTTACCAGCAATAATTGTTCTACAGTTTGCGAAAGTTAAAGAGGAAGGTATATCGTAATTCTATTACTTTTGTTGCTTTGTTTTGCATTAGTTATTTCCCCCACATTTGATCTGTTATTTAACTACCATGTAGGAAAGAATCCATTATGTGTTTCAAACACATTCAATGTAACTAAGTTGCACATCAATGAAGACTTACCTTCGATTAAAGATTTCTTAAATAGGTTCTCCATTCCTGCAAATAATATACATTTTATTTAAATCTATTTACATATGTTTTACATTTCATTCATCATGCTCATCCTTTTAAGAATTTTTCACATATGATTCCAAAATTGGATGGCATTGAAGGTTCAAGTCAAACTATGACTTCATAATCACAAAACTGGTCTCAAACTTTAGGAAGTTCTCAGCTGACACCTTACAACAAATTCATGTATAAGGCTATAGTTCTTCCTCTCAGTGAGATTATACAACTTAAATTTGTAACAACTATTCCTCTTGTTTCATTTTTATTAACCATTCACGACTGTGTATTTCGTATATCCATGTAGTACCCATTTAAGCTATATTTTCCCTATATATCACTCAATGTGTTACGGTAGCAACAACGGACAAACTCAGAGCGTCCCATAAAGGTTAGTATTACCAGGAATGTCATGAATGTCCAAGAGTTGACAAGGGACATCAACCACCTTACATCTGTGGTGCTGACCACAATACAGAGACTAAAAATTACAGGTCATACTTTATTTCCAATTTTCGTTTTACCTTCACTACTTTACTTTAGTATATGAATATAATCCTCTTGCATAAATAGGCATAAAATTCTTATCGAAGTTGTAAGTGATGGATTTTGTGCCACGTTTGTTCTATGGGACTATGAGTATTCACAACTCTTGAAACTATCTGTCACTCAAATGCGCAATAACATGCTTCAGGTCAATTTAAATTTTATGATCTTGACATATACAATTCGGTGGTATATGCTAAATAGTATTATTTTTGTAACCCCTTCCTAAATAGGCTGGAGTCATTGACCTTCTAGACAATCTTTTAGCACTTGATGCTTTGGTTGGTGTCAAGCTGGCATTTAAGGTTAAGTGGCAACCATCATGAGATAATGCATTTGTTGTATATATATATATATATATATATATATATATATATATATATATATATATATATGTGTGTGTGTGTGTGTGTGTAAGAACAATATTTGGTTCTGCATCTTATTTCTATGTTTTGATGATAACAATGGAGTATTTGTGTGAGAACAATTTTGGTACTCTAACGTTTGTTATTCTGATGGTTTAACAAACAGGTTCTGACTCTGATAAAGACCATGTGCTACGTCAATCTGATATTCTCTATGGTTGCTTCTGTGCGAAGAAGCAATATTGTTTCTAATCTAGTGTGCGTCAGAAAGATTCTAAGAAGACATTATGTTGCTGCTGTAATGTATCTTGGATTCTAACTTCTGAGCGTGAATCTGATGTTATACTTCTAAAGCCTGTTTAGCTTCTGAGGTCGTTAACTTCTGAAGACTAAGTGCTGAAGATTCTGATGACAAGGTTCTGCTGAACGAAGTTCTGAATACTTAAGGATTCTGAAGACTAAGGGTTCTGAAGACTAAGGGTTCTGAAGACTAAGTGCTGAAGATTCTAAAGACAAGGTTCTGCTGAACAAGTTCTGAAGACTCTGAAAACTTAATTTTTTGAGAATCAAGGGTTCAGAAGAAGAAGTGCTGAAGACTCTGATGACAAGGTTCTGCTGAACAAATTCGGAAGACTCTGAAGACCCAATGGTTCATTCTTCTGCACATGCTTCAATCATATCAATTCAGAAGCCTCTGATGGATAGAAGAAGATGAAACGTTTGCAAGGGAAAATAGTACATAGTACAGATAAAACACGTTCTTTTCCACTACCCTGATTTGGTGGTACGAAGAACAATTTTAGTGTACGATTTTCACCCCAGCATAACGACAATATTTCAAGTCGCCAGTACTGTTCTGATATTTCTGATCTGCCCTTCAACAGGTCCTTTTCTGACTATATATATAGACTTGATCATTCAACGAATCAGTTACGCGAAAAATGTAACACTTAGTGTGAAAAAGAGAAATATTAAAAACACTGATTCATATGAAGAAGGAACTCAAGAAATGGAGAAATTTATGAGTGAACAGTAAAGAACCACAATACAAAGAAGAAGATTATTTTTACTGTGTAGATTCACTCTAAGATAGATTGAGCTAAAAATGTGTTTACTCTGCTTGTGTAGAAGCATCATTATTGTAAACAAACCTTTGTAACAAACAGTTATTTGTGTTCCCTAAAGGACCGGGTAGGTCAGAAGCTTTAGGAAGACTAAGACAATGAGTTTTAGTGTTGTTAGTCACTTGCAGTTGGCTTGTGCGTTGTATTTTCAAACAGTGGTTTGAATTCCTTGAGAGACCAGTTGGGTCAAAATTCTTGAGAAGTCTAGGACTAGTGTGTCTTAGAGGTTAATTCCTTAAGGGACCAGTTTGGTCATAAGCCTTAAGAAGAGATGGTTAGTCTGTGTATTGTTATTTACCAGCAGTTGCTAGTGCAGTTGTAATCAGTTTGGTTATAGTGGATTAAGACCTCGCTTGAGAGAGGTAAAATCACCTTGGCGGGTGGTCTGGATTAACTTGATAATTTTTAAGTGAACCAAGATATATTGTGTGTTTTTCTCTATTGTTAGTCTATTTGTGATCTTTGTTTAAGTATCATGAAAAGACCTGATTTTGGAAAACCCAATTTAAACCCCCCCCCATTTCTTGTGTTTTTCTCACACCTTCAATTGGTATCAGAGCTCCGATTCTGATTGTGATTAACGTTTTATCAGCACTTAACAGTGTTCAATAGCGATCCAGTATTTGTGCGAGATATCATGGCAGCTCCTGCTAATACCACCACTGGAGAGAAAGATCATTACAGTGCCAAACCACCAGTCCTTGATGGTGAAAAGTTTAACCACTGGAAAGACAAAACATAAAGTTTCTTTCTTGGTTATGATTCTTTGGGATTTGGTAGTCGATGGCTACATTCACCCAGTTGATGTTGCATGTGCTAAAATATCCAGAAGTGATATAACCAACCAACAGAAGACAGATTATAAGAATAATCACAAGGATGACTCATGAAGGAAATGCTCAAGTTAAGGAGACAAAGGCGCTTGCCTTAATCCAAAACTATGAGGCATTCAGAATGGAGGATGATGAGACAGTTGAGACCATGTTTTCAAGGTTTCAAATGCTAGTCGCAGGACTCAAAGTTCTAGACAAAGGTTACTCAACTGCTGAACATGTGAAAAAGATCATCAGAAGTCTTCCTAAAAAATGGAAACCTATGGTAACAGCTCTAAAGCTATCAAAGATATCAATAGCATAAGTCTTGAAGAGTTGTTAGTTCTTTGAGAAGTCATGAGATAGAGCTTGAAGAAGATGAACCTCAGAAGAAAAGCAAATCCATCGCTCTTAAGTCTAAACCTAAAAAAGAAAAGGCTTATCAAGCTGAGGAAGAATCAGAAGATGAGCAGTCGTTAATCTCCAGAAGAATCAACAAACTCTGGGAGGATAGGCAAGGAAACTTCAGAAGATCTAGAAGAAACAAAGGCCGCTCTGAGTCATCATCTGGACAGAAGAAGCATAACTCTGGAAAGGAGGTTATTTGCTACGAGTGTAATGAGCCAGGTCATTACAAGAACGAGTGTCCAAAGGTCAAGAAAGACAAAAAGCCTAAGAAGAACTTCTCTAAAGCGAAGAAAGGTCTAATGACAACTTGGCACGACTCTGATTCTGAAGAAGAGGAATCTGATGAAGATCAAGCAAATGTTGCACTAGTAGCAACAACTGAAGATGAAGTTTTTGGAGAACCAGAAGACTAAAAATCATCAGAACGAGAATCATACTCAGACTCAAAATCTGACTCAAAGATATACTTAGCAACTCAGTTGAAACACCAGTCATGGTACGTGAATAGTGGTTGCTCGCGACACATAAAGGGAAGAAGGCGTTTGTTTCAAAGTCTGGAACTTAAGACTGGAGGCTTCGTCGGTTTCGGAGGAAACCATAAAGAAAAAATCATTGGCTCTGGAACAATCGTGTTTATTTTTAGGATATTCTGAATGCTCTAAAGGCTACAAAATCTATAACACAGAAACACGAATTGTAGAGGAATCAATTAATGTCAGATTCAATGATAAGCTTGACCCTGAAAAGTCAAAGCCAGTTGAAAAGGTTGCAGATCTGAAAATCACACCATCAGAATCTAAGAAGTAGAAGATTCAAGAGAAGCAGACAAAGATGCAAATTCTTCAGATCCAAGTACAACCTTACCAGAAGCTGAGAACAACTCATCTCAGCAGAACAAGAATAAGACCTCTCATTCTGAAGATTTGATTATGGGAGATAAAATTGATCTAGTCAAAACCTGTTCATCCTTCAGACATTTCGAAGAAACTCTTCTGGGTCTAGTGTCTCTGATAGAGCCAACAACAATTGATGTAGCTCTAAAAGAAAATGAGTGGATTCTGGCCATGTAAGAAGAACTTAATCAATTCACCAGAAATGATGTCTGGGATCTTGTTCAGAAACCCAAAGGTGTCAACGTCAGTGGAACTAAATGGGTGTTCAGAAACAAGCTAGATGAGAAAGGCTGAATTCGAAATGAGTCTGATGGAAGAACTCAGATTCTTTCTGAAAATTCAAAATTCATTAAAGATCAGAAGGAACGTACATTCATCAAATCAAGTATGCAAAAGAACTTTTAAAGAAATTCAACGTGACGGAGTGTACACCAGCTAAGACTCCAATGCATCCAACATGTAATCTGGAAAAGGAAGAGGTAAGTGGAAAGGTTTGTTAGAAGCTCTATCGTGGTATGATAGACTCTCTTTTGTACTTGACTGCTTCTAGACCTGATATTCATTTCAGTGTTCATTTGTGTGCTAGATTTCAATCAGATCCTAAAGAATCTCATTTAATTGCTGTTAAAAGAATTCCGAGGTATCTGAAAGGAACTACTAACCTTGGATTGATGTATGAGAAAACATCATAGTACTCTCTTTCTGGTTATTGTGATGCAGATTACGCAGGAGACAGATTGGAAAGAAAAAGCACCTCTGGAAACTGTTAGTTTCTTGGGAAGAATCTGATCTCATGGTCAAGAAAGAGGAAATCAACAATTGCTCTCTCAACAGCAGAAGGAGAATACATATCCTCGTCTCTATGCAGTACGTAGATAATGTGGATGAAGAACCAGCTAGAAGATTATCAGATACATGAGATTAACATTCCTATATTTTCTGATAATACTGTTGTTATCTGTTTAAGTAAAAAATCCAACCTTATATTCTAGGGCTAAGCACATAGAAATTAAACATCATTTTATTAGAGATTATGTTCAGAAGGGAATCTTATGTTTAAAATCTAAAGATACAAACCATCAATGGGCTAATACCTTTACAAAACCTTTGGCTGAAGATAGATTTCTATTTATTCTAAAGCATCTGAAAATGGACTACTGTCCAGAGTAAGATTTCATCAGAATCAGATGTGTTTAGTCAGAGTCTGAAGATATCGGATTTTAATTTAAACCAAGAAGCATTTGTTTTTAATCTTAGTCATTAGAAGATGATTTGTCAAAAGTATCTCTGATCAGATGGAAACCTTTTGGTCTTCCAGACTCTGAGGATATTAAAACGTGTCCAAAATTAAATCATATCTACTGTTGAAGAGACACCTCGAGCGTTGTGATTTTGTGAGACTAGGTTTCAAGTAATTATGTTTAACACGTTGGATTTGAAGATTTACTTGAAAATTGTTTAAATCTTTACGTCTTCCTTCCTCTTTAAACATTTACAAAGATGCATGTAAGACAAAAATTTCTTGGAACTTAATAATTGTCTTCCTCTATTCATTGTCAGAATCTGTCTTCTCATTCTCGAGTATACATTTACTCACATTTATTGACTGATGTCATAATATCAATAACGTATACTATTCCATAATCTTTTAGAGACTGATACACTCCTTCATCATTCTTTGTTCCTGTTTGTATCCCGTGTATTGGAAATGATAAATTTCTTGTCTCAAGTCATCCCGTCTTTATTGCTATTTATGACTATCACTCATCGTTCTCTTTATATACCACACTTCTTCTCATAACAATTCATCTGTTTCCAAACTTGTTTTTCATTCCCATTCCTCTTTTTTCACTATGTCTATTAAAACTTTTGCTGGCAATGATGAAGTTATGGAGGTCATTAATGAGAAAAGGCCAAATCTTCCAAGATTAAGAGACTCAGGTGTTTACCTATCCACCAGCATGCAAATTCAAGGGTGGTAAGGATACTATGCAATCTTGCATAGACCCATTTATCCTGTACTGGTGAAAGAATTCTAGAAATATGCACGAATTGGGGAAGATGACAATTCTGTTTAGTCTTCTGTTTTTGGTGTTCCGGTCTTTATAACTCCTACCTCCATTACTCAAGCCATCAATTGTGTTCAATCTGGAGTCACTGTTGAGGATCTCCATCTGAAGTATTCCTTTGTTGAGGATCTCATTAAAATTCATGATGTGTCTCGAAACAACTATGAACCTTCTAATCCTGAAGGACTTCTCCCTGATGGAAAGTTATGGTTTCAACTCCTGCTCACCAATTTTCGACCCAAAGGACTGGCCAAAAGCACCTTGACTGAAGATGATAAACTGTTTATTTATTTCAAAATGTACAATGTCCGGGTGAATCTTCCACAAACCATCTTCAATCATCGGAAGAACTGTGTTGAAATCTCCAGAAATCAACATAAGTCCTTCATACCTTATGGAAGAATTCTGTCTGAGTTATTTTACAGGGCTGAAATCATCACTTTAGCCAGAATACTTGGACCAGAAGATGCTACAGCTGAAAAGAGGTGTGAAATGGTTGTTGAAGTGGAGGATTTCTGATAGATGGTTGGTGGGTGTTTCTCTTGGACTTTTGGTTGCTGGTTGCTTGGTCTTTCTTCCATTTATCATTGCTTTTCCTATCTGTTTCCCTCGTTGTTGTTTATTTTCCTGTTTTATGCTTCTTTTCCTGTACTGCACTCCGGTGTTTTGTTGTTCTATCAATGAAGTACTTTCCTTATTCTCTTTATCTTGTCTTATTGCATTCCATAATGATTATCATAAAAAGGAAGAAAATGACTAATTTTAACTTATCTAAATTCTTTCAAATCAAAATGATTTAGTTAAAATTTTGATAACGTGTGAACGATAATGATAACAACTGTTTGACTCATTGGGTTTCGTAAACTTCTAGAGAATAGGCTAAAATCTTTACATATTCCCCTATGACTGTGCATGCATAAATGATAAGATGTATGTGAGTTAAGTTTTTCTTGAAAATAAGCTACACTCTCTTCTGTCTCTACTATGTGTCAATTTTCAATTTTCACTTATAAGTATGCCTTTATTCATAGTTATTGACTCCTGTCAAAACTTAAGTAACGTATCCTTATTTTTGACCTTTTGGGTATTCTGCTTTAAGATACTGCTACACTCCTTTCCTATTCCTTGATATTCTTTGTCTCTTACTCTGCCACTATGTCCTTTGCATATTTTATGCGTGATACGCATCTTGACCTATGTCATTTTCTCAGTCAGCCACGTCTCTCATTTTCTACATATATATTTCATTTCTCCTCTCATGTTCTGTAGTGCTTGATCTTACTAGTTCAAAATTACCTTTACTGTCTAAATCTTCTCATCATGTCTCTAATCACTTTCCAAGGAGATGAGAACCTTCTTGAGGTCATATCAGAAGAACAACTCAACCTTCTTCATCTTGGAAACAGAGAAATTGCTAGCAGTATCACCTCAATCATGCACTATCAAGAATGGGCAAAATACTTTATCATTCTGGATAAACCAGTCTACTTAAATCTTGTAAAATATTTTTGGAAACATGCCTACATCAATGATAAAGGTCGCTCAATTTCTTCTCGTGTTTTTGATATCCCCATAAACATCATTCCCTTCACCATTGCTCTAGCAATTGGCTATGAGAACATTGGCTTTACTGTTGAACATGTTAAGTCTAGGTATCTTATTTCTGAGGAACTCGCCTCTCTTCACAACACATCATCCAAATATGAACTCTCAATCCTGAAAACCTTCTTCCCATTCCCAAAGCTTGGTTTAAGCTTTTGCTGACAAATTTCCGTCCTCGGGAAGAAAACAAAAAATATCTTATTTCATGATGATCGGGTCTTCCTCTTTCTCCTGATAGCTCAAATACGGATAAATCTACCTCAGACTATATACAATTTTCTGCAAAAATCCATTACTGACTCAAGAAATGGAGATTTCATCAAGCCCTACATACCTTTTGGAAGAGTTTTATCTGAAATCTTCTTTAAAGAAGGAATTGTTGAATTTGTCAAGATAGATGGTCTAGAAAATGGTCTGTTGAAGAAAAATTGTGAAGTCTTTGATGGTTAATCTTTAGCATGTCGTATCTTGTGTTTTTTGTCTCATCTCTAGGATGCTCTGTGTTTGATTTGTGTTCGAGTCATGCTAATGTATTTCGATCCATTATTAATGAAACTGGTTTTATGAGTACTATGACCTAGTTTAGAAATCTCTTTCTCACATATTTATCATAATATTTCACTGTTTATTGCATTATCCTTTTTTATTATGAAAAAAAGGAGGAGAAAGTAAAATGATTTTGATAGTACCTATTCTCATAATCTCGAACTTAAACATTACATAATGCCTTTGCAACTCACCGTTTATTTGATGTTTCAATTGAGGAACTCTGAAAAAGTTCACTTAGCATTCTAGACAAGTTGAATATAAAGATCCTACTCTCTTAAGATTGAAAATCTTATGGATAATTTCAACTCTGATATTTCATGGTTAAGAAGTTGTACACTCTGAGAATATATGTTTATTCAAACAGATGTTCCAATACTGTTCAGAAGTTGTGAACTTTCTAAAAGTCATGAAATCTTGTTTGATATCATAGTGTTCAAAAGTTGTAAACTTTCTAAAAGTATGAAATTCAGAATCAAGCGTTAGAAGTAGAAATCTTCTTGAAAACAAGTCAAGTCAATTCTCTGATTCAAAGATACTATTTAGTAGATACGCTCTGCAACGGATGATATTCTGATAAAATCAATCAGGCTCTGAATCTGACAAGATTGGTGAATCTAAGAAAAGATTGACAAAAGAGAAGTCAATTCTAATCATACTCTGATTCTTAAGAAATTGTGATTCTTCATCAAGATCCGATAAGAAGTTCTGATACGAGATGCGCGACATCATCCAATCAGACTCAAAATCAAGTTTAATTTTTCATCAAAGTTCTAATAGTAACCAGGTTCTGAGATGAAGACCTGGTATTCTAGTCAGACTCTGATGAGTTGTTGTAGGGAAGTATTCCTTCTCTATTATTATGTCCTGAAGAACTCAAATTTTATTTTGTGAGTCTTGGGATCAGGGGGAGACTCTGAACAAGCATAAATGAAATTTTGAGATAAACAGATTCAGGGGGAGCTGAGAGCCTAAACTCTGAATTTGTCGACTATGGTGATAACCCTGTATAAATTATTCTATCAAAATACATGGCTTTATCATCATCAAAAAGGGGGAGATTGTAAGAACAAGATTTGGTTATGCATCCTTTCTCTATGTTTTGATGATAACAATGGAGTATTTGTGTGAGAACAATATTGGTACTCTAACGTTTGTTATTCTGATGGTTTGACAAACAGGTTCTGACTCTGATAAAGACCATGTGTTACGTCACTCTGATATTCTCTATGGTCGCTTCTGTGTCAAGAAGCAAGATTGTTTCTAATCTACTGTGCGTCAGAAAGATTCTAAGAAGACATTATGTTGCTGCTGTAACGTCTCTTGGATTCTAACTTCTGAGCGTGACTCTGATGTTATATTTCTGAAGTCTGTTTAGCTTCTGAGGTCGTTAACTTCTGAAGACTAAGTGCTGAGGATTCTGAAGAAAATATTCTGCAGAACGAAGTTCTGAAGACTCTAAAGACTTAAGGATTGTGAAGACTAAGGGTTCTGAAAACTAAGTGCTGAAGATTCTAAAGACAAGGTTCTGCTGAACAAGTTCTGAAGACTTTGAAGACTTAAGTTTTTGATAATTAAGGGTTCTGAAGAAGAAGTGTTGAAGACTCTGATGACAAGGTTCTGCTGAACAAGTTCTGAAGACTCTGAAGACTCAAGACTCTGAAGACCCAATGATTCATTCTTCTGGTCATGCTTCAATCATATCAATTCAGAAGCCTCTGATGGATAGAAGAAGATGAAACGTTTGCAAGGGAAAATAGTACATAGTACAGATAAAACACGTTCTTTTCCACTACCATGATTTGGTGGTACAAAGGACAATTTCAGTGTTCGATTTTCACCCCAGCATAATGACATTATTTCAAGTCGCCAGTACTCTTCTGATATTACTGATATGCCCTTCAACGGATCTTTTTCTAGCTATATATAGACTTGATCATTCAAAGAATCAGTTGTGCGAAAAATGTAACACTTAGTGTGAAAAAGAGAAATATTAAAAGCACTGATTCATATGAAGAAGGAACTCAAGAAATGGAGAAATTTATGAGTGAACAGTAAAGAACCACAATACAAAGAAGAATATCGTTTTTACTGTGTAGATTCACTCTAAGATAGATTGAGCTAAAAATGTGTTTACTCTGCTTGTGTAGAAGCATCATTATTGTAAACAAACCTGTGTAACAAACAGTTGTTTGTGTTCCCTAAAGGACCGGGTAGGTCAAAAGCTTTAGGAAGACTAAGACAATGAGTTTTAGTGTTGTTAGTCACTTGCAGTTGGCTTGTGCAATGTATTTTCAAACAGTGGTTTGAATTCCTTGAGAGACCAGTTAGCTCAGAATTCTTGAGAAGTCTAGGACTAGTGTGTCTTAGAGGTTAATTCCTTAAGGGACCAGTTTGTTCATAAGCCTTAAGAAGAGATGGTTAGTCTGTGTATTGTTAGTCACAAGCAGTTGCTAGTGCAGTTGTAATCAGTTTGGTTATAGTGGATTTAGACATCGCTTGGGAGAGGCAAAGTCACCATGGCGGGTGGACTGGATTAACTTGATAATTTTCAAGTGAACCAGGATATATTGTGTGTCTTTCTCTATTAATAGTCTATTTGTGATCTTTGTTTAAGTATCACGAAAAGCCTTCGTTTTGGAAAACCCAATTCAACTCCCCCCCCCCCCCCCCCCCCCCACATTTTCTTGTGTTTTTCTCACACCTTCAATATATATATATATATATATATATATATATATATATATATATATATATATATATATATATATCAGGATAAATTGTCATTAAACAACTATCATCCTCATTTGGGCCAAAATGTGTATAACTGTTCCCACATTATATGTTTCTTCTACATATCTGCTATTTCAATTTCAACTTACATTTTTTCTTGCATTCTCAATTAAACACATTCTCTGCCTTCCACAACAATGGACAAGCTATAGGTTTTTATTTGTCTCATCTTCACTTTTCTTTGTCATGACATATATCATGTTTTGCATAATTATGTTCTACAGTTGTTTTCTTCCTTTGTAGATTAATGAAAGCATTGATGATGCTATCGCAATTGAGGACTGGGATGTAGTTATAGCAATTTTACAAAACAACTTGGTCACATTACCTATGTTAAATGATTATATAATTTTTTTTATTTCAATTTGCTAACATATCAAAACTTATTTCAGGAACTTGAAATTACCTCCGACCATATCCCAGACTCAGTTACGCCAATTTTTACGTCAAAGAGGGTATCTACCGATGTTTCTAATGCATCTAATCCTTCCAGAGAATTAGAAGATTGTGAAGATTCCTCCACCAAACTAAAGAAGCCTATCAAACTGGAAAAATGACAACTTTTAAAATGTTTCCCCGTGTACAATGTTGCCTTTTGGCTTTTTGTAGTATAAACATGATAGTACTCATGTTTTTTTTAGCTTTGAAACATGTTCTTTCCTTTGTAATGTTCTTCATGTTGAAAGCATATAAGGTGATGAAAGTTTTTTTATCGTCTCCACAAGGATTGTTCTGATATCACTTGCCGTTCTATAGTTCAAAGAGTTTTAAGTTGGGTTTTCAAAGGTGTTTTGTTTGGTGTTCGTTTAACAAAGCATATCAAGAATAGATTTCATCAACCTAACTTGCATATATTGGATTAATCAAGCATGTGAATTTGTTTTCGATTAATATAATCGCGTACCCTCTCAATACCATTTATGTCTAAAGCGGTTGCGTGAGTATTATTGTATCAATCACTAGATGATGTCTCATGCTAACAATCAATACAATAATCTTTAAGATTGATACAAATTAAATATCAACTCACAAATCTATGTCTAGAGATTGTTCATTGATAGATGAATATATTAGATTAATTTTTGCAAAATCTATGTCTAGAGTTATTCAAAATAAAGATATATCATACAAAAAACAAAGATATTAACCATATATTAATCATCAACTTGTTCACAACAAAAGATTAAAGAAAATACATACAAGATCAAGGAAGACTACATTTACCCTTGATACAAAGGATTTAGCTACCCATCACCATGGTAGCTTGCTTCGCAAAGAATGATAGAAGATGAATGTGCATCCACGATGAAGAATTGATAATGGATGTGAATCTAGCTTCTATTTGACAAAGATCACTTCTTTATGAATAAATGAAGAACTTAGGGTTTTTGTGCTACAAGGAAATATTTTGTCTAAAAGTTTCTAAGAATATCCAAGAATATGAATCCCAAAAAGTAATAAAAGTACATAAATATCTCTCCAACTATGCACTAGCTCGCACAGCGAGCTCCCTTTTTAAGCACTTCAAGGGCCTCTGGAACAGTTAAACTACCCCTCAGAAATATTTGAGCTCGCACTGCGAGCTATCTTGCTCAGTCCTCGCACTGCGTCCATTGAGGCCAAAAGCTACTTCCATCTTTTTTCCTGGCCCGCTTTCAATTTGTCTTTGTGCTCACACTGCGAGCTCTCCTTCACATCGCTGGCAGCTCGCACAGCGACCCCTGACATCAACATCTTATCTTTGGCTTTCTTTTCCATTCTTTTGTGTCTTTTTTCATGATGATCAAGCCTAATTCTTACACAATAACAAAAAAATCAAGAAATCAAAAGGTATATGCAATTATAAGATTCACACAATTTCATGGAATACTTCAATTGAAACATAATTGAAGAGTTGAAAAATGCCAAGAATGATGATCCAAATTAAGTCATATTTGGAATTCAACAAACTCTCCCCAACTAGATCTTTTCTTGTCCTCAAGCAATGTATGCCTCTCATGAAAATAAGAGGATTTGATCAAGCATAAAATTCAACCAAGAAAGGATTAACGGTTCAAATTCAACATACGAATGCGCACAAACAATGTTCTCTACTTCCTAGAATCAAACAATGATAAAGAATTTAGTTCTTAAAATAAGTATCATGCAATGCATTCAAATAACAACTAAATTCTCATACTTGAATCACTCTAACACTCCTCTTCAAAATAAGAATGAAGAAATTTACACGTTTGCAACCGCCGGACAATTTACACTCATCCAAAATACAATGCTAATAACAATTCAATTCATACATTCATCTAACAATCATAAATGAAATCATGGAAGAAAAAGATCACTAAGGGCTTGTAAGGTTGTAGCTCCGTCGGGTTTCACAACAAAGGGTCATTTCTTAGGCTATTGAATCGAAGTTGCTACGCAAAAGAAACATTCACTATACAAGATATTTACACAAAACAACTTCATTTCACCAATTTCTTTTCTCTATTACTCATCCTTTCAAACTTCCCTTGCACATTTATTTTTCATCTTCTATTTTTTTCTCTCAAACAAGCATTTTTTCTTTTCCTTTCTTTTTCGAATTCATATTCACAATTTTCTTCATGCTTGTTCAAACTTTTTCAAATTTTATAGCAACCTACCATTTTCTTTTCATTCTCCCGAACTTGAATACAATCAAACCTTAACTGAATGCTCCTTGCTTTTTATGGCAAGGAAATCAATTTAAACAATGATCAAAGTTTAAAGCTTTCAAGAACAAAAAAATTTAGAATCCCACAAAATTCAATGATGAACTTAAATTTCAGGTATCTTTATGTACACAAACAAATTTCATCACCAAAATAGGATCTAATCTGTTAAGGCTCAAAGGGGTTAACGAAAATTATAATGAAGATTCAGACAATTTCATGGAATACTTCAATTGAAACACAATTAAAGGGTTTAAAAATGCCAAGAAAGATGATCCAAATTAAGTCATATTTGCCATTCAACACTTTCCTTATGTAATGACACTACTTTTATGTATCCTTTTCGTTGTTCTACTTTAATGCAATTAATATTATCTATGTACATGATATATGTAATATCCCATATTATCTAAATGCGCAATTGGATATCAGATGAGATCAGATGAGTATCTATGTGCTCTATCTTTGGTTCGTTAGATTTATGGAATCCTCTAAGTACTTTAAGTATTGACATTTGGGAACAATAGAGCAACTAATGAACTCTGAAGAGATCAGTTATTTAATAAAAGAGACAGATCAATAATTATTAATTCGAGAGAGAATTTTATGGTAACTCTAATAATTGATCAATTGGTTTAAGACGATAAAATATCAATTGGAGATATTTTGCTCTATTTGATTATATTATATAATAATAGCATTATATATATATATATATATATATATATATATATATATATATATATATATATATATATATATATATATATATATATATATATTTGTACAGAGAAAGAAAAAGAAAGATAGTAAAGAAGAAAAGAGAAAGGAAGAGAATAGAGGAGGGAAAGAGGAAGAAACTTGGGAAGAAGATTGGATCATTGTTCATCATCTTCTTCAACCTCCTCTTCGATTATCAGGTAGGTTCTAGTTAGACACTCTAAGTTCTAGAAATATAAGTTTTGAACTTAGGTTAGATTTGAGAGAAAATGAAATCTAACGGATGAAAATCGATATAAATTGCGTGGTGTAGTCATAATAGGCATGTGATCAATTGATGATACTTGTTTTGTGGTTTGGAATGATTTGGTGTGAAAAGGGGGAGTTTTGGAACCATGGAAACGCAGCAAAAAATTTTGTTTCTGATACGCACCATCGGGCGACGCGGGGCTTGCGCCGTTGCTCCGCCGGGTGAAATCCAAGAGGGGCAGCATATTTTAATTCTGTAACTTTTGGGATTTGGCATGGGTTTTACGCCACTGCTTCGTCGGGCGAAGTATAGGCGAGGAGGGCACCGCCGGGCAAAGTATGGATCACCGGGCGCCCCTAGGAGTTTTCAAATAACTCTTTTTTCTTTAAAAATTCATAACTACGATGATCCTCTACCCAATAAAAAGTGAAAATTATGGGTATGATGTGGGATTAATTATTTAGTGGAAAATGAATGAAATAATGGTTATGTGATATGTTGAAATCCATATCTTTTGGATCGTAAATCCGATCGAGGCATGGTTATAGCCGACGCAAAGCTGTGAAAATATCCTACGGGATAAGAGTGTGGAATATTGATTTGATACCCGATTAAATAAATCGGAGGGAACCAAGGATGCTTGGTAGAGGATAGTAGTGACTTGTATGCCTTAAAAATGTGTGTGAACTACTATGTGGATTATGTTTGACATGTTATGCTATCATGTATGTTTTATGATTGATGTTGTAATATGCTTGTCTAATATTGTTGTCGAACATAATTGAGAGAATAACATGCTTAAAATGAATTAGGAAGAGTGAGAAAACTTACCCCTAACCTAATGATATGACTCTAGGTTGTGACTAGAAATTGATAGAAACTCTGGATGGCGACGCTCGTGCATTCGATGTAGAAAGGTACATCTTTGACGAGTAATGGTCTAGGAGAGAGCGAAACACTAGTATGGAACATGTGTGTGAACCTTGCGTTCTTTGTGAAAGGCGAATGTGGCCTTAAGGCATTGTGGCATTGTGATTGTCGAATACAATCACGTTTGTATGTGAGATCACGTAATCGAAACCGTTTTTATCCCTTAATAAATATTAGTGACCCGCGTCGAGATCCTCTTGTGTGGGATGACCAGGGAAAGTATTTATTAAGTAAGTAGCCGTGACCCGTGTCGATATCCTCTTGTGTGGGATGGCCGGGAAAAGTTGCTTAGTGGGTGGTATTAGTGACCCGTGTCGATATCCTCTTGTGTAGGATGGCTGGGGAAAGTACCCGTGATTAGATAATCGTGACCCGTGTCGAGATCCTATTGTGTGGGATGGCCGAGGAAAGTTATCTACGTTAGCTTCCGGGACCCGTGTCAAGAACTCTTTGGAAGGGTTAGCCGGGAATGGATGTCTACGCTTTTAAGGATTCATGACCCGTGTTGAACTCTCTTGTAGGGTTGGCCGGGGAAAGATGCCTAGGTTTGTGTTACCGATTAGTGATAAATATCATTTTGAGTTGTTGAACCCATGACATGTTTCCATATAGTGTGAGATTGTGAACTCAAGGTCATTTCCCTTCCGCTTGACTTGAGTTAGGATTTGGCTAGAACCCTGTAAAGCCGAGAGAATCCATAAGATAGGGAACTCACTAAGATTTGATATCTCACTCCATTATTGTTGATTATTTTCAGGAGGTATTTGCAGGTATGATTTACAAGTGGAGCTATGCTTGAATGTTTCAAGAGAAGCTTAGTTGAGCTTTTTCCGCTGTGTATTATTTTCTTGTACAATGAGGAATATTGTACCTTATTCTTAGATTTTTCTTGTTTTGGTAATTTCCATGCCTTGTACCATAGATTGTATTATGTTTTTAAAATGGTCAAGTATGTGAATTATGCCAATAGGCACTTATGATGGTGTCAGTACCAAATAAAACACTTGTATGGTATTATTCTAGATATATATTATACAGGGAGTTACAATATACTTATTTCAAATGTCTTACCAATCACAATTTTACATTCTTATTTTAAACGACATTCAACATTTTAATAAGTCTTCAACAAATATAAAAGGTTAATCAACATTTTTATAACTCCTCAACTTTATCAGCAATCCATAACAAATGACAAATATATTAATTTTATTACAACATATGCATATAATTTTTTTCTGAACAATCACTTTACATATTAAAATATCATTTACGATTACCAAAACACCACATGTATAGTTGCTTTTATAGAGGTCGCCCTACTAATTTTAGAAACTATAATGTTGTGCCAATGTCCTTTGCTCTACCAAATGTCCTTGACATGGCATTTCTCCCTCACATATCACTTAAGCAGTTTTTTTTTCTCAATTTTTTATACACTTATTTTGCTTCTCCTACTAAAACACATATTTCAATACAGATTATTACTCTAATGTCTACCATTGTTAAACTTCGAATTTTTTAATAAGGTTTCTATTTTATTTATTTTTTTAAATTACTGCGCCTAATAATTTTTCCAAGTTACCATGGATAAAATATTTTTTTCTCCACTTGATACCAAACTAACCAAGTCTTCAATGATACAGTATTGAACACCAGCTATTGGCTAATTGATAATGTCTTACATGACTACATCCATCATTTCAAAGAAAATGATTTAGATTTTCGTCTCCAGTGCAACTTCATATTAGTAATTTGTACACCTTAATTATCAAACTGCAAGTTACTCATTTTTAAACATTAGCAGAAAACTACTATTATCATAATGAACATTATTAAAAAGGCTTTGTGCCTTTTATATTGTTTCTTCCTATTCATTTACATTAGTAATTCATATTTTGTTGTTTATCATTTTTTTTTACTAACCTTGATGCATTATTTGTTCATCAGATTTACACAAACTTGATAAGGAACAATCACGGCTAAACAATAACGACATACTTGCATCTCTTGCAAGAAAAAAAGAAAGTTATGTCTGATGAAACGCAGAAACACATTATTACACTACAACAAAGAAAATGTTAACTCTGCTGATATTGCATCACAAAATCTCACAATGGGCTCAACCAGTCCTCCTTAGCAAATTACACCACTTTCTACAAATTTAACAAATACAATTCATACTGCTTCATCCGATCGTCATCATTACAAAAAAACACTTTTAAAAGAGTCAGAATTCCTCTACCAACACGAGTTAATCTTATCAATGTCTTCAATGCGGTGACACCTACTCATATCACTAATATTAATGCACCACAATTAAGGATTATATTTCCACAGGCTCCCAACATTATCAATGCAGAAAACTTTGATACTGATACTTCTAGCCATTCTGATGAAGACGACACGTTTGTTCACAACTCTGAAGATGACGATGAAGCATATACAACTATTTCAAAATGTTTTCCTTTTTTCAATTCAACTACTATCTTTTATAAAGTTGCTAATGAAATATACTACATACAATTAGTAAATAGATGTAAATCCACAAATTTCTTAATATACTTCTTTCATATTAAATACAAAAGCAAACATAAAGCACTTTTGAGTTACATAACTACTTCACAATACTAAAACCATGACAAGAACAAAAGGTAGATTACCATTACGTTCCACATTACAAACAAACCTACATCTCAAAATGCTACACTAACCAAACCATGATTCATAACTACCCCAACAACCATCAAACACACTAAAATTAATAGGTAACCCAACAACCATGAAACAAATATTTTCAAACTGACAACAATCATCTGTTTAAAATAGACACATAAACTTGATCTGGTGGATTCGTTATGCTAAAGCCAAGCTTATCCCCCCTCCTAAGCCTCTTATTCTTAGCATATTCATACCACCCTTTGCCTATAAACTTTTCTGTTTTAACAATATTTTTGTTACACTTCGTATAATGAACCTTTACAAGATAGACCCTTCCAGTGTCTGAATCAATCAACTATATTGATTTCTGGTTTCAATATAGGCAACTCTTGGTAACTTCTTTAAGAAAATGTTGTTACGTTGAAGAAAAAATAATCACATAAGACAATTATTTTCATATACTACATCAAATTTAAATACAAAATTGTTGAAAATACCATCACATTTTGCGAACTTTGTATCCAAAACTAATGTGTCTTTCCCAATAGAATTCATCGTCCGATTCTTCATAGTTGGAGTCATCTTCATCGTCTTCGGTTGAATAATCATTGTCTTCCACATTAAATGTTGGAACTTGGAGATATGTCCTATTTTTTTCAACATTCCCATTATTATTTTGTTCTTCTGTTTCTATGAAATCATGAACCCTACATTTACAGAAAACTTACACTTACATTTGTTGACATACAATATCACTCATAAACAATTAATCTATTTATAAACTAACACATAAACAATAGATAAACAAAACTTTTAGACAAAATGTATCAATATTTTCCCTGCAACTGACATCCATAAACACCTCATTAACAACATTCTTGTGAAATTATAATGTCATGCCAATTCTCACAAAATGCTAATGTCTTTTACTTTTATTATGTATCCTATATACATGCAATATATATAACACTTTACAACAATATTGTCAGTGTAAATCTATATTTATTAACTATTTTCAATATTCTTAATCTTTTTATTAACTATTTTCATGACATGTTATATGTCTTCATACGGTTAAATTTTCACATACAATTAACATCCCATACTTTCTAATTTACTGTGAACCATTAGACATATTCTTGCATGCAAATTTTTTTTAACGAAATTTATAATTACCTTCCTATTTTTTGGGCAAGTCTATATCAACCTTAGAAACTTCATGCATCTTCCCTCCACTGAGATCAACAGGTTCTATGGCAAAAGACACTTTGGCGTTTGCTTTCCCCTTCTTATTTTCTTGCTTTCCCTTTGATGCTTCACCATGCACATAACAAAGCTTCTGATCAATTGACTTTTTCTCTTTCAACCACGCATCATAGGATCTGCAAATAAATATAACATACAGAAACTGACTATCTTATACATCACACACATCCAATATCAGCCACTGAAAATCATTTACATCAGCACCTTTTTTTTACTTTTTTTTTCAACTATATTATTGCATGCATGTGTTGCACCACAAATTTTACCCTCAGATTCTTTGGTCTCTTGCATATCATTCCATGTCATTTTATTTATTTACTTTAAGTTTTTGAACAATTTGTTTTAGTTCATTTTCATTTAACTTCTTTTAAATATAATTTATTTTGCCTTAGTTCAAATTTAATTTAGGTTATGTGTAAATTTTTAGTGTATTTGTCAATTTAATTTTCAATTTTTATTTAGCCTTTATTTTAGTTTTGACTAAATTAGATTAATTTTCATTTAATTTATTTTGAGTCCAATTTTATTACTAATTAGCTTAGCTTATTAATTGTAATTCTGAATTTAATTTTTAGTTTCAATTTTAACTAGTTTAATTTTGATTAACTTAGTTTAATTCTATTTTCTTTTTTAAACTTAACTTTCATTACAGTTTTTTTGTAACTTCAATTTTAATTTAGTTTGGTCAAGTTACTATTAAGGGCTCATTCAAAATACAAGTCCATTGCAAAAAATTTTAACAACAGCTTGAATTCATAAGCCGTCCAGCCACCACAGGCCCCACAGTGTTCTTGCTACACACATCCTTCACTTGCGCAAACAAAACTCTGAATTCTCCAACGTAAACCTGCGAATTCGTACGATAGTCCTGTGCCATCACTCTCTAAAACCTGCACAACCTGCTGTGACAATAACAGGACATCAACGGTAAATTTAAAATTGGCAATAAGAAGAGAATTTAAAAACAGAGGGAGGGGGGGAGGACAAGAAAAAAAAATCGGAAACAAACGTTCGATAAAAAAACGGTGATACCTTCAAAAACCCAGAAGAATCTTTTCCCTCATCACAAACAAACATTCATCAATAACTACAACCTCAAAAGCTTCCCCTGTTCAAAACCATTCGCTCACTCTGCCTCAACACAGAAACTCAATAACCATCTTTCAAACCATAAGCAACAACTTTCATCACCATACGCATCATCAATAACAGCGACGTGGTTGGAAACAAAGAGCACAAGAACAACAGATAACAACACGCGTAAATCAGAAATCAATGACAAGGTATGGAACCGTACCTAACTCCGTTTCCCAAATGAACTTTCAGTTGTTTTCTTCCTTGTTGATTTATCAGTTTGCCGACGAGATTAGGGCGCTTTGAGTTTGTGCCTTGCGAATCTGAGTCGAGTTTGAGATGAGTTAATCGAAAGCAAGCTTTGAAAGGTTGAGCGAGGTAGTAGCGAGGGTGAAAGCGAACAAGGTTGGTGAAGCCGCTGATTCATTTCCTCTTCGCCTTAAAGTGCCGCACGATGATGATGAACACTGCCGCGAGAGAGAAGACGCGTCGTCAACTGTTGAAAGCACGACGTCGTAAGGGTAGCTGTGACGTCGCACGAGGGAGAGACGGCCAGAAACGAGAAACGAGGAGATGATGGTAGGAGGGCGAGCCGCGGTGGAGCTTTCATTTTTCGGCTGTGAATCTGATTGTGAGTGAAAGGCGAACGATCCAAGAGTTGATTTGAGCGAGAGAGACAGAGTAACGTGATGATGCTGTGTTTGAGTTGAGACAAGAAAGGATGATGAACAGTTGAGTAATGGATTGCAGAGAGAGCGAGTGACTA
This sequence comes from Lathyrus tuberosus, assembly GCA_022829125.1. Lineage (NCBI taxonomy): Eukaryota > Viridiplantae > Streptophyta > Magnoliopsida > Fabales > Fabaceae > Lathyrus > Lathyrus tuberosus. The sequence goes on along the minus strand of JALAZF010000523.1, from coordinate 3,422,116 downwards.
GAGGCGAATAGGGTTTTTCTCCCTTTCTTAATGTTAGCAATTTTGTTTTGTTGTTGCTGAACCGGGTCTGGGTCAAGAGGAACCCAGCCCGGGTAGAACACAACCCGCGACCCGTCTTTGGGTGACTTTGGGCCACTTAATCTTTTTCCCCCAGACCCAGCGCCCTATGTGTTTTGGGCTTATTGTTTTTTTCCAATTTTTTGACCCGTGTTATTTTCAGTATTACACCCTTTGATTTTGTTTAAATTTTAAATGTTAGATTATTGTTCTAATTAGATGTAAGGTTTGAAGTTAGATTTATAGAACTAGATTTTATTTTTCTAATTAGAAATTAGGTTAATTAGTTTTTTTTATTAATATAGTTTAATTAGGTTTTAGTAATTTAGTTTTAATTAGAATTTAATTAGGTTTTAACTAGAACTTGATTTAATTAGTTTTTTATCTTAATTTATTGATGACCGATCCACCACCTGTATCCGGCGCCCATTCGGGCCTTTCTTCTTGGTTTTCATACTTTAAAAAAAAACCCCAAATGATTTCTACACCCTTTGGTTTCTATTTAATTTAAAAATTAATTTTAGTATATTTAGTTTTGATTAGAATTTAATTAGATTTTAATCTGTATTAGCTTTAATTAGATTTTAATCTGTATTAGCTTTAATTAGATTTTAATCCGTTTTAGCTTTAATTAGATCTTATTTATTGGATTTTTTTTAATTTTTAATTCTCAAGATTCATTTTTCATTTAATTTATTCACTGTATATACGTTGCTGTTCATTCTATTCTCGATACCGGAGTTCTCCTCCTTATTTCTCTTGTTCATTCGTCCCCATTCTAAAGGAAGGCGATTAATGTTGACTCTTAAAGTCATAGCCCCCACCTTAACCTAAGTAATCTCTTAGGAGAAACTTTATTTCTTGGCCTCATCAGAGCCATAGAAATCACAACTAGCTTTAGGAGAGAGTTCTTAAACTCTTAGTCATATTCATCCTAAAGAATCATCACTTTCCCCTATTGACTTTAAAACATAACATAGGACCATTATAACTAGACTTAGAGAGTTCTTATACTCTACAATGAGCTCACACTCATTTCCCCTCTGAATATTGACCACAGTCAATTATTCAGTAGAAGTAGAACTACGCATACTCTGATTCTACACCCGAGGATACGTAGGCGCAAAGTGCGATGCTTTGTCGAGTATACTTAGATACTAACCCCTAGGGTTTCAACCTTTAGCATAGAACCTTTAGCAAACATAAGATAACATTAAAACAAGAGGTTCCCGTGGAATACTACGGACGCTTAGGGTGCTAATACCTTCCCTAGACGTAACCAACCCCCGAACCTTAGATATCCCCCCTTTAGGTTTTTCTAACGATCTTGAACCTTTCCTTTGGGTAAATCAAAGTCGGTTGTAAAAGAAAATGATGCAAGTTAATTAATTGCTTGTTATCCGATTTTCACCGCAACAGCATGTATATTAAACTATATTTTCTATATCTTCCTCTTAAATTTACAGCTTTGTCGACACCTTTAAAATCTTTACCCATTTTTTCTCCAATCAGATCAACAACTTCAGTGTTGGTGGCGATTTCTTTGTCTTTGCGTTTTTCATCCTTACTTCCTGATTCTTCCGCATAAAGACTTCGAAGCTTCTCATTGATTATTTCCTTCTCTTTTAGCCACACATCACATGATTTGCAAAACTACAATATTTGGTTTATAAAATATTATTCATACACTACTAAAAAACTAGAACATGCAAACCAGATGATTTACTCATACCCGTTACCACTTTTTGTTCCTTTCTCAACTATCATTCTTGGAGTTTGAAGAAGACGTTACACCTTTGACTGAAATCTCGCAATTGCGTGTTCTATTAACAATTTTTGCTATAGAAGCTGCTATTTATAGTTGAGTTATATAACATTGTTACGCTTCACTTACCCACTCTACTATCATCACCTTTTGATTTCTCCTAAAACACACGCTTTTGTATTCATTACCAAACACGTTACCCTTTCCAAGGTTTTTATTTATTTTTTTATCATTTTTATTACTGTTGATTCATATTGTTATTTCATTTTCAGTATTTCATATATAATTTACTTTTTTTTTTGTTTCTAATTTTGTCTTAATAATTTAGTCTGTTACAAAGTTTTTTATTTTCTGTTTTTCCTTTTTAATTCAATATTTTTTATCAAACATTACATGCCAAACTAGTACCCGTGCAAATGCACGGTTATCCCACTAATGGGAAAAACAAGAGATACTACAATTTCCCTAGAAATCAAATTTCTTAAAAAAATACTACTTTATATATATATATATATATATATATATATATATATATATATATATATATATATATATGTATATAAAAGCTTTTTTTTAAGTTACCATAGTATAGCAGCAATAATAATAAAAGAAAGCAAAGAAACAAATGAATAATAAAAAATTATAATATGAGTTAGGTATGATATTAATAAGATTTTGAGGATCTACACACAACATATCACACATAAATTTAGAATATTTTAACACATATTTGATTGAATGTTATTTTATGCATGTCTTTTTATACTTATTTTCTACTACTTTATCTTCTTCATCAAATTTATTTCTGAAAAAAAATTTCCTTTATCCAACACCATTTTGTTGGAATGTTATTGGAAATAATAAATCCTGTAAAATATCATTTTCTTCATAATTTTTTCAAAGCTTTGTTTTCATATTCTCATCATAATCACTTTGAAATATAGTTATACAATTATTCTTTTTTAATTTAGCACTTCTTTACGGAAAACATGAAATACATGGTATGACACAACCTTGTGGGTTTGGAATTTAACCCGTGTCCATGTGGTATAGTCGTCTATAAGAAAGAGTCCACACTTCTCACCACTTAGTGGTTGTCCTAGTTGGACTAAATTAATCAATATGTAAAATTGTAAGAGGCCTTAAAGTGAAAACAATCATTTTAGGAGAAAAAAAGGTTTCATTTGTTTACTCCTTTAACATGGTTCATGGTTCAGAAAGAGTATCTAATTTAAATTTTATATTGGGCCATCTTTTGACTAAATTGAACTTATTTAGCCTAGAGATCATTCTCAAATTGCTATGCTCCGATCAACTATTTCATACCCATATTTCTTCATTTAGTGACACAAGACATCCACCTATTGTTTATCTAAAACGCTTTTTTTTTTTTAAATTCCTTGGTCTGAGGAATAATATAGAATCATCAGATTGAGTAATAGCCTGATACGACTTTTGATTGAAGACAAGAATTTCTGCTTAACTAACTTATGGTTAGTAAGTTATGCCTTAGTCCAGCAATACATAAACATTTTTAATGGATGAAAGATTATCATTACATGTAGTTACATAACCATCAATTTTACCATTCTTGTCTCTTCGAAACAAAACATACCCATCATCTTGGAGTGTTAGGTCTTGGAACATACGTCTTTCTTTCGTCACGTGAAGTTAGCAACCACTATTCATGTATCATTATTGGTGTCTTAAATTTATTTCTTAGGAAGTGTAAACCATATATTATGAGGATTTCTAATACACCACTCAAGTTTCTTAGGCACTACATGAAATTTGTTTTTTGCCCCCTGATTCCGGATGTGCACATCCGGACGCATCGTAACCTTATAAAAAAAGTTGTTCCGGATGTGCATATCAGGTAGGCCTCCGGATCTGTATATCCGAAAGCATGACTGATATATTTGAAGCTGCATGATCACTCCCCCTTCCCATTCTCAACATTTCTTCTACTACACTCACTCTCACTAACTCAAAAAACCCTACTTCATCAATCTCATTTCTCACTCAAAAAGTTCAAGTTTTTGGTGCAACAAATCTAAGGGAGCAAGAAAAGACTGAATTTCCGGTCAATATTCAACTTCATCCACTACATTGCTCACATTATCAATCTACATTTTTGAAAAAACTAGTTACGCTACTTCCGGATCTGCACATCCGGAACAATTGAGCATGAACATTTCCGGATGTGCACATCCGAAAAAATGCCTGAACCTAATTAATGTAAATTTTCAGCAATTTCGAATATATTTTATTTATACATATTAATTGTTCTATTCTTGTTTATAAATAGATATGGTGCACTCCGATAACATGTCAAAAGAATTAGTTGCGCCGATTTCCCCGAAAGATGAAGGCATGCTCGTAAAGTCGGTTGATGTCGGCGGTGACTTTAACAACAAGCAAGACTTTGATGACCGTGAAAGCATGATCGCATACATTCGTAGGACGGCTATTGAGCTTGGCTTTGGTGTAAATATCGGGAAATCAGATAATGGGTCGGATAGAAGAAAAGCTTTTGTAATTTTGGGTTGCGAAAGAAGCGGCAAATATCAAGCACCTCTACCGAAGTTAAAGAAAGACGAGACCGGTACTAGAAAATGCGAGTTCCCTTTTAAGATTGGTGGTTACATGTTAGCTTCCAAGAAATGAAGATTTATCGTTCGTTGTGGTATACATAACCACAAAATGTGCTCAAAGTTTCAAGGCCATCCAAGTGTATGTCGGCTTAAGGCGGAAGAGAAGACATGTATAGCCGACATGACCTTGAACCTTGTCCAACCGAAAAATATACTTGCGACGTTGAAACGAAAAGAACCCGAAAATGTTGCAAACATAAAGCAAGTGTATAACATTCGGTATCAAACGAACAAGACAATTAGGGGAGATATGAGTGAGATGCAACAACTGTTGAAAGTGTTGGAAGACATCAATTACGTGTCTCGGTACAGATATCGCGATGATGGAATTACGGTCCGAGATATTTTTTGGACTCATCCGGATTCTATCAAGTTGTTCAACACGTTCTCGACAGTGCTCATTCTCGATAGCACCTACAAGACAAAAAAGTATCATCTTCCATTGTTTGAGATGGTTGGCATTACGTCTACGTATAAGACATATGCTGTCGGCTTTGCCTTTTTGGAGGGTGAGAAAGAGGACAATTTTACGTGGGCGTTGGAGACGTGTCGGTCACTTTTGAAGAAACATGTTCAAATGCCAAAAACAATTGTTACGGACCGCGACAAGGCCTTAATGAATGCGGTTGCAAAGGTTTTTCCTTCTTCCAATGCACTACTTTGTCGATTTCACATAACAAAGAATGTGCGAAGTCGGGTTAAGACCACGGTGGGTGCGAAACAGTGGAGTCGGAAGACGGAAAAGCGGTCAAGTCGGGTGTCATTGTAGTGAAACTAATGGATGCATGGACTCATATTCTAAATTCTTCCACAACGGAATTATATGTCAATTCGGTCATGAAATTTCAGAAAGTGTGCGAAAGGTATCCCGCTTTGTTGAAATATGTTGAATCCACCATTCTTGATCAAGTGAAAGAAAAGATTGTTTGTGCGTGGACCGATAACGTACGACATCTTGGAAACACTACCACCAATAGAGTTGAGTCGGCACATGCCACTTTGAAGAATTGGTTGGGGAATAGCAAGGGGGATTTATGTCAAGATTGGGACTCCGTGTATCTAATGATTAAAACCCAACACAATGAGATACAAACCACTTTCGGTCGGAGCATTACGGTTTTGGAACATCGATTTAAAGGTAACTTCCTCTACTCTCAATTGATCGGCAACATGTCTCGGGCGGGGTTGGGCTATATTTTTCACGAGGCCAATCGAGCCGAAACGGTAGGTTCCGATAGCGCAAAGTGTGGTTGCACTATTGTGAAAACCTACGGTCTTCCTTGTGCTTGTGCCATTGCTAAAAAGTTGAAACTAGGTGAGCCAATACAAATTGACGAAGTTTGCCCTCATTGGATGAGACTTAGTTTTGATGATGATGGTTGTAAGGAAGGAGATAAACCGAATATCTCTATTTTGGCCGAATTGGAAGCGATTCAAGCGAGATTTTCGTAGGCTGATGACAATATGAAGCTACACATTAAAGAAGAGTTGAGGAAGATTTCCTTCCCCGAAACAACCGCAATGATACCGCCGTCTCAACCAGTTAAGACAAATGGTGCTCCGAAGAAGTTGAAGCCTACACCAAATGACAACTCGACAACTCGTTCTCCTTCATATTATGAGCACGTTGACCAAATCTTTCCGGACTCTTCGACTCCTAAATCTCTACAAAGTGTCATGAAAGGAGCTCGCATTTCCAAACCGGCTCCGACACCGATTCCACAAGTTCCGACTCCGACTCCGACTACACGTATGATTTCCTTTATTGACGAGATGCCTGTTTTTATGCACAAGCATATCGAAGGTATCATCGATGTTGTAGGGGATGGTAATTGCGGTTACCGAACTGTGTCGGCTCTACTCGGTAAAGGAGAGGAAGGTCATGCACTTGTACGTCATCAACTTATCCTAGAGTTGGAGACGCATAAAGAAGCATACTTGCGTCTCTATGAAAATCAAGAAAAATATGACAAGGTTCACGAGTCACTTGTTATGTGGTTGAGTGGTCCGGCACCGGTATCGAAATGGATGAGCTTCCCCGAGATGGGTCATCTTATAGCATGCGCCTACGATATGGTGTGTATCGACTTGACGCAATACGGTTTTTCGGAAACCTTTTTTCCACTCCACACCGCACCTCCGTCGAATCCAAATGATTGCATCATGTGTATCGGATGGCTTGCGAAATCAAGACATTTCGTACAAGTTATCTTGAAACCAGGATGTTTGATACCACCTAAATCACCGCAATGGGCGACGCATGCAACCGCAATTGCCGAGTCTTGGCCGGATAGTTTTGTCGAAAGGATGCTTGAATTCGAAAGATTGCACGCAATTGAAAAGGCATCAAATGCGAAAAAGTCGAAAGTTCAAGCTCCTATAGATTTAGACGGAGAATTTCGTTTTAACTCTTTTGTATAATCATACGACACAATGTACATTATTGAAACGAAATATATTGTATTTTTATCCATATGTCTTTTTAATACACTTATGAATTTTATTGCAATGAAAGCATTCCAATTGGCTGCATGACATATTCAATTATGTTTGAAAATGTATCAGTAAAACATTATGATTTGCAGATCTGGGAAATTTCCGGATGTGCACTGCCGGAATCAATATTTGTAAGATTTGTCTGGATCTGCACATCCGGAACTAACTTATGCAGAAATAACTTTACCCTAACTTTTCTATAAATTAGGGGTTTCATTTGATATCATTCACACAAACACTAAATGTCTCAAATGTATGATATCAAGATCTATTGGTATGTCGCAAGTGTCTTCTATACCGACGGCACAACATGCGGTCGCAAGTATAAGCTAGGGAGGGACATCTCTATCGGCGAGATCATTGACGACATCGAACATCTCCTACCTTACGGAGACAAACGGAAGGTTGCGAAGCTTCAGTATCGTTCACCTTCTGTTGACAACGAAGGGAACGTCGCTTACAGCCTTGTTGAGCTCAAGAATCAAGAGGATGTTAGAGCGATGTGGCAAAATTTTTTCGGCTATGAAGAACGATCCCCGCTCGAGTTCGAGGCGACCGTCAAAATCCGAAGAACGGTCGATGACATCTTAGAGATGTGTAAGCGTCCACTGGGCTATTGATCTTGTAATATTTAAATTTTTGTCGATGTCATGGCGATTTTCTCAATGTAATCCCGATTTTATTTTATGAATGTGAGAAACATTGTAGGATTTTTGGTGTTCTGCATCAGGTTTTATTTCGGATTTGCAAATACGAACATTTACTGGATGTGCACATTCGGGAAAAACTGAAAAATTTAAAAAGAACGGTGCGTCCGGATTTGCATATCCAGAATGCAGAGGTATTTTCGTCAGCGCGCATGGTGCCTAAGAAGGTTGGGTGGTATGGTAAGAAATTGTCTATATTATCGTGTCTTTAGATACCTAAATATTTTTGGATCATTTTCTGCTAGTTTTAAAAATATATTTTATCCTTCTGACATACTTCTCTTTCAGGCCCATTCTTAAAAGAGCAAGAACATAGAATATTACAACTAACATGAGCACTATTTAAACTTTCTTCTTTCTTTTGAATGCCAATGTCGTATCTTTTATTCTTACCAATACTATTATTGAAGCTTCCTCACGTTTTTCTATGCCATTTGGAAGAAGTTGTTGAAATGCTTCCTAATAATTTAATGAATTTTATTCAACATCATTTTTAAACTATGATTTTCCCTTTTCAAAGTTGCACCTTCGAGTTATTTCTTGTTGTTGTTTTCAGCCAGAGAAAGATGGGTATTTTAAAGTATATATATATATATATATATATATATATATATATATATATATATATATATATATATATTTCTCTTTAAAAAATTATATAAAACTTTTATTAGTACCTGATATAATAGAAAGTTAAGTTAGCTCATACTTATACGTGTGCATGCATATCAAATGTAGGAGTTTGAATTCAAATTCTTGATATTCCACTTATACACCTTTAAAGATGAAATTCTCTGTCACTAAATCACTTAACAAAAAAATAATAACTATATAAATACTACATTAGACGAATTAGTGTTAAGGATTGAACTATGTACATTGAACTCCTTTTAATCATTAACTCAATTTATTAAACCAAACGAGTTACATTTCTCGCCATATATTAGAGTAAATTAAGTAAAATTAATCAAATAGCTTTTAAATTTGGCAATTTAACTTATTATTTATTTAATCATAATGATTTAAATAAAATAATTATAAATTTTCTAATTTTTAATATATTATTATAAAATTAAAGTTAAAGAATGCATTTAAAAAATACAAAATCATTATAAAATAAAAGATAGAATTAAACCAGATGTTCTTTAAATTATTTTTGTATAACAAGTTGGTTCTTTAAGTATCAACTATAAAGCAATTGCAATCAAGTGCATGGGTTTTCCAATTGTGCCCTTCCCATTCAATTTTTTTACACTGCCCCAAGGGTAAAATCGTAACCCAGCATTTCACCAACCTTTTCTACATCTTTCTCCCCAAATGAGCCATTTGTTTTACTGTCATTGGTTTACTTGTCCAATCATTTTTTCCCTCCACACTCTTATTCATACTCACAGCTTTTCTACCTCTTTCCCTCCACACTCTTCTACTCACAGCTTCGTTTAACAAGCTCTCTCTCCAACCACTGCTTCTGTCTTCAACCGCAGGTGAGTTATTCTGCATTTCTCCATTGCTTCTTCACCTTCATCGATGCTTCTTCTTCGACCTGCACCCGCATGAATGGCCTTCTTCCACTTGCTTCTTCATATTTCATGTTTTCATGTGGAATACTCTATGTTTTAATCTTGCTACACCAAGTTGTCGTTGTGTTGTCATGAACATCATCCCTGTTCTGCTAGCTCTGTTTTTTCCATACATTGTGTTGCTGAATATGTACGAGTTCGTAAACACGTTAACGTGGAACATACATTCCGTTGATGTTCCGTGTGTGTTGTTTTGCTGTTTAATATTTTTTTGCTGCAACGGTTTGTTGTCATTAACACAAGAACACAAGAACACGGTTTCTTGTCATTAACGTAGGTTCCTGCATAATGTGTTCCATATGATTCTGCAGTTATTCTTATCTAACACGTTTTACTGCTTGTATGTTTAGGAAAGGAACTATGTCAAGAGCTCTCATTCTTATTAAGGATCTGATCAAGGGAAACCAAGTTTGGAAGATGCTCATTCGGGTTGTTGATATGTGGGTTGTGAAGGAGATAAATGGTCAAGAACACGTTGAAATGGTCATTCAGGATGGAACGGTAAGATTATTTTGACACATTTGTCACATGTTTCTGTCTAACTGAACATTTGTTGTTTATAACATTCACAGGCAGACTAGATTCATGTTTCCACCAGAAGCAGGGACCTAAAAGATTGGCTTGACCAGCTGAAAGAGAATGAAACATATGCCCTCTACAATGGAGAGCCAGTTGTTAACGATGGCCCTTTTAAGGTCTGTTCTAACCCACTAAAACTGTTCTTCAATGGAGGGACTACTGTGACTAATGTGGCGATACCAGAGATACCTATCCACAAATTTCAGTTTCACGCTATACAGAATTTTCTCAATGGAAAATTCAAACCTGATTTTCTGTATGGTGAGTTTGTAATTGTGCTTATGTTGTTTGGCCTGTGTATTTTGCATTATAGTCAGTTTACACTCGTGCTGAAGTTGTTTCCCCTGTGTATTTTGATATTACATTGTTACAGATGTTATTGGTGTTTTACAAGATGTATTGAAGACACAGATGGGAGGTGGTGGTAAGAAGTCTTGCGCCAATATCACATTGTGTGATATTGAAGGCAATGTCATTGAGGTTGCGTTGTGGGTTGACTATGCAAAGAAATTCATCAATTACGATAACCCTACCAAAGCCACTGCTCCTACCATTATCATCTTGACACATGCTTGGTGCAAGACAAATAAAGGTTTCAAATTTTCGTTTTCCTGCAAAGTTTCTCAATACATGTCAATCGTTTACTATATAAGTTTGGTCACTGCCTCTTCTTATGGTATGTCACAGTTTCAGGATTACCCAGTCTATCAAACGCATGGAACGGTTCTAAACTACTCCTAAACTTGGATCATCCACAGGTTGAAGAGTTCAAGTCCAGGTTATAGCCAATGCATGCACTAGATATCTATGTACTATGTCCCTTAACAAAGAATTTGACGTCTAACATGTAACGTTATTTTGTTACAGGTTTGCAGCAAGTGACTTACCAGCTGCACATGCACTTTCTCAATCTGTAACATGTGAATCATCCATTCAATCCACAAACAAAAACTGGACTAGCCTAAACGAGGTCAAGAGTATCCGTACTATATGTGAAGCCGGCAGGGTCTGTTTACTCTTCAAATTATTTACATAATTATGAATGTTTTCTGTAGATGTGTTTTATTATTTGCCCGTTATCAACTATTCTTGAACACAATAGGATTGTTTTGCAACAACTATTGGCACTACGAAACGGTTCAAAGCTTCAAAGTTTGGTTGGTATTTTGAGACTTGCCCTGACTGTAAAGCTTCTAACAAGTCTGGTGGTGCAAAATTTGTGTGTTCTTGTGGAGTTTCTGATGTAGAACCTGTCACAAAGTAAGCCTATGCTGTTGCTTACATGTTTTACTTCAGCTAAAAACATTGTCTGTCATCTAATTGACGTTTCCTATATTTTGTTGCCGCAGATTCAAAATTGAAGTTGAAGTTGAGTATGAAACCCACAGAGGAACCTTCGTGTTTTGGGATAAGGATTGTATTCCTTACACAAAGAAGTTTGCAAAGGAATTACGACAAATAATGAAGGCGGTTAGTATTGTCGAGCATTACTTGATGTATGATTTACTATGAAAGGTTGTCCTGAAAATTGTAACCATTGAGACACTAATGTTTTTTTTCTCCCGTAGGCTGGAGAGGACAATCCTAAAATATGGTCTGCTCATCTAGATGTCCTGTTGAATAGAGAGTTGGTTTTCCGTATAAAGTATCAATCCTTTTACGAACAATTCTCTGTGGTTACCATACTCAATGAGGACAATCTTTACAATAAGCTGCACAACTTCCTCACTCCAAATGAGGTTCTTCATTTGAGTTTTTAAGAATACGTATTACATTGGTTCCTGCTTTATTATGGTTTCATTTTGTATGTTTAAACATTTGCAGCATACTTCATGTCCAACTGCTATGGAAATCTCCAATTCCTCTCCAATCAATGACCCAAAACAACTCTTGGTATGCCAGCTTATCTAAATTGTTATACATTATTCTTAATTAATCTCAAAGATTTGTGAATACTTACAAAATGGCATATGTAGGTTACTGATTCATCTCAACAGTCACAGTCTGCAGAACCATCCTCTGCTGCAAGCCATCCTTGGAGTCCTTCTGCAAGTTCCAACACTACACCTGCGAAGAGGGCTGTCATACCAAGCTCTGCAAATGATTTCAATCCAGCAGAGGAAATTACACCCAAATAATCCGCAACTAAGGGCAAGCCTGGGAGGAAGCCCAAAGTTATCAAGACGGAATGAAATGCTTTGCGAATCTCAGCAGACATCCAATTTTTGATGCATAATCACAAACAGAAGCTTTTTTGATTGCTAACTTCCAGCATCGATGCCATCTGTTGACTGCTTTGTGTTATTATGCATTTGCTGTGCAATTTCATTTGTATTTTGACACCTGACTGTTGTATTTCAAATTACATCAGCTATGAATCTATTAAGTTTATTGCAATTGAATGTTGTAATGAATATATTTTGCACTTATTAATCTATTAGATTAATGGCTCTATTAAGTGGATTAACTTATACTACTATATGTTTTGTATACAACATATATTAAAGACATACTCCAACCACTAGACAGCTCTATAATTTTATTATCATGCTATAACCTCTCAAACAACCAGACCCCATATTACACAGTCTAACCCCTCAACAGCCAGCCCCCATAAATTAATCACTATACTGCAAAATTAATTGTAGTTCATAAGTACTTTTTATTATCCTATAGCCATTCCTATGACAGGAAGTAAAGTAAAAAACCCTTCAAACTACTGGTGGTTTTCTAAAAATTCAAGTTTGCATTCGGACTCCCACTTGAGGATTTTGTAAATATGGTGTTCCACTTAACCTGCTTTTTCAAACCATCATAGTTGCTAAACTTTTATAGATTTTCCTAAACATTTTGATGTGAAGTTGCTCTTGGAACTATATTTTTCCCAATTCAATGGACAAGATAGCCTACATTGGGAACAACCAATTACCTAAACCTTTACATTTTCCTGCTACAAGTCAGAAGAGAGAGGTTGCTAATTCCAGATTTTTCTTAATATATGTGCTATATTGTCAGATCAACCATAAATGCACAACACTTTATCCTATGTGCAGCCTGCTTCATATTACTTTATCATGGAACTTTGTTTGCCATTGGACAAGTTTAAGTACACTTTTACCAATCAGTACTTTGTGTAATGTCAGTATTTATATTGTTTTATAAATGCTTTTCCCTAAAATGCAGGTTAGCAGGTGGTCATGATAAACTATATCTGACCAAGGTTTGTAGGAAAAGTTTGAGTAAGTCCTTCCAACTAGGACCTTTTTAGTTGGTGTTAGTAGTTAAGTTTAATATAGTTTTGCAGAAGAGTTGTCAATATAATATTATACATTGGTTTATACTAAGTGAATGAGCAATATCAGTTGCTGAAATGAAACGAACAGAATCAATGCCATACCTGAGAGTCGACCTTCCATTGAAGTTTTATGACTGTTGCTGAGCAGCATAGCCAACAAGTTTCTTGCTGTTAGATAAACTTTTCTGCACGACGGTGAGTATATTAATTGGACATACAGTGGTTAACTTTGTTTCAAGTCTAAGATATGTCTAAATATCCACACGAAAACATGAAAATGCTCTTTCAATTTCGATTACATTACATAGCACTTGAAAGGTTACCTCAGTATATATCTTGGACATGATTCACAGTGTATTCTAAAACCATTATATAAACAACCACAATCCTTTATTATAAGTTGCGCAGAATCACATATTGAGTGAGAAATTTTTGTATCCCTTCCACCAATATCTTAGCATCTGTCCAATGTAGAACCACTTTTATAGGAAATTTTGGATATTGGTAGTTGGTTGAAGGCATTTATGATGTAGCACCTACCTTATTAGTCTCTCTGTGAAGAGATCATTTAAGTTGGTTTAACTCAATAAATGAGTCAACTACATGCTTTTCAATAAGAGACTTTACTAAGCTTCTATTACCACCATGTAACTTTCTTTGATGATAGTTATATTAAATGACTAAATGACATTATGTGAATATCATTATTGTTGTTACATGTTATTTTCTTAACATTGATAATAACATTATATAACAGGTGCTTTGAGACAACAATAATGGACCGGATTGAAAATGTTGGGTCAGGTAAAAAAGCAAGAGCCAGACGCTCGATGATACTGAAAGAAAACCGTTCAAAGCGACAACGACATACTACTCAAGATATGCTTGGTATGGAGGGCAGTCATAGGACTCCTAATATTTTTACAAATAGACAACCGTTGTCCGAACTCACCCCGTCGTTTCAAAACATCGGGGCAATCTCCCAGACAAATGGAGAGAGTAGTATGATTAATGCAGCGATACTCGGTTCTGAACCAAGCCTTTCAAGACACGGTTTCAAGACACATTTAAGGTCCTACCAAATACACGCTTTGGGAACAAATTTATTGTCAAAATTTTCGTCTGACTCCAATGCCAACTCATCTGAATTTGTTACCCCTTCAACAATCAATTATACGCATCATGGATTGCCATTTCGTCATAATACTGTCATTGACTTTGGGAGCTCTTCTCATACAATCACGTAAGTTAAGTACTTTTTTTGATAGGTATAAAAATGTATGGTATTCTACATTGATTTATGCTATGTATGTTCTACATTTATCCACTTCATTTAACTGAATAATTGTTTATGCTGAACTTTGTTATAATATAACGATTTATACAGAAATACAAGCACAAATGCATCAGGTCGAGGCAGGCATAGGCAACGGTTGGGTATTCCACATCGCGCGTTAGAGTCTGCGTTAAACAATCCTGATGACACAAATGCCACAGAAGCTTATACTTCTAACACAGCTATGACTGTTAACACAAATGCCACAGAAGCTTATACTTCTAACACAGCTGCATGTTCAACCTCCAATGCTCGGTAATCGTTCATTAAATATCCTGACATTAACATGGTTGTCTTACTTAATGTCACACCACTGTAAACAACACAAGGCGTTCATTTAAGAAAAACCAGCTGTCAACTTTTCTTCTTGTGTAAACAGGGTACATACCAAAAACAAACCAGGACGTGGGAGGCGTAGGACAGTTGGGGTCCCAAATCTTGCGTTTAACTTGACCAGAAATTTTCCACACGAAGCAAACAATCATATGTCAGACAGTTCAACAGAAACTAGGTACATGTCGTTATAATGAAATAAGTAACATGTTAAATTCACTTTACTGTTTTGTAATTAGTCGCTACCACATCCATCCTCCTGACTATAAAATTACTTGACAGACAAGGCAGAGTACTTAAAACAGTGATCCGTGGTCCAAATGTACCCCAAGCAGGGCATCTATCGGGCTCCCCCGTGGCTACAACAGTTTCACATTCTGCATATATTCCAAGGCAAACCTCTCAGCCTACATGCCCTGTTTTTACACCTACAGTGAATTTGGATTTTAATAATGACTCCGATAGTGGCTCAGACGGTGACCCTTTTGCAGGTACGTATACAACTTGGTTTCCGCCATTCATACCAATTTTTTTAATCATCCTTTTAGGTACTCCTGACAGTGAATAAATATATTATAATGTTTCGGTTCTTGAATAGCATATGTATCTGAAGATGAGGTCGATTCAGAATCAGATGACGTCGACGCACCATGTACAATTCTTGCCAATTCAGGTAGAACTTCTGAAGGTATGCCATTGTTACATCATATGCTGTGACATTACAACCTTCCATGGATTTTGTATATAACGGTTATTCGTATGATGCAATGATTACTTCTGTAGATTATTATGACATCGGGGACCCTCTTATTGAATGTCCTCACTGTAATGCCATTATGTGGTATCAAGAGAGGATGCACAAGAATAGGAACTCTCCTAATCCAAAATTTATGCTGTGTTGTGGTAATGGCAAAGTAGAGATACCAAAACTAAAAGAACCTCCTGGTGTTCTTGCAAAGCTTTTGTTTGATCACAATGATTTACTTAGCAAGAAGTTTCAGCAACATATCAGAACTTACAATATGATGTTTGCATTCACATCACCTGGGGCAAAGTTGGACAATCGTTTTAACAATGGACGTGGTCCTCCAACAATAAGGATACAAGGTCAGACTTGTCACCGAATTGGAAGTTTGTTACCTCCTGATGGTGAACCACCTAAGTTTGCTCAACTATATATTTATGACACAGAAAATGAGGTCCAAAATAGGATGCAAGGTTTGAGGTCAATTTCTGTTACTGAACATTGATCTTTGTAGTTCATACTTCCCATCGCTATATTTATAATTACGAAATAAACATTTCTAACCATTATGCTAACCATTTTCATTATCCTGAATTCTTTAGGAACGCCACGAATATTGATCCGTTGGTTGTACAGCAATTGTCTGAAATGATGTATGAATACAATGCCCATGCAAAGTGTTTCCAAATGGCTAAACAGTGGTTACATAACGGTTCCGCTCAAAACATGAAGCTGAAACTAATTTCAAACAGATCCACCGATGGTAGAGTATACAATCAACCAACGGTTTCTGAAGTTGTTGCGTTAGTAGTTGGTGATATTGACACCGCAGAAATGAGTGATATAATCATGCAAACAAAAGGAGGAGGACTTCAGAGAATCAATGAGCTTCATGCGAGTTACATGGCTTTCCAGTATCCTTTAATATTTCCGTATGGTGAGGACGGATATAGACCAAATATTACTCATAGAGATAGGCCGTTCAACGCGAATAGCATAAGAAATAGGCTAACAATTAGAGAATGGCTTTCATATCGCATTCAAACCAGAGCAGCTGAGGCAAAGACTTTGTTATGCTCGCGAAGGTTGTTCCAACAATTTCTGGTTGATGGATACACAATGTTAGAGTCAGAGAATTTGGAATGGATTCGCAAAAATCAACCAAAGCTTAGGGTGTCCAAGTACAATACTCTATGTGAAGAAAGGGATCAAAGTCAAACTCCCGGTTCAAGCATAGGTAAAAGAGTTGTTCTGCCCTCTACCTTTGTCGGCGGTCGTAGATTTATGGATCAATTGTACTATGATGGGATGGCCATATGTAGCAAAGTTGGATTTCCTGATTTGTTCATAACCTTTACTTGCAATCCAAATTGGCCTGAGATTCAAAGAGTACTTGCGCCGCTTCATTTGAAACCACAAGATCGGCCTGTATCATTTCAAGAGTATTCAAAATCAAGTTTGATGAACTTCTATCAGATTTAACCAAGAAAGGTGTCCTAGGCAAAGTCCTAGCATGTGAGTTATTTCTTCCCCTACTGTGATATTTTTTTATCCTACTGTTTCATGTATAAATTCATACTTTATTCACTTCTAACATTAGTTAATTCCAATGCTAGATATCTACACAATTGAGTTTCAAAAGAGAGGACTTTCACATGCACATATTTTGATCTTTTTGCATCCTTCAAACAAGTATCCAGGTCCTGAAGACATTGACAGGATCATTAGTGCAGAAGTTCCTGATCCGTTGATACACCCCCGGCTGTACAATTTGGTTAAATCTCATATGGTTCATGGGCCTTGTGGTTTGGCAAATCTTAATTCTCCTTGCATGAAAGATAGAAAATGCTCCAAGTATTTCCCAAAAAAATTTCAGCCAACAACTATAGTGGACCAAGATGGCTATCCTGCTTATCGGCGAAGAAACAATGGAAACACAATTGAGAAAAACAGTGTCATTCTACATAGTGGTCATGTAGTTCCCCACAACCCAGGTTTATTACTTAAGTATAAAGCGCACATCAACATCGAATGGTGCAATCAGAGTACTTCTATCAAATACCTTTTCAAATACATGAACAAAGGTTCTGATAGAATTTCTGCTGTCATACAAGGTGAAGACAACAACAACATTGATGAAATCAAACAATATTTGGATTGTCGATACATCTCTCCGAGTGAGGCATGTTGGAGGATATTTTCCTATTGCATACACGGTAGAAAGCCAGCCGTTGAGAGATTATATTTTCACATGGAAGGTGAACATTCGGTTTACTACAAAGACTACGAGCAAGTTGGAAATGTTTTACTCAAACCAAGTGTATCCGAATCTATGTTTACGGCTTGGTTCGAGGCAAACAAAACTTATGAAGAAGCAAAATTACTAACTTATGGTGACTTTGTTTCTAAATTTGTTTATGATAAGCGCAATAGGAGTTGGAAGCCACGGAAACAAGGGTATACAATTGGTCGTCTTATTTGGGTTCCTCAATGTACAGGTGAACTATTTTATTTAAGGATGATGCTAACAATCACAAAAGGCCCAATGTGTTATGAAGACATCAAGAAAGTTGATGGTAAACAATACTAAACTTTTAGAGGAGCATGCTTTGCTATGGGTTTTTTACAAGATGATAGGGAATTTGTTGAGGCAATTAAAGAGGCGCATGTTTGGGGATCCGGTTTGTTCTTACGTAAGTTATTTGTAACGTTGTTGTTGTCATCATCCATGAATAGACCCGAACATGTATGGAGAAAGACTTGGATGTATTTAGCTGATGGTATTCTCTACGAACAACGAATGTTAACAGGAAATCGAGGTTTGACTTTTTCTACAATTTTTCTTTTTTCTACTACAATTTATAACACTTCTCCTATGCGACTTATATGTAACGACTAATGTAGGAAGGCTTAAATAACTGGACAAATAACTGCCCGTATGTATTCTACTTCATGCTAGTGTGCTTTAAAAAACAGCAGCAGTACAACCATGTATCTACCTTGCAGGCTGCTATTAAAATATAACGAAGCACACAATCTGTTTGTGCCTTTCATACACTACTAAAAGTAACAGTTAACACCTAATCTAGACAAACCTGTTGCGGTCGTTTCATTGAGCAATATGCCGATTCAAATTTCAATTACGCTACAATAATTTCATGCGCAGGTTTCGTATCAGCTGTATTAATTGCGCATTTCTTTGTAGGTTTGACCCTAAATAATGAGGAGCTCAAACAACTTACACTTGTGGCAATTGAGAAACTGTTACAGAATAATAATAGAAGTCTGAATGACTACAAGACAATGCCATATCCAAGAGATTATGCTGTTGTGGATATAGGCAATAGACTGGTTTTTGAAGAGCGTCAATATGATCCAGTTGCTCAAGAACAACTTTATTTAAAATTGTCCTCTTCTCTTACAGGTGCGTAGGTTGTAGTTTAGGTTGTTTAACATTAATAATTTGTTTCATTTCATTGACATGTACACGAATCTTCCACAATTTGTAGCTGAGCAGAGACGGATTTTTAACGAAATCATGGATGCGGTAGAAAGGCAACAAGGCGGGGTGTTTTTCTTATATGGCTACGGCGGGACTGATAAGACTTTTATGTGGAACACTTTATCAGCGGCACTTCGGTCTAAGAGAAAAATTGTCTTGCCTGTTGCCTCGAGTGGAATTGCAAGTTTATTGTTACCAGGTGGAAGAACAACTCATTCTAGATTTAAGATACCAGTTCCTACCTTAGAAACTTCCATTTGCAACATTAACAAAAAGGATGATCTTGCTGAGCTTCTAAAGATGACAGATCTTATCATATGGGATGAGGCTCCTATGACCAACAGGTTTTGCTTTGAGGCTCTTGACAAATCCTTAAAGGATATTATGAGTGGAGTGCCTGAAGCATCTAAGAAAATTTTTGGACGTAAAGTTGTTGTGTTTGGAGGTGACTTCAGACAAATTCTCCCCGTTGTACCCAGAGGTACTAGATCTGATATTATCCATGCAACCATCAATGCTTCTTATATTTGGAATGACTGTAGAGTCTTGAAGCTTACGAAGAACATGTGTTTGGTAAGTGGTGCATCTACTTCTACAGTTGAAGACATAAGGGGATTTTCAGAGTGGATTTTAAAAATTGGAGACAGAACCATTTCTGAGACAAACGAAGGTTATGCAGATGTTGAGATTCCACCAGAGTTTTTGATATCAAATTTTTCTGATCTAATTCAGGCAATTGTTGAGGACACATACCCTGATCTGATTCATAATTATCTTGATGCTGAATATCTTCAAAGTCGTGCAATATTAGCTTCAACAATTGAAGTAGTAGATGAAATAAACCAATACATCACAAACCTTCTTCCAGGTATGAAACTCGCTTTTCTTTAACAATTCTTATGGGATTAAATAAAACTATGGTTATATATCTTACGTTGCCATTAATTATATTTTCTCACATATTGTAGGAGATGAGAAAGAATACTTCAGTAGCGATTCCATAGATAAATCTGATGCTACTACATTTGATGCTTATGAACAAGACACACCAGAATTCCTGAATGCTCTTAAAACTTCTGGATTACCTAATCATTCAATTAGGTTGAAAGTAGGGGCAACTATAATGCTAATGTGCAATCTAGATCAGTCTGAAGGGTTGTGCAACGGTACACGACTCACTGTAACGAGACTTGCCAATCACGTAATTGAGGCCAAGATAATTTCTGGAAAAAATATTGGCAACATCATTTATATTCCTAGAATGTCTTTGTCCCCGTCGCAGTCACCATGGCCTTTTAAATTGGTCAGACGCCAGTTCCCTATCATAGTATCATTTGCCATGACAATTAACAAGTCTCAAGGACAATCTCTTAAACATGTTGGTTTGTACTTGCCAAAAGATGTTTTTAGTCATGGCCAATTATACGTAGCTATTTCTAGGGTTACTTCCAAAAACGGTCTAAGCATTGAGTACTACAACCAATGTGGTCTTCATGGAAGTCTTCCAGAACATTTAAAAGGTATGTTTTTATGACAACGGCTTTTCATTCAAAATTACAATGGTCAACATTTCATACTTACATACCTAACACTATAGATGGTTTCTTTATCCATTTTCAGGTTTAAGGAACATATTGTTTTGAACATGTCATTCGATTTTCTGATATTCAGCTACTGGTTCATCGCAGTCTGCTATAAACAGCAGCAACAGTGCAACAAAGTATCTGCCTTGCAGCCTGCTCTAAAAATATAGCTTCAAAACAATCAGTTGCTGCCTTGCATAAACTACTAAAAGTAACAGTTTTACGGCTGTGGTTGTTTATTTCTATCATTGTTTTTTGTAATTCTATCAATCGTACAATAGATCTATATATTATATTTTGGTGGACCGAAACTCTTTCTTTAATGGAAACTCTATCAATGGCATCTGCCTATTCATGATTTAATTTTTCCTATATGTCTATAATGGTTAAATTCTTTTCTGTTATCTTTTTTTGAAAGCATTAGTGGTTTGCTGCAAACTCTTTGAATATTGTAACAGAGGTTACTTCAGAATATTATGAGGACATCAGCCAAAACAACATTTACTGAGATAACCACATCAAGCCAAATCAAACTACATGACAGTTTACTCATTACCACATCAAAGCATATCAAACTGAATCAGTCATCAGTTTCAAAGGCTGTGCACAGTACCACCCTAACCTCTAAAACACATATAACAACAGCAAAATTTAACACAGCATATAAACCACCCCTTATATTTTGGCCGTGGAAACTTAACAGGCAGATACATGGTCCAACTAAAAAACATATTTGACCGAACCATTTAACCAGCCTTATAGTTGCTTATGACTCCAAGTGTTCACACACTTTCAAACATGTTAAAACATGACAATCAAAACGAATTACCCGTGCCACAGTCGAACTACAAGCCACTTACGGGAAGAAAAACTCCGAGATCACGGGGCTGACTTATAAATTGTGACCATCCAACGATTTAACAAAACCAGATAAAGTAATCCGCGGCGTGAATCATCAGCCTAGATCATCCTTCACGGTTCACTTCTTTTTCAATTCTGACTTGGTGGGCTTAATTCCTCCACATGGCTCCATCTTCTCCGCGGCCTTGATGACTAAAACGGTGACAGTTTTAATCGTCACTTATATAGGAATCTTCATTTATATACCAGGAACACCAAGATTCAGGATTTTGGGCACAGTCTGAATCTCCTCAACGAATCGCCTGTCAATCTTGGTAAGAAGCTCAGCAAACATTACATAAATGTGGCAGGGGCGTATCCGTTTCCAATCTGACGAACATTGGCACGAAGACCAACATATATGTTCAACCATGACCTCACAAGTTCTAACATTACAGTTTTTGATGGAAATTCAACTTCTCATTCGATGGTACCTCACAATCCTTGAAACTGCATGCTGTTTTTCTGATTTTCACATAACAGAAACTCAGAAAAAACAATGATGTTATTGTATACAACACCTCAGTTTAAATTGTTCTACTGCACATGCCCATATACAATTAATTAAACCAGCTGATGAATGCTAAAATAATGAAACCGACTGCCAACTTAAATACACACTTTTTGGCGGACAAATGAATATCGATTTCTCATTCAACATTATATTATAGATTAAGAACACAGTGATAGTGATAATATAGCATTCATATTATATGATTGTATATTACATCCAGCCATCCTCAAAATACATACATAACGAAACTTAAATACCACAAACTTAACTTAAGGTTTGGCCACTACATTGAGTTCAAACATAACTTATACATAAAAGACTTAAATACTATATTGGTTGTCTAACTGCTTCCCACCATCTACCATTACCAAGCAGCGGTTCACATTCTTCAAATGATCAACGGTTTAACAGCTGCACCACAATCCTGTTGCCCGGAGGGTCCTTGAGCATGAATCGCAGTTTATCGCCTCTTCGCAGTTGCTTCTTTTTCACAAAGTCTTTCCACCCTTTCCAAATATATTTCTCCAGAGATGGATTTCTTCTTGAGCTGAGGAGCTCACACTCATACCTCTCTCTGGTGTCGAAGTCATACAACAACATTCGTGGCCCAACTCCCTCCAGCGCGGAGGCGACATATTTCTGAAGAAAGTGCTACAAATAACACAAACACACTTATATGAATACATGGCAATGTCTATTATCCAACCTTCTATTAACTAAATGCAGTTGTAAAAAAAGTCACCAGAACGTTATTCACAGCTTTTCTTGCAGAAGATATCTTCTTATTCCACAGATAGATTTTTGGCCTCATGCACAGATCTTCATCACTGGAGGCATCCACAGACCTGGCATAACACGTAAAACATCAACTTTCAATGCTACAAAACTGGCGTACATCACGAACAAATCAATCTGAACAACTTAACACTTACAGAATAAAATGAAACATAACTTGTCTCATTTTTTATGACTTGCGATTACGCTTTATCCTATAAACCGCATGCATTCACTGGGTATTACAATTCCACAGAACGGACTTATCGTATAACAAACATCATATCCCAATTCAACATGTACTCTCATTGATATATAACTTTTATTCCTAAATACTATTCTTCAACCGTAAAACACGGTTATTCAGAAATATCGGGCACACGTATTGTAATGACGTTGCATGAACACCCAATCATACAAGCAAACCGGATAATACACATGCATCAACTTTCTGAGACAATCAAACAAGTTTCTGTAAATCCGGTCCACAAGAAATCCGAATCATATGAAATCCCAACATTCAACATTCTCTAAAAACCAAACAACATATACAATCAGAATGCAAATGAAGATAACCACTAGCTGTACCTTTCGTCGTCATGCATTTCGCTTTTCACAGAATCAGCCACGAACCCTCGCGGCTTCATGAGGCAGCTTCGCTTTCTTGCTGGGTTGCGTCGCCTGGAAACACGGTGGAAACACGGTTGAATGCAAGGGGGTCACACAACCATTACTGAATTCCTTTTTTTACTGATGGCTGAATTACATGGGCCACAACAACCCTTAATGTTTCAAGGCCCATTTCCATTAACCCAAACTTCAGCATGTTGGGAGTTTAAATCAATTGTTTTGTTTTCCAAGCTTTTATTTAACAATCAATTTAGTATTTCATTATTTTTGATACATTTTTAAGTGGTCCAGTTAACCACTTTTTTTATATTACATTTATCATTTTTTGCCTTTTGTTTTTAAAATGGTTATAAATTTCCTAAATATTCACTATTTTAGTACCCACTTTTCTTATATTATATTTTTCAATTCTCTCAATTACCTTTTCAAATCATACCATTTTTTCTAAAAATTGACTAAATATTATTATTTTAATATTTTTTACATTTTTTCATACGTATCTATATTAAAACAATTATTTACCTTTACGAAACGTCTGCATTTACCCGTGCGGGAGCACGGGTGTTTGACTAGTTTTTCTAACAATTTGGTAATTTAAGTTATTAAACGTGAGCACCGTTATCTTCTTTTAACAGAGTAAAGATACTGATTGTGGATGCAATTATTTTAAGTGATATGAAAATGATGAAGTGCATTCATAAATTTCTAAATGTCAAAATGTGAGGAAACGAAGTTAGAAATCAACCTAAAGGACCATGTTATAGAAAAAAACTTAAAAGACCAATCTATTACACAAAAATAATAAAGTAAAATAAAATAATTTGCCAAAATAAAATAAGATGAATTGATGTAGTGTATGAAATAATAATGCAAGATATTTTCTTAAAAAAATGATTTAAAAAATTAAGTAAAATTGAATATATATTAAATGTTTATGAAAAAATGCAATAGTGAATTGGAATAGTTTTATGAAAAAATGCAATGGTGAATTGGAATAGTTTTAAAGACCTTAAAGCGTTTGTGAGAGAATAAAACAATTGGAACAAATAATGAATTGATACTGTTTCTAAATGATGAGTTTGTCTTAAAATAATACTCAATCACTAATCTATTGTATTGTTTTATTTAGGCAGATATCATACAGATTCTAATAATATTATACTATATGAATCTTATTCTATATATCTCTTTTATTTTGATCCCCCTATACATTTGAAGTCCTGTGTTGTGGCACTTGTTGTACAGGCACATGAACGTGCCTATTTTTTTTTAGCATTTCTATTAGCATTTTAATTATACTTTTAGCTAACATTGCATTAAATAGAGCAAAACACATAACAATATTCAAGGTATTATGTAAAGGATCAATTCAAGTCACAATCACTCTAACCAGATAAATTTCACGATATTTTTATGGTGAAAGTTATAGTGACAAGAAGTGGAGTGAGTCATGCACACAAAATTAGAGGGAAAAATAAAAAAAATGAAAAAAGGATATTTTTCTGTTGGGGATCCAGAATTCATGAAGCAGGTCGCGGTTGTGATGGTGCTCGTAGTTCTGGTGCGGTGGCAACACTACGCCAAAATTCGCTTTTTGCAGCACTACAAAGACAACGCTTTTATCACAAAACGCTGCTATAAGTTTTGAAAAAAATTTGCTGAAAAAAAGCGCTGCTAAAGGCTACCTTTCTAAAAGCGCTGCTAAAGGCCGTACATAGACCCCACCTTAGAAAGCGTTTTTACAAAAGCGCTGCTAAAGGTATAACCTTAGAAAGCGCTTTTAAAAAGCGCTGCTAAAGGGTAACCTTAGAAAGCGCTTTTGAAAAGCGCTGCTAAAGTCCTTAAATTGGCCCCACATTTGATATCGCTTTCTGAAAGCGCTGCTATAGGCCAATGAAAAGAAAGCGCTTTCTAAGGAAAAAGCGCTGCTAAATCTAGCACCTAAGAAAGCGCTTTCCAGAAGCGCTGGCTTAGGTCATTTAATAATTAAAAAATAAAAACACGCTTGTTTTCAGAAGAGCCCTAATCATTTTTTCTAATCGTTTTCACTCCTTTCTCTCTCGCGACTGTTCTTCCTTTCTCCTTCCTCCTTTCTCCGAACGCCACTGAACTTTCTCCGACCGGCATCATTCTCTGACCGCCACTGTACTTTCTCCGACCGCCATCATTCTCTCTCACGTCTGCTATTTTCCTTTTTGTTGAAACAAGAAGAAGAAGAAGTAGAAGCGGAAAACGAAGGAGAAGAAGAGGTATGTACCATTTTCGTTCTCTCTCGCCACTGTTGTTGTTGAATGCTGCTTCTATTGTTGTTGTTGATACAATGTTAATAAAATGTGGTTCTGTATTTTCTGAATGTGGTTCTGTTGTTGTTGATACAATATTGGTTCTGTTGTTGTTGATACAATGTTGATTAGAATATTTGTCGTTTCGTAACTCTCACACCAAGTGTTCGGTGAAATGCTTGAACCAAGTTTAAAATGCAGTTCGGTTATGAGCTTTTAAGTTAGTTGCGTAGTTAGTTTGAAATGGTTAGCATGAGTATTGACAAATTTGTTTTGGGAAATTGTTGTATGTGAAGTGTAGTATGCTTTCACTAGTGTGTACAACGTGCTTCCTTTTCAAATTATAACTGTTCACCATTTTTTTACCAGATGAAGCAATGTCTTCCTGATTGATTGATTGATAGAAGAATGACAGAAGCGTTTATCTATTAAAAAAGCACTTAATACAACAGATTAAAATTTAAAATAGTATCCTCTTCATTCCAAGATGAGTGTCATATTCTTTGAAAATGCAAATGAAATTATTGAAATTAATTGATTCTTTGAAACTTTAACTTGTTTCTCCGATATATCTTGGTTGTCCTATTATATACTAAATTTGTCCTGTTATATTTGGCATACACCATCAATTCCAACTTAGTGAATTTGCTATAAGGGTTACTTGTGAAGAGTGAAAGTCTGATTGTTTCCAAGAATCTTACACTGTGTTGGTCCAGAAGCTGTTGACTTCCCTACAGGTAAATAGTTTTTATTTTGTTGTTGTTTAACTTAATTAGTAAAACCATGGATAAGAAATGGATGTCTTCAAGTCGATTGTCGAAAGAGTATGAGAATGGGGTATCAGAATTTGTTAAGTTTGCTATTGCGCATGCCAAAGACCCCAGTCGAATGACATGTCCTTGGTTGGATTGCTGTTATGGGAGTTGGGTTGACGCGGTTCAGTTGGCATCGCATTTAATGAGGCATGGAATTGATCGAAGTTATACATGTTGGAATTTGCATGGTTAGAAAAGTAAAGGGAATGTTGAATCAGGGGATAATACGACCTATACTTCAAACGACAATTGCACAGATACATATGATTGTGATCGAGTCGAAGAGATTGCAGAAGCACTTGAAGAAGATCTTAAGGATTTTCCCAAAATGTTTGAGAGGTTGGTAAGCGATGCAGAGAAACCGTTGTATAATGGTTGCACTAAATTCACAAGATTGTCTGTGGTATTAAAGGTGTACAACGTAAAGGCGGGAAATGGATGGTCGAATAAAAGTTTCACAGAGTTATTAGCCCTTATGAAAGATATGCTTCCAGAGGATAATGTTCTTCCCAATCGAACATATGAGGCCAAAAAGATGTTGTGCTCTATTGGCATGAGCTATGATAAGATACATGACTGTCCAAACGATTGTGTTTTGTTTCGAAATGAGTATGCAACGTTAAATGAGTGTCCTAATTGTGGTGTATCTCCATATAAGAAAAAGTTGTCTCCAACAAAAGTCTTATGGTATTTTCCTATAATTCCGAGATTTAGACGCATGTTTCGTAGTGAAACCGATGCAAGACACTTGACTTGGCATGCAGATGAAAGAATTATTGATGGAAAGTTTCGACATCCGGCAGATTCACCACAGTGGATGAAAATTGACAATGATTATCTTGAATTTGGAAAAGAAGCAAGAAACCTTTGCTTGGCATTATCTACTGATGGAATGAACCCACACGGTCTTCAAAGTATCTCACATAGCACATGGCATGTGATTATTATGATTTATAACCTACCTTCATGGCTATGTATGAAGCGTAAGTACATGATGTTATCTATGTTAATTTCTGGGCCTAAACAACCAGGGAATGGCATAGACGTATACTTGACACCCTTAATCAAAGATTTAAAGACTTTGTGGAAGAACGGCGTTGAGGTTTATGATGGATTTAGGAAAGAAAGTTTCAACTTGAGGGTGATGTTGTTTGGCACAATTAATGATTTTCCAGCATATGGAAATCCATCAGGGTATAGCATAAAAGGTCACTGTGTGTGTCCTATTTGTGAAGATAAAACAGATTGGACACGATTAGAGTTTGGTCAGAAGAATGTCTTTCTCGGTCATCGTAGATTCTTAAATTCTAATCATCATTACCGTGGGTGGAGAAAAGCCTTCAATGGAGCCCCAGAACAAGGTAGAGCTCCACCTATATTGACAGGTGATCAAATTTTTGAAAAGGTGAAAGATGTGAGTATTCAGTTTGGCAAGCCTTTTGCACATACGCTTGTTAAGAGTGGGTGGAAGAAGAGGTCAATTTTTTTTGAATTGCCATATTGGAAGTCGTTGTATGTAAGACATTTTCTCGGTGTTATGCATATTGAAAAAAATGTATTTGACAATGTTATTGGTACGTTACTCAATATACAAGGAAAGTCTAAGGATGGCCTTAAAGCAAGAAATGACTTGATAACGATGGGGATAAGAACTGAATTAAGACCCTTGAAGAAAGGAAGTCGAACATATCTACCACCTGCTGCCTATACTCTATCTAGAAAGGAGAAAAAAGTATTGTGTAAGTTTCTAAGTGAAGTTAAAGTTCCAGAAGAATACTCTTCAGATATTAGAAGACTTGTGTCTATGAAAGACCTCAAGTTAAAGAGTTTAAAGACGCATGATTTCCATGTTATAATGGAACATTTTCTACCAATAGGTATACGTTCTATTATGCCAGAAAAAGTAAGAAGTGCAATAACTAGATTGTGTTTTTCTTCAAGTCAATTTGCAGTAAGGTGATCGATCCTGCGATCTTACCAACATTGCAAAAAGAAATAGTTATTACTTTGTGTGAGCTTGAAATGTATTTTCCACCCTCGTTTTTTGACATAATGGTGCATCTAGTTGTATATCTTGTGAAAGAGACACAATTATGTGGACCAGCTTATATGAGATGGATGTACCCTGCTGAACGTTATATGAAAATATTAAAAGGGTATGTGAAAAACCAAAGTCGACCCGAGGGTTGTAATGCTGAACAATACATTGTTGAAGAAGCGATTGAGTTTTGTTCTGAATATCTGTCCAATGTTCAATCAATTGGACTCCCCAAATCTCATATTGTCGAAAAAAAAAAGAAGGAAAAAAGTTAATTGGAAATAAAGTTGTGACAGTATCAAGGTTCGAGCGTGATCAAGTGCATTTGTATGTTCTGCACAATGAGAACGAGGTTGACCCGTATGTTGAAATGCACAAGGATGTTCTCCGAGGTTTAAATCAGAATAGAAATGAAAATTGGATAGTACGAGAGCACAATCAAAGTTTTATACCTTGGTTTAAGGATCATATATATTCAAAGTAATATTCAGATCCCGCTTCAATAACAGAAAGGTTGAGATGTTTAGCATATGGTCCAAGTCAGGTTGTGTTTTCTTATTGGGTGTTTGATTATGAGAAGTTTCAGGTTCCTATATTTGGTTGCAAGTGGGTTGAAAATAATAATGGCTTACGAATGGATAAGTCAGGATTTTTGCAAGTGGATCTTAATAGGGTGGGATACAAAGATGGGCCTTTTATTCTAGCCTCTTAAGCTAAATAAGTGTTCTATGTCACTGATCCGACAAGTACGAAATGGTATATAGTGCTTTTATCTAACAAAGTAATTGATGAAAATATTGGAGATCAAGGTGATATTGATGCTGAGATTGAATCGTTTACTAGAAATTATCAAGATGAGAATATTATAGCAAATGAATCATATATTAGAAATGATCATAATGAGGGTATTTGGATCAATCCAACCGTCCGTGTTGTTAAGAGACGAGTAGAACATATTCCAACCAAGAAAAGAAAGAGACGTTGGTGCAAAAGGTACTATTTCGTGTCTATTATTTAATAAATTGAACAATTTATTTACACATTTCAATGAAAATAGTCTAATGCTTATTATGCTTTTATTTAAGGTTCTTCTATGACAAATTGATGCGCGGGATTCTATTTCGTGTCTTCCGCACGTATAATACTGGCAAAGGGTTAGTTTTTCATTCTAGTTTCATTCTAATCTTTGTATCTTTTTCATTCTAATCTTTGTTATGATACTTGATAAAACAAGACAACTATATATTCTTATTTGTTTTTATTTTCTTAGAGCAATACAAGTATAGATTACGGTTATTACGTTTTGAGGTTTATGAGAGAAATCCTTCATTTGGATCAAATAGAGACTCCAATCATGGTATGGATTTATAACTTAGGATTTATTTTAATATTTATCGAATATTTCATATAATTTATTATTTTTAAATAAATCATGCATGTTATGTTTTATTATGTAGTACTTTGATGAATACAAGTGTGCTCATTACTCGAAAGATAAATTGGAAGAAATCAAGGAGGAATTGTGTGAATACTTTATTGAGAAAAGAATCATATAAGGTATGAAAGTTGTTGTGTTGATTTATATCAAATGGTTTATGTGTTGAATTATAATGGTGTATATATTTTGGATTATAATGGTATATAATGCCTATGTTTGAATAAAAGTTTGTTTGTTAAATAAAGGCTCAATGGTTGAAATATAAGACCTATGTGTTGAAATAAAGGCTTGTTGAATGTTATATAATGCCTATGTGTTTGAAATAAAGCCTTGAATTATATAGGTTTATGGTATTATTTACAAAAATATGCTTTCTAAAAAAGAAAGAATAGGCAGCGCAACGCTTCCTAAATTCTGATTTATAAATAAGTGTTTTTAAAAAGCACAATTTACGTGAAGAAAAGACTGCGCTTTTCAGAAAAAGCGCTGCCTATAGTTCACAATAGAAAGCGCTTTCCATTAAAAGCGCTGCCTTAAAGTGAAATAAAAAATACATTAGACAGCGCTTCAAAAAGCGTTATCTAAATGGGGACAATAGAAAACGCTTTTTCCTGAAAAAGAGCCGCCGAAAGATGCCAATAGAAAGCATAAAAGGCCAGAAAAAGCGCTACTAAAGGCCCATTTTAGGCAACATTTTTCTAGAAAAAGCGCTGCTAAAGGCCCACTTTAGAAAGCACTTTTCCAGAAAAAGCGCTGCTAAAGGCCTACATATGGTAGCGCTTTTGCATAAAACAAAAGCGTTGTCTTTACCTATAGTAGTGCCACCTTAGGCAGCGCTTTTAAGCGTTGTTAAAAGCCAAAAAAGTGATTTCTTTTCCATTCCGTGGCATAGTGCAAAGGTGGACTTACAATTTCCCTAGGCATTCCATACTGTGGGGCGTTGGAAGTTATCATATCAGGCGTGGAACCTTTATATCTATACTCTTGCATTGAAAATGGAAAAGCTTCAAGGACAATCTCATGAAATGCTTGTCTAATATTGGAAGATTTCACATAATACCTTATGCTTGTCAATAGGTGAGCATGTTAGGGAATGACATGCTTTCCTAGGCCTTTCGAGTGCACTTAAATACATTTATGCCCTCAAGGAGTCATTTGAACCGTTTAGTTATCATTATCCCATGATTGTAATGTTTTCCCTCTTTTATATAAACTTCCTTTTGCCATTTCTTAGAAATTTTCGCTTTCCTTCTTATTTCTCTCACTCATGTGTCTATTGATCTTAGCATTACCCATGGGCGGTTCTTGCTTCTAGTTTCTTCTCTGCATACTTAAGTATTTGCATTATCACCTTTCTTCACTCAAATAGTTTCATTTACTCTATCTCCTTTCTTCATATACCATTTATTCTTTAAATTTTTTCTTCTCTTTTTGTTGTTTTTCTATTGATAACCTAGGGAGTGTACCTTTAACTATAAATGGAGATGGTGGAGAGATTATCCCATATCGGATGTTTATGGAAATCCCAACATTCTAGATGAGAAACCACTGGAAGTTAATGATATCCCATTCCTAATTTGATAATTCTTTGTGATACTTTTGGGAGTGAGGGAGGTTTTGTTGAGAGTGGAGGTGGCCTTCCAAGTTTTATGACAGGAATGAGGAGGTAAACATACGCACTCTGACTTATATGGAGGTTGTTGCTTGTGTAACTTCTCCTGCTAATTATCATGAAGAAATTGAAGCAAAACTCACTTTCTAAAATGAGATAATGACCCATTTTTCCCTAAATCTTTCACTACCGTATGTGGCCGAAAACCCATTGAGTAGGAAATTAGGGAACATCTCACTTTTAGGAACAACAGTCCACCTTCTGACCGATTTTCTATTTTATGTGACAAGAGGGATGACATGGTAAAACAGGGACAAACCACCTTATTTCAACCTCCGGATTATAGAATTTACACTTCGGTTGATTCTGAACTGGTAGGGACCTTTTTTGTGTACACTCATTTGAAGAAGGTTGAAGACGCTCATATAGAAGTGGGTCAATCTTATGATTACGCGATTTCCCATATCAACGAGGGTAAAAGAATATGAAGTCGCTATGACGGATGTCTTATCCCTTTCTATGAGAGCCTTTCTACTCGGATGAAGTTCAAGTTACCTTTTACTACTTTTGAGGAAGGCTTGTTAAATCACATGGCCATATCTTTTTCCTAATTTCATCCATCCACCCTGGCCTTTGCAGAAATGTTCTCGTATTTATGTGAGTACTGAGGGGTTGGATCGCCTGTTAGGCTTTTCTTTAATTTGTTCTCTAAAATTCTGTTTGCCATATGGACATATGTCAAACACAATGTCTCGCACAATGTGTATGACAAGATAATTACCTAGCAGACAAAATATAAGGAAAATATAAATAACACATGAATTGATAACTTAATTTAATGCAAAATCATATATGTGTGTATGGAATTAACCCAATAAAAGAAAATTCACTCTTAATAGTTAGAAGTACAAATTGGACTTAGTTGAGCATCCTAGTTCAAAGCCTCTTTTACTAATACTACCTGTGAATTCCTATTCATGACTCCCTATAAAAATAACCCCACTTTTAATGGTCAAAAGTACAATTGGTATTATCTGAACCTACTTTGTCTAATGCCGTTTTGCTAGTACTACCCATGAAGATTCAATCATTGCTCCCCCGTAATTTTGAGACATCTCTCTCACATTCACTCAAAAACTCTCCCATGTCTTTAGATAATTACAAAATTATACGAATGATGAAAGGAAGTTACAACTAAACTGCTTTACTCCTTAACATAGGAATAAAACTCTAGAATAGAGTATTACAAAACAAATATGTAACACCTGAAACCACAAAACTTAAATAAAAAGAATTACTCGACAATTTAAGGTGTCACTTCGCCTACCAACCAACAAAACTTTCAAAAACATTTAACAACATGCAGCGGAAATTAACATACTAACAACTTCAAATTGAACTTCTCAAAGAAAGTATTAAACTTTAACATCAAAATTTAACACCAACTTAAAACATAACAAAAACTGTATCGTCCTCGTGTTACAAGATCATAACACTACAACACTAAAATACAATAGAATGATAAATAAATGAATGTGAGATCCAAGAAGCTATCTTCCTCTCACAACAATAAAAATCTACTTATGATTATCTGCAAGATGTCCATGGTGGACAACATAAAGAAAATGGGGTGAGAATAAACTTTGATATAAAAACGGCGTAAAGAATGAGAGGGTAGATAAACACATAACACATCACACATTCAATACACAAAACACACCATTACAATCTCATACCTTTTCCATCATAATATATACATATGCATGAAATGTGACTCACGACATCGACATTATGCACGTGGTACCAATCAACGATGGTTCTTCATACGAACCAAGTTCACCCTTTTGAACCCTGAATCTAGCCTTCTAGACTCATGACAAGTTACTTGTCAACCCTTCTAGACTTGTAGCTTGCCTCTTTCACGACAATGACACAAATGATGTATGACATACAATTTATGCAACAATAACAACAACATGTTTATGATCCCCATTCGAACCATAATCAACATGCAACATATTAACAACATAGTCCCCCTTCGAAACTACCACCACAATTATGTACTCCCCCCATAATTAATCATCAATCATCATAACAATTCATCTTTAATCAATCGCACATCTGATAAGGCAAATTGTACCTATTTTTGTATATATGTTTTGTTGCACTTATCAATGCTTTGTGGTAAATATCGTACGAATAAAACCCACTTTGTTTATAAATACGTTTACGATTCGTTTTAGTGTATATATTGCGTATAGTGTAAATATCATTGATTTTAATTGATTTTTTCTTAATTTTTGTAGGTATCCAATCAAGTATATCTTGCCATTATTGTATAGAGCATTGAATAAGCTTTCCAGTGCTTCAAACCGGGCGAAAAACGGAGTTACGGTTCAAAAGTTACGAATAAAACAGTGCTGGAAAAATGTTGTTCTGTCAAATTCGCCAGGCAAATTTTCAATCCGCCGAGCGAATTTGAGAATTTCGCCGGGCGAGTCTGTGGTGAGTGAAATATTGGAAATTCCAGTGGCTGTTGTCTTGTGCTCGCGTCTTGTTCGCCTGGCAAATTTTGGGGAATCCGCCTGGCGAATTTTCAATCCGCCGGGCGAATGTAGATATTTTAGCTGGTATGAGAGAAAAAGGGGAATCCGCCAGGCAAATTTTAAATCCGCCTGGCGAATTTGTCTGAACCAGAGTTTTTTATTTAATTCATTTGACTTCATTTTTTGTAATGTTATGTTGTTTGGGGGTGATTTTTGTCTCCAAACTTCATCAACCTCATTCTTTGGTGGGATTAGCTTAGAAAACAACATGGAAGCTTGCATACGGATGAACCGGGGTGGATCTCTCGTCGATCGGCGTTGACCAACTGCGAGATGTTTGGTTCATTTCCCTTCTTCTTTGTGTTTTTCTTCTATGTTGGGTTGTTGTATATGTATCTACTATGAACTTATGTATATTTGTCGCCCATGGCGTTGTATAAAACTTGTTTTACAAATCTTTATTGGTGATTGTCTCTGATTTTTGCTTTATGCGCGGGGTTTGAGTTGCTTTAGAGATAATCCTCGCAAACTTCGATTAGGGATGATTATCTATTAGTTTCTGGACTCTAGAGATAGATTTAAGAGCTAACAATCTTCAATAGGCGTCGAAGCTTAGTGCCTTCCGTGTTTCGAGGCTTCGCTCGCGAGAGTGACGAAGAGAGTGACACGGTTGTTATCTCAACTTTGCATTAGACATAACCTGTGTTGTGAGCGATGCTGGGTGATAATGAGGAGTATTGTAGGTTGAGTATAACTGGTCGGTAAGTTTAAGTTTGTGAGGAGTTGATTATGTGCATGCCTGATAAGTTTCTTGTTGCTGAAGAATGAATTTGTTTTTTGTTTTAATGTTTACTTTTCCGCATTTATTCTTGTAAACTATTTTCAACCCAAACTCATTAACGTGAGAGACTGTCGAACGACATTCTTTCCCTCAAACCGATCTCTGTGGACACGACATAAATCCCGGAGGGAATTCTTCCGAAAATAAATATTTTTGCTTGCTTGCCCTACTCTGCAATCAACAAAATGGCGCCGTTGCCGGGGATCGGTTTTGATATTGAATCACATTGCGGTAGTTTCTTTGTTTTTTAGTTTTGTAGATATCGTATATATTGTATATTTTCACTTGTTATACTGATACTTGTAGATTAATGTTTGTTTAAGTGTTTGGTTAGGACGCTGGCTTTTGGTTGCGCGGTGAGACATCACCATGGCATGAAGAGAGGAAGTTTCTAATTAAGCATCGTAAAGGCGTCGAGCTTACGACATAAAACAAGCATGTTTTATAGTTTTTATTTTTGAATGTTTTTGCTTGTTGGTTGCTCACAGATTTTGATTGACTTATTTGAGGATGCTTTTGTGATTTTCCAAGTCGGTTCGTTTCAACTTGCGGATGTTTGGTAATGATCTTGTTAAGTTTTGTACACGTCTGAGGTATGTATTTATCGCTTTCTATGCTTTAGCATATTCATGATACTTAGGCTTTTTACAAACTTCCATGCCATCTATTCTTTTGTATACTTGTTCTATTGTGAATCACTTTAGTTCTCAACCTTTTTGTGAGGTAGCCTTCTATTGTTCATATATGCACGGAGTACCAACTTTCGTGTTCTAATTGGATTTTATTATGTTGAATCTTTTGTTTATGTTGTGTATATGAATGCATGAAAATGATCAAGGCAATTGTTTCATTTTGAGCACAACCACCTTAGCCAAATAGTCAATTCACCTTGTGAGCGTGTGATCATTCGTAACCCCTTTGAGCTTTTTGATCCAAGTTTTTATTTGAACTTAATGCTTGTCTATGAGTATTTAGTTCACTTATTTTTGAAGGGATTTTGTTTTTTCTTGGACCTCAACTTTGTGTTGTTGTATGGATTTTTCCTTGCCTTAGAAAGTAGGGAGTATTCACATGATGGTGCGGTTGAATTCAAGTTGGGGAAATGATGATTGTATACTCATTGGTTGGATTCTATGAGGATTGAAAAAGAAAAGAAAAAAGAGAAAAATATGACAAAGAAAAGAAAAGAAGAAAGAAAAAAGGAAGAAAAAGAAAAATCCTTGAAAAAGGAAACAAAAAGAGTTTTAATAATTGTGCTAAATAAGTATTGTGTGTTGTGTAACACTTGGGATTGTGGAAGAAGTTGGTTGAAATTTTGTGTTTGAGTCTTTCTGAGTTGATCACTCCCTTAGGTTTAGGCAAGTTTTTGTTTCAATTACCTTTAGAAATTGCCCCTTGTTTGTTTACCCGACCACGTTACAACCTTGAAAGTCCTTGTGATTCTTGCCTTTGTATTTTCAATGTGAATTTATGGATGTATGCATAATTTAGTCTTTTGTTTGCATGAGTGTTGTGTGAGTGTAAAGTACCTTATTTTGTGTTTTTCATCTACCGATGATTGTTTTTACTAGGTGTGATTCACTTTGGAACTTGTGTTGTTTTAGAATGTTTGGCATGATTTTTGTATTTTGCGTTTGTTTCGTGACTATGTTGTCGTCGTAGCCAGTGGTAAGTATTTGCTTTTTGTGTGTACCATTTTCATTTGAACCATACATTTGTCCGATTTTCAAAACCTGTTGATTCAGCATTCTTTGGATATCGCTTTTGTGTTTTCAAGCTTGTTTGTTTCTTGTTTGCGGACAAACAATTAGGTAAGTTGGGGAGAGTTACACCGATATCACAAAATTCTATCTAAAGAAAACATTATAGTCATATCATTAATTCACATTCAGCACCCTAAAACATTACAAGGGAAAAATGTTACGTGTTAGCTTTCCAACACTTACAACCGCGCCTCAAACAGAGTCATGTATCTCTAGTTACGCTCGAAACGACTCACTTGGTACAAAATTTAGGGAGCTACTATTGCCCACAGCAGTACCTAGGACCCAAAAATGTTGTTTTGCAAATTTCCCCTGAAACACTTTCAAAACTTCGATTTCGATTCCGTAAAAACCAGAAGGCTCTAAATTTATCATACAGTAATTATAACATGATTTTAACATCAAACAAACTCAAATATACCGAATCATCATCAAATAATCATTAATTATTTATCATC
Source organism: Lathyrus tuberosus (assembly GCA_022829125.1). Taxonomy (NCBI): domain Eukaryota; kingdom Viridiplantae; phylum Streptophyta; class Magnoliopsida; order Fabales; family Fabaceae; genus Lathyrus; species Lathyrus tuberosus. The sequence continues at coordinate 3,384,873 of JALAZF010000523.1, read as the reverse complement.
TTTCAACATCCAAGTCACATTATCTCATCCATTGACCATATCCATCATAACAAAACCCTAAACATGAACAATAATCCAATAACTTTGTACATGCAAAGACATTCACACATCAACATGAAAATTATCCTATAAATTCACAAATATCATAACATATGGATTAAGTTTCACATATTTATTCCTCAAACACATCAAGCCTTCAACAATGGTGAAACATATAAGAAAACCTAGAGGAGGGTGATGATCCATCTCCACCCTTCATAAATTACACCAATATACAAAGTAGTTTCCTCCCTTACCTGAATTTTCAACAAAGTCTTTTCAAAAATGGTGGTCTCCTTCTTTCTCCCCAAAGCCCTAGCTTCTCTTATACCTTAGCCTCTTTTCCCCCCAAATAATTTCACGATCAGTGAAAACTCAACTTCCCACATTTCTACCATTTTAATAGAAAACATATTTCCCTCATTTAGCTTGTTCATATTCTATCCTCACTTATCTCCCCAATCCCCACTTTTTAAGGTTGCCATTTAAGTTTCTTAAGGTTGCCATTTTTGCAAGTAACCTCACTTTTCTTGATGGATGATGATCCAAACCATGAATTAACATTGTTCTTGACTTAGGGAAGCCATGATTGTCAAGAAATTCAAAAAGTCAAACTTGGTTTTTTGGCACAGTTGACTTTTTGTCAGATGAAATCCAAACTGTGTGATCCTCCATGAAATCAAGTCCTTGACCTAATTCAAACCTAATGGATGGATTACATAGGTGTTATAGAGTACCTTGAATCATGTCCCAAGGTTTGGGATCATGTCTTGGTCAAAAGTCAAAGATACAGTTGACTTTTCATCAAGAAACCATAATTGGTCCAGATGAATTTGAATCTTTGTATTGCTCATGAAACAAGTTCTTTGCATCAATCCAATCTTGTAAATGGATCAATATGATGTATTGGAGGTCTTCAAAACACTTCTTGAGGTCTTGGCTCATGTCTTGCTCCAAAAGTCAACTTAGGGGTGAATTAGGTCAAAAAACCCTAATTCCTGATTTTTTATGAATGCATCCCCTGAGGTTATTTTAAACTTGTGAATGGGTCCATGAGGTCCCTTTGAGCTTCTTGAGTCATGTTTTGAAGTATTAGCCCATGCCCAAATGAAAAGTTTCATTTGGAGGCATTGGTCGATCAAAACCCTAATTTGGTGACACTGGTGATCTTGAGGCTTGATCCACTTGGAATGTTGCCACCTTTGTGCTTGATTCTTAATGTGGGAGACCTATTGATCCTTCAAGGGTAATTGGGAGACTAGACAAGTTAAAGATCATGTCAATTCTTGATTGATCCTTTGTCTAAGTTGACACATGATTGATTTATATAACATTCTATAAGCCACACCATAGCATATCTTGCACTAGCTCTATTGCGTCTTTGCTTGTGAAACAAGCAACCTAATCAACTAACTCCTAGCTGTTTCATTACTTAATTATAAACTTTCTAATTAACTTTTAACTCTCTCTAACTCATTCTTGGATATTCTCAAAAATTTTATATCTAATTTAATTTATAAGACTTTTAATGTCATCACTGATCTCCTTGTTGCTTAAAAGAATATCTTTGTCCTCCATAATTATTATAACACTGCAAAAATATTATCAAATTGGTGCTAGATATAAGAATTAAAAGTGTTATATATACTAGTGACTGAAAAATATAATATAATTGTTTTTTATTCTATATGACACCGACTTTCAGTTTAATCTATACCCATTTGTACCATGTTTGACTACATTTTACAATATTATAACAACTAGTGATGAAAAATAAATGAACCTAGTTTCAATTTTCCAACTAAAATTGGAGTAAGTATATTTTTTCCACTTGGCGTAAAGAGCCACTTAAAAATTTATAATAAAAAAAAATACAAATCAAATGTTAAATATATCTACTTGAATGTATTTTTTAATGTCCAAAATATATCTTAGTGGAAAACCTTGTGATTTGCATGAAAATGATGGGGGGCTAGTAACACAATTTAAATACAGTTATCATATTGAAAGATTAGGGAGGAAGTACAGCTCAAATTTTTTTATAAAAAAACGTACAAAAGATACATTTAAACTATTCTTATTTTTTAGAAAACATATACCACTTTCTTATAACATTTTTTACTCTTTTTTCTAATTCATCCACGTCACTTATTTAGTGGTAAATATTGTCTATTATTAACTAAATCCAACGAGATTTGTTTGTCGATTGAAATCCAACCATTATTATGCATATACTTTAACATTTTGTATTCATTTAGTTAACTCGGACAAATTCATCAAACCAGAACTCTGTTTTTGGCTAACAAAATTAACATTGAGTATTGGGAACCAAACCCAACACTGCTGGCACTCAAATCATATTGAATTCTTTTTTGTCATTTCCAATGCATTACTACTCAATATTTGTGTTTTCCGTTACCCCTATTCTCAACATCTCACCTTTTTACTTCTACACCTCAAAAGTAGTTTCAAGCAACTCTCCACTTTCTTTAGAGCTCTATAGATTTCATCCTGCACACAACCAAATGTCTGTAAATTAGACTAACTTGAGCGGATTTCACCAATCAACATAGAAAAACCGTTTGAAATGGTGAAGGATATCAATGATGGTAAAGAGTTGTGGACGATTGCAGTTACAATCCATCACAAATGGATTGTGGTCTCAAAGAATAAGGAGCACTTTGAGTGATTGTGATTGATAAAGAGGTAAGTTTTATGCTATAATCTTCACATCAGTTTTATAAAAGTTTATAATTGGTTAAACATGTAGCTGTCTGTTATGTCTTCAACTCACCTTCCAGTATAATTGATTTCACCAATCAACATAGACACACTAATATTCTTTCTGTTATGTCTTCAACTCACCTTCCAGTATGATTTAGAAGGTTTTTTTATGTCACAACTTGAGTTACAGTTAAACTAAGGTGTATGATGTCTAACTTCAACATTTATATAGTATAACTATTTGTTTGCATTTTGTTTGTTACATCAGTTTTCATAACACCTATTTGAACATGACATACTTGACATTTCAGGGCTCAAATATTCATATCAAAGTTTTAAATATGTTTAAACAAGCTTTTGATTCTGTCTTAGCCGTCAATAACACTTATACCATTGCAAATTTTCAAGTGTTATTGAATGGACTTTTGTTCAAGCCTTTTAACCACCAATATTTGTTGTTTTTCAGTGGTGGCACTTCTGTTTGCGACAAAAACAAACATGGCATACCTCCAAAAGTCATGAAGTTCACACCATTTGCTGATATTATATCTGGAAAATGGAAAAGGGATCTTTTAATAGGTCTGTTGATTCATATATGGTTTGCAAATATTCTTCCATTATCTTAGATTCGTCTTTCTTTTAACATTTTCTTTGTTTATAAATGCATTATTGCAGATGTTATTGGAATGGTTGCCAATATTGGTTACACACAATTACAAAGTGGCAGCAAAAAAATAACAAATTAATTTGGTCTTGAAGGACTTGGGGTGTGTAGATAACAATCATGCACCTTTATCATTTTATTTCCTCTATCTTATTGATTTTACTTTTTTTAACCATCTTATTTTCTATTTGTAGTAACCACTCTATACCTTGTACATTGTGGGAATGTTATGCTTTACAGTTCCAAGAATACATTAAACATAGGAAAAGCTCTTTCTTACCAGCAATAATCGTTCTACAGTTTGCGAAAGTTAAAGAGGAAGGTATATCGTAATTCTATTACTTTTGTTGCTTTGTTTTGTATTAGTTATTTCCCCCACATTTGATCTGTTATTTAACTACCATGTAGGAAAGAATCCATTATGTGTTTCAAACACATTCAATGTAACTAAGTTGCACATCAATGAAGACTTACCTTTGATTAAAGATTTCTTAAATAGGTTCTCCATTCCTGCAAATACTATACATTTTGTTTAAATCTATTTACATATGTTTTACATTTCATTCATCATGCTCATCCTTTTAAGAATTTTTCACATAGGATTCCAAAAATGGATGGCATTGAAGGTTCAAGTCAAACTATGACTTCACAATCACAAAACTGGTCTCAAACTTTAGGAAGTTCTCAACTTACACCTTACAACAAATTCATGTATAAGGCTATAGTTCTTCCTCTCAGTGAGATTATACAACTTAAATTTGTAACAACTATTCCTCTTGTTTCATTTTTATTAACCATTCATGACTGTGTATTTCGTATATCCATGCAGTACCCATTTAAGCTATATTTTCCCTACATATCACTCAATGTGTTACGGTAGCAACAACTGACAAACTCAGAGCGTCCCATAAAGGTTAGTATTATCAGGAATGTCATGAATGTCCAAGAGTTGACAAGGGACATCAACCACCTTACATCTGTGGTGCTGACCACAATACAGAGACTGAAATTTATAGGTCATACTTTATTTTCAATTTTCGTTTTACCTTCACTACTTTACTTTAGTATATGAATATAATCCTCTTGCATAAATAGGTATAAAATTCTTATTGAAGTTGTAAGTGATGGATTCCACGCCACGTTTGTTCTATGGGACTATGAGTATTCACAACTCTTGAAATTATCTGTCGCTCAAATGCGCAACAACATGCTTCAGGTCAATTTAAATTTTGTGATCTTGACATATACAATTCGGTGGTATATGCTAAATAGTATTATTTTTGTAACCCCTTCCTAAATAGGCTGGAGTCATTGACCTTCTAGACAATCCTTTAGCACTTGATGCTTTGGTTGGTGTCAAGCTGGCATTTAAGGTTAAGTGGCAACCATCATGAGATAATGCATTTGTTGTATATATATATATATATATGTAAGAACAAGATTTGGTTATGCATCTTATTTATATGTTTTGATGATAACAATGGAGTATTTATGTGAGAACAATTTTGGTACTCTCACGTTTGTTATTCTGATGGTTTGACAAACAGGTTCTGACTCTGATAAAGACCTGTGCTACGTCAATTTGATATTCTCTATGGTTGCTTCTGTGCGAAGAAGCAATATTGTTTCTAATATACTGTGCGTCAGAAAGATTCTAAGAAGACATTATGTTGCTGCTGTAATGTCTCTTGGATTCTAACTTCTGAGCGTGACTCTGATGTAATACTTCTAAAGCCTGTTTAGCTTCTGAGGTCGTTAACTTCTGAAGACTAAGTGCTGAAGATTTTGATGACAAGGTTCTGCTGAACTAAGTTTTGAATACTTAAGGATTCTGAAGACTAAGGGTTCTGAAGACTAAGTGTCGAAGATTCTGAAGACAAGGTTCTACTGAACAAGTTCTGAAGACTCTGAAGACTTAAGTTTTTGATAGTCAAAGGTTCTGAAGAAGAAGTGCTGAAGACTCTGATGACAAGGTTCTGCTGAACAAGTTCTGAAGACTCTGAAGACTCAAGACTCTGAGGACCCAATGATTCATTCTTCTGGTCATGCTTTAATCATATTAATTCAGAAGCCTCTGATGGATAGAACAAGATGAAACGTTTGCAAAGGAAAATAGTACATAGTACAGATAAAACACGTTCTTTTCCACTACCCTGATTTGGTGGTACAAAGGACAATTACAGTGTACGATTTTCACCCCAGCATAACGACAATATTTCAAGTCGCTAGTACTCTTCTGATATTTCTGATCTGCCCTTCAACAGGTCTTTTTCTGACTATATATATAGACTTGATCATTCAACGAATCAGTTGCGCGAAAAATGTAACACTTAGTGTGAAAAAGAGAAATAATAAAAACACTGATTCATATGAAGAAGGAACTCAAGAAATGGAGAAATTTATGAGTAAACAGTAAAGAACCACAATACAAAAAAGAAGATTCTTTTTACTGTGTAGATTCTCTCTAAAATAGATTGAACTAAAAATGTGTTTACTCTGCTTGTGTAGAAGCATCATTATTGTAAACAAACCTTTGTAACAAACAGTTGTTTGTGTTCCCTAAAGGACCGGGTAGGTCAGAAGCTTTAGGAAGACTAAGACAGTGAGTTGTGGTGTTGTTAGTCACTTGTAGTTGGCTTGTGTGTTGTATTTTCAAACAGTGGTTTGAATTCCTTGAGAGACCAGTTGGGTCAGAATTCTTGAGAAGTCTAGGACTAGTGTGTCTTAGAGGTTAATTCCTTAAGGGACCAGTTTGGTCATAAGCCTTAAGAAGAGACGGTTAGTCTGTGTATTGTTAGTCACCAGTAGTTGCTAGTGCAGTTGTAATCAGTTTGGTTATAGTGGATTAAGACCTCACTTGAGAGAGGAAAAATCACCTTGGCGGGTGGACTGGATTAACTTGATAATTTTCAAGTGAACCAAGATATATTGTGTGTCTTTCTCTATTGTTAGTCTATTTGTTATCTTTGTTTAAGTATCATGAAAAGCCCTCATTTTGGAAAACCCAATTTAAACCCCCCCTTTCTTGTGTGTTTCTCACACCTTCAATTGGTATCAGAGCTCCGGTTCTGATTGTGATTAACGTTTTATCAGCACTTAACAGTGTTCAGTACCGATCCAGTATTTGTGCGAGATATCATGGCAGCTCCTGCTAATACCACCACTGAAGAGAAAGATCATTACAGTGCCAAACCAACAGTCCTTGATGGTGAAAAGTTTAACCACTGGAAAGACAAAACATAAGGTTTCTTTCTTGGTTATAATTCTTTGGGATTTGGTAGTCGATGGCTACAATCACCCAGTGGATGCTGCATGTCCTAAAATATCCAGAAGTGATATAACCAACCAACAGAAGAAAGATTATAACAATAATCATAAGGATGACTCATGAAGGAAATGCTCAAGTTAAGGAGACAAAGGCGCTTGCCTTAATCCAAAACTATGAGGCATTCAGAATGGAGGATGATGAGACAGTTGAGACCATGTTTTCAAGGTTTCAAATGCTAGTCACAGGACTCAAAGTTCTAGACAAAGGTTACTCAACTGCTGAACATGTGAAAAAGATCATCAGAAGTCTTCCTAAAAAATGGAGACCAATGGTAACAGCTCTAAAGCTATCAAAGATATCAATAGCATAAGTCTTGAAGAGTTGTTAGTTCTTTGAGAAGTCATGAGATAGAGCTTGAAGAAGATGAACCTCAGAAGAAAAGCAAATCCATCGCTCTTAAGTCTAAACCTGAAAAAGCAAAGGCTTATCAAGTTGAGGAAGAATCAGAAGATGAGTTGTCGTTAATCTCCAGAAGAATCAACAAACTCTGGAAGCATAGGCAAGGAAACTTCAGAAGGTCTAGAAGAAACAAAGGCCGCTCTGAGTCATCATCTGGATAGAAGAAGCATAACTCTAGAAAGGAGGTTATCTGCTACGAGTGTAATGAGCCAGGTCATTACAAGAATGAGTGTCCAAAGGTCAAGAAAGACAAAAAACCTAGTAAGAACTTCTCTAAAGTGAAGAAAGTACTAATGACAACTTGGGACGACTCTGATTCTGAAGAAGAGGAATCTGATGAAGATCAAGCAAATATTGCGCTAGTAGCAACAACTGAAGATGAAGTTTTTGGAGAACCAGAAGACTAAAAATCATCAGAACCAGAATCATACTCAGACTCAAAATCTGACTCAGAGATATCCTTAGCAACTCAGTTGAAACACCAGTCATGGTACCTGAATAGTGGTTGCTCGCGACACATGAAGGGAAGAAGGCATATGTTTCAGAGTCTGGAACTTAAGACTGGAGGCTTCGTCGGTTTCGGAGGAAACCATAAAGAAAAAATCATTGGCTCTAGAACAGTCGTGTTTATTTTTAGGATATTCTGAATGCTCTAAAGGCTAAAGAATCTATAACACAGAAACACTAATTGTAGAGGAATCAATTAATGTCAGATTCAATGATAAGCTTGACCCTGAAAAGTCAAAGCCAGTTGAAAAGGTTGCAGATCTGAAAATCACATCATCAAAATCTAAGAAGTAGAAGATTCAAGAGAAGCAGACAAAGATGCAAATTCTTCAGATCCAAATACAACCTTACCAGAAGCTGAGAACAACTCATCTCAGCAGAAGAAGAATAAGACCTCTCATTCTGAATATTTGATTCTGGGAGATAAAATTGATCCAGTCAGAACCTGTTCATCCTTCATACATTTCGAAGAAACTCTTTTGGGTCTAGTGTCTCTGATAGAGCCAACAACAGTTGATGTAGCTCTAAAAGAAAATGAGTGGATTCTGGCCATGTAAGAAGAACTGAATCAATTCACCAGAAATGATGTCTGGGATCTTGTTCAGAAACCTAAAGGTGCCAATGTCAGTGGAACTAAATGGGTGTTCAGAAATAAGCTAGATGAGAAAGGCTGAATTCGAAATGAGTCTGATGGAAGAACTCAGATTCTTTCTGAAAATTCAAAATTGATCAAAGATCAGAAGGAGCGTACATTCATCAGAGCAAGTATGCAAAAGAAATTTTGAAGAAATTCAACATGACGGAGTGTACACCAGCTAAGACTCTAATGCATCCAACATGTAATCTAGAAAAGGAAGAGGTAAGTGGAAAGGTTTGTCAGAAGCTCTATCGTGGTATGATAGACTCTCTTCTGTACTTAACTGCTTCTAAACCTGATATTCATTTTAGTGTTCATTTGTGTGCTAGATTTCAATCAGATCCTAGAGAATCTCATTTAACTACTGTTAACAAAATTTTGAGGTATCTGAAAGTAACTACTAACCTTGGCTTGATGTATGAGAAAACATCAGAGTACTTTCTTTCTGGTTATTGTGATGCAGATTACGCAGGAGACAGATTGGAAAGAAAAAGCACCTCTAGAAACTGCCAGTTTCTTGGCAAGAATCTGATCTCATGGTCAAGAAAGAGGCAATCAACAATTGCTCTCTCAACAGCAGAAGCAGAATACATATCCTCGTCTCTATGCAGTACGCAGATGTTGTGGATGAAGAACCAACTAGAAGATTATCAGATACATGAGAGTAACATTCCTATCTTTTGTGATAATACTGTTGCTATCTGTTTAAGTAAAAATTCTAACCTTACATTCTAGGGCTAAACACATAGAAATTAAACATCATTTTATTAGAGATTATGTTCAGAAGGGAATCTTATGTTTAAAATCTATAGATACAGACCATCAATGGGCTGATACCTTTACAAAACCTTTGGCTGAAGATAGATTTCTATTTATTCTCAAGCATCTGAAAATGGACTACTGTCCAGAGTAAGATTTCATCAGAATCAGATGTGTTTAGTCAGAGTCTGAAGATATCAGATTTTCATTTAAACCAAGAAGCATTTGTTTTTAACCTTAGTCATCAGAAGATGCTTTGTCGGAAGTATCTCTGATTAGATGGAAACCTTTTGGTCTTCCAGACTCTGAGGATATTAAAACGTGTCCAAAATCAAATCATATCTACTGTTGAAGAGACACCTCGAGCGTTGTGATTTTGTGAGACTAGGTTTCAAGTAATTATGTTTAACACATTGGATTTGAAGATTTACTTGAAAATTGTTTAAATCTTTACGTCTTCCTTCCTCTTTAGACATTTACAAAGATGCATGTAAGACAAAAATTTCTTGGAACTTAAAAATTGTCTTCCTTTATTCATTGTCAGAATCTGTCTTCTCATTCTCGAGTATACATTTACTCACATTTATTGACTGATGTCATAATATCAATAACGTATACTATTCCAGAATCTTTTAGAGACTGATACACTATTTCATCATTCTTTGTTCCTGTTTGTGTCCCGTGTATTGGAAATGATGAATTTCTTGTCTCAATTCATCCATTCTTTATTGCTATTTATGGCTATCACTCATCGTTCTCTTTATATACCACACTTCTTCTCATAACAATTCATCTGTTTCCAAACTTGTTTTTCATTCCTATTCCTCTTATTTCACTATGTCTATTAAAACTTTTGCTGGCAATGATGAAGTTATGGAGGTCATTAATGAGAAAAGGCCAAATCTTCCAAGATTAAGAGACTCAGGTGTTTACCTATCCACCAACATGCAAATTCAAGGGTGGTCAGGATACTATGCAATCTTGCATGGACCCATTTATCCTGTACTGGTGAAAGAATTCTAGAAATATGCACGAATTGCGGAAGTTAACAATTCTATTTGGTCTTCTATTTTCGGTGTTCCGGTCTTTATAACTCCTACCTCCATTACTCAAGCCATCAATTGTGTTCAATCTGGAGTCACTATTGAGGATCTCCATCTGAACTATTCCTTTGTTGAGGATCTCATTAAAATTCATGATGTGTCTCGAAACAACTATGAACCTTATAATCCTGAAGGACTTCTCCCTGATGGAAAGTTATGGTTTCAACTCCTGCTCACCAACTTTCGCCCCAAAGGATTGGCCAAAAACACCTTGACTAATAATGATAAACTGTTTATTTATTTCATAACGTACAACGTCCGGGTGAATCTTTCACAAACCATCTTCAATCATCTGAAGAATTGTGTTGAAATCTCCAGAAATCAACATAAGTCCTTCATACCTTATGGAAAATTCTGTCTGAGTTATTCTACAGGGCTGAAATCATCACTTTAGCCAGAATACTTGGACCAGAAGATGCTACAGCTGAAAAGAGGTGTGAAATGGTTGATGAGGTGGAGGATTTCTGTTAGCTAGTTGGTGGGTGTTTCTCTCGGACTTTTGGTTGCTGGTTGCTTGGTCTTTCTTCCGTTTATCATTGCGTTTCCTATCTGTTGTCCTCGTTGTTGTTTATTTTCCTGTTTTATGCTTCTGTTCCTGTACTACACTCCGGTGTTTTGTTGTTCTATCAATGAAGTACTTTCCTTATTCTCTTTATCTTGTCTTATTGCATTCCATAATGATTATCATAAAAAGGAAGAAAATGACTAATTTTAACTTATCTAAATTCTTTCAAATCAAAATGATTTAGTTAACATTTGATAACGTGTGAACGATAATGATAACAACTGTTTGACTCATTGGGTTTCGTAAACTTCTTGAGAATAGGCTAAAATCTTTACACATTCCCCTATGACTGTGCATGCATAAATGATAAGATGTATGTGAGTTAAGTTTTTCTTGAAAATAAGCTACACTCTCTTCTGTCTCTACTATGTGGCAATTTTCAATTTCCACTTATAAGTATGCATTTATTCATAGTTATTGACTCCTGTCAAAACTTAAGTAACGTATCCTTATTTGTGACCATTTGGGTATTCTGCTTTAAGATACTGCTACATTCCTTTCCTATTCCTTGATATTCTTTATCTCTTACTCTGCCACTATGTCCTTGGCATATTTTATGCGTGATACGCATCTTGACCTATGTCATTTTCTCAATCAGTCACGTCTCTCATTTTCTACATATATATTTCATTTCTCCTCTCATGTTCTGTAGTGCTTGATCTTACTAGTTCAAAATTACCTTTACTGTCTAAATCTTCTCATCATTTCTCTAATTACTTTCCAAGGAGATGAGAACCTTCTTGTGGTCATATCAGAAGAACAAATCAACCTTCTTCATCTTGGAAATAGAGAAATTGCTAGCAGTATCACCTCAATCATGCACTATCAAGAATGGGCAAAATACTTCATCATTCTGGATAAACCAGTCTACTTAAATCTTGTAAAAGATTTTTGGAAACATGCCTACATCAATGATAAAGGTCGCTCAATTTCTTCTCGTGTTTTTTATGTCCCCATAAACATCATTCCCTTCACCATTGCTCTAGCAATTGGCTATGAGAACATCGGCTTTACTATTGAACATGTTAAGTCTAGGTATGTTATTTCTGAGGAACTCGCCTCTCTTCACAACACATCATCCAAATATGAACTCTCAATCCTGAAAACCTTCTTCCCATTCCCAAAGCTTAGTTTAAGCTTTTGCTGACAAATTTCAGTCCTCGGGAAGAAAACAAAAATATCTTATTTCATGATGATCGGGTCTTCCTCTTTCTCCTGATGGCTCAAATACGGATAAATCTACCTCAGACTATATTCAATTTTCTGCAAAAATCCATTACTGACTCCAGAAATGGAGATTTCATCAAGCCTTACATACCTTTTGGAAGAGTTCTATCTGAAATCTTCTTTAAAGAAGGAATTGTTGAATTTGTCAAGACAGATGGTCTAGAAAATGGTCTGTTGAAGAAAAATTGTGAAGTCTTTGATGGTTAATCTTTAGCATGTCGTATCTTGTGTTTTCTGTCTTATCTCTAGGATGCTCTGTGTTTGATTTATGTTCGAGTCATGCCAATGTATTTCGATCCATTATTATTGAAACTGGTTTTATGAGTACTATGACCTAGTTTAGAAATCTCTTTCTCACATATTTATCATAATATTTCACTGTTTATTGCATTATCCTTTTTTATTATGACAAAAAGGAGGAGAAAGTAAAATGATTTTGATAGTACCTATTCTCATAATCTCGAACTTAAACATTACGTAATGCCTTTGCAACTAACCGTTTGTTTGATGTTTCAATTAAGGAACTCTGAAAAAGTTCACTTAGCATTCTAGACAGGTTGAATATAAAGATCCAACTCTGATATTTCATGGTTAAGTAGTTGTAGACTCTGAGAATATATGTTTATTCAAACAGATGTTCCAATACTGTTCAGAAGTTGTGAACTTTCTAAAAGTCAAGAAATCTTGTTTGATATCATAGTGTTCAAAAGTTGTAAACTTTCTAAAAGTATGAAATTCAGACTCAAGCGTCAGAAGTAGAAATCTTCTTAAAAACATGTCAATTCAATTCTCTGATTCAAAGATACTATTCAGTAGATACGCTCAGCAACGGATGATATTCTGATAAAATTAATCAGGCTCTGAATCTAACAAGATTAGTGAATCTAAGAAAAGATTGACAAAAGAGAAGTCAATTCTAATCAAACTCTGATTCTTAAGAAATTGTGATTCTTCATCAAGATCTGATAAGAAGTTCTGATACGAGATGCGCGACATCATCCAATCAGACTCAAAATCAAGTTTGATTTTTCATCAAAGTTCTAATAGTAACCACGTTCTGAGATGAATACCTGGTGTTCTAGTCAGACTCTGATGAGTTGTTGTAGGGAAGTATTCCTTGTCTATTGTTATGTTCTGAAGAACTCAAATTTTATATTGTGAGTCTTGGGATCAGGGGGAGACTGTGAACAAGCATAAATGAAATTTTGAGATTAACAGATTCAGGGGGAGCTGAAAGCTTAAACTCTGAATTTGTCGACTATGGTGATTACCCTGTATAAATTATTCTAACAAAATACATCGTTTTGTCATCATCAAAAAGGGGGAGATTGTAAGAACAAGATTTGGTTATGCATCTTATCTCTATGTTTTGATGATAACAATGGAGTATTTGTGTGAAAACAACATTGGTACTCTAACGTTTGTTATTCTGATGGTTTGACAAACAGGTTCTGACTCTGATAAAGACCATGTGCTACGTCACTCTGATATTCTCTATGGTCGCTTCTGTGTGAAGAAGCAAGATTGTTTCTAATCTACTGTGCGTCAGAAAGATTCTAAGAAGACATTATGTTGCTGCTGTAATGTCTCTTGGATTCTAACTTCTGAGCGTGACTGTGATGTTATACTCCTGAAGCCTATTTATCTTCTGTGGTTGTTAACTTCTGAAGACTAAGTGCTGAAGATTCTGAAGAAAAGATTCTGCTGAACGAAGTTCTGAAGACTCTAAAGACTTAAGGATTCTGAAGACTAAGGGTTCTGAAGACTAAGTGCTAAAGATTTTGAAGACAAGGTTCTGCTGAACAAGTTTTGAAGACTTTAAAGACTTAAGTTTTTGATAATCAAGGGTTCTGAAGAAGAAGTGCTGAAGACTCTGATGACAATGTTCTGCTGAACAAGTTCTGAAGACTCTGAAGACTCAAGACTCTGAAGACCCAATGATTCATTCTTCTGGTCATGCCTCAATCATATCAATTCAGAAGCCTCTGATGGATAGAAGAAGATGAAACGTTTGCAAGGGAAAATAGTACATAGTACAGATAAAACACGTTCTTTTCCACTACCCTGATTTGGTGGTACAAAGGACAATTTCAGTGTACGATTTTCACCCCAGCATAATGACATTATTTCAAGTCGCCAGTACTCTTTTGATATTACTGATCTACCCTTCAACGGATCTTTTTCTGTCTATATATATAGACTTTATCATTCAAAGAATCAGTTGCGCGAAAAATGTAACACTTAGTGTGAAAAAGAGAAATATTAAAAACACTGATTCATATGAAGAAGGAACTCAAGAAATGGAGAAATTTATGAGTGAACAGTAAAGAACCACAATACAAAGAAGAAGATTTTTTTTACTGTGTAGATTCGCTCTAAGATAGATTTAGCTAAAAATGTGTTTACTCTGCTTGTGTAGAAGCATCATTATTGTAAACAAACCTTTGTAACAAACAGTTGTTTGTGTTCCCTAAAGGACCGGGTAGGTCAAAAGCTTTAGGAAGACTAAGACTATGAGTTTTAGTGTTGTTAGTCACTTGCAGTTGGCTTGTGCAATGTATTTTTAAATAGTGGTTTGAATTCCTTGAGAGACCAGTTAGCTCATAATTCTTGAGAAGTCTAGGATTAGTGTGTCTTAGACGTTAATTCCTTAAGAGACCAGTTTGGTCAGAAGCCTTAAGAAGAAATGGTTAGTCCGTGTATTTTTAGTCACCATCAGTTGCTAGTGCAGTTGTAATCAGTTTGGTTATAGTGGATTAATACATCGCTTGAGAGAGGCAAAATGGATGGCATTGAAGGTTCAAGTCAAACTATGATTTCACAATCACAAAACTGGTCTCAAACTTTAGGAAGTTCTCAACTTACACCTTACAGCAAATTCATGTATAAGGCTATAGTTCTTCCTCTCAGTGAGATTATACAACTTAAATTTGAAACAATTATTCCTTCTTGTTTCATTTTTATTAACCATTCATGACTGTGTATTTCGTATATCCATGTAGTACCCATTTAAGCTATATTTTCCCTACATATCACTCAATGTGTTACGGTAGCAACAACAGACAAACTCAGAGCGTCCCATAAAGGTGAGTGTTACCAGGAATGTCATGAATGTCCAAGAGTTGACAAGGGACATCAACCACCTTACATCTGTGGTGCTGACCACAATACAGAGACTGACATTTACAGGTCATACTTTATTTTCAATTTTCGTTTTACCTTCACTACTTTACTTTGGTATACGAATATAATCCTCTTGCATAAATAGGTATAAAATTCTTATTGAAGTTGTAAGTGATGGATTTCGTGCCACGTTTGTTCTATGGGACTATGAGTATTCACAACTCTTGAAACTATCTGTCGCTCAAATGTGCAACAACATGCTTCAGGTCAATTTAAAATTTGTGATCTTGACATATACAATTCGGTGGTATATGCTAAATAGTATTATTTTTGTAACCCCTTCCTAAATAGGCTGGAGTCATTGACCTTCTAGACAATCCTTTAGCACTTGATGCTTTGGTTGGTGTCAAGTTGGCATTTAAGGTTAAGTGGCAACCATCATAAGATAATGCATTTGTTGTATATATATATATATATATATATATATATATATATATATATATAAGAACAAGATTTGGTTCTGCATCTTATTTCTATGTTTTGATGATAACAATGGAGTATTTGCGTGAGAACAATTTTGGTACTCTAACGTTTGTTATTCTGATGGTTACTCTGATATAGACCATGTGCTACGTCAATCTGATATTCTCTATGGTTGCTTCTGTGCGAAGAAGCAATATTGTTTCTAATCTACTGTGCGTCAGAAAGATTCTAAGAAGACATTATGTTGCTGCTGTAACGTCTCTTGGATTCTAACTTCTGAGTGTGACTCTGATGTTATACTTCTAAAGCCTGTTTAGCTTCTGAGGTCGTTAACTTCTGAAGACTAAGTGCTGAAGATTCTGATGACAAGGTTCTGTTGAACGAAGTTCTGAATACTTAAGGATTCAGAAGACTAAGGGTTCTGAAGACTAAGTGCTGAAGATTCTGAAGACAAGGTTCTGCTGAACAAGTTCTAAAGACTCTGAAGACTTAAGTTTTTGATAATAAAGGGTTTTGAAGAAGAAGTGTTGAAGACTTTGATGACAACGTTCTGTTGAACAAGTTCTGAAGACTCTGAAGACTCAAGACTCTGAAGACCCAATGATTCATTCTTTTGGTCATGCTTCAATCATATTAATTCAGAAGCCTCTGATAGATAGAAGAAGATGAAACGTTTGCAAGGGAAAATAGTACATAGTACAGATGAAACACGTTCTTTTCCACTAACCGGATTTGGTGGTACAAAGGACAATTTCAGTGTACGATTTTCACCCCAGCATAACGACAATATTTCAAGTCACCAGTACTCTTCTGATATTTCTGATCTGCCCTTCAATAGGTATTTTTCTAACTATATATATAAGCTAGATCATTCAACGAATCAGTTGCGCGAAAACTGTAACACTTAGTGTGATAAGGAGAAATATTAAAAACACTGATTCATATGAAGAAGGAACTCAAGAAATGGAGAAATTTATGAGTGAACAGTAAAGAACCACAATACAAATAAGAAGACTATTTTTACTATGTAGATTCGCTCTAAAATAGATTGAGCTAAAAATGTGTTTACTCTGCTTGTGTAGAAGCATCATTATTGTAAACAAACCTTTGTAACAAACAGTTGTTTGTGTTCCCTAAAGGACCGGGTAGGTCAGAAGCTTTAGGAAGACTAAGACAGTGAGTTTTAGTGTTGTTAGTCACTTGCAGTTGGCTTGTGCGTTCTATTTTCAAACAGTGGTTTGAATTCCTTGAGAGACCTGTTGGGTCAGAATACTTGAGAAGTCTAGGACTAGTGTGTCTTTGAGGTTAATTCCTTAAGGGATCAGTTTGGTCATAAGCCTTAAGAAGAGACGGTTAGTCTGTGTATTGTTAGTCACCAGCAGTTGCTAGTGCAGTTGTAATCAGTTTGGTTATAGTGGATTAAGACCTCGCTTGAGAGAGGCAAAATCACCTTGGCGGGTGGACTGGATTAACTTGATAATTTTCAAGTGAACCAAAATATATTGTGTGTCTTTCTCTATTTTAGTCTATTTGTGATCTTTGTTTAAGTATCATGAAAAGCCTTCATTTAGGAAAACCCAATTTAAACCCCCCCTTTCTTGTGTTTTTCTCACAACTTCAGTTGGTATCAGAGCTCCTGTTCTGATTGTGATTAACGTTTTATCAGCACTTAACAGTGTTCAGTACCGATCCAGTATTTGTGTGAGATATCATGGCAGCTCCTGCTAATAGCACCACTGAAGATAAAGATCATTACAGTGCCAAACCACCAGTCCTTGATGGTGAAAAGTTTAACCACTAGAAAGACAAAACATAAAGTTTCTTTCTTGGTTATGATTCTTTGGGATTTGGTAGTCGATGGCTACAATCACCCAGTTAATGTTGCATGTGCTAAAATATCCAGAAGTGATATAACCAACCAACAGAAGAAATATTATAAGAATAATCATAAGGATGACTCAAGAAGGAAATGCTCAAGTTAAGGAGACAAAGGCGCTTGCCTTAATCCAAAACTATGAGGCATTCAGAATGGAGGATGATGAGACACGATACTATGTTTTCAATGTTTCAAATGCTAGTCACAGGACTCAAAGTTCTGGACAAAGGTTACTCAACTGCTGAACATGTGAAAAAGATCATCAGAAGTCTTCCTAAAAAATGGAGACCTATGGTAACAGCTCTAAAGCTATCAAAGATATCAATAGCATAAGTCTTAAAGAGTTGTTAGTTCTTTGAGAAGTTATGAGATAGAGCTTGAAGAAGATGAACCTCAGAATAAAAGAAAATACATCGCTCTTAAGTCTAAACCTGAAAAAGAAAAGGCTTATCAAGCTGAGGAAGAATCAGAAGATGAGCTGTCGTTAATCTCCAGAAGAATCAACCACCTCTGGAAGTATAGGCAAGGAAACTTCACAAGATCTAGAAGAAACAAAGGTCGCTCTGAGTCATCATCTGGACAGAAGAAGCATAACTCTGGAAAGGAGGTTATCTGCTACGAGTGTATTGAGCCAGGTCATTACAAGAACGAGTGTCCAAAGGTCAAGAAAGACAAAAAGCCTAAGAAGAACTTCTTTAAAGAGAAGAAAGGTCTAATGACAACTTGGCATGACTCTGATTTTGAAGAAGAGGAATCTGATGAAGATCAAGCAAATGTTGCGCTAGTAGTAACAACTGAAGATGAAGTTTTTAGAGAGCCAGAAGATTAAAAATCATCAGAACCAGAATCATACTCAGACTCAGAATCTGACTCAAAGATATCCTTAGCAACTCAGTTGAAACACCAGTCATGGTACCTGAATAGTGGTTGCTCGCGACACATGAAGGGAAGAAGGTATATGTTTCAAAGTCTGGAACTTAAGACTGGAGGCTTCGTCGGTTTCGGAGGAAACCATAAAGAAAAAATCATTGGCTCTGGAACAGCCGTGTTTATTTTTTTGATATTCTGAATGCTCTAAAGGCTACAGAATCTATAACACAGAAACACGAATTGTAGAGGAATCAATTAATGTCAGATTCAATGATAAGCTTGACCCTGAAAAGTCAAAGCCAGTTGAAAAGGTTGCATATCTGAAAATCACATCATCAGAATATAAGAAGTAGAAGATTCAAGAGAAGCAGGCAAAGATGCAAATTCTTCAGATTCAAATACAACCTTACCAGAAGCTGAGAACAACTCATCTTCGCAGAAGAAGAATAAGACCTCTCATTCTGAAGATTTGAGTCTGGGAGATAAAATTGATCCAGTCAGAACCTGTTCATCCTTCAGACATTTCTAAGAAACTCTTCTGGGTCTAGTGTCTTTGATTGAGCCAACAATAGTTGATGTAGCTCTAAAAGAAAATGAGTGGATTCTGGCCATGTAAGAAGAACTGAATCAATTCACCAGAAATGATGTCTTGGATCTTGTTCAGAAACCCAAAGGTGTCAACGTCAGTGGAACTAAATGGGTGTTCAGAAATAAGCTAGATGAGAAAGGCTGAATTTGAAATAAGTCTGATGGAAGAACTCAGATTCTTTCTGAAAATTCAAAATTGATTAAAGATCAGAAGGAACGTACATTCATCAGAGAAAGTATGCAAAATAACTTTTGAAGAAATTCAACATGACGGAGTGTACACCAGCTAAGACTCCAATGCATCCAACATGTAATCTGGAAAAGGAAGAGGTAAGTGGAAAGGTTTGTCAGAAGCTCTATCGTGGTATGATAGACTCTCTTATGTACTTTACTACTTCTAGACCTGATATTCCTTTCAGTGTTCATTTGTGTGCTAGATTTCAATCAGATCCTAGAGAATCTCATTTAACTACTGTTAAAAGAATTCTGAGGTATCTGAAAGGAACTACTAACCTTGGCTTGATGTATGAGAAAACATCAGAGTACTCTCTTTCTGGTTATTGTGATGCAGATTACGCAGGAGACAGATTGGAAAGAAAAAGCACCTCTAGAAACTGTCAGTTTCTTGGGAAGAATCTGATCTCATGGTCAAGAAAGAGGCAATCAACAATTGCTCTATCAACAGCAGAAGCAAAATACATATCCTCGTCTCTATGCCGTACACAGATGCTGTGGATGAAGAACCAACTAGAAGATTATCAGATACATGAGAGTAGCATTCCTATCTTTTGTGATAATACTGCTGCTATCTGTTTAAGTAAAAATTCCAACCTTACATTCTAGGGCTAAACACATAGAAATTAAACATCATTTTATTAGAGATTATGTTCAGAAGGGAATCTTATGTTTAAAATCTATAGATACAGACCATCAATGGGCTGATACCTTTACAAAACCTTTGGCTGAAGATAGATTTCCATTTATTCTGAAGCATCTGAAAATGGACTACTGTCCAGAGTAAGATTTCATCAGAATCAGACGTGTTTAGTCAGAGTCTGAAGATATTAGATTTTCATTTAAACCAAGAAGCATTTGTTTTTAACCTTAGTCATCAGAAGATGCTTTGTCAGAAGTATCCCTGATCAGATGGAAACCTTTTGGTCTTCCAGACTCAGAGGATATTAAAACGTGTCCAAAATAAAATCATATCTACTGTTGAAGAGGCACCTCGAGCGTTGTGATTTTGTGAGACTAGGTTTCAAGTAATTATGTTTAACACATTGGATTTGAAGATTTACTTGAAAATTATTTAAATCTTTACGTCTTCCTTCCTCTTTAGAAATTTACAAAGATGCATGTAAGACAAAAATTTCTTGGAGCTTAACAATTGTCTTCCTTTATTCATTGTCAGAATCTGTCTTCTCATTCTCATGTATACATTTACTCACATTTATTGACTGATGTCATAATATCAATAACGTATACTATTCCATAATCTTTTAGAGACTGATACACTCCTTCATCATTCTTTGTACCTATTTGTATCCCGTGTATTGGAAATGATGAATTTCTTGTCTCAAGTCATCCTGTCTTTATTGCTATTTATGGCTATCACTCATCGTTCTCTTTATATACCACACTTCTTCTCATAATAATTCATCAGTTTCCAAACTTGTTTTTCATTCCTATTCCTCCTATTTCACTATGTTTATTAAAACTTTTGCTGGCAATGATGAAGTTATGGAGGTCATTAATGAGAAAAGGCCAAATCTTCCAAGATTAAGAGACTCAGGTGTTTACCTATCCACTAGTATGCAAATTCAAGGGTGGTCAGGATACTATGCAATCTTGCATGGACCCATTTATCATGTACTGGTGAAAGAATTCTAGAAATATGCACGAATTGGGGAAGATAACAATTCTGTTTGGTCTTCTGTTTTCGATGTTCCGGTCTTTATAACTCCTACCTCCATTACTCAAGCCATCAATTGTGTTCAATCTGGAGTCACTGTTGAGGATCTCCATCTGAACTATTCCTTTGTTGAGGATCTCATTAAAATTCATGATGTGTCTCGAAACAACTAAGAACCTTATAATCCTGAAGGACTTCTCCCTGATGGAAAGTTATGGTTTCAACTCCTGCTCACCAACTTTCGTCCCAAAGGATTGGCCAAAAGCACCTTGACTGATGATAATAAAATGTTTATTTATTTCATAATGTGCAACATCCGGGTGAATCTTCCACAAACCAACTTCAATCATCTGAAGAACTATGTTAAAATCTCTAAAAATCAACATAAGTCCTTCATACCTTATGGAAGAATTCTGTCTGAGTTATTCTACAGGGCTGAAATCATCACTTTAGCCAGAATACTTGGACCAGAAGATGCTACAGCTGAAAAAGGTGTGAAATGGTTGATGAGGTGGAGGATTTCTTATAGCTGGTTGGTGGGTGTTTCTCTTGGACTTTTGGTTGCTGGTTGCAAGGTCTTTCCTCCATTTATCATTGCTTTTCCTATCTGTTGTCCTCGTTGTTGTTTGTTTTCCTATTTTATGCTTCTGTTCCTGTACTGCACTCTGGCATTTTGTTGTTCTATCAATGAATTACTTTCCTTATTCTCTTTATCTTGTCTTATTGCATTCCATAATGATTATCATAAAAAGGAAGAAAATGACTAATTTTAACTTATCTAAATTCTTTCAAATCAAAATGATTTAGTTAAAATTTTGATAACGTGTGAACGATAATGATAACAACTGTTTGACTCATTAGGTTTCGTAAACTTCTTGAGAATAGGCTAAAATCTTTACACATTCCCCTATGACTGTGCATGCATAAATGATAAGATGTATGTGAGTTAAGTTTTTCTTGAAAATAAGCTACACTCTCTTTTGTCTCTACTATGTGTCAATTTTCAATTGCCACTTATAAGTATGCATTTATTCATAGTTATTGACTGCTGTCAAAACTTAAGTAACGTATCCTTATTTGTGACCTTTTGGGTATTCTGCTTTAAATACTGCTACACTCATTTCCTATTCCTTGATATTCTTTGTCTCTTACTCTGCCATTATGTCCTTGGCATATTTTATGCGTGATACGCATCTTGACCTATGTCATTTTCTCAGTCAACCACATCTCTCATTTTCTACATATATATTTCTTTTCTCCTCTCATGTTCTGTAGTGCTTAATCTTACTAGTTCAAAATTACCTTTACTGTCTAAATCTTCTCATCATGTCTCTAATCACTTTCCAAGGAGTTGAGAACCTTCTTGAGGTCATATCAGAAGACTAAATCAACCGTCTTCATCTTGGAAACAGAGAATTTGCTAGCAGTATCACCTTAATCATGCACTATTAAGAATGGGCAAAATACTTCATCATTCTGGATAAACCAGTTCACTTAAATCTTGTAAAAGATTTTTGGAAACATCATTCCCTTCACCATAAACATCATTCCCTTCATCATTGCTCTAGCAATTGGCTATGAGAACATTGGCTTTACTGTTGAACATGTTAAGTCTAGGTATCTTATTTCTGAGGAACTCGCCTCTCTTCACAACACATCATCTAAATATGAACTCGCAATCCTGAAAACCTTCTTCCCATTCCCAAAGCTTAGTTTAAGCTTTTGCTAACAAATTTCCGTCCTCGGGAAGAAAACAAAAATATCTTATTTCATGATGATCGGGTCTTCCTTTTTCTCCTGATGGCTCAAATACGGATAAATCTACCTCAGACTATATTCATTTTTCTGCAAAAATCCATTACTGACTCCAGAAATGGATATTTCATCAAGCCTTACACACCTTTTGGAAGAGTTCTATCAGAAATCTTCTTTAAAGAAGTAATTGTTGAATTTGTCAAGACAGATGGTCTAGAAAATGGTCAGTTGAAGAAAAATTGTGAAGTCGTTGATGGTTAATCTTTAGCATGTCGTATCTTGTGTTTTCTGTCTCATCTCTAGGATTCTCTATGTTTGATTTGTGTTCGAGTCATGCCAATGTATTTCGATCCATTATTAATGAAACTGGTTTTATGAGTACTATGACCTAGTTTAGAAATCTCTTTCTCACATATTTATCATAATATTTCACTGTTTATTGCATTATCCTTTTTTATTATGACAAAAAGGAGGAGAAAGTAAAATGATTTTGATAGTACCTATTCTCATAATCTCGAACTTAAACATTACATAATGCCTTTGCAACTAACCGTTTGTTTGAACTCTGAAAAAGTTCACTTAGCATTCTAGATAGGTTGAATATAAAGATCCTACTCTCTTAAGATTGAAAATCTTATGGATAGTTTCGGCTCTGATATTTCATGGTTAAGTAATTGTATACTCTGAGAATATATGTTTATTCAAACAGATGTTCCAATACTGGTCAGAAGTTGTGAAATTTCTAAAAGTCAAGAAATCTTGTTTGATATCATAGTGTTCAAAAGTTGTGAACTTTCTAAAAGTATGAAATTCAGACTCAAGCGTCAGAAGTAGAAATCTTCTTGAAAACAAGTCAAGTCAATTCTCTGATTCAAATATATTATTCAGTAGATACGCTCTGCAACGGATGATATTCTGATAAAATCAATCAGTCTCTGAATCTGACAAGATTGGTGAATCTAAGAAAAGATTGACAAAAGAGAAGTCAATTCTAATCAAACTCTGATTCTTAAGAAATTGTGATTCTTCATCAAGATCTGATAAGAAGTTCTGATACGAGATGCGCGACATCATCCAATCAGACTCAAAATCAAGTTTGATTTTTCATCAAAGTTCTAATTGTAACCAGGTTCTGAGATGAAGACCTGGTGTTCTAGTCAGACTCTGATGAGTTGTTGTAGGGAAGTATTCCTTCTCTATTGTTATGTTCTGAAGAACTCAAATTTTATTTTGTGAGTCTTGGGATCAGGGGGAGACTCTGAACAAGCATAAATGAAATTTTGAGATTAACAAATTCAGGGGGAGCTGAGAGCTTAAACTCTGAATTTGTCGACTATGGTGATTACCCTGTATAAATTATTCTATCAAAATACATGGTTTTGTCATCATCAAAAAGGGGGATATTGTAAGAACAAGATTTAGTTATGCATCTTATCTCTATGTTTTGATGATAACAATGGAGTATTTGTCTGAGAACAATATTGGTACTCTAATGTTTGTTATTCTGATGGCTTGACAAACAGGTTCTGACTCTGATAAAGACCATGTGCTACGTCACTCTGATATTCTCTATGGTCGCTTCTGTGTGAAGAAGCAAGATTGTTTCTAATCTACTGTGCATCAGAAAAATTCTAAGAAGACATTATCTTGCTGCCGTAACGTCTCTTGGATTCTAACTTCTGAGCGTGACTCTGATGTTATACTTCTGAAGCCTGTTTAGCTTCTGAGGACGTTAACTTCTGAAGACTAAGTGCTGAAGATTCTGAAGAAAAGATTCTGCTGAACGAAGTTCTGAAGAATCTAAAGACTTAAGGATTCTGAAGACTAAGTGCTGCAGATTCTGAAGACAAGGTTCTGCTGAACAAGTTCTGAAGACTCTGAAGACTTAAGTTTTTGATAATCAAGGGTTCTGAAGAAGAAGTGCTGAAGACTCTGATGACAAGGTTTTGCTGAACAAGTTCTGAAGACTCTGTAAACTCAAGACTCTGAAGACCTAATGATTCATTCTTCTGGTCATGCTTCAATCATATCAATTCAGAAGCCTCTGATGGATAGAAGAAGATGAAACGTTTGCAAGGGAAAATAGTACATATTACAGATAAAACACGTTCTTTTCCACTACCCTGATTTGGTGGTACAAAGGACAATTTCAGTGTACGATTTTCACCCCAGCATAATGACATTATTTCAAGTCGCCAGTACTCTTCTGATATTACTGATCTGCCCTTCAACGGATCTTTTTCTGGCTATATATATAGACTTGATTATTCAAAGAATCATTTGCGCGAAAAATGTAACACTTAGTGTGAAAAAGAGAAATATTAAAAACACTGATTCATATGAAGAAGGAACTCAAGAAATGGAGAAATTTATGAGTGAACAGTAAAGAACCACAATACAAAAAAGAAGATTGTTTTTACTGTGTAGATTCGCTCTAAGATAGATTGAGCTAAAAATGTGTTTACTCTGCTTGTGTATAAGCATCATTATTGTAAACAAACCTTTGTAATAAATAGTTGTTTGTGTTCCCTAAAGGACCGGGTAGGTCAAAAGCTTTAGGAAGACTAAGACAATGAGTTTTAGTGTTGTTAGTCACTTGCAGTTGGCTTGTGCAATGTATTTTCAAACAGTGGTTTGAATTCCTTGAGAGACCAGTTAGCTCAGAATTCTTGAGAAGTCTAGGACTAGTGTGTCTTAGAGGTTAATTCCTTAAGGGACCAGTTTGGTCAGAAGCCTTAAGAAGAGATGGTTAGTCTGTGTATTGTTAGTCACTAGCAATTGCTAGTGCAGTTGTAATCAGTTTGGTTATAGTGGATTAAGACATCGCTTGAGAGAGGCAAAATCACCATGGCGGGTGGCCTGGATTAACTTGATAATTTTCAAGTGAACCAGGATATATTGTGTGTCTTTCTCTATTAATAGTCTATATGTGATCTTTGTTTAAGTATCACGAAAAGCCTTCATTTTGGAAAACCCAATTCAACCCCCCCATTTCTTGTGTTTTTCTCACACCTTAAATATATATATATATATATATATATATATATATATATATCAGGTAAAATTGTCATTAAACAACTATCATCCTCATTTGGGCCAAAATTGGCATAACTGTTCCCACATTATATGTTTCTTCTACATATCTGCTATTTCAATGTCAACTTACATTTTTTCTTGCATACTCAATTAAACACATTCTCTGCCTTCCACAACAATGGACAAGCTGTAGGTTTTTATTTGTCTCATCTTCACTTTTCTTTGTCATGACATACATCATGTTTTGCATAATTATGTTCTACAGTTTTTTTCTTCCTTTGTAGATCAATGAAAGCATTGATGAAGCTATCGCAACTAAGGACTGGGATGTAGTTATAGAAATTTTACAAAACAACTTGGTCACATTACCTATGTTAAATGATTCTATAATTTTTTTTATTTCAATTTACTAACATATCAAAACTTATTTCAGAAACTTGAAATTACCTCCGACCATATCCCAGACCCAGTTATGCCAATTTTTATGTCAAAGAGGGTATTGTCATACCCCAAAATTTGCCCTCTCATTTTCATATCATTTAGCATGTGCTTTCATTTCATTGCATTACATTCAAGCATAGAAAAATAAAACATAAAGCATTGCATTGCATCTTGCATAAAGGCATGGGATCAGTTAATTCTCAAAGGTGTTGATCATCCAAAGCAAGGGAATAAGAGCCAAGGGTCTCCCAACAAGACTCAAATGTTTCTTATATCATATATCATCTCACTTTGATCCCACAAGGCATTGGAAGAGGAGAATTCATCAAGAAGATTGGACAGTGCATCACCTCCTAACCAAAAGCAGTCAAAATTAGGGTTTTGGATTCAAGCCCTCTCTGAAATTTTGATTCAAACTTTATCTAAATGTTTTCTACATGATATCAAGTATCCAAGGATGGAAGATTGTCCATTGGTTCTTTTCAGAAGAGGTTCAATTGGTCATTTGATTGAGAATCAGGAAATTGGGGAAAAAGTCAAATGTGCAAAAGAAAAAGTCAACTCCTAACTTTTTAAGGTCAAATTCATGAAATTCAAGTTACATATGGTTAATGGACAAGATTTGATCAATAACTGATGGAGGAATCATGAAAAATCAAGAAATGTACAAAGTTTCCATTTTTGGAAATTTAGGGTTTCCAAAAATGGCAAGTTTGGACCATTTTGCACCACACTTTGAAGCATTATTTCTCCAAGATAAAAACTTCAAACCTCAGGCCCAAGTTGAGCCGATTAAAGTTCACACTCTAAGCTTCAAATCCATGTAAAGAACTCTTCCATTGGATCAAAATTGAGGG
This sequence comes from Lathyrus tuberosus, assembly GCA_022829125.1. Lineage (NCBI taxonomy): Eukaryota > Viridiplantae > Streptophyta > Magnoliopsida > Fabales > Fabaceae > Lathyrus > Lathyrus tuberosus. The sequence continues at coordinate 3,357,980 of JALAZF010000523.1, read as the reverse complement.
AGTTATGATCAATCAAAGTTTGACAAAACTAGGTCAAAAACCAAGTCATGACCAAGCAAGACCAGGCCCATGCGCCATAATTTTGTCAAACACATGGTGGGAAAAATGTCAAGCCATTTTTCTCATTGAAGGAGGCTTCAAATGAAAAAATGTTGAACATCAAAGTTGTTCATCTCAATTCCCTCTTCAATGTTGATGTCAGACATTTTTTCATTTGAGCAAGTTATGATAGAGTTATAGTGGTCCAAACTGGATGTGTTCATGCTGAATTTTCCATAGGTCACATTGCCATGCCATGCCAAGTTTGCCACGCCCACAAATCAGTTTTGTTCCCTTGAGTTCATGGCCATTTTCAAGTGTGTTTGAGGTCCCATTTCAATTCAATTCCCACGACAAACTTGTTCTCTTATGTCCCCTCTTTCCATTGACATCAAAAATAGACATTTTCATTCATTAATCTGAGAGAAATTCATACTCAAACCTCACTATTTTCATTGTCTTTGTGCTGCCAAGAATGTTATTGTTGTTGGCTCACATGTAGCAAACACAATTCATGCCAACCTTTACATCCTTTCCTCTTACAGCCAAACCAACCTTCTTACACATTCATGTACATACATAGCAGCATACATCAAAGAGGAAAAACATAAAACTTGTCGTGCAAGTCATGTTGCAGCCACCCATCAGCATAACTTCATCACCACCATTCCTTCCAATCACCACCATACCACATCATGAACTCACCCACACCATATTAAACCTTTCCCAACTTGCCCTAACTGTCATGACTCATTTAGTTAGAGTACACTCAGTTAACCTCACACCAACTCATTTAACTCACTCAATTAACCACACTAGTTACCATTTTAACTCAATATATATAATGAAATCCCACTCAGAATTTGAAGAGGACTCTCATTTTTCTCACACATTTCACAAACACTTTCAAACTCTCTATGAATTTTCTACTCTCTCTGACCTCACACGGTTCAATTCTTTTCATCAATCATCTTCATCATTCATCTTCCTCAGTGTGAGTTTCTGATCAACAAGAGCAAGTGTGAAATCATCTAGTGCAGTCTCAATTCTCTTCTCATACTCAAGATCAACAGCATTTATTTTGCTCAAAGTTGAAGTTCTACAAGCTCAAGATCTCACAAGTTCTCTGGTTTTCTCAATAATTTCAAGATCTCCAAGTTTCAGGTTCCAAAATACTCCAACCTTTCTCACACGATTTCTTGTTTATTTTGCTACTTTTGTGTTGATTTTAGCTCATTAGGAGCTCTGAAGTATCCGGCTAGTTGATAGGCATGCTAGATGCTTAGTTTTAGAAATTAGGGCAAAAATGTTTGTGGATGTTTCTTGCTGTGTGTGCATGGTTTGATGTTTCTAAGTGTGGATTCATGATCTCCTCAACTTACTCTTCATTTTGGTTTGCGATTTGTGGATTTCTGGACATGTGAACTTTTGCAGGTGGTGGCGTATCGCCGGAGAAGATGACCGGAGGTCCTTCTTCGGCCGGTGAGCATTCAATATTAGGGTTTCTGGACTTTAAGTCCCGACCGTGCGATCACATTCATCCAACGGTTATTAACTTGCCAACACATTAAAATGTCATGTGACTTGTATGTGCTATATTTTGACTCCAGATGGATCTTGTGTGTATGCGTGCATGATTGCTTTGGTGTGCTTGCATTGTGGATTGTTAGATTCATTTACTTTCCTTGATGATCACATGTGGACTTGATCCAACACTCATAAAGGTGCCAGCGCATTAAAATAACATGTGACTTGCGCGTGAAATTTTTTTTGAATTCTGATACTTACATGTGCGCGTGTGTATGGTAGTTAATGTGCACTGGTGCTCTAATCCACGTGATGTTCATGCTTATCTTGATGATGTCTGACTAGTTAATTCTAGGGCCATGATTGCTTCCACACGTTGACTGCATGTACACACTATCACACACAATCACACATTTAAGTGGATTGGATTTCTGATAGCTATTGGCACACCCCTATCTGAACCCAAACTATTTTTGAACTATAAAATTACTCACGCTGCACCCCCTCTCCCTTTTATTCTTACATTTTAATTTCTTTTCCATATTGTTTTGGTTTTCTGATTTTAAAAATAGTAAATCATTTATAAAAATCCAAAATTAATTCATGTGTGTCCTTAATACATTTAAATAATTTTCTTTAATTTTTAATTTTGACTTTGTGAATTTTTGTGCATAATTCCATTATTTTCTTTTAATTTCTTTTTTGAGTGAACTTCTTCATGATACTCAAACTTGTGCATTTTATTTCTCCCATCTCACATAATATTTTTTATCCATTCTTTTTGCATTTGTTAGATAACACATTAAAGCATGTAATACAATCTTCATTTGATTTTTAAAGTCATTTCATCTTGTGTTTTGGTGTTCTTATTTGAGTTTTCTTTTGAGGTGTTTCAAGGTGAATTTGTGAACTTAATTGAGCATGGTTCTTGTTGAATTTTGTGCTATACTTTTGATATGTGATTCCATTCTGACTTAGTTGATTTGTGTTCTATTTTCATAATTTTACAAAATCATTTGCTATTTGTTTATGCATGCTAGAGTAGGAGACCTTTTGTGAAGTTTTGTTAACATCTAAACCCTAGTTTTAGGTAGGCATTTATGCCATCCTATTAGGACTTGTTTGTGCATCTTTTATAGGTCATTTGTATGATATTATAGGTCATCCTAAACCATGATTATAGGTCATTTCTTTTCTTTCTTTGTCATTTGTACATGATTGTTCTAAATGTCATCTTTACATGAATGTTGTTGATCTAATCCTTGCATCTTCTCCTCTTATGCTCTACATGTTGCATGTGTGCATTTTATATGACACTTCCCACATTCTATTTGCATCTCATCAATAATATGCCACTGTCCATATGTATTCATAATCATTTCTCATGTTATGCATCTTTGATATGTCATTTTGTGTACCTAATTGAAACATGTTTCACTTCTCCTTACTTCTACTTCATTTTATTTCCTATACTTGTATCATTGCATCCATGATTGGTATGATGATTCATGTACATGTTAAGCCATTTTTAAATGATATATGATTCTGAATTTGATCTTTTGTGAAGCATTAATGCATGATCATTTTGCATATTCACTCAATCTTCATCTTTCCCATCCATAGTGCACTTCTTTGATGTTTAGGACATGTGATTGTGCATAATTGGTGTGTGTTTAATATCTAACATTAGAGAACATCCTTTAGATATAGGTTCTGACTTTGATTGATTTTAATCTCTTAGGACCCTTATTCATTGGTTTTTAATTTGTTTGATCATTATTTGGTATTCTTTCCTCATTCCACTACTTGTAAATAGTTTTTGAACTAACCTTTTCATGTAGGGGCTAAGGGTAAGTAAGTGTGTGGATATGCTTCCACATACACTTATTTCTTTCATCTTCTCTTATTTCTCTTAATAATTCACCTTGTGATCATGATAAGCATTTATATGCTTTCCTTGAATAACTTCTTTCCTCTCCCTTTTGAGTTGCAACTCATCTTCTACTTTAGAAGTGAGTTGTTTAATTCACTTTTCTTTTCCTTTCTTTTAGGATTAGATTTCTTAAACCACATTAACCATAGGAACATCCATGTATGATAACACTAGGGTGAGTCTTAGTCTCCCTCATTAGTTTTCACCTTTTGCTTCCCTTTGAGTCTTTCTTCTTCTCATCTCATAATCTTTTTTTAAAATACTTAATAAAGGTTAAACGTGTATTGCGCATGAGCCTTAAACGTGGGAAGTGAATAATTGGGGGGGGGGGGGGTTTCCCTTCATTATTCTAGGATACCTAGTGTACGTCCTGTTGGGGGACGATACGCAACGTATTTGTTCCTATGTTGTAGACTTGGGTGCAATGCAAGTTACAAACAACTTCAAAAACGTTTCTTTCTAAAAAACTTCAAATAAACAATAATGTTTTTCCTTCAGGAATTCTTTTCTCATCTTCTTCATTCCTTCCTTAAGGATGCGTCATTTCCGTTCTACCACAAACAGGTAACGCCTAAGTCTCCATAGAGCGAGCTGCAACACCTAACTGCTGGAACGCGAACATCGACGTATTCCACTAAAAAACACAAATAACTTTCCCTTAACTGAGGGGAACTACATCGCTCTGATTCTCATGTTCCCGATGAGATACGTAGGTAGTGGGGTAGGGCCCATTCGAGCACTTCTTTTATTTTCCCTATATTTGTTTCTCTTTCTCTCTTATCCTTTTCCATGTTCTTCAGCTAGCAGTTCCTTTTCCAGTATCCTTTCCTTACACCCTTTGATTGAAGCAGCAAGCATGGATCCCATCGGGTACGATGGACGCGTGAGGGTGCTAATACTTTCCTCTCGCGTAATCGACTCCCAAACCCAGTTCTCTTGGTCGCAAGACCATGCTTTTCCTTCCCTTCAGGTTTATTCAGTGTTTCCTTTCCCTCTCTTGGGATAAATACACATTGCTGGCGACTCTGTTTCGGTGCCACTTTCGCGTTTGTACTTGGATGAAAATCCCGAGAGCGACAGGTATCTACCAATGTTTCTAATGCATCTAATTCTTCCAGAGAATTAGAAGATTATGAAGATTCCTCCACCAAACTAAAGAAGCCTATCAAACTAGAAAAATGACAACTTTTAAAATGTTTCCCTGTGTACAATGTTGCCTTTTGGCTTTTTGTAGTATAAACATGATAGTACTCATGTTTTTTTTTAGTTTTGAAACATGTTCTTTCCTTATGTAATGTTCTTCATGTTGAAAGCATATAAGGTGATGAAAGTTGTTTTATCGTCTCCACAAGGATTGTTCTGATATCACTTTCCGTTCTATAGTTCAAAGAGGTTTAAGTAGGGTTTTCAAAGGTGTTTTGTTTGGTATCATAAATTTTCACAAGTTTTAGAAGCAAAGAGTAAAGTTGAAAGGTGCTTGTTTAACAAAGCATATCTAGAATAGATTTCATTAACCTAACTTACATATATTGGATTAATCAAGCATGTCAATTTGTTTCCGATTAATATAATCGCATTCCCTCTCAATACCGTTTATATCTAAAGCGGTTTCGTGAGTATTATTGTATCAATCACTAGATGATGTCTCATGCTAACAATCAATACAATAATCTTTAAGATTGATACAAATTAAATATCAACTCACAAATCTATGTCTAGAGATTGTTCATTGATAGATGAATATATTAGATCAATTTTTGCAAAATCTATGTCTAGAGTTATTCAAAACAAAGATATATCATACCAAAAACAAAGATATTAACCATATATTAATCATCAACTTGTTCACATACAAAAGATTAAAGAAAATACATACAAGATCAAGGAAGACTACATTTACCCTTGATACAAAGGATTTAGCTACCCATCACCATGGTAGCTTGCTTCACAACGAATGATAGAAAATGAATGTGCATCCACGATGAAGAATTGATAATGGATGTGAATCTAGCTTCTATTTGACAAAGATCACTTCTTTATGAATAAATGAAGAACTTTGGGTTTTTGTGCTCCAAGGAAATATTTTGTCTAAAAGTTTCTAAGAATGTCCAAGAATATGAATCCCAAAAAGTAATAAAAGTACATAAATATCTCTCCAATTCAGCACTAGCTCGCACAACGAGCTCCCTTTTTAAGCACTTCAAGTGACTCTGGAATAGTTAAACTACCCCTCAGAAATATTTGAGCTCCCACTGCGAGCTATCTTACCCAGTTCTCGCACTGCGTCCACTGAGGCCAAAAGCTACTTCCATCTTTTTTCCTGGCTCGCTTTCAATTTGTCTTTGTGCTCAGACTGCGAGCTCGCCTTCACATCGCTGACAGCTCGCACAACGACCCCTGACATCAACATCTTATCTTTGGCTTTCTTTTCCATTATTTTGTGTCTTTTTTCATGATGATCAAGCCTAATTCTTACACAATAACAAAAAAATCAAGAAATCAAAAGGTATATGCAATTATAAGATTCACACAATTTCATGGAATACTTCAATTGAAACACAATTAAAGAGTTGAAAAATGCCACGAATGATGATCCAAATTAAGTCATATTTGGAATTCAACAAACTCTCCCTAACTAGATCTTTTCTTGTCCTCAAGCAAAGTATGCCTCTCATGAAAATAAGAGGATTTGATCAAGCATAAAATTCAACCAAGAAATGATTAACGGTTCAAATTCAACATACGAATGCGCACAAGCAATGTTCTCTACTTCCTAGAATCAAACAATGATAAAGAATTTAGTTCTTAAAATAAATATCATGCAATGCATTCAAATAACAACTAAATTCTCATACTTGAATCACTCTAACACTCCTCTTCAAAATAAGAATGAAGAAATTTACACGTTTGCAACCGCGGGACAATTTACACTCATCCAAAATACAATGCTAACAAGAATTCAATTCATACATTCATCTAACAATCATAAATGAAATCATGGAAGAAAAAGATAACTAAGGGCTTGTAAGGTTGTAGCTCCGCCGGGTTTCACAACAAAGGGTCATTTCTTAGGCTATTGAATCGAAGTTGCTACCCAAAAGAAACATTCACTATACAAGATATTTACACAACACAACTTCATTTCACCAATTTCTTTTCTCTATTGCTCATCCTTTCAAACTTCCCTTGCACATTTATTTTTCATCTTCTATTTTTTTCTCTCAAACAAGCATTTTTTTCTCCTTTCTTTTTCAAATTCATATTCACAATTTTCTTCATGCTTGTTCAAACTTTTTCAAATTTTATAGCAACCTACCATTTTCTTTTCATTCTCCCGAACTTGAATACAATCAAATCTTAAGTGAACGCTCCTTGGTTTTTATGGCAAGGAAATCAATTTAAACAATGATCAAAGTTTAAAGGTTTCAAGAACAAAAAAATTTAGAATCCCACAAAATTCAATGATGAACTTAACTTTCAGGTATCTTTATGTACACAAACAAATTTCATCACCAAAATAGGATCAAATATGTTAAGGCTCAAAGGGGTTAACGAAAATTATAATGAAGATTCACACAATTTCATGGAATACTTCAATTGAAACACAATTAAAGGGTTTAAAAATTCCAAGAAAGATGATCCAAATTAAGTCATATTTGCCATTCAACACTTTCCTTATGTAATGACACTACTTTTATGTATCCTTTCGTTGTTCTACTTTAATGCAATTAATATTATCTATGTACATGATATATGTAATACCCCATATTATCTAAATGCTCAATTGGATATCAGATGAGATCAGATGAGTATCTATGTACTCTATCTTTGGTTCGTTAGATTTATGGAATCCTCTAAGTACTTTAAGTATTGACATTTGGGAACAATAGAGCAACTAATGAACTCTGGAGAGATCAGTTATTTAATAAAAGAAACAGATCAATAATTATTAATTCGAGAGAGAATTTTATGGTAACTCTAACAATTGATCAATTGGTTTAAGACGATAAAATATCAATTGGAGATATTTTGCTCTATTGGATTATATTATATAATAATAGTATTTTATATATATATATATATATATATATATATATATATATATATATATATATTTGTAAAGAGAAAGAAAAAGAAAGATAGTAAAGAAGAAAAGAGAAAGGAAAGAAATTTGGGAAGAAGATTGGATCATTGTTCATTATCTTATTCAACCTCCTATTCGATTATCAGGTGGATTCTAGTTAGACACTCTAAGTTCTAGAAATATAAGTTTTGAACTTAGGTTAGATTTGAGAGAAAATAAAATCTAACGGATGAAACTTGATATAAATTGCGTAGTGTAGTCATAATAGGCATGTGATCAATTGATGATACTTGTTTTGTGGTTTGGAATGATTTGGTGTGGAAAGGGGGAGTTTTGGAACCATGGAAACGCAGCAGAAAATTTTGTTTCTGATACGCACTGCCGGGCTGCGCTTTGAGTGTCGGGCGACGCGGGGCTTGCGCCACTGCTCCGCTGGGGGAAATCCAAGAGGGGCAGCATATTTTGGTTCTGTAACTTTTGGATTTTGGCATGGGTTTTACGCCGCTACTTTGTCAGGCGAAGTATAGGAGAGGGGGCACCGCCGGGCGAAACATGGACCGCCGGGCGCCCCTGGGAGTTTTCAAATAACTCTCTTTTCTTTAAAAATTCATAACTTTTGATCCGTAACTCGGATTGAGGCATGGTTAGTGAATGTTATATAAGTTAGAAGCCGCGAGTTGGGAATGATATTTCAAGTTAGAACAAATTGGATTGATGGTTTGAGTAGGGATGGCTTTGAATTAAGAAGAAACTGGTTTCTAGTTTCTGCAGCAGTATTAACCGATTAACATGTGCAAGGATGATGCTTTGCACTGAATTTTAAGGAGTTAACTGATTAGCTCAGATGGTTAATCGATTAACGTGTGTGTAAATTGTGAAATCCCTCAGGAACCATCATCTGTGTGTTACAGTGAGAATCGGATATCAAACTATTAATTAACTTGAATCACAAAACATGAATTCACCACCGAGCTTTGATTTATCCAAAGGAAAGGGTAAAGAACGAAAACCCTAATAAGAGAATCTAGGTTCGGGGGTTGGTTATACAAAGGGAAGGTATTAGCACCCTAAGTATCCGTAGTACTCTACGGGAACCTCTTGTTTGTTTGTGTTATGTTAAAGTTTGCTTGCTAAGGGAAAATGTACTAAGGGAAAGACCTAAGGGTATGTACAATAAGTATGCTCGCCAAGACATCGCATCTCGTGCCTACGTATCCTGACGGGAATGGAATCAGAGCATTCGTAGTTCCCCTCAATGTGGGGTAAAAGGGTGTAAAAAGAAAATGTGGAATCCGAGAAGGCATCGGATATAAAGGTAAAAAAGGGTGGAATCCGAGAAGGCATCAGATGTAAAGGTAAAAAGGGTGGAATCCGAGAAGGCATCGGATGTAAAGGTAAAAAGTGGAAAAAGAATAAGGTAGAAAAACAAAAAGGTGGCTCGTTAGGATCGTCGCAATCCTATGCCTACGTATTCTCAAGACGAACTTGAGAAATCAGAGCGTCCGTAGTTCCCCTCAATGGGGATAAAGAACTCTTGACTGTGGTCAAGGTTCCAAGGGAAAGTAGGGTCTGACAGCAAGACACCTACGTGGAGTGCGGCGACTCCAAACCAAAGGCTAGGTAAAAAAGGGAGGGCAAGTCTCGATCGCGCGGCGACGTGATATAAGGGAATTATGGACAAGGCTTTGTCTGGAATGACATGGTAGTCAACTATAGGGTCCTTTCCTTTGGAACGAGGTAGAGAAACAGAGAAACAAAGAGCAAAACCTCGGGGTCAAGTGAAAATTAAACAGCAACATATATACAACAAATGCAACAAGAATCAAATTCAAAATGAACATCAGGAATTAACTAAAAATGAAAATGAGGATAGTCAAGATTAGAAAATTAATTAAAATCTAAATAAACAAAAATCTAATTAAATCTAAATAAATTCTAATTTAAAACTAATAGCTAATTAAACTAAAACTAATTCTAATTCTAAAATATGCTAATTCTAAAGTTAAATTAAAATTAAAACTAAATGCTTAAATCTTAATTAACTTAAAATTCTAACTAAATAAAATTTCATAAATCAAAACCTAATTTCTAATTAATTAATTAACAAAATCTAATTAACATTATATAGGTTAAGTTCTGATTAAATTAACTAAACTAAAAAACTAAATTTAATTAAGATCCAATTAAATTAAATGCTAAACTTTTACCTTAAAACCTAATTAAATCCTAAAAGTAATTGGGCCTAAAGAAGAAAGCAAGGTCAGGGGGAGCCCAAGGGGCGCTGGATACAGACCGGGTCATGGGATTTGACCCGGTTAGGTCACATTAATGAAAAAAAAAAAGAACCTAAAAACCTAATTTGCACTGCCGTGAAATGTCAATGAGATGGATCCCTCAATTTCACTCTTTCGTCTCCAAAACTTTCTCTCAATTTCCTTTGCTCAGTACCCTGTTTCTCATTCTCTCTCTCTCTCGCCTTAAATCTCTCGCTCGCAAAAATTCTCCTCACCCAATCGTGACTCTCATGAACACGCCATCATCATTCTGGAAAGCAAAGTTAATATTGGGAAGGATCAGAAACGGAGACAAAAGGAGATACCTTAATCCGACAACAATGGCACGGACACAAGGTTTTCTTGATTTCGTTTTAATCTCCGATCTCTCTTTCTTCTATTCACGCGGTTCTTACTCTTGCGTCTCCCTCCGTGTGCGCGTTGCCGCTACTGTGTCGTTGTATTGTGGAAAACGGAGAATGGAATTTGGTGGTGGTGGTTATGGTTGTTACTGGTGTGTTGTGTATCAGAAACAGAGTGGGAAAAGGTTCTTTGTTGATGTTTTGGAAGGTGAGAAATGGATTGCAGTATGGTGAGTCTATTGGTGCGGATAGAAACGGAAAATATGGTATGTGTTTTGAAAAATGGTGGCTTGTCGTATCGAGAGGAAAGGAAACTGGATGTGTTATTGCTTATATGGTGAATTAATGTTTGTGGACTTTTTCTCTGTTTCTGTGAGTTTCTGAAGCTGTGTTTTGGTGTGAAAGTTGTGGTTGTGAACTGGTTTGCTTCGTAACAAGGCAGGGATGGTGAAGTGAGTCAAACGTGAAGAGAGGATATGGTTATGTGGTTTCAAAGATTTGGAAATGGCGAATGGAAGAAGAAGATGAGTTTGAATATGATGAAGGTATGGTAAGGGTTAACTTTCCTTACTGTTATGAGTTGAGTCCCCTTTGGTGTGGTTTTTTCTCAACTGTGAATATGTGTGAGTTTTGGTTCTGGTTTTCTTTTGTTTTCGAATTTCGATCCCCCTCCTCTTCTTTTAAATTCAAAATAAACTTGTAGACTAAGTTTCTAGTACAAAGGCTTTGTCTTGATATGTTGATACCTCACTTTCAATCGCAGGTTTGTGTAGCAGAGTGAAGTGAGTTGTTGTTGTTGCTTGAAGCGGGATTATTGTTACAGGGTCTGTTTAGAGTGTAGGCATGTTAGCAGAGGTTTTGTCTCGGGTAGAGCAGAATGGCGCAAGGACTGGGTCTGTGAAGCAACATTTTTTTGAGTTATGTGGTACTCTGTGGCGTTGAGAGTAGCAGGGAATGCAGGAACCTATTTTGTGAAAAACCTTGTTGGTGGGGCCTTGTGTGGGATGCTTTGGTACAGGTGTACGTACGGTTTTAGCATAAAGGTTTTTGAGGCTTTGTTTTGGAGTGATTTGGGATTGACTTCAATGAACTTCTCTGTTTTTTTTTTTTTTGTATTTTTCCTTTTTATTGTAATAATTTTGTAAATAAGAAGCAAAGATAATTAAACTAAAAATAAATGAAACCTAATCTAAATTAAAAACTGAATAACTTAAATTAAATTTAAATTAATTCGAAAATAAAGTTTCTAACTAAAAAAGAAATAGAAGTAGAAAAGAAACTAAATAAATTGAATTTTAAAATATAAATTAGAAATATAATATAAATTGAACTAAACAAACTAAAATTAAAATAATACCTAATTAAAATATAAACTACATTAAAATCAAGATTAAACTGGATTAATTCTAAATAATTCAAAAATAATTACTTAACCAAATATGAATGTATAAGTAAATAAAATCCAGAATGACATGGAGTAAAAAAATGCATGATTAATGATCAATAAAATGTTTAACAAAAAATGCAAAAATTGCTGACTTAGAATGATATGTAAAAGATCAGAATATCTGAGGGTAAAATTTTGGGTATGATAGTTGCCCCTATTTAAATATCTTCACCGGATGACATGAGTGATAGTTCTCGTGAAATCATGGTTGAAGGTATTTAAATATAGATAAGCAAAAATTTTTCCCTTAGATGCAATGACATGCTATGATATGGACAAAAGAAAGATAAACAAATGCTGACATGCTATGAACTTCTAGTATGATGATATGATGTTATGATAGATGCAAAGGTGCAGACAAACAAATCACCAAGGATGAAGGGAAATCCACCACAGGTGAGCTTACTGGGGAAGGATAAGGTTAATATACATGAGGAAAAGTCACTGGGGATACAGACTAACCAACATAAGAGACTCAATGGGGAGACTCTGAGGAAACGCTGGGGAAAATAAAAGCATACTCTTTACTGGGCATGGAACCAGAAAGAAGACATGATCTTCACTGGGGATCAATTTGGAATAAAAGGATAGACACCAACAAAAGATTTTCTGGGATTTTCTTATACTGAAGAGTTCAAACGGGATCTTCAAGAAAAACCAGAAAAGGCAGAGAAAGACATATCCGGAAAAACAGCAGATGGTAAAAGAAACCAGACATCCAATAATGGCTTTGAATGAAAGGTGCAAATCACAATATCTAATAATGGTTTTAGATAAAAGTGAACAAAGACTCAATCTGGAAGAACATCAGAAAGAGAGACACATCTGGAAGAGCATCAGATGGTAAAGAAACCAGACATCCAATAATGGCTTTGAATGAAAGTTATAAATCACAACATCTAATAATGTCTTCAGATGAGGTGAGCAAAGTAGGGATCCAAGAAAGCATTGGATGCAAAGACACTAATCATCCAATAATGGCTTTGAATGAAAGGTATGACTCACAATACCTAATAATAGCTTTAGATGAATGTGAACAAAGTTAGGATCCAAGACAGCATTGGATGCAAAGAAACCAAATCACCCAATAATGGCTTTGAATGAAAGGTAAGACTCACAATATCTAATAATAACTTTAGATGAATGTGAACAAAGACTACATTTAAGAATGGCATTGAATGCAAAGGAACCAATCACCCAATAATGGCTTTGGATGAAAGTGAACAAAGACTCGATCTGAAAAACATCAGAAAGAGAGATACATCCAGAAAGGCACCAGATGGTAGAGAAACCGGACATCCAATACTGGCTTTGAATGAAAGGTATAAATCACAAAATCTAATATTGGCTTTAGATAAAAGTGAACAAAGACTCGATCTGAAAAAAACCAGAAAGAGAGATACATCCGGAAAGGCACCAGATGGTAGAGAAACCGAACATTTAATACTGGCTTTGAATGAAAGGTATAAATCACAATATCTAATAATGGCTTTAGATAAGAGTGAACAGAGACTACATTCAAGAATGGCATTGAATGCAAAGAAACCAGTCATCTAATAATGGCTTTAGATGAAAGGTATAACTCACAATATCTAATAATGGCTATAGATAAGAGTGAACAAAGTGGGATCCAAGAAAGCATTGGATAAGAGGAAAGAACTTTCAGGAATGGCACTGAAAGTAAAGTCAAATCACTATATTCAAGAATGGCGTCGAATTATAGCGAGAAAGACATCCAGGCATGGCACTGAATGAACAGATAAAACTTCAGGAATAGCACTGAAAGATATCCAAACAAATTTGATGGGGATTACAGAAGATAGGAAAAACTTCCAGGAATAGCACTGGGAGAAACAAGAGGAATAAGATATCCAGGAATGGCACTAGAGATCAAAAGAGACAGACATCCATGAATGGTACTAGAGTGAAGGAATATAAATATCCAGGAATTGCACTGGAATGAAAGGATAGGTAACGTCTTGGTAGGCACCAAGTAAGTTGGACTTTGACCACAAGGAAAGACGTGGATAACGACACGACCTCGGGAGAAATGCAAATGAGGATGAAACACTCATGATATGCATATGTATATGAGTTATGCAGATGATTTATGATCAAATGGAAATGCAGATGTCTACGACATGGCTCGACTCTCTGGGAAGACAAGACTAGAAGACTGATTCCTCTACACGGAGATCACTGCCATTCTGCTTGGGACTAGAGATGCTAATGCTGAACACATCATCTACCACACTGGTAAACTGCATCAAATGATGGTCCTTGTAAGAAGGATGAAGAGCTGTTTGGGAATTCCTCAAGTAAATTGCCCCAGATTAGCTGACTGTTGTAGATGAGCTGATCGTTGCTTCAGCTTGATTGATTCTGGAAATGACTATTTCATGGTGCTCTTAGAAAGCTTGCCCCAGTCTGAGTCTTGAAAGGTCTTCTGGATAAACCAATTATGAGAAGTCTCCATTAAACCACAAATCTTGAACTGATTCTCAACAGGATATGGAAGGAACTTGCCCCTGATTGGATCACCGACCAAGTTTCTCAAATGTTTGAAAATTCCTTAAGAAGAAAGCTAGTTTGCAAACAAAAGTATTTGTACAAACATGGTAAATGCAAAGTTCATGCGACTTTGAAATCAAAATCATTTTTGGAAAGATGCAAAGTATATGAGTCATTGGTCAGAACACGGTGGTTCAAGACATTTAAAAGTGAAAAGTTTAAGCAAATAGTGTAATGCCAAAACAAATGATCTGCAAATATATTTGGAGTCAGTTTACGCAACCTTACTGTAGTATGCTTTCAAAATAACCTTGCTTCAGTTAGGTCTTTTGAGGGTTATAACGTGGCCTGGTTCACGATTTATGAAATAAGGATTACAACTCAAAGTATATTTGTACCCACCCAATCTACGTGATGAACTCCAGTCCTATGCTCAGTTAACTCAAATTATGCACTCAAATTCCCATGAGTTAGGAATTGCACTGATGATAGCGATGATGGTTCAAAATTCAATGGACTTGAGATGGCGATCACTGCTTCCTTACAAAATTGTTTGCCATTGAGGACTTTTAGGATAAAGGATTTAAAGATTTCCTCCTTTGGTTGTCATACAAACTTTTTTTTAGTGACTGCCTGGCTTAAGGATTACAGTGAATCATCATTGGCGTTCGACTTGAAAGACATCTTCGACACTTGCTTGCTGTGTGCGAAGGAACATTTGTGAACTTTGTTGAAAGGCGTCTTGAATGCTACTCTTGTATTTGAATGCACAATCAAGTTAACTGAGAAATACCCTGCCCCAGGTTAAGATTACAGGTTTTTTATTGTAAAGAAAAGAAACTCCTACTTCAAGGCTCGAAGGGGTTGACGAGGGAGTAACTTCCTTATTTCTCCAGTGTTTAGGGAGTTGAAACAATGCCTTACATCGTCAGCAAAGTTTTGATTTGAGAGCATACCACAATAATTATGAGTATAATGTTTTCATCATCCTCTCTCCAATCTTTGGATAGTCGAAAAGAAAGTGGACAAGAGAATTTTTTTTTGAAAGAGAAAGCATTAAGAAGTAAATAGCAAACACAAATGAATTGAATCAAAAGCTGCAATGCTTATTTCATTAATTTTGAAAATACAAAAATAATTTGAAAGCAAACAGCTATTATAAAATAAGGAAGATGCAAACAACAAGAAACAAGGCCTAGTGACTAATCCAACACAAGGATGAGTTTTCCTGTCTTTAAGAAGTAGCTGGGCTGAAGTCGACTGAAGCTTCACTTGGCGTGCTCTGGTAGAGGGTTGTCTTGGACATTGGGATTGTCATGAAAATTAAGAATTCCAGTCTTAATCAAATCACGCACTCTAGCCTTTAGTGAATAGCAATTTTCCAAGTCGTGGCCTGCGGCACCTTCGTGGAATGCACAGTGGAGATCAGATCTAAATCCAGCTGGAATAGGGTTTGGAAGAGGTAAAGTCCTTGTGGTAATCAAACCTTGCTCAACCAGACTAGGATACAGTTCAGTGTACTTCATGGGAATAGGATCAAAATTATTCCTATTACGGTACTGGTTTTGTCCTGCAGCCGAATGTTGGGGAGCTTGAGCTGGTCGTGGAGCAGCATGAACCACAGGTCTAAGCTCCACAAAAACAGGAGCTTGAAATGTCGGTCTGACAATCTGACCAACCATGGCAGTAGATGCAATCGGATGAGAGTAGTTGTGTGGCAAACCAAACTCTAGCCAAGTTGAAGGCGGCAGCTGAACAAGTGGAGGATCAGCACTTGAAACTTCCTGGATGACTGTCCTTTGGGGTTGCTCTCCTCTAGCAATCAAAACTTGAATCATCTCAGTGAGTTTGGTCACGCTTGATCTAAGGTCATCGATCTCCATTCGGATCTCAGCATTGTGTACGTCTTGCTCTAACATCTTGTATCTGTAGTCAGCTCTAGTCTGGTATTGGTGTCGAGGCATCAGCTTGACGACTCACAGGTGACACTGTAAGATGGAGACAGCTGGAAATAAGCCACTAGACAAACAGACATATGCAATGAAACATGCAGAGATGCAAATGATATGCAATGCAATGCAAACAGGATGCAAAACACATGCAGCAGGATCAAGGGTTCGAGATCACAGCATGGAGTCTGGGTAGAGAACCAACCACAGGGTGTGTACTAGGGTTACTATATCCATAGAACGAGGTTCTAAGAAGTTCCCAGAGTCAACAACCCATCTTTTATATTTTATCGACTTCCCGAATGACTCAGTAATCAATAAAATTCTCAAGAGAATCTCGTCTGAGTGTAGTATCGCGTGACAACCATTTCAGAAATAGACTCCCTCATGGTCACCGCACTACATCCTAAGGCCAAGTGGGGTTAAAGGTAACTACGGTTCTCAGTATCGATGGCACCTATGTCGAGAGTAGCAAGTTTTCACGAATAAACTCATTCAACATGACTATACTCTCAAGAGGGGCTAAACTGAGTGATGGTGTCTCAAGTCAACTTTTTCAGGAATCGACTCCCTCAAAGCCTCCTTGAATATACCATCGTCCTATAATAAGTGCACTCAAGTCCGGGTATAGGACTTATCTCATCACTCAAAGTAACAACCCTGCACACAGAAAAAGCCCAAGCACAACAGGTATATACAGATATACAAAATATACAAGTATACAAGCAAGCAAACATATAAATAACACAAAGACACACAAGGTGGGCTTAACCCTCTTAGCGGAGTGTCATCCCCAGTGAAGTCGCCATTTCTGTTGCGGTGAGAATCGAATATCAAGCTATTAATTAACTTGAATCACAAAACATGAATTCACCACCGAGCTTTGATTTATCCAAAGGAAAGGGTAAAGAACGAAAACCCTAATAAGAGAATCTAGGTTCGGGGGTTGGTTATACTAAAGGAAGGTATTAGCACCCTAAGTATCCGTAGTACTCTACGAGAACCTCTTGTTTGTTTGTGTTATGTTAAAGTTTGCTTGCTAAGGGAAAATATGCTAAGGGAAAGACCTAAGGGTATGTACGCTAAGTATGCTCGCCAAGACATCGCATCTCGTGCCTACGTATCCTGACGGGAATGGAATCAGAGCATTCGTAGTTCCCCTCAATGCGGGGTAAAAGGGTGTAAAAAGAAAATGTGGAATCCGAGAAGGCATCAGATATAAAGGTAAAAAATGGTGGAATCCGAGAAGGCATCAGATGTAAAGGTAAAAAGGGTGGAATCCGAGAAGGCATCGGATGTAAAGGTAAAAAGTGGAAAAAGAAAAAGGTAGAAAAACAAAAAGGTGGCTCGCTAGGATCGTCGCAATCCTATGCCTACGTATTCTCAAGATGAACTTGAGAAATTAGAGCGTCCGTAGTTCCCCTCAATGGGGATAAAGAACTCTTGACTGTGGTCAAGGTTCCAAGGGAAAGTAGGGTCTGACAGTAAGACACCTACGTGGAGTGCGGCGACTCCAAACCTAAGGCTAGGTAAAACAGGGAAAGAAGTGTCAATGGCGAAAATTAGGGTCGGACAGAAAGACACCAACGTGGAGTGCGGCGACTCTAAACCTAAGGCTAGGTAAAAAAGGGAGGGCAAGTCTCGATCGCGCGGCGACGTGAGATAAGGGAATTATGGACAAGGCTTTGTCTGGAATGACATGGTGGTCAACTATAGGATCCTTTCCTTTGGAACGAGGTAGAGGAACAGAGAAACAAAGAGCAAAACCTCGGGGTCAAGTGTAAGGTAAACAGCAACATATATACAACAAATGCAACAAGAATCAAATTCAAAATGAACATCAGGAATTAACTAAAAATGAAAATGAGGTTAGTCAAGATTAGAAAATTAATTAAAATCTAAATAAACAAAAATCTAATTAAAGCTAAATAAATTCTAATTTAAAACTAATAGCTAATTAAACTAAAACTAATTCTAATTCTAAAATATGCTAATTCTAAAGTTAAATTAAAATTAAAACTAAATGCTTAAATCTTAATTAACTTAAAATTCTAACTAAATAAAATTTCATAAAACAAAACCTAATTTCTAATTAATTAATTAACAAAATCTAATTAATATTATATAGGTTAAGTTCTGATTAAATTAACTAAACTAAAAAACTAAATTTAATTAAGATCCAATTAAACTAAATGCCAAACTTTTACCTTAAAACCTAATTAAATCCTAAAAGTAAATGGGCCTAAAGAAGAAAGCAAGGTCAGGGGGAGCCCAAGGGGTGCTGGATACAGACCGGGTCATGGGTTTTGACCCGGTTCGGTCACATTAATGAAAAAAAAAAGAAAAGAACCTAAAAACCTAATTTGCACGGCCGTGAAATGTCAATGAGATGGATCCCTCAGTTTCACTCTTTCGTCTCCAACACTTTCTCTCAATTTCCTTTTCTCAGTACCCTGTTTCTCATTCTCTCTCTCTCGCCTTAAATCTCTCGCTCGCAAAAATTCTCCTCCCCTAATCGCGACTCTCATGAACACGCCATCATCATACGGGAAAGCAAAGTTAATATTGGGAAGGATCAGAAATGGAGACAAAAGGAGATACCTTAATCCGACAACAATGGCACAGACACAAGGTTTTCTTGATTTCGTTTTAATCTCCGATCTCTCTTTCTTCTATTCACGCGGTTCTTGCTCTTGCGTCTCCCTCCATGTGTGCGTTGCCGCTACTGTGTCATTGTATTGTGGAAAACGGCGAATGGAATTTGGTGGTGGTGGTTATGGTTGTTAATGGTGTGTTGTGTATCAGAAATAGAGTGGGAAAAGGTTCTTTGTTGATGTTTTGGAAGGTGAGAAATGGATTGCAGTATGGTGAGTCTACTGGTGCAGATAGAAACGGAAAATATGGTATGTGTTTTGAAAAATGGTGGCTTGTCGTATCGAGAGGAAAGGAATGTGGAAGTGTTATTACTTATATGGTGAAGTAATGTTTGTTGACTTTTTCACGGTTTCTGTGAGTTTCTGAAGTTGTGTTTTGGTGTGAAAGTTGTGGTTGTGAACTGGTTTGCTGCGTAACAAGGCCGAGATGGGGAAGTGAGTCAAACGTGAAGAGAGGATATGGTTATGTGGTTTCAAAGATTTGGAAATGGCAAATGGAAGAAGAAGATGAGTTTGAATATGACAAAGGTATGGTAAGAGTTAACTTTCCTTACTGTTATGAGTTGAGTCCCCTTTGGTGTGGTTTTTTCTCAGCTGTGAATATGTGTGAGTTTTGGTTCTGGTTTTCTTTTGTTTTGGAATTTCGATCCCCCTCCTCTTCTTTTAAATTCAAAATAAACTTGTAGACTAAGTTTCTAGTACAAAGGCTTTGTCTTGATATGTTGATACCTCACTTTCAATCGCAGGTTTGTGTAGCAGAGTGAAGTGAGTTGTTGTTGTTGCTTGAAGCAGGATTATTGTTACAGGGTCTGTTTAGAGTGTAGGCATGGTAGCAGAGGTTTTGTCTCGGGTAGAGTAGAATGGCGCAAGGATTGGGTCTGTGAAGCAACATTTTTTTGAGTTATGTGGTACTCTGTGGCGTTGAGAGTAGCAGGGAATGCAGGAACCTATTTTGTGAAAAACCTTGTTGGTGGGGCCTTGTGTGGGATGCTTTGGTACAGGTGTACGTACGGTTTTAGCAGAAAGGTTTTCGAGGCTTTGTTTTGGAGTTATTTGGGATTGACTTCAATGAACTTCTCTTTTTTTTTTTTTGTATTTTTCCTTTTTATTGTAATAATTTTGTAAATAAGAAGCAAATATAATTAAACTAAAAATAAATGAAACCTAGTCTAAATTAAAAACTAAATAACTTAAATTAAATTTAAATTAATTGGAAAGTAAAGTTTCTAACTAAAAAAGAAATAGAAGTAGAAAAGAAACTAAATAAATTGAAATTAAAAATATAAATTAGAAATATAATATAAATTGAGCTAAACAAACTAAAATTAAAATAATACCTAATTAAAATATAAACTACATTAAAATCAAGATTAAACTGGATTAATTCTAAATAATTCAAAAATAATTACTTAACCAAATATGAATGTATTAGTAAATAAAATCAAGAATGACATGGAGTAAAAAAATGCATGATTAATGATCCATAAAATGTTTAACAAAAAATGCAAAAATTGCTGACTTAGAATGATATGTAAAAGATCAGAATATCTAAGGGTAAAATTTTGGGTATGACACTGTGTTTTATTACCTTATGATCTTCCGATTGATAAGTGTTCGGAGAATGGAAAATAGGATTGCAAGTAAATGAAAGACGGAATTGTGTTTTGAAATCGAAACTTGTGGAAAGGTGTTGCTTAGTTGACTATTTGTTCAGACGATAAGAGAGTTGACTGGGGGAAATAATCTTGTGAACTATGTTGAGTATGAGAAGGTCTTAGGTGTATTACTGTTGCGAGTCTTAAGGACGGAGTTGGAAAATACTCACGAAGTATTGATCTTGCAAGGAATATTTCAGTGTGTAATTATGGTATTAGTAAGGTATGAACGGTCAGTCAGAGTTAGTAATTGTTATCTTGCGTGAGTTCATGGCATCGGATTTAGACCTTGAGAGTGGTACCAGTTGTGTGCAGTTGTACTTACCCAGAGAAGGAGATTTAAAAGTTATCCTCCTAAGTAAGAGTGAGAATTGGACGTTTCGAAGTTAAACATGTAACTTGGATCGTATATGGAACAGAACGAATGAGAAAAGTGGATTAAATTGAGAAACGTGGTATGGACTTTGATGGTATGTGTACGTGGAGTGTTGTATGTGAATTGGTGAGGGATTTAGAAACTCACAATTGTACGTTAAATGGGTTAAGTTTTGATAAGTGGTGACTCGCATATGATTGAAGTTCTGTGTTGGTGAAATGTCGTTTTGAGTTGAGATCTCTAACCAACAAGAAACCTTGAGTGAGACAGAACCCCATAAGAAGAATCGATTTGGAATGTGGTAACCAGAACCAGAAGTTGTTAAACTATTTTGGATATATGGGTTCGAGTTTAGAATGGATTTGGAGTTGTATATGTTATGGTTGTAGCAGTGTAACTCATGTATCTCTATCGTCTGGAGAGTGTTGGACAGATGTTATAATATTGTGTGTTGGCGAGAAAATTGTTTTACCATAGGAGCCAGTAAGTTTCTTGTACCGTTGGTTAGTAAGGACCCTAGTGGATAAATGTGTTCTCCGCAGACTGTTAGCTACTTGGTAGTGCATAAGAATTTGTGGTATTCCATTGTTAGAATTGGAGTTGCGCAGTGGAAGGTGACAGATGAAAGGGTTCAGTCAGACTTATAAGAATCGGAGGAGAAGCAAGTTGAAAGTTAAACCGATACTGAACCTAGAGTATAACTAAGGACACGAAGTTTGATAAATTGTGAAAATAAGGATTTTTGGTCGGTGAAGTCAAGTTGGAATTTGAGTACGTCAGAAACTTTAACGGAAGTAAAGTCGATTGTGGAACTAAGACAATGATACAAGTTATGGTTATTGTTGAGCGAAGGAAATTTGGGGGAGAATTTCAATTTAAGGGGGGAGAGTGTAATACCCCATATTATCTAAATGCTCAATTGGATATCAGATGAGATCAGATGAGTATCTATGTGCTCTATCTTTGGTTCGTTAGATTTTCAGAATCCTCTAAGTACTTTAAGTATTGACATTTAGGATCAATAGAGTAACTAATGAACTCTGAAGAGATCAGTTATTTAATAAAAGAGACAGATCAATAATTATTAATTCGAGAGAGAATTTTATGGTAACTCTAATAATTGATCAATTGGTTTAATACGATAAAATATCAATTGGAGATATTTTGCTCTATTGGATTATATTATATAATAATAGTATTTTATATATATATATATATATATATATATATATATATATATATATATATATATATATATATATATATATTTGTAAAGAGAAAGAGAAAGAAAGATAGTAAAGAAGAAAAGAGAAAGGAAGAGAAGAGAAGAGGGAAAGAGGAAGAAACTTGGGAAGAAGATTGGATCATTGTTCATCATCTTCTTCAACCTCCTCTTCGATTATCAGGTGGGTTCTAGTTAGACACTCTAAGTTCTAGAAATATAAGTTTTGAACTTAGGTTATATTTGAGAGAAAATGAAATCTAACGGATGAAAATCGACATAAATTGCGTAGTGTAGTCATAATAGGCATGTGATCAATTGATGATACTTGTTTTGTGGTTTGGAATGATTTGGTGTGGAAAGGGGGGAGTTTTGGAACCATGGAAACGCAGCAGAAAATTTTGTTTCTGATACGCACCTCCGGGCGACGCGGGACTTACGTCGCTGCTCCGCCGGGCGAAATCCAAGAGGGGCAGCATATTTTGATTCTGTAACTTTTGGGTTTTGGCATGGGTTTTACGCCACTGCTTCGCCGGGCGAAGTATAGGCGAGGGGGCATCGCCGGGCGAAGCATGGATCGCCGGGCGCCCCTGGGAGTTTTCAAATAACTCTTTTTTCTTTAAAAATTCATAACTACGATGATCCTCTACCCAATAAAAAGTGAAAATTATGGGTATGACGTGGGATTAATTATTTAGTGGAAAATGAATGAAATAATGGTTATGTGATATGTTGAAATCCATATATTTTGGATCGTAAATCCGACCGAGGCATGGTTATAGCCGACGCAAAGCTGTGAAAATATCCTACGGGCTAAGAGTGTGGAATATTGATTTGATACCCGATTAAATAAATCGGAGGGAACCAAGGATGCTTGGTAGAGGATAGTAGTGACTTGTATGCCTTAAAAACTTGTGTGAACTACTATGTGGATTATGTTTGACATGTTATGCTATCATGTATGTTTTATGATTGATGTTGTAATATGCTTGTCTAATATTATTGTCGAACATAATTGAGAGAATAACATGCTTAAAATGAATTAGGAAGAGTGAGAAAACTTACCCCAAACCTAATGATATGACTCTAGGTTGTGACTAGAAATTGATAGAAACTCTGGATGGTGACGCTCGTGCATTCGATGTAGAAAGGTACGTCTTTGACGAGTAATGGTCTAGGAGAGAGTGAAACACTAGTATGGAACATGTGTGTGAACCTTGCGTTATTTGTGAAAGGCGAATGTGGCCTTAAGGCATTGTGGCCTTGTGATTGTCGAATACAATCACGTTTGTGTGTGAGATCACGTAATCGTAACCGTTTTTATCCCTTAATAAATATTAGTGACCCGCATCGAGATCCTCTTGTGTGGGATGATCGGAGAAAGTATTTATTAAGTAAGTAGCCGTGACCCGTGTCGATATCCTCTTGTGTGGGATGGCCGGGGAAAGTTGCTTAGTGGGTGGTATTAGTGACCCGTGTCGATATCCTCTTGTGTAGGATGGATGGGGAAAGTACCCGTGTTTAGATAATCGTGACCTGTGTCGAGATCCTCTTGTGTGAGATTGCCGAGGAAAGTTATCTATGTTAGCTTCCGGGACCCGTGTCGAGAACTCTGGAAGGGTTGGCCGGGAATGGATGTCTACGCTTTTAAGGATTCATGACCCGTGTTGAACTCTCTTGTAGGGTTGGCCGGGGAAATATGCCTTGGTTTGTGTTACCGATTAGTGATAAATATCATTTTGAGTTGTTGAACTCATGACATGTTTCCATATAGTGTGAGATTGTGAACTCAAGGTCATTTCCCTTCCCCTTGACTTGAGTTAGGATTTGGCTAGAACCCTGTAAAGCCGAGAGAATCCATAAGATAGGGAACTCACTGAGATTTGATATCTCACCCCACTATTGTTGCTTATTTTCAGGAGGTATTTGCAGGTATGATTTACAAGTGGAGCTATGCTTGGATGTTTCAAGAGAAGCTTAGTTGACCTTTTTCCGCTGTGTATTATTTTCTTGTACAATGAGGAATATTGTACCTTATTCTTAGATTTTTCTTGTTTTGGCTAATTTCCATGCCTTGTACCATAGATTGTATTATGTTTTTAAAATGGTCAAGTATGTGAATTATGCCAATAGGTGTAACGCCCCAGTTTTTGTTAGATTTATTTAATCGAGTCGATTTAATTATTTTTGTTTTTATATTATTTTATTCTTGACTTATATTTGGTAATATATTATTTTTCATCGTGATTATGTTTTATCGCGTTTGCGAGATAATTGAGTGTAGGGGTATTTTGGTCATTTTACTTATTTTTCTTAAGTTAGTAACATAGAGAGAAAAATAGAGAGAAAGAAAAAGAGAAGAAGGAAAAGAGAAAGAAAAGAAGAAAAGGGGAAAAACTTGGAGAGAAAGAAATTGAATCATCCTACTTTTGAAAACACGATTAATCGGGTAAGGGTGCGAAACTCGATCATTTTATACTTGTGTATAATTATGTATGTATGTATTTGTTTGTTGTTGGGTTGAAATTGAATATAGAACCAAAACCATTACTATGTTGAGATTGTTGGAATTTGATACAAGTTCTGTCGGAAATCATGTTTTAAGGTTCCTTATTGTTGATACATGTTAGATATATGTTGTTATGCATTCAATTGGTAATTGGCTGATGATTAGATGATTTTTGGGAGAGAAATTGGATGAATTTCGCAGCAGAAATTATGCAGGAAAAATTCTGGGTTTTCTCTGCCCATACGCGTATCAGGCAAGGCAATACGTGTATTGGGTTGGGCAATACGCGTATGGCAGGTGCAAATTGAGGCAATACGCGTATGGAAATTCATTTTTCTCGGCCATCTGCTGGAATGCGTAATGGTACGCGTATTTGGCAAGGCATTACGCGTATCAAGTGAGCCAATACGCGTATTTGGTCTCTGCTCATACGCGTATCACTTTGGGCAATACGCGTATGGATGGGCGAGTGAGCTGGGCAATACGCGTATGGCTCAGGGCAATACGCGTAGGACCAGAAAGGGTGCAGAATTTTCCCGATTTTGCGTCTGATGCCGTAACTTTTGATCCGTAACTCGGATTGAGGCATTCTTGGTACCGTTGAAAAGCTAATAAAATGTTCTTTCTTATTAAAATGGTTTGGAGAATTGTGGCGGATTTAATTATGTCGGGAATTTGGAAATGTGTCGTTCTGTCGACTTTTACCGTTTTAACTGTGTGTATTTGATGTGTTATCATGCAATGTGCTTTTGATATATATCGTATGACTTGTGTGCTGTTATATGATGGGAATATATGTGATGAAATGTTGTGATGATGGTTTGTGGCCTTGTGGCAAATAAATGCATTGTTTTGGGCTTGATTGTAAAACATGATTATTGTTGTTGAGATGGTTCACATGGGTGTATATATGTATGCATTTGATTGTCACGAGTCATTGTATGCCAACATCATGATATGCATTCTTGTGATGTCGTGTGCCCTAGTGGGTGTGAGCGACGAAACGATTCCAGAGGGAATCCGCTAAAACATCGTGTGCCTTATACAAAGAGGTGTGAGCGATGATTATAGACGATTGTGTGCCTTATACAAAGAGGTGTGAGCGATCGGGTCGTGTGCCATATACAAAGAGGTATAAGCGATCCATAAACGTCGTGTGCCTTATACAAAGAGGTGTGAGCGATGGGGAACATCATTTTCCTGACGGGGAGTTACACTAAGTAACAAGCGATGATTCCAATAGTTCTTGAGTGAACTAATAATGAGAATGATGGATGGAACGGTACCGCATTGCATTACATAGAGTCGTTGTGTCAGTCTCTGTGCATTTGCATAAATCATGAATGGATTGATTTTGTGTGGAATTGTGAATGGAATTGATGAGTTGAGATATATATATATATATATATATATATATATATATATATATATATATATATATATAATATATATATATATATATATAGATATATGTTGGTGATAAATGAATTGAGCTTAGTTAATATACCTTGGTGATGTATATATGAGATATGCATTGTGTTGTTTTGTATTAGAATTTTGGTGTAAGTTGTGGTGAGAATATTTTACATGTGTACTTTTGTGTTATTATATAATTGTATGCAATTATATTATGATTGAGTTTCTCACCCTTCTACTGTTTTGAATGCTCTATGAGGCATTGCTGATTAGATGCTGGAGGTCTTTTTGTGAAGCTTAGGTCTTCATTCTTTTGTCGGTCGGCTCTGATATGTAGCACCGGGTAGTCGGGGAGATCGTTTGTGATCATGTGTATATGTATATGTTCGTTTTGGATTGTACATGTATGACTCTGTATACGACAGACAAACTTTTTATGTTATATTTGGGGATTTCTGCTTTTATTCTGTATCTGAATTGTGGGTGTTAGGAACTAATTTCCTCTATTATGTGCTACCTGATTGTTGCATATCTATATGAGCAGGTTGTTGTATTTCGTTTCAATTGATGTGATGCCTCCGTCTATGCCATGAATGTTTTAATTATACTCTGATTATTTGTTATCGCTTTATTTAATTGGGGGTATAGATTGGGGGTGTTACATTAAGTGGTATCAGAGCCAGTTTGTGTCAGTTCGTGCCAGTCCGTGTCAGTCTTTGTGTTTGGGGTGAGCTGTTTGTTTAACCAAAGTTGCTGTTATTGGATATGAACAGAATATGGCTGGTAGGAATGATGCTGCTCTTGCTGCTGCTATGCAAGCTATGGCTCAGGCTGTGCGGGATGCATGTAATGCTGGTGGGAATAATGAGTTCAGGGAGAACAAACCGTCTGTCTTCAAAGGGAGACATGATCCTGATGGTGCTCAGATTTGGCTTAAGGAGATTGAAAGAATCTTTCGAGTGATGGACTGTGCTGAGGAAAATAAGGTGAGACTGGGTACTCACATGTTGCAGGAGGAGGCTGATGATTGGTGGGTTAGTAAGCGTCATGTTTGGGAAGCTACAGGTGAAGAGGTCACTTGGGCTTTGTTTCGCAGGGAGTTTTTGAGGAAGTATTTCCCTGAAGATGTTAGAGGAAAGAAAGAAATAGAGTTCTTGGAGATGAAACAAGTTAACATGTCTGTTGTGGATTACACTTCTAGGTTTGTGGAGCTTGTTCAGTTTTATCCACATTATGCTAAAGCAACTGCAGAGTTTTCCAAATGTGTGAAGTTTGAGAATGGGTTGCGTCCTGAGATCAAGCAGGCAATTGGTTATCAAAGAATCAGGAGGTTTTCGGATTTGGTGGATTCTTGTAGAATTTATGAGGAGGATAGCAAAGCTCGTTCTACTCATTATAAGAGTGTGAACGAAGGGAAAGGAAAGCAACCGTTTCGTGGTGGTCCTTATGTGTCACCAGCTGATAAGGGTAAGCAAAGGGGTAGTTTTGAGAAAACACCAAGTGGGGGAGGTATGTCTAATCCTCTGAGATGTTTTAGGTGTGGTGACTTAGGACATTGTTAGTTTGAATGTAGAAAGGATATAAGGAAGTGTTCCAATTATGGATGTTTAGGACATGTCGCAGCTGATTGAAAGAAGAATGTGGTGAAGTGTTTCAACTGTGGTGAACCTGGTCATGTTAGTGCAAAGTGTCCGAAACCAAAGCAAGCTCCAGCTTGAGGGAAAGTATTTACATTGGTAGGAACTCAGACTACTAGTGCAAACCGTCTGATCAGAGGTACTTGTTTTATTAATAGTACGCCTTTAGTTTCTATTATTGATATCGGAGCGACTCATTCGTTTATTTCGTCTGAGTGCACGAAGCGTTTGAATCTTTTGTTGCCTTCGATGGGTGGAGAAATGGTTATTGATACTCCAGTAATGGGGTCGGTAACTACTTCTTTGGTTTGTTTAAGTTGTCGTTTGACCATTTATGGTGAAGATTTTGAGATGGATTTGGTGTGTTTGCCGTTGGAGGGTTTAGATGTGGTTCTGGGAATGAATTGGTTTCAGTTCAATCGAGTTCATATTGATTGTTATCATAAGTTGGTGCGATTTCCTTCTCTTGAGGAAGACGAGGAATCGAGTTTCTTATCTACCAAAGAGTTAAAGAAACTTTTGGCGGATGAAGCACAGTTGTTTGGGTTATTTGCATCGTTGACTGTGGATAGTCAAGTTGCACTTGATGTGTTTCTAGTTGTGTGTGATTTTTCAGAGGTGTTCCCGGAGGATATTTCGGATGTGCCGCCAGAGAGAGAGGTGGAGTTTTCTATAGATCTAGTTCCTAGTACAAGACCTGTATCTATGGCACCATATCGTATGTCGGCATCTGAGTTGGTTGAGTTGAAGAAGCAGTTGAATGAATTGTTAGAGAAGAGGTTTGTGAGGCCAAGTGTATCGCCTTGGGGTGCTCCAGTTTTGTTGGTGAAAAAGAAAGATGGAAGTATGCGATTGTGTATTGATTATCGCCAACTGAATAAGGTGACGATTAAGAATAAGTATCCTCTTCCGAGAATTGATGATCTGATGGACCAGTTTGTAGGTGCGTGTGTGTTTAGTAAAATTGATTTGAGGTCAGGTTATCATCAGATTAGAGTGAAAGAGGAAGATATTCAGAAGACGGCTTTTAGGACACGATACGGTCATTACGAATATTCTGTGATGCCATTCGGGGTTTCTAATGCGTCGGGTGTGTTTATGGAGTATATGAATCGTATTTTCCATGAGCATTTGGATCGATTTATTGTTGTGTTTATTGATGATATCTTGATTTATTCTAAGTCTCGGGAGGAACATACGGAACATTTGCGAATTGTGTTGCAAATTTTGAAGGAAAGAAGACTTTTTGCCAAGTTGTCCAAGTGTGAGTTCTGGTTGTCAGAAGTGAGTTTTTCTTGGGCATGTGATTTCAGGTAATGGTATTGCTGTGGATCCATCTAAAGTAGATGCAGTTCTACAATGGGAGGCTCCTCGATCTGTTACTGAAATTAGAAGCTTTTTGGGTTTAGCTGGATATTATCGGAGGTTCATTGAAGGCTTTTCCAAGTTAGCACTTCCTTTGACCCAACTGACTTGTAAAGGTAAAGCGTTTATTTGGGATATTCAGTGTGAGAAAAGTTTTAGTGAGATGAAGAGAAGATTGACTACAGCTCCAATTTTGGTCTTACCGAATCCTACTGAACCGTTTGATTGGTTTAGGTGGAGTGTTGATGCAAGAAGGTAAGGTTGTGGCTTATGCTTCGAGGCAATTGAGGATTCATGAGAAGAATTACCCTACTCATGATTTGGAATTAGCGGCTGTGGTGTTTGTATTGAAAATTTGGAGGCATTATCTCTACGGTGCAAGATTCGAAGACTTTAGTGATCATAAGAGTTTGAAATACTTGTTTGATCAGAAAGAGTTGAATATGAGGCAACGGAGATGGTTGGAATTTTTGAAGGACTACGATTTTGGCTTGAATTACCATCCTGGTAAAGCTAAGCCGATGCGTTAAGCCAAAAATCTTTGCATATGTCCGCTTTGATGGTTAAAGAGTGGGAACTTTTGGAAGCATTTAGAGATTTGAGTTTGGTGTGTGAATTGACATCTGATAGCGTGAGGCTTGGAATGTTAAAGGTCACTAATGATTTTCTGTTAACCGTTAGCGAGAAACAGAAGTTGGATGTGAAATTTGTTGATTTGATGACGGTTGGAGATCAAAGTGTGAATGGTGACTTTAAAGTGGATGATAAGGGTGTTTTGAGATTCCATGGTAGAATTTGTATTCCTGATGATTCGGACTTGAAAAAGATGATTTTAGAGGAAGGACACCAGAGTAGTTTGAGTATACATCCGGGAGCTAATAAGATGTATCAGGATTTGAAGAAGATCTTTTGATGGTCCGGATTGAAGAGGGATGTGGCTCAGTTTGTTTATGTGTGTTTGACGTGTCAGAAGTCAAAGGTAGAACATCATAAGCCTAGTGGATTATTGCAACCGTTGGATATTCCCGAGTGCAAATGGGACAACATTTCTATGGATTTTGTGACAGGGTTGCCGAATACACAGAGGGGACATAATTCCATTTGGGTAGTTGTGGATAGGCTGACTAAATCGGCTCATTTCATTCCGATTGACATCAGTTTTTCTTTGGAGCGGTTGGCTGAGATTTATATCCGTGTGATTGTGAAGCTACATGGTGTTCCGTTGTGTATTGTTTCAGATCGAGATCCGAGGTTTACTTCCAGATTTTGGGAAAGTTTGCAAAAGGAGTTAGGTTCCAAGTTGAGATTGAGTTCTGCTTATCATCCTCAGACGGATGGTCAGACCGAGAGAACTATTCAGTCATTGGAATATTTGCTGAGAGCTTGTGTTCTTGAGCAAGGTGGTGCTTGGGGTAGTTATCTTGCGTTGGTGGAATTCACGTATAACAACAGTTTCCATTCAAGTATTGGAATGGCACCTTTTGAAGCGTTGTATGGAAGGAGATGTCGAACACCTTTGTGTTGGCATGAATCTGGTGAGAGTTCGGTGGTTGGAGCGGAGTTGGTGCAACAGACTACGGACAAGGTGAAACTTATTCGTGAGAAAATGAAGGCTTCTCAGAGTAGGCAGAAGAGTTATCATGATCGAAGGAGGAAAGATCTTGAGTTTCAAGAAGGCGATCATGTATTTTTGAGAGTTACACCGGTGACGGGTGTTGGTCATGCATTGAAGTCAAAGAAGCTTACTTCTCGGTTTATTGGTCCTTATCAGATATCTGCGAGAGTGGGTGATGTGGCTTATCGGGTGGCGTTGCCGCCGAATCTTTCGAATTTGCATGATGTGTTCCATGTTTCACAGCTTCGGAAGTATGTTCCGGATCCGTCGCATGTGATTCCGATGGATGAGGTTGAGGTATGGGAGAACCTTACGGTTGAGGCATTACCAGTGAGAAATTTGGATCGCGAGTTAAAACAGTTAAGAGGCAAGGATATTACGCTTGTGAAAGTAGCGTGGGGAGGCACTGCTGAGGGCAATTTGACTTGGGAGTTGGAGAGTCGGATGCGGAAGTCGTATCCGGAGTTGTTCGTCTCAGGTAATATTTTCGAGGACGAAAATTTCTAAGTGGGGGAGAGTTGTAACACCCCAGTTTTTGTTAGATTTATTTAATCGAGTCGATTTAATTATTTTTGTTTTTATATTATTTTATTCTTGACTTTTATTTGGTAATATATTATTTTTCATCATGATTATGTTTTATCGCGTTTTGAGAGCGTTTGCGAGATAATTGAGTGTAGGGGTATTTTGGTCATTTACTTATTTTTCTTAAGTTAGTAACATAGAGAGAAAAATAGAGAGAAAGAAAAAGAGAAGAAGGAAAAGAGAAAGAAAAGAAGAAAAGGGGAAAAACTTGGAGAGAAAGAAATTGAATCAACCGACTTTTGAAAACACGATTAATCGGGTAAGGGTGCGAAACTCGATCATTCTATACTTGTGTATGATTATGTATGTATGTATTTGTTTATTGTTGGGTTGAAATTGAATATAGAACCAAAACCATTACTATGTTGAGATTGTTGGAATTTGATACAATTTGTGTTGGAAATCATGTTTTAAGGTTCCTTATTGTTGATACATGTTAGATATATGTTGTTGTGCATTCAATTGGTAATTGGCTGATGTTTAGATGATTATTGGGAGAGAAATTGGATGAATTTCACAGCAGAAATTCTGCAGGAAAAATTTTGGGTTTTCTCTGCCCATACGCGTATCAGGCAAGGCAATACGCGTATTGGGTTGGGCAATACGCGTATGGCAGGTGCAAATTGAGGCAATACGCGTATGGAAATCCATTTTTCTCGGCCATCTGCTGGAATGCGTAATGGTACGCGTATTTGGCAAGGCATTACGCGTATCAAGTGAGGCAATATGCGTACTAGGTTTTTAGTGGAATTTTTGGGGAGAAATTGGTCTTTGCTCATACGCGTATCACATTGGGCAATACACGTACGGATGGGCGAGTGAGCTGGGAAATACGTGTATGGCTCAGGGCAATACGCGTAGGACCAGAGAGGGTGCAGAATTTTCCCGATTTTGCGTCCGATGCCGTAACTTTTGATCCGTAACTCGGATTGAGGCATTCTTGGTACCGTTGGAAAGCTAATAAAATGTTCTTTCTTATTAAAATGGTTTGGAGAATTGTGGCCGATTTAATTATGTCGGGAATTTGGAAATGTGTCGTTCTGTCGACTTTTACCGTTTTAACTGTGTGTATTTGATGTGTTATCATGTAATGTGCTTGTGATATATATCGTATGACTTGTGTGCTGTTATATGATGGGAATATATGTGATGAAATGTTGTGATGATAGTTTGTGGCCTTGTGGCAAATAAATGCATTGTTTTGGGCTTGATTGCAAAGCATGATTATTTTTGTTGAGATGGTTCACATGGGTGTATATATGTATGCATTTGATTGTCACGAGTCATTGTATGCCAAGCATCAACTATGCATTCTTGTGATGTCGTATGCCCTATTGGGTGTGAGTGACGAAACGATTCCAGAGGGAATCTGCTATAACATTGTGTGCCTTATACAAAGAGGTGTGAGCGATGATTATAGACGATCGTGTGCCTTATACAAAGAGGTGTGAGTGATCGGGTCGTGTGCCTTATACAAAGAGGTATGAGCGATCCATAAACGTCGTGTACCTTATACAAAGAGGTGTGAGCGACGGGGAACATCGATTGCCCGACGGGGAGTTACACTAAGTAACAAGCGATGATTCCAATAGTTCCTGAGTGAACTAATGATGAGAATGATGGATGGAACGGTACCGCATTGCATTGCATGGAGTCGTTGTGTCGGTCTCTGTGCATTTGCATAAATCATGAATGGATTGATTTTGTGTGGAATTGTGAATGGAATTGATGAGTTGATATATATATATATATATATATATATATATATATATATATATATATACATATATATATATATGTTGGTGATAAATGAATTGAGCTTGGTTGATATACCTTGGTGATGTATATATGAGATATGCATTGTGTTGTTTTGTATTTGAATTCTGGTGTAAGTTGTGGTGAGAATATTTTACATGTGTACTTTTGTGTTATTATATAATTGTATGCAATTATATTATGATTGTGTTTCTCACCCTTCTGCTGTTTTGAATGCTCTATGAGGCATTGCAGATTAGATGCTGGAGGTCTTTTTGTGAAGCTTAGGTCTTCATTCTTTTGTCGGTCGGCTCTGATATGTAGCACTGGGTAGTCGGGGAGATCGTTTGTGATCATGTGTATATGTATATGTTCTTTTTAGATTGTACATGTATGACTCTGTATACGACAGACAAACTTTTCATGTTATATATATATGAGATTTCAGTTGCAGATTTCCGCTTTTATGCTGTATCTGAATTGTGGGTGTTAGGAACTAAGTTCCTCTGTTATGTGCTACCTAATTGTTGTATATCTATATGAGCAGGTTGTTGTATTTCGTTTCAATTGATGTGACGCCTCCGTCTATGCCATGAATGTTTTAATTATACTCTGATTATTTGTTATCGCTTTATTTAATTGAGGGTATAGATTGGGGGTGTTACAATAGACACTTATGATGGTGTCAGTACCAAATAAAACACTTGTATGGTATTATTCTAGATATATATTATACAGGGCGTTACAATATACTTATTTCAAATGTCTTACCAATCACAATTTTACATTCTTATTTTAAACGACGTTCAACATTTAAATAAGTCTTCAACAAATATAAAAGGTTAATCAACGTTTTTATAACTCCTCAACTTTATCAACAATCCATAACAAATGACAAATATATTAATTTTATTACAACAGATGCATATAATTTTTTTCTGAACAATCACTTTACATATTAAAATATCATTTACGATTACCAAAACACCACATGTATAGTTGCCTTTATAGAGGTCGCCCTTCTAATTTTGGAAACTATAATGTTGTGCCAATGTCCTTTGCTCTACCAAATGTCCTTGACATGACATTTCTCTCTCACATATCACTTCAGCAGTTTTTTTTCTCAATTTTTTATACACTTATTTTTCTTCTCCTACTAAAACACATATTTCAATACAGATTATTACTCTAATGCCTACCATTGTCAAACTTAGAATTTTTTAATAAGGTTTCTATTTTATTTATTTTTTTAAATTACTGCGCCTAATAATTTTCCAAGTTACCATGGATAAAATATTTTCTTTCTCCACTTGATACCAAACTAACCAAGTCTTCAATGATACAGTATTGAACACCAGCTATTGGCTAATTGATAATGTCTTACATGACTACATCCATCATTTCAAAGCAAATGATTTAGACTTTCGTCTCCAGTGCAACTTTATATTAGTAATTTGTACACATTAATTATCAAGCTGCAGGTTACTCATTTTTAAACATTAGCAGAAAACTACTATTATCATAATGAACATTATTAAAAAGGCTTTGTGATTTTTATATTGTTTCTTCCTATTCATTTACATTAGTAATTCATAGTTTGTTGTTTATCATTTTTTTTACTAACCTTGATGCATTATTTGTTCATCAGATTTACACAAACTTGATAAGGAACAATCACGGCTAAACAATAACGACATACTTGCATCTCTTGCAAGAAAAAAAGAAAGTTATGTCTGATGAAACGCAGAAACACATTATTACACTACAACAAAGAAAATATTAACCCTGCTGATAGTGCTTCACAAAATCTCACAATGGGCTCAACCAGTCCTCCTCAGCAAATTACACCACTTTCTACAAATTTAACAAATACAATTCATACTGCTTCATCTGATCGTCATCATTACAAAAAAAAAACACTTTTAAAAGAGTCAGAATTCCTCTACCAACACGAGTTAATCTTATCAATGTCTTCAATGCGGTGACACCTACTCATATCACTAATATTAATGCACCACAATTAAGGATTATATTTCCACAGGCTCCCAACATTAGCAATGTGGAAAACTTTGATACTGATACTTCTAGCCATTCTGATGAAGACGACACGTTTGTTCACAACTCTGAAGATGATGATGAAGCATATACAACTATTTCAAAATGTTTTCCTTTTTTCAATTCAACTACTATCTTTTATAAAGCTTCTAATGAAATATACTACATACAATTACTAAATAGATGTAAATCCACAAATTTCTTAATATACTACTTTCATATTAAATACAAAAGCAAACATAATGCACTTTTGAGTTAAATAACTCCTTCACAATACTAAAACCATGACAAGAATAAAAGGTGGATTACCATTACGTTCCACATTACAAACAAACCTACATCTCAAAATGCTACACTAACCAAACCATGATTCATAACTACCCCAACAACCATCAAACACACTAAAATTAATAGGTAACCTAACAACCATGAAACAAATATTTTCAAACTGACAACAGTCATCTGTTTAAAATAGACACATAAACTTGATCTGGTGGATTTGTTATGCTAAAGCCAAGCTTATCCCCCCTCCTAAGCCTCTTATTCTTAGCATATTCATACCACCCTTTGCCCATAAACTTTTCTGTTTTAACAATATTTTTGTTACACTTCGTATAATGAACCTTTACAAGATAGACCCTTCCAGTGTCTGAATCAATCAACTGTATTGATTTCTGGTTTCAATATAGGCAACTCTTGGTAACTTCTTTAAGAAAATGTTGTTACGTTGAAGAAAAAATAGTCACATAAGACAATTATTTTCATATACTACATCAAATTTAAATACAAAATTGTTGAAACATACCATCACATTTTGCGAACTTTGTATCCAAAACTAATGTGCCTTTCCTAATAGAATTCATCGTCCGATTCTTCATAGTTGGAGTCATCTTCATCGTCTTCGGTTGAATAATCATTGTCTTCCACATTAAATGTTGGAACTTGGAGATCTGTCCTATTTTTTTCAACATTCCCATTCTTATTTTGTTCTTCTGTTTCTATGAAATCATGAACCCTACATTTACAGAAAACTTACACTTACATTTGTTGACATACAATATCACTCATCAACAATTAATCTATTTATAAACTAACACATAAACAATAGATAAACAAAACTTTTAGACAAAATGTATCAATATTTTCCCTGCAACTGACATCCATAAACACCTCATTAAGAACATTCTTGTGAAATTATAATGTCATGCCAATTCTCACAAAATGCTAATGTCTTTTACTTTTATTATGTATCCCATATACATGCAATATATATAACACTTTACAGCAATATTGTCAATGTAAATCTATATTTATTTTTTATGGAACTCAACCATGATTTCAATATTCCTAATCTTTTTATTAACTATTTTCACGACATGTTATATGTCTTCATACGGTTAAATTTTCACATACAATTAACATCCCATACTTTCTAATTTACTATGAACCATTAGACAAATTCTTGCATGCAAATTTTTTTTTAACGAAATTTATAATTACCTTCCTATTTTTTGGGCAAGTCTGTCATCAACCTTAGAAACTTCATGCATCTTCCCTCCATTGAGATCAACAGGTTCTATGGCAAAGGAAACTTTGGCGTTTGCTTTCCCCTTCTTATTTTCTTGCTTTCCCTTTGATGCTTCACCATGCACATAACAAAGCTTCTGATCAATTGACTTTTTCTCTTTCAACCACGCATCATAGGACCTGTAAATAAATATAACATACAGAAACTGACTATCTTATACACCACACACATTCAATATCAGCCACTGAAATCATTTACATCAGAACCTTTTTTTTTCAACTATATTATTACATGCATGTATATTCAACTATATTTTCTATATCTTCCTCTTAAATTTACAGCTTTGTCGACACCTTTAAAATCTTCACCCATTTTTTCTCCAATCAGATCAACAACTTCAGTGTTAGTGGCGATTTCTTTGTCTTTGTGTTTTTCATCCTTACTTCCTGATTCTTTCGCATAAAGACTTCGAAGCTTCTCATCGATTATCTCCTTCTCTTTTAGCCACACATCACATGATTTGCAAAACTACAATATTTGGTTTATAAAATATTATTCATACACTACTAAAAAACTAGAACATGCAAACCAGATGATTTACTCATACCCGTTACCACTTTTTGTTCCTTACTCAATTGCGTGCTCTATTAACAATTTTTGCTATAGAAGCTGCTATTTATAGTTGAGTTATATAACATTGTTACGCTTCACTTACCCACGCTACTATCATCACCTTTTGATTTCTCCTAAAACACACGCTTTTGTATTCATTACCAAACACGTTACCTTTTCCAAGTTTTTTATTTATTTTTTTATCATTTTTATTACTGTTGATTCATATTGTTATTTCATTTTTAGTATTTCGTATATAATTCACTTTTTTTTTTGTTTTCAATTTTGTCTTAATAATTTAGTCTCTTACAAAGTTTTTTATTTTCTTTTTTTCCTTTTTAATTCAATTTTATTTATCAAACATTACATGTCAAACTAGTACCCATGCATGCAAATGCACGGTTATCCCACTAATGGGAAAAACAAGAGATACTACAATTTTCCTAGAAACCAAATTTCTTAAAAAAATACGTTTTTATAATTTTTATAGAATATATATATATATATATATAAGCTTTTTTTTTAAGTTACCATAGTATAGCAGCAATAATAATAAAAGAAAGCAAAGAAACAAATGAATAATAAAAAATTATAATATGAGTTAGGTATGATATTAATAAGATTTTGGGGATCTACACACTACATATCACACATAAATTTAGAATATTTTAACACATATTTGATTGAATGTTATTTTATGCATGTCTTTTTATACTTATTTTCTACTACTTTATCTTCTACATCTAATTTATTTCTGAAAAAAAATTTCCTTTATCCAACACCATTTTGTTGGAATGTTATTGGAAATGATAAATCCTGTAAAATATCATTTTCTTCATAATTTTTTCAACGCTTTGTTTTCATATTCCCAATCATAATCACTTTGAAATATAGTTATACAATTATTCTTTTTCAATTTAGCACTTCTTTACGGAAAACATGAAATACATGGTATGACACAACCTTGTGGGTTTGGAATTTAACCCATGTCCATGTGGTATAGTCGTCTACAAGAAAGAGTCCACACTTCTCACCACTTAGTGGTTGTCCTAGTTGGACTAAATTAATCAATATGTAAAATTGTAAGAGGTCTTAAAGTGAAAACAATCATTTTAGGAG
Source organism: Lathyrus tuberosus (assembly GCA_022829125.1). Taxonomy (NCBI): domain Eukaryota; kingdom Viridiplantae; phylum Streptophyta; class Magnoliopsida; order Fabales; family Fabaceae; genus Lathyrus; species Lathyrus tuberosus. The sequence goes on along the minus strand of JALAZF010000523.1, from coordinate 3,319,752 downwards.
AAAAAAAGGTTTCATTTGTTTACTCCTTTAACATGGTTCATGGTTCAGAAAGAGTATCTAATTTAAATTTTATATTGGGCCATCTTTTGACTAAATTGAACTTATTTAGCTTAGAGATCATTCTCAAATTGGTATGCTCCGATCAACTATTTCATACCCATATTTCTTCATTTAGTGACACATGACATCCACCTATTGTTTATCTAAAACGCGTTTTTTTTTTTAAATTCCTTGGTCTGAGGAATAATATAGAATCATCAGATTGAGTAATAGCCTGATACGACTTTTGATTGAAGACAAGAATTTCTGCTTAACTAACTTATGGTTAGTAAGTTATGCCTTAGTCCAGCAATACATAAACATTTTTAATGGATGAAACATTATCATTACATGTCGTTACATAACCATTAATTTTACCATTCTTGTCTCTTCGAAACGAAACATACCCATCATCTTGGAGTCTTAGGTCTTGGAACATACGTCTTTCTTTCGTCACGTGAAGTTAGCAACCACTATTCATGTATCATTATCGGTGTGTTAAATTTATTTCTTAGGAAGTGTAAACCATATATTATGAGGATTTTTTAATACACCACCCAAGTTTCTTAGGCATTACGTGAAATTTCTTTTTTACCCCCTGATTCCGGATGTGCGCATCCGGACGCACCGTAACCTTATACAAAAAAGCTGTTCCAGATATGCATATCCGGATCTGTATATCCGGAAGCATGGCTGATATATTTGAAGCTGTATGATCACCCCCCCTTCCCATTCTCAACATTTCTTCTACTACACTAAAAAAACCCTACTTCATAAATCTCATTTCTCACTCAAAAAGTTCAAGTTTTTGGTGCAACAAATCTAAGGGAGAAAGAAAAGACTGAATTTCAGGTAAATATTCAACTTCATCCACTACATTGCTCACATTATCAATCTACATTTTTGAAAAAACTAGTTACGCTAGTTCCGGATCTGCACATTCGGAACGAATTGAGCATGAACATTTCTGGATGTGCACATCCGGAAAAATGCCTGAACCTAATTAATGTAAATTTTCAGCAATTTCGAATATATTTTATTTATACATATTAATTATTCTATTCTTGTTTATAAATAGATATGCTGCAATCCGATAACATGTCAAAAGAATTAGTTGCGCCGATTTCCCCGAAAGATGAAGGCATGCTCGTAAAGTCGGTTGATGTCGGCGGTGACTTTAACAACAAGCAAGATTTTGATGATCGTGAAAGCATGATCGCATACATTCGTAGGACGGCTATTGAGTTTGGCTTCGGTGTAAATATCGGGAGATCAGATAATGGGTCGGATAGAAGAAAAGCTTTTGTAATTTTGGGTTGCGAAAGAAGCGGCAAATATCAAGCACCTCTACGGAAGTTAAAGAAAGACGAGACCGGTACTAGAAAATGTGAGTGCCCTTTTAAAATGTGGTATACATAACCACGAAATGTGCTCAAAGTTTCAAGGTCATCCAAGTGTATGTCGGCTCAAGGCGGAAGAGAAGACATGTATAACTGACATGACCTTGAACCTTGTCCAACCGAAAAATATACTTGCGACGTTGAAACGGAAAGAACCCGAAAATGTTGCAAACATAAAGCAAGTGTATAACATTCGGTATCAAACGAACAAGACAATTAGGGGAGATATGAGTGAGATACAACAACTGTTGAAAGTGTTGGAAGACATCGATTACGTGTCTCGGTATAGATATCGCGATGATGGAATTACAGTCCGAGATATTTTTTGGACTCATCCGGATTCTATCAAGTTGTTCAACACGTTCTCGACAGTGCTCATTCTCGATAGCACCTACAAGACAAACAAGTATCATCTTCCATTGTTTGAGATGGTTGGCGTTACGTCTACGGATAAGACATATGCCGTTGACTTTGCCTTTTTGGAGGGTGAGAAAGAGGACAATTTTACGTGGGCGTTGGAGACTTGTCGGTCACTTTTGAAGAAACATGTTCAAATGCCAAAAGCAATTGTTACGGACCGTGACAAGGCCTTGATGAATGAGGTTGCAAAGGTCTTTCCTTCTTCCTATGCACTACTTTGTCGATTTCACATAACAAAGAATGTGCGAAGTCGGGTTAAGACCGCGGTGGGTGCGAAACAAGTGGAGTCGAAAGACGGAAAAGTGGTCAAGTCTGGTGTCATTGTAGAGAAAATAATGGATGCATGGACTCATATTCTAAATTCTTCCACAACGGAATTATATGTCAATTCGGTCATGAAATTTCGAAAAGTGTGCGAAAGGTACCCCGCTTTGTTGAAATATGTTGAATCCACCATTCTTGATCAAGTGAAAGAAAAGATTGTTTGTGCGTGGACCGATAACGTACGACATCTTGGAAACACTATCACCAATAGAGTTGAGTCGACACATGCCACTTTGAAGAATTGGTTGGGGAATAGCAAGGGGGATTTATGTCGAGATTGGGACTCCGTGTATCTAATGATTAAAAACCAACACAATGAGATACAAACCACTTTCGGTCGGAGCATTACAGTTTTGGAACATCGGTTTAAAGGTAAGTTCCTTTACTCTCAATTGATCGGCAACATGTCTCGGGCGGGGTTGGGCTATATTTTTCACGAGGCCAACTGAGCCGAAACGGTAGGTTCCGATAGCGCAAAGTGTGGTTGCACTATTGTGAAAACCTACGGTCTTCCTTGTGCTTGTGCCATTGCTAAAAAGTTGAAACTAGGTGAGCCAATACAAATTGACGAAGTTTGCCCTCATTGGATGAGACTTAGTTTTGATGATGATGGCTGTAAGGAAGGAGATAAACCGGATATCTCTATTTTGGCCGAATTGGAAGCGATTCAAGCGAGATTTTCGTAGGCTGATGACAATATGAAGCTACACATCAAAGAAGAGTTGAGGAAGATTGCCTTCCCCGAAACAACCTCAATGATATTGTCGTCTCAACAGGTTAAGACAAATGGTGCTCCGAAGAAGTTGAAGCCTACACCAAATGCCAACTCGCCAACTCGGTCTCCTTCATATTATGAGCACGTTGACCAAATCTTTCCGGACTCTTCGACTCCTAAATCTATACAAAGTGTCATGAAAGGAGCTTGCATTTCCAAACTGGCTCCGACACCGATTTCACAAGTTCCGACTCCGACTCCGACTACACATATGATTTCCTTTATTGACGAGATGTCGGTTTTTATGCACAAGCATATCGACGGTATCATCGATGTTATAGGGGATGGTAATTGCGGTTACCGAGCCGGGTCGGATCACTCGGTAAAGGAGAGGAAGGTCATGCACTTGTACGTCATCAACTTATCCTAGAGTTGGAGACGCATAAAGAAGCATACTTGCGTCTCTATGAAAATCAAGAAAAATATGACAAGGTTCACGAGTCACTTGTTATGTGGTTGAGTGGTCCGGCACCGGTATCGAAATGGATGAGCTTCCCCGAGATGGGTCATCTTATAGCGTGCGCCTACGATATGGTGTGTATCGACTTGACGCGATACGGTTTTTCGGAAACCTTTTTTCCACTCCACACTGCACCTCCGTCGAATCCAAATGATCGCATCATGTGTATCGGATGGCTTGCGAAATCAAGACATTTCGTACAAGTTATCTTGAAACCCGGATGTCCGATACCACCTAAATCACCGCAATGGGCGACACATGCAACCGCAATTGCGGAGTCTTGGCCGGATAGTTTTGTCGAAAGGATGCTTAAATTCGAAAGATTGCACGCAATTGAAAAGGCATCAAATGCGGAAAAGTCGAAAGTTCAAGCTCCTATAGATTTAGACTGAGAATTTTGTTTTAGCTCTTTTGTATAATCATACGACACAATGTACATTATTGAAGTGAAATATATTGTATTTTTATCCTTATGTCTTTTTAATACACTTATGAATTTTATTGCAATGAAAGCATTCCAATTGGTTGCATAACATATTCAATTCTGTTTGAAAATGTATCAGTAAAACATTCTGATTTGCAGATCTGGGAAATTTCCGGATGTGCACTTCTGGAATCAATATTTGTAGGGTTTGTTTGGATCTGCACATCCGAAACTAACTTATGCAGAAATAACTTTACCCTAACTTTTGTATAAATTAGGGGTTTCATTTGATATCATTCACACAAACACTAAATATCTCAATTGTATGATATCAAGATCCATTGGTATGTCGCAAGTGTCTTCTATACCGACGGCCATCTCCATTGGCGAGATCATTGACGACATCGAACATCTCCTACCTTACGGAGACAAACGGAAGGTTGCGAAGCTTCAGTATCGTTCACCTTCCGTTGACAACGAAGGGAACGTCGCTTACAGCCTTGTTGAGCTCAAGAACCAAGAGGATGTTAGAGCGATGTGGCAAACTTTTTCGGCTACGAAGAACGATCCCCGCTCGAGTTCGAGGCGACCGTCAAAATCCGAAGAACGGCCGATGACATCTTAGAGATGTGCAAGCGTCCACCGGGTTATTGATCTTGTAATATTTAAATTTCTATCGATGTCATGGCGATTTTCTCAATGTAATCCCAATTTTATTTTATGAATGTGAGAAACATTGTTGGATTTTTAGTGTTCTGCATCAGGTTTTATTTCGGATTTGCAAATACGAACGTTTACCGGATGTGCACATCTGGAAAAATCTGAAAAATTTTAAAAAAACGGTGCGTCCGAATTTGCACATCCGGAACACATGGATATTTTCGTCAACGCGCTTGGTGCCTAAGAAAATTTGATGGTGTGGTAAGAAATTGTCTAGATTATCTTGTCTTTAGATACCTAAATATTTTTGGATCATTTTCTGCTAGTTTTAAAAATATATTTTATCCTTCTGACATACTTCTCTTTCAGGCCCATTCTTAAAAGAGCAAGAACATAGAATATTACAACTAACATGAGCACTTTTTAAACTTTCTTCTTTCTTTTGAAAGCCAATGTCGTATCTTTTATTCTTACACATACTATTATTGAAGCTTCCTCACGTTTGTCTATGCCATTTGGAAGAAGTTGTTGAAATGCTTCCTAATAATTTAATGAATTTTATTCAACATCATTTTTAAACTATGATTTTCCTTTTTCAAAGTTGCACCTTCGAGTTATTTCTTGTTGTTGTTTTCAGCCAGAGAAAGATGGGTATATATATATATATATATATATATATATATATATATATATATATATATATATATATATATATCTTTAAAAAATTATATAAAACTTTTATTAGTAACTGATATAATAGACAGTTAAGTTATCTCATACTTATACGTGTGCATGCATATCAAATGTAGGAGTTTGAATTCAAATTCGTGATATTTCACTTATACACCTTTAAAGATGAAATTCTCCGTCACTAAATCACTTAACAAAAAATTATAACTATATAAATACTACATTAGACGAATTAGTGTTAAGGATTGAACTATGTACATTGAACTCCTTTTAATCAGTAACTTAATTTATTAAACCAAACGAGTTACATTTCTCGCCATATATTAGAGTAAATTAAGTAAAATTAATCAAATAGCTTTTAAATTTGACAATTTAACTTATTATTTATTTAATCATAATGATTTAAATAAAATAATTATAAATTTTCTAATTTTTAATATATTATTATAAAATTAAAGTTAAAGAATACATTTAAAAAATACCAAATCACTATAAAATAAAAGATAGAATTAAACCAGACGTTCTTTAAATTATTTTTGTATAACAAGTTGGTTCTTTAAGTATTTTTTCTAACAATTTGGTCATTTAAGTTATTAAACGTGAGCACTGTTATCTTCTTTTAACAGAATAAAGATACTGATTGTGGATGCAATTATTTTAAGTGATATGAAAATGATGAAGTGCAGTCATAAATTTCTAAATGTCAAAATGTGAGGAAACGAAGTTAGAAATCAACCTAAAGGACCATGTTATAAAAAAAACTTAAAAGACCAATCTATTACACAAAAATAATAAAGTAAAATAAAATAATTTGCCAAAATAAAATAAGATGAATTGATGTAGTGTATGAAATAATAATGCAAGATATTTTCTTTAAAAACATGATTTAAAAAATTAAGTAAAATTGAATATATATTAAATGTTTATGAAAAAATGCAATAGTGAGTTGGAATAGTTTTATGAAAAAATGCAATGTTGAATTTGAATAGTTTTAAAGACCTTAAAGCGTTTGTGAGAGAATAAAACAATTGGAACAAATAATGAATTGATACTGTTTCTAAATGATGAGTTTGTCTTAAAATAATACTCAATCACTTATCTATTGTATTGTTTTATTTAGGCAGATATCATACAAATTCTAACAATATTATACTATATGAATCTTATTCTATATATCTCTTTTATTTTGATCCCCCTATACATTTGAAGTCCTGTGTTGTGGCACTTGTTGTACAGGCACATGAACAGGCCTATTTTTTTAGCATTTCTATTAGCATTTTAATTATACTTTTAGCTAACATTGCATTAAATAGAGCAAAACACATAACAATATTCAAGGTATTATGTAAAGGATCAATTCAAGTCACAATCACTCTAACCAGATAAATTTCACAATAATTTTATGGTGAAAGTTATAGTGGCAAGAAGTGGAGTGAGTCATGCACACAAAATTAGAGGGAAAAATAAAAAAAAATGAAAAAAGGATATTTTTCTGTTGGGGATCCAGAATTCATGAAGCAGGTCGCGGTTGTGATGGTGCTCGTAGTTCTGGTGCGGTGGCAACACTACGCCAAAATTCGCTTTTGGCAGCACTACAAAGACAGCGCTTTTATCACAAAGCGTTGCTATAAGTTTTGCAAAAAATTCGCTAAAAAAAAGCGCTACTAAAGACTACCTTTAGAAAGCGCTTTCTAAAAGCGCTGCTAAAGGTCGTACATAGACCCCACCTTAGAAAGCACTTTTACAAAAGCACTGCTAAAGGTATAACCTTAGAAAGCGCTTTTAAAAAGCGCTGCTAAAGGGTAACCTTAGAAAGCGCTTTTGAAAAGCGCTGCTAAAGTCCTTAAATTGGCCCCACATTTGAAAGCGCTTCTATAGGCCAATGAAAAGAAAGCGCTTTCTAAGGAAAAAGCGCTGCTAAATCTAGCACCTAAGAAAGCACTTTCTAGAAGAGCTGCCTTAGGTCATTTAATAATTAAAAAATAAAAACACGCTTGTTTTCAAAAGATCCCTAATCATTTTTTTCTAATCGTTTTCACTCCTTTCTCTCTCGCGACTGTTCTTCCTTTCTCCTTCCTCCTTTCTCCGAACGCCACTGAACTTTCTCCGACCGGCATCATTCTCCGACCGCCACTGTACTTACTCTGGCCTCCATCATTCTCTCTCGCGTCTGCTATTTTCGTTTTCGTTGAAACAAGAAGAAGAAGCGGAAAACGAAGGAGAAGAAGAGGTATGTACCATTTTCGTTCTCTCTCGCCACTGTTGTTGTTGAATGCTGCTTCTATTGTTGTTGTTGATACAATGTTGGTTATGTAGTTGTTGTTGATACAATGTTGACAAAATGTGGTTTTGTATTTTTTGAATGTGGTTCTGCTGTTGTTGATACAATGTTTGTTCTGTTGTTGTTGATACAATGTTGATTAGAATATTTGTCGTTTCGTAACTCTCACACCAAGTGTTCGGTGAAATGCTTGAACCAAGTTTAAAATGCAGTTCGGTTATGAGCTTTTAAGTTAGTTGTGTAGTTAATTTGAAATGGTTAGCATGAATAACGAAAAATCTGTTTTGTGAAATTGTTGTATGTGAAGTGTAGTATGCTTTCACTAGTGTGTACAACGTGCTTCCTTTTCAAATTATTATTGTTCACCATTTTTTTACCAGGTGAAGCAATGTCTTCCTGATTGATTGATTGATAGAAGAGTGACAGAAGCGTTTATCTATTAAAAAAGCACTTAATACAACAGATAAAAATTTAAAATAGTATCCTCTTCATTCCAAGATGAGTGTCCTATTCTTTGAAAATGAAAATGAAATTGTTGAAATTAATTGATTCTTGAGACTTTAACTTGTTTCTCCGAAATATCTTGGTTGTCCTATTATATACTAAATTTGTCCTGTTATATTTGGCATACACCATCAATTCTAACTTAGTGAATTTGCTATAAGGGTTACTTGTGAAGAGTGAAAGTCTGATTGTTTCCAAGAATCTTACACTGTGTTGGTCTAGAAGCTGTTGACTTCCCTACAGGTAAATAATTTTTATTTTGTTGTTGTTTAGCTTAATTAGTAAAACCATGGATAAGAAATGGATGTATTCAAGTCGATTGTTGAAAGAGTATGAGAATGAGGTATCAGAATTTGTTAAGTTTGTTGTTGCGCATGCCAAAGACCCTAGTCGAATGACATGTCCTTGCTTAGATTGCTGTTATGGGAGTCGGGTTGACGCAGTTCAGTTGACATCGCATTTAATGAGGCATGGAATTGATCGAAGTTATACATATTGGAATTTGCATGGTTAGAAAAGTAACTGGAATGTTGAATCGGGGGATAGTACGGCCTATACTTCAAACAACAATTGCACAGATACATATGATTGTGATCGAGTCGAAGAGATTGCAGAAGCACTTGAAGAAGATCTTAAGGATTGTCCCAAAATGTTGGAGAGGTTGGTAAGCGATGCAGAGAAACCGTTGTATAATGGTTGCACTAAATTCACAAGATTGTCTGCGGTATTAAAGGTGTACAACGTAAAGGCGGGCAATGGATGGTCAGATAAAAGTTTCACAGAGTTATTAGCCCTTATGAAAGATATGCTTCCAGAGGATAATGTTCTTCCCAATCGAACATATGAGGCCAAAAAGATGTTGTGCTCTATTGGCATGAGCTATGATAAGATACATGCATGTCCAAACGATTGTGTTTTGTTTCGAAATGAGTATGCAACGTTAAATGAGTGTCCTAAATGCGGTGTATCTCGATATAAGAAAAAGTTGTCTCCAGCAAAAGTCTTATGGTATTTTCCTATAATTCCGAGATTTAGACGCATGTTTCGTAGTGAAACCGATGCAAGACACTTGACTTGGCATGCTGATGAAAGAATTATTGATGGAAAGTTTCGACATCCGGCAGATTCACCACAGTGGATGAAAATTGATAATGATTATCCTGAATTTGGAAAAGAAGCAAGAAACCTTCGCTTGGCATTATCTACTAATGGAATGAACCCACACGGTCTTCAAAGTATCTCACATAGCACATGGCCTGTAATTATTATGAGTTATAACCTACCTCCATGGCTATGTATGAAGCGTAAGTACATGATGTTATCTATGTTAATTTATGGGCCTAAACAACCAGGGAATGGCATAGACGTATACTTGACACCCTTAATCGAAGATTTAAAGACTTTGTGGAAGAACGGCGTTGAGGTTTATGATGGATATAGGGAAGAAAGTTTCAACTTGAGGGCAATGTTGTTTGGCACAATTAATGATTTTCCAGCATATGGAAATCTATCAGGGTATAGCATAAAAGGTCAATGTACGTGTCCTATTTGTGAAGATAAAACAGATTGGACACGATTAGAGTTTGGTCAGAAGAATGTCTTTCTCGGTCATCGTAGATTCTTAAATTCTAATCATCATTACCGTGGGTGGAGAAAATCCTTCAATGGAGCCCCAGAACAAGGTAGAGCTCCACCTATATTGACAGGTGATCAAATTTTTGAAAAGGTGAAAGATGTGAGTATTCATTTTGGCAAGCCTTTTGCACATACACTTGTTAAGAGTGGGTGGAAGAAGAGGTCAATTTTTTTTGAATTGACATATTGGAAGTCGTTGTATGTAAGACATTTTCTCGATGTTATGCATATTGAAAAAAATGTATTTGACAGTGTTATTGGTACGTTACTCAATATACAAGGAAAGTCTAAGGATGTCCTTAAAGTAAGAAATGACTTGATAGCGATGGGGATAAGAACTGAATTTGGACCCTTGAAGAAAGGAAGTCGAACATATCTACCACTTGCTGCCTATACTCTATCTAGAAAGAAGAAAAAAGTATTGTGTAAGTTTCTAAGTGAAGTTAAAGTTCCAGAAGGATACTCTTCAGATATTAGAAGACTTGTGTCTATGAAAGACCTCAAGTTAAAGAGTTTAAAGACGCATGATTTCCATGTTATAATGGAACATTTTCTACCAATAGGTATACGTTCTATTCTGCCAGAAAAAGTAAGAATCGCAATAACTAAATTGTGTTCTTTCTTCAAGTCAATTTGCAGTAAGGTGATCGATCCTGCGATCTTACCAACATTGCAAAAAGAAATAGTTATTACCTTGTGTGAGCTTGAAATGTATTTTCCACCCTCGTTTTTTTGACATAATGGTGCATCTAGTTGTACATCTTTTGAAAGAGACACAATTATGTGGACTAGCTTATATGAGATGGATGTACCCTGCTGAACGTTATATGAAAATATTAAAAGGGTATGTGAAAAACCGAAGTCGACCCGAGGGTTGTATTGTTGAACGATACATTGTTGAAGAAGCGATTGAGTTTTGTTCTGAATATCTGTCCAATGTTCAATCAATTGGACTCCCCAAATCTCATATTGTCGAAAAAAGAAGAAGGAAAAAGGTTAATTGGAAATAAAGTTGTGACAGTATCAAGGTTCGAACGTGATCAAGTGCATTTGTATGTTCTGCACAATGAGAACGAGGTTGAGCCGTATGTTGAAATGCACAAGGATGTTCTCTGAGGTTTAAATCCGAATAGAAATGAAAATTGGATAGTACGAGAGCACAAACGAAGTTTTATACCTTGGTTTAAGGATCATATATATTTAAAGTATTATTCAGATCCCGCTTCAATAACAGAAAGGTTACGATGTTTAGCATATGGTCCAAGTCAGGTTGTGTTTTCTTATTGGGTGTTTGATTATGAGAAGTTTCATGTTCCTATATTTGGTTGCAAGTGGGTTGAAAATAATAATGGCTTACGAATGGATAAGTCAGGATTTTTGCAAGTGGATCTTAATAGGGTGGGGTACAAAGATGAGCCTTTTATTCTAGCCTCTCAAGCTAAACAAGTGTTCTATGTCACTGATCTGACAATTACTAAATGGTCTATAGTGCTTTTATCTAACAAAGTAATTGATGAAAACATTGGAGATCAAGGTGATATTGATGTTGAGATTGAATCGTTTACTAGAAATGATCAAGATGAGAATATTAATGCAAATGAATCATATATTAGAAATGATCATAATGAGGGTATTTGGAATAATCCAACCGTCCGTGTTGTTAAGAGACGAGTATAACATATTCCAACCAAGAAAAGAAAGAGACGTTATTGTAAAAGGTACTATTTCGTGTCTATTATTTAATAAATTGAACAATTTATTTACACATTTCAATGAAAATAGTCTAATGTTTATTATGTTTTTATTTAAGGTTCTTCTATGACAAATTGATGCGCAGGATTCTTCGTGTCTTCCGCACGTATAATACTGGCAACGGGTTAGCTTTTCATTCTAATTTCATTATAATATTTGTATCTTTTTCATTCTAATCTTTGTTATGATACTTGATAAAACAAGACAACTCTATATTCTTATTTTTTATTATTTTGTTAGAGCAATACAAGTATAGATTGCGGTTATTACGTTTTGAGGTTTATGAGAGAAATCCTTCATTTGGATCAAATAGAGACTCCAATCATGGTATGGATTTATAACTTAGGATTTATTTTAATATTTATCGAATATTTCATATAATTTATTACTTTTAAACAAATCATGCATGTTATGTTTTATTATGTAGTACTTTGATGAATACACGTGTGCTCATTACTCGAAAGATAAATTGGAAGAAATTAAGGAGGAATTGTGTGAATACTTTATTGAGAAAAGAATCATATAAGGTATGAAAGTTGTTGTGTTGATTTATATCAAATGGTTTATGTGTTGAATTATAATGGTGTATATATTTTGGATTATAATGGTATATAATGCCTATGTTTGAATAAAAGTTTGTTTGTTAAATAAAGGCTCAATGGTTGAAATATAAGGCCTATGTGTTGAAATAAAGGCTTGATGAATGTTATATAATGCCTATGTGTTTGAAATAAAGCCTTGAATTATATAGGTTTATGGTATTATTTCCAAAAATATGCTTTCTAAAAAAGAAATAATAGGCAGCGCAACGCTTCCTAAATTCTGATTTATAAAAAAGTGCTTTTAAAAAGCACAATTTACATGAAGAAAAGACAGCGCTTTTCAGAAAAAGCGCTGCCTATAGTTCACAATAGAAAGCGCTTTCCATTAAAAGCGCTGCCTTAAAGTGAAATGAAAAATACATTAGACAGCGCTTCAAAAAGCGTTGTCTAAAGGGGGACAATAGAAAGCGCTTTTTCTTGAAAAAGAGCTGCCTAAAGATGCCAACAGAAAGCATAAAAGGCCAGAAAAAGCTCTACTAAAGGCCCATTTTAGACAGCGCCTTTCTAGAAAAAGCGCGCTAAAGGCCCACTTTAGAAAGCCCTTTTCCAGAAAAAGCGCTGCTAAAGGCCTACATAAGGCAGCGCTTTTGCATAAAACAAAAGCGTTGTCTTTACCTATAGCAGCGCCACCTTAGGCAGCGCTTTTAAGCGCTGTTAAAAGCCAAAAAAAGCGATGTCTTTTCCCTTCCGTGGCATAGTGCGAAGGTGGACTTACAATTTCCCTAGGCATTCCATACTATGGGGCGTTGGAAGTTATCAAATCAGGCGTGGAACCTTTATATCTATACTCTTGCATGGAAAATGGAAAAGCTTCGAGGACAATCTCATGAAATGCTTGTCTAATATTGGAAGATTTCACATAATACCTTATGCTTGTCAATAGGTGAGCATGTTAGGGAATAACACGCTTTCCTAGGCCTTTCAAGTGCACTTAAATACATTTATGCCCTCAAGGAGTCATTTGAACCGTTTAGTTATCATTATCCCATGATTTGTAATGTTTTCCCTCTTTTATATAAACCTCCTTTTGGCATTTCTTAGAACTTTTCGCTTTCCTTCTTCTTATTTCTCTCACTCATGTGTTTATTGATCTTAGCATTACCCAAGGGCGGTTCTTGCTTCTAGTTTCTTCTCTGCATACTTAAGTATTTGCATTATCACCTTTCTTCACTCAAATAGTTTCATTTACTCTATCTCCTTTCTTCATATATATACCATTTATTCTTTAAATTTTTTCTTCTCTTTTTGTTGTTTTTCTATTGATGACCTAGGGAGTGTTCCTTTAAATATAAATGGAGATGGTGGAGAGATTCTCCCATATCGGATGTTTATGGAAATCCCAACATTCTAGATGAGAAGCCACTGGAAGTTAATGATATCCCATTCCTAATTTGATAATTCTTTGTGATACTTTTGGGAGTGAGGGAGGTTTTATTGAGAGTGGAGGTGTCTTTCCAAGTTCTTATGACAGGAATGAGGAGGTAAACATACACACTCTGACTTATATGGAGGTTGTTGCTCGCGTCTCCTGCTAATTATCATGAAGAAATTGAAGCAAAACTCGCTTTCTAAAATGAGATCATGACCCATTTTCCCCTAAATCTTTCACTACCGTATATGGCCGAAGACCCATTGAGTAGGAAATTAGGGAACATCTCACTTTTAGGAACAACAATCCACCTTCTGACCGATTTTCTATTTTATGTGACAAGAGGGATGACATGGTAAAACAGGGACAAACCACCTTATTTCAACCTCCGGATTATAGAGTATTATAAAACAAATATGTAACACCTGAAACCACAAAACTTAAATAAAAAGAATTACTCGACAATTTAAGGTGTCACTTCGCTAACCAACCAACAAAACTTTCAAAAACATTTAACAACATGCAGCAGAAATTAACATACTAACAACTTCAAATTGAACTTCTCAAAGAAAGTATTAAACTTTAACATCAAAATTTAACACCAACGTAAAACATAACAAAAAACTGTATCGTCCCCGTGTTACAAGATCATAACACTACAACACTAAAATACAATAGAATGATAAATAAATGAATGTGAGATCCAAGAAGCTATCTTCCTCTCACAACAATAAAAATCTACTTCTGATTATCTGCAAGATGTCTATGGTGGACAACATAAAGAAAATGGGGTGAGAATAAACTTTGAAATAAAAACGGCGTAAAGAATAAGAGGGTAGATAAACACATAACACATCACACATTCAATACAATAAACACACCATAATAATCTCATACATTTTCCATCATAATATATACATATGCATGCAATGTGACTCACCACATCGACATTATGCATGTGGTACCAATCAACGATGGTTCTTCATACGAACCAAGTTCACCCTTTTGAACCCTGAATCTATCCTTCTAGACTCGTGACAAGTTACTTGTCTACCCTTCTCGACTTGTAGCTTGCCTCTTTCACGACAATGACATAAATGATGTATGACATACAATTTATGCAACAATAACAACATGTTTATGATCCCCATTAGAACCATAATCAACATGCAACATATTAACAACATAGCCCCCCTTCGAAACTACCACCACAATTATGTACTCTCCCCATAATTAATCATCAATCATCATAACAATTCATCTTTAATCAATCGCACATCACAAAATTGTATCTAAAGAAAACACTATAGTCATATCATTAATTCACATTCAGCACCCTAAAAACATTACAGGGGGAAAATGTTACGTGTTAGCTTTCCAACACTTACAACCGCGCCTCAAACGGAGTCATGTATCTCTTGTTACGCTCGAAACGACTCACTTGGTACAAAATTTAGGGAGCTACTATGGCCCCACAGCAGTACCTAGGACCCAAAAATGTTGTTTTGTAAATTTCCCCCTGAAACACTTTCAGAACTTTGATTTCGATTCCGTAAAAACCAGAAGGCTCTAAATTTATCATACAGTAATTATAACATGATTTTAACATCAAACAAACTCAAATATACCTAATCATCATCAAATAATCATTAATTATTTATCATCTTTCAACATCAAAGTCACATTATCTCATCCATTGACCATATCCGTCATAACAAAACCCTAAACTTGAACAATAATCCAATAACTTTGTACAAGCAAAGACATTCACACATCAACATGAAAATTATCCTAAAAATTTACAAATATCATAACATATGGATTAAGTTTCACATATTTATTCCTCAAACACATCAAGCCTTCAACAATGGTGAAATATATAAGAAAACCTAGAGGAGGGTGATGATCCATCTCCACCCTTCATAAATTACACCAATATACGAAGTAGTTTCCTCCCTTACCTGAATTTCCAACAAAATCTTTTCAAAAATGGTGGTCTCCTTCTTTCTCCCTAAAGCCCTAGCATCTCTTATGCCTTAGCCTCTTTTCACCCCAAATAATTTCACGATTAGTGAAAACTCAACTTCCCACATTTCTACCTTTTTAATAGAAAACATATTTCCCTCATTTAGCTTGTTCATATTCTATCCTCACTTATCTCCCCCATCCCCACTTTTTAAGGTTGTCATTTAAGTTTCTTAAGGTTGTCATTTTTTCAAGTAACCTCACTTTTCTTGATGGGTGATGATCTAAAACATGAATAAACATTGTTCTTGACTTAGGGAAGCCATGATTGTCAAGAAATTCAAAAAGTCAAACTTGGTTTTTTGGCACAGTTGACTTTTTGTCAGATGAAATTCAAACTGTGTGATCCTCCATGAAATAAAGTCCTTGACCTAATTCAAACCTAATGGATGAATTACATAGGTGTTATAGAGTATCTTGAATCATGTCCCAAGGTTTGGGATCATGTCTTGGTCAAAAGTCAAAGATACAGTTGACTTTTCATCAAGAAACCATAATTGGTCCAGATGAATTTGAATCTTTGTATTGCTCATGAACCAAGTTCTTTGAATCAATCCAATCTTGTAAATGGATTAATATGATGTATTGGAGGTCTTCAAAACACTTCTTGAGGTCTTGGCTCATGTCTTGCTCCAAAAGTCAACTTAGGGTGAATTAGGTCAAGAAACCTTAATTCCTGATTTTGATGAATGCATCCCCTGAGGTTATTTTGAACTTGTGAATGGGTCCATGAGGTCCCTTTGAGCTTCTTGAATCATTTTTTGAAGTATTAGCCCATGCCCAAATGAAAAGTTTCATCTGGAGGCCTTGGTCGACCAAAACCCTAATTTGGTGACACTAGTGATCTTGAGGCTTGATCCACTTGGAATGTTACCACCTTTGTGCTTGATTCTTGATGTGGAAGACCTCTTGATCCTTCAAGGGTAATTGGGAGACTAGACAAGTTGAAGATCATGTCAATTCTTGATTTATCCTTTATCTGAGTGCTTTGAGAGGGCTCAAAACTCTAATTCTTGGTTATAGTAAATGCTCAATAATCCTTGAGACGATTGATAAGGTAAGATGGTACATCCATATTATGGTGATGATTTGCACAATGATGGGAAATCTTGTGGTAAAAATTTGGGGTATGACACTAATCTAGCATCCACTGAGTCATACTCCACCGTGCGTGGTTGGTATGAGTATAATCCTTAGCGAGTCTTATGGAAGTAAGATTTCACTTCAGCGTTAGTGGGATTTCAATTATCCATTTTTTAGGCGAAGAGTGTGTTCCCTCCTCTGCTGATTGACTTGTATCTCCCCCTTAGTTAAGATGGGAGAGGGCATAAGGACCTCGACGTGATTTATCTCTCCTTTGACGGTCGATAAAAGAGATTTATGTGAGTCAGAAGAAGAAGCCCCTTCTTCAATGGAGTTCCCAGACACTATTTCCGAATCAAAATCATCAGATAATGATATGATATCTGGTTCAAAATGATTATGATCAATAGGAGGGAGATGTGAATCATGGGATATCCCCATTCTCGAATCAGAAGAAATATCACTTTCAAAATCACTCTCTAGGTCAACAACGTTATCACTTAACATACCTAGAAAACAAGAAATGTTGAAGAAAAAGCTTGAGTTCAAAGAGGTACTTGAGGTTTGAGATTGATGAAGCTGAATGAGCGAAGGAAGCTGAGATTTTGATTAAAAAACTGCAACTGCTCGGATTAATGTTCTCAAGGGAGAAGAAGCGAATGTGTTTACTAAAGTAGTGAATGTGAAAAATCTCAAAAGACAAGGAGTGCAAAAGGTTTCCAAAACGCTCAATTTCTCCTATTTGTAGGGAAATGTAGTAGAAATGATTCGAACCAATGAGATAAAGAAGTTCACGCCAACCAAGTGCACTGTAAACTGCACCATGCCCTAGTTAGTCATGTCACTGCATATGTCAGAAGAAGGCTATGAAACATTCAAATGATAAAATTGCATTTAATACGCTTGTCCTCCACTACTTTTTCAATTGATTTCAGACGTTTCAATTCTAATTTACATCGGACAACATCTTGGAGGTTGGCCAACATCACTTATGGCTTCCCCTGGCTCCTTCGGTGCCCAACAAAGCCCTGGGGATAACTGTTCTGGGTTGTCCAAGGGCCCAAATGACCGAGACCTAATTCATCTCAAATCCAATCCACTTGACCCAAAGTATAAAATCAATTCACAGACAAATATCAAGGTACTTTCTCTGATCTCGGATTCTCAATATATTCATCTTGAATCTTAAACTGATTTGGGCGTTAAAGTCCTAACCATGCAGGTTCACTCTGCTCGGTTCATTGATTTACTCCTAGCCAATTAGTTCGAACTATCCATTTTTTTATTTACGTTGACATAATTTTAAACTCCACTCGGTTGAACATAGAAGGCTCATTCAATGTCGATTTGATTCATTTGAGTAGCGCGAATGTATAATGCTAGGATTGATGAAAAAGATCAAATGTTGAAGAAAATTGATCTGAAACTACAAAACTGAGCAAAGAAAGAGCTGCAATGCAAGCTCTGCAATATGATTCCATATTCAAGAACATAGATGAAGTTATATTAATAAATTCTCTTAACATATTTTGAATGAAAATGAAGAATACTCGATAGTAAAAGCTGGTACCATTTTATGAGTACGAATTGATCATTCTAAAACTGCATATTTTCATTGAATATTAAGTTGACACGTGATTGATTTATATAACATTCTATAAGCCACACCATAGCATATCTTGCACTAGCTCTATTGCGTAGTTGCTTGTGAAACAAGCAATATTAGCATATACACATAAGTTTAGTGAGTTTAGTGATCTGCCATGTGGCACATTAGTCTCTCTAATCCTAGCCACACATTACTTGGACTGAGTTTGTATATATATCCACATTTTGGATAAGATGTAATAAGAAAATATAGAAAAGATTATTCTGTTAGCTTTCTCTAACTGTTTCTCATAACTGTTTTCTTCTTCTCCTTTGATGAACATAGAGTTCATCTTCTTCCTTTTGCATAGCTTCATGACTGGTTATCTGAACATTAATAAGCAACCTAATCAACTAACTCCTAGCTGTTTCATTACTTAATTATAAACTTTCTAATTAACTTTTAACTCTCTCTAACTCATTCTTGGATATTCTCAAAAATTTTATATCTAATTTAATTTATAATGTCATCACTGATCTCCTTGTTGCTTAAAAGAAATATCTTTGTCCTCCATAATTATTATAACACTGCAAAAATATTATCAAATTGGTGCTAGATATAAGAATTAAAAGTGTTATCTATACTAGTGACTGAAAAATATAATATAATTGTTTTTCATTCTATATGACACCGACTTTCAGTCTAATCTATACCCATTTGTACCATGTTTGACTACATTTTACAATATTATAACAACTAGTGATGAAAAATAAATGAACCTAGTTTCAATTTTCCAACTAAAATTGGAGTAAGTATATTTTTTTCACTTGGTGTAAAGAGCCACATAAAAATTTATAATAAAAAAAATACAAATCAAATGTTAAATATATCTACTTGAATGTATTATTTAATGTCCAAAATATATGTTAGTGGAAAACCTTGTGATTTGCTTGAAAATGATGGGGGGCTAGTAACACAATTTAAATACAGTTATCATATTGAAAGATTAGGGAGGAAGTACAGCTCAAATTTTTTTATAAAAAAATGTACAAAAGATACATTTAAACTATTCTTATTTTTTAGAAAACATATACCACCTTCTTATAACATTTTTTACTCTTTTTTCTAATTCATCCATGTCACTGATTTAGTGGCAAATATTGTCTATTATTAACTAAATCCAACGAGATTTGTTTGTCGAATGAAATTCAACCACTATTATGCATATACTTTAACATTTTGTATTCATTTAGTTAACTCAGACAAATTCATCAAACCAGAACTCTGTTTTTGGCTAACAAGATTAACATTATTGAGTATTGGGAACCAACCCCAACACTGTTGGCACTCAAATCATATTGAATTTTTTTTGTCATTTTCAATGCATTACTACTCAATATTTGCGTTTTCCGTTACCCCTATTCTCAACATCTCACATTTTTACTTCTACACCTCAAAACTGGTTTCAAGCAACTCTCCACTTTCTTTAGAGCTCTATAGATTTCATCCTGCACCCAACCAAATGTCTGTAAATCAGACTAACTTTAGCGGATTTCACCAATCAACATAGAAAAACCGTTTGAAATGGTGAAGGATATCAATGATGGTGAAGAGTTGTGGACGATTGCAGTTACAATCCATCACAAATGGATTATGGTCTCAAAGAATAAGGAGCACTTTGAGATGATTGTGGTTGATAAAGAGGTAAGTTTTCTGCTATAATCTTCACATCAGTTTTATAAAAGTTTATAATTGGTTAAACATGTAGCTGTCTGTTATGTCTTCAACTCACCTTCCAGTATAATTGATTTCACCAATCAACATAGACACGCCAATATGCTTTCTGTTATGTCTTCAACTCACCTTCCAGTATGATTTAGAAGGTTTTTTTATGTCACAACTTGAATGTTACAGTTAAACTAAGGTGTATGATGTCTAACTTCAGCATTTATATAGTATAGCTATTTGTTTGCATTTTGTTTGTTACAGCAGTTTTCATAACACCTGTTTGAACATGACATACTTGACATTTCAGGGCTCTGATATTCATATCAAAGTTTTAAATATGTTTAAACAAGCTTTTGATTCTGCCTTAGTCGTCAATAACACTAATACCATTGCAAATTTTCAAGTGTTATTGAACGAACTTTTGTTCAAGCCTTTTAACCACCAATATTTGTTGGTTTTCAGTGATGGCACTTCTATTTGCGACAAAAACAAACACGACATACCTCCAAAAGTCATGAAATTCACACCATTTGCTAATATTATATCTGGAAAATGGAAAAGGGATCTTTTAATAGGTCTTTTGATTCATATATGGTTTGCAAATATTATTCCATTATCTTAGATTCGTATTTTTATTAACATTTGCTTTGTTTATAAATGCATTGTTGCAGATGTTATTGGAATGGTTGCCAATATTTGTTACACACAATTACAAAGTGGCAGCAAAAAACAACAATTTAATTTGGTCTTGAAGGACTTGGGGTGTGTAGATAACAAACATGCACCTTTATCATTTTATTTTTGCTGTCTTATTGATTTTACTTTTTTTAACCATTTTATTTTCTATTTGTAGTAATCGCACTATACCTTGTACATTGTGGGAATGTTATGCTTTATAGTTCCAAGAATACATTAAACATAGGATAAACTCTTTGTTACCAACAATAATCATTCTACAGTTTGCGAAAGTTAAAGAGGAAGGTATATCATAATTCTATTACTTTTGTTGCTTTGTTTTGCATTAGTTATTTCCCCCATATTTGATGTGTTATTTAACTACCATGTAGGAAAGAATCCATTATGTGTTTCAAACACATTCAATGTAACTAAGTTGTACATCAATGAAGACTTACCTTCGATTAAAGATTTCTTAAATACGTTCTCCATTCCTGCAAATACTATACATTTTGTTTAAATCTATTTACATATGTTTTACATTTCATTCATCATGCTCATCCTTTTAAGAATTTTTCACATAGGATTCCAAAAATCGATGGCATTGAAGGTTCAAGTCAAACTATGACTTCACAATCACACAATAGGTATAAAATAGGTATAATCCTCTTGCATAAATAGGTATAAAATTCTTATTGAAGTTGTAAGTGATGGATTTCATGCCACGTTTGTTCTATGGGACTGTGAGTATTCACAACTCTTGAAACTATTTGTTGCTCAAATGCGCAACAACATGCTTCAGGTCAATTTAAATTTTGTGATCTTAACATATACAATTCGGTGGTATATGCTAAATAGTATTATTTTTGTTACCCCTTCCTAAATAGGCTAGAGTCACTGACCTTCTAGAATATCCTTTAGCACTTGATGCTTTGGTTGATGTCAAGCTGCCATTTAAGTGGCAACCATCATGAGATAATGCATTTGTTTTATATATATATATATATATATATATATATATATATATATATATATATATATATATATATATATATATCAGGATAAATTGTCATTAAACATCTATCATCCTCATTTGGGCCAAAATTGGTATAACTGTTCCCACATTATATGTTTCTTCTACCTATCTTCTATTTCAATTTCAACTTACATTGGACAAGCTGCAGGTTTTTATTTGTCTCATCTTCACTTTTCTTTGTCAGGACATATATCATGTTTTGCATAATTATGTTCTACAGTTGTTTTCTTCCTTTGTAGATCAATGAAAGCATTGATGAAGCTATCACAATTGAGGACTGGGATGTAGTTATAGCAATTTTACAAAACAACTTGGTCACATTACCTATGTTAAATGATTCTATAATTTTTTTATTTCAATTTGCTAACATATCAAAACTTATTTCAGGAACTTGAAATTACCTCCGACAATATCCCAGACCCAGTTACGCCAATTTTTACATCAAAGAGGGTAGCTACCGATGTTTCTAATGCATCTACTCATTCCAGAGAATTAGAAGATTGTGAAGATTCCTCCACCAAACTATAGAAGCCTATCAAACTGGAAAAATGACTACTTTTAAAATGTTTCCCCGTGTACAATGTTGCCTTTTGGCTTTTTGTAGCATAAACATGATAGTACTCGTGTTTTTTTTTAGTTTTAAACCATGTTCTTTCCTTATGTAATGTTCTTCATGTTGAAAGCATATAAGGTGGTGAAAGTTGTTTTATCGTCTCCACAAGGATTGTTCTGATATCACTTGCCATTCTATAGTTCAAAGAGTTTTAAGTAGGGTTTTCAAAGGTATTTTGTTATGTATCATAAATTTTCACAAGTTCTAGAAGCAAAGAGTAAAGTTGAAAGGTGTTTGTTTAACAAAGCATATCAAGAATAGATTTCATCAACCTAACTTGCATATATTCGATTAATCAAGCATGTGAATTTGTTTCCGATTAATATAATCGCGTACCCTCTCAATACCGTTTATGTCTAAAGCGGTTTCGTGAGTATTATTGTATCAATCACTAGATGATGTCTCATGCTAACAATCAATACAATAATCTTTAAGATTGATACAAATTAAATATCAACTCACAAATCTATGTCTAGAGATGGTTCATTGATAGATGTATATATTAGATCAAGTTTTGCAAAATCTATGTCTAGAGTTATTCAAAACAAAGATATATCATTCAAAAAACAAAGATATTCACCATATATTAATCATCAACTTGTCCACATACAAAATATTAAAGAAAATACATACAAGATCAAGGAGGACTACATCTACCCTTGATACAAAGGATTTAGCTACCCATCACCATGGAAGCTTGCTTCACAAAGAATGATAGAAGATGAATGTGCATCCAAGATGAAGAATTGATAATGGATGTGAATCCAGCTTCTATTTGACAAAGATCACTTCTTTATGAATAAATGAAGAACTTAGGGTTTTTGTGCTCCAAGGAAATATTTTGTCTAAAAGTTTCTAAGAATGTCCAAGAATATGAATCCCAAAAAGTAATAAAAGTACATAAACATCTCTCCAATTCTGCACTAGCTCATACAACAAGCTCCCTTTTTAGGCACTTCAAGTGCCTCTGGAACAGTTAAACTGCCCCTCAAAAATATCTGAGCTCGCACTGCGAGCTATCTTGCCCAGTCCTCGCACTGCGTCCATTGAGGCCAAAAGCTACTTCCATCTTTTTCATGGCTCGCTTTCAATTTTTCTTTGTGCTCACACTGCGGGCTCGCCTTCACATCGCTGGCAGCTGGCACAGCGACCCCTGACATCAACATCTTAACTTTGGCTTTCTTTTCCATTCTTTTGTGTCTTTTTTCATGATGATCAAGCCTAATTCTTACACAATAACAAAAAAATCAAGAAATCAAAAGGTATATGCAATTATAATGAAGATTCACACAATTTCATGGAACACTTCAATTGAAACACAATTAAAGAGTTGAAAAATTCCAAGAAAGATTATCCAAATTAAGTCATATTTGGAATTCAACAAACTCTCCCCAACTAGATATTTCCTTGTCCTCAAGCAAAGTATGCCTCTCATGAAAATAAGAGGATTTGTTCCAGCATAAAATTCAACTAAGAAAGGATTAATGGTTCAAATTCAACATACGAATACGCACAAGCAATGTTCTCTACTTCCTAGAATCAAACAATGATAAAGAATTTAGTTCTTAAAACAAATATCATGCAATGTGTTGCGGTGAGAATCGGATAACAAGCTATTAATTAACTTGCATCACAAATCATAAAATTCACCACCGGTATTTGATTTATCCAAAGGAAAGGGTAAAGATCAAAAGCCCTAATTGCAATGCAAAGCAATGCAAGAGATCTAAGGTTCGGGGGTTGGTTATACCTAGGGAAGGTGTTAGCATCCTAAGTATCTGTAGTACTTTACAGGAACCTCTTGTAAGTATGTGAGCTCAGATGGTTGATGAACCCTTGAAACATGTGAGAATCTGGCTCGACTTTTGTTCTTCTTCCTGTGTAAACCTGGATTTCACCAAAGAAACAAACTGGAAAGATACTGTGGTTAGTTAACAATGCATAGGTGAATGAAACCTAATTGTAAGTGCAAAATGTTATGACATCTAAAGGGTAAAATTTGGGGTACAACAGTTTCCCCTATTTAAATAGCTTTACCGGATGACACGAGGAATGGAAATCATCGGTACATCAAGGTGAAAGGTGTTTAAATATAGCAAACCAAAAATTTTGCCCTTAGATGGAATGAAAACTAAGGACAAGCAGCAGACATGCAAATGGTGACATGCCATGAACTTCTAGTATGATGATATGCTGATATGATAGATGCAAAGGTGCATACAGACTGGACACCAGAGATAAAGGTCAAACAACCACAAATGACTTACTGGGGAAAGATGAAGGTTAGTATCCATGAGGAAGACTCACTAGGGATACAAATTAACCAACATAAGAGACTCAATAGGGAGACTCTGAAGAAACACTAGGGAAAACAAAAGCACACTCTTTACTGGGCATGGAACCAGAAAGCATACATGATCTCTACAGGGGATCAATTTGGAATAAAAGGATAGATATCAAAGAAAGATTTTCTGGGTTCTTCTTATACTGAAGAGTTCAAATAGGATCTTCAAGAAAAAGCCAGAAAAGACCGAGAAAGGTACATCCGGAAAAACACCAGATGGCAAACGAAACCCGACATCCAATAATGGATTTGAATGAAGGGTATAAATCACAATATCTAAGAAAGCATCAGGTGAAAGTGAACAAATAGGGATCCAAGACAGCATTGGATGCAAAGAAACCAGTCATCCAATAATGGCTTTGAATGAGAGGTACAAATCACAATATCTAATAATGGCTTTAGACAAAAGTGAACATAGCAGAAATCCAAGAAAGCATTGGATAAAAGGACACCAGACATTCAATAATGGCTTTGAACGAAAGGTACAAATCACAATATCTAATAATAGCTTTAGATGAATGCGAACAAAGACTACATTCAAGAATGGCATTGAATGCAAAGAAACCAGTCATCCAATAATGGCTTTGAAGGAAAGGTACAAATCACAATATCTAATAATGGCTTTAGATAAAGGTGAGCAAAGAAGGGTAATCCAAGAAGGCATTGGATAAAAGGACACCAGACATTCAATAATGGCTTTGAACGAAAGGTACCAATCACAATATCTAATAATGGCTTTAGATGAATGTGAATAGAGACTACATTCAAGAATGGCATTGAATGCAAAGAAACCAGTCATCCAATAATGGCTTTGAACGAAAAGTAAACTCATAATATCTAATAATGGCTTTAGATAAAAGTGAACAAAGACTCGATCTGGTAAAATATCAGAAAGAGACACGCATCCGGAAAGGCATCGGATGGTAAAGAAACCATATATCCAATAATGGCTTTAAATGAGAGGTATGACTCACAATATCTAATAATGGCTTTAGATGAGAGTGAACAAAGACTCAATCTGGAAAAACATCAGAAAGAGAGACACATTCGGAAAGGCATCGGATGGTAGAGAAACCAGACATCCAATAATGACTTTGAATGAGAGGTATGACTCACAATATCTAATAATGGCTTTAGATGAAAGTGAACAAATAGGAATCCAAGACAACATTGGATGCAAAGAAACCAGTCATCCAATAATGGCTTTGAATGAAAGGAAAACTTATAATATCTAAGAAGGCATTAGATGCAAATGAGATAAAAGGTGATATCCAAGAAGGCATTGGATAAACCACAACGTTCAAGAAAGCATTGAACGAATATAGACAAGGAGATATCCGAGAAAGAATTGGATAAAAGGAATCAAAACATTCAAGAAAGCATTGAATGTGAACAAAGGTGAAATCCAAGAAAGCATTGGATAAAAGGAATCACAGTATCCAAGACAGCATTGAATGACTGTGAACTTTCAGGAATGGTACTGAAAGTAAAGACAAATCACTATATTCAGGGATGGTATCGAATGATAGTGAGAAAGACATCCAGGAATGACACTGAATGAACAGATAATACTTTTAGGAATGACACTGAAAGATATACAAGCAAATTTGATGAGGATTACAGAAGAGAGGCAAAACTTCTAGGAATAGAACTGGGAGAATCAAGAGGAACAAGATATCCAAGAATGGCACTGGAGATCACAAGAGACGGACATCCAGGGATGGCACTGGAGATCACAAGAGACGGACATCCAGGAATGGCACTGGAGTGGGTAAATATGAAGATCCAGGAATATCACTGGAATGAGAGAAGACAAACATCTATCAATAGGATTAGATGCGCAAGAGAATGACAACATTCAAGAATGGTACTGAATGAAAAAGACAGGTAATGTTTTGGTAAGGCAAGACATGGATAACGACACGACCTCGGGAGAAATGCAAATGAGGATGAAACACTAATGATATGCATATGTATATGAATTATGCAGATGATATATGATCAAATGCAGATGCAGATGCTGACAACACAACTCGATTCTTTTGGTGAGAAGACAAGACTGGGAGACTGATTCCTCAACACGGAGATCATTGCCATTCTGCTTGGGGACTAGAGATGCCATTGAACACATCATTGCCACACTGGTAAACTGTATCAAGTGGTGATCCTTGTAGGAAGGATGAAGAGCTATTTGGGGATTCTTCAGGTTAAACTGCCCCAGTTTAGCTGACTGTTGTAGATGATCTGATCATTGCTTCAGTTCGTCTAATTCTGTAACTGACTGCTTTCCTGTACGCTGGGAAAACTTGCCCCAGTATGAGTCTTGAAGATGATTGTTTTACTGTACACTGGGAAAGCTTACCTCGGTATGAGTCTTGAAAAATCTTCTGGATAAACCAATTCTGAGAAGGACTTGCCCCTGAACAACAAATCTTGAACTGAATATGCAACAGGATTTGGAAAGAACTTGCCCCTGATAGGATCACTGACCAAGTTTCTTAATTGTTTGAAAATTCCTTAAGAAGAAAGCTAGTTTGCAGACAAAAGTATTTATACAAACATGGTAAATGCAAAGTTCATGCAACTTTTGAAATCAAAATCATTTTTGGAAAGAAACAAAATAAGTCATTGGTCTGAACATGGCGGTTCAAGACATTTAAAAGTGAAAGGTAAAGCAAACAGCGTAATGCTAAAACAAATGATCTGCAAAGGTCTTTAGGAGTCAGTTTACGCAACCTTGCTGTAGTATGCTTTCAAAATAACCTTGCTTCAATTAGGTCTTTTGAGGGTTGTAACGTGGCCTGGTTCACGGTTTAAGAAACAAAAGATAAAGGCTCAAAGTTTATTTGTGACCCACCCAATCTACGTGATGAACTCCAGTCCTATGCTCAGTTAACTCAGCTATGCACTCAGGTTCCCATATGTTGGAAATTGTACTGATGATAGTAATGATGATGGTTCAAAATTCAATGGACTTGAGATGACAATCATTGCTTCCTTAAAACTTTTGGTTGTCGTACAAGCTTGTTCTTTCTTCTCTTTGTATAAGGTAAGGTCATGAGCTTCACACCTTTCTTAGCTTTTGCCTTGAAAGGGACTCGACTCATTCTTTGAGTAAGTATTTCTTGATGACTCTTCTTCATTTATCACTTTGGGAACAACTTGTACTACATTTATTCATTTAATTTGGAAGAGTTTGAAAGGTTGTGAACGTCTGGCTTAATGATTACAGTGAACCATCATTGGCTTCTGATTTGAAATACATCTTCGACACCTGCTTGCTGTGTGCGAAGGAAAACTGTGAATGCAACCTTTTGTTGAAAGGTGTCTTGCATGAAACTCTTGCACAATCAAGTTAACTAAGAACTACCCATCCCAAGGTTAAGATTGCAGGTTTTTGTAAAGAAAGAAATTCCAACTTCTAGGCTCGAAGGGGTTAAAGAGGGGTTATCTTCCTTATGTCTCCAGTGTTTGGGGATTGAAACAATGCCTTACATCGTCAGCAAAGTTTTGATTTGAAAGCATACCAATAGCAGTTATGAGTATTTTGTTTTCATCATCCTCCCTCCAATCTTTGCAAAATCAAAAGAAAATGGACAAGAGAATTCTTTTATTTTTCTTGAAAGAAAAAACATTAAGAAGTAAATAGCAAACACAAATGAATTGAATCAAAAGTTGCAATGCTTATTTCATTAATTTTGAAAGTACAAACATAATTTGAAAGCAAACAACTATTACAAAATAAGGAAGATGCAAACAACAAGACACACGGCCTAGTGACTAATCAAACACAAGGATGAGCTGTCTTGTCTTTAAGAAGTAGCTGAGCTGAAGTCGACTGAAGCTTCACTTGGCATGCCCTGGCAGAGGATTGCTCTGAACATTGGGATTGTCCTTAAAGGAGAGGATTTTGTTTCTCATTAGCTCTTGTACTTTAGCCTTTAATGCAAAGCAACCTTCCAAGTTATGGCCTGCACCACCTTGATGGTATTCACAATGAAGATCAACCCTATAGCCGGGTGGAAGAGAATTTTGAGGAGGAGGTAAAGACCTTGTGGTAATCAAACCTTGTTGAACCAAACCAGGATAAAGCCCGGTGTATGTCATGGGAATAGGATCAAATTGATTCCTATTACGGTACTGGTTTTGTCCTGCCGTTGGACGTTGGGAAGCTTGAGCTGGGTGTGGAGCAGTAACCACGAGAGTGTCAGCAGCAACAGTAGGGTGAATAACATACTGAGGTTGGGGACGAGGCCTTCTCACTTCAACCATTACAGCGTTAGTCTGATCTTCCCTCTTCCTCTGAAAGTTCCCATAGGACTTCTTCACACCATTGGAAGATTCAGCAGCTTTTGACACTTTTCCTTTCTTAAGACCTTCCTCGAGTCTTTGGCCGATAGTAACCAAATTCGTGAAGTTGGAGGAAACACTTCCAAACATCTTCTCCCAATAGAATGGGGACAAGGTATCCATGAATATTCCAGTCAATTCTTTCTCAGCCAGAGGAGGTTCAACTTGGGAAGCTAACTCTCTCCAGCGCTGAGCATACTCCTTAAAAGATTCCTTCTCATGTTGAATCATATTTTGCAGCTGACGACGATCATGAGCCATGTCAAGGTTATACTTATACTGCTTCATGAAGGCATTTGTGAGATCTTGGAAGCAGTGAATGGAGGTTTGCTCGAGACCCATATACCACTTAAGTGATGCCCCACTCAAGCTATCCTGAAAACAATGGATAAGCAGCTTCTGATTTTTGGTGTAAGAAGTCATTCTGCGGAGATAGATGACCAAATGAGCCCTTGGACAAGAATGGCCCTTGTACTTCACAAATTCTGGATTTTTGAACTTAGCAGGCATAACAAGGTCAGACACTAAGCACATGTTGTCTGCATCCACATTGAAGAAGTTAGTACCCTCAACAGCCTTGAGTCTTTTGTCTAAGGTTTGAAATTGCTCTCGAACAACTTCAGGCTCAACAAAGTCTTCAGGATTTTCACCCTGAGCACTGGCAGCATTGTACTCATAGAGGGGATTCTCGAAGGAAGCTCGAACAGTTTGTGGAATAGCATGGACTGTAAGTCTGGGCTTGGCAAAAACAGGAACTTGAAATACAGGCATAGTAGTAGATACAATCGGCGGAGAATAGTTGTGTGGCAAACCAAACTCGGGCCAAGTTGATGGTAGCACTTGAACCGGTGGAGGATCAGCGCTTGAAACTTCCTGGATGACATTTCTTTGGGTTTGTTCCCCCTAGCAATCAAAAATTGAATCATCTCAGTTAGTTTAGTCATACTTGATTTAAGGTCATCAATTTCCATTCGGACCTCAGCATTGTGTGCCTCTTGCTCTGACATCTTGCATTTGTAATTAGCTCTAGTCCGATATCGGTGTTGAGGAATCAACTTGACGACTCACAAGTGATACTGGAAGGTAGAGACAGCTAGAAATGAGCCACTGGACAAACAAACATATGCAATGAATCATGCAAAGATGCAAATGATATACGATGCAATACGAACAGGATGCAAAACTCATGCAGCAGGATCAACGGTTCAAGATCACAGCATGAAGTCTGGGTAAAGAATCAATCTCAGGGTGTGTACTAGGGTTCTTGTATCATTAAAATAGGGTTCTAAGAAGTTCCCAGAGTCGACAACCCATCTTTTGGATATTATCGATTTCCCAAATGACTCGGTAGTCAATAATATTCTCAAGAGAGTCTCATCTGAGTGTAGTATTGCGTTACAACCATATCAGAAATAGACTCCCTCATGGTCACCGTACTACGTCCTAAAAGGCCAAGTGGGGTTAAAGGTAACTACGGTTCTCAGTATCAATGGCACCTATGTCGAGAGTAGCACGTTTTCACGAATAAACTCGTTCAGCATAACTAGAATCTCAAGAGGGCCTCACTGAGTGATGGTGTCTCAAGTCAACTTTTTCGGGAATCGACTCCCTTAAAGCCTCCTTAAATATACCATCGTCCTATCATAAGTGTACGCTCAAGTCCGAGTATAGAACATATCCTCACCACTTAAAAGTAACATCCCTGCATACAGAAAAACCAAGCACAGCAGGTATATACAGATATACAAAATATATAAGTATACAAGCAAGCAAACATATAAATAACACAAATACAAACAAGATAGGCTTAACCCTCTTAGGGTATAGTCCCCAGTGAAGTCGCCATTTCTGTTGCAGTGAGAATCGGATAACAAGCTATTAATTAACTTGCATCACAAATCATAAAATTCACCACCGGTCTTTGAATTATCCAAAGGAAAGGGTAAAGATCGAAAGCCCTAATTGCAATGCAAAGCAATGCAAGAGATCTAAGGTTCAGGGGTTGGTTATACCTAGGGAAGGTGTTAGCATCCTAAGTATCTGTAGTACTCTACTGGAACCTCTTGTAAGTATGTGAGCTCAGATGGTTGATGAACCCTTGAAACATGTTAGAATTTGGCTTATCGACTTTTGTTCTTCTTCATGTGTAAACCTGGATTTCACAAAAGAAACAAACTGGCAAGATACTGTGGTTAGTTAACAATGCATAGGTGAATGAAACCTAATTGTAAGTGCAAAATGTTATGACATCTAAAGGGTAAAATTTGGGGTACAACACAATGCATTCAAATAACAACTAAATTCCCATACTTGAATCACTCTAACCCTCCTCTTCAAAATAAGGATGAAGAAATTTACATATTTGCAACCTCGGGACAATTTACACTCATCCGAAATACAATGTTAACAACAATTCAATTCATACATTCATCTAACAATCATAAATGAAATCATGAAAGAAAAAGATCACTAAGGGCTTGTAAGGTTTTAGCTCCGCCGGGTTTCACAACAAAGGGTCATTTCTTAGGCTATTGAATCGAAGTAGCTACGCAAAAGAAACATTCACTATACAAGGTATTTACACAACACAACTTCATTTCACCAATTTCTTTTCTCTATTGCTCATCCTTTCAAACTTCCCTTGCACATTTATTTTTCATCTTCTATTTTTTTTCTCTCAAATAAGCCTTTTTTATTTTCCTTTATTTTTCAAATTCATATTCACAATTTTCTTCATTCTTGTTCAAACTTTTTCAAATTTTATAGCAACCTGCCATTTTCTTTTCATTCTCCCGAACTTGAATACAATCAAACCTTTAGTGAATGCTCTTTGCTTTTTATGGCAAGGAAATCAATTTAAACAATGATCAAAGTTTAAAGGTTTCAAGAACAAAAAAATTTAGAATCCTACAAAATTCAATGATGAACTTAACTTTCAGGTATCTTTATGTACACAAACAAATTTCATCACCAAAATGAGATCTAATCTGTTAAGGCTCAAAGGGGTTAACGAAGATTATAATGAAGATTCACACAATTTCATGGAATACTTCAATTGAAACACAATTGAAGAGTTTGAAAATGCCAAGAAAGATGATCCAAATTAAGTCATATTTGGCATTCAACACTTTCGTTATGTAATGACACTGCTTTTATGTATCCTTTTCGTTGTTCTACTTTAAAGCAATTAATATGATCTATGTACATGATATACTTATTTCAACTATGTCTTACCAATCACAATTTTACATTCTTATTTTAAACGACATTCAACATTTAAATAAGTCTTCAACAAATATAAAAGGTTAATCAACGTTTTTATAACTCCTCAACTTTATCAGCAATCCATAACAAATGACAAATATATTAATTTTATTACAATAGATGCATATAATTTTTTTCTGAACAATCACTTTACATATTAAAATATCATTTACGATTACCAAAACACCACATGTATAGTTGCCTTTATAGAGGTCGCCCTTCTAATTTTGGAAACTATAATGTTGTGCCAATGTCCTTTGCTCTACCAAATGTCCTTGACATGACATTTCTCCCTCACATATCACTTCAGCAGTTTTTTTTCTCAATTTTTTATACACTTATTTTTCTTCTCCTACTAAAACACATATTTCAATACAGATTATTACTCTAATGCCTACCATTGTCAAACTTAGAATTTTTTTAATAAGGTTTCTATTTTATTTATTTTTTTAAATTACTGCGCCTAATAATTTTCCAAGTTACCATGGATAAAATATTTTCTTTCTCCACTTGATACCAAACTAACCAAGTCTTCAATGATACAATATTGAACACCAGCTATTGGCTAATTGATAATGTCTTACATGACTACATCCATCATTTCAAAGCAAATGATTTAGACTTTCGTCTCCAGTGCAACTTTATATTAGTAATTTGTACACCTTAATTATCAAGTTGCAGGTTACTCATTTTTAAACATTAGCAGAAAACTACTATTATCATAATGAACATTATTAAAAAGGCTTTGTGATTTTTATATTGTTTCTTCCTATTCATTTACATTAGTAATTCATAGTTTGTTGTTTATCATTTTTTTACTAACCTTGATGCATTATTTGTTCATCAGATTTACACAAACTTGATAAGGAACAATCACGGCTAAACAATAACGACATACTTCATCTCTTGCAAGAAAAAAAGAAAGTTATGTCTGATGAAACGCAGAGAACACATTATTACACTACAACAAAGAAAATGTTAACCCTGCTGATAGTGCATCACAAAATCTCACAATGGGCTCAACCTGTCCTCCTCAGCAAATTACACCACTTTCTACAAATTTAACAAATACAATTCATACTGCTTCATCTAATCGTCATCATTACAAAAAAAAACACTTTTAAAAGAGTCAGAATTCCTCTACCAACACGAGTTAATCTTATCAATGTCTTCAATGCGGTGACACCTACTCATATCACTAATATTAATGCACCACAATTAAGGATTATATTTCCACAGGCTCCC
This sequence comes from Lathyrus tuberosus, assembly GCA_022829125.1. Lineage (NCBI taxonomy): Eukaryota > Viridiplantae > Streptophyta > Magnoliopsida > Fabales > Fabaceae > Lathyrus > Lathyrus tuberosus. The sequence goes on along the minus strand of JALAZF010000523.1, from coordinate 3,286,466 downwards.
AACATTAGCAATGCGGAAAACTTTGATACTGATACTTCTAGCCATTCTGATGAAGACGACACGTTTGTTCACAACTCTGAAGATGATGATGAAGCATATACAACTATTTCAAAATGTTTTCCTTTTTTCAATTCAACTACTATCTTTTATAAAGCTGCTAATGAAATATACTACATACAATTACTAAATAGATGTAAATCCACAAATTTCTTAATATACTACTTTCATATTAAATACAAAAGCAAACATAATGTACTTTTGAGTTACATAACTCCTTCACAATACTAAAACCATGACAAGAACAAAAGGTGGATTACCATTACGTTCCACATTACAAACAAACCTACATCTCAAAATGCTACACTAACCAAACCATGATTCATAACTACCCCAACAACCATCAAACACACTAAAATTCATAGGTAACCCAACAACCATGAAACAAATATTTTCAACTGACAACAATCATCTGGTTAAAATAGACACATAAACTTGATCCGGTGGATTCGTTATGCTAAAGCCAAGCTTATCCCCCCTCCTAAGCCTCTTATTCTTAGCATATTCATACCACCCTTTGCCTATAAACTTTTCTGTTTTAACAATATTTTTGTTACACTTCGTGTAATGAACCTTTACTAGATAGACCCTTCCAGTGTCTGAATCAATCAACTCTATTGATTTCTGGTTTCAATATAGGCAACTCTTGGTAACTTTTTTAGGAAAATGTTGTTACGTTGAAGAAAAAATAGTCACATAAGAAAATTATTTTCATATACTACATCAAATTTTAATACAAAATTATTGAAACATACCATCACATTTTACGAACTTTGTATCCAAAACTAATGTGTCTTTCCCAGTATAATTCATCATTCGATTCTTCATAGTTGGAGTCATCTTCATCATCTTCGGTTAAATAATCATTGTCTTCCATATTAAATGTTGGAACTTGGAGATCTGTCCTATTTTTTTCAACATTCCTATTCTTATTTTGTTCTTCTGTTTCTATGAAATCATGAACCCTACATTTACAGAAAACTTACACTTACATTTGTTGACATACAATATCACTCATCAGCAATTAATCCATTTATAAACTAACACATAAACAATAGATAAACAAAACTTTTAGACAAAACGTATCAATCTTTTCCCTGCAACTGACATCCATAAACACCTCATCAACAGCATTCTTGTGAAATTATAATACCATGCCAATTCTCACAAAATGCTAATTTCTTTGACTTTTGTTATGTATCTCACATACATGCAATATATATAACACTTTACAGCAATATTCACTACAACAAAAGTAAGTTATAACATCGCACCTTAGACAGCGCTTTAATACAAAAGCGTTGCTATAAGTTAAAAACAAGGAAACTAGCCATTTAAAAAAGTAAAAGCGCAAAAAAATATAAGACCTTAGACAACGCTTTGGTCAAAAGCGCTTTATAAGGTCTTATTAATTTTAAAATAAAAATTAAAGGAAAATATTAGACAGCGCTTACCTTAAAAGCGCTTTCTAAGGTCTTAAAAATTAAAAAAAAAATAAAATCAAAAGCGCTGTCTAAGGCTAACCTTTGAAAGCGCTTTTAAAAGCGCTGTCTAAGGTCCAGCTTAGAAAGCGCTTTTATTAAAAGCGTTGTCTAAGGTCTAATAAAATTAAAATATATGAATAGTCAATATTCATTTTCATATTTCCGCTCTTTCTTCTCCCCTGCATGCGAACAGAGCTCAAAACCCTTCACCGAAAAACCTTCACCGTCAACCGTCCTTAACCATCTGTCAACCGTAAACCTTCACCGAAAAACCTTGCCGTCCGTCCGTTTCTGCTCATTTCCGTCGTCGTTCGTTTCTGCTCATTGCCGTCGTCCGTCCGTTTCTGCTCTTTGATACATTTCGTTCTTGCATTGCCGTTGTTACCGTCGTTAAAGGTACGTCGTTGTTGTGTTTTGTTAAGTTTTGTTAATGAAGTTAATGAAAATGAGTTCATTCATTTCGTTCTTTCTGCTCTTTGATGAGTTTTGTTAATGAAGTTATGTTGGACTGTTTTATTAATGAAGTTTTGTAGTGAATGAGTATGTTTGAAGTTTTGTTAATGAAGTTTTGTAGTGAATGAGTATATTTGATGAGTTTGTTAATGAGTTTTGTTAATGAAGATTTGTTAATGAAGTTTTGTAGTGAATGTGTATGTTTGATGAGTATGTTTGATGAGTTTTGTTAATGAAGTTATTGTTTAGGTCGAAATTAGTTGGACTGTTGTTGGAATTTGAATTGTTAACATGCTAGTTTAGGTTAGTTTTAGTGAGCCAACTCCAAGTATTTTTGTTTAAAACATATTTTATTATATTTGTTAAATCGTTTAGTTTAGTTTAGTTTAGTTTAGTTTAGTTTAATGAAGTTTTGTTTAAAACATCTTCTAAATAGTTTAGTTTAATGAAGTTTAGTTTAATGAAGTTTTGTTTAATGAAGTTTTGTTTAAAACATCTTCTAAATAGTTTAGTTTAGTTTTATTAAATCTTCTAAAAAACTTTTATTTTAAAACATATCCAACTCTTTAGCCATTATAGCTAAAGAGGTAAAATTTGTTATATACTTGATTTCTTTCTTATATTTGTTATATATTATGTCATATTTGTTATATTTGATATCCTTGATTTCTTTATTATATTTGTTATATATTATATTTGATATCCTTGATTTATTTATTACAGGTTAGATGGCTACTAACAATGATCACCCACATGATGATGATCACCCACATGATGATGATCACCTACATGATGATGATCCCGATATTCAGGTTGGAAGTAACAGATCTATGGAAGCAGAGATTAGAAGAGGAATAACAATTATGAAGAGAGTGATCCGTGCTAGAGATCAAGGCATCACTTATAATGTGCATTGGAGCACCCAGAATACACTTATTGAGCCTAACGGTCATACTTTGACAAGTTTCATTGGTGCACTTGTAAGGAATGCGGTTCCTATTACTTGTGATGATTGGAGATCCAAACAGTTGAAGGAAACCAAAGAAAAAATTTGGAATGAGATAAAGGTACCATAATTATGTCTTTAATTATGCCAACTAATTATGTCCTTCAAATTATTTGTACTAACCAATGTGTATGGTTTTTTTAGAGGTGCTTCAATGTCGAGGAAGAAAGAAAAGCTTTTTTCATGAGATTGGCAGGGAAGCTCCTAAGAGGGTTTAGGACATATTTAAACCGCACCTATCTTAGGGATGCTGACGATAACTTTGTTGATGGAGAGTATCCATCTAAATATGCAAGTTTGATTTCACCACAAGAATGAGTAACGTTTAAATCCAAACGACAAACCCCAGAATTTACGCGATTAAGTGCAATTAATCGGGAAAGAGCATCAGCTCCCAAGTATAAATACAGGAAAGGACGTGTTGGATATGGACGTTTGGAGCAATCTTTGGTAAGTATCAATATATTGCAATGCTATAATAATTGTTCATCATGAGTTATAGTTGATCATATTATTTGGCTTTATATGTAGTTACAACAGGCGAATAGCTCTGAAACATCTCTTCCTGCACATGTCTTGTGGAAGGAAGCCCGTGTGGGCAAGTTTGGAGTTGTTGCAGTAGAGGTTCTACAAGTATTTGAGAAATGTGTAAGTATAACAATATTTCTTTAATTAAATCAAAACTTTATTAACAAATATTTGACAAATATTCGATATTCATCTGATTTTCAGGAGGCGTTATCTCAGTCTGTATCTCCAGACGATACCAGGAGCATACTTAGTCGGGCATTAGATGTCCCTGAGTATTCTGGTCGGGTGAGGGGTAAGGCATTTGGGATCACCCCGACCTCCTTGAATATTAAAAAGGGAAAGGTTGCTAGTAATGCAGAACTTCAAGCTAAATTGGAAGCACTAGAAGCTGAGGTTCGGGAATTACGAAAGGAAAAAGAAAGGGATAACGCTTCATGTTTTAGAGATGGATCGGAGAAAGATAGTATCAACTGCAGCTTTCATCCGATTATTCCAGAGGTAATTATATATATATTTATGAAATTAAATTAGTAGCTTAAATTATTTAAATGACATATATACACATTAACAATGGCATATTTATTTTTGGTTTTAGGGCGTTTCCCAATGTCAGCTCTTCTTATCTTCACCAACTTATCGGAATATTGCAAAGGGAAAAGTGTATAACAATGGGGTACAATTACTTCACAATAAATCCCTCCCTACTGGAAGTTTGAAAGTATCAGTTGATATTGCTATAAAGGAGGAAGCACCATTACCCTATCCTGACGATGATTCGGATGTAACATTGGTGCGAGATGCTATAGGGTCGTATGTTGCATGGCCGTCAAACCTCATACTCGTAGGATATGAGGTATGCTTAAAACCGTTATAAACCTTTGTTAACCTTAATGTGTAGATTCAAAGATTTTACGAGCATTTTATTTTCATTTTTTACATGGTAATGTTATTTAGACTCCAACAAAATCCAAAACAAAGGATAAGCGGATTCCGGAGCATACCGAGTCCGTTGTTTCAAAAAAACAGGTACATCACAATTATATGATATTTATGCATAGAAAATGTTAAATTGGATATCTTATACTTCATCTAACAAATTATATGATATATAGCTGCCTGGTAAACAGATTAGCAACATTTCAATGCAAAAAAATGTTGGTGCTAAGAAGAGCAGGGGTAGAAAACAACCTATCTCCAAGTTTAGGTCGTGCCTCCAGACGTATCTACAAGTGACAGATATTATCACCGGAGGTGTTCGTCTTATACATATGGAGAAAGGTATCTATGGCTTTGAACATGACCAAATTATTAGTAATGAAGACTTCGAGCAAGTTTTCAATCATGAAGAATTGGGCGGCACTGTTGTCAATACATACGTGAGGTATATATCCGATCTACTTTGGTATATTAATTAAACAACTTATTTACTTTATGTTTCAAATGAATAGTCTAATGTTAATGATGTTTTTATTTAAGGTTTCTGTATGACAGAGTTATGCGCCCACACGGATTGCAGCAAAGATTTGCATTCCTATGCCCGGCGTCTGTTAGCTTAACCTTAATAATCAATAAACCAGATGAGGTCCTGGCGTATATACGCGACGTCTTTATGGACAACCAAGAAACGGAAAAGTTGTTCTTTTTACCGTTTAATACTGGGTTAGATTTTCATTCTAAATTCATCTATTATAGTTTTTTTGTATTTTGACGTCGTGTAGAAAGTTTCCATCTAACACTTGTTTAATCTTACAGTGGACATTGGTTGTTGGTCGCAATTAATCCTAGCAGAGCAATGGTGTATTATCTGGATTCGTTAGGAAATGATTGGACAACATACCCGGATTTGAAGAAGTGTATTGACACGTAAGTGAGATTGTTCTAAATATGAATGTGTATATTTATTTGTTTGTTTATTTATTTATGTGAATTTTTCTAAATATTCACTTATATTTTATTAGCGCTATACAAGCTTTCCTAGCACTACGAGATAGCCATCTACCACAGCAGAGAGTCAACCCCATTATTACATGGAATGCAGTGAAGGTATATTAATTATCACATGTGTTATTATATTAGTGATGCTACTTGATAAAACTTAGGATTTATCCATATTTTCTTTTCATTTGTAGTGTCCTCGGCAACGCAATCAAATAGATTGCGGCTATTTCATGTTGAGGTTTATGAGAGACACTCTTTTGTTGGATCAAATAGAGATTCCATCCGATGTATGTATTTCTAACTTATGAGTTATTTTAATATTAACACATATCTCTCATGTCTAATGAAATAGTTAAAACTAAATCAAACTATGTTATATTATTATGTAGTACTTTGAAGAATGCAATTGTGCTCATTACTCAATTTCTCAATTGGATGAAATTAAAGAGGATTGGTGTCAATACATTATGGAGCTCGGAATTTTACAAGGTATAATATTGTACTCTTACTTTAATTGATGAGAATTTAAATATGTGTAACTTTGTTTATGTATTCTTTTAATTGAATTACAATCTTTGTGTTTTTAGGACCTATAATGTAGATTTGAAGCATACCTTTGGTTGGATGCAAAAGTACTAGTATAAGTGATATGTGCATTTGTAGAAAAAATGTAATGATTTGTAATTATAAATAGGTGTATATATAATTTTGGTTTGTAATTTTAAATATATATATTGGTTTGAATTGCCAATTGTTTTGGATATATAATTTTAGTGTAAATTGGTACATTTAAATAGGATAAATTGGATTGATTTGAATCTCCAAATTGTGGTATTTTTCTGAACAGGTCAAAAACAGGTTGAAAAAACAGGTCAAATTCTGGTTGAAAAAACCTGGTAAAAATTGAGGTTTTAAAAAATTTATATAAAATTTTTCGTATACCTTAGATAGCGCTTTTGGTGAAAGCGTTGTCTAAGGTATCCCTTAGACAGCGCTTTGGGTGAAAGCGCTGTCTAAGGTATACCAAAAAAAGTCAAAAAAGGTAGGGCTTAGACAGCGCTTTCACCAAAAGCGTTGTCTAAGGTATACGAAAAATTTTATATAAAGGTACCATAGACAGCGCTTTTCATTAAATATACCCACCTTTAGACAACGCTTTTGGTATTAACCAAAGCGCTGTCTAAACCTATAGCAGCGCAGGTTTAGACAGCGCTTAAAAGCGTTGTCTAAGGGCAAAAAAAGCGCTGTCTAAGGTCTTATCTGTTGTAGTGATTGTCAGTGTAAATCTATATTTATTTTTTATGGAACTCAACCATGTTTTCAATATTCCTAATCTTTTTATTAACTATTTTCACGACATGTTATATGTCTTCATACGGTTAAATTTTCACATACAATTAACATCCCATACTTTCTAATTTATTGTGAACCATTAGACATATTCTTCCATGCAATTTTTTTTTAACAAAATTTATAATTACCTTCCTATTTTTTGGGCGGGTCTGTCATCAACCTTAGAAACTTCATGCATCTTCCCTCCACTGAGATCAACAGGTTCTATGGCAAAGGACACTTTGGCGTTTGCTTTCCCCTTCTTATTTTCTTGCTTTCCCTTTGAAGCTTCACCATACACAGAACGAAGCTTTTGATCAATTGACTTTTTCTCATTTAGCCACGCATCATAGGATCTGCAAATAAATATAACATACAGAAACTGACTATCTTATACACCACACACATCCAATATCAGTCACTGAAAATCATTTACATCAGAGCCTTCTTTTTACATTTTATTTCAAATATATTATTGCATGCATGTATATTCAACTATATTTTCTATATCTTTCTCTTAAATTTACAGCTTTGTCGACACCTTTAAAATCTTCACCCATTTTTTCTCCAGTCAGATCAACAACTTCAGTGTTGATGGCGATTTCTTTGTCTTTGCGTTTTTCATCCTTACTTCCTGATTCTTCGCATAAAGACTTTGAAGCTTCTCATCGATTATCTACTTCTCTTTTAGCCACACATCACATGATTTGCAAAACTACAATATTTGGTTTATAAAATATTATTCATACACTACTAAAAAACTAGAACATGCAAACCAGATGATTTACTCATACCCGGTACCACTTTTTATTCCTTTTTCAGCTATCATTCTTGAAGTTTTAAGAAGACGTTACACCTTTGATTGAAATCTCCCAATTGCGTGATCTATTAACAATTTCTGCTATAGAAACTGCTATTTATTGTTGAGTTATATAACATTGTTACGCTTCACTTACCCACGCTACTATCATCACCTTTTGATTTCTCCTAAAACACACGCTTTTGTATTCATTACCAAACACGTTACCCTTTCCAAGTTTTTCATTTATTTTTTTATCATATTTATTACTATTGATTCATATTGTTATTTCATTTTCAGTATTTCATATATAATTTACTATTTTTTTTGTTTTTCTTTAATTCTTTTAATCAAACCTATACATTAACGTTATTCTCAACTTATTTAGTTTTTATTATCATTTACATCACTAATCAAGTCTATATTTAAAAATTTTATTTACACCAATAATCAATTTTGTCTTAATAATTTAGTCTGTTACAAATTTTTTTATTTTCTTTTTTTCCTTTTTTTATTTTCCTTTTTTCCTTTTCTTAAAGTTACCATAGTATAGCAGCAATAATAATAAAAGAACGCAAAGAAACAAATGAATAATAAAAAATTATAATATGAGTGAGGTATGATATTAATAAGATTTTGGGGATCTACACACAACATATCACACATAAACTTAGAATATTTTAACACATATTTGATTGAATGTTATTTTATGCATGTCTTTTTATACTTTACTTTCTACTACTTTATCTTCTTCATCTAATTTATTTCTGAAAAAAAAAATTCCTTTATCCAACACCATTTTGTTGGAATGTTATAGGAAATGATAAATCCTGTAAAATATCATTTTCTTCATAATTTTTTCAAGGATTTGTGTTCAAATTCTCAATCATAAATATACAGTTATTAATTTTTAATTTAGCACTTCTTTACAGAATACGTGAAATACATGGTATGAGTTTATGACTCAACCTTGTGGGTTTGGAATTTAACCCGTGTCCATGTGGTATAGTCGTCTACAAGAAAGTGTCCATACTTCTCACCATTTAGAGAGGTTGTCCTCGTTGGACTAAATTAATTAATATGTAAAATTATAAGAGGCCTTGAAGTGAAAACAATGATTTAGAAGAAAAAAAAGGCTTAATTTGTTTACTCCTTTGACATGGTTCAAAACGAGTATCTTATTTAAATTTTATATTGGGCCATCTTTTGACTAAATTGAACTTATTTAGCTTAGAGATCATTCTCAAATTGGTATGCTCCGATCAACAATTTCATACCCATATTTCTTCATTTAGTGACACAAGACATCCACCTATTGTTTATCTAAAACGCATTCTTTTTTTTTTTTTTTAATTCCTTGGTCTGAGGAATAATATAGAATCATCAGATTGATTAATAGCCTGACTTGACTTTTGATTGAAGACAAGAATTTATGCTTAACTAACTTATGGTTAGTAAGTCGTGCCTTAGTCCAGCAATACATAAACATTTTTAATGGATGAAAGATTATCATTACATGTAGTTACATAACCATCAATTTTACCATTCTTGTTTCTTCCAAACAAAACATACCCATCATCTTGGAGTCTTAGGTCTTGAAACATACGTCTTTCTTTCGTCATGTGAAGTTAGCAACCACTATTCATGTATTATTATTATTGGTGTCTTAAATTTATTTCTTAGGAAGTTTAAACCATATATTATCCTGTCTTTAGATGCCTAAATATTTTTGGATCATTTTCTGCTAGTTTTAAAAAGATCTTTTATCCTTCTGACATACTTCTCTTTCAGGCCCATTCTTAAAAGAGTAAGAATATAGAATATTACAACTAACATGAGCACTATTTAAACTTTCTTCTTTCTTTTGAAAGCCAATGTCAGTATCTTTTTTTCTTACCAATACTATTATTGAAGCTTCCTCACGTTTGTCTATGCCATTTGGAAGAAGTTGTTGAAATGCTTCCTAATAATTTAATGAATTTTATTCAACATTATTTTTAAACTATGATTTTCCCTTTTCAAAGTTGCACCTTCGAGTTATTTCTTGTTGTTTTCAGTCAGAGAAAGATGGGTATTTTAAAGTCTATATATATATATATATATATATATATATATATATATATATATATATATATATATATATATAAAACTTTTATTAGTAACTGATATAATAAAAAGTTAAGTCAGCTCATTCTTATACTTGTGCATGCATATCAAAGGTAGGAGTTTGAATTCAAACTCGTGATATCTCACTTATTCATCTTTAAAGATGAAATTCTCCGTCACTATATTACTTTAACAAAAAAAATTATAACTATATAATTACTACATTAGACGAATTAGTGTTAAGGATTGAGCTATGTACATTGAACTCCTTTTAATTATTAACTCAATTTATTAAACCAAACGAGTTACATTTCTCGCCATATATTAGATTAGATTAAGTCAAATTAATCAAATAGCTTTTAAATTTGACAATTTAACTTATCATTTATTTAATCATAATGATTTAATTAAAATAATTATAAATTTTCTAATTTTTTAATTGTTCTGGACTGGGCAGGCGCTGTGCCCCCAGAAGAGCAAGGCCCAATCCAATCCAGCCATTGGACAGACCCAATAGCTAGAAACTAGTCGTTGGACAGAAAGTAGCCGTTGGGCAGAAACTAGCTGCTGGGCACGTCCCCTTCACTCGCTAAGCAGTTCACGCGGCCAACTGTCTCCCCGAATCTCACGGAGACAGTTGGACCTGGTTAAAGGGCCACGCACTTTGCCCTCCACTTGGCAACCCCTCATTGGTCGACCAGGCGCTTTGATCGCATGGACTCTCCCCATAAATACCCCCTCAGTTGAGAGGGACAGGTATCAAATATCCAATAATTGAAATCTCTTACTTGCTTTCTCTCTTTTTGACCAAACACTTACTTTGGCATCAGAGTACCTTGCAGGTACCACCACCCCTTTTTCCTCTCCTACTCGCATCATCACCTGTCCTACGTGAAGGCCGCGACGATCCAGTCTGATCACCTCAGATCAGTAGCGCCGTCTGTGGGAAACTAGCTTCCCCGTATTTTGATCAAGATCCTCTCTTTCACTTCAAAGACCAAAGCTTCACCTTCCAACCTCTTAAGATAATCATGGCCTCCACCAAGAATGATGCTCGTCAAGACTCTGCTGCTGCCGTTGTAACTGACAACGCCGACCACATCTTCTTCGGACATGTGCTTCAAGAAACCGACCTACGGGACGGAAAGATTGCGTCCCCGACCCCCGAGGAAGTGAAACCTAGGGCACCAGCTGCCGAACGGGTTTTCGAACCCATTCATGTCTTGCAGAACGCTGATTCAAGTACAGCTGTCCTCATCGCCTCTCTCAAGAGATCAAACCTTTTGATCTTCCAGGAATGAGAGAATATTAACGCTCTCGAGCATGTCCTCCAAGAGCGGCTTGATTTGGAGAAACAACTCAGCCCGTCTCCACGTCCTCGGTCTCCCCCTCAGAAACGGAGACGCGATAGGTCTAGAAGTCTCTCCCCGGAGAGGAGACGATCAAGATCGGAAGTGCCTGCGTCCGATCTCGCCCGAAGCCACCGCAGATCCCCTCCGCGAAGGTCAAGACGCTTCCCAGCGTCTAAGAAGCCCCGACAGCCAGATAGGCATGAGCGCCGCCATACGCGCAGGCATTCTCCACGATGCAACAGAAGCCGTGGTCGTAGCCATTCTTTCTCCCGCTCTCCAAGCTCAAGCAGCGACGACGACGTCCACGGCCCCCTTTCATAGGAGATCATGGACACGAGAATTCCTTGCGGGCTGGAGAAGCCCCCTACTCTAGCAACCTATGACGGGACCACCGACCTCGACAAACACATAGAGAACATAGAAGCAATGCTCCATTACCACAACGTGACCGAGGCCATAAAATGCAGATTATTCCCGATCACACTGAGAAAGGGGGCAATGGCTTGGTTCAAGCGCCTTCCTCGAGGGTCGATCACATCATGGAGAAACTTGAAGACTCAATTTTCCCGACACTTTACAGCTTCCCGACGACATCCCAAGTCGGAGGCCACCTTGGAAGCTATTATACAAGGAAGGGACGAATCCCTGTGGGCATATATCGAACGGTTCAACAAAGAAGCCGTGGAGGTCCATACGACGGACCATATGAAGAAGTATCTTCTCGAAAAGGGCCTGAAACCAAAAAGTGAGTTTCGCAAAGCCGTCGGGATCGAGACTCCTCGAACGTTGACAAAACTTATCCGGAAAGCTGAAGCGTATATACAATACGAGGAGAAGGAGGCCACCTATCATGCCCGGGACACGAGAGATCGAGATAGCACCCGGGCACCAAAAAAAGATTAGTCGGAGTCATCCCGGCAAGGAAAAGAAAGGCGACGAGACGATCGTCCTAGAGAAGGTAAAGGGTCTGCTGCCCGTTTCACGGAATATACCCTGCTTACGGCTTCCCGTGAACACATTCTATCCGAATGTATCAATACGGAATTCAAGCAGGGGGCGTCAGGTTCCTTAAACCAACAACGTCCAAGGGCAACGTCGACAAGAGGAAGTATTGTCGCTTCCACCGCAGCCACGGCCACACAACCGAGGACTGCGTGCACCATAAAGACGCAATAGAGATTCTCATCAAGGAGGGTCATTTGAAACAATACGTAAAGAAAGGTGAGTCCTTTCGACAAGAGGCTTCAGATCCCAAGAAGGAGACAAAATCGTCTCAGTCCAATCCTCCCCCGCAGGATCTGTTAAGAGGAAGTTCGAGCAGCTTATAGATTGCAGTCCTGACCGGTTGTCTACGCTCGAGAAAATCAAGGGACGCTCCCAACCGATCACGTTCTACCATGAGGAGCTGCCCGGGGACTTTCTGAATTCTCACATTCCTCTACTCATCAGGGCCAGACTAGCAAACACCGACGTCCGGAGGATCCTAGTCGACTAGGGCAGTTCGGTGGACATTATGTACACGAGCCTGTTCCGCGCCCTAAAGCTAGACCATAAGAACCTCTCACCGTATGTGGGATCCGATCTGCAGGGGTTCAACGGAGCCACGGCCAGACCTTGGGGATACGTGGAGCTGCCGGTCACATTATGGGAGGAGGAAGCGTCCAGGTCGATTAAGACCCAGTTTTTGGTGATCGATTGCCCGTCGCTGTATCAATGCATTTTGGGCAGGCCAGCACTCGCAGAACTGATCGCTGTTCCTTTAACCGTCCACCTCAAGCTAAAGTATTATACTGAGAAAGGTCACGTCGCAACTTTACATGGGGACATAGAAGTTGCCCGCAGATGCTTCGAGGCAGCGACCAGGGCATATAACCAGATCGGAGCAGCACCGAAAGCATCCAAATGTCCAAGGGATAAATATCGTCCAACCGAAGATGACCAACCGGACAAGAAGCCTGCACTTCCCGTCACATCATCGACCTTGACAGCCGAATTTCAGAAGACTGCAAGAAAGATCATGGTGAGGTTGCGCCAACAGGGACGGCCAGCTCCCCCACTTCAACTCTCATGTGGCCAGTTCCAGAAGGGGAATTCGAAGTCATCACCTTTAGCAATAACCCCAACAGAGGGGTAAAGATAGGTGTAGGATTGCCCGACGAGGTCAAGCTACAACTGAAGAAATGCCTGGACGAAAACGCTAACCTGTTTTCCTGGAGCGCAACAGACATGCCCGGGTTAGACCCCGAGACCGCGTGCCACCATTTGACCATTGATCCAGCTGCCCGTGCCGTCGCACAACGGAGAAGAAAGCAATCCGATGAGAAGGCACAGACTGCCGAAAAACTTGTACAATACCTCTTAGAGGCAAAATTCATATCGGAGACCAGGTATACAACCTGGCTGTCCAACATTGTACTTGTGAAAAAACATAGTGGAAAATGGCACATGTGCATTGACTACACCGATCTCAAACGGGCATGCCCGAAAGATGCTTACCCTTTACCGAGCATAGATAAACTCGTAGATAACTCTGCAGGTTTCAAACTCTTGTCGTTCATGGACACCTATTCAGGATATAATCAAATCCCTATGGACGAAGAGGATAAGAGGTATACCGCATTCATGACCTCCTCGGGGAAACGTAATGCCCTTCGGTCTAAAAAACGCTGGGGCCACGTACCAGCACATGATGAACAAAGTCTTTCGATCAGAGATCGAGGACATGCTCGAAGTATACATGGAAGACATGATCGTAAAGTCCCAAGAGGAATCCGATCATACGGCTCACCTGCAAAAGGTCTTCGACTAGGCCAGGAAATGTAAAAATGCGTTTTAACCCGGAAAAGTGCGCCTTCGGTGTGTGAGCAGGCAAGTTCCTCGGATTCTATCTCACCGAAAGGGGAATAGAAGCAAACCCAGATAAGTGCCGAGCATTCGCAGAGTTCCCCACGCCCAGGTCAAAGAAGTCCATCCAATCCCTAAATGGGATGCTCGCCTCCCTTTCTCGATTCATGGCCAAATCCGCTCAGCACGCCCTGCCCTTCTTTAAACTGCTCAGGAAAGAGACCAGTTTTGAATGGATAAAAGAATGCGAGCAAGCCCTGGCCCACCTTAAGCGGGCTCTGTCCGAGCCACCTGTGCTTTCCCGACCAGAATGCGGGGAAACCTAATACTTGTACCTCTCTGTCGCCAGCGAAGCCATTAGTGTTTCCATCATTTGAGAAACAACAGACAGGCAGAAGCCCATCTATTTCACCAGCAAGGTCTTACAAGGGCTAGAAGTCAGGTACACGCAGATAGAGAAAGTCGCCCTTGCTCTCATCGCCGCCGCGAGGAGGCTTAGACACTACTTCCTGGCCTACACTGTAGTTGTCCGTACGGACTAGCCCATTAGACAATTGCAATGCCGACCAGATAGGGCGGGCAGGATGCTTAAATGGTCTCTAGAGTTATCAGAATTCGACATTCAATACGAGGGTAGAAAGGCCCTCAAGGCACAAGTGCTGGCCGACTTCGTGGCAGAAACGACCCTGCTACCGTCCCCATCATATGGAGCACATAAATGGACCGTTTACGTAGATGGGGCATCCATCCCCTCAGGGAGTGGAGCAGGTATCATCCTCGAAAATGAGGAAGGAATATTGATAGAAGTATCGCTGGTCTTGTCCTTCCTTACGTCCAATAACCAAGCCGAATACGATGCCTTCCTCGTAGGACTACGCCTGGCCAAGGACATGGGCGCCAAGGAAGTAAACATCTACACCGATACCCAGCTCGTAGCGTCACAAGTACGGGGCGAGTTTCAAGCAAAGAACGACCAGCTATCCGAATACCTGGTGCTAGTAAAGGAAAGAATCGCAAAGTTTGATGCATGGGAAGTCCAGCACATCCCCTGCGAACGAAACACACGAGCAGACATCCTGTCCAAACTAGCCAGCACTAGAAGGAAAGGCGAAAATAAGTCCGTCGTACAAGAAGTACTAGCCCGGCCTAGTATTGAGAAACCATATGAGCTGCTCGACGTCAACGTCATCGGGGGCACCCATGGCTGGATGACTCTCGTATACGACTACCTCCCTAAAGGGGAGCTGCCCGAGGACAGTAAAGAAGCGAGCATAACTAAAAGACGAGCCTGTTCGTATGTGCTAGTTGAAGGAAAACTCTACCAAAGAGGATTCTTCATTCCCTTCTTGAAATGCGTCGAGGAGAGTAAGGTGCCCGAGATTTTACAAGAAATCCATGAGGGCATCAACGTGCAACACTTGGGGGGAAGATCCTTGGCACGAAAAGCCTTGCGAGCAGGATATTACTGGCCAACCATGCTGCACGATGCCAAGGAACACGTCCAAAAGTACGACCGGTGTCAGCGTCACGGGGACATGTACTTGGTACCCCCCAAATGAGTTGAAGACTCTATCCTCGCCATGGCCCTTCGCATGGTGGGGAATGGACATACTCGGCCCCTTTACAATGGGGTCTTATCAAAATAAATTTCTAATCGTGGCCGTCGACTACTTTACGAAGTGGATTGAAGCCGAAGCCCTCGCCAAGATCACAGCCTTCAACATACTTCGTTTCTACAAAAGAAACGTCCTCGCACAGTTTGGGGTGCCCCAGGCCCTCGTAACCGACAACGGAACCCAGTTCACGGATTGAAAGTTCCAAGACTTCGTCGCCAAATTAGGCACGAAGCAGCACTTTACTTCCGTCGAGCATCCCCAGACCAACGGGCAAGCAGAAGCGGCGAACAGGGTGATCCTGCGTGGTCTGAAGCGAAGGCTGGGCAAATCCAAGAAGAGATGGGTCGAGGTGCTACATAGTGTGCTCTGGGCTTACAGGACAACACCGCAGTCCACCACTGGGGAAACCTCTTTCCGACTAGCCTACGGAATCGAGGCGATGATATCGGTAGAAGTTAGAGAGCCTTCCAGACGAACGGAAGCTCCCCTCGACGAGGAGTTGAATGACGAAGTCTTAAGAGAAGAGTTCAATCTGGTCGAAGAAATACGATCAGGAGCAGCTCTCCGCGAGGCCTCTCTGAAACAACAAATAACCTTGTGCCACGACACTAAGGTCATCAAGCGTGACTTCCCTGTTGGCATCCTGGTCCTGCGTAGAAACCAGAAAGATTTGCGCGAGGGGAAGCTGGCCACAAACTGGGAAGGACCCTACATAGTCAAGTCCAAAACGGGCACCGGAGCATACTACTTAGAAATTCTGGATGGAGAACCATTTTCTCAACCATGAAATGTTGAAAAGCTCAAACAATACTACAGTTGAGCCCAACCACGAGGTCAGACTAACTGCCGACGAGATCACCCCAAACGGGGAGACGATGCGGCCACAGGATCGTGCCCTGGTGAAGCACAATCCATTCTACAACGCCGACCAACTTCTGCTCATGGGACGAGCAGATCTTGTGCATAACGGGGACACCTCAATTGAGCTCCGTCGTTGCCACACCAATCAGGCAGGACACCCAGTTCGCGATGGGAACAGTCTAAGCCTATGAGTTTAGTACCTCAACCGAGGCCCTAGTCTCATCACCAGCAAAAACACCTTGCCCTCCTCGACGAGTTTCCCAGCCTGTCGAGCATAACAAAAACAAGTTGAGCAAACGTCCATTCAAACAAGCATACATAAATAAATGCGACAAGAAATTTCCAAACATAATGTTAATAACATTGGCTACAAGGCTGGAATAAGTCAGGGTTACATCAAAAGGGCAACGCCCAACAAAACATTACATCAAAAGGGCACACAGGCCCACAAAATACATGTACATTAAAAAATATCCGAGTCAAACTAAACAACCTCGCTAACACCTTCTGGGGGAACCACCTCGCCGTTAACGACCATATTAAGAAGACCCATTCCCTCGGTCAGCAACTGGACGTCAGAATTGAGGGCCTTCACCTGCTCCAGAGCAGCGTTAAAGCCAAACTCGACTGCCCCCAAGTTGCCCTCCCCGATGACACGGATCCTCTGTACCAGATCCTTCCTCGTCCTTAAGGCCCTCTCATCTTCAGTTTCATCGTCGCCCGTTGCCGACGACCCCTCCAGCTCCACAATCCTCGCCTTCAAACGGGCATTCTCATCATTGACGTTCTTCACCTCCTCCTTCATTTGGGTCATCTCCTTTTGAAGCAATATCTTGGCCTCCTGGTGACCCCGCAGCTTCGTCAGCTCATTGTATATCCCCACGTTCTCGCACTCCAAGTCATTGATCCTAGTCTTGGCTTCCTTGAGGTTGGAGCAATGAACTGCATCTGCATCTCCCAGGGCCAACGCCGCTTCCAATATTCTGATCATTCCGGCTGCATCCTGGCAAAGGAGCTTCCTCCGGACCTGTAGATCAGCGGACAGAATCGCTGAGACATCCAGATCCGGGACGATGACGGAGCTCCCCTCGCCAAACATCTGCCCCTGTTGATAGTATGCGGGCAGTATGAACTCCCCTCCAGGAGAGCCACCCGAGCAGCCCACAGGGGAGGTCCCAATATAATCCCGCTTCCTCTTGTGGGATGAGTCAGGAGTTGGTTGTACAGAGGTCATCCCCGGAGTAGGACCAGCGTCGGACACAAATTTTTCTATCATCGCCTGCTGCCTGGCCGCTCCGGCTTTAGGCACCGAAGGCACTTTCATCTGGACCTTGGCTGTCTGCGACTTCATTAAGGGCTCCCTCATGTCAGCCATTTTCTCTACGAACACAAAAAGATAAAAGTTAGCAGACAGAAAAAGCTTAACAAGTGCGGACACAAGAGAAAGTTATACCAAGAAGCTGGAAGACCACGTCGTCGTTTTCATACTCGAGGAGGGCCTTAATATTAATATAACGGCCTGCTCTGACGGGCACCCCATCATCCCCGATCAGTTCCTTACCATCGCTGTCCATCACGAAGGCTGGCGTAAAGCTCTCCACATAGGTATGGAGCACACAATAAGACTCCTTGTCGGCCTCACAGAGTTGATCGTGCTTTACCAGGAACTAGTCAGTCCTGTATCTGAAGTGGGCGAACACCCATTCCAAAGGAAACTTAGACACGGGCTTTTTAACCTGCCGACCATCGACGATCACCGTTTCAATCTTCGAGATGGATATCTTGGCCGCCTCAGAAACAGGCTTCACGACTAGGAATCTATCCTTAAAATGACGAACAGACTCGGAGTACGGCCAGAAGAGCTTGCTCTGCTGTTTGAATGACACCCAGATTTGATTCATGCCCGTAGTACTTCGCTGGAGCTGGAAGATGCAGAAGAAAAGGTCCACCGTCGCCCCGACACGGAGAAAACGACACTCCAGCTCGAAGGCGCATATGAAGGCCAACGCGTTCGGATGAAGCTGGGCCGGGCACAATTCTAGGTGACGAAAAAAGGCCTCCTGGAAGTCGGTGAAAGGCAGCCGAAACCTAGCCTCCACAAAGGCAAACTCATACATGGGGAACCGTATCCCCGGGTAAATCGAACAGATCCTGTCATTTTCGGTCAGACGGATGGCCCTCCATTGTGCAGGCGCATCCTCGGCCCGATCCTCCAGATAGGCGACCTCCTGAACCTCCTCCTCAGTAAACGTCGACTTGGTCGACAACAGCTCGTGTGCATACCATTGAAGGTCCCCCCTCGCGACCTGAACGTTAGCAAACTCGATGGCCTGCTCCGGCTCCTCTTGCGCGGCCTGGGCGTCGGGTACGACTTCATCACGAGGATCAGCCATTTTCACCTGAAAAGCAGAGGAAGAAAAAGTGAATTCGACGACTAAGTTCAAATCCACCCTTCCTGTTCTGGACTGGGCAGGCGTTGTGCCCCCAGAAGAGCAAGGCCTAATCCAATCCAGCCATTGGACATGCCCAATAGCTAGAAACTAGTCGTTGGGTAGAAAGTAGTCGTTGGGTAGAAAGTAGCCGTTGGGCAGAAACTAGTCATTGGGGACGTCCCCTTCACTCGCTAAGCAGTTCACGCGGCCAACTGTCTCCCCAAATCTCACGGAGACAGTTGGACCTGGTTAAAGGGTCACGCGCTTTGCCCTCCACTTGGAAACCCCTCATTGGTCGACCAGGCTTTTTGATCGCATGGACTCTCCCCAAAAATACCCCCTCAGTTGAGAGGGGCAGGTATCAAATATCCAATACTTGAAATCTCTTACTTGTTTTCTCTCTTTTTGACCAAACACTTACTTTGGCATTGGAGTATCTTGCAGGTACCACCACCCATTTTTCCTCTCCTACTCGCATCATCACCTGTCCTACGTGAAGGCCACGACGATCCAGTCTGATAACCTCAGATCATTAATAATTATTATAAAATAAAAGTTAAAGAATACATTTAAAAAATACCAAATCACTATAAAATAAAAGATAAAATTAAACCTGATGTTCTTTAAATTATTTTTGTGTAATAAGTTGGTTCTTTAAGTATTTTTTCTAACAACTTGGTCATTTAAGTTACTAAATGTGAGCACCATTATCTTCTTTTAACGAAGTAAAGATAATAATTGTGGATGTAACTATTTTGAGTGGTATGAAAATGATGAAGCGCAGTCATAAATTTCTAAATGTTAAAATGTGAGGAAAATAAGTTAGAAATCAACCTAAAGGACCAAGTTGTTAAAAAAAACTTAAAAGACTAATATATTACACAAAAATAAATAAGTACAAGAATAATGTATTGCTATATTAAGTAAAATAAAATAATTTACCAAAATAAAATAAGATGAATTGATGTAGTGTATGAAATAATAATGCAAGATATTTTCTTTAAAAAATGATTTTAAAAATTAAGTAAAATTGAATATACATTAAATGCTTATGAAAAAATGAAATGGTGAATTGGAATAGTTTTAAAGGCCTTAAAGCGTTTATAAGAGAATAAAACAATTGGAACAAATAATGAATTGGCAATGTTTCTAAATGATGAGCTTGTCTTAAAATAATACTCAATCACTAATCTATTGTATTGTTTTATTTAGGCAGACATCATACAAATTCTAATAATATTATACTATATGAATCTTATACTATATATCTCTTTTATTTTGAGCCCCCTATACATTTGAAGTCATGTGTTGTGGCATTTGTTGCACAAGCACATGAACGGGCTTATATATTTAGCATTTCCATTAGCATTTTAATTATACGTTTAGTTAACATTGCATTAAATAGAGAAAAAAACATAACAATATTCAAGGTATTATGTAAAGGATCAATTCAAGTCACAATCACTCTAACCAGACAAATTTCACGATATTTTATGGTCAAAGTTATAGTCACAAGAAGTGGAGTGTGTCATGCACACAAAATTAGAGGGAAAAAATAAAAACAAAATGTAAAAAGGATATTTTTCTGTTGGGGATCTAGAATTCATGAAGTTGGTCGCGATTGTGATAGTGCTCGTAGTTCTGGTGCGGTGGCAAAGGTGGACTTACAATTTCCCTAGGCATACCATACTGTGAGGCGTTGGAAGTTATCAAATTGGGCGTGGAACCTTTACATCTATACTCTTGCATGGAAAAAGGAAAAGCTTCGAGGATAGTCTTATGAAATGCTTGTCTAATATTGGAACATTTCACATAATACCTTATGCTTGGAAATAGGTGAGCATGTTAGGGAATGTCACGCCTTCCTAGAACTTTTGAGTGCACTTAAGTACATTTATGCCCTCAAGGAGTCATTTGGACCGTTTAGTTATCATTATCCCATGATTTGTAATGTTTTCCCTCTTTTATATAAACTTCCTTTTGGCATTTCTTAAAACTTTTCGCTTTCCTTCTTCTTCTTTCTCTCACTCATGCGTTTATTTGATCTTAGCATTAACCATGGGAGGTTCTTACTTCTAGTTTCTTCTCTGCATGCTTAAGTATTTGCATTATCACCTTTCTTCACTCAAATAGTTTCATTTGCTCTATCTCCTTTCTTCATATACCATTTATTCTTTAATTTTTTTCTTCTCTTTTTGTTGTTTTTCTATGGATGACCTAAGAGTGTGACTTTAAATATAAATGAAGATGATGGAGAGATTCTCCCATATCGGATGTTTAAGGAAAGCCCAACATTCTAGATGAGAAGCCACTAGAAGTTAATGATCCCATTCCTAATTTGATAATTCTTTGTGATACTTTTGAGAGTGAGGGAGGTTTTGTTGAAAGTGGAGGTGGCATTCCAAGTTCTTATGACACGAATGAGGAGGTAAACATACGCACTCTGACTTATATGGAGGTTGTTGCTCGCGTAACTTCTCCTTCTAATTATCATGAAGAAATGGAAGCAAAAATCGCTTTCTAAAATGAGATAATGACCCATTTTTTCCCTAAATCTTTCACTACTGTATGTGGCTGAAAACCCATTGAGTAAGAAATTAGGGAACATCTCACTTTTAGGAACAACAATCCACCTTCTGACCGATTTTCTATTTTATGTGACAGGAGGGATGACATGGTAAAACAGGGACAACCCACCTCATTTCAACCTCCAGATTGTAGACTTTACACTTGGGTTGATCCTGAACTGGTAGGGACCATTTTTGTATACGCTCATTCGAAGAAGGTGTAAGACGCTCATATAGAAGTGGGTCACTCTTATGATTACGCAGTTTCCCATATCAATGAGGGTAAAAGAATATGAAGTTGCTATGACGAATGTCTTTGATCGCGAACTTTGCGTATTGGTCGGATTACTGCTGCAAGTATACAGCTTATCGCGTAGTTTTAAAAGATTGTCGAACCCACAGGGACTAATAATCAACCTAGAGTGATAGATTATTGCAGTGTAAAGCTAAGGCTAGATTTGGCGGTAAAAGAAATTTGGTTTTTAACGGGATTTTAAAAACAACAATGAAGACGAGACGGGAGAATGATTTTCGTGCTCCTTGGGGACTCCGTAAAATCCGGGTGATAACAAAGGTCTCGAAATTGATCTTAAGGATATACATGTTTAAAGGCTCGATCTCTCGCTCTCGCGGTATTAAACAAGCCACGCCTAATGACCCCAAGATTTTGCTCTCGCTCGCTCGATAATTAAAAGGTGCGCTTTGCAAACTAACATAACCTAAATGAGGCCCTAAAGCGCTCTCGATGCATTTAGGCTCAATGTCCGATGCCTACTGAAATTCTGGCACAGATATCAAATGTCCTACGCAGATGTTGAGACACTGATATCCAACACAATGAATAAGATAACAATAATAACAGTGCAGAAAGTAAAGAACACAGTGATATGTTTACCCAGTTCGGATCAACAATCCTACTCTGGGGGCTACCAAGCCAGGGACGAAACCAATATACGATAGTATCAATTCACAGATCATACAATAACCAAACCCTGTTATAATCTGCTCACTTAATCACTACCCTTCCTATGACTTCTACCTAAGACTCACCTAGGTATGAGGCCCTCCTTAAATCCCTCTACAACCATAACCCGTGATTGGTTCCTTTCAACACAAGTAACAAACCGAAAGTTACACTTTCAAAACACACAATTCTCAATACTTCAAAGCTTATGAGCATTGACACACAAGAAACTCAATGCTTAAAAGCTTATGAGTAACTGGCAGAACTTACAACACAAAAACCAGTCCTTATACTGTTATCAAAATGATACCAGTTAGGCTCACAAAATACACTTGAAAACCCTAACAAAAACACACGTAAGTTCCACACCTAAACTAGGTTTACATCAGTCAATATATAGCATTAAATCTGGACTGGATTGGACTTCAAAAATGCAGCAAAGAGACTGCTCACAAATCTGCAAAATAAACTCCAACAAAATAGGTCTTCAATCTAAAGTTTCCTAATATGTCTCCATAAATGGAAAACGCTGAAAATCCGAAAACCAACAAAAACACAATCCAAAAATACTTTGGATGCCACATAGGATAACCAAATATTCACAGAATATTCAGTAACAATAAACAACAACAAAATCTTCTTTTAAACTGAATTCAGACACGATGTCCTATGAGCCAGTATGGGACATCTTCATTCGACATGTTGAATGCAGCAAATTAGAACATCTTGTTACAACATCTTGCTGCTAGAATAGTTTTAGCAAAATAAATGCCAACCACAAAATCAATGAAATAACAATCTCCCCCTTTGGCTTATTTTGGCTAAAACTACACACCAAATAAATCTTGCAAAGAAGCACAAGCAAAAAAAATCCATATCAGAGACAGCAGCGAAATACCAACACATAACAAAACAACAGCAAAACAAACATTCCAAAAAACACCCTTTCAACTGCAGCAACACAAAACTCCCCCTCAACTGCAGCAACACAAACATTCCACATTCTCCCCCTCAGCTGCAGCACCAGCCCAACACACAAGTGTGCAGCACCAGCCCAACACACACAAGCACACTACTCCCCCCTTTTTAGCTAGAAATATGACAAAGGCAAGTAGAACAGTTATTAAAATTTGAGAAATGGTCAAGTCATAGACCAGAATAAACAGCATCAGAGAGTAGATGCCCACCACATCACATGACCAAGTGTCATGTACAAACTTCAGCATTTTCCCTTTTATAACCTCATGCACACACTGCACTACCAGAACCTCCCTTAATCTTTCCAATCTGGCAGCCAGAAGGAACATTAATTGCTATAGTTCCTCATGAATACAAACCCCAAGTCTGCTCCTCAGGTTTTCAAACTGAACTGCATCCAGAGCCTTGGTAAATATGTCAGCAAGCTGATTTTCTGTGCTCACATGCTCAAGAGTTATGACTTTGTCCTCCACAAGTTCTCTGATGAAATGATGCCTGATATCAATGTGCTTAGTCCTGCTATGTTGAATAGGATTTTTAGAAATATTAATAGCACTCAGGTTGTCACAAAATAATGTCATGACATCTTGTGTGACATTATACTCAGATAGCATTTGCTTCATCCACACCAGTTGAGCACAACTACTTCCAGCTGCTATGTACTCAGCTTCAGCAGTAGAAAGAGAAACAGAATTTTGCTTCTTACTAAACCATGAAATAAGATTATTTCCCAAAAATAAACATCCTCCAGAGGTACTCTTCCTATCATCAGCACTTCCAGTCCAATCAGCATCACAGTATCCTACTAAAATGGGACTTGATTCATGGGAGTACAACAACCCATAATCACATGTACCACTCAAATACTTAAGAATTCTCTTAACTTGATTGATGTGACTGACCTTGGGTTGTACTTGGTATCTTGCACACACGCCAACAACAAAGGTTATGTCTGGCCTACTTGCTGTAAGATACAACAGACTTCCAATCATGCTTCTGTATAAACTTTGTTCAACATTTACTCCCTTTTCATCTTTGGATAACTTCAAGTGAGTAGGAGCAGGAGTTCTCTTATGCTTAGCATTATCCAGTCCAAACTTCTTCACAATGTTCCTCGCATATTTGCTTTGACAAATAAAAATGGAGTCTTCCATCTGCTTGACTTGTAATCCAAGGAAGTAGGTCAATTCACCTACCAAGCTCATCTCAAATTCAGACTGCATTTGGTTGACAAAATGTTGGACCATTTCATCCGACATCCCACCAAACACAATATCATCTACATAAATCTGAGCAATCATTAGTTTCCCATCTTTCTCCTTGACAAAAAGTGTTTTATCAATACCACCCTTCCTGTATCCATGGTTGACTAAGAACTCAGTCAGCCTTTCATACCAAGCTCGTGGAGCTTGTTTCAACCCATACAAAGCCTTCTTTAGCTTGAAAACATGATCAGGAAAATTTGGATCCACAAACCCTTTAGGCTGCTCAACATAGACTTCTTCATTAAGATAGCCATTCAGAAAGGCACTCTTGACATCCATTTGAAACAATCTGAATTTCAACAATCTGATGGATTCCAATCGAGCCACAGGAGCAAATGTTTCATCGAATTCTACTCCATCAATCTGTGTGTATCCTTGAGCAACTAATCTGGCTTTGTTCCTGGTAACAACTCCTTGTTCATCAGACTTATTCTTATAAACCCATTTTGTTCCAATCACATTTGTTCCTGCTGGTCGTGATACCAGTTCCCAGACTTCATTCCTCTTGAATTGACAAAGCTCATCTTGTATAGCACTTATCCAGAACTCATCGGTCAATGCTTCTTTGACATTCTTTGGTTCAATCTTTGAAACAAAGCATGCATTTGACACAGCCTCCCTCATTCTGGTTCTTACACCTTCATTCAGATTTCCAATAATCAATTCCTTAGGGTGATCCTTCTGAATCCTTATAGAGGGTCCCCTGTTAGCATCCTCTACCTCTTCATTCTCAGGTCTAGTGTCGGTTTTATGAGCATTATTTTCTACGGACTCAATGTCTTGTGAGATTTCATTGTTCATGGGAAGGCATGCTCCAACATCATCTGGGACATCATCGTCTTTCCTAGAGTCATCAACCACCACATTTACGGATTCCATCATCACCTTAGTTCTGGAATTAAATACCCTATATGCTTTACTGTTTGTAGAATATCCCAAAAATATCCCTTCCTCGCTCTTAGGTTCCATCTTTCGCCTCTGCTCTCGATCCGCCAAGATATAACACTTACTCCCAAACACATGGAAATACTTCACATTTGGCTTTCTACCTTTCCATAGCTCATAAAGAGTGACAGAAGTACCTGATCTGATAGTCACCCTGTTGTGTATATAGCAAGCGGTATTCATGGCTTCAGCCCAAAAATGACATGGAAACTTTTTGGTATGAATCATGACCCTTGCGCACTCTTGTATAGTTCTATTTTTGCGTTCCACCACACCATTCTGTTGAGGAGTGATCGGAGATGAGAATTCATGAGTGATTCCTTCAGATAAGCAAAACTCTTTAAACCTTCTATTTTCGAAGTCTTTCCCATGGTCACTTCTGATTCGAACAACACCACAATCCTTTTCCCGTTGAATCCTTTGACACAACTCTTTGAAGGCTGCAAATACTTCAGACTTTTCTCTGATAAAGCTTATCCAGGTGAATCTGGAGTAATAATCAACGACAACATAGGCATACTTCTTCCCACCAAGACTTTCAACCTGCATAGGTCCCATTAAGTCCATGTGAAGCAGTTCCAGAACTCTAGAAGTTGTGGTAAGATGTTGAAGCCTCTTGTGTGACACCCTTGTTTGCTTCCCAACTTGACATTCACCACATATTTTATCCTCATCAATCTTCAGCTTGGGAATACCTCTAACAGCTTCACTTGACATAACTTTCTTCATCCCTTTCAAGTGTAAGTGACCCAATTTCTGATGCCACAGTTTGGTTTCATCTTCCTTTGACATCAAACAGGTAGACACACTTTCCGATTCTTGAGGATTCCACAGATAGCAGTTATCCTTAGACTTGGTTCCCTTCATAACAACTTCATCTTTCTCATTGGTTACTAGACATTCAGATCTTGTGAAATTTACTTTGAGTCCTACATCACACAGTTGGCTTATACTGATCAAATTTGTGGTCAGCCCTTTGACAAATAGAACACGATCCAGATTTGGTTGACCTGTGTAGTCCAACTTTCCAACACCTTTTATTTCACCTTTTGATCCATCCCCAAAAGTGACATAATTGGTGGAGTGAGGCTTGATATCTGACAAGAATTTCTTCACACCAGTCATGTGTCTTGAACAACCACTGTCAAAGTACCAATCTTCCCTTGCTGATGCTCTAAGAGAGGTATGTGCTATGAGACCGACCATAATATTTCTAGGAGTCCATCTTCTCTTTACTTTAGCCCAACTCTGTCCTTTATTTTGTTGATGAGCAGTTTTGGGATAGCCGTGCAACTTGTAGCAAAAGGTCTTTAAGTGACCAATCTTTCCACAGTAATGGCATCTCCATGGTTTATACTTTGAACTACAAACTCTTTTCTGATGCTTCATCTGATGTTGAAACACGTGATTTGACATCCCCTCATCTTGCTTTATTTTCTGAGGGACAAACTTTAATACAGGCTTCTTGTAGGTCTCTGCTTGATTGTTAAAACCAAGTCCTTGCACATTTCCATCATCTTTCCCATTCTGAAGAATCTCATCCAGCTGCGTGGTACCATTGTTCAGCATTCTTATAGATTTGGTCATATTGTCAAGTTTTGACTTTTTCCATACAACCTCCTCTTTCGGATCAGCAATGATTGATAGATGTTCTTCCTTATCAGCTTCTAGTTGAGCTATCAGAACCTTCTATTCTAATATTATCTAGAACCTTTCTTCATTCTTGATACACAACTCTGAGAACCCGGTGAAGACTTCTTCCTTAGTGAGTTCTCCAATATAAGATTCTTTGTCAGAGTCAGACTCACAAGTAGTTTCTCCATCAGCCTTACATATCCCGGTCAAGGTTGTCACCAATTTTGCTGATTCTTCTTCAAGATCACTCTCAGACTCTCTTTCTGACCAAGACACAGATAATCCCTTCTTCTTCCTTTTGAGATACGTGGGACACTCATTCTTTATGTGCCCATATCCCTCACATTCAAAACACTGAACTCTCTTCCCTTGATTTGAGTCTTCTTCAGTTCTGGACCTTCTGCCTCCATCCTGGTTTTTATTGATGTCGAGTGACTTATTCTGAGCATTTTCTCTCGACTTCCAGTCAATCCTTTTCAACACTTTGTTAAATTGTTTTCCAAGTAATACCAAATCTTTAGACACCCCTTCATCTCTGACCAGATCACCTTCATCTTCTGAGTCACCAGCATTTGACACAAAAGCTATTCTCTTCTTCTTTTCAGACTTTTCACTGATCCCTAATTCAAATGT
The DNA here is from genome assembly GCA_022829125.1 of Lathyrus tuberosus. Lineage (NCBI taxonomy): Eukaryota > Viridiplantae > Streptophyta > Magnoliopsida > Fabales > Fabaceae > Lathyrus > Lathyrus tuberosus. Next base: position 3,258,668 of record JALAZF010000523.1, on the reverse strand, counting down.
TTGAAGAGATTCCACAAGTTCATCCATTTTCATCTTGTCTATATCTTGAGCTTCCTCTATAGCATTCACTTTCATGTCAAATCTCTTAGGTAGAGATCTGAGGATTTTTCTGACCAGTTTACTGTCAGACATGTTTTCACCTAGGACATTTGAGGCATTAGCTATCTCAATAATGTTCATGTGAAAATCATGAATGCTCTCATCCTCCTTCATCTTCAAACTCTCAAACTTGCTAGTGAGAAGCTGAAGTTTTGACGTCTTCACCTTTGAGGTCCCTTCATGAGCAACCTTCAAGACCTCCCATGCCTCTTTTGCAATGGTGCAATGTTCAATCAACCTGAAGATATTCTTATTGACACCATTAAATAATGCATTCATGGCTTTGGAATTTCCCACGGACCCTTTGTAGTCTGTATCATTCCAGTCTTCCTCTTCCTTCACCACATCAGTAAGGGTACCTTTTTCATCTTTAACCTTTGGGGGTTCCCATCCTTTTATAACAACTTTCCATGCTTGATCATCCATGGATTTTATGAATGCTATCATCCTTGGTTTCCAATAGTCATAGTTGGAACCATCAAGCAGAGGTGGTTTGTTCAAAAATCCTCCATCCTTGTCCATTGTACCAGAAAGTACCTTCCCTTAATCTCACCCAGAACCAAACAAGGGTGCAAGCTCTGATACTAATTGAAATTCTGGCACAAATATCAGATGTCCTACACAGATGTTGAGACACTGATATCCAACACAATGAACAAGATAACAATAATAACAGCGTAGAAAGTAAAGAACACAATGATATGTTTACCCAGTTCGGATCAACAATCCTACTCTAGGGGCTACCAAGCCAGGGACGAAACCAATATACGATAGTATTAATTCATAGATCATACAATAACCAAACCCTGTTATAATCTACTCACTTAATCACTACCCTTCCTATGACTTCTATCTAAGACTCACCTAGGTATGAGGCCCTCTTCAAATCCCTCTACAACCACAACCCGTGATTGGTTCCTTTCAACACAAGTAACAAACCGAAAGTCACACTTTCAAAACACACAATTCTCAATACTTCAAAGCTTATGAGAATTGACACACAAGAAACTCAATGCTTAAAAGCTTATGAGTAACTGACAGAACTTACAACACAAAAACCAGTCCTTATACTGTTATCAGAATGATACCAGTTAGGCTCACAAAATACACTCGAAAACCCTAACAAAAACACACGTAAGTTCCACACCTAAACTAAGTTTACACCAGTCAATATATAGCATTAAATCTGGACTGGATTGGGCTTCAAAAACGCAGCAAAGAGTCTGCTCACGAATCTGCAAAATAAACTCCAACAAAATAGATCTTCAATCTAAAGTTTTCTAATATGTCTCCATAAATAGAAAGCGCTGAAAATCCGAAAACCAACAAAAACACAATCCAAAAATACTTTGGATGCCACATAGGATAACCAAATATTCACAGAATATTCAGTAACAATAAACAGCAACAGAATCTTCTTTTAAACTGAATTCAGACACGATGTCCTATGAGCCAGTATGGGACATCTTCATTCAACATGTTGAATGCAACAAATTAGAACATCTTGTTACAACATCTTGCTGCTAGAATAGTTTTAGCAAAATAAATGCCAACCACAAAATCAACGAAATAACACCTACTATCCGGCGATTACCTCAAACTCTCGCTCTATTTGACACGCCTTGGCGCGTTTCTCACTCTAGTGACGAAACACTATTAAACAACCCCTCGCTCTCACGACAAGGCTGCCTAAATTCAGATTAGACACCTAAACCAGAATTTTTGAAAACATTAAGTTAAACACTGACGGCTCTACAGAGTCCCGTCGGAAGGACAATCCTCAATCTACAGACTCATGCAAATTTACTCAGACATATTTAAACCTAATGCTAACATAGTAACATTGCTGAATTTTATGACATACATATTGATTAATTTTTTATTAAGTTCAGATTCACGATTTATTGGTGAAACTAGTTATGTTGCATACAAGTAAGATTAAGCAATGCAGTGAAATAAACAAGATGTAAATAAACTGAAATGCGAAGAAAGTAAAGGAAAAAAATCTTCAATTAATTGCAATTGATCCAAAGGTACATCAGCAACACAGAAAAGAAAATACAGCAGTGGTATCAATCTCTCAGTGTGAGTGATCAATACTTTGGAAGGTAATGTAAGTAGGTAGGCTAGAAATTTCGGCAGCGCTTCCGCAGGGTTCTTGGATCTCAAAAACAGACCTCTGATGCTCTATATATAGGAAAAAGTTGGCTCCAAGAACATAAATTCGAAATTTGAAGTCTAACTTGTAAACTACCAGAACTGCCTCATGAAAACTACTCCCGCGAACCAACGGCGGTCGCCTTAGGCCTAATGGCGGTCACCATTCAGTTGAACTTTGAATTTCCCTCCTTTTCTGCTATGGCGAGCGCCATTCATCTGGATGAGGCAGAAACTTGCAATTTCTTCACTTTTTCTTCTCTTTTAGCTCAGTTCTTTATCTTTCCTTCTATGGAGCTGATATAGGACCTATAAATGGAAAATGAAAGAAAAAATAAGTAAATGATGCATAAAACGATAATGAATCAATAAAAATACAATAAATCATGCACGAATTGAATCGAAATAAACGATACGAAATCGAGTCATCAAACTCCCCCACACTAAGACTTTTGCTTGTCCTCAAGCAAACTCCCAATGTAATAAAACAGTAAGCATGATGTTTCGACTCTTAGGCACGACAAAAACAATCTAAGCACAAGGTTGCTAGGCTAAAGTGAAATGGATAGGTACTAGATAGTGAAAACAAGGATACCGTAATGACACGACTCCACAAAAGCGGACGAATACTCCCTTCCTATGCAATACCAATTCAAATCATGACATTATAACTAGACCTATATCCTTCATCTTATTTCACCTCTTTTTCATTCGAGCGCAATCACATTAAGCCCGTTATCCTGTGTACTTACATGGTAAGCGAACGTGTTAGTGTTTATGATCTCTTATTCAACACAACATTTTTTCTTTTTCGCACATTATGCTTTCTTTTGCTTACAAATTTCAAGAGTCCGAACCTTTAGGCTAAATGGTCGGGTGAGGACCACCTAACTTAGCGGGAACATGTCTTTCATTCGTTTTTTTTTCTATAAAAATCACATAAATCAACTTTTGAGATCGCGCATATTTGCATCGGTTCGTTACTTAGTTCGTACTCATGAATGATGCTGACTGCTAGTATAAACTAATAAAGAGGTTACTTCTAAGAAACTAGGCATAAGGTCATGGCATAATGTCTATTTAAATCAATATCACATATTTAGGGAATCTAAGGTGTAGGAACGGTACCGATATTTTCAAAACTTTCCCAAGTCCGCCTACCTAGCCTAAATCTAAGAATGAAACAACCTATACTATACGTGTCATGCCTTTGAGTCTAAACAAATTTTTTTGAAATTGGGGTCAAATACGGGAGTTATTAGACACAGGAAAAACGTAAAGTAAAAACGACTTAAACGTGCATATGACTCGATAATGAAAAACAAACTAAACTAGAAAGCAAGAAATAAATAAGAGCAATAAACGGCTCCTCCCCCACACTTAAACTAGACATTGTACTCAATTTCTTAGCCTAAGGTGAAAGAAGGAGCGATAGAACCTGGATACATCAATGATAGCGAGCACGCCCTCCACGAGGGTGTCTGTCCTGCCTGATGGCTAGGTTGTCCTGTGGGACATGTTAGACACAATCTGCAATTCGGTTCACCTCCCTGCGCAGTCCCGCCATCTCTGAGACAACATCTCTCAAATCCGACTCGGCCCTGGCCATAAACTCATACTGCCTCTTCTCTAACTCATGCATCTGCACATCACGCGCGACATTTTTCTCTCTCTCTCTCTCTCTCTGCTGCCTAAGCTCTGACAGAACTTCATACAATGACGATCGAATACCTGTAAAATCAGAAAAAGGTGTCGTGTGTGCTTGGGTGCTAGACCCAGGTATGTCAGTGGTATGGCTATGAGTATGAGGCTGCTCAGAATGCTGCCTCATGACATCACGGTAGTGCCTCTCGTCGCTCTCTGCCTCTACATCACAGGCTCCTAAATCAAATAGCCAATTGGCGCTTTGACGAACATTTATGCGCTCAGTATTTGGCAGAGAAAAACCTCGGAACTCATGTGTCCGGACCATAAAGTGATACTTGTTACGATGCAAACTCTTGACAAGCCGCGTATTACGGCAAAAGTCAATGTCAGCATAGAGACAACGTATGCTCTCTTCGTTTTCCAAGTTGGCCTCTAAATCTAAAGAGATAGCTATGGCAGTAATGATATCGCCTATGCAGATGGAACCACCGACTCTGTTCGCTACACTAATAAAATGGGCAGGAGGAACGGTGTAGGATTCACACGGGTTTGGAAAAGAGCACAGTGAATAAAGAACAGATCCTTAGAATTCACGTTTCCTGGGTTTTCTCGTCCGAAAATTGTGGAGGCGAGGGTGCGGTGAAAGTAACGAATAACAGGGTTATGAATGGTCGTGGCTTTCAAACCCTCATATTTGGTGGTTCTTGTGTTGGTTATTTGATGCCAGAATTGGAAGGCTTCTTCCTCCCAGTCACTGTCCAAGGGTGCTTGAGTCGCAATACCCTCACCGGTAGGAAAACCAAAATATTCAGCTATCTGCTCATGAGTTTGTGAATAATCCACGTTAAACATTCTGAAGTAAATGGTTCCGGTGGTGCGGTTAATATCATGGACATAGCGGACTGAACTAAGAAATTCATAAGTAAGTCTAACGCAAGAGGGATTAAACATGGAGCAGAAACGAGTCATACCTAAGTTCCTGAGCATCCACGAGACGCTATCATAAAGACCTAAGGTGCGAAGAGTTTTCGGCTCTGGATATCTTGTGGCATAGACTGGCCTTTTGGATACTCGGTGAAAGTTTGAACGCACGGTGGCTCCAACTGTTCCTTCGGGGAACTCAATGCCCATGTAATCTATCTCTTGGTTAGCTTCCATAGTTGTTTCTTAGAAGGATGGTGTTTGTGAATATTTTTCTGAAACGGGTAGAGAATGGAAAGTGGGTTTTGAGAGAGATGATTGGAAATGTGTGGATTATTGAGATTAAATAGGGATTAAATGGATGAATATGGATGGTTGGAATTTAATGTGGGATAATGAGAGGTTTACTAGGTGCTTAGGGGGTCTAGGGAACATGAAAGAATGTTTTAAATGGGGAGAAGAGGAGGAAAATCGTGTCTTAGAAGCAAAACACGCGTTCTTCCTGTTTAAGGGAATAGCGAACGCCTTATGCATAATGGCGAGCGCCATTTGTTTCAGACACGAATTTTGTGTCCCCACTCCTACAGAATGCAGTGTTGTACATATTTTTGGGTTTTTCTTATTTTATTGACAAAACACAATAAGCTAAACATTAAAAACACTTAAAGGAAAGGAAAATTGCATTAAACGGAACAGTAGTACATTACATTTACACGTCGGCATCCCGACGGTACACAGTGGAATGGAAATTAACAGTACAAATGATACAAGAAAGGGAAACACTATACATGTAAACAACCTATCCTAATAAAAATAGGGAAATACGTGCAGCTAATGGATCATCCATGATGTTGTCTAAGGGAGTAGACAACTAGGAACATATGGTCCAACTCCTCATGTACAACATCCATAAGTCCAATGAAGTCGACTCGGAGAGAGGAAATCTCATCTCGGAAGGAATCCAATTCGGACTGGAGAGCACTAATAGCAGCAGCTACATTCAAAGGTGGTATATCAGGATCGACCTCAGAACCTTGAGTGGCATCGACAGACATAATGGTATCTCGGTTTTGGTAAGCCTGGGGAGAGTCGGGTGGAGTCAGAAACTCATTAACGACCTCCAAGTCATAGAGCCAATTGTCCTTATTGTGCCCACTAGTTTTTTCATGGTTGGGTAAGGTGAAAGTATGGACTACAGCATTATCGATAAGTAACTCAAATTCAACCGGGCCAAGGTTAGCAATAATGCCTCTGTTGAAACAAAAGCTAATGTCCATCGGGCGAAAACCACCGAATGCAAAGGAACGGTTCAAATGGTACCTCATTCCAATTACATCAGCAATCATAGTCACCAGCCCACCTATTAAGACTGGCTCAAAGGAATTACGGGAAATACGACTGAAATTAGCAAGAAAATACGGGGCTGCATTGACAGGCTTTCCTTGGGATGCGCAGAGCATGATATATAGCTCATCCCTCGACACAGATGTAATGTTCTCTTTTTTGCCAAAGAAGGTGTGAGCAAGAACCTTATGGAAATATCTCTATCCAGGGTTGTGGAAGTTTTCAAAAAACAAGGCATCAGGTTCGGCATTACCGTTTCCAGCTATGGTACCCCAGAAATGTTGAAGATCATAGCTAGTGAAGGCATCAGCAGGGGTTCTGGTCACAACATCGGGTTCATTAGTAAAACCCAATAATTTAGCGAATTCATGGTGGGTGAATCTGTACTTGTTTCCAAATAACCTGAAGGTAGCCAATCCACGGCCAAATCCGAAACCACGGGTGGCATCATAGTAGAGGGAGCTTAGGAACTCCAAGGTCATGCTACGGTAAGTGCTAAATCTCTTCTCTAAAGCAAAGTGAGACCAGCCTATTTGACTCAAAAGGAAAACGACACTGTCTCGAATGCTAAGGGTTCGCATAGTCGAGTCGTCAGGGTAGATGGACAGACCAAAGTCTCTTTGAGACAAAGCCTCAAATCGACGTCTCTGGACATCGTTCCTGAAAACAACGGCATGGTTCTCAAATGTCTGCATGGTTTCTGGCCAAAGGTTTCTTAGAGAAGGGTATCCTGAAAAATTTAAAAATAATACACTATTAGGGAAATAATACTATTAGCTACGCGTTAGTAAGATAAAAATAGTAATAATAATCATAATACTGATAATGATAGCAACAATAATGAGATGCAACAAACAGTGATGCATATTGCAAAGACTTTATACTAAACATGCATGCAGTATCCTAAAGCTAACACAAAAAAATAAAAACAACAGAAATCATGGTTTAGCTCCCACGGAGCGCTTTGTTTAATGTCGGAAGCTCGACATTAGAATTAAAAAGGGCATCATTTATCGGGAAGAGCGGGAAGCTCTTCCAATTTGTAACTAGTGATGAATTCCTTGTTTTCTACTAAGTGGTATTGCTTGAGTCTCTGGTCGTTCACAAAGAACGTCTCATTCGACTTTCCTCTAATTTCAACTGCTCCACTTGGTAGGACTTTTGTAATTTCGGAAGGACCAGACCATCTAGAACATAATTTTCTGGGAAAGAGTTTAAGCCTAGAGTTAAAGAGAAGAACTATATCTCCTTTGTTAAACTCCTTCTTTGTTATCCTTTTATCACGCAACTTCTTGGTTCTTTCTTTGTATATTTTGGCATTTTCATAGGCATCTAGCCTTAGTTCCTCTAGTTCATGGATATCTAGAATCCTTTTCTCGCCTGCTGCCTTATAATTCATATTCAGGGTCTTAATGGCGCAAAAAGCTTTATGCTCAAGTTCCACAGGCAGATGGCATGACTTTCCATAAACTAGTTTGTACGGTGTGGTTCCTATGGGGGTCTTGTAGGCTGTTCTGTAAGCCCGCAGAGCTTTATGAAGTTTAGTAGACCAATCCTTCTTAGAGGTTGCAACGGTTTTCTTTAAAATTTGCTTGATCTCCCTATTCGACACCTCTACTTGTCCACTAGTTTGAGGCTGATAGGGTGTTGCTACTCGGTGTCGTACTCCGTCTTTAAGCAATAGTTTCCCGAAATTCGAAATGAAATGGGAACCGCCATCACTAATGACAACTCTTGGTACACTGAATCTGGGGAAGATTATGTTCTTGGAAAGTTTCACCACCACTCGTGCATCATTTGTAGGTGAAGCTATTGCCTCAATCCATTTTGATACGTAATCAACTGCGACGAGTATGTATTTGTTTCTAGAAGAAGATGGAAAAGGTCCCATGAAATCAATGCCCCATACATCAAAGACTTTAACTTCCAAAATTCCCTTTTGTGGCATCTCATCGCGTCTAGAAACATTTCCAGTGCGTTTGCACCGGTCACAGTTCATAAAGGAAATGTGAACGTCCTTCCAAAGGTTTGGCCAAAAGAGGCCAGATTGTAACATCTTTGCGCATGTTTTTGATGTACTGGCTTGTCCTCCATATGGTGCAGCATGACATTGGGATATGACATCCTCTACATCCGATTCAGGGACACATCGACGAAATATTCCATCGGCGCCTCTCTTAAATAATAGGGGTTCATCCCAGTAATATTATTTAAGGTCATGGAAAAATTTCTTCTTCTGTTGGTATGTTAGATCTGGTGGAAGCACCTTGGCTGCTAGGTAGTTGACAAAGTCAGCATACCATGGCAATGTGGTTTTCGTATAGTTTGCTTCTACTGCTTCATTTATCTCTGCATCGTTAAATAACAAGGAACATTCTAAAGTTTTGCTTTCCCTTTCCAACAGGGCTACTAGTCTGTCGTAAGGAAAATCATCGTTTATAGGCACTCTTTCAGGCTTTAGATCCTCAATCCTAGAGAGATGATCTGCTACCACGTTTTCGGTACCTTTCTTATCTTTAATGTCTAAATCGAATTCTTACAAAAGCAAGATCCATCTCAAGAGTCTTGGGTTGGCATCCTTCTTAGTCAACAGGTACCTAACAGTGGCGTGATCGGTATAGATAATAATTTTTGCTCCTACCAGATAGGAACGAAATTTATCTAAGGCGAACACAACATCCAGGAGTTCCTTTTCTATGGTCGCATAGTTCATCTGTGCGTTGTCCAAGGTTCTACTTGCGTAGTAAATAGCATGAAACCTTTTATTCTTTCTTTGTCCTAAGACAGCGCCTACGGCATAGTCGCTAGCGTCGCACATTATTTCAAATGGTAAACTCCAATCAGGTGGTTGCATAATTGGTGCGGTAATAAGAGCATTCTTCTGATGTTCAAATGCTTTCAAGCATTCTTCATCGAATATGAATTTAGCTTCTTTCATTAGTAGTCCAGTCAAAGGTTTTGTAATTTTAGAGAAGTCTTTAATGAATCGTTAGTAAAAACCGGCATGTCCTAAAAAGCTTCGTACTTCTCTAACTGTTTTTGGTGGTTGAAGGTTTTCTATGATTTCTATCTTTGCCGTGTCTACTTCAATACCTCTATCGGATACTACATGTCCAAGAACTATACCTTGTCGCACCATGAAATGGAACTTCTCCCAATTTAGCACAAGGTTCACTTTGACGCATCGTTCAAGTACCATCTCAAGGTTTGACAGACAGTGTTCGAAACTTCCCCCACATACAGAGAAATTGTCCATAAAGACTTCCATTATTTCATTTATGAAATATGCAAAGATCGACATCATGCATCTCTAAAATGTTGCGGGAGCATTACACAGTCCAAATGGCATTCGACGATAGGAAAATGTGCCATAGGGGCAGGTAAATGTGGTATTTTCTTGGTCATCAGGATGAATAGGTATTTGGAAAAATCCTGAGTATCCGTCTAAGTAACAGAAATATGAATGTTTTGCTAGCCGTTCAAGCATTTGGTCTATGAAGGGTAAAGGAAAATGATATTTTCTAGTAGCCTTATTCAGCTTTCTATAGTCTATGCACATCCTCCATCTAGTTTGAGTTCGTTTGGCTACGGACTCGCCTTTTTCGTTAGTTACAATCGTAACACCACCCTTCTTTGGTACGACATGCACTGGGCTGACCCATTTGCTATCAGATATCGGATATATGATTCCTGCTTCCGACAGTTTTTGCACTTCTATCTTGACTACATCGCTTAGGACTGGGTTCAATCGTCTTTGATGTTCTCTGGATGTCTTGCAGTCTTCCTCCATCATGATGCGATGCATACATATAGAGGGACTTATCCCTTTTAGATCGGAGATGTTATATCCAAGAGCTGTGGGATATTTCCTCAAGACTTCCAATAATTTCTCGGTTTCTATTTGTCCTGAATCAGCATTAACTATTATGGGTTTTTCGAGTTTAGTGTCTAGGAATTCGTACCTTAAATCTTTGGGTAATGTTTTGAGTTCTACAGATGGTTTCTTTGGGCAAGGCATAGGATTGGGTGTGAGTGCTAGGCATTCTCTTAGACTGTCATCTTCATATGGCTCACGCCAGTTATCGTCCTCGAATATTGGAGGGGCTGGAATCTTTAGTACTTCCGTGTACCTTGTTGGTTCCTTCTCTATTTCTATGACGCGTTCGTCGATAACGTTTTGAAAACAACATGAATCGTCTAAAACATGGGCTTTTAGGAATTGGGCTAAGATGAATTCGACTTTTTCTTCCCCAACTTCGAAGGTTAACTTTCCCTTCTTCACATCTATTATAGCTCCAGCTGTTGCTAAAAATGGTCTACCTAAGATGATTGGTATATTAGAGTCTTCCTTAATGTCCATTATCACGAAATCTGTCGGGATATAAAACTGACCTATGCGAACTGGCACGTTTTCTAGCATACCTACTGGATACTTCACAGAACGGTCTGCTTGTTGTAGAGACATCTTCGTTGGCCTCAGGTCTCCAAAGTCAAGTTTCTTACATGTGGATAGGGGCATTAGGCTAACACTGGCTCCTAAGTCGCATAACGCTTTGTCTATGACAGTCTTTCCGATTACACAAGGTCTGGAAAAGCTACCTGGATCTTTTAGTTTAGGAGGCATGTTATTTTGAAGTATGGCACTACACTCAATAGTGAGCATAACGGTTTCGTTGTCCTCTAACTTTTTCTTGTTTAATAGGATCTCTTTAAGGAATTTGGCATATGAGGGCATTTGCGTAATAGCTTCTGTGAAAGGTATCGTTATATTTAGTTGTTTTAGAAGCTCTACGAATTTCTTAAACTGTCCTTCATTTTTGGATTTAGCTAGTCTTTGGGGATAAGGCACAGGTGGTTTGTATGGTGGCGGAGGCACAAAGGGTGTCTCTTTCTCTGTGCCCTTTCCGCTTTCATCTTCCTTCGCCGTGTTAGGTTCTCTTATTTTCTCAGTTCCCTTCGGTAAATTTTGGTGCATGGCTGAATTTTGGAGTGTCGGGTCAACGGGTCCATCGTATTCTGTTCTGCTTCGTAAAGTAATAGCGTTAGCATGACCTTTTGGGTTTGGTTGTGGTTGGCCAAGAAATGTTCCAGCAGGGGCTGCGGTAGTTGATTGTTGTTGGGCTACCTGAGCGATTTGGGTTTCTAACATTTTATTATGAGTAGCCATAGCATCAAGCTTGCTTGACATTTGTTTCATCAATTCACTCGTGTGAGCGTTTTGATTTGCAAAATCCCTGTTTTGCTGAGCTTGAGCATTCATAAAGTTTTCCATCATGATTTCCAGATTTCATTTTTTTGTAGTGGTGGAGCGGGTTGCGCTCCTTTCTGAAATCCAGGTGGAATAGCAGTGCTGTGTTAGGTGGATGTAAGGCATTGTTATTCTTATATGAAAAGTTCAGGTGATTTCTCCAGCCAGGATTGTAAGTGTTTGAATATGGGTTCTCTTGAGCGTAATTTACTTAGTCGGTAGGTGTACTAGCCAACACTTGACATTCAGCGTTTGTATGCCCAGGGTTTCCGCATATTTTGCAATTTGGTGTTACTGCAGCTACGATAACTGCTGGTGGTACTATTGCTAGACTTTCGATCTTTTGAGCAAGCGCGTACACTTTAGCATTGACTCGGTCTATACCGTTAACTTCGTGCATTCCTCCTTTCGGAGTTGGTTTCTCTACTCCAGCGCGTTCACCTCCCCATTGGAAATGGTTTTGAGCCATAGTCTCTATGAGTTCATAAGCTTCTGCATACGATTTATCCTTTAGGGCACCGCCTGCGGTAGCGCACAGATTCATTTTTGTATTGTACAACAGTCCGCCATAAAAGGTATGTATTATCATCCATTCTTCAAGTCCATGGTGCGGGCATAACCTCAACATGTCCTTGTATCTCTCCCAAGCATCGAATAAAGATTCGTTGTCTTTTTGTTTAAATCTGTTAATTTGGGCTCTCAGCATAGCTGTCTTGCTTGGTGGGAAATATCTGGCTAATAAGACTTTCTTCAACTCGTCCCATGTCGTCACTGAATGGGATGGTAGAGACTGGAGCCAAGCTCTAGCTCTATCTCTCAATGAGAACGGAAAAAGTCTTATTCTAATTGCTTCTTGACTAACTCCATTGGCTTTTACGGTGTCTGCATATTGCACGAATATTGATAAATGAAGGTTCGGGTCATCCGTAGCATTACCTGAGAATTGGTTTTGTTAAACTACGGATATTAGAGAAGGTTTCAGGTCGAAATCATTACGATTAATAGCTGGGGCAGCAATGTTGTTATGTGGTTCTTCTTGTGATGGAACAATATAATACTTTAAAGGACGGTCTCTCGGTCCTTCGGCCATGTTTTGTTCTGGTTCTGATTCGGTTTTCGAATCTGAGTAGGGAATAAGAGGATCTGGGATGTTATATCTAAGAAGGAATTCATTAATTCGGCGTCTCAGAAGGATGTAACGTTCGATTTCATTGATTGGTTACTCCAACTCTTCGCCTTGTGAGCGAGTGTTTGGCATACAATTGACAAATCGAAAAGGAAAAAAATAAAAAGTTGGCTTAGTCTATACTGTGCAACGAAAGTATCACAATATTGACTAAATTAGTCCCCGACAACGGCGCCAAAAACTTTATCGCGAACTTTGCGTATTGGTAGGATTGCTGCTGCAAGTATACAACTTATTGTGTAGTTTTAAAAGATTGTCGAACCCACAGGGACTAATAATTAACCTAGAGTGATCGATTATTGCGGTGTAAAGCTAAGGCTAGATTTGGCGGTAAAAGAAATTTGGTTTTTAACGGGATTTGAAAAACAACAATGAAGACGAGACCGGAGAATGATTTCCGTGCTCCTTGGGGACTCCGTAAAATCCGGGTGTTAACAAAGGTCTCGAAATTGATCTGAAGGATATACCAGTTTAAAGGCTCGATCTCACGCTCTCGCGGTATTAAACAAGCCACGCCTAATGACCCCAAGATTTTGCTCTCGCTCACTCGGTATTTAAAAGGTGCACTTCGAAAACTAACATAACCTAAATGAGGCCCTAAAGCGCTCTCACTGCATTTAGGCTCAATGTCCGATGCCTACTATCCGGAAATTACCTCAAACTCTCGCTCTATTGGACACGCCTTGGTGCGTTTCTCACTCTCGTGACGAAACACTGTTAAACAGCCACTCGCTCTCACGACAAGCTGCCTAAATTCAGATTACACACCTAAACCAGAATTTTTGAAAACATTAAGTTAAACACTGACGGCTCTACAGAGTCCCGTCGGAACGATGGTCCTCAATCTACGGACTCATGCAAATTTACTCAGACATATTTAAACCTAATGCTAACATAAAAACATTGCTGAATTTTATGACATACATATTGATTAATTTTTTATTAAGTTCAGATTCACGATTTATTGGTGAAACAAGTTACGTTGCATACAAGTAAGATTAAGCAATGCAGTGAAATAAACAAGATGTAAATAACCTGAAATGCGAAGAAAGTAAAGGAAAAAACAAATCTTCAATTAATTACAATTGATCCAAGGGTACATCAGCAACACAGAAAAGAAAATACAGTAGTGGTATCAATCTCTCAGTGTGAGTGATCAATACTTTGGAAGGTAATGTAAGTAGATTGGCTAGAAATTTCGGCAGTGCTTCTGCAGGGTTCTTGGATCTCAAATACAGACCTCTGATGCTCTATATATAGGAAAAGGTTGGTTCCAAGAACATAAATTCAAAATTTAAAGTCTAACTTGCAAACTGCCAGAACTGCCTCAGGAAAACTGCTCCCGCGAACCAACGGTGGTCGCCTTAGGCCTAATGGCAGTCGCCATTCAGTTGAACTTTGAATTTCCCTCTTTTTCTGCTATGGCGAGCGCCATTCCTTTTGAACTGGGAAGATGGCGAGCGCCATTCATCTGGATGAGGCAGAAACTTGCAATTTCTTCACTTTTTCTTCTCTTTTAGCTCAGTTCTTGATCTTTCCTTCTATGGAGCTGATATAGGACCTGTAAATGGAAAATGAAAGAAAACATAAGTAAATGATGCATAAAACGATAACGACTCGATAAAAATACAATAAAACATGCACGAATTGAATCGAAATAAACGATACAAAATCGAGTCATCAGTCTTATCCCTTTCTACTCGAATGAAGTTCAAGTTACCTTTTACTACTTTTGAGGAAGGCTTGTTAAATCACCTGGCCATATCTTCTTTCTAATTTCATCCATCCACCCGGGCCTTTACAGAAATGTTCTCGTATTTATGTGAGTACCGAGGGGTTGGATTTCCTATTAGGATTTTCTTTTATTTGTTCTCTGAAATTCTATTTGCCATATGGAAAGATGTCAAACACAATGTCTCGCACAATGTGTATGACAAGATAATTACCTTGCAGACAGAATATAAGGAAAATATAAATAACACATGAACTGGTAACTTAATTTAATGCAAAATCATCTAGTGTGTGGATGGAATTAACCCAATAAAAGAAAATTCACTCTTAATAGTTAAAAGTACAAATTAGACTTAGTTGAACCATCCTAGTTCAAAGCCTCTTTTACTAATACTACCTGTGAATTCCTATTCATGACTCCCTATAAAAATAACCCCACTCTTAATAGTCAAAAGTACAATTGGTATTATCTAAACTCACTTTGTCCAATTCCGTTTTGCTAGTACTACCCATGAAGATTCAATCATTTCTCCCCCTTAATTTTGAGACATCTCTCTGAGATTCACTCAAACACTCTCCCATGTCTTCAGATAATTACAAAATTATACGAATGATGAAAGGAAGTTACAACTAAACTACTTTACTCCTTAACATAGGAATAAAACTCTAGAATAGAGTATTACAAAACAAATATGTACCACTTTAAACCAGTATACTTATATAAAAAGAGTTACTCGACAATTTTAGGTGTCACTTCCCCAACCAACCAACAAAACTTTCAAAAACATTTAACAACATGCAGTGGAAATTAACATACTAACAACTTCAAATTGAACTTCTCAAAGAAAGTATTAAACTTTAACATCAAAATTCAACACCAACTCAAAACATAACAAAAGCGCATCGTCCTCGATGTTACAAGATTAGAGCATTATACCACTAAAATACAATAGAATGATAAATAAATGAAGGTGAACTCCAAGAAGCTATCTTCCACTCACAACAATAAAAATCTACTCCTGATTATCTGCAAGATGTGCATGGTGGAAAACATAAAGAAAATGGGGTGAGAATAAACTTTGATATAAAGACGGCGTAAAGAATGCGAGGGTAGATAAACACATAACACATCACACATTCAATACACAAAACACACCATTACAATCTCATACCTTTTCCATCATAATATATACATATGCATGCAATGTGACTGATCGTTAAAATAACAAGTGTACTATTTTTACGATGTAGTAATAATAAGGGTTATCCCCAAAATCGATCTCGAGGACTGCGCGTGATTGTAAGTGCAGATGCTAATTCAATTAAACAAAAGTTCCTTGGGGTTTGATTGTTTAAAAATTATAACTAAGAATAATAAAATGAACAAAATTATAAACTTGACTTAAAACAGATATGAGAAGCATGCTAGAGGAAGTTTATGAATTGAACTGCAAAGACCCTCAATCCTTATTCTAGGAAACATTACTCTAAACAAACCTTACCGATTCTTATAGTTATTTTCCCTAATTCCTTAGCAGAAAAACCTTTGAGATTCTATCTCTACCCCAATTCCTTGGCGGTCAAGAAAGAATCACAAGAATTATATTTGATCAAGAATAATTCGGTTATTACAGGGTATCCCCTTTCCTAGGCAATATCTACTGTAATATTATTATGCAAAAGCGTTAGGTTGGTTGGTCCGACCTAAACCCTAACCGTAAATCAATTTCAATTTGTCCGATCGAAAAAGCATTAAAAACATTGCATAACAAAAGATTAAGGGAAAAAGTAATATCTCATAGAATAATGAAAATTCAAGTCATTACAATACAATTCAGGGACACCCCCTAGCATTAGGGGATTTAGCTACTCATAATATTGAAAGAAATTACAAAATAGTAGATAAACATTACAAGAATAACGGAGGAAATTGATCTTCAATCGGGATGGCTCATGAAAAATCTTCCTTCTCCCGATCACTTGATAGCATTCAACTTTCACGTAAAATCTTTCGTCAAATCCCAAAGTCCTTTTTCTCCTTCTCAGAAAGTGTCTAAAATACTCTCAGGTCCAATACATTAATGAGGAAATGCCCAAAATACCCTCATGGAAGACAAAGGTAAAAAACCCAAGAAAATAAGAAGATGAAGCGTCCAAGCCAACACGGGCCGTGTCAGCTGACACGGGCGGCCATGTTGGCTCTCTGTTATTTTGATAAAAAAAATCTTCAATGGCAGACTTGCTGACACTGGCAGTGTCAGGTGACACGGGCACCCGTGTTAGTGTAGCACCCCAAAATTTTCTCTACCTTTTTCTGGCTTTTGTTTTGCATTTTGCATCATCATTAGGGCATAACTCATTTATTCATTTGCATCGAGTTCCTAAGGCGTGGGATCAAGGTATTACATGCAAGCTCGAGACTCTCTATTGTCGTGAGGTTATCACCTTCACTCAGGGTTTTGACTCCTCCTCTGTGCAAAACATTTCCTCATTCAGGGTTTATATCAACAAGAATTAGGGTTCTTCTTCTTGGTTGAGTATGGGTACATTTCCTCAACTGAGGATCATTGGATATCAGAGTTGTCTTCCATGATTCCAACTTTACCGTTCATGGATCAAGACATTCCCTCTAATCAACCATGGCTTGGGCTACAATTTGGGCCATTAGTTTTCGTGTGAAGGCTTGGATATAGCACGGTACAAAGAATTCATTTATCATGATTGCCTTGGGCTAATGAATCAAGCTCTACCGTCATTTGAAAATTTGTTCTATTCTCAATTGCTTGTGGTATAAAGTTATTTAGGATGGTGTTGAAGTCATTCATTTAAGGTGGAAAGGAACTCAGAATATTTAAGAGGAAGTTTGCATAGTGGAGAATTGCGAGGCATGAAGAAGTGGTTGATAGTTTGGTTGTGGGTGATGAAGGATTATCGTCTAGGCACCCTCATATAAATAGGTTCTCATTTCGTTTCGGGGTTGACTATTCTGTGGCATATTAATTTTGGGTATTGGTGGCTTTTGATACAAGGCCTTTCTTTTGTTTACTTGGTGCCAGCTCTGTCAATAATCAACTCCCCAGACTTACAAGCATTAAATGAAAATTAATTCCAGCATATAATGAGAGAGCTTCAGAGGGCTATAATTATTGGATCTATTTTTCAAACTTTACTCGGATACACTGGACTTATGTCACTCTTAATAAGGTGGATCAATCATGTAGTTGTATCCCCAACTATTGCTGCAATTGGACTTTCTTTTTTCAGTTATGGATTCCCATTAGTTGGTACAACAGAATTTCATAAAAATAAATAGTAGCAGCAAATCAAGAATACATAACAGTTGGATAAGAAATATACAGCAGAGAATAAAAGTTTATAACAGAAAAATTCACATCAGTTCTTATCAGAAAAAAATACAAAGGAATTTGAGAACCATTACAAACAAGAGGATAACAGAAGTGACTAATTTCACAAAGGATAAACTTCAATGACATCACCTTACAAAAGGCACAGAATAACAAACTTACAAATCTCTAACAGAACTCCTAACCGAATCTCGAACGGATCACAAGGCCTCCAATACTCATCATCATCTTAGATTTTCATCTCCTTCGTCTTCCACCTTCAATCTTCCATCCATCTTCAACCTTTCAATCCTCCCTCTGCAAGACTCTGATCCACACCAAAACAAGCTCCTCCAACTAAAACCTGACTTCAATCTTGATCGAATTCACACAAACCTCCATCATCAATCTACAACCTTCTTCAACGTCAGAACTTCTTCTTCAATCTGATGCATCATCTTCAATGCAGATATACCTTCGGGTTCCGTCATCGCATCATCAAAAAAATCTCAATCTCATCGATCGGCAAGAATCATCATCCATCATCAACGCATCGACAACTCGCAAGAATCTCTCCGTACCTTTAATCTTCTCTACAACATTCAACATCAAGAACAACACAGTTTCAGGACGCAAGAAGTTCATAACCACGACAACAAGTTAAAATCACACAGTGTAGAAGAAGAAGAACGCGCAAGGGAAGAATTACGAACCTTCGAGTTTCCGTTTGCCTCCTCGATTGCAGGTACACAAATCTCGAGCCTCTCGTAGCTGCGGCCTCGAACTCATTAGGAGTTCATTGTGGTGTTGATGTTGAATTGATGTTTGAGCATTGTAGTGATTTCTTAATTTTCATTTCTGATAATGTCGATCACGTGGTTTGAGGAAGAATTTGAGAAAACCGCTTACGGATTCTGAGAGAGTGCACGAATTTAGTTAGGGTTTGTGTTGGACATTTGGTGTTTTAGGGGTGGTTGGGTGACGGAGAAGACGGCGGTGGCGCCGCCGGCCACCTTCGTCTCCGGCGATTAGGTTTTTTAAAAAGGAAAAAGCAGGTAGAGAGAGAGACGGTTGCGAGAGAGAGAGAGAGGTTTTGTTTCATTGAGAATTTAGTATCACCGTTCTTATTTGATAAAAGGACAGGATGGTGGTGGTGCAGTCCACTCCGGCGGTGACACTTGTCACCGTCCGGTAGGTTCTAACTATTAATCACGTGTGTACGTCCCCATGATAACTACCATTTGCTTAAATTCCATAAGAATGATCGTACGACCAAGATTTGTTGTTAGGATGTGAAGACCTACCGTGCACCCTCAGGCTTTGGGTGTCCTGGGCCTAATTCTGCTTGCTATTTGCACCTCCCTTGTTAAGCCCAAGAGGAATTTGAATGGAAGCTTTTACCTAGGCACACCCCCTTGTTCTTCCTTGTTTTCCTTTAATTTTCTTTTCATATTTGTTTCAAAATCTAATTCTAAAAATAGTTTTGTACCTCATAAAATCCCAAATAAATTCATGGGAGTTCTTAACACATTTAAATAACTTTATTTTATTTTTAAGTCTGACTTTGTTAATTTTTGCACCTAATAGCATAATTTTCTTTTAATTCCTCTTTGAATAATGTTCTTCATTGACACTCAAATTTGTACATTTTATTTCTCCCATATCATACAACATTTTTAACTCATTCTTTTTGTATTAATTAGATAACACATCAAAGCATCTAAATCCATTTTATTTTGATTTTTTAAAGTCATTTTATCACATGTTTGTATGATCATCTTTACACTTCTTTGTGTGGCATTTCAATATGACTTTGTGCATTTCTTTGTGACACTTTTATCTTGAATTTTGGTATGAGTTTGTAATATGTGTTTAGCATCTGACTTAGGTTGATTAGAATAATATTTGCATAATTATCATATGTGCTTTGATGTTGTTTTGATGCCTTGTAATTGAAGTTACTTTTGGGCACTTTCTTCCACTTCATTCTAGCGTGTTTTGTGAAGCATTTGTGCAACTTTTTTTGTGATTGATTGTACATGCTTTATAGGTCATTTGCATCATATTATAGGTCATATTAGTTTCATTATAGGTCACTTTGACTTATGTTTTCATTTGATAGGAGTTTGTGTGTTATGATTTGATCTTTGACATGCTTTCATCTTCCACTTTTTTCCTATGCTCTATGTGTTGCATGTATGCATTTTTGGTATGTCATTTCCCTCATTACATTTGCATCTCATCAATGTTATGCCACTGTCCATATGCATTCATTAATCATTTCACATATTATGCATCTTTGATATATCATTTTGTGTATCTAATTGAACATGTTTCACTTTTCCTTACTTCTACTTCATCTTATCCCTTCTCCTTGTATTCTTTTATCCATGTTTGGTATGGTGATTCATGTGCTTGATGAGAAATTTATAAATAGTATGTGGTTCTGACTTTGATATTTTGTGAAGCATTATTACATGATCACTTTGCATTTCCACTCATTCTTCATCTATTCCTTTCATAAGTACATTTCTTTGATGTTTAGTGCTTTGATTGTGCATGGTTTGCATGTGTTAGATCTTTTAATTTTAGAGGATTCTCTTTTGGTTTAGGTTCTTACCTTGAATGATTATTAAATCTTAGGATCTTAATTCATTGGATTTTAATGTGTCTAATCATTGTTTGTTATACTTTCCATCTTTCACTACTTGTAATTCGTGTGAACTAACATTTTCATGTAGGTGCACATGGTAAGTAAGTGTGTGGACATGTTTCCACATACACTTCTCCTTCTCATCTTCTCTTATTTCTTTTAATATTTCAACTTGTGATCTTGATAAGCATTTATATGCCTTCCTTGAATAACTTCTTCTTCATCCCTCTTTAAGATCAACTTAACTTCCACCTTGGAAGTAAGTTGCTTCTTTTGCTCTTCTTCTCCTTTCTCTTAGGATTAGGTTTTCTTAAACCACATTAACTATAGGATCTCCAAGCATGCTAACACTAGGGTGAGTCTTAGTCCCCCACATTAGATTTTACCTTTGTTTCCATTTGAGTCCCTATCTTTCTCATCTCAAAACAAAAGTAAAAGACACTTAATAATGGCATAACATGTATTGCACTTAAACCTAAAGTATGGGAAATGGAAGGAGGAGGGTTTCTCTCCACCTTCCTAGAGTGTTTAGCATACGGCCTGTTAGGACGACCATGCGATGAATTCGATCTTATATGATAGACTTGAATGCAATATGTGTTATTAACACAAATATAATCAAAACACTTCTTTCTTAAAAGAAAAAAAACAAACAAACAATAACGTCTTTCCTTCGGGAATTCTCTTTTCATCTCACTCACTCTCGACGTACGAACGTGCTTCTCCTCGTTCTCTCTCAAGACGGTAACGCCTAAGTCTCCATACAGCGAGCTGCAACACCTGAGCTAGAACGTTAGCCGTTCCATTAAAAAACACAAACAACTTTCCCTAGGTGAGGGGAACTACGTCGTTCTGATTCTCATGTTCGCGATGAGATACGTAGGCAGTGGGGTATGGCCCATTCGAGCACTTCTTTTATTTTCCCTACATTTGTTTCTCTTTCTCTCGCTCTCATTTCCTTTTCTAGTTCTCCACCTAGCAGTTCTGTTTCCAGCATCCTTTCCTTACACCCTTTGATTGAAGCAGCAAGCGTTGATCCCATCGGGTACGATGGACGCGTGGGGGTGCTAATACCTTCCTCACGCATAACCGACTCCCAAACCCAGTTCTCTTGGTCACAAGACCATGCTCTTTTCTTTCTCTCAGGTTTACACAGTGTTTCCTTTCCCACACTTGGGATAAATACACATTGCTGGCGACTCTGTTTCGGTGCCACTTTCGCGTTTGTACCAGGATGAAAATCCCAGGAGCGACAGCTGGCGACTCTGCTGGGGACCGAACCCAGAATCTCTGGTTTCCTTAGCGAGTCAATCCTAGCGCTTGTGTGTTTTCTTTTATTGGGTGTTTATTTTGGAGCTGTGTTTTGCTGTATTTACTGTTGTACTGTATTGCTATCTACTGTATTGCTGATTTACTGTACTTTACTGTATTTATCGCATTTACTGCATTACATATCATTATTATGCTGGACTGTGCTGTTGTTTTCTGTTTGGCGGGCAGGGTGTTCTGAGAGATAAGCCCACTACCCAGGTTTGAGTATACACATAGGTATTAGAGTGGATAGTCATGACACTTACGTGGTGGTGACCACATATTGTTGTTCATGAGACCCACAACCAGATGAGGTTCTATCAGGAGCTTTCTGCTACTGCATGTTATGTAGGTGTTGCGGTGAAAATCGGATAACAAATCATTAATTAATTTGCATCATATTTCTTTTACAACCAACTTTGATTTATCCAAAGGAAAGGTTCAAGATCGTTAGAAAAACCTAAAGGGAAAGATCTAAGGTTCGGGGGTTGGTTACGCCTAGGGAAGGTATTAGCACCCTAAACGTCCGTAGTACTCTACGGGAGCCTCTTGTTTAATGTTATGTTATGTTTGCTAAAGGGTTATATGCTAAAGGTTAGTTAGCAGGGGAAGTGATAAATTTATTATGATGAATATCACTAAGAGTTGAGGAACTCTCTCCTAATGCTAGTTGTAATTTCTATGGCTCTGATGAGGCCAAGAAATTGAAGTTTTATCCTAAGAGGTTACCTAGGTTAAGGTGGGAGGTCATGACTTATGAGTCAACATGTTTAACCTTCCTTCGGAATAGGGAAATATAATAGTTATAAAATACTAAGATAAAGAGATATAATACGAATACGATGATACAATAATACATGAATTAAGCTAATGAGATAAGACAAAATCATGATATCAATACAAAGTGAGAATTAAACATGTTAGACAATGATTAAATATAAGATGAAATAAAATGAAATAGTCTCGTCTTAATCATGATTTAATCGAGAAATCGATAATCAACGATTCTTGACTTTCATCGACTAAATAGAAATAAAGTGGTCTCATGTTGATTAAAGTTTTGTCAACTCCATGAAATCAACTAAACCATGAGGTCTGTTATGTCATCGACCAACATAAAGAAAGCGGAACCGAAATGAAAAATAAAATCGGTCTCGTCTAAATTAAGAATTAATCGAGAAATCGATAACCTTAATATTTGACTTTCACTGAACAAAATAAAAACAAATAGCCTCACATTTATCAAGACTTTATCGACTTGAAATGATCAAAGTCAAGATTTGTGTAATGTCACCGGCCAAAAATAAAAATAGAAAATGGAACCGAAATGAAAAATAAAATTGGTCTCATCTAAATAAAGATTTAGATCTTCATTGACCGATAAAAAATAAACAAAGTAGGCCTCATACTCATCATAATTTTATCGGTTCCGATAGATCAATAAAAATCGTGATTTCGTTTATATCATAGGTCCTTAAAAATAAATAGAAATGAAAAAAGAAAATAATCATAGGTAATTTAAATTAATTAAAAGATAACAACTTGGTAAAAAAAAGTGAAAAGAATGATAGAACAAAAAAGAAAATGCTAGATTCAATACAAACACCAAGTGGAAATCATCATGGGCTTGGAGCCCATTCATTCACCTTTCACAAAAAGCACAACACAGGTGGTAAAATGGAGAAGGCGGTGTGTAATAAGCTGAAAGGGTGTGTTGGAAAAATTGTAGAATTGAGTGTGTGTATGTAATTAAAATCAAACAATATTCAATGGGCTTCAAAAGTTCAAATGAAACAAAGGGTCAGACCAAACCCTACTCATTCTCACCGTCAGTGTGTCACACAAAACCTAATAACTCCTTTTTTCTTTAAAACAGAACACTAAATGGAGAGGCACTTTCACGATAGAGAAACACGGTTACCAGATATCACGATTACTCAAAATTAACTCATTTCAATCGTTCGACTGGGTTCGTAATTTCAATCGCTTTCACTACTTCTCATCGATCTCTCTTCTCAATCTCATCCTCTCTTTCATTTTCCAAATTTCCGTCGCGGTTTGTTGGGGTTGGATGTGGGATTCGGTTTGTGTTTCGATTCCTCTCTCTGATTCTCAGTTAGGGTTTGATTTCTCTCTTCATCTTGCTTTTCTGGTTTTATTTAGATTTGGGTTATTGTCTGGAAGGGTTTGATGATTGGAGGTTGAAGATTGTGGTTCTATTTGAGTTTGGTTGAAGATGAAGATTGGGGACGGTTGGATTTAGAGACGATGAAGGTTTGGTGTTGAAGCCTGGTTTGTTGAAGGTTTTACGGAAGAAGGTTGAAGAGTGTTCCTGTCAGATTTAGAGATGGTGGTGATGACGGCGGTTTGAAGAAGTTATTTGGTAATGGTGGATTGTGGTTTCGATTCACGGTGGGATCCGCATTGGGTTGTTGAAGAGAGGTTGAAAATCATGGAGGGTTGTTTCCTGTTCAGATGGAGGTCGAATGTGAAGATGATGAGTTGGTAAGAGGTTTAAGGTTTGAGTTAGGTTGATGAAGATGGAAAAAAGTGAGGGAGATTGGTGAATTTTGGCGATGAAGTTCAGCAGGTTTCTAGAGAGTTTCTGGAGAGTTGTTGGAGGTTGGGTTGTGTTTGTTTTGAGCCGCGAGTAGAGGTGTGTGTGAAGGTCTGGTATGCGGTTTGTGTAGTTTTGAGAGGATGATGAATGGGTTCTGTTTATTAAGAACAGAAAATGGGTGCGTGAAGAAGAACGAAGGTTGAAGGAAATGTTGAGTTGAGGTGGTTGCTAATGGTGTTGAAGCAGGGCGTAATTGAGGGTTAAAGGTTTTGAGGTGAGTTGGGATGACTTGGTTATTGATTTGGAAGAAGGTTTGGAGAGTGTATCAGAGTGTGAGGTTTTGGGAAGAGGGTTGAAGTGTTTGGTTGGATTTCTGAAGTTGTGGGGAAAGTTGATGAAGGTTATGGTGATGAAATAGTTTGGCGAAATAGGGTGGTGGTGCGTTGTTTGGAAGGAGGTGATGTTATGCAGTTTTTTTTAGCAGGTTATTAATGCGGTTTATTGTGAAACAGAGGAAATTGATGAGTTAAAAAAATGGCGATGCTGTGGTGAAACAGAGGAAAGATAGATCTCTCCCCCTTTTCCCTTCTGCCCTTCCCAACCCCTCTTTAAAGAACCTGTTTCTTCAATTTTCATTTTGAATTTATGAACATTATTGAATTGTTTCTTTCATGCTTGCAGGTTAACGTTGGTGTAGCAGAGCTCTGTACGGTTGAGCAGAAGGTCTGGCGTGGTTTAAAATTGGATAGGTTGGAAAGGGTGGACTACATTTCCACATTTGTTGATTTTTCTTGTAAACAAATTATATGTAACTTCATGCCAAAAAAAAAAACAGCTCAAAGAAGCTTTTGGGCCCTTTGTTGAACATGACCCAACGTAACATTAATACCAAATATGTAGTCAACAGTTCAGCATATTCAAACAAAATATTTGTTTAATTGGGTTTGAATAAGTATGGGTTAAAATGAAAAATTGTTTGAAAAATGATACAATGGTTTTCTAAAAAAGGTTTTAAATGGATAATGATGGATATTATAAATTAAAATGGATGTTTAAATGGAAATTAAAAGACAAGTTTATAGAATGGATGTGGACTAAGAATCAAAACGGTTCTACAAAAAAAGGTAATTGAATTGAAAATATGGATATGGATAAATTGAAAAATTGGTTAATTGGAAATGAAAACATGCTAAAAAATAATAACTATTTAGTTAAAACGTTAAAATAACAAACCAAATTAATAATTAATCTAGATAACTAAATTAATGCAAAAATTAAATTAAATTGAGATTAATTATAAATTAATGAAAATAGGACAAATAAAATATAAATAAAATAAAAGGAGCCATATTGAAATTAAGTTAAAATAAAAAAAAAATAAAACACTAAAATAAATACTAAATTAAAATACAGAGAAAAAATAAATAAAAACATCAACTAGTAGAAAAATGAGGGTAAAATTTGGGGTGCAACAGTTTCCCCTATTTAAATATCTTCACCTGATGACATGAGAGATAAAGATCCTCATGTAATCAACAGTGAAAGATATTTAAATACAGATAACCGAAAATTTTGCCCTCAGACGCACACATATGCAATGCAACAAACATGATGCCCAGAAGATGCGAGAAACCGCAGACACAACAAGACACCAAGGGGCAAACAGGAAGCAAAAAGATCACAGAGCTTCACTGGGGAAAGATGAAAGTTAGTATCCATTAGAAAACTCACTGGGGATACAGGCTAACCAACGAAAGAGACCCGCCGGGGAGACTCCAAAGAAACACTGGGGAAAAGACCACAGACAAACCTCACTGGGGAAAGATCCGGGGAGATAGGTTACTGGAGACAAAACAAAACCACACTCTTCCAGGGCATGAAACCAGAAAGAAGAACCTAATCACTAGGGGTCATTCAAAAGGACAGACAACCAAGAAAAGACTTCCTGGGGATCTTATACTGAAGAGTTCAAAATGGGATCTTCAAGAAAAGCCAGGAAGATAGAGACAAGCCCCACACACCAACTAGGAGTCTTATAAGGTTGAAGAGATTTGTTCCAAGAAGCTTAGTTTAAAGCAAGTTTTCGAAAGAATCCAAGATAAGGGGTTCAATGTCCGACACGATTCGAACAAGAACGGTTTTAAGACCAGAAGACGATGCTTGACATGATTCAAACAAAGTCCAAGTTCAAGTTTGACACGATTCAAACGAGAACAGCTTTAAAACGAAAGGACAATGCTTGACGCGATTCAAACAAAGTCCAAGTTCAAGTCTGACACGATTCAGACGAGAACAGGTTTTAAAACGAATAGACGATGCTTGACACGATTCAAACAAAGTCCAAGTTCAAGTCTGACACGATTCAAACGAGAACAGGTTTTAAAATGAATAGACGATGCTTGACACGATTCAAACAAAGTTCAAGTTCAAGTCTGACACGATTCAAACGAGAACAGGTTTTAAAATGAATAGACGATGCTTGACACGATTCAAATAAAGTCTAAGTTCAAGTCTGACACGATTCAAACGAGAACAGGTTTTAAAACGAATAGATGATGCTTGACACGATTCAAACAAAGTCTAAGTTCAAGTCTGACACGATTCAAATGAGAACAGGTTTTAAAACGAATAGACGATGCTTGACACGATTCAGACAAAGTCTAAGTTCAAGTCTGACACGATTCAAATGAGAACAGGTTTTAAAACGAATAGACGATGCTTGACACGATTCAAACAAAGTCCAAGTTCAAGTCTGACACAATTCAAACGAGAACAGGTTTTAAAACGAATAGACGATGCTTGACACGATTCAAACAAAGTCTAAGTTCAAGTCTGACACGATTCAAACGAGAACAGTTTTAAAATGGGCGGACAATGGTTGACGCGATTCAAACAAAGTCTAAGTTCAAGTTTGACATGATTCAAACAAGAACAGGTTGTAAAGATCTTTAACGTTAAACTTCTTGGGGGACAGTAAAAGGTTTAAAGATTCCAATCTGGCGCGCAAAGGTTAAGACTGAACAAGCACGACACAAGGCAAACCGGGAATGTCTTTACTTCATTGGGGAAATAAAGACAGGCACCAACAAAAGACCACAAGCAAAACAGAACACAAGGATGCGAAGATGCTAGGGTATGATGCATATGCTTAGCTATATGCTAGAAACGACGCGAACAACGCAAAACAAGAAGGAAGAAAGGATAACACAGGCCAACACCCTGAAACCCAAACATCAAGGATAACCAGGGTAATCTTCTTTCCTCTAGAGATGGAAGATCCATGCCAAAAATACGGTACTGCTAACTCTTCCTGCACCAACTTGATTCCATAAAACGTCTTAATTCCAGAGTAAAACTTAGTTTATCTTTGTGTTTTCTTAAAACTTTCCCGCTTCCAAGAATCAGATGAAAATGACGAAGTTATTGTATTCAAAGACCAATAACAATTCTAGTGACTAAGAATTCTATCGTCTAACAGCTGACTTCTCTGGGGATTCTTAAGAGTTGGTTGAGACAACACATAATCTGCTTCATGAAGGAAAACCGGTAGGAGCCAGAAAGGTAACCTCATTGGAGATAGAACCAAGAATTGGGCTCCAATAAAGGTATCTAGAATAATTGATCATCAAGGCTAGATGACTTTCTAGAAAGGATCCGCAATGAAGGTTGAATTGAAAAAACGGTCTTCACTGGGAAAAGACATCCAAAGTGATGGAACAACAGGTTCAAGTATGACCGGTTGGCACTTTGGAAAAAAAAGAACCTTACTGGAGATTGAACCAAGAAATGGGCCCCAATAAAGTATCTAGGATGATTGATCATCAAGTCAAAACATGACTAAATGACATCCTAGAAACACCTCTAAAGTGATGGAACAACAGGTTCAAGTATGACCGGTTGGCTCTTTAGAAGTAACCTTGTTGGAGATAGAACCAAGAAATGAGCTCCAACAAAGTATCTAGAATGATTGATCATCAAGGCTAAACGCGACTAGATGACATTCTAGAAAAGATCCGCAATGAAGGTTGAACCGAAAAAACGGTCTCCATTAGGAAAAGACATCCAAAGTAATGGAACAACAGGTTTAGGCATGACCGGTTGGCTCTTTGGAAGAAGAAACCTTATTGGAGATAGAACCAAGAAATGGGCCCCAATAAAGGTATAAAATCTGATAGGTTAGTACCGGGGTTGCGTAACTGAAGATAAGGCTTCCTGGGGAATACCCAATTACGGTTGCGAAGAGGTTGAATAGTACCAGAGATAGATAAGCTGCTTATAAGAGATTGCCGAGATCCTTCAAGAGATTGCTGCTTTAAAGATATGTTGATATCACAACACTGCTGGAGAAATAATTATGTCTTCAATGAGGATCTTGTAAAAGATGCTTCTTGCGAGAAACGGTGCAAAATAAATGCAGTTCAAAGATAGGTTTGAAAACCGCATCTGCCGGGGACCAAAGTTCAATCTAGGAACAAGCTAGAAAGAAACGGTCAAACAGGACTCCAATTGAGGAATGAACTCAAATGGGGATTTATCTAATCCACATGTGGAAAAGATAACTGAACCAACCATCATCCACGAGAATCAAACTCTGTGGGGAATTCAGAAAAGGATGGGCACTTTATGCCTAGGGCTGACTTTCTATTGGAGTGAATAGACAAACCCAGTCACTTGGGGAGGAAAACCGCCAAAGTGAACCAAAAATAGGTAAACACCAGAAAAGGAAGAAGAAATGCTAAAATGCTATGCATATGAGTGCATATGCGATGCTCATGCTTATGCTGACAAAACAGACAAAAGGAAAATGAGACTGGAAATGAAATGAACATCTCGACAAGGATACCCAGCCAAACTCAACGGATTGGACCAATACTGGGGATGGAGAAGAATCAATAACTTCATTGGTGAAAAATAGTATTCCACTTGAGGTATAACATCATGAGTATTGCCATCATGAGCTTGATTCCTGACGTAACAACTTATTGGGGAGCTAGCAGAGGATATCACAAGAACCGAAGTAGTTCTGCATCCTACTGGCGTAATGATCATCTTCAAATCTTATCTGCCCCAGGCTGTATGGTCTGCCAGAAGACAATAACAAGAGGATTTTATAGAAGAATTGGCATACAAGGTGTTTCAATATCTTCAAACTCTTGGAGAGATCTCGGCATAACTGCCCCAGATTAACGGTGTTTGTACAACAAAGCCTTGGAACTTGCTTTAGACTGATTGTTTGATGATTTGGGGAACAAACTTTGCCCCTGTCAGCTTGGTTGATCTGTGACGGAGATGTCCTTGACTGACTGTCTTTAAAGATTTGCCGAATCTTGACCTGGTTGCCCCTGATTAACTGGTTCGTGAGGGTAAGTCATCAAAAGGATTTCACAGAAGAATTGACGCACCAGATGCTTCAATGTCTTCAAACTTTTGAAAAGAAATGAACCTAGACATAAATGCCCCAGTTCAACTGTATTTGTGATACTCCAACTATAGGATAAACGATTGGGGGAACAAAACTTGCCCCTGCTGATAGGTCACTGGAGTCCATACTTGTCATAAGCTGACCTCAAGAATATTTGCCCCAATATTATGAATTTGCAGAATTCTACCTCTGATTTATCAACTCTTGGGGTGATAGATTGGAAAACCTCGCACTTGGTTTCCCCTGACTGAGTCAAATTTCCTTTATCAAGTTTAATTCCTTGACTGACCGCGTTTGTTGGGATTTCTTGATATCGAATGGTATTGCAAACAAGCGTTGTTCATTAAAATTGGCAAAATTTAATGCAAAGCTAATGCAAAGTTTAATGCAAAGTTTAATGCAAAGTTTAAGGCAAAGTTTGAAAATAAAGCTTTGATAAAAACGCACAGTGAAATGATTAAATAGTCAAAAACAAAGGTGGGTCTAGTCATTAAGGAAGTGACCAACACACGCGAGTAACAAAGATTATTAGGAGTCAGGTTACTCAACCTTGCTGTAGTAAGCTTTTCAAAACAACCTTACCTCAATTAGGTCTTTTAGGGGTTATAATGTGGTATGGTTCATGGTTTATGAAACAAAAGATAAAGGCTCAAATCCTACGCTTAGTTAACTCAAGATATACGTTCAAATCTCCAAAAATAGGAAGTCACTTGATTTGAAAGCTGACTGGCGCCTTATATGAAGCGCTTGTGTTTGAATGCATAACCGAGTTAAACTGAGAATTACCCTGCCCCATGGTTTGAGATTTAAGGGTTTTTGTATGTAAGGAAAGAAAACTCCTACTTCTAGGCTCGAAGGGGTTAACAAGGGATAATCTTCCTTATTTGGGAATTGAAACAATGCCTTACATCCTCGGTGAGGTTAATTTGAAAGTATACCACAACAATTATGAACATGAGTTTTTCATCATCCTCCCTAATCTTTGCTTTAACAAACAGTTGAATAAAGGGAGTAAAACAAGGTAAATATTTTTTTGAAAATAACCGTAAATGAGTGAAACGAATGGATTTAATCTAAAAGATGCACAAACATTTCATTAACCTTGCCAATTTGAAAGTACAACAAAGCTTATAAGCAAATACAAATTCAAAGTGCAAAGGAAATACGATAAATTTGCTGAAACAGCCAAAAGATTGTAGCCTTTAGGGGATCAAATACAGAAAATCAAAGAGGAGCTCAAACACAGGCACCTAATCTCTCTTTGTCTTGATTCATCCTTTCTTATCTCGTGAGCGGGTAAGGATTGTTCTTGATATTAGGCTGTGAGCCGTCGAAAGACAAAATGTTTCTCTCCACTAAGTCCTTCACAATATGCTTCAAAGCAAAGCAACCTTCTAAATTGTGGCCTGGTGCGCCTTCATGGAATGCACAATGAGCATTGGGATTGTAAGAAGGTGGAAGCGGATTAGGAGGTGGGCCTGATGACCTTGTAGTTATTAATCCTTGTTGCATCAGAACAGGATACAATGCTGTATACGTCATAGGAATGGGAGGAATCGGAGGCCTTCCACCCTTTCTTTTGCCTGGATTATTCTGATGAGAAACTTGAGTCTGTTGGCGATAAGCAGGAGCGTTGGGTGCTCGTTGATACACTGGTGATTGAGGAACCGACTGAGAAACAGAAGCTTGACTGTTGAATGTTGGCGCGATGGCGGCCACATAAGGTTGCTGAACAGAATAGCACTGTTGTTGCTGCTGACGCTTCCAAAATTGATTTTTCTTCCTTTCGTTCGTCATCACCACATTGGTATCTCCTTCCCTTTTTAAGGATTTCTTGGCATCGTCGCTCGAACTACCAGCTCTCTTGGTCATTTTCCCACTCTTCAGACCAAGCTCTACTTTAATCCCTACAGCTACAATATCGGAAATGCTAGCAGACACGCTACTGATCATCCTTTCGTAGAATTCTGGTCTCACTGTGTCAACAAACCAATCAGTTAACTCTTTTTCAGATAAAGGTGGCTCTACCTGTGAAGCCAGCTCTCTCCATCTTTGTGCATACTCTTTAAAAGACTCGGTATCACGCTGTGACATACTCAGTAGTTGTCTACGATCTGGCGCCAGGTCCATGTTATATCTATAATGCTTTACAAAAGCATTAGATACATCTTGAAAACATTGGATCCTAGATTGATCCAAAGTCAAATACCACTTTGCAGCAGCTCCTTTCAAACTATCTTGGAAGCAGTGGATCATCAACTTATCATTATCCATAAATGCAGCCATTCGATGGTAATACATGACCAAATGCGACTTAGGACAGGTCGCACCAGAGTATAGGTCAAAATTGGGTAGTTTGAACTTGGGTGGAATTACCAAGCCTGAGACTAAGCACATGTCTTTAACATTAGTATTAGATTCATTGTTCTTCTCCATTGCTTCCAATTTCCTCCGCATTGTCTCTACATTTTCCTCCAACCTCTCATGTCGATTATCCCCTTCTTCGGACCTATTGACACGATCATGAACCGGATGTGGATTCTGAAAAACTGGGTACATTTGGGCTTGCACTGTTGCTGGAGTGAAGGTAGGAATAGCTTGAAAAACCTCATTAACTAAGGGAACAGTTTGTTGAGTAGAAGTGACGGTCGGAGCACGCATAAAGTTAAAAGGCATGCCTAAAGTGGGGTTCACAATAATAACGGGAGGTTCTACAGTTGTAGCAACGACTTCTGAGACTACGGTGACCTGCGTATCCACCTTTACTCGTATAACATTCAAAACTTCCATGATTTGCCCCATTCCTCCTCAGAGCTCACTCAATTCATTGTTAACTCTATCCATCTCACAGTATTGTTCAGACATCCTTTGTCGAGTTTGGCTCGGGTGACGATCCAAAGACGATTCTGAAGGGAAAACGACGACATGAGATGAAGACAGAGAGGGAATGCACATGCTATGACATGATGCAAATGAGATGCTAATGCAAGCTAAGTGGTTTCAAGGAACTCAAAGGCGAGTTGCAAACTTTTTTGGAAAATTGAAGAGTTTTTGTTTTAAAATCCCTGATCTCTATTGATCTTTGCAAAGAAAAGACGTCTGAGTTCATTGAAACCAAATGGTTATCATGAGATATATGCAATGCACAAACACGGGCACACAAAAACACAAACATGTACACACAACAGCACACAAGTCCTAGGTTTAGGGGTTACGAGCATGGAGTCAAAGGTCTACCCATACCAAAGGTATGTACTATGGTTTTCACCTGTAAGACAAGGTTCTAAAAAGTTCCCAGAGTCGACAACCCATCTTTCGGATTTTATCAACTTCCCAATTGCTCGATGATTAATAAAATTCTCAAGAAAGTCTCGTCTGAGTGTAGTATCGCGTAGCAACCATTTGGGATTGCTCCCTCACAGTCCTTGCACTATGTCCTAAATAGGCCAAGTTGGGGTAAAGGGATAACTAAAGGTCATCAGTATCTCTGGCTCCTGGGTCAAAAGTAGTAACGCATTCACGATTGCTCGTTCAACATATACCACTTCAGAGAGGGCCTCAACTGAGTGTGGACTTCAAGTTCCCTCCTTTGGTATTTCTCCCTCGAAGTTCCCTTGACTATGTCCACAGTTCCTAAACATATGTGTTCTCTCAAGTCCGGGTTAGGACTTATCTCACTCATAGATACCATGTCAACCCATATAACAGATAATGAAGCAAGAACAAAGATACAAGTATATAAGCAGACATGACATACATAAGCATATACAAGTAAATAAGCAAACATGAATAACATAAAACAAGATAGGCTTAACCCTCATAGGAAAGGACCAACAATAGGTCTAACATTCCCTAGTGAAGTCGCCATTTCTGTTGCGGTGAAAATCGGATAACAAATCATTAATTAATTTGCATCGTGTTTCTTTTACAACCGACTTTGATTTATCCAAAGGAAAGGTTCAAGATCGTTAGAAAAACCTAAAGGGAAATATCTAAGGTTCGGGGGTTGGTTACGCCTAGGGAAGGTATTAGCACCCTAAACGTCCGTAGTACTCTACGGGAGCCTCTTGTTTAATGTTATGTTATGTTTGCTAAAGGGTTCTATGCTAAAGATAGTTAGCAGGGGAAGTGATAAATTCATTATGATGAATATCAGTAAGAGTTGAGGAACTCTCTCCTAATGCTAGTTGTAATTTCTATGGCTCTGATGAGGCCAAGAAATTGATGTTTTATCCTAAGAGGTTACCTAGGTTAAGGTGGGAGGTCATGACTTATGAGTCAACATGTTTAACCTTCCTTCGGAATAGGGAAATATAATAGTTAGAAAATACTAAGATAAAGAGATATAATACGAATACGATGATACAATAATACATGAATTAAGCTAATGAGATAAGACAAAATCATGATATCAATGCAAAGTGAATTAAACATGTTAGACAATGATTAAATATAAGATGAAATAAAATGAAATAGTCTCGTGTTAATCATGATTTAATCGAGAAATTGATAATCAATGATTCTTGACTTTCATCGACTAAATAGAAATAAAGTGGTCTCATGTTGATCAAAGTTTTGTCAACTCCATGAAATCAACTAAACCATGAGGTCTGTTATGTCATCGACCAACATAAAGAAAGTGGAACCGAAATGAAAAATAAAATCGGTCTCGTCTAAATTAAGAATTAATCGAGAAATCAATAATCTTAATATTTGACTTTCACTGACCAAAATAAAAACAAATAGCCTCACATTTATCAAGACTTTATCGACTTGAAATGATCAAAGTCAAGATTTGTGTAATGTCACCGGCCATAAATAAAAATAGAAAATGGAACCGAAATGCAAAATAAAATTGGTCTCATCTAAATAAAGATTTATATTTTCATTGACCGATAAAAAATAAACAAAGTAGGCCTCATACTCATCACAATTTTATCGGTTTCGATAAATCAATAAAAATCGTGATTTCGTTTATATCATAGGTCCTTAAAAATAAATAGAAATGAAAAAAGAAAATAATCATATGTAATTTAAATTAATTAAAAGATAACAACTTGGTAAAAAAAAAGTGAAAAGAATGATAGAACAAAAAAAGAAAATGCTAGAATCAATAGAAACACCAAGTGGAAATCATCATGGGCTTGGAGCCCATTCATTCACCTTTCACAAAAAGCACAACACGGGTGGTAAAATGGAGAAGGTGGTGTGTAATAAGCTGAAAGGATGTGTTGGAAAAATTGTAGAATTGAGTGTGTGTATGTAATTAAAATCAAACAATATTCAATGGGCTTCAAAAGCCCAAATGAAACAAAGGGTCAGACCAAACCCTACTCATTCTCACCGTCAGTATGTCACACAAAACCTAACAACTCCCTTTTTCTTTAAAATAGAACACCAAATGGAGAAGCACTTTCACGATAGAGAAACACGGTTACCAGATATCACGATTACTCAAAATCAACTCATTTCAATCGTTCGACTGGGTTCGTAATTTCAATCGCTTTCACTACTTCTCATCGATCTCTCTTCTCAATCTCATCCTCTCTTTCATTTTCCAATTTTCCGTCGCGGTTTGTTGTGGTTGGATGTGGGTTTTGGTTTGTGTTTCGATTCCTCTCTCTGATTCTCGGTTAGGGTTCGATTTCTCTCTTCATCTTGCTTTTTTGGTTTTATTTAGATTTGGGTTATTGTCTGGAAGGGTTTGATGATTGGAGGTTGAAGATTGTGGTTCTGTTTGAGTTTTGTTGAAGATGAAGATTGGGGACGGTTTGGATTCAGAGACGATGAAGGTTTGGTGTTGAAGCCTGGTTTGTTGAAGGTTTTACGGAAGAAGGTTGAAGAGGGTTCGTGTCAGATTTGGAGATGGTGGTGATGACGGCGGTTTGAAGAAGTTATTTGGTAATGGTGGATTGTGGTTTCGATTCACGGTGGGATCCGCAGTGGGTTGTTGAAGAGAGGTTGAAAATCATGGAGGGTTGTTTCCTGTTCAGATGAAGGTCGAATGTGAAGATGATGAGTTGGTAAGAGGTTTAAGGTTTGAGTTAGGTTGATGAAGATGGAAAAAAGTGAGGGAGATTGGTGAATTTTGGTGATGAGGTTCAGCAGGTTTCTGGAGAGTTTCTGGAGAGTTGTTGGAGGTTGGGTTGTGTTTGTTTTAAGCCGCGAGTAGAGGTGTGTTTGAAGGTCTGGTATGTGGTTTGTGTAGTTGGGAGAGGATGATGAATGGGTTCTGTTTATTAAGAACAGAAAATGGGTGCGTGAAGAAGAACGAAGGTTGAAGGAAATGTTTAGTTCAGGTGGTTGCTAATGGTGTTGAAGCAGGGCGTAATTGAGGGTTAAAGGTTTTGAGGTGAGTTGGGATGACTTGGTTATTGATTTGGAAGAAGGTTTGGAGAGTGTATCAGAGTGTGAGGTTTTGGGAAGAGGGTTGAAGTGTTTGGTTGTATTTCTGAAGTTGTGGTGAAAGCTGATGAAGGTTATGGTGATGAAATGGTTTGGGGAAATAGGGTGGTGGTGCGTTGTTTGGAAGGAGGTGATGTTATGCAGTTTTTTTTAGCAGGTTATTAATGCGGTTTATTGTGAAACAGAGGAAATTGATGAGTTAAAAAAATGGCGAGGCTGTGGTGAAACAGAGGAAAGATAGATCTCTCCCCCTTTTCCCTTCTGCCCTTCCCAACCCCCTTTAAAGAACCTGTTTTTTCAATTTTCATTTTGAATTTATGAACGTTATTGAATTGTTGCTTTCATGCTAGCAGGTTAACGTTGGTGTAGAAGAGCTCTGTACGGTTGAGCAGAAGGTCTGGCGTGGTTTGAAATTGGATAGGTTGGAAAGGGTGGACTAGATTTCCACATTTGTTGATTTTTCTTGTAAACAAATGATATGTAACTTCATGCCAAAACAAACAACTCAAAGAAGCTTTTGGGCCATTTGTTGAACATGACCCAACGTAACATTAATACCAAATATGTAGTCAACAGTTCAGCATATTCAAACAAAATATTTGTTTAATTGGGTTTGAATAAGTATGGGTTAAAATGAAAAATTGTTTGAAAAATGATACAATGGTTTTCTAAAAAAGGTTTTAAATGGATAATGATGGATATTATAAATTAAAATGGATGTTTAAATGGAAATTAAAAGACAAGTTTATAGAATGGATGTGGACTAAGAATAAAAACGGTTCTACAAAAAAAGGTAATTAAATTGAAAATATGGATATGGATAAATTGAAAAATTGGTTAATTGGAAATGAAAACATGCTAAAAAATAATAACTATTTAGTTAAAACGTTAAAATAACAAACCAAATTAACAATTAATCTAGATAACAAAATTAATGCAAAAATTAAATTAAATTGAGATTAATTATAAATTAATGAAAATAGAACAAATAAAATATAAATAAAATAAAAGGAGCCATATTGAAATTAAGTTAAAATAAAAACAAATAAAACACTAAAATAAATACTAAATTAAAATACAGAGAAAAAATAAATAAAAACATCAACTAGTAGAAAAATGAGGGTAAAATTTGGGGTGCAATAGCAGGCCAGTAGTTATTCTCTTGTGGAACTATCGACTCTTGTGACCATTCCCGAGGACTCAGTTGCGACACTCCTCCCGAAATGTGACAGTGGCAGACCACGTTCTGTGGCAAACCCATTGCACATTCTCGATCAGAGGCCCCAATGCTGGGAACTTGCTATAGGATGTCCTTTTTGAAAGAGAATCAGCGGAGGCACTCCTCGATTGGCGATAGTACTGTACCCCGAGGGATGAATGTACAATTGCTTCTCGACCTCAGTGCCTGAAGCTGAGGATCTTTCGTTTTTGTGAATCAGTTGAGGCCTCCTCGATTGATGATGATGCCAAACCAGAAATGGTGAACGTATCATCATTTCTCGACCTGAGAGCCCGGGATACTGAGGATCCTAGTACCCACATGTGAGAGGGGCGGGTTGTTTATAGGATTGCAGGTAACCTTGACTTTCATCCTACCTAGTATTCTGGTTCTCTTATCAGTGTGGACTCATCAGCCTGGTATTATGGTATTCCGATTATTCCGGCACCCTGATTATGTCGATATTCTGGCATTCCTGTATTCTGATCATGCCGGTGTTCTGCTTATTCTGGTATTCTGATTATTCCGGTGTTGTCTTCAGAGCCGACCTAGGAGCTTATTCGGTCACCAGCACAACAGTTATCCAGATTATATGGAAACTTTGATCCCATGTATGTCGCATCTGCATCATCATATTCGCATACATGTTCTTGTATTTCCAAGGGATATTAACTTTGAGACTTGCTACTGAGCATTTCCATCTATTTCTTAGAGTTAGTGTAAGAAAAAATTTTGAAGCATAATGATTCCTTGGAAATATTCGAACATGGCATTCTGCATTGCATTCTCATACTCATATGCATAACAGGTGTTTCGGAGCGGATTTCTCATTCTGACTTGGTATTATATCCAGGACGGCCAACACGACTTCTTCCAACTACTCGATTCACCGCAATCAAGGTTCAGATATGGAACAACTCCGAGCGGAGGTGACTGAGATGAAGGCCCGGCTGGGGCATTTCATGGTGGACATTCAAGCGTTGTCACGAGGTCAGGAACTGCTGAGAGAAGAAGTTAACCGGATAAAGACTCAGATGGGCCGGGTTATGGAAATTCTGAATGAAGTGTTAAGAAATGAAGACAATCAAGTGCCCACTTCCGCAGCAGAGGTTCTCACTCCTCCTATTTCTTTGGGGTATCCTCTAGACCATGGTTTGCCTCATGAATCCTCTCCACCGTCAAAGCTTTTTCACCAATAGCTATTTCTTGAGGGTCTTAAGCCAGAGAAGACTGAGAAGAAGTTTGATCTGATCCCGATGCCATACGCCCAGTTGCTTCAGCACTTGCTTAAGTTTCCGCTAATTGAATTGATTGCTGCGGGACCTCCACACACCAAGTTTAGTATGGGTTCCAATGTCCATGATAGGTGTGAATTCCATTCAGGGGTACCTGGTCATAATGTTGAAAATTGTAAGATGCTCAAGTATAAGGTCCAAGAGCTTATTGATTCAAGGGCAATCGAATTTGCGCCCATCAGCACTCTCAAGCGAAGAGATGTTCCTCCAACTGCTGCTAAAGAGGTGGATGTTCCTCCCCCCCTCTCAGGGACCTTCCTCAACCCAGAAGCCCTGGGTTCCGAAACTACCACATCAGCAAATTATAGCTGGGACCCTCCTGGTTGTATCCTTTCATCATCAACAGAAGCAAGAAAGGGTTTTTGATCCTCTACCGATGTGTCATGCCAAATTACTTCAACAACTGCTTCAGGTAGGTTTGATTGAGCTCCGGAAGTTGACTCCTCCTCTTGTTGAGCTTCCAAAAGGATGGGATGCTAATGCTAGTTGTGATTTTCACTCAGGGGAACTAGGCCATGATATTGAGGGGGTGTAGAGCATTCCAGCACCAAGTGCCAGACTTAATTGACTCCAAAGTAATCGAGTTCGGACCGGATGGCATGAAGGTATCAGGTGATCTTACGCCAGTAGCTGCAAAGGAAGTGAGTATTCCTTCCCCTTCTCTGGGGTCTACCTCAGGTCACGAGTGCATTCCTCAGCTTCAGATTTCAAAGTCATCACGTCAGCAACCTTTGTTTGTTCCTCGGCCAAATATGGAAAGAAAAGTAAAGGGGCAGATTAGGCACCCTAATCAACATTGGCAGCAAAACCGTCAGTAATAGAGGTAACGAGGACTTAGGAGGTTTGAGAGAGTGTCTGCTCCAGTTCCTATTTCTCAGAGCCGACTTCTTGATCGCTTTCTCCCAGGCTCTTTGATTCAGCTGGGCAAGGCAGCGCCATTACCGTTTCCTTTTCCTTCGGATTATGACATGAATGCCAGGTGCGAGTTTAACTCGGGAACGTTTGGACATACAACTGACAATTGCAGAGTGTTCAAATTTAAGGTGCAAGACTTGATTGACTCAAAGGTTATCACACCAGACGGGTGGCCCATAAATTGAACTTTCTTCATCAGATGGAGCACCCAGTTTGAAAAGACATCTTCAGAATCAATAATTCCAGACGGAGTCAAGCCTCCTCAACAAGGATAATCATTTAGCTTCTTTACTGCATTCTCATGTGTAGCTTTTTATGTTTGTCCAAAACATTTGTATGCATGCATGAAATTTGTTTTTTCTTTTTAATGTTAATCCTAATAAAGCACGCATGTTTTTCCTGAAGTAATCCATTCGTATTCACTCATAAGTTTGTATATGTGCATTGCAATACCAACTGTCGTGCTTAAACTCTTGAGGGAGGATGATGAGTTGAAAACGCAAAGATCTCTAATTGTGTGCTTTTGAACAGAACCCTGTTGAGGATGTACAGGCATTATTTCAACTCCCCAAACACTGGAGATATAAGGGAGATACACCCTCGTTAACCCCTTTTAGCCTTGAAGTAGGAATTTTCTTTTCGTATGAAAAAACCCTCACATTTAACCCAGGGGAAGGGTAGGCGTTAGTTAATTTGACCGAGCGTTCAAATTTCAAAAGGAGTGTGCATCTGAGGACCCATTACCTTCTATTCCACCGTCAAGAGGTCAAGATATGTGAAACCACAATGGTTATCCATCAACAATCAAAGAGTGGGACAGTCACTACCCTTCCGAAGAAACCAAGATAGCCGGTGTCACACGACGTGTTCAAGAATAAAAGAAAGAGAATAAAAAAAAAGAAATGAAAAGCCCGCTAAGTTGAAAATTGAAAACAAGCAACTTAGGTAAAAGTTAGGGCATCCCGCTGGACTCCGAAATCGAAGATTCAAAAGAATTTGTCCAGGCAAAAGTTAGGGATAAGCAAAATAATGCGAAAAGAAAATCCTCGAGCAAGAACAAAGTCGTGTGACTGCGAACAAAAGGCAAAAGGGGTGACTGTTACTCCAAAGCCTCATTAGGTGTCAAACCATCAGATGCATGGGTTCCTTAAAGATCACAAAATCTTTTTGAACGGTGAACGCTTGTGCAAATTAGCTTAATGTAGGACTGGAGAACATCACGAAGAGTGGGTGGGCACCAATAAACTTTGAGCCATAAACTATTTTTCTCAAAACAGTGAACCAGGCCACGATACAACCCTCAAAAGTCCTAATTGAAATAGGGGTATTTCGAAAGCATACTACCAAGAGATAGCGTTCCTGACTCCTATGAGTTGTGCTAAAAGATCTTTGTTGGTGTTGCATGTGCATTGCATTCTTTCATTCAAAAATTAATGTCGTATCCTAACCCGTGATCCGCTCACAAAGGGTTTGCGACATCTTTTCAGTAAAACTTCAAGATTAACATGTGTGTTGCATTAGAATTTTCATTCTCAGAATAAAACATTTTCTGCTAGCATACATTTGTTTGACGTCAAAAGAAGTTTACATATGGAAATTCAGTCCAGAAGCTAAATCTTGCCGAGTTGAGAATCCAGAAACTCCCGAAGGATAGCCACATCTAGCGGTACTTCCTCAGAAAACTTTGTTGAGCGGGAGCTTTCCCAATAAGTTGTGTTAAGACGTAGTCGATTTGGGGCAATCACGTCGAATCATCTCTTTAAGGTGTAGCCAACCTGAGCTGATCACGTCGAGAAATCTCTTCAGAGTTCAGTTAAACTATGGCAATTACTTCGAGATTCAAATCTCTCCAAAGGCAGGTATTCTGAGTCTTCCTTCAAAGATCAGTAGTCAAAGGTAAAATCACTGCAAGGATTATATTGAAGCAGGCCACT
Organism: Lathyrus tuberosus; assembly: GCA_022829125.1. Taxonomy (NCBI): domain Eukaryota; kingdom Viridiplantae; phylum Streptophyta; class Magnoliopsida; order Fabales; family Fabaceae; genus Lathyrus; species Lathyrus tuberosus. The sequence continues at coordinate 3,217,277 of JALAZF010000523.1, read as the reverse complement.
TCAAGAGCACGAGAAGCTATCCTACTCCAAAAGATGGTTAATCAAAAGCACCTCTTCAAGATTCAATACACTAGGGCAAAGTATTTCAAATCTTTACGAATCTTGTCGAGGCAAATTCTTTCATACGCTATGCAGTCTGGGGCAGTTATGTCGAGATCTATAAATCTCTCCGTGAGTTTGAATACCCTGGGGCATTTTGAATGCCAGGTTTTCTGTAAAATCCTCTTGAGACGATTTATCCCAATATACCATATGGTACGAGGCAAGTCGGGAGTTTGCTTGTGATATTTGGCATGCAGTCGATCAGTAGAAGTGTGAAGCGCCAAAGTAGTTCCCAACATGGACTTTCTTTTCCTCAGCAAGGCACCAGAGGGTATCGTTCCCCAGTGAGGTATTAGCATTCCTAGTTTCCCCGACATAAATAGCCAAGACGGTACTGTCCTCAGCAAAGTATCCTCCCTAGCGAGAGACATAAGGTTTGGTTTCCCCAACCGGAGTGGGATTTGCCTTTCTCCAGCAAGAGTTTGAGTCCCTAGACAGGGTAGAGATGGTTTGATCTTCCCCTCTAAGAAGGTGGGCATCCTTTTGCGAGACGCAAATAATCGTTCCTCCCCAAGCAGAGACGGCTCCTCAGCAGGGAATTTTTTCTTGGAGGTGGTCATCCCCAACGTATTTACGGAGCTTCATGATCCCCAGCAACATTGTCAAATGGTAGTACCGAAGCCATCATGTTCAGGAAAGGGTTCTCATTTCACGCTTTTCTCACAACGTTTACTGATTGAGTCCATCATTCGGCCGGCGGTCGCGCACGACGATTCGATATTGATAAGTCAGATTGCAACTGGGTAGTGTGGTACCTTATTAAGTAAATTCTCCTATTCAGAACTTCCAACAGCTACAAGCTTTTCTGTGTCGATAACGGTTGTAAATTCCCCAGCAGAATGGCCTCACAGCTAATGTTCAAGGCTCAGGGAGTGTCTAGGAGTTTGGAGATGTCGAATCTTATGTAAAATCCTCTTGGGACATTTTCTTCAGACCAGCCTTGTGTCTTGGGACAAAAGCAAGTGGTTGACCATCCCAAGCATGGAGCATCATGAAAATTCCTCAGCAGGAGGTGCTCAAAACCTGTTATCCCCAGCAGAGTAACCTCTCAAATACCGCATCCTATCTCAAGTCTCAGTGTTTGTCCAAGAGTTTAAAGATGTTTGGTCTTCTGTAAAATTCTCTTAAGAAACATTCCCTGGCACGAGACACTCTGGAGTGGTTTCCCCAGCAGAGTCTGTTGTAAGCTCATTATTCCCCAACGGAGTTACCTTCCTTTCCTCGGCATCTATTCTGCTGAGGACCTCTTTGCATTTTGCATATAGTATGCATAGCATCCTCAAAACGCGTAGCATTTCCATTAAGGTGGAGCATTACGGCAAAACTCAAACATATGCATGCGAACACAAGCCAGGTTCAACCATTTACCTGTAAGCCAGAGCGATTCACAGACAAAACATTGTCATGCAACCTCAGCAAAGCTTCCAACACTTAATCATACAATGTTAATTCAATACCCGCCCGTATTGACCTTGGACGTCCGTCCGTGTCCTTTCAACGCTCGTCCGTGTTCCTTTGACACTCGTCTGTGCCCTCTTGTTTTTCCTCAATACTTCGTTCGTGTTGATTTTAAACACTCGTCCGTGTTCCTCTAACGCCGTCTGTGTTCAGTTTAACGTTTCAATCCCCAATAGAGTTGTCTTTTGTTTTAACCTTTCAACACTCGTCCGTGTTGGAACTGCCTATTTCAATACTCGTCTGTATTGATCCTTGACACGCGTCCGTGTCCTTTTAATACTCGTCTGTGTTTGAACCCTTTAGCCAATACTCGTCCGTATTGACTTTGGAGGTACTCGTCCGTATCTTATTAATCATCATCCGATACTCGTCCGTATCGTCGACTTGGTCACTCGTCGTGTTCCTTTGATGATTTTCCGATGCTCGTTCGTATCGTTGACCCGAACACTTGTTTGTGTTCCCTTCTTAATCATCGTCCGATACTCATCCGTATCGTCGACTTGGTCACTCGTTGTGTTCCTTTGATGATTGTCCGATGCTCGTTCGTATCGTTGACCCGAACACTTGTTTGTGTTCCCTTCTTAATCATCATCCGATACTCGTTCGTATCGTCGACTTGGTCACTCGTTGTGTTCCTTTGATGATTGTCAGGTGCTCGTATGCATCGTTGACCTTTGACACCCGTCCGTGTCCTTTCAGCACCCGTCCGTGTTTAAACTTCTCCTTTCAATACTCGTCCGTATTTGAACCTTTTATTTCAGTACCCGTCCATATTTGAACTTTTATTTCAATACCCGTCCGTATTAACCGTTGACACCCGTCTTTGTCCTTTCGGCACCCGTCCGTGTTTGAAACCTCTTAGCCAATACTCGTCCGTATTGACCATTGACACCCGTCCGCGTCCTTTCGGCACCCGTCCGTGTTTGAACCTTTATTTCAATACCTGTCCATATTGACCTTAGACACCCGTCCGTGTCCTTTCAGCACCCGTCCGTGTTTAGGCTTCTTATTCCAATACCTGTCCGTATTGACCTTAGACACCCGTCTGTGTTCTTTTAGCACCCGTCCGTGTGCGAACCTTTTTGACACTCGTCTGTGTTTATCCCCAGCAAAGTCAACACTCATTCGTATTTGTTTCAATCCACTTCAATACTTCATCCATATTGATCTCTGACACTCTTCCGCGTCATGACATTACATCTTTTATTACTTGTTCCCCAGCGGAATCGTTTCTCCTTTTGCAAGATGAAAATTTGTGCAGTTATTTTGGTATTAAAACCCCATGTATCCTGATCGTCTGAAAACCGTTTCCATACTCTCGGATCCAAGAAGTTTGAATAGGGGCAGCTGTAGCACCCAAAAATTTGCTCTACCTTTTTCTGGCTTTTGTTTTGCATTTTGCATCATCATTAGGGCATAACTCATTTATTCATTTGCATCGCGTTCCTAAGGCGTGGGATCAAGGTATTACATGCAAGCTCGGGACTCTCTTTTGTTGTGAGGTTCTCACCTTCACTCAGGGTTTTGACTCCTCCTCTGTGCAAAACATTTCCTCATTCAGGGTTTATATCAGCAAGAATTAGGGTTCTTCTTCTTGGTTGAGTATGGGGACATTTCCTCAACTGAGGATCATTAGATATCAAAGTTGTCTTCCATGATTCCAACTTTACCGTTCATGGATCAAAACATTCCCTCTGATCAACCATGGCTTGGGCTACAATTTGGGGCATTAGTTTTCGTGTGAAGGCTTGGATATAGCACGGTACAAAGAATTCATTTATCATGATTGCCTTGGGCTAATGAATCAAGCTCTACCGTCATTTGAAAATTTTTTCTATTTTCAATTGCTTGTGGTGTAAAGTTATTTAGAATGGTGTTGAAGTCATTCATTTAAGGTGGAAAGGAACTCAGAATATTCAAGAGGAAGTTTGCATAGCGGAGAATGGCGAGGCATGAAGAAGTGGTTGATGGTTTGGTTGTGGGTGATGAAGGATTAGCGTCTAGGCATCCTCATATAAAGAGGTTCTCATTTCGTTTCGGGGTTGACTACTCTGTGGCATATTAATTTTGGGTATTGGTGGCTTTTGATACAAGGCCTTTCTTTTGTTTACTTGGTGCCAGCTCTGTCAATAATCAACTCCCCAGACTTACAAGCATTAAATGAAAATTAATTCCAGCATATAATGAGAGAGCTTCAGAGGGCTATAATTATTGGATCTATTTTTCAAACTTTACTCGGATACACTGGACTTATGTCACTCTTAATAAGGTGGATCAATCATGTAGTTGTATCCCCAACTATTGCTGCAATTGGACTTTCTTTTTTCAGTTATGGATTCCCATTAGTTGGTACAATAGAATTTCATAAAAATAAATAGTAGCAGCAAATCAACAATACATAGCAGTTGGAGAAGAAATATACAGCAGAGAATAAAAGTTTATAACAGAAAAATTCACATCAGTTCTTAACAGAAAAAAATACAAAGGAATTTGAGAACCATTACAAACAAGAGGATAACAGAAGCGACTAATTTCACAAAGGATAAACTTCAATGACATCACCTTACAAAAGGCACAGAATAACAAACTTACAAATCTCTAACAGAACTCCTAACCGAATCTCGAACGGATCACAAGGCCTCCAATACTCTTCATCATCTTAGATTTTTATCTCCTTTGTCTTCCACCTTCAATCTTCCATCCATCTTCAACCTTTCAATCCTCCCTCTGCAACACTCTAATCCACACCACAACAAGCTCCTTCAACCATAACCTGACTTCAATCTTGATCGAATTCACACAAACCTCCATCATCAATCTACAACCTTCTTCAACGTAAGAACTTCTTCTTCAATCTGCTGCATCATCTTCAACGCAGATATACCTTCGGGTTCCGTCATCGCATCATCAAAAAAATCTCAATCTCATCGACCGGCAAGAATCATCATCCATCATCAACGCATCGACAACTCGCAAGAATCTCTCCGTACCTTCAATCTTCTCTACAAGATTCAACATCAAGAACAACACAGTTTCAGGACGCAAGAAGTTCATAACCACGACAACAAGTTAAAATCACACAGTGTAGAAGAAGAAGAACACGCAAGGGAAGAATTACGAACCTTCGAGTTTCCGTTCGCCTCCTCGAATGCAGGTACACAAATCTCGAGCCTCTCGTAGCTGCGGCCTCGAACTCATTAGGAGTTCGTTGTGGTGTTGATGTTGAATTAATGTTTGAGCATTGTTGTGATTTCTTAATTTTCATTTCTAATAATGTCGATCACGTGGTTTGAGGAAGAATTTGAGAAAACCGTTTACGGATTCGGAGAGAGGGCGCAAATTTAGTTAGGGTTTGTGTTGGACATTTGGTGTTTTAGGGGTGGTTGGTTGACGGAGAAGACGGCGCCGCTGCCGCCGGCCACCGTCGTCTCCGACGGTTAGGTTTTTTAAAAAGGAAAAAGCACGTAGAGAGAGAGAGACGGTTGCGAGAGAGAGAGGTTTTGTTTCATTGAGAATTTAGTATCACCGTTCTTATTTGATAAAAGGATAGGATGGTGGTGGTGCGGTCCACTCCGGCGGTGACACTTGTCACCGTCCGGTAGGTTCTAACTATTAATCACGTGTGTGTTAGAACAAGAATTGATTCTACATTCCTAATAGTTTTGATGATAACAAACATTATATTATTTAGAACTTGATGCTCCTTAATTCATTTTTTGTGATATGTAGGGAAGTTCTAATGTAAAGAAGTTATGATATAGAAGTATCACTAGATCCCATCTGAGCGAAGTTCTAATCAAGCGAAGCTCACAAGATCTAAGCAAAGCGAGTTCAAAGCGAAGTTCTAATCAAGCGAAGTTTACAAGATCTAAGCAAAGCGAAGTTCTAATCAAGCGAAGCTCTGATATGGAAGAATCACAGATCTAAACTAGCTAAGTTCTGATGAAGGATGTCTTACGCTTCAGCACCAAAGCTGCATCAAGGCAGAAACTCTGATAATGCATCAAATCAACGTGGACTCTGATACGCTATCCTCCACATTTATGAGTATCACAAAGCAACGGATTGAAACAGACAAAATCTGTATTTTTGGAAAGAGCATTCAAAGGCATTATTGTCAATCTTCAAAAATAACTCTCACGACTCCAACGGATCAATTATTTTCATCTATTTAAGGGAGCACCTGCAGATGACCAAACACACTTGCGCGCATACTTTTCACAATTCATCAAGTTCCTCATCTGTTTTCATTATTTGATAAAAATATTGTAAAACTCACGGTTGTGATAAAGCTTATTAGAAGCATAGTATTTTAAGTTGAAATTCCTTGAGAAAACCAAGTTGTGGTTAAAACTCAAGAAGACAGTGATGGTTGTCCTTGTGTCTGTGTAATCTTAATTGATTAGTGGATTAAGTCCTCAAGAGAGAGAGGCAAAATCACCTTGGCGGGTGGACTGGAGTAGTTTGAGTTCAAACGAACCAGGATAACCAACGTGTCTCTTTTTGCTTTAATTTTTAAAAACCCCAATTCAACCCCCTTCTTGTGTTTTTTCGTTTCTTCAATTGGCATCAGAGCGCCTGGTTCTGGGTGCTAACACTTAACCGTGTCAGATAAAAGATCCTTCACGAAAAACACTATGGCGGAACCCGTTCAGAACTACAATGACAAAATCAGTGGCAAACCACCAGTGTTTGACGGGGAAAACTTTGATTACTGGAAAGACCTAATCGAAAGTTTCCTTCTGGCTCACGACGACGATCTCTGGGATATGGTGACTGATGGTTACACTCACCCTGTTGGAAAATACGGTCAGAAGATCAAAAGGAAAAATATGACGGATCAACAGAAGAAAGATTTCAGAAATCATCACAAGGCCAGAACTATTCTCCTTAGTGCAATCTCCCACATAGAATACGAAAAGATCACTAACAGAGAATCAGCCAAACACATATTTGATTCGCTGAGAATGACGCATGAAGGCAACACTCAAGTAAAAGAGACTAAAGCTCTGGCACTTATCCAGAAGTATGAAGCCTTCAAAATGGAAGATGATGAAACAATTGAGAAAATGTTCTCAAGGTTTCAAATTCTGGTTACTGGACTGAAGGTTCTGAATAAAGGGTACTCCACATCAGATCATGTCAAGAAGATCATCAGAAGCTTACCTAAAGTATGGAGACCCATGGTCACAGCACTAAAGCTCTCCAAGAACCTCAACGAAATATCTCTTGAAGAACTGATCAGCTCTCTGAGAAGTCACGAAATAGAACTAGAAGAAGATGAGCCTCAGAAGAAAGGTAAGTCTGTTGCTCTTAAATCTAAATATAAATATGAAACTAAAGCTTTTCAGGCAGAAGAAGAAAGCTCTGGCGGCTCCTCAGAAAAAGATGAACTATCGCTCCTTTCCAGAAGAATCCAACAACTATGGAAAAATAGGCAAAGAAAATTCAGAAACTCTCGAAGATCAAGCAGTCATTCTGAACCATCCTCTGGACACAAAAAGTCAAAGAACAAAGAAGTGGTGTGTTACGAATGCAAGGAACCTGGACACTACAAAAGTGATTGTCCTAAGCTGCAGAAAGAAAAGCCAAATAAGAAGTTTAACAAGGAAAGAAAGAAAAGTCTTATGGCTACCTGGGATGACTCAGAATCTTCTGAAGCAGAATCCGAATTAGAAAATGAACACGCCAACATTGCCCTAATGGCCAACATATCAGATGATTCAAACTCATCAGAATCAGACTCTGACTCAGAAACTAAAGAGGTATTCTCTAAATTTTCTAGATCTCAATTAGAAGAAAGTCTGTCAGAAATTCTTGAAAACTATCAGAAACTTCAGCTCAAATATAAGAATCTGAAACACGATCTTGTATCTGAGTCTGAAGAGAACAGAAAGCTGAAAACAAAAAATTCTGAGTTAAAAGAAACCATTTCAAAACTCAACTCTTTTGAATCTAAAAAATCTTAAAAACATTCTGACTCAGTAGTTTCCACTAGTTCTGATAATATTTTAAAACATTACGACTATAATTTTAAAAAATTTCTAGCTAAAAACATAGACAGAAGCAAAATGGCTTCAATGATCTATGGAGTTAGTAGAAATGGGAGAAAAGGCATAGGTTATGTTAATCCTAAAGGTGAAGCTCCATATAAACCAAAACAAGTTGATGATATGATCATAAAATACTCTCCTTTAAACTCTCACTTCACATATGGACACAAACATGACATAAAATATACCAGTGAATCTTACTCTTCAAATTCTATTGAGAAACCAAAACTCAATCAGAATTCTGTGAACACTAACAAACAAGGACCCAAAGAATTGTGGGTACCTAAGGATAAAATCCTATATGTTGCAGATGTCTTTAACAGCAAGATTGAAACACCAATCATGGTACCTGGACTCTGGATGCTCGCGACACATGACGGGAAGATATCATATGTTCCAAAGTCTGGAACTTAAAGCTGGAGGGTATGTAGGTTTCGGAGGCAATCAGAAAGGTAAAATCATTGGCTCTGGAATCATAGGTAACAGTACTCTACCCTCTATATCTAATGTCTTATTAGTAGAAGGATTAATGCATAAATTGTTATCCATAAGTCAATTAAGTGATAACGATTATGATATAATCTTCAATCAAAAGTCCTGTAAGGCAGTTAGTCAGAAAGATGGAACAATCCTCTTTAATGGAAAGAGAAAGAACAACATTTACAAAATAAAACTTTCTGAACTAAAAAGTCAGAATGTAAAATGTCTTTTGTCTGCTGACGACGAGCAATGGGTCTGGCACAGAAGATTGGGGCATGTTAGTATTAGAAGAATATCTCAGATTAACAAACTCAATCTGGTCAGAGGACTTCCTAATCTGAAGTTCAGCTCAGATGTTCTGTGTGAAGCATGCAAAAAGGAAAGTTTTCCAAACCCTCTTTTAAACCAAAAAATGTTGTTTCTACCTCCAGACCATTAGAACTTCTTCATAAAGATCTGTTTGGACCAGTGAAAACTGCATCCATCAGTGGCAAGAAGTATGGATTAGTGATCGTAGATGACTATAGCAGATGGACATGGGTAAAGTTCTTAAAACACAAGGACGAGTCACTCTCTGTATTCTCTACTTTCTGTAACCAAATTCAGAATGAAAAAGAGTTTAGAATTGTAAAAGTCAGAAGTGATCATGGTGGGGAATTTGAAAACAAAAATCTAGAATCATTTTTTAATGAAAATGGCATTTCTCATGATTTCTCTTGTCCTAGAACTCCACAACAAAATATAGTTGTAGAGCGCAAGAATAGAACTCTACAAGAAATAGCCAGAACCATGATCAATGAGACTAACATGGCTAAACACTTTTGGGCAGAAGCAGTTAATACAGCGTGTTACATTCAGAATAGAATCTCTATAAGACCTATTCTGGAAAAGACTCCATATGAATTGTGGAAGAACAGAAAGCCCAACATTTCTTACTTTCATCCTTTTGGATGTACATGCTTTATTTTAAACACTAATGATCCTCTGAACAAGTTTGATTCTAAGGCACAAAAATGTTTCATGTTAGGATACTCTGAACGTTCAAAAGGATACAGAGTATATAACACAGAAACACGAAGTGTGGTAGAATCCATTTGTGTCAGATTTGATGATAAGCTTGGCCTTCAAAAGCCAAAGCATGATGAATCTCTTACAGAAATAGAAGTTCAAATAACAGGCACTGAAACCAGATCATCAGAAAAACAGGCGAACACAACAGAAGGAAACTCTAATTCTGAAGAACCCATCCAGAAAAGAAAATCCAGAAGTTCTCTAATACATCCCGAAGACAAAATTCTGGGAAAGAAGGATGACCCAATCAGAACAAGATCCTCATACAAAAAGACTGAAGAATCTCTAGTGGGATTAGTCTCTCTGGTCGAACCCACTACTATTGACGAAGCACTCTCAGACAATGATTGGATCCTCGCAATGCAGGAAGAATTGAATCAGTTCACCAGAAACGACGTATGGGATCTAGTTCCTAAACCCAAAGGCTTCAACATCATTGGAACCAAATAGGTCTTCAGAAACAAACTAAATGAACAGGGAGAAGTTGTCAGAAACAAAGCACGACTGGTTGCACAAGGTTATAGTCAGCAAGAAGGGATAGACTATACAGAAACCTTTGCTCCAGTCGCAAGGTTAGAGTCTATCAGACTTTTAATTTCATATGCTGTAAATAATGACATCACTCTTTATTAGATGGATGTCAAGAGTGCGTTTTTAAATGGTTACATTGATGAAGAAGTTTATGTGCATCAACCACCTGGTTTTGAAAATACAAAACATCCAGAATATGTTTATAAACTTAAGAAATCGTTATATGGTCTAAAACAAGCTCCCAGAGCTTGGTATGAGAGACTAAGTAACTTTCTCTTAAACAATGATTTTACCAGAGGGAAGGTGGACACAACTTTATTCTGTAAGTCATTTAAAAATCACATTCTGATTTGTCAAATTTACGTAGATGATATAATTTTTGGATCCACTAAAAGCTCTTTGGGCAAAGAATTTGCTAAGACTATGCAGGCAGAGTTTGAAATGAGCTTAATGGGAGAACTCAAGTTTTTCTTGGGAATTCAAATCAATCAAACTCCAGAAGGAACTTACATACATCAAAGCAAGTATGTCAGAGATCTTCTGAAGAAATTTGAAATGTCAGAAAGTAAGCCTTCCAAAACTCCTATGCATCCCACATGCATTCTGGAAAAATATGAGGTAAGTAAGAAAGTAGAACAGAAGCTCTACAGAGGTATGATTGGTTCCCTCCTTTATTTAACTGCTTCAAGACCTGATATTCTCTATAGCATTTGTCTTTGTGCTAGATTCCAATCAGATCCTAGAGAATCCCACTTAACAGCTGTTAAGCAGATTTTCAGATATCTGAAAGGTACTACTAATCTTGGTCTTTGCTATAGAAAGTCCAGAGAATACAAATTGGTATGATACTGTGACGCTGACTTTGCTGGAGACAGAATAGAAAGAAAAAGTACCTCTGGAAGCTGCCAGTTTCTGGGAGACAACCTAATCTCTTGGTCCAGCAAAAGACAATCCACCATTGCACTATCAACTGCTGAAGCTGAATACATAGCTGCAGCTGGATGCAGTACTCAGATGCTCTGAATGAAGAATCAGCTTGAAGACTTTCACATTTACGAGAGTAACATCCCTATCCTCTGTGACAATACTTCTGCCATCTGTCTTTCTAAAAATCCTATTCTGCATTCTAGGGCTAAACATATAGAAATTAAACATCATTTCATTAGGGACTATACTCAGAAGGGAACTCTTTGTTTAAAATTTATAGACACAGACCATCAATGGGCTGATGTTTTCACCAAACCCCTTGCTGAAGATAGATTTAATTTCATTCTAAAAAATCTCAGTATGAAAGTTTGTCCAGAATGAAAAATGTAATTTCTATATTTTTAACTCTCAGAATTTCTTTTCTTTTGTGAACATCTGACCAATAATTCTTCAGAAGTGAGAAGAAAGATTGCATAGAATCTATTCAGAAGATCTGAACTTTTCATTTCAAGGATAGATCATTAAGTTCACTCTAGCAAACACTTGTCAACCTACGCTCCAGATTTTCTCTGATGATGAACGCGTGTCAAACTCTGGAAAACTGAAACGTCTGTGTTGACATATCGAGGCACCAAGTCACATTGGTAACAGTTCCCAAAATTTCTCACGCTATCTCCCTTGTCAGAAATCATTACGGCTATTAATCATTATGTTTATTATTTTTAATTGCTATTTAATTCTTGGTCACTCTTATATAAATGTCACTTCTAACACCCTCACACGTTCACTATCACTCACTTAGCTCTCTATCGCCTTCTCCGTATTATTTGCATTTCTTGTTTTGCTACCTACATTTCTTGTTTCTCTGTGTGTTCCCAAAACCCTAAGTTTGTGAACAATGACCTCCTGCTCTCAACAAAGCTCTCAACAAGCAATGTCTCAAGAATCAGCTGACCAAGTCATTGAAGAAAGGTACGTTGAGCCCTCAAGAACTCTCCTCACCCCCTTTGCCTCTCTTGAAGTTCTCTGTGAACTCATTGTTGATTTTGAAAGCATGAAAGACAATGGGTATGACCTTACTCCTGAGGTTGAGTTTCAAGGATGGAGCAAATACTTTAATCGCTTAATGGGTCCAGTTTTTCCCCAACTCGTTAAGGAATTCTAGATTTTTGCATCAGTCTCAAAACATCAAGTAACTTCGTATGTTATGGGAAAGAAGGTTATCATCACTGAAGATCTTATTGGTAAGCTGATTGATCATGATGGATCAGGAATTAGATGCAGTGAAATGGAAAAGGGCACTGATCTAAACACTATCTCAAAGGAAATCTTCACCACCGGTCAACACTCCAACAAAATAAAAGACCTAAAGGATCGTCACAGAATTTGGGCCAGAATCATTCTTGGGTGTATCTATCACAGGAAACCTTCAAGCCCGTCTGACTACATCAACAACGATCAACAGTATCTTCTGTACCTCATCTCCACCTTTACCAAAGCGAATCTTCCTCACTGTCTATTTAATCATCTGAAGAACAGTGTGAAGGAAACAAGAGAAGACGAAAGAACCAAGAGAGATTGGATTCCTCTAGGTAGACTAATATCAGATATTCTTACAGAGAATAAGCTGATAGAACACCTAACTGAAGCTCAGGAAGTCTCTGATCTAGAAACTATTGCTGGAAGACCTCTCAATGCAAAGAACCTCAAGAAGATGAAAATCATTGAGACCATCAAGAAGGATCCAACCCTTATCTCTAAGGAAGTTATCACCACCAGGAAAATTCCTCTGAAAGATTTTCCTCTCTTCTCATCAGATACTCATCCAGAAATTGTCCTCAGATATTTGGATGCATGTAAAGCTGATGGAACCCTTCCAGAAGTTTCTATGCAACAGCTCAGGCAAGCACCTCTAGAAGTTGCCCCCAGAACTTCAAGAAAAAGAAAAGCCTCTGAAGGAACTCCTCAGAAAACTCCAAAAGTTGCTAAAGCTGCCAAGAAGAAAGGTAACTCTTTTTTCATTTCTATCGTCGAATCCATAATGGTATCAACATCTGAAACCCCATCTTCTCCTAAACCTTCTGAAAATCCACCACCTTCACCACAAACTCTTGATGATTTTGAAATTGACATTGACCCCACTCCTTCTGATTTTATTGAACCACAACCAGAACTTGCTCAAGTTCTGTCGGACATTGTTCATGAACCTCTCTTCACATCTTCCCAACCAGAACCAGAACATCAAACTCAACACCCTGACACTTCTATACCTGGTATCAACTGTTCTCTCAACTTCTTTCAACCTTCACCTAATTTCACCAGTCACCCTCAAATCTCTTCAGAAATTACATCACCTACCTTTCCTATTCTCATTTCTGACTCCCCTCCAACACATCTCATTTCTGACTCCTCTCCAACACATCTCTCAGATGATCCCCTCAGAACTATAATTGACCTAGAAGCTCTAGACAAGCTTACCTCAACCTCTCACAAAATAGCCATTCCCAAACCAAAAACATTTGTATCCAAATCAGATGTTGGTAACTCTTTATTGGCTTTCGAGGTAAAAATGCAGGAATGGATTAACTTTCTGAAGCAGGGTTGTTTGGAGAATCTGAATCCAGCTGCCTCTAACTATCTTTGGACCAAATTCAGAAAGTGGTTTAATTTTGAATCTCAGAAAATGAAGGAACTAAGCTATGACATAGCCCAACAGAACTTCTGTGACCATATGAAGATCTTCAATGAGCAAGTTCTAAGATTCTGGGAAAAGAAACCCATTCTTCCTCTAGGCTGGAAAGCTCCTATGGTTTCAGAACCTCATGCACAAAACTCTGAGCATTAAACTCTGGTTATCGTTGAAGTGGAAGTTAAATCACCTGAAGCCTCTCCAAAGGAAGTGTGTACAAAAAGCTCTGAGGATTTGGTAACTTCTGAAGAACCTACTTCATCTGTTCTAGTGCTGAAAACTCTGGATGAGTTGAAGAAAGAGAATGAGGCAGTTAGAAAGAGATTGGACAAACAGGATGAAACAAACGCAGAAATTAAAGGGATGCTTGGCAAGCAAGAAGAATCCGCTAATCAGATCAAAGGCCTTCTGGAAGCATTGTTCACAAGACTTCCACCTGCTCCTCAACCTTAGATTCTTTTTATGTTTCTTTGTGTTTCTTTTTCCTTGCTTAATTTGTGTTTTATCTTGCTCTTCTTTTTTGACTATGTTCTCATGTATCTTTTCACTTTTTGATTAATGACAAAGGGGGAGAACGTAGAATATTTTGAAATATAACAGTGAACCATGACTATGTCTCGAACATTTTAACCTCTGCTTCCATATTTTTGTTAAGAAAGCAGGAAAATGGCAATCAAAACTTCTTGGAAGTCTTAAATCACAACATTTTCAAGAAAATCTTCAACTCAGGGGGAGTATTCTCTACTCCATACTCTATTAATTAATTATAAAAATATAAGTTTTTGTCATCATAAAAAATTGGGAGATTGTTAGAACAAGAATTGATTCTACATTCCTAATAGTTTTGATGATAACAAACATTATATTATTTAGAACTTGATGCTCCTTAATTCATTTTTTGTGATATGTAGGGAAGTTCTAATGTAAAGAAGTTCTGATATAGAAGTATCACAAGATCCCATCTGAGCGAAGTTCTAATCAAGCGAAGCTCACAAGATCTAAGCAAAGCGAAGTTGTGGTTAAAACTCAAGAAGACAGTGACGGTTGTCCCTGTGTCTGTGTAATCTTAATTGATTAGTGGATTAAGTCCTCAAGAGAGAGAGGCGAAATCACCTTGGCGGGTGGACTGGAGTAGTTTGAGTTCAAACGAACCAGGATAACCAACGTGTCTCTTTTTGCTTTAATTTTTAAAAACCCCAATTCAACCCCCTTCTTGTGTTTTTTCGTTTCTTCAGTGTGTACGTCCCCATGATAACTACCATGCACCCACGCTTCAAGACCATTTGCTTAAATTCCATAAGAATGATCGTACGACCAAGATTAGCTGTTAGGATGTGAAGACCTACCGTGCACCCTCAGGCTTTGGGCGTCATGGGGCTAATTCTGCTTGCTATTTGCACCTCCCTTGTTAAGCCCAAGAGGAATTTCAATGGAAGCTTTTACCTAGGCACACCCCCTTGTTCTTCCTTGTTTTCCTTTAATTTTCTTTTCATATTTGTTTTAAAATCTAATTCTAAAAATAGTTTCGTACCTCATAAAATCCCAAATAAATTCATGGGTGTTATTAACACATTTAAATTATTTTATTTTATTTTTAAGTCTGAATTTGTTAATTTTTGCACCTAATAGCATAATTTTCTTTTAATTCCTCTTTGAATAATGTTCTTCATTAACACTCAAATTTGTACATTTTATTTCTCCCATATCATACAACATTTTTAACTCATTCTTTTTGCATTGATTAGATAACACATCAAAGCATCAAAATCCATTTTATTTTGATTTTTTAAAGTCATTTTATCACATGTTTGTATGATCATCTTTACACTTCTTTGTGTGGCATTTCAATATGACTTTGTGCATTTCTTTGTGACACTTTTATCTTGAATTTTGGTATGAGTTTGTAATATGTGTTTAGCCTCTGACTTAGGTTGATTAGAATCATCTTTGAATAATTTTCATATGTGCTTTGATGTTGTTTTGATGCCTTGTAATTGAAGTTACGTTTGGGCACTTTCTTCCACTTCATTCTAGCGTGTTTTGTGAAGCATTTGTGCAACTTTTTTTGTGATTGATTGTACATGCTTTATAGGTCATTTGCATGATATTATAGGTCATCTTAGTTTCATTATAGGTCACTTTGAGTTATGTTTTCATTTGATAGGAGTTTGTGTGTTATGATTTGATCTTTGACATGCTTTCATCTCCCACTTTTTTCCTATGCTCTATGTGTTGCATGTATGCATTTTTGGTATGCCATTTCCCTCATTCCATTTGCATCTCATCAATGTTATGCCACTGCCCATATGCATTCATTAATCATTTCACATATTATACATCTTTGATATGTCATTTTGTGTATCCAATTGAACATGTTTCACTTTTCCTTACTTCTACTTCATCTTATCCCTTCTCCTTGTATTCTTTTATCCATGTTTGGTATGGTGATTCATGTGCTTGATGAGACATTAATAAATAGTATGTGGTTCTGACTTTGATATTTTGTGAAGCATTATTACATGATCACTTTGCATTTCCACTCATTCTTCATCTATTCCTTTCATAAGTACATTTCTTTGATGTTTAGTGCTTTGATTATGCATGGTTTGTATGTGTTAGATCTTTTAATTTTAGAGGATTCTCTTTTGGTTTAGGTTCTGACCTTGAATGATTCTTAACTCTTAGGATCTTAATTCATTGGATTTTAATGTGTCTAATCATTGTTTGTTATATTTTCCATCTTTCACTACTTGTAATTCGTGTGAACTAACCTTTTCATGTAGGTGCACATGGTAAGTAAGTGTGCGGACATGTTTCCACATACACTTCTCCTTATCATCTTCTCTTATTTCTTTTAATATTTCAACTTGTGATCTTTATAAGCATTTATATGCCTTCCTTGAATAACTTCTTCTTCATCCCTCTTTAAGATCAACTTAACTTTCACCTTGGAAGTAAGTTGCTTCTTTTGCTCTTCTTCCCCTTTCTCTTAGGATTAGGTTTTATTAAACCACATTAACTATAGGATCTCCAAGCATGCTAACACTAGGGTGAGTCTTAGTCCCCCACATTATATTTTACCTTTGTTTCCATTTGAGTCCCTATCTTTCTCATCTCAAAACAAAAGTAAAAGACACTTAATGATGGCATAACATGTATTGCACTTAAACCTAAAGTATGGGAAATGGAAGGAGGAGGGTTTCTCTCCACCTTCCTAGAGTGTTTAGCATACGGCATGTTAGGATGACCATGCGATGCATTCGATCTTATACGTTAGACTTGAATGCAATATGTGTTATTAACACAAAGATAATCAAAACACTTCTTTCTTAAAAGACAAAAAACAAACAAACAATAACGTCTTTCCTTCGGGAATTCTCTTTTCATCTCACTCACTCTCGACGTACGAACGTGCTTCTCCTCGTTCTCTTGGAAGACGGTAACGCCTAAGTCTCCATACAGCGAGCTACAACACCTGAGCTAGAACGTTAGTCGTTCCATTAAAAAACACAAACAACTTTCCCTAGGTGAGGGGAACTACGTCGCTCTGATTCTCATGTTCCCGATGAGATACGTAGGCAGTGGGGTAGGGCCCATTCGAGCACTTCTTTTATTTTCCCTACATTTGTTTCTCTTTCTCTCACTCTCCTTTCCTTTTCCAGTTCTCCAGCTAGCAGTTCCTTTTCCAGCATCCTTTCCTTACACCCTTTGATTGAAGCAGCAAGCGTGGATCCCATCGGGTACGATGGACGCGTGGGGGTGCTAATACCTTCCTCACGCGTAACCGACTCCCGAACCCAGTTCTCTTGGTCGCAAGACCATGCTCTTTCCTTTCTCTCAGGTTTATGCAGTGTTTCCTTTCCCACTCTTGGGATAAATACACATTGCTGGCGACTCTGTTTCGGTGCCACTTTCGCGTTTGTACCAGGATGAAAATCCCAGGAGCGACAGTTAGCCCACTGTTTCTCTTTATATTTTCATTCTCTTGGCTTCTTCCTGACGTGGCCCGTGTCAGGTGACACGGGTGGCCGTGTCAGGGCACTGTATTCATTCTAATTTCATTCTGAATCTTGCGATTTTTCTCATTTTTTCTCTCTGATTCCTCCTGAATGTTTATATGAACCTGAAAACACTAAAGAACACAACCAAGGCATAAAATGTGGTAAAAGAGATATAAAACAAATATACAATCACACAATATTAACTAAAACAAATAGTGAAATAACGTATGAAAACCACTGATCAGTGACTCACGACATCGACATTATGCATGTGGTACCAATCAACGATGGTTCTTCAAACCAACCAAGTTCACCCTTTTGAACCCTGAATCTACCCTTCTAGACCCATGACAAGTTACTTGTTCACCCTTCTAGACTCGTAGCTTTCCTCTTTCATAACAATGACACAAATGATGTATAACATACCATTTATGCAACAATAACAACATGTTTAAGATCCCCCTTCGAACCATAAACAACATGCAACATATCAACAACATAGTCCCCCTTTGAAACTACCACCACAATAAACAACGATTATGTACTCTCCACATAATTAATCATCAATCATCATAACAATTCATCTTTAATCAATCGCACATCACAAAATTCTATCTAAAGAAAACATTATAGTTATATCATTAATTCACATTCATCTCCCTAAAACATTACAGGGGGAAAATGTTACGTGTTAGCTTTCCAACACTTCTAACCGTGCCTTAAACGGAGTCATGAATCTCTAGTTACGCTCGAAATGATTCACTTGGTACAAAATTTAGGGAGCTACTATGGCCTGTAGCAGTACCTAGGACCCAAAAACGTTGTTTTTCAATTTTCCCCCGGGAACATTTTCGAAACTTCGATTTCGATTCCGTAAAAACCAGAAGGCTCAAAATTTATCATACAGTAATTATAACATGATTTTAACATCAAACAAACTCAAATATACCGAATCATCATCAAATAATCATCAATTATTTATCATCTTTCAACATCTAAGTCACATTATCTCATCCATTGACCACATTCGTCATAACAAAACCCTAAACATGAACAATAATCCAATAACTATGTACATGCAAAGACATTCACACATCAACATCAAAATTATCCAACAAATTCACAATTATCACAACATATGGATTAAGTTTCACATATTTATTCCTCAAACACATCAAGACTTCAACAATGGTGAAACATATAAGAAAACCTAGAGAAGGGTGATGATCCATCTCCGCTCTTCATAAATTACATAAATATACGAAGTAGTTTCCTCCCTTACCTGAATTTCCAACAAAATATTTTCAAAAATGGTGGTCTCCTTCTTTCTCCTCAAAGCCCTAGCATCTCTTACACCTTTGCCTCTTTTCCCCCCAAATAATTTCACGATTAGTGAAAACTCAACTTCCCACACTTCTACCTTTTTAATAGAAAACCTATTTCCCTCATTTAGCTTGTTCATATCCTATCCTCACTTATCTCCCCAATCCCCACTTTACCCTTACTACCTTATTCTTCTATTTATTTTAGAATTAAATCTAATTTTCGCCAAAAAATAATATTAATCAATTATTATTTATAATTTTCCTTATTTTTCTAATACTTATACTATTTCAATTATTCTCCTCATTAAAAAATTAATTAAAAATTCTAATTAATTGCACCACTCCCACCAACCCAACAACATGCCACATACTACCCACATATTCACCAAAAATCATCCAAAAACATATAATTCACTTAATAATATAAATAAAACGCAACTAAATTCAATTAAATAAATTAATTGAATTCGGGGTGTCGCAAAATACAAGACTCCTATATAGTAGAGATTTTCTCTAAAGTTCTAAGTCATCACAAAGGATTTTATTTCCTTAAATAGCTACAAAAGTCCAGCTTCAAAATCCCATAAGGGTTTAGGTCATGAATTCAGTTGGAACCTAAAAAGGCAATGGACCAGTCTTCAATAATGGTTTTGTCAATCTTGATCGATCAAATCTAAATCTCTTGATATTAACACCTTCATCTTGCTGCATTTGATTCATATCATATCTTCCAAAAATACACATAATCAATCAAATCTTTATTATAATATTGATATCCTTGATTGATACAAATCTTGAATAAATTAGAACTCCAAAAGCAATCTTGCTAAAAAATACAGTTCTTTTCCAAAATCAGACACCAAGAAAACAAGAGATATACTTGAATTTATCTTGCACTCCAAGCAAACAGTTAAAGACATGTTAAGGAGACAGGACGCCAATCACTAACCGCTACGAGAGTCAGCTTCTCCAATACTTATAAACATAGGAAAGTAAAGTGATAACCGAGACCCAAAGATCTCCCATTTTGATACTTAAAGTGAGGCATTAGCCTAGCGAGCAGTCTAGCTAGATCTAAGCTACTCATACTGCTTCATTATGCTCAACATCCTGCTTTCTATGAAACATCAAACATTTCGAAGAGATTGTTGGGGCTTACAGCTCAAGGAGGGGCCCAAGTTTTAATGATGATCGCACCGTTGTTTTGAAAACTGTACAGAGGGACT
Source organism: Lathyrus tuberosus (assembly GCA_022829125.1). Taxonomy (NCBI): domain Eukaryota; kingdom Viridiplantae; phylum Streptophyta; class Magnoliopsida; order Fabales; family Fabaceae; genus Lathyrus; species Lathyrus tuberosus. Next base: position 3,197,414 of record JALAZF010000523.1, on the reverse strand, counting down.
TATACAATACGTGAGGCCCAAAAGTTTTTATGTACAAGGGGATGGGTCTTACACTCTATTAGAGGCCCAAAGATTTATTTTTGTACAAGAGATGTAGCTTACAACTCGAGGGGAGGCCCAAGGTGTTTTGAAATGGCGATCGCGCCGAGATTTTTGAAATCGCAGTGGGTCTTATACAATAACTGAGGTTTTGGTTTAAAAAAGGATTGGGTCTTACACTCTATTAGATGCCCACTAAGTTTGAAAAAAGATTTGTGAGGGTGAAAATCAAAGAAACCCTAATTTCGTTTTTCTTTAAAAGTAAATATTCAAAGAAAATCAACAAAATGATATAAATACCAAATAGATTTGAATAAACCACTTGTGATTTTTGTTTAAGGTTTGAAAAATGAGGTTTTAATCACAAGATGATTTAGAACTCATTTGGTTTTGATTTTCAAAATAAATATTCACTTTTAAATGTTTAAAAATAATTAAAAATGAATTTATTCACAAAAATACCAACTATATTAAATAAATAATATAAATTTGATTTTTTTGTGGAATAAAATATTTCAATATTTTTGTGATTTTTTGCAAAAAGAACCAATAAAAAATAATTGAAATTGAGGAAGTTATTAATTTTTTAAATCATTAAGAAATAATATGAAAAATAGTAAAAAGTGGAAAAAATAGCAAAAAGAGGGTCTGGGGCGAGGGGGATTCGAACCCCAGACCTCTTGTGTACAGCATGCGCGCCTTACCACTGGGGTGGTAATACATCTGTGTATTGAAACACAACCACAAATATACAAGGCTTGCCTTGTTTTTGGCCTGGCCCAAGGCAAGACAAGGCAAGGTTTTTGGTCAGAAACGTGAAGGCCATAACTTTCTCATTTCTCCATGGATGGAGGCAAAATTTATATGTATCTGGCCTAGAATTTCCTATGGAATCCAATGGTGGTGGTGGTTTTTCCAGAAAATAAATCCTCCTCAAAACGCGATAGTGGTTTTGAAATAGGCCATGGTTTGCATTTTTTGTGCTACCTCTTGGTACAGGTATGAATTACATGATAAATTGGTGCAAACACAACACAAATAACATGTATAAGAGATGCATGATTAGTGGACTTCAAAGCAAGGCATATTTCAGAGAGTTCAAGTTGTGATGCTTACCTTTTTTTGGAGCTTTTGTGCTATCTACCAAGTGCTTTGTTCCAGAAATGTTTTGATGCTTTGGACACCCTCAAATGATCCCTTAGGAATGGAAATTGGCCCTTTCTTGCAAAAGGGGCAAAAATGACCAAAATGGCAACTCTCTCAAATGATGTTCCAGATGTGTGGAACCATTTGGGACAGTTCAAGGATGATATTTGGAGTGTGTTTGAGGTTTTATCTGGTTTGGAAAGTGACTGAATCAAGACATGGCTTGAAAAGTGCAAAAATGTCCTATTTTGAGGTTTTGAGAGGGGACTTTGTGATTTTGGTGTTACAGGTCACTTGTGAGAGTTTGAACAGCTTAGATATGACATATTGGATGTGTTTGGATCATGATCTGTGGTGAAATTGCTCTCTAACTCAAAAACTCAGAGTTACCTTGCTAAAGAAGGCATTTTTACCTAGAGAAAGAGATTTTGAGGAAAGCAAGTGTTGTAGTGCTTTGGTGTACTCAAACAGAGCATAAATGAGCTCTATTTATAGTAGAGCAAGTTTGTTTTGGCTGCAATAGTGAATGGCAACTGCTGCAGAGGTTTGGCCAATGTTGATCAATGGGAATCCAAGTCTCCTCTAGCCATTGACTAGAGGTTAGAGCACAGGCTGCTGGTTCCCTTGGTCTTGGATATGTCTTGACTGAATTCAGTTGGAAATGGCTCAGTCCCTGCCACCTTGGTGCATCCATTAAATGCTCCAAACCAAAATTGGAGTTTTGTTCCCTCTTTAGGCATTTCTAGGTTTGGCATGCTACTTTTGGTTCCAAGGACTTGGGAGGCTGATGGATCAGTGTTTGTCCCTCCTTGGTCCCCCCTAGAGGTGTTCAGATGGATAGATTTGAGCAAATCAAGCAAAATCCCCAAATCTTCCTTGCCATGACAGTTTGCAGCAAGGCTTATTGGCATGGTCATATCTCATGGCTTAAGTGGAGTTTCATGGAGTTCTTGGCCATTTTAGAAAGCCCTCATATGATACAACATGTGTGTGATCATAGTTGGTCTTGATACTTTTTAGATCCAAGTGAAAAATCCCCCTACTTTTGGAAAAAAAGCAAGACAGATTCTGACTTAGTGAAAATTTCACAAGTGTTGAAAAAGTGACATTTCATGTTTTCAGCCATTTTGATCATTCCATAACTCAAAATCCATGATGAATTGGAATGAGGTGTAGTTGAAGATTTTGTAGAGGGCCATGAGAGCTACAAATCCAACTTTGAATGGGGAAAATGGCCTTGTGGTTTAGGAGTTATGATCCTCCAAAGTTGATATCCTAGCCACTTTGTTCCATAACTTAGAAAATTTCTAAGTTTTTTTATGGTTACCCCTTTTACAAGTTATCCCACTTTTCTTGATTTTTCTTGATGAATGATGATTCCAATCACACATTAACATCATTTTAGGGTCAAAGAACCATAGTTGTGAAAAATCTCAAAAAGTCAAAGTTGACTTTTGTGCACAGTTGACTTTTTGTCAGATGAATTCTAAACTGTGCGATCCTCTATAAAATCAAGTCCTTGACCTAAATCAAAATTGATGGATTGACTTCATAGGTGTTATAGGGTGTATTGAATCATGTCTCAAGGTTTGGGAGCATGCATTGGTCAAAAGTCAAAGATACAGTTGACTTTTCCCGCAAAACCCTAATTGTGGTTCTGATGAATTTGAAACTTGTTGATCAAGCTTCTTGGATCAATCCATTGTTGTAAATGGGTCAATGTGGTTTATTAGAGACCCTCAAATCATGTCTTGAGGTCTTGACTCATGATTTGTCCCAAAAGTCAACTTAGGGGTGAATTAGGTCAAGAAACCCTAATTCCTGATTTTTTATGAATGCATCCCCTGAGGCAAAATTAACTCGATGATTGGGTTAATGATGTCCCTTGGAGCATCTTAGGTTGTGATTTGAAGGATTGGCTCATGCCCAGAGGAAAACTTCCATCTGGAGGCCCTGGTCGACCAAAACCCTAATTTAGTGACACTGGCGATCTTGAGGCCTAATCCACTTGGAATGCTGCAACCTTGTGCCTGATTCTTAATGTGGGAGTCCACTTGATCCCTTGTGGATGTTTGAGAGGTTTAGACTAGTTGAAGATCATGTCATTTCTTGATTGATCCCTTGTCTAAGGCTTCGAGAGGGGCTGAAACCCTAATCCTTGATTGTAATGAATGTTCACCCATCTTTGGGAAGACTAATGAGGTATGATGGTTCATCCATATTGGGATGATGATTTGCACAATGATGGGAAATCTTAGTGGTCAAAATTTGGGGTATGACAGATGCCCATATTTAATCTTCTTGGACCCGAATATGTGAATGGCGAAGGTATTCGGGCATTCAGGGTGCAAGAGGATTAAATATCGGAATACCCGAAATTTTGATGGTGTTTATGAATGGTAGCTTGCTCATCCATCTTCTTTTGCTAAGCAGTGATACTTAGAAAAGGTAAAAGTTCTCCTCGATCCTGGTTTCCTACCAAGAAACTGGTCTTAGTTGCTGAAATAAACTACCCCTCGATCCTGGCTTTTAGCCAAGGAACTGGTCTCAGTTTCTGATATAAACTTCCCCCCGATCCTGGTGTCCTACCAAGGAACTGGTCTTAGTTGCTGAAATAAACTTCCCCTCGATCCTGGCTTTCAGCCAAGGAACTGGTCTCAGTTTTTGATATAAACTTCCCCTCGATCCTGGCTTTCAGCCAAGGAACTGGTCTCAGTCTCTTTTGTCAATAAACTTTCTTGACAAGGGGCGCTGTTCGTAGCGGTTTTCCTCAAACTTCTCGCCGAATTTTCCTGGGGAGATGACATTTGACGGAAAAATATTTGATGTCAGAGTTGTTGGGGAACCGAGTCGTCTGAGTTATAGAGGTGTACAAACTTCTCTGTCGGAGATGCCATTTGTTGACCCTATCGGGGGAAAACGAGGCTCTTGAGAGACTGCTTTCACTTTGGGTATTACATCATACTTTTCTCGGGATCTTCTCGGAGAAATGCCATATGATGTGATCCAATTTTAAGGTGCTGATAACTTCATTATCATTGACTCTCTTGGAGAGAAAAATCAATGTGTTGCTGAGAGTCTTTGGTTGTGAGGCTTTCTCTGGGGATTTTTCCTTAATCCGGGAAAGCGAAGATATCATCTTCAATGGAGAAGAGTGACATTTGTCGAGGGTTCTCTGGTTTTTCAGAGGTTCAAGTTATCAAAGTGGTCGAAGACCGGCTTCAATCCAGAAATAAACCGGAGAGAGATTGCTTAGATGATTCACTTCCTGACGAGGAAAGAACTAACAACTCAATAAATAAGAGGACTTTTATCCCTAGGGGATACGACCGACTAAAGTGATAGTGATGCAATATGAACATGAATGTAAATTAATAATGCATGATGCATGTATGTATATGCTGACAAAACTGAAGCGACATATAGACTAATGGATGAACACGACGGGATACTCGGCCACTACGGGGGACGAAGAGGTATCGCTGGTCCAAAAGTAGCAATTCGGCCTTGCTTAGGAGAGATAGTCTCTGTTGGGAGCTATGTTGGTCGGGCTTAGGAGGTAAGAACTCTGCCGGGGGTGTCAGATGAAACATGGTCTCTGACACAACTGATCCTTCATTCAGGTGCACTAGTTTAAAAGGAGTACTCTGATTCTGTACTTTGAAGCTCGATTACTTCTGGAGAAGCGATCAATGTTCTTTTGACGTTCAACAGTCAAAAGGATTGTCATCTTTATTTTAAAATCAGAAAAAGTTTTAACGAGTAAATTCATTTTTGTTTTATTTCAAGAATCGTTGATGATGTTAAAATGTCGTTCTATAAAACTAAAACAAATAAGAATTATAAACAAAGCACCAGGGCTCAAATTTTATTGATAGGATGGAAATCAGCCTAACGCGTGATTCCATGGAGTATTTACAAAGTTAGAAAATGGTAATTTAAGGGAAAAGGGCTACATTGAAACATAACGACCGTTATCCTTCTACCAACTTTAAATTCTGGACATCCTGAGCTTCCGTCGAAGATGACCTTGACTGGAGTTTTTCGGATGGATGGCATGACTGCTGCTGTGGGATTTGCCCATGTTGAACATAGTTACTTGCAATTATCCCTAACTTTTGTTTGGATTGTACTTGGAGATTTCCAATCCACCGGGATGATTTTTGATTATGTCTCTAATTTTTTCTTGGACCGCCCTTTCATGTTTTCAATCCACCGAGACGTTTTTTTTTTAGTTTAGGTGAAGTCTTTCTTGACTACATCAACATTCGTGGGGTAGGCAAATTCTTCTCCATCCATGGTTTCAAGTCTCAAGGCTCCTCCTGAGAAAGCTTTCTTGACCACATAGGGGCCGTCATAATTCGGAGTGCATTTGCCCCGCGAATCAGTGAGAAATGATTGTATCTTCTTGAGCACGAGGTCTCCTTTCCTGAAGACGCGAGGTCAGACCTTTTTTTCAAACACCATCTTCATTCTCTGTTGATACAACTAACCATGGCATAGAGCCGTTATCCCGTTTTCCTCGATCAGATTCAGTTCATCGTGTCGAGTTTGGCACCATTCAGCCTCTGTGAACTTAGCATCAATACCCGGATTGATGGGATCTCTACTTCTATGGGGAGCACTGCTTCCATGCCATATACTAGAGAGAAAGGGGTTGCCCCGGTTGAAGTGCGAACAGACGTGCAATAACCGTGAAGAGCAAAGCATAGCATCTCGTGCCAATCTTTGTAGGTTACAACCATCTTTTGAACGATCTTCTTGATTTTCTTGTTAGCTGCTTCTACCTCTCCATTCATCTTAGGCCGGTAGGGAGATAAGTTATGGTGTTCGATCTTGAACTCAATGCACAACTCTTTCATCATCTTGTTGTTCAAGTTAGATCCATTATCAGTAATGATCTGGCTAGGAACACCATAACGGCAGATGATATTGTTTTTGATAAAGCGGACCAACACTTGTCGGGTTACATTAGCGAATGACGCTGCTTCGACCCACTTGGTGAAGTAGTCAATGGCTACAAGGATGAACCGATGTCCGTTTGAAACGTTAGGTTCAATCAAGCCAATTATGCCGATTCCCCATATGGAAAAGGCCATGGGGAAGAAAGAACGTTGAGATGCGTTGGCGGTACATGGATCTTGTCAGTGTATATCTGACACTTGTGACATTTTCTCATGTACTTGTACCAGTCGGATTCCATGGTCAACCAATAGTACCCTGCTCTTAGAATTTTTCTCGCCATTGTGTGTCCATTGGCATGAGTGCCAAAGGATCCTTCGTGAATTTCCTTCATCAGTATGTTTGCTTCTAGTCTGTCTACGAATCGGAGCAAGACCATGTCAAAGTTTCTCTTATAAAGTGTATCTCCGCTCAAGAAGAAGCTGCCAACCAGCCTTCTGAGGGTCTTTCTATCTTTTCTAGATGCCCCAGGAGGGTACTCTTGTTTCTGAAGGAAGCATTTGATATCGTGATACCAAGGTTTGTCATCTATGACTGCTTCAATTGTGGAGACGTAACCGGGCCGTTCAAGGCGCATTATGTCGATCTTAGGTAAGTCGTTCCATTGACCTACACTAATCATGGAAGAGAGGGTGGCTAATGCATCAACCATGTGATTCTCTTCACGAGGGATGTGACGAAACTCGATTCTGTTGAAGAAAGGTAACAACCTTCTTGCGTAGTCTTTATAAGGAATCAATCCTGATTGGTATGTGTTCCAATATCCTTTGATCTGATTGATAACCAGGGCTGAGTCGCCATAAACATCCAACTTCTTGATCCTTAAGTCGATCGCTTCTTCGAGACCCATAATACAAGCTTTGTATTCGGCCTCGTTGTTGGTACACTTGAATGTCAGTCGGGTGGTAAAAAGAATGTGGGTACCCTGAGGTGTGATGATGATTGCCCCAATTCCGTTTCCATAATGATTGACAACTCCGTCAAAGATTAGTCCCCATTGGGAACCTGGTTCTGGCCCTTCACTGGGTAGCGGTTCATCGCAGTCTTTCATTCTTAAATACATGACATCTTCGTCTGGGAAGTCAAACCCGACTCATTCTTGATCGTCAATTGGTTGATGAGCCAAATGATCGGCTAAAACACTTCCTTTAACAACTTTTTTAGCGTGGTACTCTATGTCATATTCTAATAACGACATCTGCCAACGGGCAATCCTTCCCGTTAGAGCAGGTTTTTCAAAGACATACTTGATTGGATCCATTTCGGACATTAACCAAGTAGTGTGATGAATCATGTACTGGCGCAGACGTTTGGCTGCCCAAGCCAAAGCGCAACAAGTTTTCTCGAGCATAGTGTACCGAGTCTCGCAATCGGTGAATTTCTTGCTCAAATAGTAGATGGCAGACTCTTTCCTTTTTGTTTCGTCTTCTTGGCCAAGTACACAACCCATTGAGTCTTCCAAGACTGTTAAGTAAATGATCAGGGGCCTTCCCTCCACTAGAGGTGACAGGATAAGTGGATTCAAAAAATATTCCTTGATACTGTTGAAGGCAATTTGACAATCTTTTGTCCAAACACAGTACTGATTCTTTTTGAGTAAACTGAAGATCGGTGCGCATGTCGCGGTCATGAGGAATATGAACCTGGAAATGTAGTTCAAACATCCCAGGAATCCCCTGACTTGTTTTTCAGTTCGCGGAGAAGGCATTTCTTGAATTGCCTTGACCTTGTCAGGATCAACCTCAATTCCTTTCTGGCTGGCGATGAATCCCAAGAGTTTCCCTGAACGGACACCGAAGGTGCATTTGTTGGGATTCAAACGGAGTTTGTACTTTCTCAGCCGCTCGAATAGTTTTGACAGGTGGGTCACATGCTCCTCCTTTGTTCTAGATTTGGCAATCATGTCATCGACATATACCTCGATTTCCTTGTGTATCATGTCATGAAACAGAGTAGTCATGGCCCTTTGATAGGTTGCCCCCGCGTTCTTTAAACCGGACGGCATAACCTTGTAACAAAAAGTCCCCCATGGGGTGATGAAGGAAGTCTTCTCCATGTCTTTCGGCGCCATTTTTATTTGATTATAGCCCAAGAATCCATCCATGAAGGAGAAGACTTTGAACTTTGTTGTACTGTCAACCAGCATGTCAATGTGTGGTAAAGTAAAGTCGTCCTTTGGACTAGCCTTATTTAGATCTCTGTAATCCACACATATTCTGGCCTTCAGTCCTTTTTCGGAACTGGTACTATGTTGGCTAACCATTGAGGATATTCTGATGTGGCGAGAAAACCCGTGCCAATCTGTTTTTGCACTTCCTCTTTGATTTTTATGGCCATGTCTGGATGAGTCCGTCTCAGTCTCTGTTTTACCGGAGGACATTCTGATTTCAACGGTAGATGATGTTTCATGATGCTGGTATCCAATCCTGGCATGTCCTGATAGGACCAAGCAAATACATCGGGAAACTCTTTGAGAAGCTTTGTGAAACTTTCTTTAACAGTTGAACTGAGCAGTGTCCCAATCCTGACTTCTTTTCTCTCTTCCTCTGAGCCCAAGTTGACCGTTTCCAACAGCTCTTTGTGAGGTTTAATGGACCTTTCCTCTTGTCTGAGTAATCGGGAGATCTCTTCTAGAATTTCCTCGTCATCTTCTTCTTCAGCCCCAAATACCGGGAATTCAAAGTTGGGAGAAGGCATCGGGTCGTATGTTTCAACGGGGTTTAAAACAAGCAATCTGCATGACGTGATGATTTGTGTTTAGGAGATAGAGAGAAATGCAAGAGTGTGTGCAGTGTATTATTTTTTTACTGCTTGTTTTTATTATTTGAACTGTTTTTTAGGATTACCATTTTTTGAAAAAACAAAAAGAGAAAACAGCAGTTAATGCTGGAATTACAGAACGACGTTTATTTATTTATCATTTTGTCGATTCTTGAAACTACAGCCCTATAAAATAAAAATCTGTCACTTTGGGTGAAGCGAAGAGGGATATTTACAGAAAGTGAGCCCTATCAAAACATCTGTTTCACCTGGGCAGGGTGAAAGATTAAGATAAAGACGACAATTACTTTGACTTATGAACAATCTTTAGAACATCGACTGCAACCCATTGGCGGAAACCCCCTCGGTGAATCACAAAGTCTGGTACCTTCCTTGATTTGTCTTCAGAAATAACGTTGATTTCTGGTGGAGCAGGATCATTGGAATCTGTCTCCCAGGAAGAGTTGTCGTAGGAGGATTCCTCAGTTGTATTTTGCAGAGTATTTGTGCTCTCAGGTGGATCTCCCCACCCAGTTGGCTGAATGTCTTTGAGCCTGATGCGAGAGCTTTAAGGAGCGGTGTATTTGACCATAACGTCGTATTTACCACTCAGTTGTCCCAAGGTGTCCCATACTTCTTTGGGACTGGAGGAGTCATCTCTCTCGATGACGTTGACCTCGGGAAAGGCATAGTTGATGAACTCTAGTCCTGCAAATTTTGTAAATTCATCATCGTGCTGGATATTTTCTGAATGACCTGAGTGTTGATCCCATGACGTGGTGGGGACGCAAGTATTCTTTTCAATGAGGCTCAGCTGATTTTCATTGTTCGGATGATTTTCTTGCTCCAAGTCTCCTGGGTATGGCTGCCACATAGGCAGGCCATCCATCGGGCCATAATAGTCATGGTCATAGTTGTCCTTCATCAGAGTGTCTTCCTCTAATGATTTTGGTGGAGCACGACATCCTTCTGGATCACAATCTCCGTATAACATTTCAACGTCTGACCTTGGTATAAATCTCAGACTCTGTGCCGGAAAGCAAAATGGTGTAGGCACCTCTTCCTGAGACATATAACCGTCCTCGTTAAGATAGGACTTCCATTTCTCATCTGTGTCAGAGGAATCTCCCTCGTTGATAGTATGTACTTCTTGAGACACTGGGTGAAGGAAACCTCCACTATGGAAGAAGTTTTGAACGGGATGAAGACTTTCATCGTTAGCAGCTGTCTGGGTACAAGTTGCAGAAAAACCAAGACCCTTCTTTGTTTTATTATCAGTAGGAATGACAAGCTGTCCCTATCCTTTTGCGTTGTAACTCTCTATTACTTTGAGAGCATCTTTGTACGAGGAAATCGATGTTCCTTTTTCTGATTAATTCTCATTGCCCACCGAAAGTGCTTGGAATTGAGTTCCAACAACCTCCTCTGGTTCTACACAAGTGGATAATGAAAGGTTACTCACGATCAGGGCTTGTTCCCCGCAGACCGTGACGAGTTGATCGTTCTTGACGAACTTCAGTTTCTGGTGCTGTATCGAAGTTACTGTCCTAGCCTGGTGTATCGAAGGTCTACCTAATAAGCAACTGTATGTTGCCCAGATGTCCATGACCTGGAAAGTGACTAGGAAAGTGTGAGGACCGATAGTTATGGGAAGGTCGACTTCGCCAATAACTATTTTTCTGGACTCGTCAAATGCTTTGATGACGACCTCACTGCCTCTCATCGGAGGTCCTTTGAATGATAGTTGCATCAGAGTGGACTTTGGTATGACATTGAGAGCCGATCCGGTGTCTACCAGTACGCTAGCTAAAGCATCATCCTGGCAGTTGACTGTGATATTGAGCGCCATGTTGTGACTTTTCCCTTCTTCTGGTAGTTCTTCATCACTAAACCCCAAGTTGTTGCAGGAAGTGATGTTAGAGACGATGCTATCGAACTGTCGTATTGACACATCCTATTCCACAAAGGTCTGCTCTAAGACTTTCTATAGAACTTCCCTGTGAGCTTCGGAACTGAGTAAAAGAGATAACACAGAGATCTTTGAAGGAGTTTGTAACAGCTGATCAACAATGTTGTATTCACTCCTTTGGATGAGCTTCAGTATATCATCATCGTTCTTTGAAAGATCGGGATCACTAGATTGACCGACTGGTGGATTAGGAACTTCTGTTAGAGGTTCCTTTTCTCTGTTGGGTTCTCCAACTCCTCTGTTGAAGATTCTACCGCTCCGTGTTACTCGACTGATGTCTGCAATATTCACGACGGAGGGTAATGGAATTTCCTTTCCATTCTCAACTGTTGTTGCACCGTATTTGTAAGGGATCGCCTTAGCTAATTCATACGGTAGCGGTCCCGGCAGATAAATAACTAAAGGAGCCTTCTGATTTTTCTGACTGTCGTAAGTAACTTCAATCAGTTCCTGGTTAAGAACCTTTGATTCGTCAAGTAGAGGGATAATGGTACAAACATCCTTGGTTCTTTCGTGATCAGAGATTACGACAACATCCCTGATTTGATCAGCGAAATAGTCTAGCGTCCAGTTGATAGACCCCGAAACTGAATATTGAATCTCTTTGCAGTCCAGCTGACTCTAAAGGGCTGCTCGCACGAGGTAACATCCTTGATTATTTTCTGAGCAGACTCTACATCGCTCGTTGTTATGTGGTGACACCTGGCCACGTCCGCTTTGAATGCAGTGTAACTTCACTAGATCTATTTCCGTTGATCGAACATCCTGACTTTGATGCCGAGTAGGGTTCCCATTAATCATGCTGACTTGCTGCGTGTCTTCATCCATATAGATTGGAAGCCACCAGTGGTTTAACAAGTGTTGCAAAGTTCTTTTAACGAGAGCACATCCTTGGTTACTCTCACGGCATACTGTACAATTCAGATAATCATGTGAAGTGAGAAAACCGAGCTGGACTTGCTTGGCGTGTAACTCCACCAAGCTGGTATTCATCAAACGAATATCAAATATTTGAACCATGTTAATCTGATAAGGATTTCTATCGTGGTAGTCCTGGATCCACCCAAGATCCATCTGACGCTGGAGGGCCTCTTGTACAAAAGAGCATCCTTGTTTGTTTACCGAGCAAGTCAGACAGGAATTGTAATTATGCTGCGGCAGATTATGACGTTGGCTTTGCCTTGAGTGCATTGCCACCAATTTGACATTCATTGTATGAATGTCGTGGTTCTGAATGATGTTGGAACTCGTATAAGTCATGTTAACTCCACGAATTCGATTCTCTTGGATCCATCCGAGATCCAACTGTTCCTGTAGAGCTGATTGCACCACAGAACATCCTTGATTATTTTTAGAGCAGATATCACACTGGTGATAGTTATGAGATGGCACATGGCCATACCCACTCTGTCTATAATGCATCTTGACCAAGTTGGCCCTTAATAAGAGTACATCATGAATTTGATAGCTGTTATTGGACTCTCCCTCTATCAAATTTACAGCAGCTTTCTCGTGTTGAGGCAGCGGGTTCGTGAGAACATTCGGATTTGTATCCTTGAAGGATAAGACCCCGCTCCTAACAAGCATTTTCACACCGGATTTGAAACTGAGGCAGTTTTCTATGTTATACCTTGATTCTCCTTGATGGTAAGGGCAAGTCTGATCCGCTTTAAACCAAAAAGGCAGATTTTCCGGTACTGTAAGAGGAGACCTGGTTTGGACATGCCCCTTGACTAGTAATAATGGAAACAATTCTGCGTACAACATTGGTATAGGGTCAAACCCTGGTGGTCGCGTTGTGCAGTTGTTGTTGTATTGAGGACGAGCCTGCTGAAGAGGCAGTTGTGTCCTTTGCTGATATTGTTGTTGATTTGGTTAGCTCTGTGTAACCTAAGGTTGATACGTTGGAACAGGCACATGATTGATAGCAGGAGTTACAGCTGCTACTGGTTGGTATCGTCGCCTTTGCTTTCCGAGAGAGATATTCCCAATATCCTGCTCTTTTTTCTTAGGGAGAGCACTACCGTATCTTTTTGTACTGCTTGATGATCTAGCATCTTTAACTAAACGTCCTTCTCGGACCGCTTCCTCAAGACAAACTCCGCGCACTGGCGACCATTCGGTCATAGTAGAATGAGCTCAAGGTCTTTAAGAAGATCTTTGTCATCTCTTTTTCTTCCAGAGGTGGACAAATCTGAGCGGCAATTTCACGCCATCTCTGAGCGTACTCCTTAAAGGTTTCCTTGTCCGTCTGTGACATGGCTCTGAGTTGATCTCTGTCCGGTGCCATGTCCAGATTGTACTTATATTGTTGAACGAAGGCAGCGCCAAGATCTCTGAAAGTGGCGATCTTAGTGCGGTTTAAACCCATGTACCATTTTAATGCGGCACCGGTTAAACTATCCTGAAATTAGTGGATCAGTAGCTCCTGGTTCTTTGTCTGAGCTGACATTTGCCGAGCGTACATCACCAAATGGCTTGAGGGCAAGAGTTACCCTTGTATTTTTCGAAGTCGGGCACCTGGAACTTGTGCGGAACTTTCACATTGGGAACCAAACAAAGGTCTGTGGCGTCCTTTCCAAATAAGTCCTGACCGCGAATGGCTTGCAGTTCCTTCTGCATTTCCAAGAACTATTCCTGGAACTCATTCATTCTGTTGAACATACTTTCGTTTCCACCAGAAGGTACCTGTGGAATCTGTCCTTCCGGGACAGTATGTACCACGGGCGGTGGTATAGTCATTATGGCAGAGACTCTTGGTGTCTCCCGAAGTTTGTAACCTTCAGGAGTTGCTGTCATGCCCCTGGCATCTTCGCTTTCCCGAAGTTTGTAACCTTCAGGCCCAGCGGCTCCTACTGAAGTTTCCGGATCTTCAGTGATCGGCGGAATATATCCTTCTGGGATATAGTTAATAGGCATGCCCCAGGGACGATCTTTCGACATTTTGTACCTAGGATCATACTTCTCCACTATGGGCGTTGATGTGATCTCTGAGATCACAGTCTGTTGCTGTTGCATCTGGGCCGCTGCCAGAGTTTGCATGTCGTTATGAAGCTTTCTCAGATCCTCTTTCAGAGTGTCGATCTCTTCCCTTAACTCTTTGTTCTCTTCCTCGAGATCATCCATCTTTTTCTGACGATTGGCTCGAGTATTGTACGAATGAGACAGTTTGATTCTAGAATCGAGACGCAAACGTGAGATTTGTAGGTAAGAAGAATGGGTTATGCGAGAATGATGAATGATATGCAATGATTATATTAATCATATGTTTTTGTTTATTCAAAGTAAACTTCGACAATTGGATTGCAAATATCAAACAATGGGGAAGACCCCGTTTTATTGAATTCAAAGGATTGTGGAAATGGAAATACAGTAATTTACATAGTGCTGCGAAAGGAAATCTAAGCTAATGGATCCTGAGTCCTCTCTGAGGAGAGCTCAGGTGCTGGTTCTGGTACTTTCCTTTTCTTTGACCGGGGCTCTTCGGCCGTTGTCGGGTTATCATTCCTTTGCCAAGCGAAAGGGGCGAGCAAATTCCTTTGGTCATCCTGATTCTCCACAGCATGTTTCTCTAAAATCTCAATCAGAGCATCTTTTTTTTTAACAGTTGTTGTATTTTCTTGCACTCTACATTGAGAATACGTTACTTGTTCCTCCAAGACCTCTTCTCCTGCTGAACTTTGCTGAGAGTAATCTGAAGCTTTTTCATCTCAGACATAAAATAAAGGGCAGAGTCCCTTAATGGAAGAACTTTCTGACGAGGGTAAGGCATCCTCAGCTTGAGAGCTCTAGTTTATACCCAGTTGAGGTAAGGGCTCCACCGATACACAGACTAGTTTTCCTAGAGACTCTATTCCTTTCCTATGAACATGTTTCCAGGCATGCACTATTTCTGTCTTTAGTGCCCTGTCATTTTCTCCTTTGTTGAAGAAAAGACCTTCCAGATGAGCATTACGCAGGATATGCCTCATCGGGTATCCAAATTGACGACGAACTAAAACTGGATGATAATTGATTCCTCCCTTAGTTCCTATAAGGGGTACATTTGGGAATTTTCCACAATGGTCAATGATTCTGATCCCGTCATAGATTCGATTGTACCAATCGATGTCGGAGTTGGTAAGAGACATGATTCTCTGTGACCAACGTAAAGTATTCTTTTGATCCCAAAATGCAGCAGACTTTGGCAAATGAGAAGTGAACCATTTGTAAAGCAGGGGTACACAACATGTGATCATTCCTCCATTATACAAATTCCTTAAGTGTACAGAATGATAAGCATCTGTGAGCAAAGTCGGTACAAGGTTTCCAATCAGAAAAATCTTAATAGCGTTGATATCTACAAAGTTATCAATGTTGGGAAACAAAAATAACCCGTAGGTGAGCAAAACAAAGATGCTCTCAAAAGCGGCTACGTTCCCTATACTAGAAAAGTATAGAGCTTTATTTGTTAAGAACTGGGCTGGCAAACCCTGAATTCCACCCTTAGTGGTTACGTGTCCTGACCTCTGACTCATCCAAATAAATTGCTCTTGCGATGGTCTGATCCTTTGGAATTTCTTCCAGTCCAGAAAAGGGAGCCTGATCAGTAATATGTAGATCAGGCAGGTGAGAGTACTCCTCCAGTGTTGGTGCTAGTTGATAATCCGGGAATGTGAAACAATGATAGACCGGATCGTAAAACTGGATTAGCGTGGACACGATTCCTTTAATTACATGGACCCTTAACAAGGACAACAGCCCTCCGTACTTGGCTTTGAAAGCCTCGTGGTTGGTTATCATCCTCGCCAGACTTCTCAAATCCTCTAGTTTTGGAACCTTGAAGGTGTACTTATGAGTTTTCCTTCTACCGAAATCCATTAGCGCAATCTCCTTTCTCTGACATTTGCAATCATTGTCTTAGTTTAATTTGAAAAAGAGAGACTAGAAAAGAATATTTTTCTTTGTTTTAATGTTTTTTAAATGAATGTATGAATGCAGCACATAAAAACATAGAAAAAACATGGGGTCAAAGGGTCGGTGTCATGAAGTCAAGGCTCCACCCCCCCCCCCCCCCCAAAGGTTTATACTGGAGATTTTTTGTACCTGTCCGCAAAATCATTGACCCCTCTTGGGATAACAACAGCAAGCAGATCGCCAGTGAGCTGATGCATCTTAGAGTGATCTCAGATGATGGTAGTATCACGTGACAACTATTTCTGATAGCTTCCGCACTACAAAATGGTTTCAGCCTACTAAAAACCTCACCTTCTCAAATAACCCAGTCGACCACACTACTTTCAACAACCGAAGTCGTATAGGCAATGTATCTGCAAAGGGAGTCTCCAATGAGTTTGATGGTCGACCGGGGACTCTTAACTGGGATTCACTCCCCGCAAGATTACCCGTATTGCCATCACCTATCTTAGGTGTATACTCAATCTTTCCACATGCGGCATCACACGCATTCCCATTAGCAGAAAAATAACCACAGATATCAATTAGGAAAAGCAGTATATATATTTGTCTTAATCATCCTAGACCTCTAGTCTTATGACCCTATACAGATAATGACTCCCCAGCAGAGTCGCCATTTCTGTGATATCTTGTTGAATTTAAAGTTTCCCACCGAAGATTGTAAGAAAATCTCTTTTTTGTGCCCCACGGTGGGCACCATTTTTCTGTAGCGCGATTTTTGTGGTCTTGAGTCACGATCGCTTGGGTACTACAGTTTGATTCATTTCTTATCCTATTGAGCTGATTAAGGAAGGGAAATAGATGTCTCCAATTAACCCTGCTTGCATACTGAGTTTGAACAGCGGTCTGTTAGGTTACAGATGCGATTAAAATATGGGTCCGTCTTCGGTTTATTTTTTTAAATTCAGAATGTCTGGATCATTTGTGATGTTTTTGGTAAGATGTTAGGACTTAGTGCTTTTGCGTTGATATATGGGGGTACTGGATTTGGGTCTTTGATTAGTATGCTCGCTAAGATTTTTTGTAATCTTATGCCTACGTATTCCCGTTTAACGAAACAGAGAAATCAGAGCGATCGTAGTTCCTCCTATTCTATGGGAGGAAAAAGTTGTTCTGGTGTCTTGTTCAAAGCCCAAGACGTGAAGCTAAAGGTGGTTTGTATCTTGTTCAAAGCCCAAGATGTGAAGCTAAAGGGTTAGAGAGAGTTTGTCATCTCTAAAGAGGAGTATAAAAGAGTTCCTCCTATTCTGTTGATGTTTGTATGCTGTGAGCAAGGCACAAATTTGATGCTAAAAGGTTGATTGGCTTAACTAGGGTTTTCCTTATACAAAGCCTAAGCGGAGGCTAGAAGTTTGACTTTTCCGGAGAAAATGATCTTTCTGTCTTGTACAAAGCCCAAGATCGAGGATAAAAGGACGTTGACTCAACAAGAGAGTCTTTTATACTCAACGAGAGAGTGATTTTATATGTCTTATACAAAGCCCAAGACGGAGTATAAAAGGTGATTGACTCAAAAAGAGAGTCTTTTATACTCAACAAGAGAGTGATTGACTCAACAAGAGAGTCTGAAAAAGGTGATTGACTCAACAAGAGAGTCTTTTATTCTGAACAGGAGAGTGTTTTGCTGTCTCGTGCGAAGCCCGAGATTGAGGCCTAAAAGGGTTTGACTCAACAAGAGAGCCTTTTATACTCAACAAGAGAGTGTTTTTATATGTCTTGTACAAAGCCCAAGACGGAGGCTAAAAGGAGATTGACTCAACAAGAGAGTCTTTTTAAACTCAACAAGAGAGTGTTTCTATATGTCTTGTACAAAGGCCAAGACGGAGGTTAAAAGGAGATTGACTCAACAAGAGAGTCTTTTTATACTCAACAAGAGAGTGTTTTTATATGTCTTGTACAAAGCCCAAGACGGAGGCTAAAAGGTGTTTGACTCAACAAGAGAGTCTGAAAAGGTTAGCTCCGCAGGGTAGAATCATTTGTACAAAGCCCAAGAGGAGGTTGTCTTACCGCTGTGGATTCTAGAGATCCTGAAGCGGGTCCAAATGTGGGGAACTCTCATGAGAGAGACCGGGTTTCTGCTGGAGATTGATCCAGAGTGATCGGTGTTTTTTGCTAAGTTTGAAAGGAACTTGAGAATGTCTTTAAGACTCAAGGGTCTTAGACTATCCAAGTCTAGAGTTTTATCTGTTGTACAATGCCCAAGAGGAGGCACGGGCATTAAGGGATGAGTATCAACCCTACAATGGCTAGAGTTTTTGACGCAGGAAAGACTGCTCTAGCAAAGGATGACTAAGTTCTGTCTTATACCTTTAAGAGGTTGTCATGGTCCTTTTATTAAGCCCAAGAGAAGGCATGAGAACTTCTAAGAAGCCTACGGGTCCTTGTACAACGCCCAAGAGGAGGCGGGGATGCTTTTAGGAAGCCTATGGTTCCCTAAACCAAGAGAAGTTCAAGAAATACAATTCACCGAGAAGAGATTATTCCAGGAAAGTTCGAGGATTTGGAAGAAACTCAAGAGATGCCATTCACGGAGAAAATATCATCTCTAGGGAGTTAGGGTTTCTTTGACAATGTCTAAGGGTGACAGTCTGAGAAAGGGTTCACCGAGAATGCTGCCTTTCACGTCTCCATATTGTTTAACCCCAAGAGGAGGGAAGACTGTATCTGGAAATCCTATGGGGATCTAGTTTTGTTTGTATTTAAGAGTGACCAACAGGGCTTTACCTAGTGCTAGACGTAGTTGTCGGGGAAAACTCTAAATAACTATACTAGTATTACACATTCGATATTGGACAAGTATATAAAAGTTTGTGAAAGAAGACTTACAATGAAACAGCCCCACAATACAGTTATATACATATGAAAACGGTAAATGAAAGCGGATAAACACTTACCAGCTGTAGAACTTCCATGCTGTTTTGTTAGTTGTTCAACAAAGAAAGTTTTGATAACAACATATTCAAAATCAAAGGAGAAAGCATTTTGAAGAGATTGTTGGGGCTTACAACTCAAGGAGAGTCCTAAGTTTTAACGATGATCGCACCGTTGATTTGAAAACTGTACAGAGGGACTTATACAATACGTGAGGCCCAAAAGTTTTTATGTACAAGTGGATGGGTCTTACACTCTATTAGAGGCCCACTAATACCAAATAGATTTGAATAAACCACTTGTGATTTTTGTTTAAGGTTTGAAAAATGAGGTTTTAATCACAAGATGATTTAGAACTCATTTGGTTTTGATTTTCAAAATAAATATTCACTTTTAAATGTTTAAAAATAATTAAAAATGAATTTATTCACAAAAATACCAACTATATTAAATAAATAATATAAATTTAATTTTTTTTGTGGAATAAAATATTTCAATATTTTTGTGATTTTTTGCAAAAAGAACCAATCAAAAATAATTAAAATTGAGGAAGTTATTAATTTTTCAAATCATTAAGAAATAATATGAAAAATAGTAAAAAGTGGAAAAAATAGCAAAAAGAGGGTCTGGGGCGAGGGGGATTCGAACCCCAGACCTCTTGTGTACAGCATGCGCGCCTTACCACTGGGGTGGTGATACATCCGTGTATTGAAACACAACCACAAATATACAAGGCTTGCCTTGTTTTTGGCCTGGACCAAGGCAAGGCAAGGCAAGGTTTTTGGTCAGAAACGTGAAGGTCATAACTTTCTCATTTCTCCATGGATGAAGGCAAAATTTATATGTATCTGGCCTAGAATTTCCTAAGGAATCCAGTGGTGGTGGTGGTTTTTCCAGAAAATAAATCCTCCTCAAAACCCGATAGTGGTTTTGAAATAGGCCATGGTTTGCATTTTCTGTGCTACCTCTTGGTACAGGTATGAATTACATGATAAATTGGTGCAAACACAACACATATAACATGTATAAGAGATGCATGATCAGTGGACTTCAAAGCAAGGCATATTTCAGAGAGTTCAAGTTGTGATGCTTACCTCTTTTTGGAGCTTTTGGGCTATCTACCAAGTGCTTTGTTCCAGAAATGTTTTGATGCTTTGGACACCCTCAAATGATCCCTTAGAAGCTTTTAGAGTGGTTGGAACCAGCTGGAAACCTCAGGACTGAAAATTGGCCCTTTCTTGCAAAAGGGGCAAAAATGGCCAAAATAGCAACTCTCTCAAATGATGTTCCAGATGTGTGGAACCAGTTAGGACAGTTCAAGGATGATATTTAGAGTGTGTTTGAGGTTTTATCTGGTTTGGAAAGTGACTGAATCAAGACATGGCTTGAAAAGTGTAAAAAAGTCCTATTTTGAGGTTTTGAGAGGGGACTTTGTGACTTTGGTGTTACAGGTCACTTGTGAGAGTTTGGACAGCTTAGATATGACATATTGGATGTGTCATGAGCTGTGGTGAAATTGTTCTCTAACTCAAAAACTCAGAGTTACCTTGTTAAAGAAGGCATTTTTGCCTAGAGAAAGAGATTTTGAGGAAAGCAAGTGTTGTAGTGCTTTGGTGTACTCAAACTGAGCACAAATGAGCTTTATTTATAGTTGAGCAAGTTTGTTTTGGCTGCAATAGTGAATGGCAACTACTGCAGAGGTTTGGCCAATGTTGATCAATGGGAATCCAAGTCTCCTCTAGCCATTAACTAGAGGTTAGAGCACAAGCTGCTGGTTCCCTTGGACTTGGATATGTCTTGACTGAATTCAGTTGGAAATGGCTCAATCCATGCCACCTTGGTGCATCTACTAAATGCTCCAAACTAAAATTGGAGTCTTGTCCCCTCTTTAGGCATTTCCAGGTTTGGCATGCTACTTTTGGTTCCAAGGACTTGGGAGGCTGATGGATCAGTGTTTGTCCCTCCTTGGTCCCCCCTTGAGGTGTTCAGATGGATAGATTTGCTTGCCCTCTGCCAAATTTAAGAAAATCGAGCAAAATCCCCAAATCTACCTTGCCATGACATTTTGCAGCAATGCATATTGGCATGGTCATATCTCATAGCTTAAGTGGAGTTTCATGGAGTTCTTGGCCATTTTGGAAAGCCCTCATATGATACAACATGTGTGTGATCATAGTTGGTCTTGATACTTTTTGGATCCAAGTGAAAAATCCCCCTACTTTTGGAAAAAAAGCAAGACATATTCTGACTTAGTGAAAATTTCACTAAGTGTTGGAAAAAGTGACATTTCATGTTTTCAGCCATTTTGATAATTCCATAACTCAAAATCCATGATGAATTGGAATGAGGTGTAGTTGAAGCTTTGTAGAGGGCCATGAGAGCTACAAATCCAGCTTTGAATGGGGAAAAATGGCCTTGTTGTTTGGGATTTATGATCCTCCAAAGTTGGTACCCTAGCCACTTTGTTCCATAACTTAGAAAATTTCTAAGTTTTTTTATGGTTACCCCTTTTACAAGTTATCCCACTTTTCTTGATTTTTCTTGATGAATGATGATTCCAATCACACATTAACATCATTTTAGGGTCAAAGAACCATAATTGTGAAAAATCTCAAAAAGTCAAAGTTGACTTTTATGCACAGTTGACTTTTTATCAGATGAATTCCAAACTGTGCGATCCTCTATGAAATCAAGTCCTTGACCTAAATCAAACTTGATGGATTGATTTCATAGGCGTTATAGGGTGTATTGAATCATGTCTCAAGGTTTGGGAGCATGCTTGGGTCAAAAGTTAAAGATACAGTTGACTTTTCCCACGAAACCCTAATTGTGGTTCTGATGAATTTGAAACTTGTTGATCAAGCTTCTTGGATCAATCCATTGTTGTAAATGGGTCAATGTGGTTTATTAGAGACCCTCAAATCATGCCTTGAGGTCTTGACTCATGTTTTGTCCCAAAAGTCAACTTAGGGGTGAATTAGGTCAAGAAACCCTAATTCCTAATTTTTTATGAATGCATCCCCTGAGGCAAAATTGACTTGATGATTGGTTTCATGATGTCCCTTGGAGCATTTTAGGTTGTGCTTTGAAGAATTGCCTCATGCCCAGAGGAAAACTTCCATCTGGAGGCCCTGGTCGACCAAAACCCTAATTTGGTGACACTGGCGATCTTGAGGCCTAATCCACTTGGAATGCTTCAACCTTGTGCCTGATTATTAATGTGGGAGTCCTCTTGATCCCTTGTGGATGTTTGAGAGGTTTAGAAAAGTTGAAGATCGTGTCATTCCTTGATTGATCCCTTGTCTAAGGCTCCGAGAGGGCTTGAAACCCTAATCCTTGATTGTAATGAATGTTCACCCATCTTTAGGGAGACTAATGAGGTATGATGGTTCATCCATATTGTGATGATGATTTGCACAATGATGGGAAATCTTAGTGGTCAAAATTTGGGGAATGACAAACATACAAAAACTTTCATGGAACCAATAAACCATTAGCAAATCCTACTAACTTGAAAGGGGTTTCGCACATTCTTACCCATATTTTTCTAGATTAAATTATCAAAGTGCAGCAAAACCATAGACCATGTTAGCTAAATCACAACCATAAGCACGAGCTTGCAGATACCAATAGCACACAACATCTTAGGAACACCAAATAGAAGCAAAAATATTTCTTGCATATCATCATATCCCCCCGAATTCCTTAATATGGGAACAAGTACCATAGAACAAGAACACAAGAACATATACACCACATATCATAGCTGAACATCAACACTGTAGTAGCAATAACAATAAGTTGAGATGAAGAAGCTCCTGTAGATTTGAGAGACCATGTGTTTTTTAAAATAATACTAGATTATGTCTTTCATGAATCAAACCATTTTAGAATATGACTTCTCATAGGCCCATCGAAAACTATATCAGTTTCATTGTTAGATACTTTGAGAAGAGACATAGAAGATTAATTGTATCCGGGATGTAAAACTTTTACAAGATTGTCGGATGTGTTAAGACTATTTAATCTTAAGGCAATAGGTGGGTGGACGGATACAATTTTCACTAAATTGCTTGAATTATTGAAAGAAATGTTTCCCGAAGGTATCACGCTACCGAATCGTACTTATGAGGCCAAGAAGATATTGTGTCCAATGGGTTTGTACTATGTCAAAATACATGCATGTCGTAATGATTGTATATTATATAGGAAAGATTTTGAAAACATGAAGGAGTGCCCTAGGTGCAGGGAGTCACGCTACAAGAAGAAAGAAAATAATGTTGATGACGTTGATGGTGTAACTAGCAAGTGTGTTCCTGCCAAGGTGATGTGGTACCTACCGATAATTCCAAGGTTTAAGAGATTTTTTGCTAATGCAAGTGACGCAAAGAATACTAGATGGCATGTAGATGATAAAATGTGCGATGGAAAAATTCGCCATATAGCTGATTCATTGCAATGGAAGAAAATTGATTCTTTGTATCAAGATTTTTCCCTTGAACCTATACGTCATGGCCTTTTCTTCTCATAATTTACAACCTATATCCATGGTTATGCATGAAGTGCAAGTATATGATGTTATTGATGATGATTTCTGGTCCAAAACAACCTGGCAACAACATTGATGTTTATTTAACGCCATTGATTGAAGATTTGAGACTTTTGTTGGATGAAGGTATTGATGTTAATGGTGCGTATACATGTGATAACTTTAAGTTGTGTGCCATGTTGTATTGCACTATCAATGACTTTCCTCCATACGGTAATTTGTCTGGATACATCGTCAAGGGACATAGAGAGTGTCCTATATGTGAAGTTGATACATGTCACCACCAATTACAAAAAGTAAACAAAAAGATAGTTTATCTTGGGCATCGAAAAATTCTAAGACCTAATCATCCATATCTTAGATTTCAAAAGGCTTTTAATGGAGAGCAGGAGTTTGATATCGCTCCAAAGCCCTTAACTCAGAAGGAAGTTTATAGAAAAAATTAACACATTAAGGTTGTATTTTGAAAGAAACAAAAAATATTCGCAGAGAAAAATATTTGGAAAAAGAGGTCGGTATTCTTTGATCTTCCATACTAGTCTAATTTTGATGTGATGCATGTGGAGAAAAATGTATGTGATAGTCTGATTGGAAAACTTCTCAACATTAAAGGCAAGACAAAAGATACTAAGAAATCCCGTGAAGGTATGGTTGTGATGGGTATACGACAAGAGTTAGCTCCTACAGAAGTAGGAAATAGAATCTATTTGCCCTTAGCATGTTACACTCTTTCTAAAAAAGAGAAAAAAAGCTTTTACGATTGTTTGCAGGGTATCAAAGTTCCCCATTGGTACTCATCAAATGTGAAGAAACTTGTTTCAGAGAACGATCACAAATTAGTTGGCTTGAAATCTCATGTTTGTCATGTCTTGATGTAACAACTTCTGCCAGTGGCTATCTATGCCATTTTACCAAGAAATATAAGGGTGATTATAACCAGATTTTGATTATTCTTTAATTCTATATGTAGTAAAGTTATTGATCCTGGAAATTTAGATGACTTGGAACACGAAGTTGCAGTTATATTGTGCTAATTAGAGATGTTTTCCCTCCATCATTCTTTGACATTATGGTTCACTTACTTGTTCATCTAGTAAGGGAGATTAGAATTTGTGGTCCAGTTTATTTACGGTGGATGTATCCGGTAGAGCTTTACATGAAGATTTTTAAAGGGTATATAAAGAATAATAACCATCTGGAAGCTTCGATCGTAGAAAGGTACATCACAGAAGAATATTTTGAGTTATGCACAAACTATTTATAAGAAGCTTCCTTTATAGGAATTCCTGAGTCTCCTCATGATGAATTTTATGATGGTAGAGGTATTCAAGGTTTAAATGTTAATGCATTTTCCCGAGATGTGGTTCTTCAAGCATATTTTCATATATTGAAAAACCGTAGTGAAGTTCAACCTTACTTGACCACTCACAAAAGTATTTTAAAGGAAAAATTTCTCCGGATGAATGAAAAATGGTTGTTGACAGAGCATAACAAAACTTTCATAAATTGGCTTAATAAAAGTATTTATAAAGAGAGTAGTGCACTAGATCTTTGCAAATGGTTGTCACATATTCCTAAGTTTACTGTAATTACTTGGAGTGCATACGACATTTCTAAATATTTCTTCTATAAAAAATCAAAGGATGATCGTAGCACCATGCAAAATAGTGGGGTTATGGTTGAGGTTGAATCCATGTACTTTTCTAGTTCCAAAGATAACAATCTTGTACTAGCATCTAGGGCGTACTTTGGGGTCATTTAGAAGATTTTGGAGATTTACTATATTTATTTTTAAGTGCCTTTATTTAACTGCGGGTGGATTGACAGTGACAATGGTGTAGAAACCAATGAATTGGGATTCACGCGGGTTGATATTCATAAGGCAACTTATAAGAACGAACCTTTCATCATGGTATCCCATGTAAAACAAGTTTTTTATGTTACTAATCCTTCTAACACTAGATGGTCAATTGTTCTTTAAGGTAAACATATTCCCGATAGTACTGATGAAAATCAAGATTTTAACTATGAGACACCTTGTTTAGCAACACATGTACGTCAAGCATCTGAAGAAAATGATTCAGATGATGTGCATGCTATTCGTCGTGATCATGAAGAGGGGATATGGGAAAACTAGTAAGTAAATGTTTTATATCCATTTGAAATTTATAATTAATCATCTTACTCCTTTTTAATCATTGTACTATATATTTAAAGTTGTTGTTGATTGACCAAATTAGTTTCAAATGTTATTCAAACTATATGTGCTTAAGGATCAATGACAAATCCTATTGGACAGACTACACAACTTTCCATTTTGGTTATTGCTTTTG
Organism: Lathyrus tuberosus; assembly: GCA_022829125.1. NCBI lineage: Eukaryota > Viridiplantae > Streptophyta > Magnoliopsida > Fabales > Fabaceae > Lathyrus > Lathyrus tuberosus. Next base: position 3,171,829 of record JALAZF010000523.1, on the reverse strand, counting down.
TTTCATAATCCTTTGTTTTAGTTTTGAAAATGGTTCTGTAATTGGTTATATAATAGAAGTTCCAAAAATTATGGTTATATAATCATGTAATTGATTCAAAAAATATGGTTTTGTAATACATGTGAAAACGACAGTACAAAAAAAAATTGGGTTTTTATAAAACTGAGGTAATAACATTGAGATATTACCTCGAAGTTAAATAAAACCTAGGTAAAAAAATTGGCGCACTATCCAGTTCTGAAAATGCTGAAAATGCTAATGTTGGGGATCGAACCCACGACCTTTTAATTTCTAACCTCGACTTTAGATTAATCGAGGTGACAAGTAATTGCTTTTAATATCGCCATACATTACCTCGCCAGTGTAGCCGAGGTTAAATGCAATTCGTGGCCATTGTTATATGCGTTATTTATAGTAGTGAACATACATGAAAACACAAGAATAAGGAAGAAGAAGAATACCTTTATGTATGAAGAACAAGATTGAGACTATAATGTAGAATAGGAAAGCTAATGACGAAGAAGAACATGGAAAATTTGTGCTAGGATTTTGCTGTGAGAGATACAGTGATATTGTCAAGAAGCGATAACTAATTCACATGTATATAGGTAAACAATCTCACCACGGTCATATTCAAAAACCGTGATGAAATGTAATGCTTTTCACAACGGTTGGCATTAACAACTGTGGTGATATCTATTTTAATATATATATATATATATATATATTAAGGACAACACTCATTGTAACGAAAAAGCAGTAAATTATTGGAGCTAGGATTCGAACCTTGTCACTCTATGAATGTATAATCACGGTTAATTAGTTTGACTGTAATGCAATGTCTTTTTGTAAATATAAAAAAAAAATGCGTCCAAAAATGAGGTATTACCACAGTTAACCATCACATTATTGTAATATAGTGTTACCAAAGGTATATTTTATAGTAGTGGTCCCAAAAGTCTTTGATAAAGTCAAGATTAATTCAATGTGGTCCAGGACTCTTAAAGCTGTCAAAATCCCAAATTTCCTACTTAATTTCAACCTCTGAAAAAGGTAGAGTCAAAACTGACCCTCCTACCTAGTGGTTGATTTGAAAGAAATATCTTTTATCGATATCACCTAAAAAAGATTATCAAAATGATTAAAAAAACATAACTCCTCACTCCTTTGACACCCTCTACCTATACATCATTAACTGAAATGAAGGTGATAGCATTTGACCTTCTCCTTAAAGACATAATATCGTGAAAGAAATTTGAATTTTCATCTCACTCCTTTAGCCAAAGTAGTCTAGACTTTTTCCATTTGATACTTGTACGTAATTTGGATAAAGAAAGAATTTCTATCGATTAAGAGTGTAACTCTCCCAACTTCTCCTCCTCTAGATCATTCTAAATTCCCTTAATCATCTTAAGTTTTTCTTTCAGCGCAACACCACCCCAACCACCCACCTGAAAAGTTATCTATTTTTCGTTCACAAACTCCTTGTAGCCTGATAAATCTGTCCAACATTTTAACATTCTAGTTGGTCTAGGACCGCCATTCTCTTTGTCAATAGTCATTAGAATTGGACAGTGATTAAAAATAGTGCGAGGAAGGGCCACTTAAATGCAATTCGGCCAAAAAGAAACACAAGCACCCGATAATAAAAAATGATCCTGACGACTCATAGAAAGACAATCCCCATCATACCACGTGAATCTTTTCCCACACAGTGGTAAATCAACTAGACAATTGTTTAAATGAACTGATTAAAATGAGAATAATCTTCTGCACGGTCATCAGTTACCATACTTCTTCTTTCCTCAATCGATCAGATATCATTGAAATCACCATTCACACGGCAAGTGTCCCCTCGTCATCATTAATTAGAACACCCAAGCGATTCCGTAAATATAACTGACCATCTCTATCACGAGGAGCATAAACATTGGCAAAAGCAAACTCATGCCCTGACTTGGAGCATTTGAATAAAAGTGGTGTGTTAAGAGTTATTGAGTAAATCAAGTGTAATAACCGGCTAACATGGTGGGGGGTGTAACCACTTACAGGTGTCAAAATAAGTCAAATAAGTAGCAGAAAAGTACTTATGGAGTTGGTGTTATGGTTACGCATTCGCAGTAACCAATTACCATTATTAGTTAATTTCAATTGTTTTAGTTATAATCGGTTATAGGTTTTGTGTAACAATTTACGTGCTTGATTTTTTTTCTTCTGTTATTTGGCTTATGTTACTTGATTCTCAATCACTTTGTAATACTTGTATAAATGCATTGAAGGCATCCTCATCATAATTAAAGAAATATTCTCACCTGCAATTATCTCTCTCAATTTCCTCTTTTCCTCTCCACGCTCTAATTTCTCCATAATTTATCTAATCTTGTGTTTCCAAGTTCTAAAAAAGACGATTTAATATAGGGGTGGCAAAATGGATGGGTTGAATAGATTTAGATTGGATTGTTAATAGATGAATCAAAACAATCCATTAATCCATTAACAATCCACTAAACCTTTCTTCAAAAAATCCAATCAAATTCAACCCATCGACTAAAAGATATAATCCATTCAATCCATCCATTAAGACATTTCTAATGGATGGATATCCATCCATCCATGAAATAAACTTAAATATTTCTTTCATTTTAATTTTCAGTTAATTTTACAAAAACAATATTTTGATGATTTTTTTATAAAAATTTTTTAGATATAAATATCTATCTCTCTTATGTCTAATCTACTAACGTCTTGATTAACTTTACTTCTTGATTAACTTTCTAATTATAACCAACTAATTTCTTCATTAACTAATTCTAACCTCTATCAAAGAAAATCAAAATAAAATTAAATCTGAATTAAATCAAAGCAAAAAGGAATTAGGATCATTCTGTGAGCAATTTGGAATAAGACCCCTTAGAGCTCCAAGTAAAAAAGCTAAGCAGAAATACAAACCAGCCTCTAATTATAAATCACATAAAAAACGAAGAAATTATCCTAAGAATTATGAAGGAATTTCTGGTGAGAAAACCTATAAGAAACCTCATAAAAAGAAGAAGACTTCTAAAAGTTCTAATAAAGCTGATATTAAATGTTTCAAATGTGGGCGTTTTGGTCATTACGCTAAAACTTGTCGTGTTAAACAAAGAATTAATGAAATTAATAAGTTAGAAATTAATTATGAATTAAAAGAACATCTAATTAATATATTAAAGGATATTATGTTAAACGACAACTCATCTAGTACTTCATCGGAAGAATCTTCTTACGAAGAAGATGACCTTAATCAACTAATCAATAGTTCTGACTCAGAAGTAAGTTCAGAAGAAGATTATTGCTTAGGCGCAAAATTATGTTCTTGCGATAAAGGTATTAAAATAGTTCATGTAATCACTAGCGAACAAGCTGACACTCTAATAAACATATTAAAGAGATGCCTGAATTCCCTCAAAAGGAGAAATTCATGTTACAGTTCAGAAAATAGAATTTAAAGAAATTATGAATATATATATATATATATCATTTTCATGTTTACATCACTAGCAACAAATATTTTATTCACAGGAAAAAAAACTATGGGTGAATATTTTGAGAAACAAAAATATGAAAAAATTGTTTAGTTTTAGACTTTTCATATGTTTTAATAAGTAATAAACTAAAATCTATTGGATTTATAAAATGAGATGGATGGCTTGAATTCATCCATATAGTTTGATGGATGCGTTGGAGCTGTTGGAAAACTATTTTTTCTGCATTTCAGTTGGTGTAACCGGTTATCAGATATGTGGTAACCGATTACATGCTTTTTACACTAGAGTCAGTAACTAGCATTTTTTTTTGGTAACTAGTTACCCCAAATATGTTAACCGGTTACACTAGATGTTTTTTTTGTGATTTTAACTTATTTTTAAGCTGTTTTGACTTTTCCTAGTTATTTTGTACATGTTGTATAAATAACCTTTGTGCTCCCATTTAAAGGTTAATGCCAAATATAATTCTCCCCCTCAATCTCTCTCTCTCTCTCTCTCTGTCTCTCTCTCTCTCTCTCTCTATTATTTTCATTCTCGATTTAAAACCCCTAAGTTCTAATTTCCACCATTGTTAACCCAATCGAGTTGTTCTTTGTTCCAACATTTGGCATCAAGAGTACTCATTCTGATCAATTAATTCGCTGCAACGATGAAAACTATTTCCAATGATAGAGTACCCACCAACCTACCAATTCTTGATTCAAAGAATTATGACAAGTGGTCCAAATAAATGAAAGTTCTGTTTGGGTATCTAGAAGATTTTGAAGTGATCAACAATGGAGTTACACCACTTGGGGCAGAAGCTATAGATGATCAGAAGGCTACATTTAAGTAAGAGAAGAAGAAAGATTACAAAGCACTCTTCTTGATTAATTCTTGTGTTGATGGTGACAACTTCGAAAAGGTTGGCGATTGCAATTCGGCAAAGCAAGCTTGGGAGATCCTGGAAAAGGAATATGTCGGGGCTGACAAAGCCAAGGTGGTGAGGTTACAAACTCGCAAACGTCAATTCGAACTGCTTTAAATGGAGGAGAAAGAGACGATAAGTGATTATGTTACAAGATTTACTCGTTTGGTAAACCAAATTAAGTCATGGGGAGAAACTACAACATAGCAGAATATTATTTCGAAGATTTTGGGTTCGTTAACACCAAGATTCGACAACATTGTAGTGGTGATTGAGGAATCGAAGGATGTTGCGACGATGAGTAAACAGGAGTTACAAGACTCTCTAGAGGCTCTTGAACAACAGATGTATGAGAGGAATAACGACAAGGCAAAGGCGGAGATCTTTTTGCAACCTCGGTTCAACGAGAAAAAGATCGAAAGGAAAATGGGCTTCGAGAGGGAAGCAAACTTTCCAGAATTTGGGTGAAAAAGATCCATAAAATTCAAAGGTTTTGATGGGGAAAAATGGTGAGAGAAGCTGCAATAGATATGGTGATTAAAGCAATGGTAGAGGCAGAAAACCAAAAGTTGGCAAGAGTAAAATTCAATTTTGGAATTGTCAAAAGCTTGGATATTTCTCAAGGGAATGTAGTGCAAAACAGAGAGATTCTCAAGGAGATGAAGCTAAGGTTGCAAGGTAAGAGGTAGACGAGGAGAATACGCTCTTAGTGATGATCACACAAGGAGCTTGTAGCAGTGGCAAAGGTGCCGAAAGTGCTGTAAATTCTGCAAGATATTGTAGCAGAGTTGCTGAAAATTCTGCGGAAAAGTGCTAAAACGACAACATAATGATTACAATGCGAGATGGAATCCAATATAGCAAGAAGTGGTACATGGATTCAGGTTGTTTAACTCATATGATGGGTAGGAAGGATTGGTTTATGCAAATTAATCAAGTCGCAAAAAGTAGAGTAAAATTCGCGGATGATACCACTCTTGCGACAGAAGGTGTCGGTGATGTTTTTATCAAAAAGAAGAACGGTGGACATTCTATGATCAAAGATGTCTTGTACATTCCGGTAATTAAATGTAACCTCTTGAGTATTGGCCAATTTCTTGACAGGGATTACAAGATTCGCATGGAAGACAAGGTTTTACGTGTTGTGGAAGTAAACAGTGCTTTGATCCTTAAGGCTCTTATGGACGCCAATAGAACTTTCAAGGTGGAGATGAAAGTTATGGAGCATAGGTGTTTATTAACAGCAACAAGTAGAGGAAGGTGGTTATGGCACTACCGTCTTGAGCATCTCAATTTTTGATATCTCAAAGCATTGCAACAAAACGGTATGGTTACCGGGCTGCCACAAATCAACATTCAAGCTGAGTTGTGGGAAGAATGTGTGAAAACAAAGCAACACAAGGCTAGTTTTAGAAAGGATGCAAGTCATTGGATCAAGACTCACCTTGAGGTGGTGTATTTTGATGTATGTGGGCCGATTCAAGTTGACACGTTGGGTGGCAATAGATGCTTTGTCACTTTTATCGATGATTTTAGTAGAAAGCTATGGACTCATCTTATCAAGAGGAAGGATGAGGTGCTTCATGTGTTCAAGAAGTTTAAGTCTTTGGTGGAGCGACAATGTGGTAAAAAACTCAAAGTACTCAAAACAGACGGTGGAGGTGAATACATTTCGAACAATTTTGGGAAGTTTTATTATCAAGAGGGAATAGCGCATGAGATGGTGCCACCCGATACACCCCAACAAAATGTTGTTGCAGAGAGAAAGAATTGATTGATTATGAGCATGGTTTGAAGCATGTTGAGTGGAAAGAACTTGCCAAAGGAGCTATAGGGAGAAGTTCTCTTTACATGCACCTATTCAAACCAAATCTAAGCTATTTGAGAGTTTTCGGTTTGATAGTGTATCGACATGTGTCGGGTCAACTTAGAAAGAAGTTGGACGACAAGGTGAGGAGATGGTATTAGTTGGATATCATTCTACTAGTGGATACAAGTTGTTTGATGCTCGGAATCAAAAAATAGTGATTAGTCGCGATGTGATTTATGATGAAATAAGGCATGCAGGCCCTAGTGTAATCGGTTACACTCAGCCAGTTCATCCTGGTGTAACCGATTACATGCAGGAAACACAACCTCCCTGGTTTGTTTTTTTGATCCAGTCAATTCCGAAATAACTGTGCAGCCACCGATCGAGGTCCGTAATGAAGAGAATGTTAGATGATCAACAGAGAAAAGGGTGTTACCTCAAAGACTCCAAGCATGTGAGAGATTTCGAGACAATGAAATCAATGATGATGGTGATTTCGTTCAATTTACGCTTATGGCCTAATCTGAACCAGTGAACACGGAAGAGGCTCTAAGCGATCCAAAGTGGATTTGTGCAATGAAGGAGAAGCTAGAATCTATTAAAAAAATGGTACTTAGGAGTTGGTTGATTTACTGCTTGGAAAGAAGTCAATTGGTGTTCGATGGGTCTATAAAGTGAAGGCAAATCCCTAAGGCGAGGTGATCAAGCATAAGGCTCGATTGGTAGCAAAGGGAATTTTACAACGTGAAGGTATAGATTTTGAGGAGGTATTTGCACCTATTGCTAGACTAGAAACCATATGATTAGTTGTTGGCATTACGAATAACAACGATTGGGTAATATATCAAATGGACGTTAAATATGCATTTTTGAATGATCTACTTGATGAGGAGGTTTATGTTGAGCAGCCACCCAGATTTGTAGTGAAAATCAAGAATTAAAGTTCTATAAATTGCATAAAGCCTTATATGGTTTGAAACAAGATCTGAGAGCTTGGAACAAACACATTGACGGCTTTCTAATTGATATTGGTTTCAAGTGGTGTGTGTTCGAACACAGAGTGTTTGTGAAAACGGATGCAAATGATGGTGTGATCATTCTTTGCTTGTACGTTGATGATCTGTTGATTATCAGAAGCTATAGGAAGAGTATTTCCAAGTTTAAGAGTGAACTTATGGATGAATTTGAGATGATGAACCTTGGTATCATGACATATTTCCTAGGAATAGAGTTCCACAAGCCAAAAACAGGACTACTCGTGCATCAAAGGAGATATGCTCTTGACAAGAGTTATTCAAGTCCCTATCTATATTTGGTTCTTTTACAGTAAGAACTTGGTTTAATGATCCTAGTTCTTGAACTGCCCCTATCTTCACCTCTAATTATTATTGCAAAATATTATTTACTTTGCAAACAAAATTAGAGGTGGAGAGAGGGGTGGTAGAAGATCTACAATCACTAAACCAAGTTCTAACGATCAAAAAACAACATGGAGTTAACAGTGTGAAGAATACTTCTAAAGAATTGAACGTGTACTTATTTTCTAATACGATTTTATCTATCATATCATAATTTTCTAATATAGTTTAGAAAGCTATATATTCAGTAAGGGATTGGAAAAACACTCAAACCACATAATATATAATAAAATCATCTTTTAAACAAACATTAACAATAAAATTCATCAAAAACATTGATCAACAACAAACCATAAACAACAAAAACGATACAACAAACATGTCAAGTCATAAAATGCTTTAGAAGCATACCACACATGTCCCATAAAGGCGTGTTGTCAATGAAATAAGGATGAAGATAAATTTAGACCAGTAAACTTGTATAGAATTTGAATGGATGTCATTCTGGATCTTTGACACAAGTTTGTCAGGCTAAATTTATCTTCGTCCTTTTTATTAAAAGAAGCATCCATACCTATAAGTCAAAACAAGAAAGAAGTTCAAACATCATGAAACAAAGATATTGAAATAGATTTTGAAAAAAACAACTATAGAGAAAACAAACCTATAAATATCCATTGGTTAAGATTTGTGGTTATGGTTTCGTTTTGGGGTTTCCATATGAGAGAGAAGAGTGAGAGCATTGTTAGGGTTTTGTTTTGAGGGAGACGAGTGAAAGAGTTTTTATGGTTTTGTTTTGAGAGAGACGACTGTAATGTAATGGAGCGATAGATAACTCCTCGTATATATAAATAAAGTATCACCTTTCATCACGGTTGTAAATAAAAACCGTGGTGATATACAAGGTAAATAACATTTTTATCACGATAAATGGCTAATTGTAGGTGCTGGGATTCGAACCATTTCACCCCGTGTACCTTTTCACCACAGTTGCTTCATTTGACCATTGTGACATGTACTTTATTAAATACAAAAATAAAGCGCCTAGAAATAAAGTATTACCACGGTTAACTCTATGGCCGTTATGAAATTGGTGTTAAGAAAGGTATATTTTGTAGTAATGAGGAACTCTTGGCTGCAGAATTCTCTTTCCCGCAACGGATACGGGCCGAAAATTTGATTTACTTGGTTTCACTGATTCTAATTGGTGTGGTGATAAGGATGATAGAAAGTCGACGGTTGTATACATATTTATGTTTGGTAGGACACTAATCTCTTGGTGTTCGAAGAAGGAACCAGTGGTAGTAATCTCAACGTGTGAGGCCGAGTATATTGCGGCATCGTTATGTGCGTGTCAAGCTTGTGGCTCATGAATCTATTGAATGTGTTGGGTATCAATGAGGGTGAGGCTACCACACTTCTTGTTGATAATGTTTCTGTGATAAACCTTGCAAAAAATACGATTGCACACGGAAGAAGTAAGCATATAGAGATGCAGTTTCATTATTTGAGGGAGCTAGTGAGTGAAGGCAAGCTAAGATTGGGATATTGTCAAAACGAAGACCAAGTTGCGGATTTTTTGACTAAGGGAGTAACAAATGAAGTGTTAAAGAGGTTGAAGATGAGTTTGAGCATGGTGAATTTGGACCAATTGAAATAAGGTGGTGTGTTGGATAGCTGTTTTTTCTGCATTTCAGTTGGTGTAACCGGATATGTGGTAACCGGTTACATGCTTTTTACACTAGAGTCAGTAGCTAGAAGTTTTTGTGGTAACTGGTTACCCCAAGTATGGTAATCGGTTGAACTAGACGTTTTTTGTGATTTAAGCTTATTTTTAAGTTGTTTTGACTTTTCCCAATTATTTTGTACATGTTGTATAAATAGCCTTTGTGCTCCCATTTTGAGGTTAATGCCAAATATAATTCTCTCTCTCTCTCTCTCTCTTTCTCTCTCTCTCTCTCTCTCTCTCTCTCTCTCTCTCTCTCTCTTTCTCTCTCTCTCTCTCCCCCTCCCTCTCTCCCTCTTTCTCTCTATCTCTCCCTCTCTCCATCTCCCCTCCTCTCTCTCTCCCTCTCCCTCTCCCTCTCTCTCTCTCTCTCTCTTTCTCTCTCTCTCTCTCTCTGAATACAAAATCCCTAAATTCTAATTTTCACTATTGTTAACCCAAAGTTGTTTTTTGTTCCAACAAGACTCTCTCTCTCTACTTCAAACAAATATCAAAAAGATATATGGAAAATATGAAACTTACCTTTATTACACAGGATAATGTTTACAAGACTTGCAAGAAAACTTAGACTCTAGGAATTTTGATTAATTTCAAAGTAAAGAAGAGTTGTTCTGCTCTTTGATGCCTTGATTAATTAAGAAACCATACTACTTATAATGAATTATGAGGGAGTGAAGACACGAGATCGGGTGCTCATTGGGCCCCATCGACATCAAACGTGTCTCTTTTCCGAAATAATTCACCTATGGGTAAATCTTATCTTGATTTCCCTGATTGCAAACGACAAGAAACATTTTACAAAAGATGATAAGAGGACCTGAACCCGCCCCTAATTATTACAAGAGGACAAACGTCTTTTCCCAAAAGTAAAAGCAAAGACTCAGTGAATCTTATCCTGAAGATTCATTATTGCAAAACGACAAAAAATTTAAACAAAGTCGGCTGCTGACATGATTGGGGAATCTTGTTGGTACTGGCCCCATGGTTCTGGTGCGTCCTCGTCAGACGCGGATGTCTCCATGTTCCCGGATCCACCGCTGCAATTTCCGGTGTATCTTCTCCAGTTCTTTGGTGGCTCTGTTGGTATGTGGCATGTGATCGTTCCAGTAATTGTATCTGGTGGAGAACCTTCTACATTCTTTGGCTCTTGCTTCAACCATTTGGTGGAGTAAAGTGAGCTCGACTTGGACTCTTTTCCCTTGTTTGTTCGGCAGTTCATCAGCGACCTCTCCCATTTTTGAGAATGCTTCCAGGGAGAGTGGCTCGGATGATTGTCTTGTTTGGTATAGCTGCTCCAGGATAGTGAGGGGATCTGTTGAGAAGTTATCTAGATTAGTCTCTTGGCACACTGGTCCTGTTGATGCTGGGGAGTTGCCCTCCATTCTTGAATTGCTTCGTCCAAAAGAAAGAGGTGGTTGTGTACTTGAACTTCCTATTCTTGGCATCCTGCAAAAGCAACAAAGTGAGAAATTCTGGATAGAGTATCGGCTAGGATATTTTGTCTTCCTTCAATATGCTCAAAGTGAATTTTGACCCCAGATCTAGTTATGAAATCCGTGAAAGCCAACAACCTAACTCTATATGGTTTGTTTTGGGTTGATTTATTGTAAAAACTTATGATGGTTTGGCAGTCTGTTCTAAGGGTTATTTCTCCTTTGTTTAGGTAATGTATTTTAAAATTTTCTTGAGAACCCATGCAGGCATATATTTCCGTATCAATTGTTGATTTAATTTTTTGAAACTTCCCTGATGCGTAGGCACAAATTTTTTCAGAACTTCTTGGGTCATGCTTTTGGTTCTTCCATTTGCACACTCCTCCCCATCCCTTCATACAGCCATCCGTTTCTAGGATGATGTGGGCATGTTCAGGTGGGATCTCAAGATCAGGCAATTTTTGCACTATTTCTTTGATTTGGCGAACAATTTTCCAGTCACCGTTCTTCATTTTCTTATCACCATGGGGGCTTGGTTTTGTGTGTAATAGGCCTGTTAGAGTTCCTAAGTTAGGGATGTAACTACGGGCGTAGTTTAGTATTTCCAAAAAGCCCCATAACCCCTTCTTATCCATCAACTTTGCTTCATCGAAATCCAGTATCTTCTTGATGATGTGCGGTTGTAATCTAATATTATAGCGCCTAGGAATTCCACTTCTCTAGTTGCTAGCTTCATTTTTGTAGGGGAGAGAATTAGACCATGTTTTCTTATGATTTCTGTGAACTGTTGTAAGTGCTCCACATGCTCTTCTTCATTCATGGAGAAAACCAATATGTCATCTATGTATACTGCAATGAAATGCTCTATACCTTTGAAGCAGTTATCCATTTTTCGCTGGAAAATTGCAGGCGCATTCTTGAGTCCGAACGACATGACTAACCATTCATAGAGGCCTCCCGGGACAATGAAGGTTGTCCATGGAATAGATTCTTCATCCATGGCAATTTGGTGGAAACCTGACTTTAAATCAAACTTTGAATCGATTTTGCTGTTTCCAATCCTTTTGAGGATTGTGTTGATTCCTGGTAAACTATATTGATCCTTGTAGGTATTATCATTCAAGGTTCTATAGTTGAAGACCATCCTTTCCTTTCCTTTTGTTTCTTTTCCTGAGATAGGATCAACCTCCGTTCCTGATTTGACAATTATGGCCATGGTCTTGTGTCTGCTCTTACTGGGTCGTATGACCTTGAGTTCAAGCAATACATTGACATGTTTTCTGAAGGACTCCTCCATTGCAGGCGTGACATGTTTTAAGGGTTTGTCTTCCACCGTCAGATCTTTTTTTATGACCTCTATTTTGCATTTGATATTATTCTTTGCCCAGTGCGCCAGTGGATTATTACCAATGTACTCTGTTTCCTATAGGTTTCTGATTGCTTGTAGAATTTCCTTAGAAACTCAGGGATTGGTTGTCCCATATGTATGAAAACTGCCTCTTGTATGCCAAGGTATTCTTCCTCTTCCATTCCAAGTTCTTCCAGAGCTGAGGCTATTACTCCTGCTTCTTCTGTGGTATTGATGGAGGTGATGTTTTTGTAGAATGTGAGGATGTTTCTTTCTATTCTTATTCCTCCATACATTGACCTGATAAAATTGCACCCAATAAGCATTTGTATGCCATCTAAGGTGTTCATATCAAAGGCATGGATTAGGGGGGTTCTAAAACGGTTTTCCCCTATCTTCATTATTCCGGGTCTTAACTTCCATTTCGCCTCTTGCCTGGAGCTGATCCCACTGAAAAAGGTGAGGATGGGATTTGGTTCTAAAGCTTTTTCCGGTACTGCAAACTGGTGGAGGTAGCATGAGGTTGCTCCAGTGTCTAAGATTTCCTGTACCGAGAATGACTTAACACTTGGTATTTCAAATTCAACAGACATGTTGTACAGTTTGTTTATCACTTTTCTGGGCTTTGCATTCTCTGCGACTTTCAAGGTTTTTTCTTCCTGCCAGAATGTTACTATCTCTGCTTCCGTGCTACTCTCTTCTTCTCCTTCCTTGGTGATTTTTGTCAAGTAGTCATTCGTCTCCTGAAGAAAATCCACATACTGGCACAGTTCTCTTATGAGGATTTCTTTGTCTCCCGCATATTTCCTTTGGCTTTCAGGAATTTAGATGGGGATCTAGAAGTAGTAGTTTATACAAAATGAGCAGGCCAACATTTTGCATTGTTCGCACCATATTCTTCTAGTTTGGCTTGTTCTTTCCTTGAAAATGGTGCATGTTACCTGTGGGTCTGTATGCCCTTCTATTCTGGTCGTCCAGGTATGGCTGCAGGTTTCTTGTTCCGACCTGATTTGTATCCTTTTTCGCCAGCCGCAATCTTCAGTGCCTAACATGAAGGCGTATTCTTCAGTAGGTATTTGCTCTACTGCTGCTTTGGCATTGAGAGAAGTTCTTCCTACCTCCCCTTCAGAGAGACTGCAGATTGCATCACTGTCTGGTTCATCCTGGTCTACTGAGAGTACATCCCAGTTTTTCGGCAGGTCCAATTCTTCCAAAATGGTTGCTCTGGCAATGTTCCCATTTTTATTACGACATTCTCGCGCAAAATGTCCTTCCATGCCGCAAATGTAACATTTTCATTTTCTCTGCCTATCTTGGTGACGCTTTTTAAAGACTCGGACATGAGACTCATGAGGTTTACCTTTGTAGGATTTAGCTTTCCTTAGGCCATACCGTTTTCCAGTGGTTTTGTAGTAATCTGGTATAGGGATTTGATTGTAGAAGGTGAAATCTTTCAAATCTCGCTGAAGCGCAACCTTTTTACATAATTCCGCCATATATTGGTAGGTGAAGTGTATTCTAGGCATTACTCCGACAGTGTTTCCTGAGTACTTTTTTTCGTAAGCCCTTTTGACTTCTTCCCCGATTATGGGTGGGAGTTTCCTAAAAATTTTATCTAGGAGATCTCCTGAAATAAACAGTCTCCCTGATTTGGCAGCAAGGACCTTGTAATCATTCATGTATTTGATTACATCTTTCATACTGTCGCACGTTAATCTTTCTAGATCCCTATAGGCTCTGTTCTGCTCCTCTGTGGATCCTTGATAAAGGTCTTCCAATACCATTATCCATCGTATTTGTGAAGTCACGTTCTGAGGGTCATCCGCGATATTTTCAAGTGATTCGTATTCCAAAGGGTACGCCATTCTCTATTGGATCCATATTTTCTTTTCATTTTCCCCCAGGAGATTCTCTATATATGTTATTTTGCTTTTGTTACTGTCAAATTGTCGCTCATTTAATAGGTTCAGGGTTATTAATTCCCATCTGGTAATAACATCCTTGTACATTCCTACGTTTTCTGGTAGGACAAGTACTGCACCATTGTTTTGCTGGGCTGAGGGTAGAACACATTGTTCATTGTTGTTTCCTCCCTTGAACCTTCCAATGAAAGGTCTCAGATTTGAGAATTTGTCACTGTCTTGTATTTAAGAGTTTGCGGGGACGTAGTTTACTCCGCCCATGGTTGCCTCCGGAGGTCGTGTGTATGACGTAATTCCGGATGTTGACGAAGAAGGACAAGCTCGTTCTAGCTTTCTGAGTGCTGGGTATGGTAGTTCGTCAATGTCTTCCTCCTTTGTTACATACGCCTTTTCTTCTACTGAAAATGGGTTTACGAAGTCTTCTTCTTTCTGAGGATCCTTTTGAGGGGCCTCGTAGAGTTCTTGGAGGTATTGGCAATATTGCTCAAAGTCTTCTAAGCAGGCTTCTTGTATCAAGTCACCTTCCTCTTCTTCAGCTTCTTGTATTAAGCCACCTTCCTCTTCTTTTGATGGTGGTTTTTCTGCATCCTCCCATCCTGATGGTTGGATATCTTCCAACTGGATTTGGGAACTTTCAGGGGCAGTGTATTTTACTAGGAACTCATACTTTCCGCTTGGCTCTCCCAGTGTATCCCAGGTTTCATTTTGATCTTGTTCCTCTTCGCAGCAGACTGCTATGATTTGTTCTTCATCTGAATCTAGGGCTTCTGCATCCTGGTCATTGACCTGGAAGTTTTTTGGGGGTGAAAGGCTGTAGTAATCACGAAACCTTATGGACGTTGATCTGTTAGATCGTCTTCTTATGTCTACACCTGTTGGGACAGAGTAGCTCTTTCTCTTGGGTGGCTTTAAGATCCATCGCTTTCCTTGTAATTCAACGGCTGTATGCTTTTGCCCTGGGATTACTTTTACTCCTTTGCTGGATAAGTATTCCGAGACATTTCTGACATCATATCTGAATGAAGCATAGCTTGTGTTTGTTAATCTGGCAATAAGTGCTCTGGAGATTAACAAGTTACTTTCTGCTCCATGCCATCCTTCATAACCATGTGTCTGAATTGCGAGTTGAACAAGATTATGGAAATCGTGAATACTCGTCATGATTTCAGGTGCAATGTATGTTAACTGCGTCCCTTCTGATAGATCAATTTCCATTGAGCTAATGATTTCTCTTTCATCGCTCAATCTTGTATCGCGCAGAACGACGAGAGCATTAGTTCCTGCATATCGGTTATGCAATGGGTGTAGTCTGATCATTATTAGGCCTAGATGGATGTGTTGGAATCCTTCCCTCCTCAGGGTTTCATAACTTGTACCATTTATAAATCGAAGATCCAACTGGTGGTTTTCTTCGGTTACAAGGATTCTTTCCTCAGACCTATGTTGATATACTCGATGTTTTGGTTCGTTCCACCTTGATTCATACAGGATTTCCGCAGGGACCTTCATGGCTTTTCTTCTTTGAGACATGTCCAATTCCTGATTGGGATCCAGTTGGCTTTCCAGGCTTCTTTGGTAACTTCGGCCAAATAGCCTAGGGATGCGTCTTTGCATTTCATACCGAATTCTGCTCCCAGTTCTGTAATCTCTTATCTGGTCCTCTTGAGATGGTGTTCTTTCATTATTGCTTAGCCTAGTTACGGGTGGTAAGCTTCGGTTCTGACTCATATTGCAAGGTTTTTTACTTTTTCTCAGAGGGAGGCTCTAAACTCCTTGTAGTATGCAACCAGATCGTGGTCAATTTGATCTCCTTCTTCGAGGATGTAGCGAGCGATTTTGGACGCGGTTCTTAAGCGCTGGTCGCTCTCTGTGGTTTGAGCTTTAAACTACAGGTCAATTCATTTTTTATCCTATTGTGAGCTGAATAAGGAAGGGAAATAGATGTCTCCAATTAACCCTGCTTGCATACTGAGTTTAAACAGCGGTCTGTTAGGTTACGGATGCTATCAATGTGGGGGGCCTTTGTACTGGTTATTTGTATTTTCGCCAATACGGTTTTCTTTCTTTCTAGGACTTTCTAGCGGGGAACAAGGATTAGGATGTTTAGGACTGATTCTTTTGAAATACTGCTTTTGATTGATGGAGATATGGGATTTGGGTTTTTTGTTGATTGCACTCGCTAAGATCTTTTCTTTCGATCTTATGCCTACGTATTCCCGTTTACCGAAACAGGGAAATCTGAGCGTTCGTAGTTCCTCCTATTCTATGGGAGGAAATTGGTTTTTGGTGTCTTGTTCAAAGCCCAAGACGTGAAGCGAAAGGTAGTTTGTATCTTGTTTAAAGCCCAAGATGTGAAGCTGAAAGGTCTATTTGTGTCTTGTTCAAAGCCCAAGACGTGAAGCGAAAGGTCCTCGACTTTAGAGAGAATTTGTCATCTCTAAAGAGGGGAGAAGGAGAATTACTTTAACTGGGATACGCGGATCCGAGCAATGCCATAATTTCCGAAGAAAGGGTTTTAACCTGTAGGAGAAGACTTTAACTCAGTGTAGAGCAATGCCATCTTTCCTTAGGAATTTCTCATGCTAAAAGAGGGACAGTGGCATGGATGTAGATGATCCAGAGGCTTGCCGCTTACAGTGATTAGATGAAAGGAAAGGAGTTGTTGATGTTTGTGTACTGTGAACGAGGGACAGCTTTGATGCTAAAAGGTTGATTGGATCAACCAGTGGTTTTCTTATATAAAGCCTAAGAGGAGGCTAATTTCCGCTAGGAAACTCATTATACAAAGCCTAAGAGGAGGCTATTTTGTGTCTCGTACAAAGCCCGAGAAAGAGGCTAAAAGATTTTGACCCGACGATAGAGTCTTTTGGTATCTCGTATGAAGCCCGAGATGGAGGCTAAAAGTTTGTTTGGCTCAATAAGAACCTTTTTGTATCTCGTATAAAGCCCGAGATGGAGGCGAAAAGGGATGATTGACTCAACGAGGGAGTCTCTTATGTGTCTCGTACGAAGCCCGAGATAGAGGCTAAAAGTTTGACTCAATAAGAGAGTCTTTGATACTCAACAAGAGAGTGTTTTTGTATCTCGTACGAAGCCCGAGATGGAGGCTAAAGGTTTGTTTCAGTTGAGTGACAGTTCCAATATACTGATTTTAAAAGAGAAAATCAGTTCTTATCTGAGCAACACTGTACTCAGGGATTTAATCTGAGGATCAGGGATATTTCCTTCTCTTTGAGGAAACGGGAAATCCAAAGGGTATTGAGACTATCCGAGTCTGCGGGTTTCCTTCCTATTTAACGAAGGGGTCACTTGAGAATGTCTTTGAGACTCAAGGAAGTTAGACTGTCCAAGTCTAGAGTTTTTTTCTTTTGTACTATGCTTTGAGAAACAGTAGTAGACTCTATGAAAGGACTGTTCTATGAGGATGACTAGGTTCTGTTCCTATACCTCTAGGAGGTCGTCGGGACAATTTGTACGAAGCCCAAGAGGAGGCTGGAAACTTTTAAGAAGCCGACGGGTCCTTGTACGAAGCCCAAGAGGAGGCTGGAAACTTTTAAGAAGCCGACGGGTCCTTGTACGAAGCCCAAGAGGAGGCTATCATTCCCGGAGGAAGAGATCATTATACGAAGCCTAAGAGGAGGTTGTGAATACTTCTAAGAAGCCGTAGTGTCCTTGAATAATGCCCAAGAGGAGGCCGATGCTTTTAAGAAGCCCGTGGGTCTTATCATCTCCTTCCCTTTAGGAGAGATAACTCTCTTAAAGATAAAAACCACTGGTAAACGTGCGAGGTTTACTATCCAGCGACTTTTAACTTTTAAAGAGGGTTCCTTAGTTAAGGTCCAAGATTATGACCGTAGTGGGTACCCAAACCCCGAGACATTCAAGGCAAGCTATCCACAAGGAATAGATCAAGTCAGGAAAGTTCGAGAATTTGGAAGAAACTCAAAGATGCCATTCACGGAGAATACATTCATCTTGGGGAGTAGAGCTTCTTGACGATTCCTAAGGAGGACAGCCGAAGAGAAGACTGTATCTGGTGCTCCTATTGGGGATCTAGGCGTCTATTTCTACGAATAAATGAAACGGCGTCACCTAGTTCAAGACGTAGTTGCCGGGGAAACTCGAAATATCTATACTATTATTACACAGTAGATAGGAGTTTATGAAAGGAGACTTACAGTGAGCAGCCCCACAATACAGTTTATATATATATGAAAGCAGTAAATGAAAGCGATAACCACTTACTCGGTTGGAGTGCTTCCATGCTGTTTAGTTAGTTGTTCAACAAAGAAAAATTGAAAAAAACAGTATATTCAAAATCAAAGGAGAAAGTGCTTTGAAAAAGAAAGATTTTGGGCTTACAGCTCAAGGAGAGGCCCAGGGTTTTATCAGTGAGCACACTGTTTGACTTTGTACAGCGGGACTTATACAAGTGACTGGGGCCCAAAAAGGTTTTCTGTACAAAGGGATGGGTCTTACACTCTCTCAAGAGGCCCAAAAAGGTTTAAAGAAAAGAGTGGGGCTTATAACACGAGGGTAGGCCCAAATGATTTTTCGTTTAAAAATGGCGATCGCGCCGAGGTTTTCTTTTAACGCAGAGGGACTTATACAATAAGTGAGGCCCAAAATGTTTTTGTACAAGGGGGGATGTGTCTTACACTCTCTCAAGAGGCCCAAAGTGTTTTGAAAATGATTTATGAGGGTTGAATTAATCCAAAACCCTAATTTGTTTTTAAAATGTATTTAATTGAATAAAAATTCAATTAAAATGATCAAAAATTGTTTAACACATGGAAAACAAATTGCGATCTTGGATTAATGCTTCAAAAATTAAGTATTGACCTACAAAATAATTAGAAAGCATTAAAAGTTGCAAAATCAATGTAGAAAAAATATTTAAAATGCCAAAAACAATTAAAATATTAATTCTTTGCGAAAATATCAATTATATGAAATAAATAATATTTTGGGGATTTTTTGATAAAACAAAATATTTTAACATTTTTGTGAATTATTAAAAAAAGAATCAACTCAAAATCATTAAAACTCAGAGAGAAATTAATTTTTTAATCAATTAAACAAAATCACAAAATTCAAATATTTGAATATATGAAAAATGGCGCCAAGAACAGGCTGAAGAACACGCGCGTGTTCTTGGTTTCTCAGATTTGCATTTTCTATCCAATCTCCATGAATACGTAATCATATCATGCAATCCACATATCATTATGCTCGCCTCACCCTCACGATCATGTCTATGTACTTTAATTTCATTTAAATTAAACATACAACAAGAAATCACGAAGAGACCTCAAGAACCCTAATTTCTGCATGAAGGCTAGGATTTTTGATACACGATTCAAACAATGCAATTAATTGAGGGAAAACATTCCATGCATGATTATGAACATATGGCCAAATTATTGTGCGAGGAAATATGCATAGATTGAGAGATGACCAAGTATGTGCTTACCTCCAAGTCGTGACAGCAAGAGCAGATGTGATTTTGAGTTGGAGGTGTTACAGACAAGTTGTGATGATCTGGACAGCTTCCCTACACCATATGGAGTGTGTTTGAACACTTGGATTGAATTGAAATGGACTGGATCAGTTTATGGCATCTCAGCTGCAACTTCACTTCAAAGTTGTGTGGATGGCAAGTGATTTTGAGATTTTGATGTTCCAGATGTTATGTGAGTGTTTGATCAGCTCATATGTGATGTATGTGAGGTGTGTGAGTGATTGGTTTGATTGGAATTGCTCTCAAACTCAAAACCCGATAGATACCTTGCTAAGAAAGGCATTTTTGCCAAGAGAAAGAGATTTTGAGGAAAGCATCTGTTAGATGGCTTTGGTGTACTCAAACTGACCACAATTGAGCTCTATTTATAGTAGAGCAAGTTTGTTTTGCAAGGAATAGTGCATGGCAGCTGGTAAGTAGGTTTGGCCAATGTTGGCAAATGAAAATCCAAGTCTCCTCTAGCCATTGACTAGAGGTTAGGGCACAGAGCTTTGGTCCCCTTGGTCTTGGATAAGTCTTGACTGATTTCAGATGAGAATGGCTCAGTCCATGCCACCTTGATGGTTTCATTGAATGCCTCATTCCAAATTTGAAGTCTTGTCCCTATTTTGGCAACTCTAGGTTCAACATGTTATTCCTTGTTCCTTGGACCTTGGAGGCTTGGCTCAGTGATTGTCCCCTTTAGATTCAATCCTCTGAGGTGTCCAAGTGGATTGGAGCAATTGAATTTGGCTGATTTTGGCAAATCGACCAAAGTTGCAAATTCTGCCTTGCCTTGACAGATTTCAGCAAGGCAACTTAGCAATGTTGTATCTCATGGTGTAGGTTGAATTTGGCAATGTTCTTGGCCATTTTCGAAAGCTCTTACATGATACAACAACTGTTTGAACAAGTTTGGTTTTGATCTCTTTTGATTCCAAGTGAAAAATCCCACTACATTTGGCAAAAAGTGAAGCAGAATCTGACTTAGTGAAAATTTCACTAAGTGTTGGAAAAAGTGACATTTTAACTTTTCAGCCACTTTGATCACTCCATAACTCAAAATCCTTAATGAATTGGAATGACTTGTAGTTGAAGTTTTTGTAGGTGATAATGAGGGCTACAAATCCATCTTTGGATGAGAAAAAATGGCCTTGTGGTTTAGGAGTTATGGTCCTCCAAAGTTGGTACCTTTGCCACTTTATTTTTAACTTAGAAAAATTTCTAAGTTTTATGGTTACCCCTTTTACAAGTTATCTCACTTTTCTTGATTTTTCTTGATGAATGATGATTCAAATCATACATTAACATCATTTTAGGGTTAAAAATCCATTTTGGTGAAAAATCTCAAAAAGTCAAAGTTGACTTTTTATCAGATGAATTCCAAACTGTGCAATTCTTCAGGAAATCATGTCCTTGACCTAAATCAAACTTGATGGACATGTTCCATGGGTGTCATAGGGTATATTCAATCATGTATTAGGGTTTGGGAGCATGTCCAGGTCAAAAGTCAAAGTTACAGTTGACTTTCCCCTTAAAACCCTAATTGTGGTGCAGATGAAATTGAGACTTGTTGCTCAAGCTTCTTGGATCAATCTATTGTTCCAAATGGATCAATATGGTATATTAGAGACCCTCAAATCATCTCTTGAGGTCTTGGCTCATGGTTTGTCCCAAAAGTCAACTTAGGGGTGAATTAGGTCAAGAAACCCTAATTCCTGATTTTTGATGAATACATCCCCTGAGGCAAAATTGACTTGATGCATGGGTTCATGAGGTTCCATGAAGTATATTAGGTTATGTTTTGGATCATTGCCTTACGCCCAGATGAAAATTTCCATCTGGAGGCCCTGGTCGACCAAAACCCTAATTTGGTGACACTGTCGATCTTGAGACTTGATCCACCTAGAAGGGAGCAGCCTTGTGCTTAATCCTTGAAGTGGGAGTCCTTTTTGATCCATTGTGGATGTTTAAGAGATTAGACAAGTTGAAGATCATGTCATTTCTTGATTGATCCTTTGTCTAAGCACTCAGAGAGGGCTTGAAACCCTAATTTTGATTGTAGTGGATGCTCACCCATCTTTGGGGAGACTGATGAAGCATGATGGTTCATCCATATTGTGATGATGATTTTCACAATGATGGGAAATCTAAGTGGTCAAAATTTAGGGTATTACAGATGCCCTTATTTAATCTTCTTAGACCCGAAGGTGTGAATGACGAAGGTATTCGAGCATTCGGGGTGCAAGAGGATTAAATATCGGAATATCCGAAATTTTGATGGTGGTTATGAATGGTAGCTTACGCATTCATCTTCTTTAGCTAAGTAATGATGCTTAGAAAAGGTAAACTTCCCCTCGATCCTGGTCTTCAACCAAGGAACTGGTCTCAGTTTTCTTTTGAAATAAACCTCCCCTCGTTCTTGGTTTCCTACCAAGAACTGGTCTCAGTCTCTGAAATGAACTTCCCATCGTTCCTGGTTTCCTACCAAGGAACTGGTCTTAGTTTCTGATTTAAACTTCCCCTCGATCCTGGTTTCTTACCAAGGAACTGGTCTTAGTTTCTGATTTAAACTTCCCCTCGATCCTGGTTTCTTACCAAGGAACTGGTCTCGGTTTCTTATTTAAACTTCCCCTCAATCCTGGTTTCTTACCAAGGAACTGGTCTCGGTTTCTTTTGGTCAATAAACTTTACTGACAATGGACGCTATTCGTAGCGGCTTTCCTTCAAACTTCTCGCCGAATTTTTCTGGGGATATGCCATTTGAGTGGAAAAAGTATTGATGTCAGACTTGCTGGGAAACCCATTCGTCTGAATTGTAGAGGTACACAAACTTATCTATTTTGGAGACGCCATTTGTCGATTCTACTAGGGAAAGTGAATCTCTTGAGAGACTGTTTTCGTTTGGGATCTTTCATCATACTTTTCTCGGGATCTTCCCGGAGAAACGCCATATGATGGGGTCCAATTTTGAGGTGCCAATGACATTCTCATCAGTGGTTTTTCGGAGCAAAACTGGCGTGCTGCCGAATCTCTGATCACGAGGCTTTCTCTGTGGATTTTCCTTAATCCGGGAAAGCAAGGATATCATCTTCAATGGCGAAGAGTGATGCTTATTGAAAGTTTTCTCTAGCTTTTCAGAGGTTCAAGTTATCAAAGTGGTCAAGGACCAACTTCTTTCCAGAATTAAACCGGAAGCGAGGTTGTTCAGTCACAGTATTTCCTGACGAGGCAAGAACTGACAACTCGATTGAGAGGACTTTTACCACTAGGGGACAAGACCGACTAGAGTGATAGTGATGCAATATGAAATGTGAATGCAAATAAAAAATGCACGATGTATGTATGTATATGCTGACAAAACAGACGCGACATACAGACTAAAAGATGAACACAATTGGATACTCGGCCATCGCGAGGCGAAGAAGTACCGTTGATTCAAAATAGCAATTCCACCTTGCTTAGGAGAGATAGTCCCATTGGGAGCTATGTTGATCGGGCTTAGGAGATGAGAACTCGGCCGAGGCGTGTCAGACGAAACAAGGTCTCTGACACAGTTGATCCCTTCATTCAGGAGTACTGGCTTAGAAGGAGTACTTTGATTCTGCACTTTGAAGTTCGCTTACTTCGGGAGAAGCGATCGATGTTCTTCTGATGTTCAACAGTCAAAAGAAATGCCATCTTTAATTTAAAAGCAGAAAAAGTTTAACAAGTAAATTCATTTTTGTTTTATTTCAAGAATCGCTGATTAAGTTTAAACAACATCGTTCTGTAAAGCTAAAACAAGTTAAGAATTACAAACAAAATCACAAGGGCTCAAATTTTATTGATAAGATGGAGATCAGCCAAACGCGTGATTCCAAAGAGTATATACAAAGTTAGAAAATGGTAATTTACAGGGAAAAGGGCTACGTTGAAACATAACGACCACTATCCTTCTACCAACTTTGAATTCGGGACATCCTGGGCTTCCGTCGAAGATGACCTTTGACTGGAGATTTCCTCCGATAGATGATGCTGTAACTGCTGCTGAGGGACTTGCCTCTGTTGAACATAGTTACTTGCCATTATCCCTAATTTTTGCCTGGATTGTACTATGAGATTTCCAATCCATCGGGATGATTTTTTTTCCATGTCTCTAACTTTTGCCTGGACCGCCCTTTCGGGTTTTCAATCCACCGAGACGTTTTTTTTTAGTTTTAGGCGAAGTATTTCTTGACTACATCAACATTCGTGGGGTAGGCAAATTCCTCTCCGTCCATGGTTGCAAGTCTCAAGGCGCCGCCTGAGAAAGCTTTCGTGACCACATAGGGGCCATCATAATTTGGGGTCCATTTGCCCCGAGAGTCAGTGAGAAATGATTGTATCTTCTTGAGCACGAGGTCTCCTTTTCTGAAAACACGAGGTCGGACCTTTTTGTCGAACGCCCTTTTCATTCTCTGTTGATATAACTGACCGTGGCATAGTGTCGTGATTCTCTTTTCTTCGATCAGGTTCAGTTTGTCGTGTCGACTTTGACACCATTCAGCTTCGGTGAGCTTAGCTTCCATCAATACCCGGATTGATGGGATCTCTACTTCTATGGGGAAAACTGCCTCCATGCCATATACTAGAGAGAAAGGGGTAGCCCCTGTTGAAGTGCGGACAGATGTGCGATAACCGTGAAGAGCAAAGGGTAGCATTTCGTGCCAATCTTTATAGGTTACAACCATCTTTTGAACGATCTTCTTGATGTTCTTGTTAGCCGCTTCTACCGCTCCGTTCATCTTGGGTCGGTAGGGAGATGAGTTATGGTGTTCGATCTTGAACTCTGCGCACAACTCTTTCATCATCTTATTGTTCAAGTTAGATCCATTATCAGTAATGATCTCGCTTGGAACACCATAACGGCAGATGATATTGTTTTTGATAAATTGGACCACCACTTGTCGGGTTACATTGGAGAATGACGCTGCTTCGACCCACTTGGTGAAATAATCAATGGCTACCAGGATGAACCGATGTCCGTTTGAAGCCTTGGGCTCAATCATACCAATCATGTCGATTCCCCATATGGAAAAAGGCCACGAGGAATAAAGAACTTTGAGATGTGATGGCGGTACATGAATTTTGTCGGAGTATATCTGGCACTTGTGACACCTCCTCATGTACTTGTAGCAGTCGGATTCCATGGTCAACCAATAATACCCGGCCCTGAGAATTTTTCTCGCCATTGTGTGTCCGTTGGCATGAGTGCCAAAGGATCCTTCATGAATTTCTTTCATGAGCATGTCTGCTTCTGGTCTGTCGACACATCGGAGCAAGACCATGTCAAAATTTCTCTTATAAAGAGTGTCACCGCTCAGGAAGAAGTTTCCAGCCAATCTTCTGAGGGTTTTCCTGTCTTTTCTGAGTGCCCCAGATGGGTACTCTTGTTTCTAAAGGAAGCATTTGATATCGTGATACCAAGGTCTGTCGTCTATGACTGCTTCAATCGCGAAGATGTAAGCGGGCCGTTCAAGGCGCATGATGTCGATCTTAGGTATGTCATTCCATCGACCTACACTAATCATGGAAGAGAGAGTGGCTAATGCATCAGCCATGTGATTCTCATCACGAGGGATGTGATGAAAGTCGACTCTGTTGAAGAAGGGTAACAACCTTCTTGCATAGTCTTTGTAAGGAATCAATCCTGATTGGTATGTGTTCCAATCTCCTTTTATCTGGTTAATAACCAGGGCTGAATCGCCGTATACGTCCAAGTTTTTTATCCTTAAATCAATCGCTTCTTCGAGACCCATAATACAAGCTTCGTATTCGGCCTCGTTGTTCGTACATTTGAACGTAAGTCTGGCAGTGAAAGGAATGTGGGAACCCTGATGGGTAACAATGATTGCCCCAATTCCGTTTCCATAATGATTAACTGCTCCGTCAAAGATAAGTCCCCACTGGGAACCTGGTTCTGGCCCTTCACTGGGTAGCGGTTCATCGCAATCTTTCATCTTTAGATACATGACATCTTCGTCTAGGAAGTCAAACCCGATTGATTCTTAATCGTCAATTGGTGGATGAGCCAAATAATCGGCTAAAATACTTCCTTTAACGGCTTTCTGAGCATGGTACTCTATGTCATATTCTGATAGTAACATCTGCCAACGGGCAATCCTTCCTGTGAGAGCAGGTTTTTCGAAAACGTACTTAATTGGATCCATTTCGGAGACCAACCAAGTAGTATGACGAATCATGTACTGGCGAAGACGTTTGGCTGCCCAAGCCAAAGCGCAACAAGTTTTCTCAAGCATTGTGTACCGAGTCTCGCAGTCGGTGAATTTCTCGCTTAGATAGTAAATGGCAGACTCTTTCCGTTTAGTTTCGTCTTGTTGGCCAAGTACACATCCCATTGAGTCCTCTAAGACTGTGAGGTAAATGATCAGTGGTCTTCCTTCCACTGGAGGTGATAGAATCGGCGGATTCAACAGGTATTCCTTGATACTGTCGAAGGCGGTTTGGTGATCTTCTGACCAAACGCAATCCTGGTTCTTTTTCAGTAATTTGAAAATCGGCGCACAAGTGGCGGTCATAAGGAATATGAACTTGGAGATGTAGTTCAAACGTCCCAGGAATCCTCTGACTTGTTTTTCAGTTTTCGGAGAAGGCATTTCTTGAATGGCCTTGACCTTGTCAGGATCAACCTCAATTCCTTTCTGGCTGACGATGAACCCTAGTAATTTCCCCGAACGGACACCGAAGGTGCACTTGTTAGGATTCAAGCGGAGCTTGAATTTTCTTAGACGTTCGAACAATTTTGACAGATGTTCAACGTGCTCATCCTCTATTCTTGATTTTGCAATCAAATCATCGACATATACCTCGATTTCCTTATGTATCATGTCATGAAACAGAGTAGTCATGGCCCTTTGATAGGTTGCCCCGGCATTCTTCAAACCGGACGGCATTACCTTGTAACAAAAGGTACCCCATGGGGTAATGAATGAAGTTTTCTCCATGTATTTCGGCGCCATTTTGATCTGATTATAGCCCGAGAATCCATCCATGAAGGAGAATACTTTGAACTTGGCTGTGTTGTCAACCAGCATGTCAATGTGTGGTAAAGGAAAGTCGTCCTTTGGACTTGCCTTGTTTAGATCTCTGTAATCAACACACATTCTGACCTTTCCGTCCTTTTTGGGAACGGGTACGATGTTGGCTAACCATTGAGGATATTCAGATGTAGCCAGGAAACCAGCGTCAATCTGTTTCTGTACCTCCTCTTTGATTTTGATGGCCATGTCCAGGTGAGTCCGTCTCAACCTTTGCTTTACTGGCGGACATTCCGATCTCAACGGTAAGTGATGTTCCATGATGCTGGTATCCAACCCTGGCATATCCTGATAGGACCAAGCGAATACATCGGGGAATTCTTTGAGAAGCTTTATCAAACCCTCTCTGGCAGTTGGACTGAGCAGTGCTCCGATCCTGATTTCTTTTCTCTCTTTCTCTGAACCCAAGTTTACCGTTTCCAACGGTTCTTTGTGAGGTTCAATGGACCTTTCCTCTTGTCTGAGTAGTCGGGAGATCTCTTCTGGAATTTCGTTGTCATTTTCTTCTTTAGCCTCGAATACCGGGAACTCAAAGTTGGAAGAAGGCATCGGATCGTATGTTTCAACGGGGTATAAAACAAGCAATCTGCATGACGTGATGATTCGTGTTTAGAAGAGATAGAGAAAATGCAAGTGTGTGCAGTGTTTTTATTTTACTGCTTGTTTTTATTTTTGAATGTTTTTTAGGATTACCATTTTCTGAAAAAACAAAAAGAGAAAACAGCAAATAATGTGGAAATTACAGAACGACGTTATTTTATTAATGAACAAGTTGATTCTTGAAACTACAGCCCTATAAAACAAAACTCCGTCGCTTCGGGCAAAGCGAAGAGGGAAATTTACAGAAAGCGAGCCCTATCAAAACATCCGTTTCACCTGGGCAGGGTGAAAGGTTAAAGATGGCAATTACTTTGACTGATGAACGACCTTTGGAACCTCGACAGCAACCCATTGGCGGCGTACTCCTCGGTGAATCACAAAGTCTGGCACCTTCCTTGATTTGTCTTCAGAAATGACGCTGATTTCTGGTGGAGTAGGATCATTGGAATCTGTCTCCCAAGCAGAATTGTCGTAGGAGGATTCCTCTGTTGCATTTTGCATATCATTGGTGCTCTCAACTGTATCTCCCCATCCAGTTGACTGGATATCTTCGAGCCTGATACGAGAGCTTTCGGGAGCGGTGTACTTGACCATATAGTCAAATTTTCCACTTGGTTGTCCCAAAGTGTCCCAAACTTCTTTGGAACTGGAGAAGTCATCCCTCTCGATGACGTTGACCTCAGGAAAAGCATAGTTGATGAATTCTAGTCCTGCAAACGTTGCGAATTCATCTTCATGTTGAGTAGTTTCTGAATGACCTGAGTGTTGATTCCATGACATGCCGGGGACACAGGTATTTTGTTCAATGACGCTCAGCTGAGTTTCATTACTCGGCTGACTTTCTTGCCCCAAGTTTCCTGGGTAAGGTTGCCACATTGGCAGACCATCCATCGGGCCATAGTAGTTGTAATCAAAATTGTCTTTCATCGGAGTGTCTTCCTCTAATGAATTTGGCGGAGAACGGCATCCTTCCAGATCACAATCTCCGTAGATCATTTCGACATCTGATCTTGGTATAAATCTCGGACTTTCTGTAGGAAAGCAAAAAGGCATAGGCACCTCTTCCTGAGACATATAGCCGTCCTTGTTAAGGTAGGACTTCCATTCTTCATCTGTGTCAGAGGGATCTTCCTCATTAATTGCATGAACTGTCTGAGACACTGGGTGAAGAAAACCTCTACTGTGGAAGAAGTTTTGAAGGGGATGAAGACTTTCATCGTTGGCGGCTGTCTGGGTACAGGTTGTAGAAAAACCAAGACCCTTCTTTGTTTTATTGTCAATAGGAATGACAAGCCGTCCCCATCCTTTTGTATCGGTACTCTCGACCGCTTTGATAGCATCTTTGTATGAAGAAATTGAAGTTCCTTCTTCGGATTGATCGTCCTTGCTCATCGATAGTGCTTGGAACTGAGTTCCAATAACCTCCTCGGGTTCTACACAAGCAGATGATGATAGGTTACTCACAAGCAAGGCTTGTTCCCCACAAACCGTGACAAGTTGATCGTTCTTGACGAACTTTAGCTTTTGGTGGAGGGTTGAAGTAACCGCTCCAGCCTGATGTATCCAAGGTCTTCCTAATAAACAACTGTATGTTGCCCGGATGTCCATGACCTGGAAAGTGATTTGGAAAGTGTGAGGACCAATAGTTATGAGAAGATCAACTTCGCCGATAACTGTTTTTCTGGATCCGTCGAATGCTTTGACGACGATCTCGCTGACTCTCATCGGAGGGCCCTTGAATGATAATTGCGTCAAGGTGGACTTCGGCATAACATTCAGGGCTGACCCTGTGTCTACCAGTACGTTGGCTAAAGCATCGCCCTGGCAGTTAACTGTAATGTTGAGCGCCATGTTATGACGGCGACCCTCTTCAGGTAATTCCTCATCACTAAATCCCAAACTGTTGCAGGAAGTGATGTTAGAGACAATACTATCGAACTGTCTGATTGTTACATCCTGTTCCACAAAGGCTTGCTCCAAGACTTTCTGTAGAGCCTCTCTGTGTGCTTCTGAACTGAGTAACAGTGATAATACTGAGATCTTTGAAGGAGTCTGTAACAGTTGATCAACAATGTTATATTCACTCCTTTGGATGAGCTTTAGCATCTCATCTTTGTCTTTTGAAAAGTCGGGATTACCAGATTGACTGACTGGTGGATCAGGAATTTCCGCCTGAAGTTCCTTTTCTTTGTTGGATTCTTCAACCCCTCGGTTGAAGATTCGACCGCTCCGTGTTACACGACTGATGTCTGCAATATTCATGACGGAGGGTAATGGAATTTCCTTTCCATTTTCAATTGTTGTTGCACCGTATTTGTAAGGGATTGCCTTAGCTGATTCATACGGTAGTGGCCCCGGTAGATAGATGACTATGGGGACTTTCTGATTTATCTGACCATCATAAGTAACCTTGATCCGTTCCCGGTTGGGAACTTTAGATTCGTCAAGTAGAGGGATGATGGCAAAAACATCCCTGGTCCTGTGATGACCAGAGATCGTGACAACATCCTCAGCTTGCTCGGCAAGGTAGTTCGGCGACCAAATGATGGGTCCTGAACCTGGATATGGACGAATTTCTCCATGATCGACCTGACCCTGAAGAGCTGCTCTCACAAGGTAACACCCTTGGTTACTTTCTGAACAGACGCTACAACTGTCATAGTTGTGTGGTGGCACCTGGCCACGCCCACTTTGAATACGATGTAACCTCACTAGGTTACCTTCCATTGATCGGACATCCTGACTTTGACGACGAGTAGGATTCCTGTTACTGATACTAATTTGCTGAGTATCTTCGTCCATATAGATTGGCATCCACCAGTGATTTAACAAGTGCTGAAGTGCCTCCTGGACAAGGGTACAACCTCGATCGTTTTCGTAACCCGCTTTATAGCTTTGGTAATCATGTGATATTAAGAATCCGAGTCGGACCTGCTCAGCATGTAACTCTACCAGGTTGGTATTCATCACGCAAATATCGAAGATCTGAACCATGTTGATTTGATAGGAGTTCCTATCATGGTAGTCTTGGATCCATCCAAGATCCATCTGACGCTGGAGGGCCTCTTGTATGAAAGAGTATCCCTGTTTGTTTACCGAGCAAATCAGACAGGAATTGTAATCGTGCCGCGGCAGATTATGATACTGGCTTTGCCTTGAGTGCATCGCCACCAAGTTGACATTCATCGCACGGATGTCATGGTTTTGAATGATGTTGGAATTCGTGTAAACCATGTTAACTCCACGAACTCGGTGCTCTTGGATCCATCCAAGATCCATTTGTTCCTGTAGAGCTACTTGCACTACAGAACATCCCTGGTTGTCTTTAGAGCAGATATCACACTGGTGATAATTATGAGGTGGCACATGGCCATATCCACTCTGTCTACAATGCATCCTGACCAGATTGGTCCCCAATAAGAGTACATCGTGAATTTGATCGACATTGTTAGTCTCTTTCTCAATCAGATTGACTGCAGCTTTCTCGTGTTGAGGCAGCGGGTTCGTGAGAACGTTAGGATTCGTATCTTTGAAAGATAAGAGCCCTCTCCTAACAAGCTCTTGCACGTCGGATTTGAAATTGAGACAAGTCTCAATGTTATGCCCTGAACCTCCTTGATGATAAGGGCATGTTTGATCCGCTTTAAACCAAAAAGGCGGATTTTCTGGAACTGAAAGGGGAGACTTAGTCTGAATGTGCCCCTTAGCCAGTAGTAACGGAAATAATTCTACGTACGTTACGGGTATAGGATCAAATCCTGGTGGCTGTGTTGTACGGTTGTTGCTATATGGAGGACGAGCCTGCTGAAGAGGCTGTTGTGTCCTTTGTTGATCAGGTTGGCTCTGCGCAACCTGAGGTTGATACATAGGAACAGGCGCGGGGCCGATAGCAGGAGTAACAGCTGCTACTGGCTGGTAACGTCGCCTTTGCTTTCCGAGAGAGATATTCCCAATATCTTGCTCTTTTTTCTTAGGGAGAGCACCACCGTATTTTTTAGTACCGCTCGTTGATCCAGTGTCTTTTACCAAACGCCCTTCTCGGACGGCTTCCTCAAGACGTACACCCATGCCGACCATTTCGGTGAAATCACTGGGTGCACTGGCGACCATTCGGCCGTAGTAAAATGAGCTTAAGGTCTTTAAGAAGATCTTTGTCATCTCTTTTTCCTCAAG
Organism: Lathyrus tuberosus; assembly: GCA_022829125.1. Classification (NCBI taxonomy): domain Eukaryota; kingdom Viridiplantae; phylum Streptophyta; class Magnoliopsida; order Fabales; family Fabaceae; genus Lathyrus; species Lathyrus tuberosus. The sequence goes on along the minus strand of JALAZF010000523.1, from coordinate 3,140,449 downwards.
AGGTGGACAAATTTGAGCGGCAATTTCACGCCACCTTTGAGCATACTCCTTAAAGGTTTCCTTTTCCTTTTGCGACATTGATCTGAGTTGATCTCTGTCGGGTGCCATGTCCAAATTGTACTTGTATTGTTGGACGAAGGCAGTGCCAAGATCTCTGAAAGTGCTGATCGTGGCACGGTTTAAACCCATGTACCATTTTAATGCGGCACCGGTTAGACTATCCTGGAAGTAGTGAATCAGCAGGTCCTGATTCTCCGTCTGAGCTGACATCCGCCGAGCGTACATCACCAGATGGCTCTGAGGGCAAGAGTTACCCTTGTATTTTTCAAAGTCGGGCACTTGGAACTTATGCGGGACTTTCACATTTGGGACCAAGCAGAGGTCTGCGGCGTCCTTTCCAAATAGATCCTGACCGCGAATGGTTTGCAGTTCCTTTTGCATTTCCAGGAACTGTTCCTAGAATTCCTCCATTCTGTCAAACATAGTTTCCTTCTTACCAGAAGGTGTTGGTGGAATTTGTCCTTCCGGGACAGTGTGCACCACAGGGGGTGGTACCGTGACTACGGCAGTAAGTCTTGGCGCCTCCCGAAGTTTGTAACCTTCAGGAGTCTTCAGTATGCCCCTGGCATCTTCGCTTTCCCGAAGTTTGTAACCTTCAGGCCCAGTGGCTTCTGTTACGATTCCCTGATCTTCAGTGATCGGCGGAACATATCCTTCCGGGATATAGTTAACAGGCATGCCCCAAGGACGATCTTTCGGCATCTGATACCTAGGATCATACTTTTCTATGATGGGCGTTGAGGTGATCTCTGAGATCACAGTTCTTTTTAGCTGAGCTTCTGCCATGGCTTGCATGTCGTTACGAAGCTTTCTCATATCCTCTCTTAGAGCGTCGATCTCTACTTTCAACTCTCTGTTTTCTTCCTCAAGATCATCCATCTTTTTCTGACGACTGGCCCGAGTATTATACGAATGAGACAGTTTGACTCTAGAATCGAGACACAAACGTGAGATTCGTAGGGAAGAAGAATACGCGATGTGAGAATGATGAATGCAATGATTATATTAATTGTTGTTTTTTTGGTTTAATCAAAATAAACTTCGACAATTAGATTGCAAATATCAAACAGTGGGGAAACCCCTTTTTATTGAAACTCAAAGGATTACATAAATGGAAATACAGTAGATTACAAAGTGCAGAAACAGAAACCTAAACTAATGGATCCCGAGTCCTCTCTGAGGAGAAACCGGGTGCTGATTCTGGTATCTTCCTTTTCTTTGACCGGGGCGCTTGGGCCGTTGTCGGATTGTCATTCCTTTGCCAAGTGAAAGGAGCGAGCAAATTCCTTTGGTCATCTTGATTCTCTACAGCATGCTGCTCCAAAATTTCAATCAGAGCATCTTTCTCTTTCAGTAGTTGCTGTATTTGGATACACTCTACGTTGAGGGTGCGGTACTTGTTCTTCTAAGACCTTCTTTCCTTTTGAACTTTGTTGAGAGTAACCAGAAGCTTTTCAGTCTCAGTCATGAAGTACATGACAGATTCCCTCGGTGGAAGAATTCTGTAACGAGGATAAGGCATTCTTAGCTTGAGAGCTCTGGTTTGTACCCAATGGAGATAAGGCTCCACCGAGACACAGTCCGGTTTTCCCAGAGACTCTCGTCCTTTCTTATGAACATGATTCCAAGCTTGCACTATTTCCATCTTTAGTGCTCTGTCACTTTCTCCTTCTTTGAAGAAAAGACCTTCCAGATGAACACCCAGTGGGATGTGTCTCATCGGGTATCCAAATTGACGAAGAACCAATATCGGATGATAGTTGATTCCTCCTTTAGTTCCTATGAGGGGTACGCTGGGGAAGTTTCCACAACGGTCAATGATTCTGATTCCCTCATAAATCCTATTATACCAATCTATATCGGAATTGGTGAGAGACATGATCTTCTGTGACCAACGTAAGACACTCTTGCAATCCCAAAAAGCAGCAGACTTGGGCAAGTGCGAGATAAACCATTTATAAAGTAAAGGTACACAGCATGTGACCTCCCCTCCGCTGTACAAATTTCCCAAGTGTACAGAATGATACGCATCTGTGAGCAAAGTCGGCACAGGGTTTCCAATGAGAAAAACCTTAATAGCGTTGATATCGACGAAGTTATTGATGTTAGGAAACAAAAATAACCCGTAGGTGAGCAAGACAAAGATGCTTTCAAAAGCAGTCCCGTTCCCTATACTAGTGAAGTATAGAGCTTTTTTTTGTCAAGAACTGGGCTGGCAAACCTTGGATGTCACCCTTAGTGGTCATGTGAGTCCTGACCTCAGACTCGTCCAAATGAATTGCTCTTGCAATGATCTGATTCTTTGGAATTTCTTCCAGTCCAGAAAATGGAGCTCGATCAGTGATATGTAAATCAGTCAGATGAGAATACTCCTCCAGCGTTGGTGCTAGCTGGTAATCCGGGAATGTGAAACAGTGATAAACCGGATCGTAGAACTGAATGAGCGCGTCCATGATCCCCTTAATCACATGGACTCTTAACAGTGGTAGCAAACCACCGTGCTTGGCTCTGAAAGCCTCTGGGTTAACGACCATCCTTGCTAACTTTCTCAAATCCCCTAGTTTTGGAACCTTGAAGGTATACTTATGAGTTCTCCTTCTACCGAAATCCATTAGCGTAATCCTTTTCTCTGATATTTGCAATCACAGTCTTAGTTTAATTTGAAAAACAGAGAGACTAAAAGAGAAAGTTTTTTTAATGTTTTAATGTTTTTTAGATGAATGCATGAATGCAACATACAAAAACATAGAAAAAACATGGGGTCAAAGGGTCGTTGTCATGAAGTCAAGGCTCTACCCATCCCCAAAGGTTTATACTAGGCTGATTTTTGTACCTGTACTCATTATCATCAGCTCCTCCCAGGAAGGCAGACAACAAGCGGATCGCCAGCGAGTTGTGTGCAATCTTAGAGTAAGTGCCATTCACCAAGAATAGATCACCAGCCTCAAATGAGGGTAGTATCGCGTAACAACTATTTCCGATAGCTTCCGCACTACGAAAAAGTTGGCTTTTCTTAAGTGTATACTCAATCTCACCACATGCGGCATCACACGCATTCCCAATAGCAGAAAAATAAACACGTATAGTAATTAGGAAAAGCAGTATATATATTTGTCCTAATCATCCTAGACTTATAAAGCTATGATTCTTAAGTTCCTGACAGAAATGGGTTCCCCGGCGGAAGCCCCAATCTGTGGTTCCCTGCCTAAGAGATGGACCAGCATAGGTCAATCTTTCTCTTCGGTAGAGTTCCCATTTTCCGTGGAAAACGGGGATGATGCCCTAAGGCAAAAAGATCTTGGCAAAGACTCCCCAGCAGAGTTGCCATTTTACAAGGAAAACAGAAAGAAAGAAAAACAAGGGCCCCACGGTGGGCGCCACTTTTCTGTAGCGAGCGATTTTGGACGCGGTTCTTAAGCGCTGGTCGCTCTCTGCGGTTTGAGCTTTAAACTACAGGTCGATTCATTTTTTATCCTATTGTGAGCTGAATAAGGAAGGGAAATAGATGTCTCCAATTAACCCTGCTTGCATACTGAGTTTAAACAGCGGTCTGTTAGGTTACGGATGCTATCAATGTGGGGGGCCTTTGTACTGGTTATTTGTATTTTCGCCAATACGGTTTTCTTTCTTTCTAGGACTTTCTAGCGGGGAACAAGGATTAGGATGTTTAGGACTGATTTTTTTGAAATACTGCTTTTGATTGATGGAGATATGGGATTTGGGTTTTTTGTTGATTGCACTCGCTAAGATCTTTTCTTTCGATCTTATGCCTACGTATTCCCGTTTACCGAAACAGGGAAATCAGAGTGTTCGTAGTTCCTCCTATTCTATGGGAGGAAATTGGTTTTTGGTGTCTTGTTCAAAGCCCAAGACGTGAAGCGAAAGGTAGTTTGTATCTTGTTTAAAGCCCAAGATGTGAAGCTGAAAGGTCTATTTGTGTCTTGTTCAAAGCCCAAGACGTGAAGCGAAAGGTCCTCGACTTTAGAGAGAATTTGTCATCTCTAAAGAGGGGAGAAGGAGAATTACTTTAACTGGGATACGCGGATCCGAGCAATGCCATAATTTCTGAAGAAAGGGTTTTAACCTGAAGGAGAAGACTTTAACTCAGTGTAGAGCAATGCCATCTTTCCTTAGGAATTTCTCATGCTAAAAGAGGGACAGTGCATTGGATGTAGATGATCCAGAGGCTTGCCGCTTACAGCGATTAGATGAAAGGAAAGGAGTTGTTGATGTTTGTGTACTGTGAACGAGGCACAGCTTTGATGCTAAAAGGTTGATTGAATCAACCAGTGGTTTTCTTATACAAAGCCTAAGAGGAGGCTAATTTCCGCTAGGAAAATCATTATACAAAGCCTAAGAGGAGGCTATTTTGTGTCTCGTACAAAGCCCGAGAGAGAGGCTAAAAGATTTTGACCCGACGATAGAGTCTTTTGGTATCTCGTATGAAGCCCGAGATGGAGGCTAAAAGTTTGTTTGGCTCAATAAGAACCTTTTTGTATCTCGTATAAAGCCCGAGATGGAGGCGAAAAGGGATGATTGACTCAACGAGGGAGTCTCTTATGTGTCTCGTACGAAGCCCGAGATAGAGGATAAAAGTTTGACTCAACAAGAGAGTCTTTGATACTCAACAAGAGAGTGTTTTTGTATCTCGTACGAATCCTGAGATGGAGGCTAAAGGTTTGTTTCAGTTGAGTGACAGTTCCAATATACTGATTTTAAAAGAGAAAATCAGTTCTTATATGAGCAACACTGTACTCAGGGATTTGATCTGAGGATCAGGGATATTTCCTTCTCTTTGAGGAAACGGGAAATCCAAAGGGTATTGAGACTATCCGAGTCTGCGGGTTTCCTTCCTATTTAACGAAGGGGTCACTTGAGAATGTCTTTGAGACTCAAGGAAGTTAGACTGTCCAAGTCTAGAGTTTTTTTCTTTTGTACTATGCTTTGAGAAACAGTAGTAGACTCTATGAAAGGACTGTTCTATGAGGATGACAAGGTTCTGTTCCTATACCTCTAGGAGGTCGTCGGGACAATTTGTACGAAGCCCAAGAGGAGGCTGGAAACTTTTAAAAAGCCGACGGGTCCTTGTACGAAGCCCAAGAGGAGGCTATCATTCCCGGAGGAAGAGATCATTATACGAAGCCTAAGAGGAGGTTGTGAATACTTCTAAGAAGCCGTAATGTCCTTGAATAATGCCCAAGAGGAGGCCGATGCTTTTAAGAAGCCCGTGGGTCTTATCATCTCCTTTCCTTTAGGAGAGATAACTCTCTTAAAGATAAAAACCACTGGTAAACGTGCGAGGTTTACTATCCAGCGACTTTTAACTTTTAAAGAGGGTTCCTTAGTTAAGGTCCAAGATTATGACCGTAGTGGGTACCCAAACCCCGAGACATTCAAGGCAAGCTATCCACAAGGAATAGATCAAGTCAGGAAAGTTCGAGAATTTGGAAGAAACTCAAAGATGCCATTCACGGAGAATACATTCATCTTGGGGAGTAGAGCTTCTTGACGATTCCTAAGGAGGACAGCCGAAGAGAAGACTGTATCTGGTGCTCCTATTGGGGATCTAGGCGTCTATTACTACGAATAAATGAAACGGCGTCACCTAGTTCTAGACGTAGTTGCCAGGGAAACTCAAAATATCTATACTATTATTACACAGTAGATAGGAGTTTATGAAAGGAGACTTACAGTGAGCAACCCCACAATACAGTTTATATATATATGAAAGCAGTAAATGAAAGAGATAACCACTTACTCGGTTGGAGTGCTTCCATGTTGTTTGGTTAGTTGTTCAACAAAGAAAGATTGAAAACAACAGTATATTCAAAATCAAAGGAGAAAGTGCTTTGAAAAAGAAAGATTTGGGGCTTACAGCTCAAGGAGAGGCCCAGGGTTTTATCAGTGAGCACACTGTTTGACTTTGTACAGCGGGACTTATACAAGTGACTGGGGCCCAAAAAGGTTTTCTGTACAAAGGGATGGGTCTTACACTCTCTCAAGAGGCCCAAAAAGGTTTAAAGAAAAGAGTGGGGCTTATAACACGAGGGTAGGCCCAAATGATTTTTCGTTTAAAAATGGCGATCGCGCCGAGGTTTTCTTTTAACGCAGAGGGACTTATACAATAAGTGAGACCCAAAATGTTTTTGTACAAGGGGGATGGGTCTTACACTCTCTCAAGAGGCCCAAAGTGTTTTGAAAATGATTTATGAGGGTTGAATTAATCCAAAACCCTAATTTGTTTTCAAAATGTATTTAATTGAATAAAAATTCAATTAAAATGATCAAAAATTGTTTAACACATGGAAAACAAATTGCGATCTTGGATTAATGCTTCAAAAATTAAGTATTGACCTACAAAATAATTAGAAAGCATTAAAGGTTGCAAACTCAATGTAGAAAAAATATTTAAAATGCCAAAAACAATTAAAATATTAATTCTTTGCAAAAATATCAATTATATGAAATAAATAATATTTTGGTATTTTTTGATAAAACAAAATATTTTAACATTTTTGTGAATTATTAAAAAAAGAATCAACTCAAAATCATTAAAACTCAGAGAGAAATTAATTTTTGAATCAATTAAACAAAATCACAAAATTCAAATATTTGAATATATGAAAAATGGCACCAAGAACAGGCTGAAGAACACGCGCGTGTTCTTGGTTTCTCAGATTTGCATTTTCTATCGAATCTCCATGAATACGCAATCATATCATGCAATCCACATATCATTATGCTCGCCTCACCCTCACGATCATGTCTATGTACTTTAATTTCATTTAACTTAAACATACAACAAGAAATCACGAAGAGACCTCAAGAACCCTTATTTCTGCATGAAGGCTAGGATTTTTGATACACGATTCAAACAATGCAATTAATTTAGGGAAAACATTCCATGCATGATTATGAACATATGGCCAAATTATTGTGCGAGGAAATATGCATAGATTGAGAGATGACCAAGTATGTGCTTACCTCCAAGTCGTGACAGCAAGAGCAGATGTGATTTTGAGTTGGAGGTGTTACAGACAAGTTGTGATGATCTGGACAGCTTCCCTACACCATATGGAGTGTGTTTGAACACTTGGATTGAATTGAAATGGACTGGATCAGTTTATGGCATCTCAGCTGCAACTTCACTTCAAACTTGTGTGGATGGCAAGTGATTTTGAGATTTTGATGTTCCAGATGTTATGTGAGTGTTTGATCAGCTCATATGTGATGTATGTGAGGTGTGTGAGTGATTGGTTTGATTGGAATTGCTCTCAAACTCAAAACCCGATAGCTACCTTGCTAAGAAAGGCATTTTTGCCAAGAGAAAGAGATTTTGAGGAAAGCATCTGTTAGATGGCTTTGGTGTACTCAAACTGACCACAATTGAGCTCTATTTATAGTAGAGCAAGTTTGTTTTGCAAGGAATAGTGCATGGCAGCTGGTAAGTAGGTTTGGCCAATGTTGGCAAATGAAAATCCAAGTCTCCTCTAGCCATTGACTAGAGGTTAGGGCACAGAGCTTTGGTCCCCTTGGTCTTGGATAAGTCTTGATTGATTTCAGATGAGAATGGCTCAGTCCATGCCACCTTGATGGTTTCATTGAATGCCTCATTCCAAATTTGAAGTCTTGTCCCTATTTTGGCAACTCTAGGTTCAACATGTTATTCCTTGTTCCTTGGACCTTGGAGGTTTGGCTCAGTGATTGTCCCCTTTAGATTCAATCCTCTGAGGTGTCCAAGTGGATTGGAGCAATTGAATTTGGCTGATTTTGGCAAATCTACCAAAGTTGCAAATTCTGCCTTGCCTTGACAGATTTCAGCAAGGCAACTTGGCAATGTTGTATCTCATGGTGTAGGTTGAATTTGGCAATGTTCTTGGCCATTTTGGAAAGCTCTTACATGATACAACAACTGTTTGAACAAGTTTGGTTTTGATCTCTTTTGATTCCAAGTGAAAAAGCCCCCTACATTTGGCAAAAAGTGAAGCAGACTCTGACTTAGTGAAAATTTCACTAAGTGTTGGAAAAAGTGACATTTTAACTTTTCAGCCACTTTGATCACTCCATAACTCAAAATCCTTAATGAATTGGAATGACTTGTAGTTGAAGTTTTTGTAGGTGATAATGAGGGCTACAAATCCATCTTTGGATGAGAAAAAATGGCCTTGTGGTTTAGGAGTTATGGTCCTCCAAAGTTGGTACCTTTGCCACTTTATTTTTAACTTAGAAAAATTTCTAAGTTTTATGGTTACCCCTTTTACAAGTTATCTCACTTTTCTTGATTTTTCTTGATGAATGATGATTCAAATCATACATTAACATCATTTTAGGGTTAAAAATCCATTTTGGTGAAAAATCTCAAAAAGTCAAAGTTGACTTTTGTGCAAAGTTGACTTTTTATCAGATGAATTCCAAACTGTGCAATTCTTCAGGAAATCATGTCCTTGACCTAAATCAAACTTGATGGACATGTTCCATGGGTGTCATAGGGTATATTCAATCATGTATTAGGGTTTGGGAGCATGTCCAGGTCAAAATTCAAAGTTACAGTTGACTTTCCCCTTAAAACCCTAATTGTGGTGCAGATGAAATTGAGACTTGTTGCTCAAGCTTCTTGGATCAATCTATTGTTCCAAATGGATCAATATGGTATATTAGAGACCCTCAAATCATCTCTTGAGGTCTTGGCTCATGGTTTGTCCCAAAAGTCTACTTAGGGGTGAATTAGGTCAAGAAACCCTAATTCCTGATTTTTGATGAATGCATCCCCTGAGGCAAAATTGACTTGATGCATGGGTTCATGAGGTTCCATGAAGTATATTAGGTTATGTTTTGGATCATTGCCTTACGCCCAGATGAAAATTTCCATCTGGAGGCCCTGGTCGACCAAAACCCTAATTTGGTGACACTGTCGATCTTGAGACTTGATCCACCTAGAAGGGAGCAGCCTTGTGCTTAATCCTTGAAGTGGGAGTCCTTTTTGATCCATTGTGGATGTTTAAGAGATTAGACAAGTTGAATATCATGTCATTTCTTGATTGATCCTTTGTCTAAGCACTCAGAGAGGGCTTGAAACCCTAATTTTGATTGTAGTGGATGCTCACCCATCTTTGGGGAGACTGATGAAGCATGATGGTTCATCCATATTGTGATGATGATTTTCACAATGATGGGAAATCTAAGTGGTCAAAATTTGGGGTATTACAGAGGAATCTGATTACGTCGGTTAACCACTTTAACTGAGTTTTTGCTTCAGTTAGGTCTGTGTGCCGAGGTATGAGTATTATTGTGCTTTGGATCAGCTTCCCGTTTGGTGATTTTAGGAAGCCAGGGACACTGAACATCAAGGGTTCTTCTGCTTTTCTTCTTTGAAAATCTGATTTGGGTCCTTGAAGACGTAAAAAAGCTCATTTCTTCTTCGGAGGTCTTCTTGCAGGTTCTCCAAGAGATAATCCGGCGAGATTTTTCTGGATTTCTTCCAATGCTTTTTCTAGCTCCAGGCTTTGGTCTTCCTTTCCTTTCTGCAAAGGCTTTAGGTGTTTCAGTGTTTCAACACAGTCGTCTATTTTCTCGTCAATTCTGACAAGAAGCTGCATTACTGTGTTATTTTGTTTGATGATGGTTGATAAACCAGTAATTGTTCCTTTTGAGGAGTCGATAGGTTTAGCGAACCCTACCGCTGGCTCTTCTATGGATTCGGTCGCCTTGACTGCTTCTTTGTATGAAGTGCTTTCAACAGAGAATCTCCAGCTCATGAAGTAAGGAGATTCCTTACCTCTTGAATTGTACGTTCAACCTTTTGGAGTCTTAGGTTAAAATCTTGCAACTGTGACTTTAGTTTTTGGTTTGCTTCCTGAATTTGGTAGAAGTGTTTCAAGCTGACTTTTGACAAGAGGAGTAATCGATCATATATGACACTAATGTTGTTATGGGAAATTTTTATCAATTCTAACTGATGAGGGTTTGACACAGATAAATCAAGGTATTCTAGGTTATCAGTTCGGGATTCCTCATACCATGTCTTTATATTTTTCTCAAATCTTTCAGACATCTAGTAACTCATGTGTTGGTGGATTGAAACTTCTTGGGACTCCTTCCCTTATTTCAGAACTACAACACCCTTTTGTTAAACTAAATTTCTGTTTCTTTTTAAAGATAAATAATAGTGTAAGGAATCCCTACTTTTGCCTTCCCAGAATACTTGAAACTTAGTTAGCCATCAGAACTTTTTCAAGCTCTGATACCAACAGGGTGGTTTAGCGGAAACATGATTGGATCGTGAAGAGAGAAGTTTAAAACTCTACTTCAAACAAATATCAAAAAGATATATGGAAAATATGATACTTACTTTTATTACACAGGATAATGTTTACAACACTTGCAAGAAAACTTAGACTCTAGGAATTTTGCTTAATTTCAAAGTAAAGAAGAGTTGTTCTGTTCTTCAATGCCCTGATTAATCAAGAAACCGTACTACTTATAATGAATTATGAGGGAGTGAAGACACGAGATCGGGTGCTCATTGGGCCCCATTGACATCAAACGTGTCTCTTTTCTGAAATAATTCACCTATGGGTAAATCTTATCTTGATTTCCCTTATTGCAAACGATAAGAAACTTTTTACAAAAGATGATAAGGGGACCTGAACCTGCCCCTAATTATTACAGGAGGACAAACGTCTTTTCCCAAAAGTAAAAGCAAAGACTCAGCGAATCTTATTTTGAAGATTCATTATTGCAAAACAACAAAAACTTTAAACAAAGTGGGTTGCTGATATGATTGGGGAATCTTGTTGGTACTGGCCCCATGGTTCTGGCGCGTCCTCGTCACACGTGGATGTCTCCATGTTCCCGGATCACCGCTGCAATTTCCGGTGTATCTTCTCCAGTTCTTTGGTGGCTCTGTTGGTATGTGTCCTGTGATCGTTCCAGTAATTGTCTCTGGTAGAGAGCCTTCTACATTCTTTGGCTCTTGCTTCAACCATTTGGTGGAGTAAATTGAGCTCGACTTGCACTCTTTTCCCTTGTTTGTTGAACAGTTCATCTGCGACCTCTCCCATTTTTGAAAATGCTTCTAGGGTGAGTAGACCGGATGATTGTCTTGTTTAATATAGATGCTCCAGGATAGTGAGGGGATCTGTTGAGAAGTTATCTGGATTAGTCTCTTGGCATACTGGTCCTGTTGATGCTGGGGAGTTACCCTCCATTCTTTAATTGCTTCCTCCAAAAGAAGGAGGTGGTTGTGTACTTGAACTTCCTATTCTTGGCATCCTGCAAAAGCAACAAAGTGAGCAATTTTGGATAGAGTATCGACTAGGACATTTTCTCTCTCTCTCTCTCTCTCTCTCTCTCTCTCTCTCTCTCATATTTTAATTTCCAATATTATTAACCCAAATGAGTTGTTGTTTATTCCAACAGGATTAATTCATTAATTTTGTTTTTTTAATGAATGAATTTGATTAATAAATTATTGGATAGATATTTTCTTAATGGATTTTATTGTGACCCCTAATTTAATCTATATATTTAATCTGCAAATTGCATTTTTGAATAGAATTATTCATTAGTCAATTAGAACTTTGTGAATGCTAAATTTGAGAAGTTGTCCACTCCACAAAATTCCACATATATTGTTCAAGAAGTAAGCACGAGATATTAGAGCAGCATATTCTTCCTAATCTTAATTATTATAATAATCAAATTCTAAAAGTTAGAGATAACCTCAACATGAACACAATGAAATAAAACATTTCTTTGACTTATACAGAAAAGTCTGAAAGATATACAATAGTTATTATAATATCATTTGGTCGTCACCCAAGAGTTGACCAATTGATAAATGTTGGAGATATTAATAATATTAGAGATTAATTTGTGTTTAGTACCTTTACATTAATATCTCCCTCTTAATGTGTATATCATTAAGCCTATCTCATATGTTTAGTAGCTTGGTTTTGGAACTGATATATCAGTTGCTATTATGTTAAGCAACTGATATATATAATGTCTCTCATTCTGTTATAGAATAAGAAGAAGAATCATTGCACACTATTCATCATCTTCTACTTTCTCTCTGTACCTAAAACCTTATCTTGAAGATGAATTCACTTCCTATTGAATTCTAACATGGTATCATTCGCAGGTTGCGATCTTCCGCGCGTCCTGTTCTCCCTCGCTTGCTGATATCGATCTTGCTCTTTCTCTTCTCCAATCGAACCATGAGCTCTGAAGATAATCAAGATTCTGGAGTCAAGAATCTCTCACAATCGCAAGAACTCCAAAACGTATTTGCTACCTCAAAGATGAACAACTCGTTTGGACCAAAGCTCTCCATCAAATTGCAAGACAACAACTACCTCCTATGGAATCAGCAAGTTGAAGGTGTGATCCTGACACAAAAGATGCACAAAATCGTGGTAAATCCGCAAATCCCTCAGAAATTCAACTCTGTTTAAGATCGTGTTTCAGGTACTTACTCTGATGAATATGAAGCATGGCTGGTTCAAGATCAAGCTGTGTTCATTTGGTTGTTATCTACAATCTCTGAGTCAGTGTTACCTAGGGTTTTAGCTTGTAAACATGCTTATGAAGTCTGGGATAAAATTCATCAGTATTACAATGCTCAAATGAAAGCCAGGGTTCGTCAATTGCGTGTTGAGCTGAAATCCACAAAGAAAGGGAATAAATCCATTACAGAATTCGTATTACGCATCAAAGCCATAGCTAATTCTCTTCTTGCAGTTGGTGACACGATTTCAGAACAAGATCAAATTGATTCGATCCTTGATGGTCTCCCAGAAGAATACAATCCGTTTGTGATGCAGATGTATGGGAGCACTGAAACTCCATCGTTGTGTGATGTTGAAGCTCTTCTTTATGTGCAAGAAGCTCAGTTGGACAAGTTTCGTCAAGAACTCGCTGTGTCCACTGTTGCTGCCAACCTAGCTCATTCCAGTCAAGACAACAATGGTGCAAGAGGAAGTTTTCGTGGCAGAGGAAACAGGTTTGCAAGAGGTAGAGGTCGTGGTAGAACTCGTGCTAATGCAGGACCTACTGGAAATCGCCCTACATGTCAGTTGTGTGGCAAATATGGACATTTGGTGATTAATTGCTGGCACGGGTATGATGAGAACTTTGTACCACCTAATGCAACAAACTCTCAATCTAATGCTGCAGATAAGTCTGGATCTACATCAACCACAACACCTGCTGATTCTCAATCTGATCAAGCTGTGGCCATGGTAGCTTCAACAAGTCAAATACCTTCAGGCCAGCCCTATGCCTTCACTCAAGAGTACTCACTTCCAGCTCAACTTGAATCCCAAGCCTGGTTTGCTGACTCAGGTGCCTCCCATCATCTTACTCCTTGGGATGCTTACTTACACAATTCCAAACCATACTTAGGCACTAGGAAAGTTTGTGTTGGTAATGGCAACTCACTGGCTATTAAATCTATTGGCTCCATTGTCTTCTATTCTAAGTTTAATCCTAGTCATAAATTAGTCCTTGATAATGTTCTTCATGTTCCATCCATTACAAGGAATTTGCTATCTGTTTCAAAATTTTCAGCTGATAACAATGTTAGTTTTAAATTCATAGCTGACAAGTGTTATGCTAAATGTCAGGTTTCTAAACAAATTCTTCTTGAAGGGTTTCTTGATGCTAGTGGTCTGTATTGCATGCCCAAGCTATCATTGAAGCTATTAGGACCATCTCAGTTGAATAAAGATCCATTCTTTCAATTTGATGCTCAAGGCTATACTGCTGTTCAGCCTAGCATAGTTGCAGATTTTTCTTGTAATTCTGTCAATACTAGTATAGACAAAGTGTCTTCTTGTAATTCTTTGGCCTTGTGGCATCATAGACTAGGACATGCCAATTACACTACAGTCAAACAAATTCTCAAACAATGTAATGTGTCTATTTCTAATAAAAATGAGGTTTCTGAATGCACATCTTGCCATTTGGGCAAAGCTCATAGATTACATGCTCCCTCTTCCACCAATGTGTATGCAAATGCCTTTGATATCATATATTCAGACTTATGGGGGCCATCTCCCCAATTTTCTAGCTCTGGTTACAGGTACTATGTTGCATTTGTGGATGGACATACAAGGTATACTTGGGTATATTTTCTGAAACAAAAGTCAGAGACACTTCAAGCCTTCAAGCTGTTTCATGCCTTTGTCAACACTCAGTTCAACACAACCATCAAGTCAATTCAATCTGATTTTGGAGGTGAGTTCAGACCATTTTCTAAAGTCCTGGCTGAACTTGGCATTACACATAGAATCACATGCCCTCATACGTCTCATCAGAATGGTTCAGTCGAAAGAAAACATCGTCACATAGTTGAAATGGGTTTAACCTTGCTTGCTCACTCATCCATACCCCTAACCTATTGGGATCATAGCTTTGCTACTGCAGTGCATGTGATCAACAGGTTACCATCCTCTTCCTTGCCTAATCTCATTTCACCTTATTATGCTCTCTATCACAAACAGCCCAACTATCAATCAATCAAAGTGTTTGGATGTGCCTGTTATCCATTGCTGAGACCATACAATAAACACAAGCTTCAGTTCAGAAGCTCTGAATGTGTATATTTGGGTGTGTCACCACAACACAAAGGGTTCAAGTGTTTGAGCAAGGAAGGGAAAATATATATATCCAAGGATGTTACCTTTCATGAACAACAGTTTCCATTTCCTACACTTTTTCCAACAGATAACAAAAAGTGTGCCTCATTACAAACTGCACAATCTGGACCTGTCAAATTAATTACTCTAGGCAGTTCATCTCAACCTTCAATTCCAGCCACTAAAGCTAATCATAGGATAGATGGTTTCACACATGAGGCTAGGCCACACAATGATTCTGCCTATCATATGTCACAGCAACATATGGAAGACACTCATCAGTCTAACTCTGTTCAATCCATGTCTCATCATGCAGCCAGAATTTTAGCTGGTGATCCATCATCTCAAATTCCTGATACACCAAGCTTAGAAAAAGAGCAAGCATCTATACAATAATCTGAACCAGCTGCCTCTTTATTGAACAAAGAAACTGAGGGCTCTCACAACCCACAGGGTATCAATGCAGAGCAACCTTATACATCTACATCCAATAGATATGAGCCTGATCCTGAGGATACTACACAGGCCTTTCAAGACAGTTCTTGCCCAGAGGGCAACACATCACCACTGTCTCATGATGTATCTGTTCCCACAGAGATGCAGACCATTCAAAACAAAACTGACAGCTCAAGTGAGAGACTGTCCTTAGCTATATCTGATAATTCTCTCTCACCATCCATTCAAAGTCATCAACCTAACTCTTCTTTATTGGAGAATTCCCATCCTATGCTCACTAGAGCTAAAACTGGACACTCAAAACCCAAGGCATTTCTGGCTCAAACTCAAACAGAACCAACCAGCTACAAACAAGCACTCTCCATACCTGAGTGGGCCAAAGCTATGCAATGTGAATATGATGCTCTCATTGCCAATGGAACTTGGACTCTTTCTATTTTACCTCCCAACAGAAATTTAGTTGGCTGCAGGTGGGTTTTCAAAGTGAAAGAAAATGCAGATGGCAGCATTCTTAAGCATAAAGCTAGGCTGGTTGCCAAGGGCTACCACCAAGAGCAAGGCTTTGATTTCAATGAAACGTTTTCTCCAGTTGTCAAACCAACGACAATTCGTATTATTCTAACTCTTGCTATTACCTACAAGTGGGAAATCCAACAGGTTGATGTTAATAATGCGTTCTTAAATGGAGTTCTCAAAGAAGAAGTGTACATGTCTCAGCCACCTGGATTCTCTAAGGGTGACAAATCTCTGGTGTGCAAACTCAATAAGGCAATCTATGGCCTTAAGCAGGCCCCTCGAGCATGGTATGAAAAACTTACTCAGGCTCTTCTGCAGTTTGGATTTGTCTCATCTAAGTGTGACCACTCTCTTTTTGTGTATTGCCATCAAGGAGTCTCCCTTTATGTCCTTGTTTATGTGGATGACATCTTGATCACAGGGTCTAACTCCAAGCTAATTCATGATCTGATCATCAAGATGGATGATGAATTTGCTCTGAAACAGCTAGGCAAACCATCCTATTTTCTGGGAATAGAAGTTCAGCATCAGTCCAATGGTTCACTTCTCTTGACCCAATCCAAGTATATCAAAGATCTGTTGACAAGAGCCAATATGCCAAATGCCAATGGAGTGCCTACTCCAATGCTCAGCACCTGTAAACTCAGCAAACACGTCTCAGCACCCTTATCGGATCCGTCTCAGTATCGCTCTATTGTTGGAGCTCTACAATACGTATCCTTGACAAGACCTGATATTGCCTTTAGTGTCAACAAGGCATGTCAGTTTATGGCAGCACCCCTTGAAGCACACTGGTCAGCGGTTCGACGCATTCTACGATACCTTAGTGGCACTCGATCTCATGGTTTGCTGCTGGCTCCCTCCATTTCAGATCAAAAGTTTTCCTTAAGAGCCTACAGTGATTCAGATTGGGCCAGCGATCCTGACGACAGGCGGTCAACTTCAGGATCATGTATTTTCTTTGGCCCTAATCTCGTCTCATGGAGTTCCAAAAAGCAGTCGTTGGTAGCTCGGTCAAGTGCTGAAGCGGAATATCGTGCGTTGGCTCATTCCACTTCGGAGCTACTGTGGATCGAATCTCTCCTCACTGAACTTGACATCTCATTTCACACACCTACCCTACTGTGTGACAACATGAGTGCTGTTCTAATGTCTCACAATCCTATTCTTCATGCGAGGACGAAGCACATTGAGCTCGATATTCACTTTGTGCGTGAGAGGGTAGTGTCCAAGAAATTGCAGATTCAACATGTACCTGCACCAGCTCAAATTGCTGACACATTAACCAAGCCGTTAGGGACTGCAGCGTTCCAGGACTTACGAAACAAGCTCAAAGTCGCGTGCTTTCACCCACCTTGAGCTTGCGGGGGGGTGTTGGAGATATTAATAATATTAGAGATTAATTTGTGTTTAGTACCTTTACATTAATATCTCCCTCTTAATGTGTATATCATTAAGCCTATCTCATATGTTTAGTAGCTTGGTTTTGGAACTGATATATCAGTTGCTATTATGTTAAGCAACTGATATATATATAATGTCTCTCATTCTGTTATAGAATAAGAAGAAGAATCATTTCACACTATTCATCATCTTCTACTTTCTCTCTGTACCTAAAACCCTATCTTGAAGATGAATTCACTTCCTATTGAATTCTAACAATAAATGTTCAAAATTTAGTAACATAGATGACATTCTCATTGATCGTCCTCTTCTTTTATACCAAAGAAACGATGCAGACATTTTATTTTGTTAAGCTATGTGTTATCACCTTCTTTGTTTTGTTCTTTAATCCAAAGTTTTTTTTGCTTTGCTGATGATACTAATATAGAAATAGGTTCCGTTTGCGGAAAAGCTGATTCTAATGTCAATGAAGGCACGTTTCAAACCAATTTGAAAACCTTAGTAGATTCTCTTGTTTCAAAAGTGGTTGATCACCATGGATTTTACCAAACCATTGTAGGAAAAAAGTCCAACAAGGTTTATGGTACTATTTTATGTAGAAGAGACATATCCGCAAACAATTGTTCTAATTGTGCCCTTAACTCTACAAGAGTAGCCTTGAATGATTGTCCTAAGAGTAGAGATGTTATAATTTGGTTTAGATGGTGTTTTCTACGCTACTGGAACGAGAGCTTCTTCGGAGACATGCAGAAAACATCTGTCGCAATCGCAAATGACACTGATATTGACGATCCGTCTTTGGTTTTAGAAGGTTTACCTTTTATGAATAGAGTAGCAGCTGCTGCTTCAGTGAGTTCATTCATGTTCCACACAGAAGTACTGAACTTTAATCAAAGTGAGAAGAGATACGGCATGGCTCAATGCACAAGAGATATCAGTAGTAAGGACTGCAGAAGGTGCTTGGATTCTCAACTGGTTAATTTCAGAACTGTAATTGGAAACAAAAGAAGATGGGAAATTCTTGGATCTAATTGTTTCATGTGGTACAATGACTATCAGTTTTACTCTAATGTAACTATGCTTCTAAGTGGTGAGTTCTTTGATTTTCGACTGAAATTTAAGATCGGATGAATCACCTGCTACTAGATTTCTTATGATATTTTATCCTTTATTTTATTTATACTTACACCGAGTAGCATGTTTATCCAATGAGAGACTTAGTGTTCTTGTTATAAGGAAGAGAATCTAATATAAATTTGTTTTGTGGTACAGCTGCTTGGAGGCCTTCTTGCACAAGCATATCAACATTTGCAGTCTCGGCAGCCTCGTTCATTGTTATCTTATTCTAGTTTCTATTTTATAATTTTTTATAGAAGGGTGTGATCATGTTTAATACATTTTTGTTTACTTTGTCGATGGGATTTGGTTTTTTGAAAGATTTTTGGGAATGGAGATGTGTTTATGGACTTGTTAGTTTTTCGTTTTTTATAGTTTGTTGAATAGTTAATTACTTTGTAATTTCTTGAGTTGGTAGTTTGTAATTAACATTGGGATCTTAATGATATATATTGTAGAAATTTAAGAATAAAATTTGAGCTGTTTTTCAATTTTAACAATTGAATTTGGCTATTAGGGACGAGTGGTATCATGTGTTTCGGATGTTGTCTTCACTACAAAACCCACATGAGCTTGGCCTTTGAGGTTCATATGTGATATCAAACACAGAGAGCTGAACAACCCACTTTGTCATTCTTTCAATGAGATCTAGCTAAATAATACTTACATGATTGGATGATTGGTCTTGACCATAATGCACTGTGCAAGGAAGTATTGCCTTAACTTGTGTGTTGTTGTTATGATGGATATCTTTTCCAACTCATGATATCTTGTTTTTGGTTCCTATAGTACCTTTCAAATAAAATAGGTCGGTCTGTGAGACTCCTTGTCTTCTAGTCCAAGGAAAGATCCAATGGCTTCTATTGATACAACAAATAAATGAACGAATTTTCTATGACTCTTGGTATAGTCAAAATGGGATGCTGAGACAACACTTCCTTGAGTTTGGTGAAAGCGTCCTTATACTCAGGGCTCCACTTGAAAGTTTCCACATTCCTCGGCAACTTGTAGAGATGAAACGCATGATAGGCGAACTTACAAATGAATCTTGAGAGGGAGATTATCATCCTGCTTATTAGTTTTATTCCACATTTTGTCTTTATATATGCCATGGCTATAAAAAAATGACATTTGCTAAGGTTGAACTCAATCCACCTCTCTGCGAGGGGTTATACAAGAATCCTACTTGTTCAAATTCTGAAACGGTCAACTATTGGTGATAACTAGTGGGATACTCGTGCGTCCGCACGGGTACCGCTGAGGACCGCGGAATTGTAATCAGTTTGTCATAAAAGTTCAAACTAATTAAAAAGTATTAAATTATTATTTGGAAAAAAATATAAAAAGGATTGGAAGATAGTTGTATAAGGTTTAAAAAACAACAATTGGTAAGAAAAACTATTAAACACATAGTTGAGAAAAAACAATTGAGAAATAATTAGTGAGAGACATAAATATTATAAATTAGAAAACTAATATTGATAAGGTTTAAAATAAGAAAACAAAATGAAAAGTCAATAGTACAACCGATATAAACCATAGTAGTAATTTATTTGAATAAAAAAAATAAAACCATTGCGTTCGCACGAATTTTGGTATGATTACCGGTACGTTTACACGGGAGCGGTGTGTTACCCGTGCGGACGCACGGGTACCGTTGGGGTCTGCAAAATTGTCACCAGCTTATCATAAAAAGTCGAAGAAATTATAAAAGTTCAAAATGTTATTGGAAAAACAAAAAGAAAATTATCTTGGAACATAATTATATGACAATTTTAAATGCTCATCATCCAAATGTTTTTCTAGGGTCTATATAAGTTATTAAAAGTTAATTCTATAGGTTTCTATATAATTGTATAAGTTAATTATATACTTGTTCCCGACACCATTAAATATTTGATCAATGATTTTATATACTTGGAGTATGATGTTTCGTTGATAATTATATACTTGGAGTCAGTATAAAGATTTGGATAACAGAATAAACAACACATAGTCACATACACCTGTCTGCCTCAAAACTATTATTGTTACATAGCCAACTATGTATCAAGCATATATCACATAAATTTTAAACACCACAGTAAGAAAGGAGGGGGAGGAAACCCAGAAGCATCTTTGAATCTTCGACTCAGTGCAAAAGCAATTGTCAAAAGAGCGGGGCTGAGCTATGCATGATATATTGGGTTGTCTAGTAACCCATACGCAACGCCGTGGTAGGTTGTAGTCATCATACTACCAAAGCTGCCTGATCTTTTTACATATAAGAAATGAGTAGATTTGTATTGAATATAGCTACGTGCCATAAAGATAAAGTTCAAAACACCATATGGCAATATATCATCAGTGGCTCCTCATAATACATACAAAATTATCTTAAGTTTAGAAACAGTTCACTACAAACACTGATGTGTAGTATTAGAAGGACTAAGATAAAGAATCAGAAAGCTGAGAGAAAGGTCAATAAATATAGCCATATTCATAACAAAGTTATGTACAAGAAGCATAACTGGTCATACGTTATTGTTGATTTGTAGAAACATTAGGAAGACAAAATACATATTAAATGACCCGACAAGAATTCGAAAGAAATTTTGCAAACTTAATCACTAAATCTAAAAATCCTAGCTGACAAAAGGTTGTCCCAGGTATAGTCTTGCTGATCGTCATCATCAGAATCAAAGATTTGATAGTCCGGTTCTTCATCATCATCTGAATCAAATTTTCGTACCCTTCTCCCCATTGTTCCTGATCTTCTTATTCTTCTCCTTTTTCGTCTTTGTCGCACAGCAGGGGCCTGAAGGACCTGTTGAACAAAACCAGTAAATGAGTATTGTCAAGAACATGAACAGAATATGTCATTTCACATAAACAGAAAAACGAATAGACCATCGCATGAACAGACTATGGGGTATGCCTGATGTAGAAGCCACGCTAAGCCTAAGGTGTATTGGCATTAAGAAAGGCGAATAAAGTGATGCAGTATAAGAAAGGCCAAAAAGAACCAGGATAAAACAGAATCGTACCGGCTGGACCTGCTGAGGTTGTTGAACGTGGGGAGGTTGTTGGTGCGGTAGAGGGTGGTGGTAGTCTTTAGGTGGTTGAAGCTCCAGAAGTGGTTGGATGTCGGCAGCTGGTGTTACCCGGACAGCAGGTTCGACATTTTGTTGCGTCTATTGATGTAATTAAAAAAATTTATTAAAATAGGAAGAAAGAAAAATGGAGAGATGTATGTAGTGATAGAAAAATGAAGTAGGTAATGTAGGATCCGAACCTCTTGAGGTTGTTGGACGTTGACAGGCTGATTGGCAACGTGACGTTGTTGCAAGGCCGTAGATGGTTGTATCTCAACTGTCGTCTACACCTCAGAAGGCTGTGCAACCCGGAGAACGTTGTTGGTCGCCATAGAAGTAGTTCCCAGTTTCTAAAGTTTGGTTTGTGCTGCTGAGAATAGGAGGCAGGTTTATATTGTTTGGCTTATGGCTCTTAAGCTTCCCCCCGCTTTGGAAATGCAAATGCATTAATTATCTTGAAACTGTAATAGTGGAACATAGGGAGGCAAAATAATAATTAGTGATGATGCTCAAGATTATCAATAAGTTGGAAATACGGTGTTTTATATGATTGGGCATTAAAGAAAAAGAGAAGGAACAAAGAAAAATATATTTGATAGAAAATTTGAGCTTAAAAGTTTTTAAATATATCAAACCAGATGTTGCATTTCGTGGTATTGTCCATAATAGAATAGCAGCTGCTGCAGCTGTAACGCCCCAGTTTTGATCATTTTATTTAATCGAGTCGATTTAATTATTTTGAGTATTATATTATTTTTACTTATGACTTTGGTGTGATAATATGTTGTTTTGCATTGTTATTATATTTTATCGCGTTTTGGGAACGTTTGCGGGACAATTGAGAGTAAGGGTATTTTAGTTTTTTCCTAATAATTTACTAAGTTAGAAAAGAAAGAAAATAGAAATATAAGGGGAAGAGAGAAAATAGAGAGAAAGAAATAGGAAGAAGGAAAGAGAAGAGAAGGGAAAAAGAGAGAAAAGAAGAAAAAGCTTGGAAATCAAAGAAAAATAACTTCTAGGAATCGATTTAATCGGGTAAGGGTGCGAAACTCGATTATTGTATGATTGTGTATGATTATGTATGTGTTTTCTTGGATGCTTCTTTCCTTTCCATGGTTTTTGAATTTTAGGTCGAAAACGATAAAATGATTAGGAATCGATGTTTTTACGGTCGGAAATCGATATAATTTGCGTTATATGATTACCATGTGTTTATGAATCATTGCTGGTAATTGTTTTGATGTTGGAATTGATTTGGAATGAAAAATGAGGTTTTTGGGGGTTTTGGAATAGTGTAACCCGTAACAGCATTTTTCTGGTCCTGGTGCGATTCGCCAGGCGAATTGGGAATTCGCCAGGCGGATTAGGACTCGCCACTCGTTCGCCAGGCGAAGTGCTGGCGAAGGGTGATTCGCCAGGCGAAATTGTAAGTCGCCAGGCGAATTTGGAATGACAGAAATGGGGTAGCTTCTGTAACTCTTGGGGTTTTTCTAATTTGGTGACTCGCCACTAGCTCGCCAGGCGAACTGCTGGCGAATGGTGATTCGCCAGGCGAAGTGCTGGCGAAGTGCTGGCGAATGGTGATTGGCCAGGCGAAGTGCTGGCGAAAGAGGTTTGGCCAGGCGAATCTGGCTGTTTCGCACTAAATTCTTTTCTTTAAAAATGCATAACTTTTGATCCGTAACTCGGATCGGGACGTTCTTTATATCGTTGGAAAGCTTATGAAATGTACTTTCTTATGATGATAATTTTGAAATTGTTAGCCGATTAAATAAAGTCGAGAATTTGGGAATAGTGTCATTTACCGACTTTTGTCGTTTTAAATGTGTATATTGGTTGTGTAACATACAATGTGGCATTGATATTAATGTGTATGCCTTGTATAATGTGGTGTAATGATAGTGCATGTGATGACATGTTGTGATGATAAAGTGTGGACGAAAGGCAAATGAATATGATATGTTGTAATTGGTTTCATATGCATGTTTATGATTACATGTATGGGTGAAAATGAACTGCTTACGTGAAGTTCAATGTATGTTAATTGGTGGCCGTATGGCAAGAAAAAATGCATTGTTGGATTGATTTATAATGCATGAATAAAGATGGTGAAATAATTCATATTGATGAATTGTATGTGATTGTAAGAGATGAATGCATGACAATGTTTGTATACATGTATGCATTATAAGAATGTCATGAATCATTTTGTATGTGAAGCATAGTGATTGCATTCTTATGTTGAGGGATTCAAAGAGAATTCCACTATGACATCGTGTGCCTATGTGAGGACCTAAAGCGATGGTTATAGATGATCGTGTGCCCAGGTGGGGACTTAAAGCGATCGGATCGTGTGCCCAGGTGGGGACCTAAAGCGATCGGATTGTGTGCTCATGTGGAGACCTAAAGCAATCCATAACGTCGTGTGCTCGTGTGGAGACCTAAAGCGACGGGTGAACATCGTAGGCCCGACGGGGTGTTACTTGAGTGATCCTCAGTAACGAGCGATGGTTCCAGCAGAGTTCCTGAGTGAACTAGTGATGAGTCGGTACCGCATATGTAATTGCCTAGAGTCGTTGCGTCGGTCTCTTGCATTTACATGAATCATGATTGCATTGTTATATGCGGAAAGTCATGATTGATTATCTGTGTGGAAAATAGTGATGTACATTTATGATAAATGTATTGTGCATGTTTGATATGCATTAATAAATGGTTGATTTTATGATTGAGCTTATGATAAGCCTTGGGAAATTGTTGTGCAATGGTGTTGGATGTAGTGAATTATGAATGATATGTTTTGTGTATAAACATATGCATGATGTGTGAATAGGTGATTATGTGAATATAATCGGTATATGTTTTATGTGTTGGTATTTGATAATTGTGGTGAGAATACTTGATATGTGTATTTTTATGTTGGCATATATAATTATATGCATTTATATTATAATTGTGTTTCTCACCCTTCTGCTGTTTTATAATGCTCTATGAGGCATTGCAGATTAGTGCTGGAGGTCTTTTTGTGAAGCTTAGGACTTCATTCTTTTGGTCGGTCGGCTCTGATATGTAGCACCGGGTAGCTAGGATGTATGTGATACATTGTACATGTATCTATGGATGAATGTTTATGTAAACACGAATTATGTTAGTGGATAATACTTGATGATATATATGTATATATGTTTGAAGTTATTCAATGTCTAGATTTTCCGCTTTTATTCTAGATATTGAGATGTGGGTGTAAGGACGAAGTTCCTCTGTGCAAGTTACCCCACTGTTGCATATCTCTGTTGAGCAGGTGTTGATTGTTTTAATTTCAAGTATAATGTGACATGCTTCTTTTATGCCATGCTTTGTAATTATACTCTGATGAAATTTTTAATATATGCCTAAATGTTTAATAATGTGTTTAATTGGGGGTATAAAAGGGGGTTTTACAGCAGCAACGCCAGATAGTCAAGACCCATAACACAGCTACGACGAGTCATGGGTGTGGTTGGTAGTGGTTGTGAGTGCTTTGCCATACTTAGCGCCATTGGACAAGCTGCAGGTTGTGCTGTACATAACAAAAAAATTACTGATGAACAAAAGAAAGGTACATCATATTATTAGGCTGTGATATAGTGTAAGTTGTGTATCTCTTTATAAAGTCATTGGTTTCGGGTAACCTGTCATTGATATGTATACTTTGTGAAGTTGTTAGTGTTTGTAAAAGCCAGAGGGAACTGACCTTGAAAACCAAAAAGCATATAGTCAAACAACAATTAAACCCCTGTGTTTGACTTTGTCGTATCCTACTGCATCAACCATACCAATAACATCTGTACAACAAAACAATAGAAAAGGAATTAAAAGAGAATTTTATGAAAAGTAAACGAAACACGATTTGATAACAACATTAGCGACAATACCACGAAGAATATTGTTTTGCCATTTCCCTGAGATGATATCAGCAAATGGCGTGAAGTCCATGGTACTATCAGGGATGATGCATTTGCAAATATCTGTAGGTGAGGTTAACAGACAATGCCGACTCAAAAGCCTGTTTATTGCACTATAAAGATCAGACAAGTAACTGTCATCAAAGAATAAATACTAAAGGAGGTGCACTTCATAATATGATGCAACAATCGATAGTAATACGTAACCTGTAACGCAAACGAAGAAAGAACTAAATGCACCACAAAATAACTGCTGATTAGAAAGGAGTAAAGGACAAATTGTGCCACCAAATGCACCACAAATGTCTGCACTCAGGGTAACCACCAAGGATCAAATGAAATGCAGGAGAAACAATGCAATGAGTTACAGCGGAAGTCAATAACCATCATTAACATGTGCAGTACTAAATAGAATAGAGACCATGTACGAAGAAGAAGAACAACCAAAGAGAGCAAGAAGAATAACAACTAAGATATATTTTCCGGATACATATTAGTACAATCCTCAAAGACTAAGAACAACATACAAACCCTATGAGGATCTACAGTTCAAACCAAAACTCAAGAGCAGGATATACGAATGACGCGGAAACTAAAACATACAAATTGGGCATCATCTGGGAAGCATCATCTGATCTGAACGATTCTGCAGATTTTGGAAAGACAAACAACAGATCTACCACGTGTTACCGTTACATAAACCAATAGTAATACTACAGTAAACAAAGCACAATAGTACTACCATATAAACAAATGTAAGAAGAGGACCCTCCTGAAAAAAATGTAAGAACTGTAAATCAAAGGTTGTTATACTAATTAAAAAAATGTAGAAAATACTTAACATAGAATGTATAGATATTTAAATTATGAACAAATCACACATTACCAGGGATTGAAAATTAGACGTCTTAAACATCAGATGTTGCCTCCAATATAGATATCATGAGACAGCAGCGACACCACTGAAAGGTACGGCCTAAACCGCTTATAAGCTAAAAGAAAGCACGATACAATAGAAAACTGAAGAGTTAAATACTAATTTGGGAAAAAAAACCAAACCAATCTAGAAGACTAACCCTGGATCATCATCTGAATAGCATCAATGGGAATAAACAGATCACACATTATTAGGGATTGAAAAGCTAACCTCGTTAACATTAGAATTTGCATCGAATTTAAATATCGTGAGACAACAGCAACAGTTTTGAAATGCATGTCCAAATTCTCTTATAAGCTCAACCAAAGCACGATAAAATATACAACTAAATATTTCAATACTACTTTGAGGAAAATAATCTAAACCAATCTAACAAACTAACCCTGGATCATCTGCTGAAGAGCATCAACGGGAATAATCAGACCATACATTATAAGGGTTTCAAAATCGAACCTCTTTAACATCAGAATTTGCTTCGAATTTTAATATCCTGACACAGCAGCGACACTACTGAAATGCATGTCCAAATCCGCTCTTAAGATCAAAGAAAGAACCATAAAGTATACAACTAAAGATTCGAATACTAATTTGAGGAAAAAAACCAATCCAGTATAAAAACCTAACCGTGGATCATCTTATGAAGACCATCAATGGCGAGGATTGTGAGGAATTGTTTCAACCACCTGTTAAACCCAATTCTGAAACAGCAAATTTTCCTCAAATCCATCACATTATTCAGAAAATCGTCTATCTTTACTCAAGTCATCAAACCCAATTTCAGTTCTATAAACCCTAACCACAAAATAACCCCTTTTCATTATCAACAGCAAAGAAATCCAAACCGTAACTTTCCCAAATCATTTATACCTGGGACTTCCTCAGAAACAGCGCCACTGACGTATATCCCCCCGAACGCGCGAGCAAAAAACACCAAATCAAAACCCAAATCAAAATAGGGTTTAACATAGTGTGAAAGAAAGAGCAGAAGTAGAAGTTGTGGCAGAGAGGATTGATGGGTAGAAAAGTGGGAAGGCGTGCAGAAGCGGATGAAGCAGCTGGGATGTGATGGGAAGCAGGTGTAGCAGAAGAAGAAATCTAGCACGAACGTGACAAAACAGTCATTGTAGAGGTAGAAGTAGAAGAAGATTTTTGTTCATTTAGAGATATTTGGATCTCATCTAACCTATATCTACTACATGACAACATTAATACAACATAAGAATAACGTTCTGGCCACACGTGCTCAACACAGCCAACCTAACAACATACCTTTCAGAAGACTAAAATGTATTGTTAATTTTCGGGTTGTGCAGAAGAGGACCCTCCTAAAAAAAAGTAAGAATTGCAAATCAATGGTTGCTATACTAATAATCATAAATGTAGAAAAAACTCAACATAGAATCTATAGATATATAAATTATGAACAGATCATACATTACCAGGAATTGAAAATTAGACGTCTTTGACATCAAATGTTGCCTCCAATATAGATATCCTGAGACAGCAGCAACAACACTGAAAGGTATAGACTAAACTACTTATAACCTCAAACAAAGCACGATACAATAGAAAGCTGAACAGTTAAATACTAATTTGGGAAAATACCCAATCTAATCTAAAAAACTAACCCTGAATCATCATCTGAATAGCCATAATGGGAATAAACAGACCACACATTATTAGGGTTTGAAAATTTAACCTCTTTAACATCATAATTTGCATCGAATTTCAATATCCTGACACAGCAGCAACACTACTGAAAATGCATGTCCAAATCCGCTTATAAGCTCAAACAAAGCACCATAAAGTGTACAACTAAAGATTTGAATACTAATTTGAGAAAAAAGCCAAACCAAGCTAAAAACCTAAGCATGGATCATCTTCTGAAGAGCATCAATGGTGAGGATTGTGAGGAATTGTTTCAACCAGCTGTTAAATATACCATAATTAAAATCAAAAAATAAAACAACAAATTTTCCACAAATCCATCACAATATTCAGTAAATCGTCTATCTCTACTCAAAATCGTCAAACCCAATTTCAGTTCTATAAACCCTAACCACAAAATAACCTCTTTTCATTATCAACACCAAAGAAATCCAAACCCTAACTTTCCCAAATCATTTATACCTGGAACTTCCTTAAAAACCGCACCGCCGGCGAATCTCCCACCGAACGCACGAGCAAACAACACCAAACCTGAAACAAAAAGCACCAAATCAAAATCCAAATCAGAAGTCATAGAAGACGAAGATATCAAAACACAAATCAAAATAGGGTTTAACATAGTGTGAAAAAGAGAGCAGAAGGAGAAGTTGTGGCAGAGAGGAGTGATGGGTAGAGAAGTGTGAAGGCGTGCAGAAGCAGATGAAGCAGCTGGGATGTGATGGGAAACAGGTGTGGCAGAAGAAGAAGTCGTGTCCGAAGGTGACCAAGTAGTCGATGTAGAGGTAGCAGTAGGAGAAGAATTTTGGTTCACTTTGAAATATTTGGTCTATAGTGGAGGTGAAATAGAGTATATAAAATGTAACCAATTAGTTTGAAATGAAATGGATACACAATTAGTTACCAAAGGGCCATGAAAAGACAAGTTTTGTTCAAATTGTGCTTATGTGGCATAAGGATAGGATGGGGTAGACATGGTATTTCCACAGCCTATCATTTTCTTATATGGTAGATTGTCAAGTGTTGATGACAAGTGTCAATTGGTTGTAATTATGAAAACTTCCAAATGGATGTATTGATGACAACTAACAAATGGAAGTGTTGGTGACAACTATCAAAATTCCTTGATCACGACGACCATTTCAAAGGTTTGTGATTATGAAATATGAACAAGAAAGAGCTAGATCAAATTTTAAGTGTTAGTCAATGTTGAGTCAATCAAATGATTTTGAAGTTGTGATCTTTAAAGACATGAAAGCTTGAAGTTAAGAAGTTGTGGTCTCAAAGATGTGAAAGTGTAAAATTTCTCCTGGTCTGTGCGTGGGGCTTTTCTAGTTCTGATCAATTTTAAAAGAAACAATAGTAAACCTCCAGGTTCTAAGGCCACACACACATACACTTTTTAAACCCCCTTTTTTTATAAAACTTCTTAAAGGAGATGAAAACCACCGTTCAATATCACCAGATATCAAATTGTCTTCATTTATAGTTCCTTTGTGGAGTTAGAACATCCATTTCTAATTCTTAATTGGAACACTATTCATGGGAAAAATTAATTTTCCAATCTATTGGGTCCTTATTCCAATAGATTGAATGACCTAAATAATCGATTACTTTTGCCCATTTTGAAAAGATTTGATATAGAGTTATTACCCTTCATTAATACATTGTCACAATTGATTTTGGACTAAATTTTCTCTTATCTAATCGATTGGAAATATGCTCTAACTGATTGGATAGTTCAAAATACATGACCTAATCATTTTGATAGTTTTCAATTCATTTGGCTAGGCTCGAAAATATATTTTAAGTTATTTTCTTTGAGAAATAGAGGTTTTAAAAATGGTTTTAGTAAGTGTTTTATTTAGCCACAATACTTTAGAAAAAACTCTTGTTTTTTTTATAAAACACTGATCCCTCAGACACGATCTGACGAGCTTTCACACTTCATTTCTTTTACACTCTGAAATAATTTTAGTGAGTGTTTTATTTAGCCACAATACTTTAGATAATGATTGTCAAATATCAAGTTCACAAAAAGATTTGGGATAGATGATTAATCTTCCACAACAAATGTATGTAACTCCAAAAAGTACGAAGTTGATTTTCATGAATTTCTAGCAAATATTGATATAATTAAGATTGCTTCATATATCGTAAGCAGAAGTTGTAAGGAAGGACTAGGATACATTAATGAGCCTCTTATTAAAGCTCATTATCCAAAATGTTAGATGATCTTACTCTTTGAAGAGAAGTTATAACAAAATAATTTGTCCCATTTTGAAAACATGAAAACGTAAGAAGTCTTTGATAAATAATGAAAGAAGACCCGAAAAGATTTGTGTAGTTATAAACGAAATTGTATATATTGCAAATTTGTTTAGAAACTAATTAAAACATTATTCTTAGTACCTTGATAGTGGATCCTAATGTTACATGATAGAAGAAATATGTATGTTCCAAAAGCCTCAAGTTGAGGGATAGATGTAATGTTATATTTGGAAGGAATTAGAAGGGTAGGATTATAGGATCCAAGATGATAACGACTCTCTTTCCTCTAGTGTTTGATATATGATTTTTAGTGGTTGGGAGTTCATGTTGCTCTTCCTAGAGATCCTAATATTCATTTTTAGAACTTTTGAGTCTTAGAAGGTAGGGCTAAGGTTAGGGGAGACTTTTCCATGATTTAGTTTGCAGTGATGTGAAGCATTGGTATGTGCATAACAATAAGATTTTGTCTGCATCTCTAACAAACGTGACAGAGGTTGAGGATACGAGTATCTTTTTGCCTTGTAATTGATTTCTTTATAGGTCAATAACAAATTCAACCTTACTCTCTGATTGACTTTAAAACCTTATCATGTATCTAAACCAATAACGGTTCAAGAGATCGGTCTTTCTCTAAAGAGGTGTAGTGGTTTCGATTTTCATTTGTTTTATTGATAGTGTTCTGAACTCTAGTTTGGTTCTCCAGTGGATCGAGCTTTAGAGTGTAGGCTTGGGTTTCAGAGTTTACTCTCTTTTAATTTTGGTTTCTCTTGTTTGTAGATGTTTCTCGAACTTTTTTTTTTGTTTTAGCTTTATTTCTAATTTTGTTTTCTATTCTTTGGGGCACCTCTTATGCCATTTATCTTTGTACTTTATTGTTATTAGGTTTTTTCCCCATTTTTTCATTATATATATATATATATATATATATATATATATATATATATATATATATATATATATATATATATATATATATATATATGATCATGCTAATACACACCCATGTAGGTGTGCATTAGCAACATACACCTTAGTGTATTTTTGTGTGGGGTCCATTAATTTTGGGTGAGACCCACATTAGAAAGATGAAGAAAAAAATAGATGTAGTGTATTTTTTTGTGGAGCCTACCTATTTTGGGTGTGTGTTAGCATTTCTCACATATATATATATATATATATATATATATATATTCTCAAGTTTTTATTTTAATTTGCATATAATTAAGGTCAACAAACAAGGCAACGACATTTCAAGTTAAAAATATTTAGAGCATATTATTGATACTACAAGTGCTCGCATGTCACTATATAAACCTTTAGGGTGTGTTTGGTTGGGGGTAAATGGAGGGGAGGGGAGGGGAGGGGAGGGAATATTTAATAGTTTTTGTGTTTGGTTCAAATTTTAAGAGGGAGAGGGGAGGTAGATGGAGGGGATCAAAATCTCTCCTGACTCACTTTTTGCTTCCCCCCAATTTGGAGGGATTTGGAGGGGAGGGGAGGGGATTCACTTTAATCATAGATATATTTACATTTTTATCCTTATTATTTATTTAAATATAAATTTAACTTATTAAAATGTTAAATGTTATATTTTGAACAAATTTTATCTTCCTTTTATATTTCTTATACTTTTTATATATTCATCTTATTATTATTATTATTATTATTATTATTATTATTATTATTATTATTATATGTGTTTAAATCCTTTTATTTTATTTATTATATTTTATTGTTACTTTTTAATTATTGTAATGTTCTTGTTTATAATAATTTTTAGTAGATTTTATTATATTTGATAATCTTCTTAAAATTATATATTATAATCGTTATAATTTTTATAAAAAATTTTAAGATGCTCTCTGATTGAATACTTTATATTTCGGCAATGAATTTGTGTTTGAATTATAAATGATAAATATCATGAGTTTTATGATAAAAGTAGAAGGATAAAAATGTAAATTAGTTTTAAAATATCTCCCCTCCCCTTGTGAACCAAACATATTTGTAAATAAAATGCCTCCCCTCCCCTCCCCTTTCCTATTTTGAACCAAACATATATATATTTAAAATCCCTCCCTTCCCTTCCCCTCCCATCCCCTCCCCTTGATAAAAATCCCTCCCCTCCCCTCCCCTCGATTGAACCAAACGGACTCTATCAACCAAATACATTATAAACAATCAATTCCCCACAAGGTGTACAAGAATTGACGTCAAAAATACAATTACACAAAGAACAAAAGGCTGAACCCACCAAACCTAAAACCAAAAGACACATAACAACAAGAAAAGCCACAAAATCGCATATGAAAATATACAAAATTGCTACTCATCCATTTATTTTTCACACTGATAATAACATAAACTGTTCAATGGTATTGAACACCTTTAATTACTTGTCATCACTTTTCCTGAAGCTCAATGGTATTTCAAAAGGGCTATTCTCAAATGGTCTCTCACCAATAAAGTTGCCTGGTGGATCATAGTTACAGCTAACAATGGTGCTACGACCATCGCTACACTTCACCCTAGCACAACCGAGACGAACCGAATCGCGCCAAACGACTTGCGTATAATGCAAGCACTCACCATTAAAACAAGAGTTAGAATCGTAGTCGTAGTTCTGTATCTCGTCGATCCACATTTCGACCGCAGCTGTTGCAGTAAGGTCAGGACTGCCCCAAGCTAGATTTTCTCCGTATTGGCCTCCAGAGTGCACTAACTGACACCTACCTTTAAGCTGGTTCACGTAGTTCTTTGCAAAAGATGCAACGTTTGCATCCCATGTTATAGGACCGACGCCTACTTCAGAACGTGCTCGGTTGTGAGCGTTGAGGTAGTCTTGGGGAGAGTTTTGAGCATATGTGGTGTGTGTTAGTATGGCTAACACAACCATAAGAGGGGCAAACATTGAGATCATTGGTACAATTGTGGAGAAGTGTTATTTGAACTATTGATGGTTGGTGTTTTGGGACAATATTATAAGCCTATTTATAAGAGATTTTTGGTTAGATAAGTTAATTTAGTAACTTAAGTTGGATTTTTCTAATGTGTCAAATCTTGCACACGATAAGGATCATGAATTATTTTTTCTTTTTCCTAAGTCAATTACCTATTTACCTATTCATCTATTTTATAATGAGATCACTTTGTTTTTCAATTTAGTGTTCAAACATCCTTTTTTATTTTTTTTTATTTCTCTTTCTATCAAATTACTTTTTCTATTTATTTGTGTTGTTATATAAATGTGAGTTATGAGTCTCATATTAAATTTAAAAAAAAAATAGATGTTAAACACTTTATAAATACGAGGATCTAAAAATCTAATACCTTAAAGTTTTGGGTTAAAATATAATATTTAATTCATTTTATGTGATTGTATTAAAAATCTTCCTAACAAAGATGTTCATGAGACATGTTTTGTTGAGGGTGCATAAGAATTAATGACGTATTTGATAGAAAATGAGATGTTGAGCATTTCTAAGTGAAATAATATATTAAAGTAATGGCTTAAGCTTTTGGATTAAGATGTGGTATATATCTACCTTATTTTATTTAAGGAGATTGTTTATTGCACCTTCAGTAGTGGTGTTCACGCGCATTAGTGAAAAATTAAAAATGTTCTTAAAATATGGAGATACATTTTCAGACGCATTAAAACTTTACACCACACCTATTTGTAAGTGAGTTATTCTAATTTATCAAAAATTAGTATAGAGATGCATCTTTGTAAAATTTACAAAAGTACACCTCCTAACGCGTTTTGAGTGATATTATTCTATAAAAGAAAAGGTATGCTTGAGAAACCCCAAATCCACAATAATTTTCTCAAACTTTCTACTTTATTGTGCCTAATCCAAGAGCTTAATCAAGCGCTACTCGAGTCTACTCAATCCAAGAGCTTCCATTTCTCACATTTGGTAAGTCTTTTAATTTCTCTCCTTTTTTTATTTGTGATGCATATATTACTAAATAGGTTGTTTAAGTTACATTAGGTTTTAGTTACACTCATAATATGTAGTTTATTGAGGCATGCATTGACATTTAAAGCATAAGACTTGAGGCAT
Source organism: Lathyrus tuberosus (assembly GCA_022829125.1). Lineage (NCBI taxonomy): Eukaryota > Viridiplantae > Streptophyta > Magnoliopsida > Fabales > Fabaceae > Lathyrus > Lathyrus tuberosus. The sequence continues at coordinate 3,106,300 of JALAZF010000523.1, read as the reverse complement.
TTTTTCATTTTTTTTTGCGTTTAAGAAATTGATTTTCCTGATTTGCGAAAGTACACTTCAGGATTATGTGTATATTGTTTGATTTTGCATGTCTATCATTTGGGTTTTATTGTGTCTGCTTTGTTGCTTTGTCGGATTTAATTATATGAAAAATGGATAACAACAAAGATCGATTGAGACGTGGTAGAGTGTCCCAGCATGTATCTATTCGCATAAAGAGAGTTAGACCCTCGCGACTACCAATTGATTCTAGTTCATTTGATAGAAAAGCGTCCACTTCTAAAGTTCAGTTGTTTTTGGCTTTATCTTCTCAAAGGTAAGTGTCACTTGATGTAGCCCCAGAAGCCCCACTCGTCCATGTTGATGCACTTGTTGTCAATGCTTTTGTTCATGATGTCGTTCTTGAGGTATTTTTAGGAGGCTTGTATGACACTTCACTACTACCTATGTATGCAAACCATGCTTCTAGGAACACGAGAGATGGAAACATTACTACGTAAATACCAATTAACAACGGCTGGGAAAGGTATATAATGACGCTGGCGCAGGCGTTGTTATGTAGAGTGTCGTTGTAACCTGGATTCTTATAATCACGGGCCATTAACCGTTGTAATTACCTGGAAACAGCACGCCCTATCACAACGGTTAATAAAACGAACCGTTGTGATAAATATAATGCTCCTAGGTTCGATTCCCAGCTGCGCCGTTTTGATATTTATTTTTTTCTGTGCAGCACGCGAGATATTATTACGGTTATATTTTATACCCGTCGTTATATATTCTGCAGACACAAATATACAACCACGGCTTGGTTTTGTAACCGCAGTCAAAACTTCCTATGTTTTAAATATGCTTTTCTCAGCAATTCAAATTCATCCCATTTTTTAACCTGTAACCATTTTAACCATAACAGATAAGCTAACATTCATTTGTAAGTATTGTAACTATTATAACCATAAAATGCAGCTAACAGATAAGGTATACATTCTGTAAGTATTGTAACTATTATAACCATATTTACACCAAACACTATATTCATGTCATCAATACAGAAAAGTGTTATTCACATCATCTCTACAGAAAAAAGTCATTGACATCATCAATCAGCAGGACCCTTAAGAACATTATGGATATATGCCCAATGTTTACGAAGATCTACGAAATCCTCAACGGGGAATGGGGTTTCTTCATTAAGCATCTACATAAGAAAGAGGCAATAACATGTATGATAATAATTCAATAGTCAACTTATCTGTTAATATATGTAAACATTTTATGACATGTATACCTTATCCCATGAATCAACAATGTCGGCAAGGACAATGTTTAGCATGTGTTTCATGACATAATAACCACACTCGTAATTCCCGGGTTATTTCCTTGTCTACAAATTTAAGCAAAAATCACATGAATACAACCACGATGAATGTAAATGAAAGAAACATAATCGTGCCACTTACTTTAGGACAGATCCATCTGGGCTTTCTTCTAACATTGTTCATCATATTCATTTGCTCCACAACATTGTACATTAAATTTGAATTAAACATATTACATGATAAACTAATTACAATGTCAAAGAAAATGAATTAAGCATACACTTACGAATTAATCATATCTATCATTTTGTTTTGCAGTGGATCATGCAAGGAACACAGAAAAGTTATCGTATTCGTCCGTAATGATATGATGATCAATTGTCAATGACCACTGAATAAACAAGAACATATATATAGGTTAATGGTATTTTCTAAAACAAAACTAAATATAGAATAAACATCAATTCCAAAAATACTTACGTGCAGAGGAATGGTGCTAAGTAACATTCTTTTCCTCCCTCACTTAACCGTGTTATCAAGTACTCTCGGATAGCTTTTGGTTCATTAAAAGTCCAACGAATAAAAAGTGGATCCAAGATTCCGTAAGTACTCGATTTATTCAACTTTATACAGAGACGGTGAATGTACCTAAATGGTTAAAGAAAATGAATAAATTAGGGGTTATGTTCTATAAATGATAATGTTCTATAATGACATGTATATTAAACTATATATACTTATGTGCATCAAACTTGCAATATCCCGATGTCCAGCCACTTATACCCACCAAGAAAATCCCTTACATCATCAAGATTATAATAGAATAAACCCAAATGTGGACAATGTTCTAGCGGGAGAGGTTGCGCTTCATTTATCACCACAACTTTCAAGTATAACATTGTGATTTCATTTGGATTATGGTCCATTATATCATTGCGGTTACCCACCGGGGGGGATGAGCTGAACAATTACTTCCTTTTGTAGAAGCATGACGTACAACACTTCTACTAGGAGTTCGTTCATCATCATCACCATCAACATTACGGTGATCTTCATTTGTCCGTTGTTCCAAGTTTTCACTTAATCTCTACATCATAATATTCAATTAAAACATAAAACAAAAATAAGCACAATATATATCATACATTTTCGATAAAACACTAACATCTCAAGTAAAGTACATACCGAATACATCTCTTGGAACCTTTCCATATTTCTCCCTTTTTTCCTTCTCCTCTTCTAACATTCTCCGTTGTTCTTCTAATTGCTTCTCAAAATTTTCAATCTTTTGTTTTTGTGCAATAATCTTTGGGCTTTCGGTACATTTTCTTTGAGATCCAAGAATGAACTCAAGCCGACACATTCTCCAACAGCACAGACACGCCCACCATGCTCATCTGTTCCGATAGCTTCTACCAATATGTCATGTCGTGCTTGCGGAACAAATGTGCCTTCACGGGCTGCCTCAACCAACTTATCCTACACAACATGAGAAACTTACATATATTGTTACCAACGCATTTAAATAAAAAATAACATAAGCACCATAAATCATACTTACAATTTTTTTCAGCAACTACTCTTGAAGCCTTAGAGGTGTACTCTCTATCTGGTCTTAATCGATCCCTCTTCCATTTCTCATGTCTTGAAGGTGGAGATAGGATGCGATGATCTCCGATTTCTGATTGTCTTTCAACCATGATTTTTTTCTCAAGATTCCTATAACCCCCACGAGACAATCTATGGGGGTACACGTTCTTGGCCTTATTGAGTATTTCGACTTCGCTTTTAACCTGTTCTGAACATAGTGAAAAAAATATATGATTAGTATCTATAACTCATTAGCATTACATTATCGGTTACATGAGAATAATACTAACCTTAAACTCCTCAGAACGACGTATCTTTGCAAACCATTTCCATTGCTTCTTCGATATAAAACTATATCGAATCCATGCATGAGCAAGACCGCTCTTAGGCCTCCTAATGTAGTCAGCCGTGAGTTGTGCCTTAAATCCCCTCCAACGAGTACCAGTATATGATATCCACTTTTTATTCAAATTTGAGTCATCGTCGGTAAACTCAAGATTCAACTACATTTAAATCAATATATAAGTATGTATTAGAAATTATAGATGTTGATATCGGCGATATATGAAAATTATAGTATGTAATACCTTAACATCAGTCCATATGCTTTCTTTGACCTTATTATCAACTTGTTTCCAATCATTAATCAATATACTGACCTTGCTACGTGTAAGGAACGAAACATAACTCTTAAAAGTAGAGTAGTGTTGACAATCCACTACTCTGTATAGCGAATCAAACTGGATAGGAATTTTTTCACCTGATGCGTTCCGGACAGATGTGAATTAGGGCATCATTGTGATGCCTTTTTGTGATCTTTTCATTTGACTTTCAGTTGTTTGAGTATCATTGTTTAACATCTCATTTGTTTAAGTTGCTTCGCTAGTTTCTGATGAAGAACTCAACAAGGTCGACATCTAAGTTCAAAAACAACAACAACAACAACATAAAAAACAAGAACATAAACATCAACCACAACATAAAATAACAACCACAACAATGGCAAATGAAGTTTACTGTAGATGCATGGGGAAAAATATTTTACGTACCCTAAACGTGATGACTAAGTAAATGATGTTGGTATTGGTGATGGTGTTGTCTTCCTTCCATGTGGTGACGACGGTGTTGTTGTTGTTTTCCTTCTAGACGGTAACAACTTGGTTGATCGTGATGGTCTTGTCAACTTGGTTGACGATGATGACGACAATGGAAAATACACAATGAAGTAGGAACGATGGTGTTTTGAATGAAATCGTGTAATGTTTCACAGTAATGAACGTTAGGGTTTGGGTTAAAATCGTGTATTGTTTCGTCTAGTTTCTATTTGCAATGGAAAAAAGGATACTGAAGAGACAAGCTAACTAGGAGTGTATAGTATTATCATGCTACCACAACGGCCAATAATTGCAACAAAATGGTGAAATTTCATAAAAAAACGCCAGAGTATTAACAATTAAAAATTTTAAATAAAAAACAAAATATATTACAACAGTTGTAAACATCAACCGTAGTTAAAAACTTTAAAGTTTTTTATTTAAAAATAAATAAAAATGAAAAGGCGCAACTTAATAACGGTGGAACTCTTGAACCGTCTTCATAAACTTTTAAGTTTTTTATTTAAAAATAATTAAAAAAGAAAAGGCGCCACTTAACATTAAAGGAATAACATATATGACGGCCCTGAGGTTCGAACCCATGAAAGCTTGAGGTTATCACAACGGTTGTTTGCTGAACCGTTGTTATATACAAATAATTTTTAATAAAAAATAATAATATTATGATAGCACCTTAGTTTAGAGATGTCACAACAGTGTAGGGAATAAGCGTGGTAACCATGACGTTGTTGTTTACACGTTTTGTAGTAGTGAAAGGTAAAATAAATTTGTGTTTATTCTTTGAAGCATGTTATAATATTTAAACTTTGTGAAGATTATGTATTTTTTATAGTACGGTGATGCTTTAAAAGGAATCAAACAGGGTAGGAAGATTGTGAAGCTGGAGCATCCTAACGAGAAACAACTTCATTATGTCATGCAGCTATTTGAGCTGCAACATTTATGCATGGCTAGTTATACTATTATTAACTATGGTATGCTGCCAACTTTTAGAGAGAGATGACACTCAGAGATTTCATATTTTCATCCTCCAATTTGTGAGATGTCAAAAATACTAGACGAAGTGTCATTTCTGCTACATCTTCTGGTCATTAGAAGATTATTAGACCAATCCATAATTACCAAACATGATGCACTAGACATTATGGTGACCTATTTGGAAGCTGACATAGATGATGCCCAAAAAGAGATGGATGACACTAAAGGGTTTCATGCTAGATTTACATTTCTATAAAATTTGTATATAGACCACCTGGTTATGGTAGGGGAGGTCGATGGTGATGATGCATAGGTTTTGTATCATAGGGCATGAGCATTAAGGTCATAACTCAAGTATTTGGTTGACATATCTATATTAATGGACAAAAGCGCTTATTACGTCAATGTGGTTTACCTTTGATACTTCATTGACTTCGAGCAAATTCAAGCTTACGATTGGGAGCCACTTGTTTTGTTTACATGTACTCGAAGTTCGGTGAAACTTGTCTTTGGAAGACTAGACAGGTGATAGCAAATTGCACGCTATTTATGGTAATACATTTGCACCTTTACTATTACTAATATTTCATAACACTCGTGTTACACTGTTACTAATATTTTATATGAACCATTTTCAAGTATGAATCCTCTCTCACTTTCTACGCATCTCAGAATGAATATATGACAGAGACTTTTCTGAGGGTTTGCCATGTGCTTGGGCATTCGTCCCATTTAGAGGGAATCAGAAAATCGAGTTTTTCTGAGTTTTTCTTAATTGTAATGTAGCAGATGAGATACAGTACACATCGTATGATGGTCACCATCAGACACGTCCCTTGGATGACATAACCTTCTACTCTAGATGGTTGGCTAGTGAGTCACGGCTAATTTATCCATATGTGCATGAGCAAGTCATGCACTAGTTTGGGTTTCAACAGGGTATTCTAAGAGTCTCCTTTATGTATGCTCCTCCCATTGTGATCCGCAGAGATTTTGATACAATGTTTGATGATTTCTATAATCATCCAGTACTAGTAAAAGAACAAATGACGCAAGCTCCTCAGCCATGGAGTAGTACATTTGGCTACAATCAATGGTATTTAAAAGTGCCACATTCTTACAAGATACCAAATGCTCACGGAGATGCACCTATGTCATCTCATCAGGAGATATTACAGGAGGAGTAGACTATGGTAGATCATGTCATAGATGTGTTACCTGTATGTGTTGTATTATAGATATTGCGCAAATAAGTATTGAGAGATGATAGTTTCTAGATTGCACTCCTATGAGGGCCATTATAGAAAGTATTCTATCTAAGGCATGGAATGTCTTATAGTATAGGAGGCAGAGAAGGAACAAGGGACCGGATATATCCACTAGTTCACTTTTATTTCTATTTTGATAATAATTGTATTATCAAACTAGAAGTAAAAAGGGCTAGCGACGCAACTTGTTTTCCGTTTATCTTCTATTTATGTATAAATTTCTCTTTAAAAAGTTTGTATTATGGTTTGTAATTTATCAACGATGATGTTTGATTATGGATTCTTGATTGATTTTAATATATGACATTTTAATTGAATTACAATAATGGATGGTTTAATTGAAAACAAAATTATTATGTTAGTATACTTATTATAAATGACTTATAATATAAAATTTCTTTAAAAAATGTCAAATCTTACTACTTTAGGATTATTATAGAAGTATATTTTCGTTAATTATACGGAGATATATCTCCGTACTAATTTATGGTAAAAGAAAGGGACATATTAACTTACAAATAAATGTGGTGTATTTGAAATGTATATGGAAATATATTTCTAATTTGAAAATGACAATTTTAGGTTTTAAAATGGCATGTGTTTCACCACTAAAAACGGAAAGTGTAACCCCTTATTTAATTTGTGATGAGCCTTAGACCCCTTATTACCCAACTCTAGATGAAATTATAAAACGGGCAATGCATAGATGTAGAACATCATCAACACAATATAATTAGATTGTTTTGTCTTGCGATATTTAATAGCTTGTTTGCACATTTTTAAATATTATTACAAAGTATTTTGAAAAAAGTACACAATTAAGATTAATAATCTTCCAAATGACAAAACCAAATATTTTTCTTAAAGTATTTTATTTGGAAAACAACACATGAGTTAAGGTTACAGGGGACTCTTCTCATTAAAGTTACACTTGCATATATATATATATATATATATATGGGTTATGCTAATGCACACCTATGTAGGTGTGCATTAGCAACATACACTTTAGTGTATTTTTGTATGGGACCCACCAATTTTGAGTGGGACCCACATTAGAAAGATGAAGAAAAAAATAGAAGTAGTGTATTTTTGTGTGGGCTCCATCAATTTTGGGTGTATGTTAGTATTTTCTATATATATATATATATATATATATATATATATATATATATATATACTCCTTCCATTATTTTTTATAAACAAATTTTAACTTTTTAAATTCATTCAATAAATAATATAATTTAAATTATATATAAATTAGATGCATTAATTACTTAATATATCTAAAATATTAAAATTTGCTTATAAATAGAAATAACCTTAGCAGCCTCCACCATGTCCTACTAACAGCCGCCATATTAATTAAATGCGATATAGCTACTTGTTAATGTTTATTTTGTTAAAATATTTTTTATTTTATTTTTAAAATATACATTATTTTAACTTAATTATAGAAATATGTGATTCTTCTAAAATAATCATTATAATAAAAAGAAAATGAAATATTTACTAAGAATAATGCATTTACGAAAATCTAAAAATATATTTTTTTCATTTTATGTTTTCTGAAATATTTAAACAATTGTTTATTATCCAAGTGACCCAAAATAACATCTCCTTTTAAATACTTTTTAGGCTTAAATAGTGTTTTAGTCACTGTATGTTGGCGAGATTTTGATTTTAGTCCTTGTATCTTTTCTTTTTTCGGTCCAAGTCCCCACATGTTCATTTCCTTTTGGTTATAGTCCCTGCTGTCAATGGAACGTTTAAAAAAAGCTGAGTTGGCAGACGGTGCTGAGGTGAAATATTGTTTTATCATTTCTTGTTTAATTTTCTTTACACACGTGAATTTAATCAATGGACCGTTAAATAAAGAGGGACCAAATACAAAAAACATTACAAATTTGTTTTGCTTCTTCTTCCTTCTACATTGGCACTGTTTTCTTCTTCTTTCTTCTACATTGGCTCTGTTCTCTTCTTCTTATACCTTCAACATCCATGGCCTCGTTTTCTTCTGCGAACTCTCATCATGGTCAAGCACCGGTTTGTGGTTGCAATAGATGCATGAAAATGTTTATGTCAAATTCATTTGAAAACCCTAAACGACGATTTTGGAAGTGTCAAAATTCAGGATTAATGTCTGGTTGCAAGTTGTTTATTTGGGACGATGAGCTTGAAAGAAATCCAGCAAGTGATGTTAGATGTTTAGGTGGTTGCAACTGCTCTGAAGTGTTGAAGGATTTGGGGTTCATGGTCAAGGAGATTGAAAATGGTAAAAAAAACAAAGATGAAGATTAAGCTGGAGAAGGAGAAGAGAAAAGTGAATCTGTTGAAGCTATTGTTGGTTGTTTCATGGGGGATGTTCTTTGGTTATCTGAAATGGTGAATCCAATTGTTTGTGTTGTTGTTCAGTTTTTTTGTCTTTAAGTCCTTGTAACATTATTGTATTTTGGAATTGGTCCCTGTACCATATGATGAATGAAAAACATGTTTTGGTTTTGTTCAGTATATGTATGCAATTATATTGTTCAGTATATGAATTCAATTAAGTTGATCATTGTGCTTGCAGTTGTACTTAAACCATATCTTGATAATTTTCATACTTAAAGTCATAACAAAATAAATACTTAAGTCATAATACATTGTTGGGAACGAAATACATAAATGCTTTAACTACAAGGCTAAAGCCAAAGCAGTGTTGTAGTCATAATAGTTAACAAAAAACTTCTAGATGGAATCAAAAGTACAACATAATTCAAAACAGGCCATTGTCTACATAGTCCATGGTTGTTCTTGGCTACTTCCTTCTCCCTTAAGCTTTTTGCATCTTAGTACCCTTGTTCTTTCACTTCTCCTAAATTCCAACTTCCTTGCCACCTTTTGTCTGGGTTGTTTGGCCTACAAAGTCACATAAAAAACATACAGAATTAGAGAAAGATCAGCAGACCAAACATCATAGACATTAACTCAGTATTAGACTCAACTAGTTTAGGATCATGTTGCTTTGGTGGAGCTGCATGAACAGGTTGGTCATTACCAACTTCAACAGTTGGCTGTGAGTCACCACCTTCTTTGATAGGTGCAGACAAAATGTAATTTGGCTGAGAGTCACCAACTCCTTGTAAAGCCTGTACAGGTTATTCATTAGCAACTTCCACATTAGCAACTTGGGGATTAGCTGGAATTTGGGTAGTGATGTCATTGATATTGGGTTGGGCTTGTGTTGCTTCAAAAGCTGCACAAAGATCTGCTGCAAGCATTTCAAATTCTGGATCCACATAACATTGTGTTCCTTGCTGTTGTTCAGTTGGAGCCTCATTATCAGCATTACTTGGATTCTGTTGTTGTTCAGTTGGTTGGTCATTTTGTTGTTGTTGTTGTTCACTTGATGCCTCATCTCCAGCATGACTTGGATTCACAGGCTATGTTGTCTGTGTAGCAGTTTTCTTAGGTTTTCTCTGCACAAATAAATACCAGCAATCAATATCAATGATAATAATAACACAATTTGTAAACATAACTGGTTTTAAATGATACCTTTCTTTTCTGAGCTTCAGGGTCAGGCACTTGAACCAAAGAACTCCTGGTATTATGTCCATGCACTCCACATTTGGTACAACAATAAGTAGTCAGTGTCCTTATTTTGTTAAGATCTTCATCAGGTTCCCTTCTCCTTAACTTCTTTGGCCTACCAGGCCCTCTCTTGTATGATGGAGGCAACATTTCCTCAGTGTCAACTTCAGGCCACATGTCTTGGCCATTAATTGGGCTAATGTTGAAGTCATAGCAGGCCACATATGTTTCTTTGGAGTAGCAATCATCTACATAGTCTTCTGGTTTTTGATTCCTAAACCCTAAGGCAGCAACTGCATGTCTACATGGTATGCCTACCAACTCCCAAAAGTTACAAGTGTGAGTTCTCTTAGATGTGTCAACTATGAACATTTGTTTGTTATGAATATATTCAACTTGCCAAATACTGTCACCAGACCAAGTAGGAATCCAATTGCCAGCATGTTCTACTTCTTTATCTAACCTAATTCTAGGTCTTGGCATTATCCTATGTTCCCACCTATCAGCTTTTTCTCTTAATGTAGAATTTCTATTCATCAGATAGTTCCTTATCCATTCACACATTGTCAATATTGGTTTATCCCTAGCCACTAGTATTGTGCTATTGAAAGCCTCAGATACATTATTCATTAACACATCACATTTGGGATAGAATGAGAAAGCATGCTTACACCATAATTTTGTTGGTATTTTGGCCAACCACTCCCAAGCCTTAGGATTAAATTCCTTTAGCTCTTTCATCTTTGCCTCCCATGCTTGTATATATGTTGACTTTGCTGCAGACATCATGAAGTCTCTGATTTTGGTGCCACCACCAAACTTCTTTTTGAAATTGGCATATAGATGCCTAAGACAAAGCCTATGCTCCATCCTCTCAAACATCTCCTCAAATACTGGAATTAAGCCCTTGACAGCAAAACAAACAATAAAATAAGGGACCTAATTCTAAACAACAAGACATTTTCAGGGACCAAATCCAAAACATAATCAAAATATAGATCTGATGAAATTTACCTTTTGTTGGTCTGAGATGAATACCCATATTTTTTCTTGTCCAATGTCTTCCAAAAGCAATGTCAAGAACCACCTCCATGACTCCTTTGTCTCAGTCTCACATACACCAAAGGCCAATGGATAGTATTGGTCGTTAGGATCCCTTCCAACAGCCACAAGCAAAGTTCCTCCATATTTTGTCTTTAGATGACAACCATCAACACCAATGAATGGTCTACATGCGGTGGTGAATCCCTTTTTGATTCCATCAAAGCAGAAGTAAAAACAACCAAATCTGGGTTGAATTGTGGGTGCAATTCTTGTGACATTAATTTTACAAGTGTTGCCTGCATTGACCCTCCTTAATTCAGCAGAATACCTCCACAAAAGTGTATATTGCTTTGTGGCATCACCTTAAACCAAAGCCTTTGCTATTTGCTTAGCCTTCCATGCCCTGTTCATACTAATACCTACAGAATAACTTGTCCTAATATCAGTCACAATATCACGAAGTTTGATTCCATCAGATGAAGCCATCCTAGCCGCTACAGTCTTAGCAATCCACTTGGAGTTAGCAGTAGTGTTATTTAAAACCCTACCACACGTGTGAGTACCAAACCATTTCTTCATTCGATATGTGTGTTTATTTCCCACTTTACTAACCAAAGCCAAAAACCACATTTGCCCTTGCACACCACTCTCACTCTAACTTTGTCATTTTTCAGATACTTTATCTCTCTTCCATTCAAGACTGACCATTCAGTTATTGTCTCCTTAAACTCATGCAGAGAAACAAACTCCAACCCAACTTTGAACTTGTAATCCTTGTCTAGTTTCTCCATCTTAAATCTAGGATATGCTGGTCCTTTCTCTTCATCTGATGCATCTGGATCACTACTCCCTAGATCATCACTTAAATAATTAGTTTCAAGCCCTTCATTACCAACTATATTCCCACTAGATGAACCCCCAGCTGCTTCAACATTTCTTATCTTTGATGGAGTTTTCCTATGTTTCTTTGCTATTTGCTTAACCCTTGCAGGGGTTTTTTCTACAACATCAAATCCATCATCCAAACCAAGGGCTCTTTCATCCTCACTGTTCTCAAATGATAAACCATTGTAATCACTGTCATCACTATCATCACTATCAAAACTATCACTTTCAACATTGCTTACATTATCAGCACCAACTGTGTCACCTTCAACATGAGGAACACCATCATCCATAACTATCTCAGCTTCAACATTACTTACATTATCCTCACCAACTATGTCAGCTTCTACATTGTCAGCTTCTACATTGTCAGCTTCTACATTGCCGGCTTCAACATCATTCTCAAGAACATCATCTTCGATAACATTATCAGTTTCCACATCATTAACACCATCTTCCATAACTCTATGCTCAACAAAAAGGTCTACACTACAACTATTTTCAACAGAGTGCTCATAAATCTTAGCAGCATCAACATCACTAACTACCTTTGCATGCTTACCCGATACAATGTTATACCACCATAGCCAATAATCATTGATTTCAAGTTTGCAAATATCTTTAACAATACCGGTTGCTTCAAAAAAGCTCCACCTATCAGGGTCAATGTCTACTTCTACTTTATCCCCACCTAGGTAGTACACTACACCATGCCTAACAAACTTTCCCCCGTAATGCAAATTCATAGTGAACACCATACCTGGATGATCCAATTTGGAAGCTCAATCGTATTCGTACAAACACCCTTCACCTTCCCTGCGCTATGACTGAGGTGGAAAAGAGAAAGATGGAAATGGAAAGACAAATCCTAGTTTACAGGGACTTAAAGGAAAAGAGGGAAACTAAATTTGATGACATGTTATGGGGGTAAACATTTAAATCCACGTGTGTAAAGAAAATTAAACAAGAAATGATAAAACAATATTCCACCTCAGCACCGTCTGCCAACTCAGTTTTTTTTAAACGTTCCATTGACAGCAGGGACTATAACCAAAAGGAAATGAACATGTGGGGACTTGGACCGAAAAAAAAAAGATACAGGGACTAAAACCAAAATCTCGCCAACTTACAGGGACTAAAACACTATTTAAGCCTACTTTTTAACAAATGGATCATCATGGGTTATGCCAAAAAAACAAGTGGATCATGTTGTTAATTCAGTTTTAAGAAAATAATGTTCTTTACGGTGATGCATCTCAATACTAATTTATGATAAAATAGGTGTGGATGTTAACTTACGAATGAATGTGGCATATATGAGGTGCGTAGGAAAAGTATATTTTAAAATTTGAAAAGGATAATTTTGGGTTTTTAAATGGTGACTCTTTAGTTCTAAAAGTGGGAAGAACAACCTCTTATTTAACTTATGATGAGCTACCCTAATAACCCAACTCTAGATGTAATTATAAAACGGTCAATGCTCTAGTGTCCAGAATCTTCAAAACAAAGTATTTCCCAAGATGCTATTTCTTCGAAGCTAACATTGGTAATAATTCGAGCCTTGTTTGGAGGAATATATGGTAAGCCATGAACGTTTTAACGCTTGGCTGCAGGTGGAGTATAGGGGATGGAAGTAACATAACGGCTATGAACGAACCTTGGCTTCGAGGGAAAGGAGACAGTTATGTGGGGGCCCCTCAATGACAAGGTGTGTATGATATTACTGTTAAACATCTCATGTTTCCTAATATCATATAATGGGATGTGAGGGTGATAAGGGAAATTTTTGATAATGTGGCTGTTGAAGATATCTTACAGGTTCCATTAGTGGAGGAAGTGATGGAAGATAAGATGATTTGGAAAGACGAACAAAATGGGATTTACAGTGTGAGATCGGGGTATCGATTGTGGAGTAACTCCTAGTTGAAAAATTTGAATGGGAAATTGGAGGGTGATTGGCATAGTTTGTGGAACATTAAAGCGTCACCGTGAGTCAAACATCTTCTTTGGAGAATTTGTAGGGGCTGCCTACCGAATCGATTCAGACTCCGACAACTTCATGTTCAATGCCCGTTAAATTGTCAACTCTATGGTAACAATAATGAAGATGACTGGCATATTTTATTTGGCTGTAGTGCAACAAACCGGTGTTGGAAGGCAGCAGGTTTGTCCAATATTATAGATCCTCGATTAACTTCTTTTAATGATGCTAGGTCTAATATCTTTGATATCTGTAGTAGAAAGGATAGGAAGGTTGCAGGTAGAGTTGCAGTTATGATAAATGTGATCTAGAGAAATATAAATGGTCAGTTATGGAATAATGAGCATGAAGAGGCAACAAAACTCGAAATGGTTGCTCTTGGTAATTATCAGCTTTGGTTCTTAGTTCAAAAGGAACAAGTGAGTGACAATCCGAATCATCATCTCACGAATTAGATTGCACCTAATGTAGGGTGGCTCAAATGCAATGTTGACGCGGATTTTAATAATCAAAGAGGTACCACTAACAGGGGCTGGTGTGTGCACGATAACCTTGGTAGATTTATATTTGCAGGTATATCTTGGGATGTTTGTACTCATTCTATTATAGAAGTAGGAGCCATGGCCCTTAAAGAAGCAATTCTAGAAGCTATATCTTTGTACTTGCAAAATGTCATATTCGAAAGTAATTCTCAATGGGTGGTTCAGGTTCTCCGGGCCAAGCATAGGGGTAGCTATAAGTTTAGTTTGATTATTACATCTTTACATAATTTGTTACAATTTTATCCTAACTTTGAGGTTAAGTTTATCAAGCATCAAACGAATTTGATTGCCCGTTCGTTAGCGAAGACGACCAGTTCTTGGACTAGGCTTACTATTTTCCATTGAATTCCTGCTTGTATTGAACACCATTTGATTAATGATATGAGTTAATTTTGCTTTTGTAAAAAAAATTAATGCATAGATGTTGAACGGGGAGGATGTGATTAGCCTTATCCAATTTGATGACGACATGGTTTTAGTGTGTGATGTGTCTTGGTCTAATTTGTGGGGGGATTAAAGCAATCTTGATAGGGTTCGAATTGATTGCAGGATTGAGAATAAATTTTTTGAAAAGTCGTATATTTGGAGTGGGGGTTGAGACATCTTTTATGGATGCGGCTGCCCAGTTTCTGGCTTGTAAAACTGGTCGGTTAACGCTCAAATTCCTTTGTATAATGGTTGGAGGGAACCACAGAAGGATTGAATTTTGGAAGCCAGCCATGGATTTCTTCAAAGCGAAACTCTCTACTTGGAAAGGAAAACTACTTTCAAACGGAGGAAGGGTAACGTTGATCAACTCGGTACTCACAAATCTACCTGTTCATCGTCTAGCCTTTTTAAAGCTCCTTCTAAGGTTTTAAAGCATTTGGTAGCAACTCAAAGTTTCTCTGGGCCGATTTGGCTGAGTCGTCGTCTATGGCATGGGTTCGTTGGTCAAACGTTTGCAAACCTAAGGAACATGAAGGCTTAGGAATTAAATGGATTATTGTGTTTAATGTTGCGCTGATGTCAAAGTGGTTGTGGAGAATAGTTCAAGAACCGCGTGCAATTTGGAGGAAGTTGCTTGATTACAGGTACGGTTGCATTGTAAAATCAATTATGATGAATGTTGTGGCATGCCCTGTTAGGTTCTCCTCTCTATGGTGGAGATATGTATTATTGTTAGGATGGTCGATTGCAGAAGGTGGTTTTGTAGGGCTACTGTCGTGTAAACTTGGTTAAGGTTCCCATGTTTCATTTTAGAATGCAAAATTGCTTGACAACCTACCTTTACGGGTACGTTTTCCTGCATTATATTCTATTTCTGATACGAAGCAGTATGTTGTTGGAGATTGTGGGAAAAGGTCAAATGATGTTTGAGTGTGAAGGATGGGTTTTGAGGGGGTTGTGCTCGACAGAAGGGAAGAAGTAGAACCCGATGAGCTGTTGCTTTTGCATAATGAAGTCACACCTTCAGTTGGAGTTCTGGACGATTTCACTTGGCTAGTAGGGCCCTTTTTGCAGTTCATGGTCAAGTCTTGTTATGATAGTATCATGCAGGCCCGTGGTTACAGTGATATAGACATTACTCTCAAGACTGCTTTTGAGATATTATGGCAAACCAATACCCCGACAAAGGTTAAAATTTTTTGGGTGGAGATTATGTTTGGATAGGCTACCAATGCGTTCTAATCTGGCGGCCAGGGGAGTAATATCTATTTGCCACGAAATGGTGTGTGTTTGCTGCTTTAACGCAGTAGAATCTATTAATCATCTGTTTATTTCTTGTCCTAAGATACACTTAGTGTGGAAGAAAATTTTTGATTCGGTAGGGGTGGATTGGAGTGTTGAATTGAACTGTTGTGATCACTTATTAGATTGGTTTGTGAAGATGGTGGGTAGGGGCTCGAAGAAATCGGCATCGTTGATTTGGTTTTGTACTTGTTGGAGTATATGGTAGTCGAGAAATCAAATCATATTCAACGACGCGATTAGAAATCATGCTGATATTGTTCAAAGAAGTTTCATTTTTTCTTGGTGGGGGTTAGCGTTGTCTTCGAACTCTAGGTTTATGTGTAATTATTACGAATGGTGTAAAAACTCATTTTGTTTTTTATAGGAGGATTCTGATTGGTTTTGGTGTATTCATTGGTGTTGGTGTCACATTTTTTGTACTGTAATTATTTGGGTTGGAATACTCTCAGAATTCCCATTAAATATATTTAATTATAAAATAAAAAATAATGTAATTAAATTGTTTTATCTTGCGATATTTAATAGTTTCTTTGCAAAATTTTAATCAATGTCACAAAGTATTTTGAAAACAGTACACAATTAAGATTAATAATATTTCAAATGACAAATCCAAATATTTTTCTTAAAGTATTTTATTTCGAAAACAACACATGCGTTAAGACTATAGGGGTTACTCTTTTCATTAACGTTACACTTGCATATATACTATGTGATCGTACCTGGATCGGACAGTTCTTGGTGTCCAACGACGTCTGTTGAGCTCCGGCTCCGGTGAGGTTGAAGGACGGCGGGGGGGTGTACCTGCAAGGTACTCCGACGCTCAAGTTAGGGAGTGCACAGAGTAACAGCAAATACAAGAAAAGTGTCTTAACCTGACCCTCTCAAGTGGGAGGGTATTTATAGAGAGCCCCCAGCGCGGGGCCAACGGTTACTTGCATTGGGCTGGATTGTCAGGCCCAATCCAAGTAACTGCCAGGGCTTACATGGCGTAATGAAGACCAGCACGTGGTCTTCGCCCTGGGGTAACCGCTCCTAGATCTCCGGAATTAGGGCAGACCGATTCCATCGGGAGTGGGCGGTTACATGAGAATGTGTCCACGTAGTACAGACCGTTAGACACTCCTCGCGGGGGAGGAGCCTTCTGTGTCGAGGACCCATCAAGTCGTACGACGGACATGGCCTCGCGGGGAGGAGCCATGTCTGTCGAGGAGTGATATGTGGCATTCTCGCGGGGAGAAGGCGCGTCCTCAAAAGGGGGAGGACTTGCTGCTCGGAGGGGGGATGGCTCCTCGCAGGGGGCCATCTCCCCCTAGTGTCGAGGAGAGGAGAAGTCCGTGGGAGGACTCAATGCTTCTGCCCGAAGCTATACGCCTATTTGCCCGACATGGTGGTGGGACACTTGCCCGACACAGGTTTGACCAAGTCCCTCGTATGGGCCACCCAACGTGGGATGGGCCTGTTCGGCTGTGGGGCAAGTCCCCGGCCCAGTCCAGAACAGGAGCCCCCCAAGTCGTTGCTCTGAGGCATCGGAGTGATGACTTAAGGGTCGAGGCTACGTCGAAGGGGAGCAGCTGATGGAGTGGGCAGACGTAGCGGGCATGCTCGAGCGAGACTGGCCGTGGAGGGGGAAGTCACGGGGATACGAGGAGTCACAGCCGAGGTGAATGAAGAGACGTGTGTGAGGGAATGAACAGACGTGCCTGGGGAAGCGTGCGCCACGTGTCGCACCTCATTATTGCGTAGGGCGGCTACCCTAGGGCGGCGTACTCGATTGCCTAGGGACGCCTCGAAGTCCGTGAGGGGCTTATAAAGGGGGCGAGTTTGTGCCATTTGCACGTTCCCACCTTTTTCGCTCCGCATCTCTTCTAGTCACCGTTGCTGCTCCGCCGCCGTCAGCCGCCGTGCACTGCCATCTCCGCCGTTCCACTCCACTCTCACTACAACAAAAAGGACTTATAACATCTCACCTTAGACAGCGCTTTATTACAAAAGCGCTGCTATAGGTCAAAAACACGGAATCTATTAATTTAATAAAGGAAAAGGGCAAAAAAATATAAGACCTTAGACAGCGCTTTAGTGAAAAGCGCTGTCTAAGGCCTTTTAAATTTTTAAAAAAATTTAATGGAAAATATTAGACAGCGCTTTCCTTAAAAGCGCTGTCTAAGGCCTTTTAAATTTAAAAAAAATATAAGACCTTAGACAGCGCTTTTAAGGAAAGCGCTGTCTAAGGTCTTAAATATTTAAAAAAATAAAAACAAAAGCGCTGTCTAAGGCCAATCTTAGAAAGCGCTTTTAAAGCGCTGTCTAAGGGCCACCTTAGAAAGCGCTTTGTTGAAAAGCGCTGACTAAGGTCTAATAAAATTAAAATATATGAATATACTTAGTTTTCATTTTCAGTTTTGCGCTCTTTCTTCTCCCTCCCCTGTTGCGAACGGATACTTGCGAACCTGAGCTAAACCCTTGCCGTCGTCCACCGCGCCGTCGTCCACCGTTCCTCCCTCATTTCGCGACTCCGACGACCTTTACTCCACCGTGACCGTCTGTTCCTCTCTCATTTCGCGTTTTCGTCACTCAGTTTGGAAGTTTAAGAGTTTCAGATTATTACACATTTTATAAGGTATGCTGATAATGTTGCTGTTGATAATGTTGTTGTTGATGTTGATAATAATGTTGTTGTTGATGTATTACACATTTTACACGTTTCAGAGTATTACACATTTTACACGTTTCAGAGTTTCAGTTTGGAAGTTTCAGAGTTTCAGAGTTTCAGTTGATAATGTTGCTGATAATGTTGATAATGTTGTTGTTGATGTTGATAATAATGTTGTTGTTGATGTTGATAATAATGTTGTTTATGTTGTTGCTAATGTTGGACTGTTGCTAATGTTGATAATGTTGCTAATGTTGTTAATGTTGTTGCTAATGTTGGACTGTTGTTGGATATAAGAATAAAATATGTGCTAACTTCATTTTTGGTGATATAGGAATAGAATCAATATAATGTGTTAGTTTAGTTTGTTCTTGTTAACATTTTTCTACATTGTTAACTATTGCTATATAATGTGTTTGTTTAGTTTAGTTTAGGTTAGTGTTAGTGTTAGTGTTAGGTTAGTGTTAGTGTTAGTGTTAGTTTAGTATTCTTGTAACATGTAAAATTGAAGCTAACTATATTCTTTTTTACTTGGATTATTGTAGTGTGCCTTCTTCAGCACCTTTGATATTTTCTGTGAGTGTAATATACTATTTAAAAGACTTTAACATTATGGAAGAAGCTGGTGGAGTCGGCAAGGGAACTGCTTGGGACTTTAACGTTGATGTTAATGATAGCACCTTGCAAATCCACTTATCATGGGCAGGAAAAAGAACTAATGCAATTCCTATGAGAGGTGTATACGGACCTCTTATATCTGCTATCACCGTGATCCCAAGTAACTACTAGTTTTCATATTGTTTTGATTTCATAACCTTCTGCTAAATATACTGAGTAAGCTACATTGTATTTCATATTCTTAAAAACATTTATACTTTTCTTTAGACTTTAAAATTCCTTCAAATGGTTTATCTGCTGGAGCAATTGCTGGAATTGTGATTGGATTAATGTTTAATTCTTACTGATATGATCATATGACTTTTGAAATTGCATAGATCTAATAACTTATATTGTGTTGGTCAATTTGTGGTGTAAAAGATCGGGGGAGGATCTCTTGGCGATGTAACCATCTTGCTAACATTGATTTTAAATGATGATCAGTATAGAGGTTAGTTACTATAATGGACACATATTTTTGTTTCTTTGACTTCGGTTTCAACTTTGACTATCCTTTTCATGAACATATTTGATATAACAAAATTCTAAATTTTTTATATTTTGTCTAGGAAAATTGGAGAGAACATCTGTTTTGAAGGCGATATGTGTTGGATTTAAGGAAACTACCGAACCTCAAGTTTGTATAAGTGGAGGTTAGTGTGCTTAATATTTCATCATATGAACCGAACTAATGATTGATTATTTTAGATTAAAATTTCTAATGTTAGAGTGAGTTCAACTTTATTCTGGTTTCGATTTATCAGATATTGAAACTAATGAGTGTCTAGGAAGAAGAAATGGAGGATGTCGGCAAGACAAAAGTGCTAATGTAACTGCGTGCAAGGTATACATAAGAAATTTCTGTTGCCAATTTTTCTTACAAAATATAAGCACTATGGACATATATAACGGTCCATAGTCTTTCTCTGATTGGCTGCAAATTGAACATTTTATTGTTTCTCAGGATACTTTCAGGGGAAGAGTTTGTGAGTGTCCTGTTGTGGAAGCTGTTCAGTATAAGGGTGATGGTTATGCAACATGTGAAGGTACTCTTTCTAGAAATATAATAAAGTTACATCTTCATTTTATTTTTCGAATATTAAAATATATGTTTTCGTCTGGGATCATGATTCACTGCAGTCACCGCTTGTTTACTACTAACCAAAATGATAAGCAATTTTCCATGTTGTTGATGATATGTTTACTCTTCTCATTTGACAGCTTTTGGACCTGCAAGATGTGCTTTCTATTGAATTAGTTTACTAGTAACCAAAACATGGCATCTAATTCTAAGGTGCTGACGTGGATCTTCTTATAATATGTGTTGTAAATAATCATTGAGATTAGTAGGAATTAGTTTGCATTAGTTGTCACAAGCTAAGTTGTCTGGCCCAATTATTATCTACCACACACTTTCTGTTTGCTGTTAAAAAAACATACACTTCCAATATAATTCAATTTATAAAATTTACCACAAATGTTTATAGGAATCAGCACAACGTAAGTGTTAAATGTCTAGTTTTGCATTATTAATATATATATTTTTTATAAATATGTTCTTATGTATTGTTAAGGATGACTTCATTGATTTTATATATCCACTGGTACACTGGGTAAACTAATGGAATCTTACAAAAAGAATCACATGCAGATAAGTAGTTTGTTATTGTATTTGCTAACGCTAAAGTTTAAGGAAATTCTAAATTGGCTTACACACTGTTTTAGTTTGATGATTGTTACATGGATTTATTTATTTTGTATTATTATCTTTTTCATTTTGTTGCTTAGGTACAAGGTATATAGTTACAGCAATGAAACCAATGCATGGTTTAGTGAAGCTGTTGGAAGACCTTGCACTTTGATATGGTATTCTGGTTCCAATCATAAGTTTGTGTTAGATAAGACCAAATATTTCTATATCCCTAAACTTAAGGTATAATATTATACTCTTACTTTAATTGATGAGAATTTTAATATGTGTAACTTTGGTTGGAGTAATGCTTTGGTTGGATGCAATTTTGGTGTATATACTTTGAATTGCAATTTTGGTGTATATACTTTGAATTACAAACTTTGAATTACAATTTTGGATGCAATTTTGGTGTATATACTTTGAATTACAATTTTGGTGTATATACTTTGAATTGCAATTTTGGTGTATATACTTTGAATTACAAACTTTGAATTACAATTTTGGTGTATATACTTTGAATTACAATTTTTGGTGTATATACTTTGAATTTTAATACTTTGAATTACAATCTTTGTGTTTTCAGGACCTATAATGTAGATTGAAGCAATGTTTTGGTTGGATGCAATTTTGGTGTATATACAATTTTGGTGTATAAGTAATATGTGCATTGTAGAAAAAATGCTTTGGTTGGAAGCAATAACTTTGGTTGGAAGCAATGCTTTGGTTGGATGCAATATTGGTGAATAAGTAAAATGTGCATTTGTAGAAAAATGTAATGATTTGTAATTATAAATAGGTGTATATACAATTTTGGTTTGTAATTTTAAATATATATATTGGTATGAAATGCCAATTTTGGATATATAATTTTGGTGTAGAAAGGCCAATGGTTTGAATTGCCAATTCTGAAAAAAATTGCTGGTTGAAAATTACAGGTCAAATTCTGGTTGAAAAAACCTGGTAAAATTGTGGTTAAAAAAAAATTATATAAAATTTTTCGTACACCTTAGACAGCGCTTTTGGTGAAAGCGCTGTCTAAGGTCCACTTTAGACAGCGCTTATGGTGAAAGCGCTGTCTAAGGTGTACTAAAAAAGTCAAAAAAGGAAGGTCTTAGACAGCGCTTTTGGAGAAAGCGCTGTCTAAGGTGTACCAAAAAAGTCAAAAAAAGGTAGGGCTTAGACAACGCTTTTGACGAAAGCGCTGTCTAAAGTAATCCATATAATGTGAAAAAACGCTGTCTAAAGGTACCATAGACAGCGCTTTTCATTAAATACACGCCCCTTTAGACAGCGCTTTTGGTAATACCAAAAGCGCTGTCTAAACCTATAGCGTCGCTGGTTTATACAGCGCTTTAAAGCGCTGTCTAAAGGCTAAAAAAGCGCTGTCTAAAACCGTTTTTGCGCTAGTGTCTCCACTGTTCAAGTAAGTTCTTCACCTTTTGTGGTTCATTTTGCTTTATTATTTAGTAGTTTTCCGGCGAGTAGAGGGTATTCCTGGCGCTCCGTTAGGGTTCCGCCGGGAACGGCGGGACGTTCCTAGGGTTCCGGCGGTCTTAAACGGCAGTTTGGGATGAACATACCGAGGGCGAGATGAATGTCCCGAGGACTCCTATGAATGCGCCGGGGACGTGCGATGAATGTCGCGGGGGAGTGAGACGGGGAGATATGGGAGCGAAGAGAGAGGACGGGTTGACGGCCTCGGGCAGCTTGCCGTGTCCCCGAATATTTTCTTGCTCGCTGCCCTTTCACTTGATCTGCGGTGGAAGGGTGGACTTGGTCGCGACCAACAAATTCACCTATTTCCTCTGCTTTTCAGGTAAAAATGGCCGCGAGGATTCCGGGAATTCTCTACGTAGACACTGATCCCGACGTAGATGGACCTGCCCAGATCCCCGGGGAGGCGCCTTTACGTCCGGCGAGCGAATGGGCCGGGGAAGAGCCCCTGCGTCTCGGGTCGTGTTTCTTGGTTGACGACACAGATGCGTTCGCCTTCATCGAGGACGTACCTGAAGGAGGGGAGGCCACGTGGACGATTTTCCAGCCCCGGGTTCATCATCACATCTGCTCGAACTATCGCGGGCTGCGGTTCCCCATGTATGAGTTCGCCTTCAAAGAGGCTGGTATCCGCCTCCCCTTCAATAGTTTCCAAATAGGGGTTTTTAACCGTCTGCACCTGGAGCCATCGCAGCTACACCCCAACGCTCTAGCCTTCATGCGGGCGTTTGAGATCGTCTGCGACTATCTCCAGATCGGGAACACCCTCGAGCTCTTCTTCCGCGTCTTCCATTTGCAGCGCTCGACAGATAAGGGGCGACATAGTTGGGTTTCTCTTAAGCAGCCCAGGAAGTTGTTCAAGGCGTACGCGGATTCGATAAGGGGCTTCAAGAGGAGGTTCTACTATGTTATGCCCGCGACGCACTCAGCCGTGGGCACGCTTTTCGACATTGTGCCCGACGGATCCGGGGGAGAGAGGTTCTTGTCGAAGTGTCCCCTAGAGTGGGAGGACGCCCACTTCGCGCTTGGTACGGAGGATTACGTCGTGAAGCATAGTGCGCTGTCGGAGGACGACAGGAGGGCGTACGCTACGTTGGTCGCCTTCGTCCATGGCTTCAACCGGGCCGAGTGCGTTGGTAGGGATGGAAACTTGCTCCTCGACTCTCAGGGGAGGGTTGTGCGAAAGGCTCGCTACATAAATACCCGGGGACTCCTCGAATGCAAATCTCCCGACGAGGCCAAGAGGTTCTTAGGTGGGATTTCCTCGCCCTGTCTGGGCCTTTCTTTAGCTTTGTCCGTTTGTGCTAACTTTTTCCATGTTTTCTATTGCAGCTCAAATGTCTAACGCCACCGAGCGTATCATGAAGCTGGCCGCTGAGCGGGCACCCAAGCGTTCCAAGAGCCGGGTCCGAGAGATTATCCAGACTGCGGTGCCCGTTGGTGCGACGGGCGGCTCTTCCTCACCACAGTGCAGTCAGTCCCCCCCCCTCCGGAGAGCACCCCTGCCAAGAAACCAAGGACCGAGGGGCCTGTCCTTGTTGACCTCGTGGGATCTGCCTCACCAGGGAAGTTTCAGATGCCCGCTTGTCATCTCCAGCGGAACTACTTCGGAGGAAACCCCCCTGTTATCGCTGATACCGAAGTGAGGGAGGTTCTAGGCATGGACGGGGAGGCGAGAAGAGAAGCGCTCGTCGGGGACCTTGCGGCAATGATGCGGGTCTTTGAGACTGCCTTGATATTGAACGATGCAGTCCCCTCTTCCTCTGAGTTACATAAGCTGAAAGACGACTACACTGCCCTTGAGAAGGAGAAGGACAAGGTTGCGGCTGATCTGCTGAAGGCCCAGGCTGAGTGCGAGGGCCACGCCAATACCCTCCGCGAGCTGAACGAGGTCAAATCTGCCCTGAAGGCGACCCAATAGGAGCTTGCTCGCTCCAGGAAGAAGGTCGAGGATTTGGAGGCCACTGCCCGTCCCGCGGAGAATGAGTCCCCCGTGGAAAAGAACCTTGCTGACCGCGCCGCTTTGATTGGCAAAATGCGGGAGCTTCAAGCAGATAGTCTGAAAGCTCTGGAGATAGGTTTCAAGAACGCCGTGGAGCAGATCGGCGCCGAGAATCCAGGGGTTCCGCTGGTGCTCGACAGGATTAACCCGTTCCTTAGTGTGGTCGACGACAAACTCAATCTTCCCGAGGAGGAGTAGGAAGAGGATGGAGGGCGGGTCGAAGACGATATTGTTGTGTAGTTCTTCTGGTTGTCTGGCCTGCGCGCCATTTTCTTTGTAATGATTTGTGCCCGGCGTATGTGCCAGGGGCTTTTTGACATTTTTGTACTACTTATTTTGTAATATTCGTACACTGGGCTTCTGCCCGTTTTAATGTGCTCTTGTTTAATTGTGTGTTATTTGTTATACTTTATTTTTGCCTAAGTAGTAAGGCTATGGGATTTGCTCGACCTTGATAGTCCCTGACCGCGTGGAGAGCTGGTCGGGCGGCCGGAAGCGTACTCCGACCTTCAACGAGGCTAAGAGTTCGCTTGAGGTCCTAGCTTCGTGGCATGAACTTCCCATCGCGAGCTGGGTGTTATGCCTGGTTGGTACGACGACGGTGGGCCTCGGTCGAGGTATCCCCGCCGGATCAAAGGTCCTTGCGCACACACAACGCGGTCTCTGATCGTCGTGTTCTTATAGGGGTGTCGCGTTTGTACCCTGACGCGTCCCCGTAATCGCGGTGCTAGTTAGCCGCGGGCAGTGTTTAACTGTAATATTGTTTTAGCTTTTCAGCGTTCCACGGTCGAGCAAGTTCTTCCCCGTGCAGGTTTTCGAGGAAGTAGGCTCCTGTTTCCGTTTTTCCGCGGACGCGGTACGGGCCCTCCCAGTTCGCGGCGAGTTTGCCTTCTCGCGAGTCCTTCTGGTTCCTGCACAGGACGAGGGTGCCTACTTGAAACTCACGTTTGATAACTTTGTCGTTATAACGTAGTGTTATTTTTTGTTTAAGTGACGCCTCTCGGAGAGATGCGCCCGAGCGTGTTTCCTCGACGAAGTCGAGTTCTTCCCTCAAGGCTTCCTCGTTTGCGTCCCCGTCGAGGGGGGTTTCTGTCCTCCTCGAGGGTTCCCTGATCTCCACGGGGATTACTGCCTCCGTTCCATAGGTCAAACGGAAAGGGGTCTCCCCGGTCGTAGAGTGTGGGGTTGTCCGGTAGGCCCAGAGGACGTTGTGTAGCTCCTCGACCCACCGTTGTTTGGCGTCGCCCAGTCGTCATCTCAATCCGCGAAGGATCACTCTATTCGCCGCCTCGGCCTGCCCGCTCGTTTGAGGGTGTTCGACCGACGTGAAGTGCTGCTTCGTGCCTAGTTTTGTGACGAAGTCTTGGAAGTTCCTGTCGGTGAACTGGGTTCCGTTGTCGGTGACAATGGCTTGGGGCACTCCGAACCGGGCGAGGACGTTTCGTTTGTAGAAACATAGTATGTTGAAGGCAGTGATTTTGGCCAATGCTTCTGCTTCAATCCACTTCGTGAAATAATCCACCCCGACGATGAGGTATTTGTTTTGGTATGATCCTTGGACGAAAGGTCCGAGGATGTCCATCCCCCACCATGCGAACGACCATGGGGAGGATAGCGATGTGAGCTCGCTGGGAGGAGCGAGGTGCATGTCCCCGTGTCGTTGGCATCTATCACATTTCTTGACGTGCTCCTTGGCGTCCTGTTGCATGGTGGGCCAGTAATATCCTGCCCGGAGTGCTTTACGGGCTAGCGATCGCCCGCCGAGGTGTTGTGCGTTGATTCCCTCATGGATTTCCTGGAGTATGCCGGGGACCTTGGTCTCCTCGACGCATCTGAGGAGGGGAATAGAGAACCCTCGGCGGTACAGTTTGTTCTCGACTATGGTGTACGAGCATGCCCGCCTCTTGACCATTCCTGCCTCTTTGGGATCGTCGGGCAGTTTGCCTGTCGTGAGGTATTCGTATACCGGGGTCATCCAGCAGTTGTTGTCCCCTATGGCATTGATGCCCGACACCATGCCTGGTTTATCAATGCTCGGGCGGGAAAGCACCTCATGTATGACGGACTTGTTCCCGCCTTTCTTTTTAGTGCTCGCCAATTTTGACAGGACATCCGCTCGGGCGTTATGCTCCCGGGGAATGTGAGTCACTTTTGCCGAGGTGAACTTTTTCATCTTCTCTTTTACTAAGGCCAAGTATTCGATGAGGCTGTCGTTTTTGGCTTGGTACTCTCCTCGGACTTGTGAGGCCACGAGCTGAGAATCGGTGAAGAGTTTGACCTCTTTGGCGCCAAGGTCCTCGGCCAGCCGGAGTCCTGCGAGGAAGGCCTCGTATTCGGCTTGGTTGTTCGAAGTCGGGAAGTACAGATCGAGGGACACCTCGATAAGGATGCCTTCCTCGTTCTCGAGGATGATTCCCGCCCCGCTCCCCTCCGGGCTGGATGCTCCGTCGACATAGATCGTCCATTTCTGTGACCCGTTGGTCGAGGGTTCGGGGACGGTCATTTCTGCTACAAAGTCGGCCAGTACCTGTGCTTTCAGAGCTTTCCTCCCTTCATATCGGATGTCGAATTCGGCTAGCTCGAGTGACCACCTGAGCAGTCTCCCCGCCATGTCCGGTCGTCCGAGGAGCTGCCTGATGGGCTGTTCTGTCCTTACGATGACGGTATGGGCGAGGAAGTAGTGGCGTAGTCGTCTGGCCGCGGTGACGAGACCCAGTGCGACTTTCTCGATCTGCTGGTATCTGAGCTCGGGGCCTTGGAGAGCTTTGCTCGTGAAGTAAACTGGCTTCTGTCCGTCCGAGGTTTCCCGAATGAGGACGGCGCTGACCGCTTCGCTCGTGATCGCGAGATATAAGAAAAGTGTTTCACCGTTCTCAGACCGCGAGAGGACCGGGGGTTGCGACAGGACTTGTTTCAACTGCGTGAGTGCTTGCTCGCATTCCTCGCTCCAGTCAAACTCGGCTTTTTGTCGAAGAAGTTTGAAAAAGGGGAGTGCGTATTGCGCGGATTTGGCGACGAACCGTGAGAGGGCAGTGAGCATCCCGTTCAATAATTGTATTGACTTCTTCGAGTCCGGGGTAGGGAGCTCGGAGAAAGCCCTACATTTGTCGGGGTTTGCCTCGATTCCGCGCTCCGTGAGGTAAAATCTGAGGAACTTCCCTGCCCGGACGCCGAAAGTGCATTTGTCGGGGTTAAACCTCATGCGGCACCTCCTCGCCGTGTCGAACACCTTCTTGAGGTGCGCGGCGTGGTCGACTTCCTCTGCAGACTTGACGATCATGTCGTCCATGTAGACTTCGAGCATGTCGCCGATTTCAGTCCGGAAGACCTTGTTCATCATTCGTTGGTAGGTCGCACCGGCATTATTCAGACCAAAGGGCATTATGTTGTAATAGTAGTTGCCCGACGCGGTCATGAAGGCCGTGTGTTGTTTGTCGACCTTGTCCATGGGAATTTGGTTGTACCCTGAATAGGCGTCCATGAAGGATAATAGTTTATAACCTGCAGAATTGTCGACCAGCTGGTCGATGTTAGGCAAGGGATAACAATCTTTCGGGCAAGCCCGGTTGAGATCAGTATAGTCAACGCACATTCTCCATTTTCCATTATTTTTCTTAACGAGTACAACGTTGGACAGCCATGTCGTGTATTTGGCTTCCGAAATAAAATTTACCTCTAGGAGGTCTTTTACAGCTTTCTCAGCAGCCTCCGCTTTCTCGGGAGAGTGCTTACGCCTACGTTGTGTTATGGCCCTAGCGGCCGGATCTACTGCGAGC
This sequence comes from Lathyrus tuberosus, assembly GCA_022829125.1. Classification (NCBI taxonomy): domain Eukaryota; kingdom Viridiplantae; phylum Streptophyta; class Magnoliopsida; order Fabales; family Fabaceae; genus Lathyrus; species Lathyrus tuberosus. The sequence goes on along the minus strand of JALAZF010000523.1, from coordinate 3,077,996 downwards.
TGATGGCAAGCCACCTCGGGGTCGAGGCCAGGCATCTCGGATGCGCTCCACGCGAAGAGGTCAGCGTTCTCCCTCAGACATGCTTTCAGCTGCTCTTTGGCTAGGTCGGGGATCTCGGTGCCGATCTTCACGTTGCGATCTGGGTCGTCTCCGAGGGCCACGAGCTCGAAATCCCCGTCTGGGATGGGGTGTGCTGGGTGGAGAGGCTGCCCGTTGCTTTCCGCCTGGTGGTCGTGGTCTTCGACTCTGTCTTCATCGGGCTCGCCGGAGAACCTGCTGTAGAGGTCGATCGCGTTGACACGCGGGAGAGGTACCTGTCCGACGTCCTGGGGTGGTTTGGCCACGGCCTTAGGTTTGGGACCAATGGAACTTAGGCCCTTGACGGCGGCGTCGAAGCATCTCCTAGCCGCGTCGATGTCCCCGTGCATCGTCACTACCCGTCCCCTCCTCGTGTAGTACTTCATTTTGAGGTGGACCGTTGACGGGACCGCCGTGAGTTCAGCAAGGGTGGTCCTTCCGAGGATGCAGTTGTAAAGGGATGAGCATTCAACCACCAGGAAACGGATCTTCACCTGTCGGGCCGTGTCTTCGGCCCCGAACGTAACCATTAGCTCCACGTAACCCCATGGTCTGGTGGTGGTTCCATTGAACCCCTATAGGTCTGACCCGACGTACGGGGTCAAATGCCTCTCGTCCAGCTGAAGGGTCCCGAACAGATGAGAATACATGATGTCGACCGAGCTCCCCTGGTCGACTAGGATTCTTCGGACGTCAAAGTTCGCCATTTGGGCCCTGATCAGGAGGGGAATAGTGGCGTTTGGTGCTCCCCCGGGGAGTTCCTCGAGGTAGAAGGTGATGGGGTTGGAGTTTCCCCGTACATTCTCGAGGGTGGTCGCCTTGGACGATGTCGCGGATTCTAGCTCGTCAAACTTCCGTTTGATCGACCCAACCGATATTTTCCCGGGGTCGCCTCCGGAGATAACCATTGCTTTGGGGAAGCCTTCCCAGGTACTACGGGCAGTGACGGGGCCCTCGTCGGGGAAAGTCGCCCACATGTTGCGGATTGCCTCTTCGCCCTCGATGATTGGGGGGATGAAGAAGTCCTCGGGTAGAGTGACGCTGAGGGCGACCTGAAGCTGGCTATCGCCGGGAGGGGGTGTTGCCTCCTCGACGTTCTGTGATTCCTTTGAGCTGGGACGAGGAAGGTCATTCTGTTGGGCATACTTCTTCAAGTGCCCTTCTTTGATGAGAATCTCGATGGCATCCTTGAGGTGGATGCAATCCTCGGTGACGCGCCTGTGGCTTCTGTGGAACCTGCAGTACTTAGATTTGTCAACGTTTGGTTTGGGAGCCGCGGGCTTCGGGAAGCGAACTCCTCCTTTCACAAACTCGGAATTCTGGCAGTCTGAGAGGATCCGAGACCGGGAAGTGTTGAGCGGCGTGTACTCCGTGAATCGGCCAGCTGGCCCGCGCTGTTCCCGGGGATCTCGATTGCGGTTTTCCTTCTTCTTTTCTCCTCCCCGTCGGGGAGAAGCGTCATCGTCTTTGTGGCCGCGGGGGCCTTCTCTGCGACTTGTCTCAAGAGCGATCTGGGCTGCTTCCGTCTCTTCGAGCTCGATGTACTTCTGGGCTCGAGCGAGAAGGTCCTCGAGACGCCGGGGTCTTCGGAGGCCAATGGATTTGGCAAAGTCCGACCCGGCGCGTAGTCCGTGAATAATTAAGTATTTCTTCATGTCGTCGGTCGTGTGGACCTCGACGGCTTCCTTGTTAAACCTCTCAATGTAATTTCGGAGGGATTCGTTCCTCCCTTGGAAGACTTTTTCTAGGGCAGCCTCTGTCTTTGGGTGTCGACGAGATGCGGTGAAGTGTTTGGTGAAGCGTTGTTTCAGCTGCTTCCACAACGTGATCGAACCAGGTTCCAGACCCTTGTACCACGTCATGGCTCCCTTCCGCAAGGTAGTGGGGAACAACCTGCACCTGATGGCTCCCCTGACGTTTCGAAAGTCGAGCATCGCTTCGAAATTCTCCACGTGATCGTCGGGGTCGGTCAGCCCGTCATAGGTCCCCAAGTGTGGAGGTTTCTCCATGCCTGGAGGGATTGGGGCGTCCATGATTTCCCACGACAAGGGGGTCCTTTGGTCCTCGTCGTCGCTATCAGTCGGGGATCTCGAAGGTGATCGATGGTGCCGTGGAGGAGAGTTCCTCGAACAGTTCTTTGGTCTCTCTTCGGTCTGCTTGGACTTCTTGGAGGTGGTGGAGGCCCTGGGGTTCCTTCCGAGGCGGGGAACGAGGGCGTTTCTGGGTGATTGCCGGCTGGGGGCGCTCGAGACGCGGTCGACGACCATGGCGTACGGCCGACGGTGTCCGAGAATCTTCGGAAGGGGTCCTTCGCGGGGAAGGAGAGCGGCGAGGTGACTGGAGGCGACGATGTCTTCGCGGGGAAGATCGTCGTGCCCGTCCCTGCTCCAAGGCTTCAATTCTGGTGTTCTGCTGCGCGATCAGCTGATTGGTCTGGTTGATCAACGCAAATAGGGCCATGGTGCTTGGGTCCGCGTTGGGCGGCGGAGCAACGGGCTGGAGAGTGGTTTGCTGGTCGTCCGTGCGCGACGACGTTGATAGTCGCATCCTGGGAGTCCGGGGAGGCGGTCTGTCCGTCTCTTATGTCGCCTTCGTCGCCGTGGAGGATGATGGCGTCCTCACGGTGGTTCCCGTTCTCCAGTTGCGCGAGCACGGTGTCCAGAGCCTGGTTGACGGTCCGGATTGGCCATGTCGGTGATGAATAGAGGAAGCTTTGGTTTATCGAGGAGAAAACGGGGAAGCTTATAGAAGTTCCCACAGACGGCGCCACTGATCGTACCTGGATCGGACAGTTCTTGGTGGCCAACGACGTCTGTTGAGCTCCGGCTCCGGTGAGGTTGAAGGACGGCGGGGGGGGGGGGGGGGGGGGGGGGGGTGTACCTGCAAGGTACTCCGACGCTCAAGTTAGGGAGTGCACAGAGTAACAACAAATACAAGAAAAGTGAGAAAAGTGTCTTAACCTGACCCTCTCAAGTGGGAGGGTATTTATAGAGAGCCCCCAGCGCGGGGCCAAACGGTTACTTGCATTGGGCTGGATTGTCAGGCCCAATCCAAGTAACTGCCAGGGCTTACGTGGCGTAATGAAGACCAGCACGTGGTCTTCGCCCTGGGGTAACCGCTCCTAGATCTCCGGAATTAGGGCAGACCGATTCCATCGGGAGTGGGCGGTTACATGAGAATGTGTCCACGTAGTACAGACCGTTAGACACTCCTCGCGGGGGAGGAGCCTTCTGTGTCGAGGACCCCATCAAGTCCGTACGACGGACATGGCCTCGCGGGGAGGAGCCATGTCTGTCGAGGAGTGATATGTGGCATTCTCCGCGGGGAGAAGGTGCGTCCTCAAAAGGGGGAGGACTTGCTGCTCGGAGGGGGGATGGCTCCTCGCAGGGGGCCAACTCCCCCTAGTGTCGAGGAGAGGAGAAGTCTGTGGGAGGACTCAATGCTTCTGCCCGCAGCTATACGCCTATTTGCCCGACATGGTGGTGGACACTTGCCCGACACAGGTTTGACCAAGTCCCTCGTATGGGCCACCCAACGTGGGATGGGCCTGTTCGGCTGTGGGGCAAGTCCCCGGCCCAGTCCAGAACACTATGTATATAACTATAAAACCTTAGCAGCCTCTACCATGCCCTACTCTCAGCCGCCACATTAATTAAATTCGATATAGCTACTTGTTAAGGTTTAATTGTTTATTTTGTTAAAATATTTTTTATTTATTTTATTTTTAAAAAATATATTATTTTTAACTTAATAATAGAAATATGTGATTCTTTTTAAAATAACCATTATAATAAAAAGAAAATGAAATATTTACTAAGAAGAATGCATTTATGAAAATCATAAAAATATATATTTTTCATTTTAATTTTTCTGAAATATTTACAAATTTGTTTCTTATCCAAGTGACCCAAAATAATATCTCCTGTTAAATATAGTTTTTAACAAATGGATCATCATGGGATATACCAAAAAAAAAACAAAAACAAGTGGATCATGTTGTTAATTCATTTTCAAGAAAAGAATGTCCATTTGTAGTGTTTAACAATGACTAAGTCATCAATTAATGGGGATTAGGGGGTCCTGACACATAATAATAATAATAATAATAATAATAATAATAATAATAATAATAATAATAATAATAATAATAATAATAATAATAATAATAATAATAATAATAATAATAATAATAATAATAATAATAATAATAATAATAATAATAATAATAATAATAATAATAATAATAATAATAATAATAATAATAATAATAATAATAATAATAATAATAATAATAATAATAATAATAATAATAATAATAATAATAATAATAATAATAATAATAATAATAATAATAATAATAATAATAATAATAATAATAATAATAATAATAATAATAATAATAATAATAATAATAATAATAATAATAATAATAATAATAATAATAATAATAATAATAATAATAATAATAATAATAATAATAATAATAATAATAATAATAATAATAATAATAATAATAATAATAATAATAATAATAATAATAATAATAATAATAATAATAATAATAATAATAATAATAATAATAATAATAATATAATAATAATAATAATAATAATAATAATAATAATAATAATAATAATAATAATAATAATAATAATAATAATAATAATAATAATAATAATAATAATAATATAATAATAATAATAATAATAATAATAATAATAATAATAATAATAATAATAATAATAATAATAATAATAATAATAATAATAATAATAATAATAATAATAATAATAATAATAATAATAATAATAATAATAATATAATAATAATAATAATAATAATAATAATAATAATAATAATAATAATAATAATAATAATAATAATAATAATAATAATAATAATAATAATAATAATAATAATAATAATAATAATAATAATAATAATAATAATAATAATAATAATAATAATAATAATAATAATAATAATAATAATAATAATAATAATAATAATAATAATAATAATAATAATAATAATAATAATAATAATAATAATAATAATAATAATAATAATAATAATAATAATAATAATAATAATAATAATAATAATAATAATATAATAATAATAATAATAATAATAATAATAATAATAATAATAATAATAATAATAATAATAATAATAATAATAATAATAATAATAATAATAATAATAATAATAATAATAATAATAATAATAATAATAATAATAATAATAATAATAATTAATAATAATAATAATAATAATAATAATAATATAATAATAATAATAATAATAATAATAATAATAATAATAATAATAATAATAATAATAATAATAATAATAATAATAATAATAATAATAATAATAATAATAATAATAATAATAATAATAATAATAATAATAATAATAATAATAATAATAATAATAATAATAATAATAATAATAATAATAATAATAATAATAATAATAATAAATAATAATAATAATAATAATAATAATAATAATAATAATAATAATAATAATAATAGTAATAATAATAATACTAATAATAGTAATAATAATAATAGTAATAATAATAATACTAATAGTAATAATAATAATACTAATAATAATAATAATAATAATAATAATAATAATAATAGTAATAATAATAATAATAATAATAATAATAATAATAATAATAATAATAATAATAATAATAATAATAATAATAATAATAATAATAATATAATTAATAACTAGTTACATGTTGTAATTTGATAATTAAACATTCAAATAATGTACATGCATCTTTCAAAGTTTCTTACCAACTCTCGGTGACTTTCAAGTACAAGAGAGTAGTTATATATTAAGGAAAATTATCTACTAGCTATATTAAGAAGATTATTTGATTGGCCATTCGTCATTACAAGGACATATTGATAAATGCTTTGGTTCCGTTGATTTTGAATTTCCATACTTCTTTTCTTATGAAAAAACAATTTTTTGTAATGGTATTTTTTCTTAAAAAATTATTAATAAAAAATAATTACAATAATATTTATTTGTTTATTTATTTATTGTTTTAAAATATAGAGAAAAGGGGTGGTGAACTGACAGTATAAATTAATTTTACACTGTCAACCAATGACGACGATACATCCTGCCAAATCATCCTGTAAATTTTAAAATACTTGTATGATATGGCAAAATAATATATTTCTATTGGATGACAGTTTAAAATATTTTTACATTGTCAGTGCACTACCATTAAACTCTAAAATATAACTGTTATTTTAATATGCAATATTTTTTTATTATTATAATTTTATTTATTTGATTATGACTCAACTTAACCACAAATAATAAAAATATGTTGATAAATAATAATAATTTTAATATTTAAATCAATTAAATTAATTATTTTCTTAAAAACATTTTTGTATAAGCAAATAAATATAAATTAGATGAGAGTATTAGGGGTACTCCAACCCAAATACATAATCAAGGAACTACAACCAACAAATTACACAAAGCCTACAAGAAATCAAAAGGACATTGAAACGATTCATATTAGTTACACCTAATTTTGTTCATAGAGCTTAAAGCTAGCCACCACCAAGAGCAAGAGATGATCCTTTGAACGATAACCTCAGGATTTCCAACCTCGTTATTAAATATTATTTGGTTCCTTGAAAACCAGATGCACCAACAAGACGCAAATCATAATAGGCATGTTTTTTCAATTGAACATTTCCTTTTAATCCCTTCAAACCAAGCCAACAAGAAGTCACAACAATCATCTTTAATGCACCATAGAATACCTACCCAATCTAAAACCTTTTTCCAAATCAACAAAATTTTACTACACACAAAAGAACAAGTGATTAATATCTTCTTCAACCATGAAGCAAAAAACACAAACAATATCATGTGGATTATTTAAAATACCTCTAACTTCCAATTAACTCTTATGGGCAGCCTATCCAAAATCAGCCTCCAACCAAACACTTTTGCATTCATAGGCATAGTTGTATTCCACATCAATTTTAGTGCAGTTTTGTGCACCCCATGAATGTCAAAACCCCTAATAACCCGTTGTCGTCTGTCATAAAATGAAGCAACTGAAAACGCATTGTTGTCATCCCATGGCCAAATTATTTTATCCGCGACCCCCACTGTAGGACTTACTTCAATCAACAGAGCCTGCAAATCAACAATATTGGCATGCAAAATGTGACTGCCAACAAAGCTCAGGGGCACCCACATTCCACCTCAAAACAAGTCCTTCCCAACTGGCAACGTCCCTCACTACAACATTTTTAACAGAGGTAGCCTCGAACAGATGGGAAACAATGCCTTAAGAATGTCTTGGCCAATCCATTTTCCTGTTCAAAAAGGTATAATCGCTCCCGCCCCTAGCTTGAAAGTTAACATATTATTAAACGACCCTTTCTCCATGTTATCCCCTAACAGCATCATATCACGCCACGATAATGATTCTTGGTAAACACCTCCACTCAAATCCTTGATACAAACCTTACTCATGATATTCCTATATTTATGATTGAGAATCCCACTCTAAATCGCACCTTCCTCGGTTAAGAATCTCCACAACCATTTTGATAAAAGTACCCTATTGAACAAAGTAAAATCTCTAATCTAAATCCTTCTTTCTCCTTTGGACAATAAGTGGACTCCCAACTGACCCAAGCCACACTATTTTTTATCCATTGTTCCATGCCACATAAACTTTCGTTAGATTAATACGATTTCCTTCAACACCATGGTTGGAGCTTGAAAAAACCCCAAGGAAGTGAACTGGAAGACTCATTAAAACTGTATTGATTAACGTTACTATTCCACCAATGGATAACATTTTGCCTTTCTATGTTGAGAGCCTATCCTTGAAGCTACTAATTACAGGCCTCCAAAATGAACATTGTCTATGGTTTCCCCCCACTGATAACCCCAAGAACTTGAACGCGATTGCACCAATTTTATAGGCTAAAAATTGAGACGAAGCCTTGATAAACGACTTGTTCGCCCCCAACACCTAATATACTACTCTTCAATGTGGTATCATCTGACGAACTATAAAAGAATATAACAAACGTTCTCATTTAATCCAGCCCTATTAGGATGCCCAAACTGCTAGCTCTTCTAACCATAAGGGCCAATCTTTCCACTACTAAAGCAAATAGGAAAGGGGACAAGGGATCACATTGTCTCAATCCCTAGAACCTTGAAATCCCTCTAGTTGTGCCACCATTCACCAAGGTAGATAAATAACTAGTGAAAAAAAACCCCTCTCATCCATTTTAACCATTTGTCTCCGAACCCCATGTCTTTTAGAATCCTCACTAGATACTCCCAATCCACACAATCATAAGCATTTTGAAAATCAATTTTTAACATAAGACAACAACGTTTTGGAAGCTTCACTAAGTCAATCAACTCATTTGCCACTACTACACCATCATGAAGTTGTCTTCCAAGTATGAATGTCGTATGTGTATTCGAAACTAGCTTACCAATGACTTTCCTTAAGTGAGAAGCCAACAGCTTAGATATTACTTTGTACACATTGCCTATGAGGCTGATAGGTTTATACTCCTCTAGCTTTTGTGAACTGTCAAACTTCGGAATCAACGCAATAAATGAGGAAATCATGGCTATTTTCTTAAAAACTCCTAACACCTCATGTGTGATATTTAATATAAACTGAAGAGAGAAATAACTAATAGCTAAGACTATATCTCATAATATAATTTTAAAAAAAATTCTCTTGTGTTTGAAAAATTCTTAGATGGAAACAACCATAAAAATTAGTTTTACACACAATCGATCATAATTTTTTATTCATTAAAAAATAAATATTAAATTTTCTCTCACCTTCATAATCACAACCACTTCATGAATCCAATTTAAAAACAAATTAAATTATAAATAAATTTAAAATTTCTCTCTTTTTATTAGATGTTTCTAAGAATATGAATTTAAGTATATTTTTATGCAAGTATTTCTTCTTCCTTTTTACGAGATCCATTTCAAAAACTCAAATGCATTAATTAATTCTTTACACTTAAATGCATTATTGATCGCTTAAAAAAATGAAGTTTTGGTCTTACATTTCAAAATTATGTTTTTTATTCCTAAAATTCAATTATTATTTTTTAACTTCCTCCTATATTCTATTTTAGAATAGTGGTAGCTTTTGTTAATGGAAAATTTTAAATATTCATAAAAAATAGGAATATAAGAAGAGAATTTAATATGTCTGGAATTGCTCAAATTTTGCCATTTTGATAGAGAAAATAACTTCATTCTACAACTCATTACAACATTTTTTACTTTAGACAACGGAATAATAGACAAAGGCTGAAAAACCGTAGCTAAAAGATAATAGGCCGCAATTTTTTATCTGTAGACAAATTTTTAAATTTTTGGGTAAAACCGTTGCTTTTTCACCTTATACTATGCTTCTGTAAATGTGATTATTTCATAATCGTCGCCTATTTAAATAATGCCACAATTCAAATGGGCTACTTTGTTCTAAAATAATGCTCTATTTGGAAATATTGGGCAACACTGGGTTCGAACCCTTGTCCCGTGTCTAACAAATTGTTTTGATATTAATGAGTTTAAATATTCAAAAAGCTTTTTTATAAAACTAAATTCTTGGGACTCGAACCCACGTTAATAATGTGAAATACATGGCCCGCAATCAATACCACTAGGCTACATACATTTTCTTTACAATATTTTAACTTCTTATTTATTTAATAACATGTCGAAGTTTTTTGTAAAACAATGTTTTCGAGTCAGAGTTAAAAGCTCACCTAAAAAGACTTAGGTTTCAGATTTTGTTCCCTATGCTTCATTTTCGATTTCGCCCTAATTAATCTTCATCTTGTTCCTTTCAATCGGTGCTTGTTTCTTCTTCTTGTTCTTGTGAAACATCTCTGCCATGGCTTTTACTCATTCATCTCCTGGTTCTCAATCTCTTTCATTCGTTAAGTTTACATGTTCCTCTCACTTGTTACCTTTCATGTATTTCCTCTAGCTTCTGTTTCGCAGTCGTCCACCACCATCCGCCACCTCATCCGAAGGTATGTTAATGTTATCTAGTAACGTTTGGTTTAAGAGAGATTTGGAAGGGTTTGTGGTTTTCTTTGATTTCTATATAAAGCTCTTTATATATTTAGGTTTTCTATTGAGGTATCAATTTACTAGATTCAATAGAGTCTATTCTTATAATTTTTCATATATTGTTGTTGTATAGTACTGATATATGTTTGTAAAAATCTGTGTTAATATCCTTTAATAAAAAAGATTTGATTATGCTAATATGCTATATAATTTTTTTGAAATATGAAAGATCAGTTGTGCTTTGATTTTTGGTAATTAAGTAAGCTATTCAATTGCTCTCAAATTCTCTGTAGTGTTCCTGTTTTTCTAATGTGAAATTTAAATGTGTTGATAGGATGTGGACTATTTATGAACCTAAAGGACTTGCAAGGACAAGAACAATGGAAGCTGAATAATTAAGTTTATTTTCAAAGAGTTGTAATTCAAGAAATGTAAGCACTTTTATACTCTGAATTCAATTTTTTATGTGTCATATGAAATTTCTACATTTTTTAATTTTATGTTTTCCTACTTTAGTTGCAACAGAAGGATGTGAAGTATAAAATTTAAGGTGATTTCATTATAAAAAATGAGCAGTGAGTCACATATAATGTGATCCTATTTATTATATTATTTTTTGTTATTTTAAATCTTAAGTATGTGAAATAATTGTGTTGATTCAACTTGGAAATAGAACTAGCTTATGCTAAATCTACTCGAGAGTCTCTAAGTTAATCAACAGTTAGAACAAGGTACTTAATGGTTATATGAATTAACACTGCTTTTAGCAGCAGAAAAATAAGAGACTTGGTTCACTCTACTTGGATGCCACAGTTTATAATTTGATCATTGTAACTTTTTTTTTCTTGTATGATAACTATTCTCTAATAATATTTTACACAAATACTCAATCTTACATTACGATCTTGTCACATCATTTATTGAAAGTAGTTTGCAATGTGTGATAGGATCATAAAATATACCTGAAGTGAAATTAATGGATTTTGTTTATGTTTGTTTTAAGAAATAATCTTCACAAATATGCAAATGAAGATGTTTCATCATGAGCTTAGTTTATTGGACTTTTACCCCTCTCTATGTTTAGAATTATGGTAACCAAAAGTGTAAATTTTGCATTGTGCTTACCTTTTTTTATGATAGAATGAGGTTGACCTTTTGATAAATAAAACATGTAAGTGGATATCTTATCATGTTAAAAAATTCAACTCAATGGGAGTGTTTGCTATAGTTTTTTGTCTTTTTGAATAGAGGGGGGATTCATACTTATAGACTCATGTTTGGGGACTCAAATTTTTATACTAGAATTTATCTTAGTTTCCTATGCATTATAACCTTCCTCCACCAAATATAAAAGCTAGGCCCTTTCCTAAATTGTTCAATTTGGTTTTCAATTCCATCCAAGATGTTGAAGGGGTTCTTGTTGCAAATATTGGAAGCTACATGGGAGGTGTAGATTTGTGGCAAAATGAAGTTGATAATTTTGAGAATTAAGATAATTTTGATCCACAATCTATGCACGACAAGATACTTGAATTGTGAGCATATCTGAAACATGGCACCAGGGGAAGCTTCAGGTAAAAATGAATACATCGTTTATTAAAGGTTGGCTACTAAAACAAAAAAATGGACGTACTTGGGATTCAACATTGATATAAAAAGAAGGCTTAATACCCTTTTTCATCCTCTAACTATAGGCCAGGGTCCAATTTGGTCCTTTTCCTTTTAAAAGTTCCAAATTGGTCCCATACGTTATTAAAATGGTCCACGTTGATCCAAACCGTTAAATAGATGCTAACGGTGTTAAAAATGATGATGTGGAATCTGATGTGTACTCTGGAAATGTACACTCAGCATCCTTCTGTCTTCCTTCCCCAATTTGCTTCGCCATCTTTTATAAACCTAAACCTAGGTCAAAAATTTCCATCCCTAATCTGAAAGGATTCCATCTTCCTCAAATTGAAACGCAATTTGACCTCCAACATGAGTTATGGGCGCGAATCTTCTTCTTCCTCAAGAACTGGGTTTCTTTCTCTACGATCTTCCAATACTCTTGTTGCTTTCCTCAAAGCCTCACCCAAGCCGTTTCCTTCACCGGTGAAAACCGGTCCACGATGCGCCGAGCCATACGGTGACCTTGAGTCGTCATTCTTCTCAATGGTAAGAGTCGTTTGGAAATAGAAGAAAAAGCCACTATTGAAAGCCTATCAGCTGGTCCTAGAGAGGATATAACCAAACGCATCACGCGCTTTAGCATGTGAAGCTTCGCACTCGTCATACTTCCACCAACATCAAGCACTGTTACGAGATCTATCGGTGCTCACCGTGAAGAATCCAGAGTGCGGCTTCCGCCGTGGAGCGGCGGTGGTGCTTTCACTTTTAAGACCAAAGCGTATGTTTCGTGTGTTCGGGAAACTGATACGACTACACACTCTGGCATTAACTTCACCTGAACAGTTCTTGAATCTCTGTCACCGGATTGTATATCGTCAGAGTATGATTTGTTAGATGAAGTAGATTTCGTGTTAACGAAAAATCCTTGAAACTCGCCGTTATCATCCTCTTCATCTTCCTCATTTTCATCAACTTCAGGAATGGTGATAATCCTTCAACCACCGGCGGTAGGAGAAAAGAGAGGTTCATCGTCATCATAAGATCTCGTTGATTCAGATTGCTTTGGTTGTTGATGCTGTTGAGACTGATTCAAGTTCTTGGTTCTGAAAACTGGCGAAGGACTTTCCGTTTGTTGGTTGATGGCTTGAAGAACACTAACAAATGGTTGATGGCTTAAAAAACGTACACCTCATCACAACCCATGCCATGTCATCAATATTTTAATTGAAATTTTAACTTTTCTAACGGCGAGGACAAACGTGAACCTATTTAAAATCGTATAGGACCAATTTGGAACTTTTAAAAGCTAAAGGACTTATTTGGACCTACCCCTATAGCTAGAAGACCAAAAAGGGTATTAAGCCTAAAAAGAATGCAACTGACTAACCTTTTTTAAAATATTTATTTGAAATATATTTAAGAATGCTCTAGATTATAGAACTAGAGCTTGAGTGTTTACTTTTTATTAATTTTTTTTAAAGGAGCAAGATCTCCATTCTTATTTGACTTGAGTATTTTTTTTTTCAGCGGCCCACTTTTATAATGTATTCTACCTTATAAACTAGAATAGTGGTATTATTCATTTTGGCCAGAATTAAAATTTGCATACATTTCACGTGATTATACTAATTTGTCTTTATATTAGTGTATTTAGAGTTTAGCATGTAATAGAAATTAGACACAGTGAGAACAATAAAGTACTTATTCCTATTAATAATAGCAAAGACAACATGTTACACAGTCTCAACACTTAAAGTAATTTAGCTGGAGGAGAAACAACCATTTATGACAAAACTTTGTTAGAAAGACAAAAAGCAAGAATATCCTTTCTATAACACCCATATATAAAACTCATACATCAAAGCATAAATATTATATATGAATCCAATTGTTTGGTACTGAAACACCATAAACTCCTAGTTAACACATTATATATATTACATGCCCTAAATATAACAACTAAAAGTTCTAAAGGCATAATATACATAAGATGTTCAAAAGATAAAAACTAAGAACTAGATCAACAATGATCTCAAAATAAACTCCGCTACGGAAGCTAGCCATCAACAAGCAAGGAAAAGATCACACGACCTTATCCTTACCCTTCTCGGAACCTGAAGCACCTGAAATACATCAACAACGTGGGGTGAGATACATCAAATCTTAGTGAGTTCCCTATCTTATGGATTCTCTCGGATTATCAAGGTTCTAACAATCCTAACTCAAGTCCGGGGAAGAGGGAAAATGACTCTTGAGTTCACACTTCATAATTCTCACACTATATGGAAACATGACATGAGTTCATTAACTCACAACATCACTAATCGATAACCATACCAAGACATCTCATCTTCTCGTCCGCTTCTACGTCTAGAAGGCGACCTGAGTCATAAATCCTTGTAGTTACTTAGCATACGAATTGGATTCGGGATCACCGCCCTGTTAACCGTGAACCGTCACTTCTCATGGCCTGTTAACCATCACAAGTCTCTACCCATAGCATAGGCTCCAATCGTACTACACGTAGGGAATCAAACCTACCAAGTAATTGTGTACCCGTTTCAGAGGAGCTCGAGACCCATGAAACTACACTCAATTATATTCCGGTTACGATTACATGATCACATACAAAAATACGATTGTACTCGACAATCACAAGACTACACCGCCTTAAGGCCTCTCTTGCCTTTTCCACAACCACAAAGGTTAACCACATGTTCCATACTAGTGTTTCACTCTCAATTAGGCCAATACTCGGCAAGGGTGTATCTTCCAACAACACGAGCCGAGCATCGCCATCTAGAGTTGTCTACAATTTCTAGTTCCTTACTAGATTCTCCTATAGTTCAAGTTTGAGGTTTCCTCACTCTTCCTATCTCATTTTCATATTAACATGCATACTCTATTACAATCATGTTAAACAATAGGCAAGACATGTCATAATTGCATAGTAGAATAATATATAACAATTAAAACATAAATATATCACTTTTGGAACTTTCTCGATTATTTAATCGGTCGGTAAAATTGACCTATTTCATCTCCATTGCATAGAATATCTCCTCGGCTTTACATTGATATAAGGAACGTCCGATTCCGATAAACGAATCACAAGTTATGAATTTTCTCGTTTTGGAAGAAAAACTTTAAGTCCCAGGTCGCGCTAAGCGCACACCTGAGCGCGCTGAGCGCGCTTCTCTCTGCCATCTGAGGTTGCAGAATTTCAACACCGCGCTGAGCGGGCTTCTGCGCGCTAAGCGTGCTCTGCGAAACTCAGAAATTTATCTGCTATAACAGTTCAATTCCAACCCTCCAAAACCCTCAACATCAGTCTCAAACAACCAAACAGAGGTATATAACATGTTCTACCATGATTTCATCATCAAACTTCCATAAAACCTCATTCTCATCAAGAACACCATTTTTCATAAACCCTAAGATTTTCAATTTATTCAAAGTATACCAAAACATCAAAACAAACATCAATACATGTTTCTACAAGCATATTAATCATTCCTTTCAATTTATATCGAAATCCAACCGTTAGAACATTGCTTTCAACATTCTAACCTAAAAATTTATACTATCCAAAAACCTAAAAAAAATGAGGTTTCTAACTAGAACCTACCTCTTAAACAAGATGAAGATGAAGAGAATGAGATGATTGGGCAAGGATTGGATGAATGGATGATGATTTCCTCTTGAATTTCTTCAATTTCCACTTTCTCCTCTTTTTTTCCTTCTTTTCCTTCTTTCTTCTTTCTCTCTCTTTCTTACTATCTTTTTCTTTTATGTTTGGAAAGTGGATTAAGTAGTAAAAATAGTATTAGTAAATAATACTACTAAATGTCCAAAAGTCTCTTAAGTCCAAAATAATAAAACACCTCAGAGTCAGATAATATTAGTTGGATTTATTTTAAGTTCCACAGTTACTCTAATTATTTTGTCAAATAATTCCTCAGAGTACACTGGGCTCAGTTGATCACAATATAATATTATCCGGAGTAAAATACGGGGTATTACACTTTCAACACCAACATCGGCAATTTTCTTCTTCTCCATAATTAGCTGAAAGAGTAAGTAAAATTTAACAATTACTTTATGTTCTACAATGAAATCATTTAAACATTTATTTGGTGCAAGATTGGTTGATTGTTCAATATGTATTTTTCTGTTTATTTTTTGCTTTTGTGTAGGTTGGTGGAGAAAAAATTAACAAGAGGATGAATATTTACAATTTAAAAAAGTTGGAATGCTTGATGAAATCATTAACTATGTTCAGTCTCTTCAAAGACAAGTTGAGGTTTGAGTTTTATTCCTGCTCAATTCCTTGCTATTTAGTGAGCTATTTGCATAAATAGCATTTCTTAGTTTTCAAACAATTAATTTAACTAAGTTTGCTTGAAGATATTAATAAATTTAATTTATGGCTCTAACTTCTCTTTTTTAGTCCTATTGATTGTTGGTTGTTGCCTTTGTTGTGCTATATATTTTATTATATATGTAGGATAAAATATTATGATAAATACAAATAAATTCAATAAGATATGTTTAGGAGGGTATGATCTCAATTCTCAAGCTTAAGATATGTAGATTAATTTAATAGGTTTATGTAAAATCTATTTTGATTTAATTTAGTTGATTGTTTATTCTCAGTTGCTCCTTATACTTGAGGGTGAATTAGATCACACACGGATAAATAAAAAGCCGTCTCACTTTTTTATAAAATAATGTTAGATTGGGCAACGTTCTAGATCCGTGGCTAAAAATAACCGTAGCTTAATCTTGAAACTTAGCAAAAATATTGGGCGACGTTTTAGAACCATGGCTTAAATTAAACCGTTGTCTAAACTAACATTGTAAACCGTAGCCTGTTAACAGATTTTAGACGACGGATTTGTGTTTCCGTGGGCTAAAGTGAAAAAACCGTGCCCTATAGGAATATGCAACGTGTAACACCCCAATTCCCATCGCGAATAAATAATACATAAATAAAATCAGAGTAACTAAAAAGTTATTTTTCCGACATAAACAAGGATGTCACATTTAAATAAACAAAATATCATCCCTGCTCATAAGTTAGATACATAGCATAAAATAGAATACCCTCAATTGGGAAACTTTTCCATAAAAAGGTAATACCAAATATATTCAACAATTATATACATAAATAACATAATCGTTTCCCCGACTCCCGTGCTACGTATCAGAGCAGACACCAAGACCGACAACAGAACGGAGGGCTAGTCTCCACAAAAGACCTCCAGCAACTCTAATCTACAATGCCTCATAGAGCATTATAAAACAGCAGAAGGGTGAGAAATAACAACTAAATCAAGATTGTATAATAATATGCAAACACACATTCAAACACATGTATAAATCATCTCACCCATACCATCACATATACTAACACATATAGCATACCACAAATACAACATACCACACATAATAAATCAAATCATGATTTTTCCACACATAACACATCCATTCACAATTCTCACCACAATTCATCACAACTCACTCATATACATCGCAATGTATATATGTACAAAACCAAGCATATTCATCATGCACACTTCCACAATTCTTATCACTCCACATAAACATACATATTTATGTTTATTCATCAATGCACAAATATAGAGATGATAAATGCAAATCATAGAGACCGACTCACGACTCTATGCAAATGCAATGCGGTACCGACTCAATCATCTCAAGTTCACTCAGGAACTTCTGCTGGAACCATCGCTCGTTACCAAAGTAACTCCCCGTCGGGCCTACGATGTTCACCCACCGCTCACACCTCCACCAAGAGAGGCTCACAGTGTTTATGGATCGCTCACACCTCCACCGAGAGAGGCTCACGACCCGATTGCTCACACCTCCACCAAGAGAGGCTCACAACCCGATTGCTCACACCTCCACCAAGAGAGGCTCACAATCGTCTATAACCGTCGCTCACACCTCCACCGAGAGAGGCTCACGATGTTATAGCGGATTCTCATTAGAATCCCTCAGCACAAGAATGCACATCATTATGCTACACATGATAATGACACAAGGCATTCTTGAAATGCATACATGTATACAAACATTGTCATGCATTCATCTCTTACAATCACATACAATTCATCAATATGAATTATTTCACCAACTTTATTCATGCATTAGAAATCAATCCAACAATGCATTTACTTGCCATACGGCCACCAATTAGCATACATTGAACTTCACGTAAGCAATTCATTTTCATACATACATGTAATCATAAACATGCATATAAAACCAATTACAACATATCACATTCCTTTGCCCTTCGGCCACACTTTATCATCACAACATGTCATCACATGCACTATCATTACTCAACATCATACAAGGCATAC
The DNA here is from genome assembly GCA_022829125.1 of Lathyrus tuberosus. Classification (NCBI taxonomy): domain Eukaryota; kingdom Viridiplantae; phylum Streptophyta; class Magnoliopsida; order Fabales; family Fabaceae; genus Lathyrus; species Lathyrus tuberosus. The sequence goes on along the minus strand of JALAZF010000523.1, from coordinate 3,059,769 downwards.
ACATTAATATCAATGCCACATTGTATGTTACACAACCAATATACACATCATCATATTCATGCATTGAAAACAATTCAAACAATGCATTTCATCACCTACCACAACAATCATACAAATCACAATGACTTCCACAAGGGATTCACACCACAAAGGCTACCCACGACACATCATAACAACATACATTGATATTCAATCAAACAAGGTATTTTTACCACACAACAACATCATTAATCACGCCTCGAAGTCTAATCCAAAACAATGCACATATTTGCCACAAGGCCACAAACTATCATCATATAACGGTCTACAAGCTACACGTTACATGTCACAAGTATATATCATGCTAACACATCAATCGCACACATTATACGCGATAAAAACCCGACAACCCAACACTTTTCCAAAACCACGACCTAAATAATTCATCTACTGCCCTCCAAACCATTTTTAATAGAAAGAGCTTTTCATTAGCTTTCCAACGCTTCAAACGGCGACCAAAACGGACTTACGGTTTGAAAATTACGACAAAAACAAAATTGGAAAATATCATGTTCGCTCCAGTATTCGCTAGGCGAACCCTAGCGAACCAAGGCAGTGGAAAACAGTCATAAAGTTCGCTAGGCGAACCTTCTAGCGAACATTCGCCAGTTCCTTCGCTGGGGTTCGCTAGGCGAACCTGCAAAACCCAAAAATCGCAGCAGCGTCAACCTAGGTCATATGGGACCAAAATACATCATTTTTATCACCCAAACCCTTCTAATTCATACCAGAACAACCAAAACATGTTTAGACATAATCAACGAGTATTCTACGCGGTTTATATCGAATTTCATCCGTGAAAACATCGATTTCTATCAATTACTCCTAATTTTAATCGATAAGAAAAAGTCGAGAAACAACCAAAACAATCACAACAAACAACACATATACATACACAAGCAAGATATAATTGAAACTTCTCACCCTTACCCGATTAATCGCGCTTGAAACGGAGAATCTTCGATTTTCTTCTCTTTCTCCTCTTTTCTTTCCTCTTCCTTTCTATCTTCTCTTTTCTTTCTCTCTATTTTCTTTTCTCTCTTTTTCTTTCCACTTTCTATTTATAACAAAATATCTAACTACCCAAAATGACCATTTTGCCCTTACGCTCAAATATCTCCCAAACGCTCTCAAAATGCGATAAAACATAAACATACCGATGAAATATATTTCGGAAATAAAAGTTGAAAAGAAATAATAATTTAATACAACTATTTTATCTATCTGAGAAATTAACCAATTAGCAGGTATAATACCATAAATTCACATATTTCACAAAATTCAAATAAATGAAATAAATCAATAGAGTTAAACGAATCGGGGCGTTACACAACGACTATTTATTCCACGTTTGAAAAACCGTCCCTATAAACATTACGCAACGGTTTTCCAAGTTTAGACCGCTGATTTCTGTTGTTGCCTAAACTCAATTTTATTGTAGTGACTTCTAGATAATCCACATCGTGGAATGTCAAATTAAAGCTAACCAACACTTAATAGAAGATCTGTTAGCGTGAATTATTAGTGAGTCATTAGAATAACCAATATTAATTGTAAATATTACCTGCTAAATTATCAAGTGAAAATCTCTAAATTTTAGTCTTGTGTTTTGTTGTATAGGGTAGTAGATATCCTAATATTTCTCATTATAGTATCTCTTTATATTTTGCAAATGACTCAAAAAGTTTATGAAAGAAAAAACCTTCAGTTTAACATGGTATCAAGAGCATAATTTTAGAACCTAAACATTTTAAAAAAATGGTTGATTAGACAAAAATGAACACTTCCGCTAAATCCATTTTGGAGAATCATGCTACCAAAATGACGGAGGTTCTGTCAAAAGCTCAATCTATATCACAATCACATATATCTGATTCTTCTAATGTTTCCATCAATATAAAGTTGGACGGATCCAACTATCCCATATGGTCCCATGTGGTTGAGATGTACATCTCAAGCAAGGATAAACTGGGATATATTGATGGAACCTTTCCTTAACCGCCAGCGACTGATCCAACATTTCATAAATGGCAGACTAAAAATGTCGTAGTGAAAGGATGGTTGATCAACTCAATGACCCTTCGCCGGTGGGGAATTTCATCCGCTTCCCAACAGCCAAAGGGGTTTGGGACACCATTACTATGACGCATTTTGATGGATCTGATACATTTCAGGTTTACGACTTTCAACGTAAGGAAACTCAGATGCGGAAGAATGAAAGATCGATTGAAAAATACTACAACGATTTGCAAAGTTTGTGGCACGAGATAGACTTTCTACGTCCTATCCCCATGGAGTTCCTAAAAGATATACATAAACTCAATTTTCTATTATAGGAGGAAAAAGTATATATATTTCTGGATGGTTTGGATGAAAGACTTGATAACATTCGGGTGACATTCTTTAACTCAAGCCTTTCCCCACAGTCGAGCAAGCTTATGTGCATGTTCGAAAGAAGGACACCAGTTAGGCTATGTTGACATTGAGGGTCGAGAATATAACAAGAAATGTTGTTATGGTAACTAAAGGCTCAAATTTTGGTCAATTACCAACACTGGTGACTGAGAAACATAATTCATCTTTGAATTCAAAGGGTTTGTCTAATGGAGACAAGTGCACACATTATGGAAATTCTAGACACACACGTGATTGTTGTTTCAAGATGCATGGGTATCTAGAGTGGTGGCATGATTTGCAAGCTAAGAAGAAAAGAGACATCACAACATTTGAGGATGGTACTGGTAAAGTGGTTGTAGTCACTGTCGAGTCTCAATTTTCAGATATTCCTATAAGGGCTTCCTCCGCCTCAATAAAACCAGGTACTTGCGATGAAGTTCTCGGTAGTTATAATTCTCAAGATGTAAGTGCATGGATTATCGACTCCGGAGCAAAAAACAATATGACCTTTGTGTTGGAATTAAACCAAATTCTGAATTTGGAATTTCACCAAATCTTGGAGAACTCCGAATCAAATCTTAATGAACAAGAATCAATCTTTCTAATAGATTATCCTTCTTATTCTTCACTCTTCACTCGAGTAAATCAACCAACCTTGGTTGCAAGATGATATCACTCCACAATGATTATTGAAAGAAGAAGAAGAAAAGAAAAAGATAAATTGGAGAAAAAAGAGAATTAGGGTTTTTGGAGAAAAGAGGGGAAGAAGAAGAGTTGTGAAGTCTACAGAGAAACTTCTGCTTTTTAATTTGTAAACAATAATATTATTCACACTTCTTTTCAATAATAGGGGTTACTTCTTATTTATATGTTGAGTTTGCTTGCTCACTAAGAAAAACTCCTACTAACTTATTTCAGCTAAAATTACACGAAATAAGCCTAAGTCGAAATCTCTGTCGAGCAATATGCTTTAACATTTCGACATAAATGTTTCAACATTTCATTGCCTCTGTGGAGAAACTTCCTTTGATACAAGGAATTAAAATTCAACACACCTCCTAATTCATAGTGTCTAAGTTATTTATACTTAGCATAGACCTTAATTTCTTGAACACTTCGATAAGTACACTGTCATACCCTAAATTTTGACTACCAAGATTTCCCATCATTGTGCAAATCACCATCACAAGATGGATGAACCATCACACTCATCAATCTCCTCAAAGATGGTTGAGCATTCACTACAATCAAGAATTAGGGTTTTGAGCCCTCTTAGAGCACTTAGACAAAGGATCAATCAAGAAATGCCATGATCTTCAACTTGTCTAGCCTCTTAAGCACCCACAAAGGATCAAGAGGACTCCCACATCAAGGATTAAGCACAAAGTTGCAACATTCCAAGTGGATTAAGCCACCCGATTGCCAGTGTCACCAAATTAGGGTTTGGTCGACCAGGGCCTCTAGATGAAAATTTTCTTCTAAGCATGAGCCAATGCCTCAATGTATGGTCCTATAAGCTCAAAAGGATTTCAAGAGCCCATCCACAATGGCAAAATCACCTTGAAGGTCTATCTATCAAAAAAATCAGGAATTAGGGTTTTGACCTAATTCAACCCTTGAGTTAACTTGTGAAGTGAGACACAGCTTGAAGCTTCAAAATGAACTCCAAAGACCTCAAATACATCATATTGGCATATTTAAAAGATTTGATTGACTCAAAGAGCTCAAATCATAAGCCACAAGAACTCAAAACCATCTGATCACAAATTTGGGTTTTTGATGGAAAAAGTCAACCCTATCCTTGACTGCTGACCTACCCTTGATCTCAAACCTTAGAGAGGAGTCCAAGACATTCCTAAATACCCTTGGAGGCCATACATGAAGTTTAATTGAGCCCAAGGATTTATTTCACAAAAGGATCACAAAGTCAAAATTTCATCTGATGAAAAAGTCAACTGTACAAAAATCCAAGTTTGACTTTTTGGATTTTTGGTCAACCAAGGTTCCTTAACCCTAAAACAATGTTAATATGTGATTTAAATCATCATTCATCAAGAAAAATCAAAGAAAATGAGTTAACTTGTTAAAGGGGTAACCATAAAAAACTTAGAATTTTTCTAAGTTATGGAACAAAGTGGCTAGGGTACCAACTTTGCAAGGCCATATCTCCCAAACCCTAAGGCCTTTTTCTCCCATTCAAAGCTCAGATTGAAGTTCATGTTACATACTTCAAATATGTCAACTAGACCTCATTCCAATTCATCATGGATTTTGAGTTATTGTTTGAGCAAAATCACAAAAAACATGAAAATGACATTTTTTCAACACTTAGTGAAATTTTCACTAAGTCAGAATCTGCCTTATTTTTTTCCAAAATGTAGAGGCATTTTTAATTATAATTCAAGTTGATTCAAAACCAAAGTTGGACATCATGTTGAAATAGGATATGTCAGCTTTCCAAAATGTCCAAGAACTCCATCAAACTCCACCTGAGCTAGAGGTTATGACAGCTGCAACATGCTTTGCTGCAAACTGTTTTTACAAGGCAGATTTGTGCCTTAGTGCTCAAATTGATCAATTTGGGCAAATTCAAACATGGTTATCCATCTGCACACCTCAAGGGGCAACAACCAAGGGACAAATACTGATTCATCAACCTCACAAGTCCATGAATCTATGGTTTGGCATGTCATCCCTAAAATTCAAAGATGTTTCAAATATTCAATTTTGTTTCAAAGCATTTAACTGATGCATATAGGTGGCATTCGTCAAGACAATGTTATCCAAGTTCAGTCAAGACTTATCCCTGAACCAAAGAACCTTAGGCCTGTGCTCTAACCTCAAGTTAATGGCTAGAGGAGACTTGAGATTCCATTTGATCATAATTGGCCAAAGGCCTGCTGCAGTTGCCACACACTGTTGCTTGGAAAACAAACTTGACACACTATAAATCAACCTCAATTGTGATCGGTTTGAGTACACCAAAGCACTACAACACTTGCTTTCCTCAAAATCCCTCTCTTTAGGCCAAAATGCCTTCTTTCACAAGGCATCTCTGAGTTTTTGAGTTAGAGAGAAATTCCACCACAGCTCATGATCCAAACACCTCTTACATGTTGTATCTAAGATGTCCAAACACTCACTTGTGACCTGAAACACCAAAATCACAAAGTCCACTTCCAAAATCTCAAAATTGGGCTTTTTTACATTTTTTAAGCCATGTCTTGATTCAGTCACTTCCAAAACCAGACAAAGCCTCAAACACACTCCAAATATCACCCTCAAACTGTCCCAAATGGTTCCCCCCATCTGGAACACCATTTGAGAGTTGCCATATTGGTCACTTTTGCCCCTTTTGCAAGAAAGTTCCACAACTTGTTCCTGAGGATTCCAGCTGGTTCTAACCATTCCAAAAGCTTCTAAGGGATCAATTGAGAGTGTCCAAAGCATCAAATTACTTCTGGCACAAGGAACTTGGAAGATAGCACAAAAAGCTCCAAGAGGTAAGTGCATGACAACTTGAACTCTTTGAATTATTCTTTGCTTTGAAGTCCACTGATCATAAACATCTCATACATGTTATATATGTTGCGTTTGAACCAATTTGCCATGTAATTCTTGCCTGTACCATGTGTTAGCATAGAAAATGCAAATATAGGCGTATTTCAATACCACTATCGGGTTTTAAAATAGGGACCTCATCTGAAAAAACCAAGACCACCATTGGATTCCTTGTGAAAGTCTAGGTCAGATGCACCTAAATTTTGTCCAAATCCATGGAGAAACGAGAAAGTTAGAGGCTTCACGTAAATTGCCCAAAAGCTTGCCTTGCCTTGCCTTACACAGACCTAGAAACAAGGCATGACTTATAATTTAATGGGGTGGTTTTGATACACGGATGTATCACCACCCTAGTGGTAGCGTGCATGTGTGTTTAGCTTGATGGTCGTGGGTTCAATCCCCACCCAGACCATTTTGCCATTTCCCCTATTTTTGCTATTTTTTTTTCATATTTTCATGTTTTTGTTAATTAATTGAAAACTTAATTTCTCTCTCAATTTTAATTATTTTTTATTGGTTCTTTTTTTAAAAATTCCCAAAAATGTAAAATATTTTATTCCATGAAAATTTTGCAAAAATATTATTTATTCCATATATTTGATATTTTTGTAAATAATTATATTTTTATTTGTTTTTAAACATTAAAAATATTTCTTTTTCTTGGTTTTGCAAAATTCAAATGATTTTTTAATCATCCCATGAATGAAACATGATTTTCCAAATATAAATCCAAGATCACAACCTTTTTTCACATGTATGATTATTTTAATTGAATTTTTTATTCAATTAAAATACATTTAAAACCAAAATTAGGGTTTTGATCACTATCACCCTAACAAATCTTTTTCAAACACTTTTGAGCCTCTAATAGAGTGTAAGACCCAACCCCGTTTTTAACCAAAACCACTTTGGGCCTCAGACATTGTATAAGTCCCAACACATTTTCAAAAAAACCTCGGCGCGATCGCCAGTTCAAAATCAAATTTGTTGGGCTTCTCCTTGAGCTATAAGTCCCACTTCTTTTCTTTTTAAAAAACAATTTTGGGCCTCTTGATAGAGTGTAAATTCCATCCTTTTGTAAATAAAATAATTTGGGCCTCAGTCATTGTATAAGTCCCGATACAATTTTCAGCAGAACGGTGCGATCACTGTTATTTTTGGGCCTCTCCTTGAGTTGTAAGCCCCATCACTTGTACAAAAATAAATCTTTGGGCCTCTAATAGAGTGTAAGACCCAACCCTATTTGTACATAAACAATTTTGGGCCTCAGTCATTGTATAAGACCCAGTACAGTTTACAAACAACGGTAAGATTACTGTTTTTCATCTGGGCTTCTCCTTGAGTATAAGCCCCAATAATATTTTCAAAAACAACTTCTCTTTTGATTTAGGTTCAAATATACAGTTGTTATCAAAACTTTCTTTAATTTCTTGAACAACTAACAATACAGCATGGAAGCTTGCTCGCCTGTAAATTTTTATCAGCTTTCATTTACTTGCTTTCATATATATAACTATATTGTGGGAATCTGCTCCCCTGTAGGTCCTTCTTTCATACCCTTTTAAAATACTTGTCATATATCAACTGTATATATACTAATATATCTATTTAGAGTTTTCCCCGGCAACTAGGTCTAGAAGTAGGTAAAGCCAGTTGGTCACTCTTTAATACCGTCAAAACTAGATCCCCATAGGACTTCTAGATACAGTCTTGCCTTCTCTTGGGCTTAAACAATATGGAACAAAGAGAAAGGAAGTATTCTCGGTGACCCTTTTCTCAGACTTTCACTATTAGAAATTGTCAAAAAAATTCATTTCCCTAGACAGGATTAATTCTCGGTGAAAACTCTCTTGAATTTCTTCAAACCCTAGAACTGTTCTCTGAAGGATTAATTCTCGGTGAAACCTTTCTTGAACTTTTCTTAAGTTTGGGACCCACAGGCTTCCTAAAAGAATCCTCGCCTCCTCTTGGGCTTTGTACAAGGACCCTCCGGCTTCTTAGAAGTTCTCATGCCTTCTATTGGGCTTAATACAAGGACCTTGAAGACCTCTTAAAGGTATAGGACAGAACTTAGTCATCCTTCGTTAGAGCTGTCTTTCTAAAAAGAGTCAAAACCTCAGACCAATTTTAGGGTTGATACTCATCCCTTAAAAGAGCCAGCCTCCTCTTGCGCGTTATACAAAGATAAACTCTTCCATACCAATAGACTTGGACAGTCTAATTCTCTCTTGAGTCTCAAAGGCATTCTCAAGCTCCTTACAAACATAGGAGAAACCCCAGTCATTCTGGATCAACCTCCAGTAGAGTTAAAATCCATGGGTTCTAAAACCCAGTCTCTCTCCTAAAATTCCCTGGCCAGGGTCAGTTTATCATCAGTATAACATTATTAGAACCTCAAGGCATCTGATACCTCAACTCTGCTATAACCCTTAGCAAGAGTTGATTCCCCATTTGGACCTGCCTCGGGATCTCAATAATTCCCAGCAGAAGACAGCCTCCTCTTAGGCTTTGTATAATGATCCTTCCGTTCCTCAGCATAGCCAGCCTTCTCTTGGGCTTTGTACAATGATTCTCCCCAGGGGAGCTAACCTTTTTAGGCTCTCTTGTTGAGTCAATCAACTTTCAGACTCTCTTGTTGAGTTAATTAACTTTCAGATTCTCTTGTTGAGTCAATCACCTTTTCAGACTCTCTTGTTGAGTCAAACCCTTTTTAGCCGCAATCTTGGGCTTTGTACAAGACAGATAAAAACACTCTCTTGTTGAGTCAATCTTCACTTGGCTCCTCTTAGACTTTGTATAGTGATTTCCCCTAGCAGGATTTAGCCTCCTCTTAGGCTTTGTATAATGATTTCTCCAGCTTGTTCAACCACAATCCTGGGCTTTGTACAGGACAGATAAAAGCACTCTCTTGTTGAGTCAACCCTTTTCAGCCTCAATCTTGGGCTTTGTACAAGACACTATATAAATTTCCCTAAACAGAGTCAATTCTCTTTTTCAGCCTCAATCTTGGGCTTTGTACAAGACAGATAATACTCTCCCGCAGAGTCAAACTCATTTCAGCCTCAATCTTGGGCTTTGTACAAGATACCTAAAATATCCTCAGCCGAGTCAGTAAAGTCTCAGTTTAGCCTCAAATCTTGGGCTTTGTATAAGACAGATAAAGAATTCTTTCCCACAGAGTCAGTCTTCTTTTAGCCTCAATCTCGGGCTTTGTACAAGACACATACAACCCCTCCCCGACGGAGTCAAAATCACTTTTAGCCTCAATCTTGGGTTTTGTACAAGACAGACAGAACATTTTCCCCGAAAAAGTCAAACTTTTAGCCTCCTCTTAGGCTTTGTATAATGATATCCCCAAAGAGTCAACTCTTTTAGCCTCAATCTTGGGCTTTGTACAAGACATATATAAACTTTCTCCAGCAAAGTCAAAATTCCTCTTACACTCTATGTAAGTACATCCCCAGCGGAGTCAATTCCTCCCAGGCTTCTTTTAGGCTTTGTGGATTAATCTCTTAAGTAGAGTCAAAACCCTCTTTTACCCTTAATCTTGGGCTTTGTACAATAGAGATAAAAACTCTCTTGTTGAGTCAGTCTTTTCCTGCCTCTTAGGCTTTGTATAAGGACTTCTCCAGTGGAGTCAATCAACCTCTTAGCTTCAACCTTGGGCTTTGATCAAGGCACACAAAAATCAACATACCCTCCGAGGAAATCAAAATTCCTCTGTAGGAGGTCATTTCTCTGTTCACTACGCCAAAAATAGGAATAGACAACACTAAAAAGACAACGCTTTTATCAAAAAGCGCTGCTAAAAAGAATAAAAAAATTTCGCTAAAAAAAAGCGCTGTAAAATACAGCCTTTAGAAAGCGCTTTTTAAAAGCGCTGTTAAATGACATAAATGGAAGCCACTTTAGAAAACGCTTTTTGTACAAAGCGCTGCTAAAAAGAATAAAAACATTTCACTAAAAAAAGCGCTGTAAAAGAAAGACTTTAGAAAGCGCTTTTTAAAAGCGCTGTTAAATGGTAGCCACCTTAGAAAGCGCTTTTTGGAAAAGCGTTGCTATAGGTGTTAACCTTAGAAAGCGCTTTCAGAAAAGCGCTCTTATATGTAGCACTTAAGAAAGCGCTTTATGAAAAGCGCTCTCTAAGTCAATTATGAATTAATTTATAAAACAATTTCTATTCATTTTCAGAAACCTCTTTTCATTTTCTTCTCTAGACCGTTGCTTTCATGCGTTATGAAACCCTTGCTTTCAATCGTTCTTGCATTCGTTCTGAAACCTTGCCATTGTCGTCGTCCTTTGCTGTCACGGTTGCCGTCGTTCTGAAACCCTTGTCGTCACTGTCGCCGTCGTTCATTCTCGCATTCGTGAAGGAGAAGACGAAAACGAAGAGGTACGTTGTTGTTGTTGTTGTTCTTGCGTTGTGGTTGTTGTCGAAAACGAAGACGTAGACCATTTTTGCCGTCGTTCTGTAACTTCTGCTGTTAGGAACGCAATTGTTGTTTGGTTCTCTTTATGCATTTTTGTTGGACCAACTTGTATTGATTCTTTTTCTGCTATTGCTCTAGCCGCTAACAACAAGCCCAGTTCTTTGCCGGGTCTTGTTGTATCTTGGATTACTATCATATATTGTGTAGTTTACTATCATATATTGGATATAAAAGAAAGACATAGTTTTAAGATTAATTAAAAGAAAATGTTGTGTAGTTTGTTAATGATCCATCCTTATAGTGCAACGAATGCTCTTTCCGTGTTGGAGATAATCAAAAGCCTTGTTAATATCTTTGAATTCCACCTCTTGTGTTATGAAACCAATCACAACATTGCTATTATATAGTGACTATATATATTGAGAAAGAGTACTTACTTTTGAGGACACTATGTAGGTGACTATATAGTGACTATATATAGTGACTATTATATAGTGACTATATAATTGTTGCTTGTTTGTGATTACATGTTGCCACTTATCAAGTTATGACTCATAATTGGTCAATTAATGATATTTCATTTTATGATACGTGTACAGGGGGATCTTGGTAATTCTAACCTATCTGGACACTGTGTGGGTCTAGAAGTTGTTTACATCTCTACAGGTAAATATTTTTTATTTTTGTTTTTGTTTAGTTTAATTAGTATAACTATGGATAAGAAATGGATGGCTTCAAGTCGATTGTCGAAAGAGTACGAGAATGGGGTATCGGAATTCGTTAAGTTTGCTGTTGCGCACGGCAAAGACCCCAGTCGAATGAGATGTCCTTGCTTGGGTTGTTGTTTTGGGAGTCGGGTTGACGCGGTTCAGTTGGCATCACATTTAATGAGGAGTGGAATTGATAGAAGTTATACATGTTGGAATTTTCATGGTGAGAAAATTAACGGGAATGTTGAACCGGGGGATAATACGACCTATGCTTCAAACGACAATGGCATAGATACATACGATTCTGATCGAGTCGAAGAGATTGCAGAAGCACTTGAAGAAGATCTTAAGGATTGTCCCAAAATGTTTGAGAGGTTGGTAAGCGATGCGGAGAAACCGCTATATAATGGTTGCACCAAATTCACAAGATTGTCTGCGGTATTAAAGTTGTACAACTTAAAGGCGGGCAATAGATGGTCGGATAAAAGTTTCACAAAGTTATTGGCCCTTATGAAAGATATGCTTCCAGAGGATAATGCTCTTCCCAATCGAACATATGAGGCCAAAAGATGTTGTGCTCTATTGGCATGAGCTATGATAAGATACATGCCTGTCCAAACGATTGCGTTTTGTTTTGAAATGAGTATACATCGTTAAATGAGTGTCCTAAATGCGGTGTCTTTCGATATAAGGAAAAGTTGTCTCCAGCAAAAGTCTTATGGTATTTTCCTATAATTCCGAGATTTAGATGCATGTTTCGTAGTGAGACCGATTCAAGACACTTGACTTGGCATGCAGATGAAATAATTATTGATGGAAAGTTACGACATCCGGCAGATTCACCACAGTGGATGAAAATTGATGATGATTATCCTGAATTTGGAAAAGAAGCAAGAAACCTTCGCTTGGCATTATCTACTGATGGAATGAACCCACAAGGTCTTCAAAGTATCTCACATAGCACTTGGCCTGTGATCATAATGATTTATAACCTACCTCCATGGCTATGTATGAAGTGTAAGTACATGATGTTATCTATGTTAATTTCTGGGCCTAGACAACCAGGGAATGACATAGACGTATACTTGGCACCCTTAATCGAAGATTTAAAGTTTTTGTGGGAGAATGGTGTGGAGGTTTATGATGGGTATAAGAAAGAAAGTTTCAACTTGAGGGCGATGTTGTTTGGCACAATTAATGATTTTCCAGCATACGGAAATCTATCAGGGTACAACATAAAAGGTCAATGTGTGTGTCCTATTTGTGAAGATAAAACAGATTGGACGCGATTGGAGTTTGGTCAGAAGAATGTATTTCTCGGTCATCGTAGATTCTTAAATTCTAATCATCACTATCGTGGGTGGAGAAAAGCATTCAATGGAGAGGCAGAACATGTTAGAGCTCCAACTATATTGACAGGTGATCAAATTTTTGAAAAGGTGAAAGATGTGAGTACTTAGTTTGGAAAGCCTTTTGCACATACACTTGTCAAGAGTGGGTGGAAGAAGAGGTCAATTTTTTTTAAACTGCCATATTGGAAGTCGTTGTATGTAAGACATTTTCCCGATGTTATGCATATTGAAAAAAATGTATTTGACAGTGTTATTGGTATGTTACTCAATATACAAGGAAAGTCTAAGGATGGCCTTAAAGCAAGAAAGGACCTGGTAGCGATGGGAATAAGAAATGAATTAGGACCCATGAAGAAAGGAACACGAACATACCTACCACCTGCTGCTTATACTCTATATAGAAAAGAGAAAAAGGTATTGTGTAAGTTTCTAAGTGAAGTTAAAGTTCCAGAAGGATACTCTTCCGATATTAGAAGACTTGTGTCTATGAAAGACCTCAAGTTAAAGAGTTTAAAGACGCATGACTGCCATGTTATAATGGAACATTTTCTACCAATAGGTATACGTTCTATTCTGCCAGAAAAAGTAAGAAGCGCAATAACTAAATTGTGTTTTTTCTTCAAGTCAATTTGCAGTAAGGTGATCGATCCTGCGATCTTACCAACATTGCAAAAAGAAATAGTTATTACTTTGTGTGATCTTGAAATGATTTTTCCTCCCTCGTTTTTTGACATAATGGTTCATATACTTGTTCATCTGGTGAAAGAGACACAATTGTGTGGACCGGCTTATATGAGATGGATGTACCCTGCTAACGTTATATGAAAATATTAAAAGGGTATGTGAAAAATCGAAGTCGACCAGAGGGTTGTATTGCCGAACGATACATTGTTGAAGAAGCGATTGAGTTTTGTACTGAATATCTGTCCAATGTACAATCAATTAGACTCCCCAAACCTCATATTGTCGAAAAAAAAGAAGGAAAAAAGTTAATTGGAAGTGAAGTTGTGACAGTATCAAGGGTCGAACGGGATCAAGTGCATTTGTATGTTCTGCACAATGAGAATGAGGTTGAGCCGTATGTTGAAATGCACAAGGATGTTCTCCGAGGTTTAAATCCGAATAGAAATGAGAATTGGATAGTACGAGAGCACAATCGAAGTTTCATACCTTGGTTTAAGGATCATATTTATTCAAAGTATTATTCAGATCCCGCTTCAATAACAGAAAGGTTGAGATGTTTAGCATATGGTCCAAGTTTGGTTGTGTTTTCTTATAGCGCATACGCAATTAATGGATACACATTTTATACCAAAGAACAAGATGATAAAAGTACTATGCAAAATAGTGGTGTCACCGTGGTAGCTGAAGCAATGCACATTTCAAGTGTGGAAGATTTAAACCCCAAATTTGCAAATCTGTCATATTTTGGGGTTATCGAGCGCATTTGGGTGTTTGATTATGAGAAGTTTCAGATTCCTATATTTCGTTGCAAGTGGGTTGAAAATAATAATGGCGTACGAATGGATAAGTCAGGATTTTTGCAAGTGGATCATAATAGGGTGGGGTACAAAGATGAGCCTTTTATTCTAGCCTCTCAAGCTAAACAAGTGTTCTATGTCACTGATCCGACAAGTACAAAATGGTTTATAGTGCTTTTATCTAACAAAGTAATTGATGAAAACATTGGAGATCAAGGTGATATTGATGTTGATATTGAATCATTTACTAGAAATGATCAAGATGAAAATATTATAGCGAATGAATCATATACAAGAAGTGGACACTGGTTGTTGGGGAGTATACCGAGCACAAAGAGAATCTCGAGTAGCACGGGCTAAAGTAACCAACGTTACATGGGTCAAAGTGGAGGTATATTAATTTTCACAATGTTGCTTATTAGTGATGCTACTTGATAACACAAAACAACTATATATTAATTCTTATTTGTTTGTCTATGTGTAGTGCCCTCGTCAGCGTAATGGCATAGACTGCGGGTATTTCGTTTTGAGGTTTATGAGAGAAATCCGTCAAATGGATCGATTAGAGATTCCTATTACGGTATATATGCATGGATTTATAACTTAGGATTTATTTTAATATTTATCGGATATGTCATATAATTTAATATTTTTAACTAAATCATGCATATTTTGTTTTGTTATGTAGTACTTTGATGAATACGCGTGTTCTCATTACACGAAGGATAAATTGCAAGAAATTAAGGAGAAATTATGCGAATACCTTGTTGAAAAAAGAATCCTATATAAGGTATAGGATTATGGGATTATGTGAATGTATAGTTTTGTGAATGGTTTATTTTATGGGATTGTATAGTTTTGTGAATGGTTTATGCCCTTTACGTGTTTTTGGATTGTAATTGTATAATTTTGTGAATAGTTAATGTAAATAACTTGAATTATAATGGAAATGGTTTATGTGGTTTATGTGGTTTATGTGATTTATGGGATTAGTGGAAATGGTTAATGAACCATACTAGAAATTGTTAATGGAAATGTGAAATATACAGGTTTATTGAAATGGCTTGAATTATACAGGTTTCTGCATAAAAAAATGGTTAAAATGGGATTTTTAAAAAAAATCATTAAAATTATACGTAGACAAAAGAAAGCGCTTTTCCTAAAAAAATGCCCTGTAAAGGTATAGAAAAATTGATAACTAAAATTATAGGCATACATTAGACAGCGTTTTAAAAAGCGCTGTCTAAATGGGGCATTTAGACAGCGCTTTTTCTTGAAAAAGTGCTCTCTAAAGTTATATAAAAAAATAATTAAAATTTTATACGTATACATTAGATAGCGCTTTTTCAAAAGCGCTGTCTAAAGTCCCACTTTAGAGAGCGCTTTATACGGAAAAAACGTTGTCTAATGTATACTTTAGAGAGCGCTTTTTCATAAATCAAAAGCGCTGTCTCTACCTACAACAACGCTACCTTAGGCAGCGCTTTTAAGCGCTGTCTAAGGCCTAAAAAAGCGTTGTCTAAAGTCTTGTTTGGCATAGTGGTTTTATCATATGTCAAAACATAAACTCCCTTCTTTCATCTAATTGCTGTAAGCAGCAAGCCTCTGGATTATTTACATCCACGCCACTGTCCCTCTCTTAGCATGAGAAATTCCTAAGGAAAAATGACATTGCTCTACACTGAGTTAAAGTTTTCTCCTTCAGGATAACACCCTATAAAGGAAATTATGGCTTTACTGGATTCTCATATCACAGTTAAAGTAATCCTCCTTTATAAACAGTCACCCAACAATTGTGATAAACAGACAAAGATGTCTCCCTTTAGAGATGACAAATTCTATCTAAGTCAAACCTTTTAGATTCAATCTTGGGCTTTGAACAAGACACAAATACCCCATTTAGCTTCAATCTTGGGCTTTGAACAAAATATATTTTTCCTCCCTTAGAATAGGAGGAACTATGATTGCTCTGATTTCCCTGTTTCGTTTAAACGGGAATACGTAGGCATAAGACTGCGAAATCTTAGCGAGCATACCAAACAAAAACTCTAGGTCCATTACCTTCATACTAATCAAAAACTTAGGTCCAGTACCTTACCAAAAACTTCAGAAAAAAACCCGAACATCAACAAAAACTCACTCTCTCTCTCATATTTCCCAAGAAACTTTCCCAACCCATTACTGGATAAACACCATCAAGTACAAAGCAGAACCTAAAGCTAACAACCTGTGGATAACCACATATAGGATGGGTAATTGACAACTCCCCATTGTATAACCTGACCCCGAACTCCCCGAATCTCTTTAAGCGTTTGTTTAGTTAAACATTCGCGTGCAAGGTTAGTTTTAGATAGCTTCCCTTTCCCTTCCAGCTTCATGGGATAAATAAGAAATTAGAAAGTAGCACCCCCTCCTCTTCATTGAGGAGAAAACCCAAATCCCGCGATGAGGTGGTCGCGTCACCGACAAAAATCGCGCGCTACATACACCTTTCGTCATAATGTATGCAATCTGATTCTCAGTTCAACAATGTTCTAGATTTAGCTTCTCTTTTGCAAATTGCTCTCGAAGATAATGGAACCTCATTTCGATGTGCTTGCTTCGTCCATGCACTATCGGATTATTCGTCAGATTGATAAAATACACATTGTCAATCTTTATGGTAATTGCTCCATGATTCTTCCCTATAATCTCTTCAACCAAATTCACCATCCACGTTGCTTGACATGCACAGAGAGAAGAAACCATGTATTCTTCTTCACATGACGACAATTCCATTACTGGTTCCTTTCTGGAACTCCAAGCAACCAATGCACCACCTAGCATAACACATATCTATCTATGGATTTTCTATCCTCAACATCACTACACCTACTTGAGTCGGTGTATTCCACTAACTTGCATTATTTTCTTTCAACAGCTGCAGGAAACAAAATGCTATAGTCGAAAGTTCCTTTCAGAAACCTTAGTATCCTCTTCGTCACTGCTAGGTGTGATACCTTTAACTTCCGCATGAATCTGCTCACCATACCTACACAGTAAGCTAAGTCTTGCCTTGTATGACAGATGTATCGAAGTGATCAAATGATTCTTCTATACTGCGTTAGATTGGCACCATCTTTATCTGTGTGTTTCGAAGATTGCAATATAGGCTCAGCTGAAGTCTAAGTTGGGTTGCAATCTTGCATCTTAAATCTCTTGAGTATTTCACCTGTATATCTTCTTTGGTGCATCATCAATCCTCTACTACTCTTGTAGAATTCAATACCAAGGAAGTATGAGAGATTTCCCAAGTCTGACATTTCAAACTCCTCACTTAAGTCATGTTCGAAGTCTTCAATCTCCTTCTTGCAACTTCCTATTATCAACATGTCATTGACATAGAGACATATTATAAGAAATTCACTATTGCTTCTTCTTACATATACTTCATGCTCAGTTGTACACTTCACAAATTCCCTCTTCCTTAAAAAGTTGTCTATCTTCTTATTCTAAGCGCTTGGAGCATGCTTAAGTCCATATAGGGCTTTATGCAGCTTGTATACCTTGCTTTTTTCGCCTTGTTTCAAAAACCCAACTGGTTGTGTAACATAAATTTCTTCATCTAAGCGGCCATTCATGAATGGACACTTCACATCCATCTGACATATGTGCCAATTGTTTTTGTTTTCTAGACCAACAACTAACCTGATTGTTTCGATCCTAACAACAGGTGTAAAAACTTCGTCGAAGTTAATTTCTTCTTTCTGAAGAAATGCTTTTGCCACAAGTCTTGCCTTATGTTGAGTTATTTCTCCTTTGGGATTCAACTTCACTTTGTATACCCACTTCACATCGATTGCCTTCTTGCCTTGGGGAAATTTGACAAATTACAAAGTGTTGTTGACTTCAATAAACTTCTTTCCCTCATTCATTACTTTCACCCACTTTGAATCCTTCAATGCCTCAACTGTATTGACTGGTTCAACATATGCATAGAAAGCATAGTGTACCACCTCACCTTCATCATCGACCATATCATCTGATGTAATCACACATTCCTGCAACCTTACAGGCATGTGTCTTGTTCTTTGAGGTCTACTTATTCTTGCTTGACCTCTGACTTCTTCTTGTCAAATTTCTCTTTCGACTTCACTTTTCGGTTCTTCACATACGATTCTCACTAAGTCATTCTTGAAATTTTTAATCCAATATCATTCCTTAATATAATCTATGATCATATCCCTGCTAATCACTACTTGCTTGTTCACAGGGTCAAACAACTTGTATCCACCAGTCGAATGATATCATATTAGGATCATTTGACTCAACTTGTCATCAAGTTTTCTTCTCAACTGATCAGTCACATGTCTGTAGGCTATAGATCCAAATACCTTCAGATGACTTAAGTCAGGCCTGACACCAGACCAACATTCCTCTGGTGAGATTCCTTATAGCTTTTTCGTCGAACATCTGTTCAAAATTGAAATTCTGGCATATCAGATAGCAGATGTCCTAACACATGTCAAGACATTATTCTCTGCACAACTTTAAAATAAAAGCAGAACAAGCAAAATGATATTCATAATATCAGTAACAGCAGCAAGACAAATGTTTCGACATCTGTTACAACATGTTAATCAAAACTGAACTGTAAATTGCATAATGATAAACAACACAGAATATAATAACCCAGTTCGGTGCAAATCACCTACATCTGGGGGCATACCAATCCAGGAAGAAGAATCCACTATCAGTAGTATAGTTTTATGTAAACAACCGCTGGTTTACAGTAAACAACCTCTGGTTTACCTATCACTATCCAATGAAAACTTTATCTAAGAACTCCATCCTAGATAAGAGAAACCCATCTCACTCCCTAAATCACAACCTGTGATTATCTAACAGTTATAGTCACAATAACTGTATCATCCTACTTGAAAGACACCCCTTTCAATACAAAGTTCAGTCAAGCATTCTTGACTAATAAGTTAACTTGGATTTGCTTAAAAGCTTCATCCAAGAACAATACACGATTCATTACCTACGGGTTTCTGAATCTGTACAAGTACCTATGTCTTCCACAATGTATCAAATCAATACAGAGGGAGACTTACAAGAGAAACCTACGACTCTCAAACCCTAAACCCTACTTTACAAATTAGGATTCCTAAGTCTATGCCGTTCTTTCTTTTCTGCCCTAGGACTAGGTCTTCTTTTATAGCCTTCTACTGCGTTGGGCTTCAAATCTTTTGTTGGCTGATTCCTTGATCCACGTTCTTATTGCTCCTTAAATCTTGGAACTAATCTCCAAATATCCTGCTGTTAGTAATAGACACGATGTCCTAACATCGTGTTGGGACATCTTATCCAACATGTCTTCTTTTAGCAGAATTCTCCTTGTTGGAACATCTTGTACAACATCCTGTTTTACCAAAATTTGCTCAAATCTTTAGAGCCTTCAAAAATATATGGTGCAGTCGACACAACTTCTCCCCATATTTCTTTGGGTAAATGCTTGCATTTCAACATACATCTCACCATATTCATGATTGTTCTATTCTTCCTTTCTGCAGTTCCATTCTGGTGTGGAGTGTAAGGTGGCACCACCTCATGCACAATCCCTTCTTTCACACATAATGTGTCGAGTCTTTCGACACATATTCTCCACCACCATCAGTCCTCAGAATCTTGTGCTTTCGACCGCTTTGTCTTTAGACCATAGATTTAAACTTGGTAAATACCTCGATCACTTCACTTTTCTTCTTGATTAAGTAAGTCCACAAATTTGGACTAAAATCATCTACGAATATGACAAAGTATATATTACCTCCAATTGAATCCACCTGGATAAGACCACATACATCAGAGTATATGATTTCAAGAATTGTCTTCGATTTACTTCCTGCATCCTTGCTGAAGTTGTTATTGCGTTGCTTTGCCTACACATATTCTTCACACACTTCATCTGGAATTTCGATTTTTGGTAACCCTAAAACCATATTTCTTCTTTTCAGATCTCGAATGTCTTAAAAATTGAGATGTCCAATTCTATAGTGCCATATTTATTCATCCCTGCTAGCTGCAGTTACAAGTCACTTGTGCTCCATCACATTAAGTTCAATCTTAAAGGTTCTATTTTGAGACATAGGTGTCTTCAAGATTAACCTTCCACCTGATTCGAGAACTTTCATCATCTTGTCTTTAATTGACACTTATAGTTCTTTTAGACTAACTGCCCTATGATGACCAAATTACTTTTCATGCCTAGTATATACAATACATTGGAAATTACTGACCTTTAGTCATCTTTCCTCATAATCAGAACATCACCAGTACCTTCATTTGCTAGAGTATTGTCATTTGCAAATTTCACCATGTTCTTCATCGGGGTTTTTATGTTGATAAACCAATCATTCCTGCCAATCATGTGTGATGAGCATCCTGAGTCTAAGTACTATTGGTCCTGGAATCTTTCTTCATCTCTTGTTGTGACCATCAACAACATCTCTTCTTCTTCATGCTTTGGAAAACTTGCATCGTTTTCTTGATTCTTTTGTTTTTTAAGACAATCACTAGAGCAGTGACCATACTTTTGACAATTGAAACACTAAATGTGACTTTTGTCAGGTTTTCAACCCCCACCCCTTCCTCTTCCTGTGACACCATCTATGTGGTTGCTTTGGTATGAGGGTCTTCTTTGAATCAACAAATTTCTTCCTCGATGGTTTCCTCTACCACTCAAACTGTTGTATCCTCCTCTACCTTTGTTATCTAACCACTTCCCTTTTCCTTTCTTTTCTCTTGCAGATTGCTCCTGCAAAGCCACATCACTTTGTGACTTGCTTTCAGCTCTTTCAAGTGTTATTTATTCATGAGATTCAAGTGTCCCTTGAAGTTATTCCTTTGTCAATGCTGACAAATCTTTCAACTCTTATATGGCTACTACCACGTGGTTAAACTTTGGAGTCAATGACCTTAAGATCTTTGCAACAACTGATCATGATGTCAATACTTCTCCATATATCTTGATTTGATTCACAAATTTCATAACCCTAGTTAAAAAATCAAGTATGCTTTAACTTTCTTTCATCTGAAGAAATTCATACGTTCTTTTGTGAGTTTGTAGCCTCACCTCTTTCACCATTTTTGTACCTCCAAATGATTTCTCAGGAATTTCCCATGCTTCTTTTGGCGATTCTACATAACTAACCTTTTCAAAATTGTGTGGAACAACACATTGATGAATTATAAAGAGAGCTTTATAATCTTTCTTCTTCAATTCTTTGTGTGCGGCTTTTTCTTCATCCGTTACGTTTTTTTGCAAGCGGCGTCACTCCCTCCTTCACAAGATCCCAAAGATCTTGATAGAAAAAAACCTTCACCTGTTTACACCAATTATCATAATTCTGAACCTTCATAATTGGGAGACTTGCCGAAAAATGTCCAATTGGATGATTCATCTCCATCGTGTTTTGCTTCCCATGAATCGCTTAGCTAGTGCTCTAGATACTAGATGTTGGAATTAAACCAAATTACGAATGTGGAATTTCACCAAATCTTGGAAAATTTTAAATCAAATATTGATGAACAAGAATCAATCTTGATGATTGGGGAAGAAAGGGAATTAGTGTTTTTGGAGAAAAGAGGGGAAAAAGAAGAGTTGTAAATTCTGCAGAGAAACTTCTGCTCTTTACTTTGTAAACTGCAATATTATTCACACTTCTTTTAAACAATAGGGGTTACTTCCTATTTATAGGTTGAGTTTTCTTGTTCACTAAGAAAAAATCCTACTAACCTAATTCGACTAAAATTACACAAAATATGCCTAAGTCGAAACTGTCGAGAAACATGCTTCAATATTTCGACATAAATGTTCAACATTTCCTTGCCTCTGTCGAGCAACCTACTTTGACACAAGGAATTAAAACTCAACACATTGATCCCATGGACGTCTCCCATTCATCTCCACCATGCAGGACGTGCATTGCTAATACAAATGGAGTTGCATACCGAATTACATTGGCTGGAACTTTGCCATTGTCACCCTCACTCTCTTTATCTCACACTTTCCTTATTCCTACATTATCTAATAAATTGATGTATGTGATTCAAATAAATGAAGAGCTCAATTGTGTGGTATTAATGTATCATACTTTTTTTCTTATATAGGATGTTCTTGACAAGAAGATTATTGGGTGTGGTACTAAGAGAGGGGGTTATACTACCTAGATGATATTATCAAAGCAGAAGCACACAACATGCACCATTAGTTCAGTAGTAAAGAACAAAAAATAGTATGAGAATTTTACCTTTGCCTTTAACCGGTATCTTTGAGTCATCTTCAAATGAGACATTGCCAGTTGTCGCTTCATTGATCTCTACGAACATGCTTCGATCGCCGCACATGTGGTTACTTGCGCTGGTGTCGAGGTACCACTTGTTTCTTTTCTCTTCAAATTGGTTTTGGCACGTGAGCAACAAAGTTTCTTCTTCTCTACCTTTTTCTTCTACAAAGTTAGCTTTCTCCGCAACCTTCTTCGAGAATCTACACTCAGATGCGTAGTGACCAATCTTGTTGCAGTTGAAGCATTTGATTTGTGACTTGTTGCACCTTGACCATGAATTTCCTCTTCCGTAACCTCTTGTTGCTTATGGATTCCAACTTCTTTCTCCATTGTTAAAGTTGTTGGAGTAGTTGTTGTAACTACCTTTTCCTTCTCGTCCATGTCCTTGTCCACGTCCACGATCTTGGCCATGGCCACGTCCTCTTTGGCTCTTGTAATTCGCATAGTTTGCCTCCTTTGCGTTGAGTTGTAGTAGTTGCTCCATAGCCTCCGTTTGTTTAAATTTTCTCTTTTTGTTTTTCTTCGTATGCTTATAAAGAACCCATGAGTTGGTCAATAGTCATGGTCTTTAAATCCTTGTTTTCTTCAATGTTGGTAACAATAAAGTCAAAACTTGGATTTAAAGTGCGAAGTATTTTCTCCATGACTTTCACCTCATCAACATCTTCACCATTTCTTTTAAGTTGATTGACTATGGACAATACTCGAGAAATATAATCAGAAATTGACTCAGATTCTTCTTTAAATAAATGTTCAAAGTCACCTCTAAGAGTTTGAAGACGAATCCTTTTCACCTGCTCCACTCCTTTGTTGCAAGTTTGAACTTATCCCATGCTTCTTTGGTCGTCGTTGCATTGGTGATCTTCTCAAATGCATCTTTATCCACTAATTGATAAATGAGGAAGAAAGCTTTCTTGTATCTCTTTCTTGACTCCTTCAATGTCTCCTTTACACCTTGGCTTAGCGAGACTACATATAGCTCCTTGAAGCCTTTCTCAATGGTATCCCATACATCTTGAGCTCCTAGTAGCACATTTATCTTGATACTCTAATTGTCATAGTTGTTATTTGTGAGCATCGGCATTTGGAAAAGGAGACCTCAATTCTCCATCTTTTGAGGATCTTGAAGCTCTAATGTCACTTTGTTGGAAATAAGACCTTTTATTTTTAGCATAAATGTGTGTGGGAATATTAGAGGTTTGATTAGAAACTTGATAGATAGGAGAATTCTTTATGGAAGAGAGAACTTTGTATTTTTACTTGATTCAAAAGTGTATGATTACATCTCTATTTATAGTACTTTAAGTAGAACTCTAGACACACTAATTCTAGAGAGTTCTAAACTTTTGAAATTCTAAGATTATTCTAGAAAATATTACAACCCTAAGAAATATCTAGACACTCCAAACACTATAAGAGTTTTCTAGAAATATTATCCAAAATTACCTAAGCCCAAAATAACTAAACCCAAAATACCAAATAATATGTTTAGGAACAAATCAAGTTTTATCTTTCAACATGGTAATAAGTCTAGGGCATGTATGGTTTTATACTAGTTTGACACGTAGTGGTTTGAAAATTCTGAAATTGCTTCAATTTTTCATGTAAGACAAAGGCGAATGAGGATTTGTTGGATATGATAATCTTCTAAAGTTGGATTCCCACAACACTATTGATGTCGATGTCGAAACCTTCTTGAAGTCTCAATAAGTAGAGGTTGTTGGTTTGTTATTCAGGTTTGTGGAGGAACATATTTTTTGGGAGAAAGACTTGTGTTTCTATTGTCTTCATAGTGTGGCAAGTTTTGGTGGTAAGCGTCTTTAAAATTGATATTTTGAGGCTCTTTTCATTATAGTTGTGTTTTAGAATCTTTTCGACTTTTTTAGTTGTTTAAAATTATTTTTTGTACTATTTTTCATTTCTCTCTTTTAGGGTTGTATGTTTTTTAGGGTTCTCTAATGTTTTCTTGTTATTTTTTTTCCACAAGAAATATGGTTGTAATCATTGGGTGATTTTTAATATATATATATATGTGAGATTTGGGTCGAACTCATCTGTGTCGAAGGAGAGCTTTCATGTATTTCGACAGGAGGCAAGCATGCCATTGAAGCGTGTTCACATGCTGGTGCCTGTTAATTACATATAGTAGTCGAAGTCTATTCTTATATGTATTCTGTCGAAATGTTTATATTCTGTCGAATTGGGCCTTGTGTTAAGGATCCAATTGTTTAGGTTTCTTGGGCTGCAAGTTACCTAGTTAGTCTATAAATAGGCTAGTACACTCAGTTTGTTGAGTGTGACAAATTGTGATATTCACTTGTAATCATTTGTGACTTTAATGAGAAAGTGAATAGTAAGCAGAATTTATTTGCCCAATCCTTGTTGTTCTCTTCTTCTTCTTGGTTTCTTTTCGTTAAACCCTAACCCTTGTTTTGGTTCTTGATCATCAAGAAATCATTTATACTTTGATTAAAGACATCGTTTTTCACAACAAATTGGTGCGGTGAGCGTGGAGAAGATGGTTTCAACAAAGTATGAGATTGAAAAGTTCACCGGAGTGAATGATTTCGGTCTGTGGCGCTTGAAGATGAAAGCCCTACTGGTGCAGCAGGGATGTTTGGAAGTGTTGAAGGGAATGGCTGCCATGGATGCTGCGTTGATGGAAAAAGAAAAGATGGCAATGATCGAGAAATTACACAGCGTAATATTGTTGAGCCTTGGTGATAAGGTTCTCCGGCAGGTGTCAAAGGAGACGACGACGTCAGGATTATGGGTGAAGCTTGAAAGCTTGTACATGACCAAGTCGTTGGTGAATCGTCTTTACCTGAAGCAAGCCCTGTATTCGTTCAAGATGAATGAAGACAAAGTTTTGGCTGAGCAGTTGGATTCTTTCAACAAGCTGATTCTTGATCTTGAAAACATTGATGTGAAGATTGATGATGAAGATCAAGCATTGTTGCTGTTGTGTGCTTTGCCCAGATCGCATGCTCACTTCAAAGAAACTCTCTTGTATAGAAGAGAGTCCCTGACCTTTGAAGAAGTTCAAGCAGCCTTGTATTCAAAGGACTTGAACGAAAGAAAGGAGCAGAAACCTTCATCAGTTGGCGAAGGGTTGTCCGTAAAAGGAAGATCGTCGAAGAAAGATGGTAGGTTTGACAAGAAGAAAGGAAAGGTTCAGCAGAAGTCTTATGGTGGTGATATGTCTGGTATCAAATGTTATCACTGTAAGAAGGAGGGTCACACAAGAAAGGTGTGCCCTGAGCGCCTGAATAATCATGGAGGTAAGGACAATGGGAATGCAACTATTGTGCAAGATGGTTATGAATCATCTGATGTCTTGTGGTGTCGAGCAGCAACTCTTGCGAAGAGTGGATTATGGATTCTGGATGTACTTGGCATATGACTCCAAACAAGAATGTGTTTGAAGAATTGTGTGATCAAGATGATGGATCAGTGCTGCTGGGGAACAATAAAGCTTGCAAGATTGCAGGTATTGAATCTGTTAGATTCAAGCTCCATGATGAGTCAATAAAGCTATTGACTAGGGTTAGGTATGTACCTGATCTTAAGAGGAATTTAATTTCTCTTGGTGAATTCGACAGAAAGGGATATGTTTTCAAAGGGGAGCAAGGTATCTTGAAAGTCATGAAAGGGTCGAAGGAAGTCTTGAGAGGCGTGAAAAACCAAGGCTTGTATACCCTTGAGGCTGAGGTTGTAAGTGGTTCGACAAATGTTGTATCCACGAAACCTATGTCGAAGACAGAATTATGGCACATGAGACTGGGCCATGTCAGCGAAAGATGCTTGGTCGAATTGGGGAAGCAGAACCTGCTAGGAGGTGACAAAGTCGAAAAGCTGGAGTTTTGCGAATCTTGTGTATTTGGTAAATCCTGTAGGGCGAAGTTTAACAAAGGCAAGCAAAGAACACATGGATCCCTTGATTACATTCATGCTGATCTTTGGGGTCCTGCAAGGAATCCTTCACACTCAGGTGCAAGGTATTTTCTATCCATCGTTGATGACTATTCTAGAAAGCTATGGGTATTCATTCAGAAGACGAAGGATGAAACTTTTGAGAATTTCAAAAGTAGGAAGGTTCTGGTCAAAACTCAAACTGGCAGAAAGGTTAAGAGGTTGAGAATCGACAATGGCCTTGAATTCTGCAACGAAGCGTTCGACAGTTACTGTGTTGAGTCTGGGATTGCAAGGCATAAGACTGTAGCAAGTACTCCTCAACAAAATGGCTTAACTGAGAGATTCAATCGAACAATCCTTGAAAGGTTTAAATGCATGTTGGTTAGTGCTGGATTGAAGAAGGTGTTTTGGGCGGAGGCTGTTTCGACAACAGCTTATCTGATAAATAGATGTCCCTCGACTGCGCTGGGAATGAAGACACCTGAAGAAGTTTGGTCGGGTCATCCACCAGATCTCGACAAACTGAGAGTATTTGGTTGTTTAGCCTATGCTCACATTAGGCAAGACAAGGTCGAACCTAGAGCTCTGAGATGCATGTTCCTTGGATATCCTGAGGGAGTCAAGGGCTATAAGCTGTGGTGCCTAGAACCAGGTCACAGAAAATGTATCACAAGTCGTGATGTAGTTTTCAATGAGGTCGAAATGGCTTTCAAGAAAACTGGTGATCTTGGCCGAAGTGCAGAAATCTCTGAAGATGAGCTGGAACAGGTAGAGATGCCTGTTAAGGTGGAGCATTGTGATACTGAAGTGCATAGCCCTGATGAAGTCGAAGAGCCAGATGCTGAAGAGGTTGAGGAAACTGTCGATGACTACCTACTGGCAAGAGATAGGTCGAGAAGAGTCATCAAGCCACCTCAGAGACTTGGTTATGCAGATCTTATAGCTTTTTCCTTAATCTCTGCAAGTGAGGTACTTGACGAAGAACTTAGAGATTACAAGGAAGCTATAAGGAGTCGAGACAAGACTGAATGGCGAAAATCCATGGATGACGAGATGAAATCTCTTCATTATAATAACACTTGGGAGCTGATTGAGAAACCTGCAGGAGCCAGGTTAGTCAGTTGTAAGTGGATTTTCAAGGTCAAGGAAGGAATCGAATGAGTGATGTCGAAGCGCTTTAAGGCGAGGTTGGTTGCTAGGGGGTTCACTCAGAAAGAAGGAGTCGACTTCAATGATGTGTTCTCACCTGTTGTAAAGCATAGATCCATTCGAATTCTGTTGGCCATGGTGGCAAAGTTAGATTTGGAACTTGAGCAAATGGATGTGAAGACAACATTTCTGTATGGTGATCTAGATGAAACGATCCTGATGCGTCAACCTGAAGGGTATGCAGAAAAGGGTAAAGAAGATTATGTGTGCAAGCTGAATAGGTCTTTGTATGGCCTGAAACAATCTCCTCGACAACGGAATAGGAGATTCGACAAGTTCATGGAACACATTGGTTTCACTAGAAGTCAGTTCGATCACTGTGTTTACTTCAGATTTCGACTTGGAAACTCACTTGTTATGTTGGTGCTGTATGTGGATGATATCCTCATAGCTAGCAACAGTGTTGAGGATGTAACGAAGGTGAAGGCTGAACTCAGTAAGGAGTTCAAAATGAAGGATCTGGGAGCTGCAGCCAGGATTCTTGGGATTGACATCCAGAGAGATAGAAAGCAGTCAAAGTTGTGCTTATCTCAGGAGACATACCTACGGAAGCTTCTCGACAAGTATGGTATGTCGAATTCAAAGCCTGTTGTGACACCTACAAATCCTTAGTTTAAGCTCAGTACTACTCAAAGTCCAAGTACTGAAGCTGAAAGAATCTATATGAATAGCATTCCATATGCTAGTGTAGTGGGTTCTTTGATGTATGCTATGGTCTGTACGAGGCCTGACATAGCATATGGAGTGAGCCTTGTGAGCAGGTATATGGCCAATCCTGGAAAGGCGTGTAACGCCCCGATTTCGATTATTTCCCATTTTGTTGAGTCTTTTATTT
This sequence comes from Lathyrus tuberosus, assembly GCA_022829125.1. Lineage (NCBI taxonomy): Eukaryota > Viridiplantae > Streptophyta > Magnoliopsida > Fabales > Fabaceae > Lathyrus > Lathyrus tuberosus. The sequence goes on along the minus strand of JALAZF010000523.1, from coordinate 3,031,513 downwards.
AATTGAGTGATAAATTATTTTATTTGTGAAATTGGTATGTTAATATGCTATGTTGAACATGTTGTGATATTTTATCGTTTTTGAGAGTTTTCGGGGAAATTAGAATTGAGGGTATTTTAGACATTTCTCAATTAATGATAAGTTAGAAATTTAGTGGAAATAGAATTTTGTGAGAAAATGAATTAATTTAATTTGAGTAGAAAATAAGAAATAGAAAAGAAAAAGAGATAAGGAGAGGAAATAGAAGAGAAAGAGAAAGAAAAGAAAGATAGAGAGAAAAAGGAGAGAAAGAAAGATGAAGAGGAAAAAAGAGAAGAAAAGAGAGGAAAAGCTTGGAAATCTTCAAAACAACTTCTAGGAATCGAATTATCCGGGTAAGAGTGTGAAATCTTATTATCTTATCAATGTGTATCATTATGTATGATTGTATTGTTGTTGTTGTTGTGGATTTTTATGAGTTTTTGCATAAACCCATATTTTGTAAAATTGCTTGGAAATCGATTAAATGTGGTTGAAATCATGTTTTTAGTGTCCATAATTGTTGGTATATGTTAGATACTTGTCATTGGACATTGTATTGGTAATTTTCTGGTGTGTAGGTGGAATTTGGGATGATTTTGGGTGTAACCCGTAGAACAAAATTATGCAGAAGAATTTTTCTGGTTTTTCCAGGTCATACGCGTATGGGGCATGTTCATACGCGTATGAACCTTGGCAATACGCGTATGGTGGGCGAGCCATGGGCCAATACGCGTATGGAATGTTATTTTTCTCGGCCATCTTCCCATTTGCGTATGATACGCGTAGCATTTCAGGGCAATACGCGTACGAGGTTGGGCATTACGCGTACGGACATTTACACGTGAACTTTGGGAAAGATGAGTCTCTGCTCATATGCGTATGGCTCAGGGCAATACGCGTATGGACAGGACAAATGGTAAAATGAGATTTTTCAAAAATGTGTTTTCGTTTTCGTCCGTAACTTTTGTTCTGTTTATCCGATTTTTACATTCTTGGTATCGTTGTGAAGCTATTGAGCTGTACTTTCTTATTATGACGATTTGGAAATTGTTAGCCGATTTAATTATGTCGGAAAGTCGGGAATAGTGTTATTTAGCGACTTTTACCGTTTTGAATGTGTATTTTGAATGTGAATCATACAATAGTGCATTGATGTGAATGTATATAGATTGTATGTGATCGTATGAAATGAATGCATGGATATATTGTGAATATGTATGCATTTCAAGAATGTCTTGAGTCATTTTGTATGTGAAGCATAATGATGTACATTCTTGCATGTGTGATTCTAATGAGAATCCGCTATAATGTCGTGTGCCCATGTGGGGTGTGAGCGACGGATTGGTTCAAGATGGAATCCGCTATAATGTCGTGTGCCCATGTGGGGTGTGAGCGATGATTATAGACGACCGTGTGCCCATGTGGGGTGTGAGCGATCGGGTCGTGTGCCTGTGTGGGGTGTGAGCGATCCATAAACATCGTGTGCCCATGTGGGGTGTGAGCGACGGGGAACATCGTATACCCGACGAGGAGTTACATTGGTAACGAGCGATGGTTCCAATAAGTTCCTGAGTGAACTTGAGATGATTGAGTCGGTACCGCATTGCATTTGCATAGAGTCGTGAGTCGGTCTCTATGATTTGCATTTATCATCTTTGAAATTGTGAATTGATGAATAAACATAAATATGTATGTTTATGTGGATTGATAAGGATTGTGAAAGTATGCATGATAAATATGCTTGGCTTTGTATATATATACATTGTAATGTATATGAGTGAATTGTGATGAATTGTGGTGAGAATGTGGAATATGTGTATTTTTATGCTAAGATATATAATTTTATGCATTGTTATTATGATAATATTTCTCACCCTTATGCTGTTTTATGATGCTCTATGAGGCATTGCAGAGTAGGTATGCTGGTGGTCTTTTGTGAAGCGGGTCTTCATTCTTTTGGTCGGTCGGCTTTGATATGTAGCACTGGGTAGCTAGGATGTATATGATTCTTTTGTGATACATTTGTACATGTATCTTGTTGATGAATGTTTATGTAAACATGAATTATGTTAGTGGATAACACTTGATGATATTTATATATATGTATATATGTTTGATGTTATTCAATGTTTAGATTTTCCGCTTTTATTCTAAATATTGAGATGTGGGTGTAAGGACTAAGTTCCTCTGTTGCAAAGTTACCCCACTATTGCATATCAATTGTTGAGTAGGTGTTGAATGTTTTAATTTCATGTATAATGTGACAAACCTTTTTTTTATACTATGTTTATAATTATACTCTGACGAAATTTTTAATATGTGCCTAAATGATTATGTGATTATTTGGGGGTATAGAAAGGGGGTGTTACATTAAGTGGTATCAGAGCCAGTGTTGAGTCAGTTGTGTCTGTCTTGTTGTTGTGATGGTTGAACTGTTGTTTAACCTTGTTGTCATTTTTGGGAATAATCAGAATATGGCTGGTAGAAACGACAATGCGATGGCTGCTGCTTTGGAAGCAATGGCTAGGGTGGTGCAAGGTGGGCCGAACGTGAATGCTAATGACGAGTTCAGGAATAATCAACCACTGGTCTTCAAAGGAAGATTTGATCCCGATGGTGCTCAAATTTGGTTGAAGGATATTGAAAGGATCTTCAGAGTCATGGGCTGTGCGGAGGAGAATAAGGTGAGGCTTGGGTCTCACATGCTGAAGGAGGAAGCCGACGATTGGTGGGTCGGTATGCGTCAAATTCTTGAGGTGGATGATGAAGAGATAACTTGGAACTTATTTCGTACCGAGTTCTTGAGGAAGTATTACCCTGAAAGTGTGAAAGGGAAGAAGGAGATGGAGTTCCTTGAACTGAAACAAGGAAGTATGTCCGTGGTGGACTATACTGCTAAGTTTGTGGAGTTGGTTCCATTCCATCCTCACTATGCTGCAATTACTGCTGAGTTCTCAAAGTGTATTAAATATGAGAATGGTTTGCGTCCCGAGATTAAACAAGATGTGGGATATCAAAGGATAAGAAGGTTTACGGATTTGACGGAATGTTGTAGAATCTTCGAGGAAGATAACAAGGCTCGTTCTACACATTATAAAAGTTTGAATGAGAGGAAGGGAAAGCAACAAGCTAGAGGTGGACCTTATGTGACACCCGTTGATAAGGGAAAGCATAGGGGAAACTTTGAGAAGAGATATGGAGGAGGAGGTTCCGGTTTCGTTAAGTATTACAAGTGTGGTGAAATGGGTCATAAATCATTTGAGTGTGGGAAGACTGTGGTGAAATGTTTTAACTGTGGAGGCCTTGGGCATGCTACTACTGATTGTAGAAGGAATATAGTGAAGTGCTATAATTGTGGAGAAGTGGGTCACATTAGTACTAAGTGTACTAAGCAGAAACAAGCTCAAGCGGGCGGAAAGGTGTTTGCATTAGCGGGGACGGACACTACTAGTGCAGACCGTTTGATTAAAGGTACATGCTTTATTAATAGTACGCCTTTAGTTGCTATTATTGATACGGGGGCGACTCATTCATTCATTTCTCGTGAGTGCGCTAAGCGTTTGAATTTGTTTATGACTTCTTGGGGTGGTGAGATGGTTATTGAGACTCCTGCTTCAGGGTCGGTAACTACGTCTTTGGTGTGTGTAAGTTGTCCTTTGACCATGTATGGTAAAGACTTCCTTATGGATTTAGTGTGTTTGCCGTTGGAGGGATTGTACGTAATCTTGGGTATGAACTGGTTGCAATTTAATCGAGTTCATATAGATTGCTATCACAAGTTAGTAAGGTTTCCTTCTTTGGAAGATGTTGAAGATGAGAGTTTCCTATCCACTAAAGAGTTGAAGAAACTTTTAGCGGACGAAGCTCAATTGTTCGCTTTGTTTGCATCATTGTCGGAGGAGAGCAAAGTTGAGCTCGATGTGTTCCCAGTGGTGTGTGATTTTCCAGAAGTGTTTCCGGAGGATATTACGGATGTACCGCCGGAAAGAGAAGTTGAGTTTTCTATTGATCTAGTTATGGGTACTAGACCGATTTCGATGGCACCGTATCGTATGTCGGCATCGGAGTTGGTAGAATTGAAAAAGAAATTGAATGACTTGTTGGACAAGAGATTTGTAAGGCCAAGTGTTTCTCCTTGGGGTGCTCCGGTACTGTTGGTAAAGAAGAAGGATGGAAGTATGCGGTTATGCATTGATTATCGACAATTGAACAAGGTGGCAATTAAGAACAAGTATCCGCTTCCAAGGATCGATGATTTGATGGACCAATTGGTTGATGCGTGTGTTTTTAGCAAGATTGATTTGAGATCGGGATATCACCAGATTCGTGTGAAAGAAGAGGATATTCAAAAGACGGCCTTTAGGACATGGTATGGCCATTACGAATATTCCGTGATGCCATTCGGGGTTTCTAATGCGCCGGGTGTGTTTATGGAATACATGAATCGTATTTTTCATGAACAGTTAGATCGTTTTGTGGTTGTGTTCATCGACGATATTTTGATTTACTCTAAGTCTCAAGAGGAGCATGAAGAGCATTTGAGAATTGTGTTACAAATTTTGAAAGAGAAACAATTGTATGCTAAGTTGTCGAAATGTGAATTTTGGTTGTCGGAAGTAAGTTTTCTTGGACATGTTATTTCCGGCAGTGGTATTAGTGTTGATCCATCCAAGATTGATGCGGTGATGCAATGGGAGGCTCCTAGACCGGTTACGGAGATTCGAAGCTTTTTAGGCTTGGCGGGTTATTATCGGAGGTTTATTGAGGGATTTTCGAAGTTGGAACTTCCGTTAACGCAATTGACTTGTAAAGGAAAGGCTTTCATTTGGGATATTCAATGAGAAGAGATTTTCAATGAGCTAAAAAGAAGGTTGACAACGGCTCCGATCTTGATTTTGCCAAATCCGACGGAACCATTTGTTGTGTATTGTGATGCTTCATTGGTTGGTTTAGGTGGTGTTTTGATGCAAGATGGAAAAGTTGTGGCTTATGCTTCAAGACAATTGAGAGTGCATGAAAAGAATTATCCTACACATGACTTGGAGTTAGCGGTCGTGGTGTTTGTTTTGAAAATTTGGAGGCACTATCTTTATGGTGCAAGATTTGAAGTTTTTAGTGATCACAAGAGCTTGAAATATTTATTTGATAAAAAAGAATTGAACATGAGATAAAGAAGGTGGTTAGAGCTTTTGAAGGAGTATGATTTTGGTTTGAATTACCATCTGGGTAAGGCAAACGTGGTGCCCGATGCTTTGAGTCGGAAGTCGTTACATATGTCCGCATTGATGATGAGAGAATGGGAACTTTTGGAGAACTTTAGAGACTTGAGTTTGGTTTGTGAAATGACGCCGAGAAGTGTGAGACTTGGTATGCTACATGTTACGAATGATTTTCTTGCAACCGTATGTGAAAAGCAAAAGTTGGATTTGAAGTTCGTTGATTTGATGATGAATGAGAATGAGGATTTCAAGGTTGATAATTTTGGAGTTTTGAGATTCCGTGGTCGTATTTGTATTCCCGACGATGCGGAGTTGAAGAAGATGATATTGGAAGAAGGACACCGAAGTAACTTAAGTATTCATCCGGGAGCGAATAAGATGTATCAAGATTTGAAAAAAATCTTTTGGTGGTCCAGATTAAAGAGGGATGTGGCTCAATTTGTGTATGCGTGCTTAACTTGTCAAAAGTCTAAGGTGGAACATCAAAAGCCTAGTGGATTGATGCAACCGTTGGACATTCCGGAGTGGAAATGGGACAGTATATCGATGGATTTTGTTACGGGATTGCCGAATACACAAAGAGGTCATAATGCTGTTTGGGTAATCGTTGATAGGCTTACTAAATCTGCTCACTTCATTCCAATTGATATTAGTTATCCTTTGGAGAAGTTAGCCGAGATTTATGTTCTTGTGGTTGTGAAGTTACATGGAGTTCCTAAGAGTATTGTATCGGATAGAGATCCTAGATTCACATCGAGGTTTTGGGAGAGTTTACAAAAGGCTTTGGGTTCTAAGCTAAGATTGAGTTCGGCGTATCATCCGCAAACGGATGGTCAAACCGAGAGGACAATTCAATCGTTGGAGGATTTATTGCGTGCTTGTGTGCTCGAGCAAGGTGGTGCTTGGGATAGTTATTTGGCATTGATTGAGTTCACCTACAATAACAGTTTTCATTCAAGTATAGGTATGGCACCATTTGAGGCTTTGTATGGTCGGAGATGTCGAACACCTTTGTGTTGGCATGAAACCGGTGAGAGGACGATAGTTGGACCGGAGATGGTACAACAAACGACGGAGAAAGAGAAGTTTATTCGTGAGAAGATGAAAGCATCTCAAAGTAGACAAAAGAGCTATCATGACAAGAGAAGGAAAGATCTTGAGTTTCAAGAAGGCGACCATGTGTTTTTGAGAGTTACGCCGGTTACGGGTGTGGGTTGTGCTTTGAAGTAGAAGAAGTTGACTTCTCGTTTTATTGGTCCGTATCAGATTTCTGCGCGAGTTGGTGCTGTGGCTTACCGTGTGGCGTTGCCTCCGAATCTTTCGAATTTACATGATGTATTCCATGTTTCGCAACTTCAGGAGTATGTTCCGGATCCGTCACATGTTATTCCTATGGACGAGGTTGAAGTGAGAGATAACCTACGGTTGAAGCTTTACCGATTAGGATTTTGGACAGTGAAGTTAAGAAGCTAAGAGGCAAGGATATTGCGCTTGTGAAAGTAGCGTGGGGAGGCCTTGCGGAAGGCAATATGACTTGGGAGCTAGAGACTAGGATGTGAGAGTCGTATCCGGAGTTGTTTGAATCAGGTAATATTTTCGAGGACGAAAATTTCTAAAGTGGGGGAGAGTTGTAATGCCCCGATTTCGATTATTTCCCATTTTGTTGATTATTTAATTTAATTGAGTGATAAATTATTTTATTTGTGAAATTGGTATGTTAATATGCTATGTTGAACATGTTGTGATATTTTATCGTTTTTGAGAGTTTTCGGGGAAATTAGAATGGAGGGTATTTTAGACATTTCTCAATTAATGATAAGCTAGAAATATAGTGGAAATAGAATTTTGTGAGAAAATGAATTAATTTAATTTGAGTAGAAAATAAGAAATAGAAAAGAAAAAGAGATAAGGAGAGGAAATAGGAGAGAAAGAGAAAGAAAAGAAAGATAGAGAGAAAAAGGAGAGAAAGAAAGAGGAAGAGGAGAAAAGAGAAGAAAAGAGAGGAAAAGCTTGGAAATCTTCAAAACAAGTTCTAGGAATCGAATTATCCGGGTAAGGGTGTGAAATCTTATTATCTTATCAATGTGTATCATTATGTATGATTGTATTGTTGTTGTTGTGGATTTTTATGAGTTTTTGCATAAACCCATATTTTGTAAAATTGCTTGGAAATCAATTAAATGTGGTTGAAATCATGTTTTTAGTGTCCATAATTATTGGTATATGTTAGATACTTGTCATTGGACATTGTATTGGTAATTTTCTGGTGTGTAGGTGGAATTTGGGATGATTTTGGGTGTAACCCGTAGAACAAAATTATGCAGAAGAATTTTTCTGGTTTTTCCAGGTCATACGCGTATGGGGCATGTTCATACGCGTATGAACCTTGGCAATACGCGTATGGTGGGCGAGCCATGGGCCAATACGCGTATGGAATGTTATTTTTCTCGGCCATCTGCCCATTTGCGTATGATACGCGTAGCATTTCAAGGCAATACGCGTACAAGGTTGGGCATTACGCGTACGGACATTCACACGTGAACTTTGGGAAAGATGAGTCTCTGCTCATACGCGTATGGCTCAGGGCAATACGCGTATGGACATGACAAATGGTAAAATGAGATTTTTCAAAAATGTGTTTTCGTTTTCGTTCGTAACTTTTGTTCTGTTTATCCGATTTTTACATTCTTGGTATCGTTGTGAAGCTATTGAGCTGTACTTTCTTATTATGATGATTTGGAAATTGTTAGCCGATTTAATTATGTCGGAAAATCGGGAATAGTGTTATTTAGCGACTTTTACCGTTTTGAATGTGTATTTTGAATGTGAATCATACAATAGTGCATTGATGTGAATGTATATAGATTGTATGTGATTGTATGAAATGAATGCATGGATATATTGTGAATATTTATGCATTTCAAGAATGTCTTGAGTCATTTTGTATGTGAAGCATAATGATGTACATTCTTGCATGTGTGATTCTAATGAGAATCCGCTATAATGTCGTGTGCCCATGTGGGGTGTGAGCGACGGATTGGTTTCAGATGGAATCCGCTATAACGTCGTGTGCCCATGTGGGGTGTGAGCGATCAGGTCGTGTGTCCGTGTGGGGTGTGAGCGATCCATAAACGTCGTGTGCCCATGTGGGGTGTGAGCGACGGGGAACATCGTATGCCCGACGGGGAGTTACATTGGTAACGAGCGATGGTTCCAATAAGTTCCTGAGTGAACTTGAGATGATTGAGTCGGTACCGCATTGCATTTGCATAGAGTCGTGAGTCGGTCTCTATGATTTGCATTTATCATCTTTGTAATTGTGAATTGATGAATAAACATAAATATGTATGTTTATGTGGATTGATAAGGATTGTGAAAGTATGCATGATAAATATGCTTGGCTTTGTATATATATACATTGTAATGTATATGAGTGAATTGTGATGAATTGTGGTGAGAATGTGGAATATGTGTATTTTTATGCTAAGATATATAATTTTATGCATTGCTATTATGATAATATTTCTCACCCTTCTGCTGTTTTATGATGCTCTATGAGGCATTGCAGAGTAGGTATGCTGGTGGTCTTTTGTGAAGCGGGTCTTCATTCTTTTGGTCGGTCGGCTCTGATATGTAGCACCAGGTAGCTAAGATGTATATGATTCTTTTGTGATACATTTGTACATGTATCTTGTTGATGAATGTTTATGTAAACATGAATTATGTTGGTGGATAACACTTGATGATATTTATATATATGTATATATGTTTGATGTTATTCAATGTTTAGATTTTCTGCTTTTATTCTAAATATTGAGATGTGGGTGTAAGGACTAAGTTCCTCTGTTGCAAAGTTACCCCACTGTTGCATATCAATTGTTGAGCAGATGTTGAATGTTTTAATTTCATGTATAATGTGACAAACCTTTTTTTATACTATGTTTATAATTATACTCTGACGAAATTTTTAATATGTGCCTAAATGATTATATGATTATTTGGGGGTATAGAAAGGGGGTGTTACAAGGCGCACTGACAAGCTGTAAAGTGGATTCTCAGGTACATAAATGGGTCTCTAAAAAGAGTCTTGATTTATGGTGGAGCTTGTGATGGTGATAGCATAGTCGAAATCGAAGGATTTGTTGACTCTGATTATGCAGGTTGTATGAATTCCAGAAAGTCTATTTCTGGATATGTGTTCACAATGTTTGGCACAACAATCAGTTGGAAAGCGACGCTTCAGAAGGTTGTTGCCTTATTAACCACTGAAGCTGAATATATTGCCCTCACTGAAGCTGTGAAGGAAGCATTGTGGCTTGAAGGTTTTGCAAAGGAGCTGAAACTTCAAGGTCGAAGTATCACTGTTAAATGTGATAGTCAAAGTGCAATACACCTGTCGAAGAATTCAGCCTATCATGAGCGAACTAAGCACATTGATGTGAGGCTGCATTTCTTCAGAGAGATAATCGAGCGTGGTGAAGTCCAGGTGCTGAAGGTTTCGACTGAAGACAATGCTGCTGATATGATCACCAAGACGTTGCCAAGTTGCAAGTTCTTCCACTGTATGCAGTTGATAAAGCTGCATGATGAAAGCTAGTTGTTTTTTCCTTTGTTGCTGAGTTAGATCCAAGGTGGAGATTTGTGAGATTTGGGTCGAACTCATCTGTGTCGAAGGAGAGTTTTCATGTATTTCGACAAGAGGCAAGCATGTCATCGAAGCGTGTTCACATGCTGGTGCTTGTTAGTTACATATAGTAGTCGAAGTCTGTTCTTATATGTATTCTGTCGAAATGTTTATATTCTGTCGAATTGGGCATTGTGTTAAGGATCCAATTGTTTAGGTTTCTTGGGCTACAAGTTACCTAGTTAGTCTATAAATAGGCTAGTACACTCAGTTTGTTGAGTGTGGCAAATTGTGATATTCACTTATAATCATTTGTGACTTTAATGAGAAAGTGAATAGTAAACAGAATTTATTTGCCCAATCCTTGTTGTTCTCTTCTTCTTCTTGTTTTTTTTCGTTAAACCCTAACCCTTGTTTTAGTTTTTGATCATCAAGAAACCATTTATACTTTATTTAAAGACATCATTTTTCACAACAATATATATATATATATAAAATGTTGCATACAAGTTAATAATCTTTAATGATTGGGAGTCTGTAAGTTTTTAAATAAAGAACATAAATGAGGCCATTAGCATCAAATGAAGATGATGTGATGTTTGGAGAAGAATTCCCGAGTCTTATTAGTCAGTTTGTGTTTTTGGACGTATTAGGAACCCTTGTTCCGCGTCCTACTTTGTTGTAGTGTCTATTTTTCTTTGGGCTTTTGCCCTCTTTATATAAAAAAACTTAGCGTAAGCATAAAACTCATTTACATATTCCATAATATTTGATTTCAACAGGTTCCAAAATATTTTAAAGAAGTAAAAGCACAATTGTCAGAACCAGACATTTATGGGATAATGGACTTTTCTACTTAAAAAAAAGACCACTATATTTTGGTGTGAGTTAGTTTAATAATTTTGTTTTAATAATGAAGAAGAGAGTTATATCCTTACTCCAATACATAAATATTAGTTTAGATTAATTTTACATATCATAAAATTGATAGGTTATTTTATCTATGATCTATTTATGGAGGATGAGGGGAGTCCATACAAAATTTTTTGTTTTAAATGGAAGAGTGAGATTGATATTTTTTAATTAGTCCGTTGTAAGATGAGATATCATTTTTTTTTTAAAAAAGAAAAGAAGGTTAGGTGAAATGGTGAATGAATACGAGAGAGAATTTAATAATAAAATATTATAAATATAAGTGCACGTGAATATTATTTTATAATAGAGAAATATTACAACAGAATACACAAATCATAAATAAATGATGATTAAATAATAAAGCATTTAAAATGGTTCTTGACCTGGAATATTTCCAGGAGGAGAATAATTACAAGCAACAAATGTTCCTCCATTATCACATTTCACTTTGCCACATCCAACCTTTAGTGAATTTTCCCAAATCACCTGAGTATAATGAAGACACTCACCACCAACACACTTGTTATGAAAACGATCAAAGTTAGGTTTTTCATCCACCCACAACTTCACTGCTTCCGCACCACTTATGTCACCATTGCTAATGGCAACATTCTCACCGTATTTTCCACCATTACCACCAGAGGGAACCACCTTACAATCCTTGCGTTGATTCACATAATTTTGCGCAAACACCGCAATTTCGTTGTCCCAAACAAGATTTGGAATGTTGAAACCTTCGATAGCAGATCTTGCTGCGTTGTGGGCATTCAAATAATCAGCTGGTGAGTCTTGGCCGCATGCAATGTTGCTACAACTCACAATGAGTATCAAACTTAAAATACACAATATCGAAAATGAACCCATTTTAGTTATCAATGTAAATTTCTTGTTGTTAGATGAAAATTGTAAGAACTATAATGATGTTTTTATAGAGATTTTTTAAGATGGTAATTTGGTAATTGCAACAGATTTCTTTATAAAAAGAAAATTGCTAGAAATAATTTTTCAGATGTTTTAGTATAAAAATGATTTTTAGTGTATTATAATTTATTTAAATTTATATTATAAATAAGATTTGATGATTTTACCTCTAGAGTGTCTTTAGCATTTAATTAGTTATTTAAATATTTTTATATGAAAATATCTAAATATAAATTATTTTACATTTAATTAAATTCTTTAAAAGTTAAAATATTAATTCATTTAAAATCAATGTTTATCAACTTAAAATCAAACGCATAGGATCCAGATCACCTGTTTATCTTTTGGTGTTGATTAATGTATTTGTGTTTGTTTATATGGACTATTGAACAAAAAGGAAATGCCAACTAAAAAATAAAAATGAATATTATGTCCTGTTTTGTTATTATAAAATTGACAAAAAATTTATTTATAAAAATTATTTTCTTTATTTTAAAATTTTAACAATAATGGTTATAGAAAACTGAAGATCGATGATTCAATACGAAAGGATTATCATTTTGATAAAATTTAATGTCATTAGATAAACATTAACATATAAAATAAAATAAAATTGTAGAATGAAATACAAGAAATACAAGATGTACAAGAAAAGATGAAAAAAATACTACTAATGAGTTTAAAACGAAATACTATTGCTACTAAATTTTCTTGAGTATTTATCCATTACACGCACTGTTTTAAAAACCGGAACAAACTCGTCAATCGAACCGATCGATCAAAAAATCAGAGGGGTTATCAGTCTGGTCTAAATGCTAGATTGAATAAGCTATTGAACTAGTGAGAACCAGTCAGAACAGGCAAAAATCAATAAAAATCAGTAAATCGTTGTGTTGCGGTGAGAATCGGATATCAAGCTATTAATTAACTTGAATCACAAATCTTGAAGTTCACCACCGAGCTTTGATTTATCCAAAGGAAAGGGTAAAGATCGAAGAAAACCCTAAGTGCACCATGTAACAACACAGCTAGACATCTAAGGTTCGGGGGTTGGTTATACCTAGGGAAGGTGTTAGCATCCTAAGTATCTGTAGTACTCTACAGGAACCTCTTGTTAGTATTTGTGTTATGTTAATGTTTGCTTGCTAAGGAAAAAGGTGCTAAGGTAAAGACCTAGGGTATATACACTAAGTATGCTCGCCAAGACATCGCATCTCGTGCCTACGTATCCTGACTAGGATGGAATCAGAGCATTCGTAGTTCACCTAACTACGGGTGAGGAACTCTTGAATGCGGTCAAGGTTCCAAGGGGAAAAGTAAATGTCCATGGCAAGACAAATCACATAGAGTACGACGACTCTACACTCAAGGCTAGATTAAAAAGGGAAAGGAAAGTATAAGCATCCATAACCATGACAGTTACATAAAGCACAACGACTCTAATCCTAAGGCTAGGATAAAGGATAAGGTAAACTAGTCTCGATCGCGCGGCGGCGAGGGATAATGGAGTTAGTTGTTAGTGGGTTAGAGGTTAGAGGCTAGAGGTTAGAGGTTAGAGGCCTCGACAAGATATCACATCTTGTGCCTACGTATCCTAATAGGAATGAGGAATCAGAGCCTCCGTAGTTCGTCTAACTAGGGATAAGGAACTCTTGAGTGGTCAAGGTTCCAGAGGGAAGTAAGTGTTCGTTACTATGACACTTGCATGGAGGGCGACTCCAATCCTAAAGTAGGTTAAACAAGTAAGACTCTCACAAGGTCTCGAGGAAAAGATTGACAAGACTATCCTAAATGACATGGCAGTCAACAACTAGGTTAATAATGAAGAAGAGAGTTATATGCTTACTCCAATACATAAATATTAGTTTAGATTAATTTTACATATCATAAAATCGATAAGTTATTTTATCTAAGATCTTTTTATGGAGGATGAGGTGAGTCCATACAAAATTTTCTTGTTTTAAATGAGACAGTTATAAGTAGATGATGAGATTGATATTTTTGAATTAATTAGTCTTAATACGACGAGATAGAAATTATTTATAAAAAAGAAAGAAAAGAAGGTGAGGTGAATGAATAAGAGAGAGAGAGATAGTTCATTAATAAAATACTACAAAGGTGGAATTTTTTTAAAATAACATATTAATTCAATTTAAATATCAAAATAACATATTTTTCAAACTAATTACCAAAATGGCATACTTTCAGTCCAACGCCGATGATGCTGCATTATGGACAGCTAAAACATCGATCATTCGGTTCACTACAGTGGAGATGCACCAAAGTGATCGGGTGAAACTGCAGTTCAGCATGCATCAAGATATTCCAGTCGCTCTGACGTCTTTGAGAGACTAACATCAACTAAGGGTGGATGCACAATGGGGTGTAGGTGATTGGAAAGACTTTGCAAAAGAGATGTGTCTACATTGGAAGAATCTATATCGATGCATCTTAGCCGACCCTGTTGTGGAAGGGGTTAGACCAAGCCATCAATATATGATTTGGTTTAGGTCGGTTACAACAACACAACAATTTGTGTCTGAGCCGACATATTTGATTGATCCGCACCAACGTGCTTCTTCCTCACAGACACAGAAACAAACACATGCCCAACATCAAACACCGTGTTATACCCAACAACTAAGACTACCCACCCAATCAATTTTCCAGAACCGCAACCTATTCATGCTACCCACCCAATCACAACAACAAGAGCTTTACCCTTACCGCCAACCTCCCAACACCGATATCACTTCTGCCTATAGCCCTGATAACTCTTTCGACCCCACCCCAGCCCACCATAGCCCCACATAAATGAACACACAATCGTCCTACCACCAAAATACCCAACCACTATTTGACTACCAAACCCCACAACAACTATTGTATCGTTTCCAAAACGATTCAATGTACCAATTCGGCCACCCATATCGTCCACACCCAACCTAACCCACACGTCCCAACTACGAAAACATGGGCATGAAACTGAATTACGCAAGTGCCCTTGGGAGCAACCCCCCATCCCGGCTATTGGGGACAGATGATTCAAAAATTTTCAGATACGTCGGGACCATCTCAACAAATACCTTTTCCACAGGTCAAAATGCAAAGACCACAAACACCTCAACAAAATCGTGGTAGACCTCGACGCCGCACAAATGCACTGGGAAGTGGAACCGGTGGACGTTTTTATAGGGTTGGTCGTTGAATTTTTTTTCTATCTATTGTACGCTTTTTTATATTGCAAATATTGTTATTTAATTTTTCTTTGGATTATTTTAATTTTTTTTTCATTTAATTTACTAATGTCCTAATTAAAATAAAATTTTAAAAAAATATATATAAATAAGGAGGATGCGCCATATAGGATAGTGCATGCACTCCATTAGGGCACAAATTAAATGTTGTCGCCATATGGGATGGCGCATGCTCTCATTTAGGGGTGAAATTCAATGCTGTCGCCATTTGATATGGCGCATAAATGATGAAAGTATGTTACTTTAGTAATTATTTTGAAAAGTATATTATTTTGGTATTTAAATTGAATTATTAGGTTATTTTAAAAAAAATCACAAAGGTGAGCTCACGTGAATATTATTTTATAATTGATAAACGTTACAACAAAATACACAAATCATAAACAAAAGATGATTGCATAATAAAACACTTAGAATGGTTCTTGACTTGGAATATTTCCAGGAGGAGAATAATTGCAAGTAACAAACGTGCCTCCATTATCACATTTCACTTTGCCACATCCAACACGCAATGATTTTTCCCAAATCACCTGAGTATAATGAAGACACTCACCACCAACACACTTGTTATGATAGCGATCAAAGTGAGGCATTTCATCCACCCACAACTTCACTGCTTCCGCACCACTTATGTCACCATTGCTAATGGCAACATTCTCACCGTATTTTTCACCATTACCACCAGAGGGAACCACCTTACAATCCTTGCGTTGATTCGCATAATTTTGCGCAAACGCCGCAATTTCGTTGTCCCAAACAAGATTTGGAATTTTGAAACCTTCGATAGCAGATCTTGCTGTGTTGTGGGCGTTCAAATAATCAGCTGGTGAGTCTTGGGCGCATGCAATGTTACTACAACTCACAATGAGTATCAAACATAAAATACACAATATCGAAAATGAACCCATTTTAGTTATCAATGTAAATTTCTTGTTGTTAGATGAAAATTGTAAGAACTATAATGATGTTTTGATAGAGATTTTTTAAGATGGTAATTTGGTAATTGCAACAGATTTCTTTATAAAAAGAAAATTGCTAGAAATAATTTTTTAGATGTTTTAGTATAAAAATGATTTTTAGTGTATTATAATTTATTTAAATTTATCTTATAAATAAGATTTGATGATTTTACCTCCAGAGTGTCTTTAGCATTTAATTAGTTATTTAAATATTTTTATATAAAAATAATAAAATATAAATTATTTTACATTTAATTAAATTCTTTAAAAGTTAAAATATTAATTCATTTAAAATCAATGTTTATCATCCTAAAATCAAACGCATAGGATCCAGGTCACCCGTTTATCTCTTGGTGTTGATTAATGTATTTGTGTTTGTTTATATGGACTATTGAACAAAAAGGAAATGCCAACTAAAAAATAAAAATGAATATTATGTCCTGTTTTGTTATTATAAAATTGACAAAAAGTTTATTTATAAAAAATATTTTCTTTATTTTAAAATTTTAACAATAATGATTATAGAAAACTGAAGATCGATGATTCAATACCAAAGGATTATCATTTTGATAAAATTTAATGTCATTAGATAAACATTAACATATAAAATAAAATAAAATTGTAGAATGAAATACAAGAAATACAAGATGTACAAGAAAAGATGAAAAAAATACTACTAATGAGTTTAAAACGAAATACTATTGCTACTAAATTTTCTTGAGTATTTATCCATTACACGCACTGTTTTAAAAACCGGAACAAACTCGTCAATCGAACCGATCAATCAAAAAATCAGAGGGGTTATCAGTCTGGTCTAAATGCTAGACTGAATAAGCTATTGAACTAGTGAGAACCAGTCAGAACAGGCAAAAATCAATAAAAATCTGTAAATCGCTGTGTTGCGGTGAGAATCGGATATCAAACTATTAATTAACTTGAATCACAAATCATGAAGTTCACCACCGAGCTTTCATTTATCCAAAGGAAAGCGTAAAGATCGAAGAAAACCCTAAGTGCACCATGTAACAACACAGCTAGACATCTAAGGTTCGGGGGTTGGTTATACCTAGGGAAGGTGTTAGCATCCTAAGTATCTGTAGTACTCTACAGGAACCTCTTGGTAGTATTTGTGTTATGTTAATGTTTGCTTGCTAAGGAAAAAGGTGCAAAGGTAAAGACCTAGGGTATATACACTAAGTATGCTCGCCAAGACGTCGCATCTCGTGCTTACGTAACCTGACTAGGATGGAATCAGAGCATTCGTAGTTCACCTAACTACGGGTGAGGAACTCTTGAATGTGGTCAAGGTTCCAAGGGGAAAAGTAAATGTCCATGGCAAGACAAATCACATAGAGTACGATGACTCTACACTTAAGGCTAGATTAAAAAGGGAAAGGAAAGTATAAGCATCCATAACCATGACAGTTACATAGAGCACAACGACTCTAATCCTAAGGCTAGGATAAAGGATAAGGTAAACTAGTGTCGATCGCGCGGCGGCGAGGGATAAGGGAGTTAGTTGTTAGTGGGTTAGAGGTTAGAGGTTAGAGGCTAGAGGTTAGAGGTTAGAGGGCTCGACAAGATATCACATCTTGTGCCTATGTATTCTAATAGGAATGAGGAATCAGAGCCTCCGTAGTTTGCCTAACTAGGGATAAGGAACTCTTGAGTGATCAAGGTTCTAGAGGGAAGTGAGTGTTCGTTACTATGACACTTACATGGAGTGCGGCGACTCCAATCCTAAAGTAGGTTAAACAAGTAAGACTCTCACAAGGTCTCGAGGAAAAGATGGACAAGACTATCCTAAATGACATGGCAGTCAACAACTAGGTTAATAATGAAGAAGAGAGTTATATGCTTACTCCAATACATAAATATTAGTTTAGATTAATTTTACATATCATAAAATCGATAAGTTATATTATCTAAGATCTTTTTATGGAGGATGAGGTGAGTCCATACAAAATTTTCTTGTTTTAAATGAGACAGTTATAAGTAGACGATGAGATTGATATTTTTGAATTAATTAGTCTTAAGACGACGAGATAGAAATTATTTATAAAAAAGAAAGAAAAGAAGGTGAGGTGAATGAATAAGAGAGAGAGATAGTTCATTAATAAAATACTACAAAGGTGGAATTTTTTTAAAAATAACATATTAATTCAATTTAAATATCAAAATAACATATTTTTCTAACTAATTACCAACATGACATACTTTCAGTCCAATGCCGATGATGCTGCATTATGGACAGCTAAAACATCGATCATTCGGTTCACTACAGTGGAGATGCACCAAAGTGATCGGGTGAAACTGCAGTTCAGCATGCATCAAGATATTCCAGTAGCTCCGACGTCTTTGGGAGACTAACATCAACTAAGGGTGGATGCACAATGGGGTGTAGGTGATTGGAAAGACTTTGCAAAAGAGATGTGTCTACATTGGAAGAATCTATATCGATGCATCTTAGCCGACCCTATTGTGGAAAGGGTTAGACCAAGCCATCAATATATGATTTGGTTTAGGTCGGTTACAACAACACAACAATTTGTGTCTGAGCCGACATATTTGATTGATCCGCACCAACGTGCTTCTTCCTCACACACACAGAAACAAACACATGCCCAACATCAAACACCGTGTTATACCCAACAACTAAGACTACCCACCCAATCAATCTTCCAGAACCGCAACCTATTCATGCTACCCACCCAATCACATCAACAAGAGCTTTACCCTTACCGCCAACCTCCAAACACCGATACCACATCTGCCTATAGCCCTGATAACTCTTTCGACCCCACCCCAGCCCATCATAGCCCCCCATAAATGAACACACAATCGTCCTACCACCAAAATACCCAAACACTATTTGACTACCAAACCCCACAACATTTATTGCATCGTTTCCAAAACGATTCAATGTACCAATTCGACCAACCATATCGTCCACACCCAACCTAACCCACTCGTCCCAACTACGAAAACATGGGCATGAAACTGAATTACGCAAGCGCCGTTGGCAGCAACCCCCCATCCCGGCTATTGGGGACAGATGATTCAGAATTTGTCAGATACGCCGAGACCATCTCAACAAATACCTCTTCCACAGGTCAACACGCAAAGACCACAAACACCTCAACAAAATCGTGGTAGACCTCGACGCCGCGCAAATGCACTAGGATGTAGAACCGGTGGACGTTTTGATAGGGTTGGTCGTTGAATTTTTTTTCTATCTGTTGTACGCTTTTTTATATTGCAAATATTGTTTTTTAATTTTTCTTTGGATTATTTTAATTTTTTTTTCATTTAATTTATTAATGTCCTAATTAAAATAAAAATTTTAAAAATATATATATAAATAAGGAGGATGCGCCATATAGGATAGTGCATGCACTCCATTAGGGCACAAATAAATGTTTTTGCCATATGGGATGGCGCATGGGGCACAAATTAAATGTTGTCACCATATGGGATGGCGCATGCTCTCATTTAGGGGAGAAATTCAATGCTGTCGCCATTTGATATGGCGCATAAATCATGAAAATATGTTACTTTAGTAATTATTTTGAAAAGTATATTATTTTGGTATTTAAATTGAACTATTAGGTTATTTTAAAAAAAATCACAAAGGTGAGCTCACGTGAATATTATTTTATAATTGAGAAATGTTACAACAAACTACACAAATCATAAACAAAAGATGATTGCATAATAAAACACTTAGAATGGTTCTTGACCTGGAATATTTCCAGGAGGAGAATAATTGCAAGTAACAAACGTGCCTCCATGATCACATTTCACTTTGCCACATCCAACACGCAATGATTTTTCCCAAATCACCTGAGTATAATGAAGACACTCACCACCAACACACTTGTTATGATAGCGATCAAAGTGAGGCATTTCATCCACCCACAACTTCACTGCTTCCGCACCACTTATGTCACCATTGCTAATGGCAACATTCTCACCGTATTTTCCACCATTACCACCAGAGGGAACCGCCTTACAATCCTTGTGTTGATTCGCATAATTTTGCACAAACACCGCAATTTCGTTGTCCCAAGCAAGATTTGGAATGTTGAAACCTTCGATAGCAGATCTTGCTGCGTTGTGGGCGTTCAAATAATCAGCTGGTGAGTCTTGGGCGCATGCAATGTTACTACAACTCACAATGAGTATCAAACTTAAAATACACAATATCGAAAATGAACCCATTTTAGTTATCAATGTAAATTTCTTGTTGTTAGATGAAAATTGTAAGAACTATAATGATGTTTTTATAGAGATTTTTTAAGATGGTAATTTGGTAATTGCAACAGATTTCTTTATAAAAAAAAATGGCTAGAAATAATTTTTTAGATGTTTTAGTATAAAAATGATTTTTAGTGTATTATAATTTAGTTAAATTTATCTTATAAATAAGATTTGATGATTTTACCTCCAGAGTGTATTTAGCATTTAATTAGTTATTTAAATATTTTTATATGAAAATATTTAAATATAAATTATTTTACATTTAATTCAATTCTTTAAAAGTTAAAATATTAATTCATTTAAAATCAATGTTTATCAACTTAAAATCAAACGCATAGGATCCAGATCACCCGTTTATCTCTTGGTGTTGATTAATGTATTTGTGTTTGTTTATATGGACTATTGAACAAAAAGGAAATGCCAACTAAAAAATAAAAATGAATATTATGTCCTATTTTGTTATTATAAAATTGACAAAAAAGTTTATTTATAAAAAATATTTTCTTTATTTTAAAATTTTAACAATAATGATTATAGAAAACTGAAGATCGATGATTCAATACCAAAGGATTATCATTTTGATAAAATTTAATGTCATTAGATAAACATTAACATATAAAATAAAATAAAATTGTAGAATGAAATACAAGAAATATAAGATGTACAAGAAAAGATGAAAAAAATACTACTAATGAGTTTAAAACGAAATACTATTGCTACTAAATTTTCTTGAGTATTTATCCATTACATGCACTGTTTTAAAAACCGGAACAAACTCGTCAATCGAACCGATCGATCAAAAAATCAGAGGAGTTATCAGTCTGGTCTAAATGCTAGATTGAATAAGCTATTGAACTAGTGAGAACCAGTCAGAACAGGCAAAAATCAATAAAAATCAGTAAATCGTTGTGTTGCGGTGAGAATCGGATATCAAACTATTAATTAACTTGAATCACAAATCATGAAGTTCACCACCGAGCTTTGATTTATCCAAAGGAAAGGGTAAAGATCGAAGAAAACCCTAAGTGCACCATGTAACAACACAGCTAGACATCTAAGGTTCGGGGGTTGGTTATACCTAGGGAAGGTGTTAGCATCCTAAGTATCTGTAGTACTCTACAGGAACCTCTTGTTAGTATTTGTGTTATGTTAATGTTTGCTTGCTAAGGAAAAAGGTGCTAAGGTAAAGACCTAGGGTATATACACTAAGTATGCTCGCCAAGACGTCGCATCTCGTGCCTACGTATCCTGACTAGGATGGAATCAGAGCATTCGTAGTTCACCTAACTACGGGTGAGGAACTCTTGAATGCGGTCATGGTTCCAAGGGGAAAAGTAAATGTCCATGGCAAGACAAATCACATAGAGTACGACGACTCTACACTTAAGGCTAGATTAAAAAGGGAAAGGAAAGTATAAGCATCCATAACCATGACAGTTACATAGAGCACAACGACTCTAATCCTAAGGCTAGGATAAAGGATAAGGTAAACTAGTCTCGATCGCGCGGCGGCGAGGGATAAGGGAGTTAGTTGTTAGTGGGTTAGAGGTTAGAGGTTAGAGGCTAGAGGTTAGAGGTTAGAGGGCTCGACAAGATATCACATCTTGTGCCTACATATCCTAATAGGAATGAGGAATCAGAGCCTCCGTAGTTCGCCTAACTAGGGATAAGGAACTCTTGAGTGATCAAGGTTCCAGAGGGAAGTAAGTGTTCGTTACTATGACACTTACATGGAGTGCGGCGACTCCAATCCTAAAGTAGGTTAAACAAGTAAGACTCTCACAAGGTCTCGAGGAAAAGATGGACAAGACTATCCTAAATGACATGGCAGTCAACAACTAGGTTAATAATGAATAAGAGAGTTATATGCTTACTCCAATACATAAATATTAGTTTAGATTAATTTTACATATCATAAAATCGATAAGTTATTTTATCTAAGATCTTTTTATGGAGGATGAGGTGAGTACATACAAAATTTTCTCGTTTTAAATGAGACAGTTATAAGTAGACGATGAGATTGATATTTTTGAATTAATTAGTCTTAAGACGACGAGATAGAAATTATTTATAAAAAAGAAAGAAAAGAAGGTGAGGTGAATGAATAAGAGAGAGAGATAGTTCATTAATAAAATACTACAAAGGTGGAATTTTTTTTAAAATAACATATTAATTCAATTTAAATATCAAAATAACATATTTTTCAAACTAATTACCAACATGACATACTTTCAGTCCAACGCCGATGATGCTGCATTATGGACAGCTAAAACATCGATCATTCGGTTCACTACAGTGGAGATGCACCAAAGTGATCGGGTGAAACTGCAGTTCAGCATGCATCAAGATATTCCAGTCGCTCCGATGTCTTTTGGAGACTAACATCAACTAAGGGTGGATGCACAACGGGGTGTAGGTGATTGGAAAGACTTTGCAAAAGAGATATGTCTACATTGGAAGAATCTATATCGATGCATCTTAGCCGACCCTGTTGTGGAAGGGGTTAGACCAAGCCATCAATATATGATTTGGTTTAGGTCGGTTACAACAACACAACAATTTGTGTCTGAGCCGACATATTTGATTGATCTGCACCAACGTGCTTCTTCCTCACACACACAGAAACAAACACATGCCCAACATCAAACACCGTGTTATACCCAACAACTAAGACTACCCACTCAATCAATCTTCCAGAACCGCAACCTATTCATGCTACCCACCCAATCACAACAACAAGAGCTTTACCCTTACCGCCAACCTCCCAACACCGATACCACATCTGGCTATAGCCCTGATAACTCTTTCGACCCCACCCTAACCCATCATAGCCCCTCATAAATAAACACACAATCGTCCTACCACCAAAATACCCAACCACTATTTGACTACCAAACCCCACAACAACTATTGCATCGTTTCCAAAACGATTTAATGTACCTATTCGGCCAACCATATCGTCCACACCCAACCTAACCCACTCGTCCCAACTACGAAAACATGGGCATGAAACTGAATTACGCAAGCGCCGTTGGCAGCAACCCCCCATCCCGGCTATTGGGGACAGATGATTCAAAATTTGTCAGATACGTCGGGACCATCTCAACAAATACCTCTTCCACAGGTCAACACGCAAAGACCACAAACACCTCAACAAAATCGTGGTAGACCTCGACGCCGCGCAAATGCAATGGGATGTGGAACCGGTGGACGTTTTGATAGGGTTGGTCGTTGAATTTTTTTTCTATCTGTTGTAAGCTTTTTTATATTGCAAATATTGTTATTTAATTTTTCTTTTGATTATTTTAATTTTTTTTTACATTTAATTTACTAATGTCCTAATTAAAATAAAATTTTTAAAAATATATATATAAATAAGGAGGATGCGCCATATAGGATAGTGCATGCACTCCATTAGGGCACAAGTAAATGTTTTTGCCATATGGGATGGCGCATGGGGCACAAATTAAATGTTGTCACCATATGGGATGGCACATGCTCTCATTTAGGGGAGAAATTCAATGCTGTCGCCATTTGATATGGCGCATAAAAGATGAAAGTATGTTACTTTAGTAATTATTTTGAAAAGTATATTATTTTGGTATTTAAATTGAATTATTAGGTTATTTTAAAAAAAATCACAAAGGTGAGCTCACGTGAATATTATTTTATAATTGAGAAACGTTACAACAAAATACACAAATCATAAACAAAAGATGATTGCATAATAAAACACTTAGAATGGTTCTTGACTTGGAATATTTCCAGGAGGAGAATAATTGCAAGTAACAAACGTGCCTCCATTATCACATTTCACTTTGCCACATCCAACACGCAATGATTTTTCCCAAATCACCTGAGTATAATGAAGACACTCACCACCAACACACTTGTTATGATAGCGATCAAAGTGAGGCAATTCATACACCCACAACTTCACTGCTTCCGCACCACTTATGTCACCATTGCTAATGGCAACATTCTCACCGTATTTTTCACCATTACCACCAGAGGGAACCACCTTAAAATCCTTGCGTTGATTCGCATAATTTTGCGCAAACGCCGCAATTTCGTTGTCCCAAACAAGATTTGGAATTTTGAAACCTTCGATAGCAGATCTTGCTGTGTTGTGGGCGTTCAAATAATCAGCTGGTGAGTCTTGGGCGCATGCAATGTTACTACAACTCACAATGAGTATCAAACATAAAATACACAATATCGAAAATGAACCCATTTTAGTTATCAATGTAAATTTCTTGTTGTTAGATGAAAATTGTAAGAACTATAATGATGTTTTGATAGAGATTTTTTAAGATGGTAATTTGGTAATTGCAACAGATTTCTTTATAAAAAGAAAATTGCTAGAAATAATTTTTTAGATGTTTTAGTATAAAAATGATTTTTAGTGTATTATAATTTATTTAAATTTATCTTATAAATAAGATTTGATGATTTTACCTCCAGAGTGTCTTTAGCATTTAATTAGTTATTTAAATATTTTTATATAAAAATAATAAAATATAAATTATTTTACATTTAATTAAATTCTTTAAAAGTTAAAATATTAATTCATTTAAAATCAATGTTTATCATCCTAAAATCAAACGCATAGGATCCAGGTCACCCGTTTATCTCTTGGTGTTGATTAATGTATTTGTGTTTGTTTATATGGACTATTGAACAAAAAGGAAATGCCAACTAAAAAATAAAAATGAATATTATGTCCTGTTTTGTTATTATAAAATTGACAAAAAGTTTATTTATAAAAAATATTTTCTTTATTTTAAAATTTTAACAATAATGATTATAGAAAACTGAAGATCGATGATTCAATACCAAAGGATTATCATTTTGATAAAATTTAATGTCATTAGATAAACATTAACATATAAAATAAAATAAAATTGTAGAATGAAATACAAGAAATACAAGATGTACAAGAAAAGATGAAAAAAATACTACTAATGAGTTTAAAACGAAATACTATTGCTACTAAATTTTCTTGAGTATTTATCCATTACACGCACTGTTTTAAAAACCGGAACAAACTCGTCAATCGAACCGATCAATCAAAAAATCAGAGGGGTTATCAGTCTGGTCTAAATGCTAGATTGAATAAGCTATTGAACTTGTGAGAACCAGTCAGAACAGGCAAAAATCAATAAAAATCTTTAAATCGTTGTGTTGCGGTGAGAATCAGATATCAAACTATTAATTAACTTGAATCACAAATCATGAAGTTCACCACCGAGCTTTCATTTATCCAAAGGAAAGGGTAAAGATCGAAGAAAACCCTAAGTGCACCATGTAACAACATAGCTAGACATCTAAGGTTCGGGGGTTGGTTATTGATGCGTGTTTTTTTCGCAAGTGTACGAACGCGTCAGAGTAATATAAAAGATTATCGTATCCACAGAGACCAAGTGTCAATCTATCGCTATCTATTGTTAAGGTGTGTATCTAAGGTGATTGGAAATAGTAGTTTTGAAGAGTGCACGGTAGTAAATAAAGTAATTAAAATTAATTGATAAAGACAGGTTCGAATGCAATTCACACAACCAATTGATAATCCAAGTACTTGCTAATAGAACTACTTACGGGCAATGTTTTCTACTTTGAAAAGAACTAATTTGACAGGAACTGTCGCTTTCGCGTATTCAGAACCGAGTTGTACCCCCTAATCAAACCCTCTTATTGTCACGGATAAAAAGGCGCGCATTGCGTTAGAGTAGTAAACCTATTTTTAAGAAATATAGTATCTTGACCAAGTTGAAAAGTATTTTAACCTGGATTTTCTAAAAAAAAGAGGTCCTTACGAACCAGACTTTAAACTTCTTAACGCGTCCGAAAATGGTTTTAAAATCTCTTTTCTTTTTAAATTAAAAACTCCTAATAAACTAAACAAAGCGCTTTCGCTGTTTTTGAAATAGTTTAAAAACAATTAAGTTTAGATAGGCGTTGGACGGCTTTCGATCTTACCCAACGGAATTTAAGAACAGGAAAACTTATATTGAAAGTTAAAATAGCCCTTAAGTGTTTCCACTAACAATTGTACAGATTATCGGTTCGGTTATGATCTTCACATTCTAACCTTTATAAAATTAGCCAGACATGGTAAAGTAAAAGTTCATTTTTAGATTTTTCATAAAAAAGGTATTTAAGTGCGAGTGCGGAAAGTAAATGAAATTAAAGCGAGTGCGGAAAGTAAATGAAATTAAAAGACAGTGCAAGAAATAAAGTTGACAAAAGGTAAAGTAATAAAAACCTGCTCCAATCGGAGTGGTTGAATACAATGCGAACTGAAAGTAAAATGGCGGCAGGATTAACTTCCTTCCAGAGTGCTCCAAGACTTAGTCTCACAGGCTCTTACAGACTCGATCTCTCGAATGTAGCAACACCTCGATGTGAAGCGATTACCACTATTACACTGATATATGCTTATGAACAACTAAACTTGGATGAAGAAAAACGAAAATCTAAAGTCCTATTTATAGGCAAGGAAACATGTGGAAAAGACAAGGATGCCCCTAGCATTTGAATTTGGGAGGGAACTCGTTTTGTTCTTGTGGCGCCCGCCACAACACCATGGCGCCCGCCATGAGTGTAAACTTGCTTGGGCAGTTGGAGATCGTGGGGAAAAATAGTTGGGAGGAGTTTGAGACATGGCCACGTCATGGAAGACCCTGTGGCGGCCGCCATAGTGGATGCCATAAGTGTAAAATGCTGATTTTCTCTATTTTAGCTCATTTCGACTTCCTTTTCGCTCCTTTTCTCGCTCGGGGCTCTGATTAGACTAAAAACCTGAAAACAAAGAAAAACATAATAATAACATAATAAAATGACATTAAAAGACTAAGAATGCATGCGAAATCGGAGTCAAAAATACGGTGAAATTCAGTGTCATCAAATTCTCCCACACTTAGACCTTTGCTTGTCCTCAAGCAAAACATTTAAAGCTCAAAGTAAGAAAACTAGTGCTAACACATGATTCGGGCAAAAAGGGCTTCTAGGTTCAAGTCAGGATGCAGTGACAGGTACTAAGTGAACCAAGGGTATCGTAATGACACTTATCCGCAGAGGCGGACATAAACTTCATTCTTATATTAATCAACCGTACCATCCCACAATAACTAGGCCTACCTCTTCATCTCTTTTTTGGGTCCTTTTCATTCAGGCGCAATCACATTAAGCCCGTTATCCGTACATGTTTCATAGTAGAGTGACCTGTTAGTGATTCTGATCCAAAACATAGGGTTTCTGGCACATAAGACTGTGTAAACCCTTTTATTTAACCCAAATGCAGTTGTGGGGGATCGGATCGTAATCCGCCCTACCGAGTTCAGCGCCAGATACCTCTGAACCAACTAACAATGGGTGAGCTAAAATTATATTTTTTTGTGTGGCAACAATTCAACTTTTTGGGTTAAACGACCTTGTGAGGGTCATCTATCCGGAGTTTGCCTTATTCTTTATTTATTTTACTGGATCATTCACTTATGTTCATCGGTCCCCTACGTAGAACATGCTTAGGCCGGAGCTGACTGCAGAAATAAACTACTTAGGACAAATTTGGAAATGATGATTAAGGCCATGGTACATGGGGTTTTAGAATGATTCCTATATTCGTGAAGTCTACGGTGCTAAAACGATACTAATGTTTCAAAAAGTTCACCTAAGTCACCACATCCTAATCCAAACCTGTCTTAAAGCCCAAAAAACGTGTAGAACAACAATGTTTTCTTTTTGCAAAAAATTTTTTTTTTAGGGCTAAAGAAATGGGGAAAAAATGAGGGTGCACTAGAGATACACTGTACTGGTGACTCGTCAGACTCATGCATTTTCTAGAAAAAAGACATAGACAAAAACAAGAAATAAACAACTAACTAAAAATGGAAATAGAAAGCAATAAAATAGAAAGCAATAAAATCCCCTCCCACACTTAAATCGAACATTGTCCCCAATGTTTCGAAATAAGATAAGGAGAGTAACCTGTAAAACTACTGATGTGGACCACTGGTGCCCTCGTCGTCCTGCTGGGAATGCCTGGGACGACGGGATCTGCTACGATGCTGGTCTCTCCGGTCCAATCGGGCTGATAAGGCCGCCTGGGCATCTCTGACCTGTCGAAGGTTACCTAGAACGGAACCTTGAGTAGCCTCCATAAGCTCGTAATGCCGGCGGTTGAAGTCTTGCTGACGGGATTGCTCGTTTGCTATCGCAAGCAAGGTGTGAGAAACGGACTCGAAGGATCGATCTATCCTCCGTCGTGATTCTTCCATGAAGCTCATATTATCCGTCAGTTGTTGCTGAATGGTAGAGAGAAGGTCATCTCGCCTTTCTTCTCTAGCCATAAGGTCACGCCACATCTCCTCAGTGACATAGGATCCAGGGACTGAACCTGCAAAAGGGTTAGAGGAAGAGGGTGCGGTGTGTGGTGGTGAAGGATGATGGGGGGACACATGAGGTATGGGAGACTGATCTCTCCGCTCAAATTCTTCGTCAGTGTCGTGTCCCTCCGTATCAGGAATATTAGGAGGAAGTGGACCTAGAACAGGTGGAGCATTTAAATCATAGGTCCAGTTCCTTTCATTACGTACATCGGTACGTCTACTGCAGGGCAAGGCAACAGATGGGATAGCTACACCATGGATCATCAATACAAAACCACCCTCTCTTCTCGCTCGGCACAATTTCATATCTTTTAGAAATTTTAGGTTGATTGTGCGAGGAGTTAAGGGCTCTAGTGTGGCTATCTTATTGTTCAAGTTAAGGGCCCGAGCAATAGACGTAATCAGTCCTCCAAAAACAATCGGTCCTGCTTTATTAATAGTAACAGACATGTGAGAAAGCATAAACGGGACCGGATTGATTCTTCTATTAGTGAGACTTCCTTGTAAAAACTGAAGCTCTTTAGCATTAACCTTATTTGGATTATCCCGGCCAAAAATAGTACATGCCAACAGGTATCTAAAAACTCTGATGGCCGGGTTGTGGATGGTCGATGCAATAATTCCTTCAAAAGAAGTTATTAAATTATTTGACAATCTCTGCCAAAAAGAAAATGCATCGACCGACCATCCGTCATCCAAAGGGGTTTCACAAATAGCACCTTCCCAAAGAGGAATCCCTAACAGACTTGTTAGTTCGTCGGTACTGTACTTATATTCTATTCCAAACATTCTAAATTGGACAGTACCGACTGTGCTAGAGTGTTAGGGTGGACAGTGTAGATCAAAGAACTTAAAAACTCAACTGTCAGTTTCTCAAAGGTTGGTTCTTGGTTTTCAAAAATAGAGTGCAGTCCCAAAAAATCAAGTAAATGATAAACACTATGATAAATACCCAAGGTATAGAGACAGTTGTCGTCCACGTACCTCGTCGAGAGAATTTCTCGACCTTGAAGCCTTTGAATATTCCTCCTCTGCCTATCCTCGGGTTTTCCTTCTCGCAAAATATATCCTTCGAACTCCATAGCTTGCTCCTTGAATTGATTTGAAGATAGTGAAGATGGGTTTAAATATAAGTTGGTAAAGGTGAGATTTTTATGGAATTTAATTGGTGGAATTTAAAATGGAAGTTTGAAAGGGTTAATGGATAGTGGGTATTAAATAAATGTGGGAGCTTTTGTGAGTTTTAATGGAGTTTTGGAAAAGGAGAAAAATGGGTTTTGGGAGTTTAGAGGTTCAAAAATGGTGGAAGATGTAGTTCTCCCCCGTATTTACCAGGACGCCGTGGCGGGCGCCATAAGGCTATGGCGGGCGCCATAAGGTCATTTTCGGACCTGGGCCAAAATTTTGAATTTTGGAATGGGCCTCTCTTACCTTTTGCGTCTCGGGGGTCCCGATAGCGTTCTCATTTGCTTTCTTCTTCAACACGGGACTTGCACAATTTTTGTGGAAATAAAAATCAAATATTAAGAAAAATAACATTATTATTGGATATATATATATAAAAGGAAAAATAAAAACACACATAATATATATATATATATATATAAAATCAAAGTACATAGGAAATATAGGAAATGCGAAAATACGAAATGTGTCCAGATATGCTAAAAAGTAAAGAAAACGCAGAAATACTGAATAGTAAATAATAGAGTAGTAAGTCAAGGCAATATGATCAATCAGCTGGCTCCTCTTCCTGGCTGGATCCACGAAGCTCAGCGATCTCGCGACGAAGCTCTCCGATCTCCTGGTATAAAGAGTCTGCCTCAGTAGCATGAGTGAGATCAGATACCTCAATCTGCAAAGCAAGATCAGCTACCTCCTGCTTGAGCTTGGCAGTCTCTCTGCGGAGCTCAACAACCTGGGTGTATAAATCGGGTGGCTGCAAAGACAAATTATTAGATAATACAGTGATTTTGGGAGACGGAGGTGTAGGGGTGTACTCAGCAATAGGAGGCGATCTAGGCTCCTCAATAGTCTCTCCATAACCCTCCAAAGCATATCTACAATTAGCTGGGTCATGAACACTGGTCATCATCGGATCAGGCAACAAAAAGTAATGAACAGCCTCGTTGTCGATCAACAATCTGAACTGGTTGGGGTTTGCAGAGACTCTCCTTATCAACC
This sequence comes from Lathyrus tuberosus, assembly GCA_022829125.1. Classification (NCBI taxonomy): domain Eukaryota; kingdom Viridiplantae; phylum Streptophyta; class Magnoliopsida; order Fabales; family Fabaceae; genus Lathyrus; species Lathyrus tuberosus. The sequence goes on along the minus strand of JALAZF010000523.1, from coordinate 3,000,763 downwards.
CTCTGTCTAGGCAGAAATCAACGTCCATGGTGGTGTATTCACAGAAAACCCTGAGATGTAACAACTTACGCGAAAGGCCTAAAGCAGCAGCAATCTGGGTAACAATACCTCCCACATGAATAATACCTACTGATGACCTGGCAATACTACTAAGACCTTTCAGCAGAAAGTTCCCACATGCCACAGGACGTGACTGGGTCGCACAAAACAGTAGAAAGATCTCCTCCTCACTAAGCAAGGTCTCAGCATCTGGCAATCCAAAGAAAGAGTGTGCTATGATCATCTGAAAATACCTCAATGCAGGGTTGTGGATAACATGTGAGAACTGGGTGGAAGGATCCTGACTCCCTCCACCAGAGATATCACTCCAGAACTTCTCCACTTCCCTACTCAGAAAGTATCCCATAGGTGTCTCAGGAATAGCATCAGGGGTCGTCTGAAAACCTAATAAATCACCAAACTCCTTATGAGTGAAGGAGTACTCAGTCCCAAATAACCTGAAAATAGCACATCCATCTGGTCCGGCCCAGGGGTCATAAGAAAACGAGCTGAGGAACTCCAAAGTGAGGTTCCTATAGGTGTTGTTCAGGTCGTCGAACTGGTCCCATTGAAGCTGGTGGCATAAGAATCTGACACTAGGCTCAATGCCTAAAGCCTCCATGCAAGCCTGATCTGGGTACCTCGTAGGTGCCATAGGACGTCTGAAGTGGACAAAGTAACGCTCTCTCTGGGCGTCATTCCTGAAAGTCACATGCATGTCGTCAAAGTTCTGCATTCTGCACAGAGTTAGGAAGAAAGTCCTGTAAAACACAAACATTTTAAACATTAGTCCTGACAAAATATAACAAGAAATAAAATAAAACAAAATGTAGAAAGAGTAAATAAGGTAAGAAAATCATGGGTTGCCTCCCATGCAGCGCTTGTTTAACGTCGTTAGCTTGACGACTGGAACTTATACATCTCTTGTCGGGATTGGTGGATCACTTAGAGTGTGGCTGGAGTAGGTTGTTGGAATGTCTCCTCCTTCGTAGAGCTTCAGTCTTTGTCCATTGACGATGAATGGTTTACATGTCTCGTTTTTTATTTCAACAGCTCCAGACCTCAGAATTTTTGATACTTTGAAGGGGCCAGTCCATCTTGAACGGAGCTTTCCTGGGAAGAGTCGTAGCCTAGAATTGAACAGGAGAACAGGGTCGCCTAAGTTGAAGTCTTTTCTTACGATTCTTTTGTCGTGCCAAGCTTTTGTTCTTTCTTTGTATATTATGGCATTCTCGTAGGCTTGCTGTCTGAGTTCTTCCAATTTGTGGATGTCAAGGATACGTTTCTCACCAGCAGTTAGGTAATCCAAATTCAAAGTTTTAATGGCCCAATAGGCCTTATGCTCTAACTCAAAAGGTAAATGACAAGATTTTCCATAGACTAGTTGGTAGGGGGTTGTTCCTATAGGGGTTTTGAAAGCGGTTCTGTAGGCCCATAAAGCCTCTTGAAGCTTTTGCGACCAATCTTTTCTGGATACAGAGATAGTTTTTTCTAAAATTTGTTTAATCTCCCTATTAGATACTTCCACTTGGCCACTAGTCTGTGGGTGATATGGTGTTGCTACTCTATTCTTAACTCCATACTTGCTTAAAAGCTTATCAAATATTCTTGATATGAAGTGAGATCCTCCATCACTTATAACTAAACGGGGTGTTCCAAATCTGGGGAATATATAATTTTTAAATAATTTAATCACTACTCTAGTGTCGTTTGTGGGTGCAGCTATCGCTTCAATCCATTTAGACACGTAGTCTACTGCAACTAAGATATACTTGTTTCCTAAAGATGGTGGGAATGGTCCCATGAAATCTATACCCCATACGTCGAAGAGTTCTACTTCTTGGATGTTTCTTAAAGGCATTTCGTCGCGTCTTGATATATTTCCTGTGCGTTGGCATCTATCACATTTGACAATGTAAGCATGGACATCACGCCACATGGTAGGCCAAAATAGGCCAGCTTGAAGAATCTTGGCGTAGGTCTTAGAGGTGCTTGCATGTCCACCATAAGGTGCAGAGTGACAATGCTGAATTATACTTTCTACCTCGTCTTCTGGAACGCAACGGCGGAAAATGCCATCTTTACCTCTCTTGAAAAGAAGTGGCTTATCCCAATAGAAATTTCTAACATCACTTAAGAACTTCTTCTTCTTGTGGTAATCGAGATCAGGGGGTATGATATCAGCGGCTAGGTAATTAACAAAATCAGCGTACCAGGGCACGTTACTTACAGCTAAGGATTTTTGGAAGTGCTCATGAGGGTCTGGTTCTTTATCTTCAATGGTTTCCAACTGGGCTATCAATCTATCATAGGCAAAATCATCATTTATGGGTACTAATTCAGGATTCAGGTATTCTAGCCTAGATAGGTGATCGGCTACTACATTTTCTGTGCCTTTTTTATCTCGGATATCTAAGTCGAACTCTTGTAGCAACAAAATCCATCGAAGTAACCTGGGTTTAGCATCTTTTTTACTTAGTAGGTAACGGATGGCAGCATGATCGGTGTAAACTATAATTTTGGCTCCTACTAGATATGATCTAAATTTGTCTATAGCGAAAACTACAGCTAGGAGTTCTTTCTCGGTTGTTGCGTAATTGAGCTGGGCGGCGTCTAGGGTTCTACTGGCATAATATATCACATGTAATCTTTTATCTTTTCTCTGACCTAGAACGGCTCCTACAGCGTAATCACTGGCGTCACACATTATCTCAAACGGTTCAGACCAATCAGGGGGTTTCATAATGGGTGCTGAAATCAATGCTTGCTTCAAAAGGTTGAATGCTTCATTGCATTTTTCATCAAAGATGAATTCAGCATCTTTCATTAACAGGCCAGTTAAAGGTTTTGTTATTTTTGAGAAGTCCTTGATGAAACGGCGGTAGAATCCAGCGTGTCCAAGGAAACTTCTAACTTCCCTGATAGTCTTGGGGGGTTTTAGGTTCTCTATAACTTCTATTTTTGCTTTATCTACCTCTATACCTCTTTCGGAGATTATATGTCCTAAAACAATTCTTTCAGTCACCATGAAATGGCATTTTTCCCAATTCAGCACAAGGTTCACCTCCACACATCTTTCCAGGATTTTCTCAAGGTTGATAAGACAATTTTGGAAATCAAAACCGCAAACCGAGAAATCATCCATAAATACTTCCATGATTCCATCTAGATAATCTGCAAAGATTGACATCATGCAACGTTGGAAAGTAGCAGGGGCATTACAGAGTCCAAAAGGCATTCGTCTGTAGGCAAAAGTTCCAAAAGGGCATGTAAAGGTAGTTTTTTCTTGATCTTCTGGATGTATAGGTATTTGAAAGAATCCCGAATACCCGTCTAGATAGCAGAAGTAAGAGTGTCTGGCAAGACGTTCTAACATCTGGTCTATGAACGGTAAAGGGAAATGATCCTTCCTAGTTGCTTTATTTAACTTTCTATAGTCTATGCACATACGCCAACCTCCTTCTATCCGCTTTGCTATTTGTTCACCTTTCTCATTTTGCACAACTGTGATGCCTCCCTTCTTGGGTACCACATGCACAGGGCTCACCCACTTACTGTCCGAGATCTGATATATTATACCTGCTTCAAGCAACTTCAGAACTTCCTTTTTGACAACATCACTCAGTATAGGGTTTATCCTTCTCTGGTGCTCTCTGGAAGGTTTTGAATCTACTTCGAGCGAAATCCGATGCATGCATACGGATGGACTTATACCTTTCAGATCAGAGATATTATATCCTAAGGCTGAGGGATATCTTCGTAAAACGTCCAAGAGTTGATCTGTTTCTTTTTGTCTCAAGGCAACACTAACTATAACCGGACGATTCATTTCTTCATCAAGAAACTCATATCTCAGGTTCTTAGGTAGTTCCTTAAGTTCCAAGGCTGGTTTAATAGGGCAAGGCATAGGATCTGGGGTAAGGGATAAACATTCGTAAAGGTTATCATCGATGTAGGGTTTCTTATAATTGTCATCTTCCAAAATAAGAGTTGATGGCAGCTTAATTGTTTCAATGACTTCTTCTTGCTCTAACTCCCTAACACATTCATCAATGATATCTATCGCATAACACGCATCTCCTATCACAGGTGCCATAAGAAATTTTGAAAGTATAAATTCTATCTTCTCGTTCCCTACCTCAAAGGTTAGCTTCCCCTTTTTGACATCTATTATGGCTCCAGCAGTCGATAAGAATGGTCTACCTAGAAGAATTGGTATGTCATCATCTTCTTTAATGTCCATGACAACAAAATCAGTAGGGATAAACAGCTGACCTATCCTAACAGGGACGTCTTCAAGTATGCCTATCGGATATTTAACAGATCTATCGGCTAATTGAAGTGACATCTTGGTAGGTTGCAACTCTCCTAAATTTAACCTTTCGCAAACCGCTAAGGGCATTAAGCTCACACTAGCTCCTAAGTCTAGAAAAGCTTTTTCGATGACATGACTCCCCAAAGTACAAGGAATGGAAAAGTTTCCAGGATCTTTATCCTTTTTTGCTAATTTATTTTTGGCAATAGAATTACATTCCAAGGGTTTCGGATCATCAAGTCTACGTTTATTGGTAAGGATGTCTTTGAGAAACTTTGCGTAGGATGGTATTTGGGTAATGGCTTCTGTGAACGGGATTTCTACGTGAAGTTTTTCTATAACTTTAATGAATTTCTGATACTGATTATTGATCTGGGTTTGTTTAAGTCTTTGCGGATATGGTATTGGTGGTTTGTATGGCGGGGGTGGTATATAGGTTTTGTTTTTGGGTTCTTCTCCTTTTTCTTGACTTTCCTGGTTTACAGATTCCTCTGGTTTCTTCTTTTTATCTGGGATGTTGTCATCTTCCTTAGAAGTTTTGGGATCACTCAACCTCGGGTTACAAGGTTCATCATAAGCGGTCCCACTTCGTAGGGTAATGGCATTTGCTTGTCCTTTCGGGTTTTGTTGAGGTTGTCCAGGGAATTGTCCTCCAGGTGTGGTCTGAGGGGCTTGGTTTAAAGCTACTTGCGAGATTTGGGTTTCAAGCATCTTATTGTGAGTGATTATTTGGCCAACCTTGGTTCCTAACTGGGTAATTAGTTCGTTAACATGAACGTTTTGGTTCATGAACTCCTTGTTTTGTTGGATTTGAGCAGCGACAAAATTATCCACGATTTTCTCAAGGCTCGGTTTTGGTGGTACAGGTTGCATAGGTTGATTTGATCTTGGGGCTTGATAACTTGATTATCTCGGAGGGGCAGTATTTTGGATAGGGTTATTATTCTTATAGGAAAAGTTTGGGTGATTCCTCCATCCAGGGTTATAGGTATTTGAAAATGGGTTTCCTTGGGTGTAGTTCACTTGTTCAGAGCTGGTCTCGTTTAACAGACTGCATTCTGCGGATTGGTGTCCTTTCGTCCCACATATCTCACAATCTGACGAAACTGCGGCTGCAGTATTCGGGGTTGTACACATATGCTCAACTTTTAGGGCTAATGCGTCCATTTTAGCTTGCATCATGTCTATAGAGCTTAACTCATGTATTCCTCCTTGGGCTTCCTTCTTTTCCACTGTCGCTCGTTCTACTCCCCACGATTGATGGTTTTGGGCCATATCTTCGATAAGGGCACTAGCTTCAGGGTAAGGTTTGTTCATCAGTGCGCCACCTGCGGCGGCGTCGATGGTCATCTTAGTGTTATAATGAAGTCCATTATAGAAGGTTTGAATGATTAACCAATTTTCTAAACCATGATGTGGGCATGCTCTTAACAGCTCTTTATATCTCTCCCAGGCTTCGAACAACGATTCTCCTTGGTTTTGGGTAAATCTAGTTATTTGGTTTCGAAGAACAGCGGTCTTACTCGGGGGAAAATATCTGGCAAGGAATACTTTTCTAAGGTCTTCCCAACTTGTTATGGAATTTGGTGGAAGGGAATCTAACCAAGATAGGGCCTTATCTCTGAGGGAAAAAGGAAATAATCTTAAGCGAATCGCCTCAGGAGGGGCTCCATTGGTTTTAAAGGTGTCTGCTAGTTGGAGAAAGTTTTTCAAATGTTGGTTTGGGTTCTCTGTAGCAAGACCTGCGAATTGTCTCTGCTGTACTAACTGCAGCAGGGATGGTTTAAGTTCAAAATTGTTAGCTGGTATGGCTGGATTTACTATACTAGAACTAGGTTCCTCGTTGGATGGTTGGGCGAAATCCTTAAGATGTCTTTGATTTTGATCTTCGGCCATAGCTTTCCTAAGTTTACGGAAATATAAACGTGTGCGAGCGTAACGTTCTGGTTCAGCTAGAGGGTCTACTAAACTTTCGGTACTACGAGTTTTTCGCATTGACCGGCGGGTAACTTCCTTAGTCTAAACGGTATAACAACAGGGTACGAAATTTGACGAAATTGGTCCCCGGCAACGGCGCCAAAAACTTGATGCGTGTTTTTTTCGCAAGTGTACGAACGCGTCAGAGTAATATAAAAGATTATCGTATCCACAGAGACCAAGTGTCAATCTATCGCTATCTATTGTTAAGGTGTGTATCTAAGGTGATTGGAAATAGTAGTTTTGAAGAGTGCACGGTAGTAAATAAAGTAATTAAAATTAATTGATAAAGACAGGTTCGAATGCAATTCACACAACCAATTGATAATCCAAGTACTTGCTAATAGAACTACTTACGGGCAATGTTTTCTACTTTGAAAAGAACTAATTTGACAGGAACTGTCACTTTCGCGTATTCAGAACCGAGTTGTACCCCCTAATCAAACCCTCTTATTGTCACGGATAAAAAGGCGCGCATTGCGTTAGAGTAGTAAACCTATTTTTAAGAAATATAGTATCTTGACCAAGTTGAAAAGTATTTTAACCTGGATTTTCTAAAAAAAAGAGGTCCTTACGAACCAGACTTTAAACTTCTTAACGCGTCCGAAAATGGTTTTAAAATCTCTTTTCTTTTTAAATTAAAAACTCCTAATAAACTAAACAAAGCGCTTTCGCTGTTTTTGAAATAGTTTAAAAACAATTAAGTTTAGATAGGCGTTGGACGGCTTTCGATCTTACCCAACGGAATTTAAGAACAGGAAAACTTATATTGAAAGTTAAAATAGCCCTTAAGTGTTTCCACTAACAATTGTACAGATTATCGGTTCGGTTATGATCTTCACATTCTAACCTTTATAAAATTAGCCAGACATGGTAAAGTAAAAGTTCATTTTTAGATTTTTCATAAAAAAGGTATTTAAGTGCGAGTGCGGAAAGTAAATGAAATTAAAGCGAGTGCGGAAAGTAAATGAAATTAAAAGACAGTGCAAGAAATAAAGTTGACAAAAGGTAAAGTAATAAAAACCTGCTCCAATCGGAGTGGTTGAATACAATGCGAACTGAAAGTAAAATGGCGGCAGGATTAACTTCCTTCCAGAGTGCTCCAAGACTTAGTCTCACAGGCTCTTACAGACTCGATCTCTCGAATGTAGTAACACCTCGATGTGAAGCGATTACCACTATTACACTGATATATGCTTATGAACAACTAAACTTGGATGAAGAAAAACGAAAATCTAAAGTCCTATTTATAGGCAAGGAAACATGTGGAAAAGACAAGGATGCCCCTAGCATTTGAATTTGGGAGGGAACTCGTTTTGTTCTTGTGGCGCCCGCCACAACACCATGGCGCCCGCCATGAGTGTAAACTTGCTTGGGCAGTTGGAGATCGTGGGGAAAAATAGTTGGGAGGAGTTTGAGACATGGCCACGTCATGGAAGACCTTGTGGCGGCCGCCATAGTGGATGCCATAAGTGTAAAATGCTGATTTTCTCTATTTTAGCTCATTTCGACTTCCTTTTCGCTCCTTTTCTCGCTCGGGGCTCTGATTAGACTAAAAACCTGAAAACAAAGAAAAACATAATAATAACATAATAAAATGACATTAAAAGACTAAGAATGCATGCGAAATCGGAGTCAAAAATACGGTGAAATTCAGTGTCATCAGTTATACCTAGGGAAGGTGTTAGCATCCTAAGTATCTGTAGTACTCTACAGGAACCTCTTGTTAGTATTTGTGTTATGTTAATGTTTGCTTGCTAAGGAAAAAGGTGCTAAGGTAAAGACCTAGGGTATATACACTAAGTATGCTCGCCAAGACGTCGCATCTCGTGCCTACGTATCATGACTAGGATGGAATCAGAGCATTCGTAGTTCACCTAACTACAGGTGAGGAACTCTTGAATTTGGTCAAGGTTCCAAGGGGAAAAGTAAATGTCCATGGCAAGACAAATCACATAGTGTACGACGACTCTACACTTAAGGCTAGATTAAAAAGGGAAAGGAAAGTATAAGCATCCATAACCATGACACTTACATAGAGCACAATGACTCTAATCCTAATGCTAGGATAAAGGATAAGGTAAACTAGTCTCGATCGCGCGGCGGCGAGGGATAAGGGAGTTAGTTGTTAGTGGGTTAGAGGTTAGAGGTTAGAGGCTAGAGGTTAGAGGTTAGAGGGCTCGACAAGATATCACATCTTGTGCCTACATATCCTAATAGGAATGAGGAATCAGAGCCTCCGTAGTTTGCCTAACTAGGGATAAGGAACTCTTGAGTGATCAAGGTTCCAGAGGGAAGTGAGTGTTCGTTACTATGACACTTACATGGAGTGCGGCGACTCCAATCCTAAAGTAGGTTAAACAAGTAAGACTCTCACAAGGTCTCGAGGAAAAGATGGACAAGACTATCCGAAATGACATGGCAGTCAACAACTAGGTTAATAATGAAGAAGAGAGTTATATGCTTACTCCAATACATAAATATTAGTTTAGATTAATTTTACATATCATAAAATCGATAAGTTATTTTATCTAAGATCTTTTTATGGAGGATGAGGTGAGTCCATACAAAATTTTCTTGTTTTAAATGAGACAGTTATAAGTAGATGATGAGATTGATATTTTTGAATTAATTAGTCTTAAGACGACGAGATAGAAATTATTTATAAAAAAGAAAGAAAAGAAGGTGAGGTGAATGAATAAGAGAGAGAGATAGTTCATTAATAAAATACTACAAAGGTGGAATTTGTTTTAAAACAACATATTAATTCAATTTAAATATCAAAATAACATATTTTTCAAACTAATTACCAAAATGGCATACTTTCAGTCCAACGCCGATGATGCTGCATTATGGACAGCTAAAACATCGATCATTCGGTTCACTACAGTGGAGATGCACCAAAGTGATCGGGTGAAACTGCAGTTCAGCATGCATCAAGATATTCCAGTCGCTCCGACGTCTTTGGGAGACTAACATCAACTAAGGGTGGATGCACAATGGGGTGTAGGTGATTGGAAAGACTTTGCAAAAGAGATGTGTCTACATTGGAAGAATCTATATCGATGCATCTTAGCCGACCCTGTTGTGGAAGGGGTTAGACCAAGCCATCAATATATGATTTAGTTTAGGTCGGTTACAACAACACAACAATTTGTGTCTGAGCCGACATATTTGATTGATCCGCACCAACGTGCTTCTTCCTCACACACACAGAAACAAACACATGCCCAACATCAAACACCGTGTTATACCCAAAAACTAAGACTACCCACCCAATCAATCTTCCAGAACCGCAACCTATTCATGCTACCCACCCAATCACAACAACAAGAGCGTTACCCTTACCGCCAACCTCCCAACACCGATACCACATCTGCCTATAGCCCTGATAACTCTTTCGACCCCACCCCAGCCCACCATAGCCCCCCATAAATGAACACACAATCGTCCTACCACCAAAATACCCAACCACTATTTGACTACCAAACCCCACAACAACTATTGCATCGTTTCCAAAACGATTCAATGTACCAAATCCGCCAACCATATCGTCCACACCCAACCTAACCACTCGTCCCAACTACGAAAACATGGGCATGAAACTGAATTACGCAAGCGCCGTTGGCAGCAACCCCCCATCCCGGCTATTGGGGACAGATTATTCAAAATTTGTCAGATACGTCGGGACCATCTCAACAAATACCTCTTCCACAGGTCAACACGCAAAGACCACAAACACCTCAACAAAATCGTGGTTGACCTCGACGCCGCGCAAATGCACTAGGATGTGGAACCGGTGGACGTTTTGATAAGGTTGGTCGTTGAATTTTTTTTCTATCTGTTGTACGCTTTTTTATATTGCAAATATTGTTATTTAATTTTTCTTTGGATTATTTTAATTTTTTTTTCATTTAATTTACTAATGTCCTAATTAAAATAAAAATTTTAAAAATATATATATAAATAAGGAGGATGCGCCATATAGGATAGTGCATGCACTCCATTAGGGCACAAATAAATGTTTTTGCCATATGGGATGGCGCATGGGGCACAAATTAAATGTTGTCGCCATATGGGATGGCGCATGCTCTCATTTAGGGGAGAAATTCAATGCTGTCGCCATTTGATATGGCGCATAAATGATGAAAGTATGTTACTTTAGTAATTATTTTGAAAAGTATATTATTTTGGTATTTAAATTGAATTATTAAGTTATTTTAAAAAAAATCACAAAGGTGAGCTCACTTGAATATTATTTTATAATTGAGAAACATTACAACAAAATACACAAATCATAAACAAAAGATGATTGCATAATAAAACACTTAGAATGGTTCTTGACCTGGAATATTTCCAGGAGGAGAATAATTGCAAGTAACAAACGTGCCTCCATTATCACATTTCACTTTGCCACATCCAACACGCAATGATTTTTCCCAAATCACCTGAGTATAATGAAGACACTCACCACCAACACACTTGTTATGATAGCGATCAAAGTGAGGCATTTCATCCACCCACAACTTCACTGCTTCCGCACCACTTATGTCACCATTGCTAATGGCAACATTCTCACCGTATTTTCCACCATTACCACCAGAGGGAACCACCTTACAATCCTTGCGTTGATTCGCATAATTTTGCGCAAACACCGCAATTTCGTTGTCCCAAACAAGATTTGGAATGTTGAAACCTTCGATAGCAGATCTTGCTGCGTTGTGGGCGTTCAAATAATCAGTTGGTGAGTCTTGGGCGCATGCAATGTTACTACAACTCACAATGAGTATCAAACTTAAAATACACAATATCGAAAATGAACCCATTTTAGTTATTAATGTAAATTTCTTGTTGTTAGATGAAAATTGTAAGAACTATAATGATGTTTTTATAGAGATTTTTTAAGATGGTAATTTGGTAATTGCAACAGATTTCTTTATAAAAAGAAAATGGCTAGAAATAATTTTTTAGATGTTTTAGTATAAAAATGATTTTTAGTGTATTATAATTTATTTAAATTTATCTTATAAATAAGATTTGATGATTTTACCTCCAGAGTGTCTTTAGCATTTAATTAGTTATTTAATTATTTTTATATGAAAATATTTAAATATAAATTATTTTACATTTAATTAAATTCTTTAAAAGTTAAAATATTAATTCATTTAAAATCAATGTTTATCAACTTAAAATCAAACACATAGGATCCAGATCACCAGTTTATCTCTTGGTGTTGATTAATGTATTTGTTATTGTTTATAAGGACTATTGAACAAAAAGGAAATGCCACCTAAAAAATAAAAATGAATATTATGTTCTGTTTTGTTATTATAAAATTGGCAAAAAGTTTATTTATAAAAATTATTTTCTTTATTTTAAAATTTTAACAATAATGATTATAGAAAACTGAAGATCGATGATTCAATACCAAAGGATTATAATTTTGATAGAATTTAATGTCATTAGATAAACATTAACATATAAAATAAAATAAAATTGTAGAATGAAATACAAGAAATACAAGATGTACAAGAAAAGATAAAAGAAAAATACTACTGATGAGTTTAAAACGAAATACTATTGCTACTAAATTTTAGTATTTCTTATCACACCACCATGTTTCTTAAGAACCACCTGAATTTTCGGTTTTGCCCCTTGATTTTGGATCTGCACATCCGGACGCACCAATTTTTTAAAAAACGCTGATGCGTTCCGGAAGTGCACATCCGGAAACACTCCTGGTCTGCAGATCCAGAAAACAACATAACTTTATTTTTATTTTTTAAAATCGGGTTTGTTGGTTGGTCGCATATGTTAATATATCGTCGCAACTTAATATACATTCGACAACATCCATATCTAAAATAAAATGATATATATACATAATAAACCTCTGTCAAAATACAGTACATACGTGTAATATAAATAGAATACATCAAACAAAAAACTACTGCGAATGGCGAAGGATCTCTCCTGGCTCCCCTGCTCCTCTGCCCCTACCCGCAATCCTGGCTCGATGTCTGCGGTACTGAAGTGCCCCCGAGCAATCTCAATAATCCTATCCACGGCAAGTCTGGCACCAGAGCCCTCAGAGAGGTGACCGTCCGCAATGGCCTGCCGCGTTATCTGCTTTATCTGACGACAGCGAGGTAGGACATCCTGAGTATGGTTCAGCTGAGATTGTCGCTCCTCTAATATCTCCTGATGAGCAGGTCTGGGTGGCGATCCCTCAGCAGTGGGCACCATGCTTGGGTGTGAGACGGTGTAGAACCACACGATGTACCCGGCAGCAACGCTCCAGTCTCTCTCCGCTCTGGTCGGCCGAGCCTCTTCCGGTACCAAGTGGGACTGGAAGTCAGCATATACCTCATCTATTTGCTAGCGGATCAAGCCTAGAGGAGCAGACTCTTGAGGCATCCTGGGTATCGTTTGCGTGTAACCAAACTGACGCAAGACGCGCTCCGGCTGGTAACGAGCAGTAATGGTCGAACTGCATGCCAACCATCCTAAGAACAGCGAAACCTCATCGAACGGGCGCGTCATACGATGATCGACATAGGGGTGATACAAAACGTCCTCAGCAGCCATCCGATCAAGATACACTCTGTAGGGGTCGGGCACCTGGTTCCCTCTGAGCAGGAGAAATGTAGTAGCACGTGGCATATCCTCAGTGTACCCGTCGACACTCCCCCAACCAGTAATGTTGGGAAAGTGCTATAAAATCCACGCCTGAAATGGAAAACATAACATGGGTGTCAAACATTATAATGAATATAGAAAGAAAAGAAATGAAAAAATCACTTAGAATATTAGATTGTTACCACGTATAGCGTACAGCTGCCTGCCACAGTCTTGGATGCCCAGAGGCAACCATTGGAGAGCCTAGCATAGGTGTATGCCAGCGCAACCGCCCCCCAGTTGTACGTATGGATCTCTGTCTGATCCAAAAGGTACCTGAGGTAGACGACATCAACATAATAGGCGCTGGTGTCCATAAACACCTGCGTGCCGAGTAAAAACAAGTAGTAGCATCTCAAGGCACGCTGCCTGTGGATCTCCACCTCAGCTGCATCCCCTTTTTCCTGTCGTGCCTCGTCAAGCTCCTCACCAAATCTGCGTATCAGAAAGAAGAACCGGACGTGTGCGCCCCTCAACTGGGTCACCTCCGCAAGTGCCTCATCTGGGCTAGCCCCAAGCTCTGCAATCAACATCTCTATCATGTCCACCTTCGACATCCTACCGTGACGGAGAAGGGTACCCGTTATCGGTAGATGTAAAAGGCACGAGATGTCGTCGAGTGTGATCGTGATCTCGCCGTACGGTAGATGGAATGAGGATGTCTCAGGGTTCCATCTCTCAACAAAGGCCATCAGCATACCGTACATGATTTGGGAATACCCAATCCTAGACAGGCCTCCAAGACCAGAGGTAGCAAGTGCAGACGTGAACCACTGATCCCCTGGCAGCATCTTAAGCATGTCTATAACCTTGCCCCCATGGTTATAGAACTTCTGGGAATCCTTCTCCTGAAAATTTCCAAATAAAACAATGTTACAAATGAAAATATTTTCAACGTAAACAATTCTATAAATAAACCGAGAAAGGTTACCTTTCCTAGCCAGACATATCTGGCAGTATGCTCAGAGTACCCCACGAGTAGGAACATATAAGACGGTCCCCCGGGGTAACCGCCCAGCTCATCGAAATCGTCATCAGCGTCAACACCCTCATGTGCTGGGTGATCACCCTCTGGAACAAGAACAGGAACAGGGGAACGAATAGGAGCAGCTGATGGATCTGGAGTCTCTCGACGATGCCTGCGTGCGGGCTGGGACCCTGATGAACTGCCAGTAGAAACACGATACCTCCGAGATGTAGAATCGGCGGCTGAAGGGGGAGTGGCTTGTACCTATGATGTGGAAGTGGCCTGAACCTGTGATGTGGATGGCTGTGGTGTAGGATGTGGTGTAGGATGTCCCTCAGCTGTAGGGGCTACCCCAACTCCCTCTGCGCCGGAAGCCTCGGCTGTAGACTACATTCGCTCACGTCGGACAGATGCATGCTGAGCTATCCGTCCATGTATGATACGATCGTCTCTGCCAGCCATCTAATCTGCAAAGCATAATAAATAAATTAGAATTTTTTAAAAATAATTAAACAAAAACAAACAAACAAACTCAAAAAAAAAAACAAGTGTCTTCCGGATGTGCACATCCGAAAATATGCAAAATATTTAACGTTAGGTGTCTTTCGGATGTGCATATCCGGAAGGACACAAAATTTTTAACGTTGGGTATTTCCGGATGTGCACATCCGGAAGCACTCAGAATATTTAACGTTACAATCTTTCCGGATCTCCACATCCGGTACGTATTTTGAAGTTCAAAATGGCAGCCATGGCTACTGTACCATGCAAAAGGGAATTTTAATGCCCTGGTCGTCCGTTTGAAGCAGAAAACAAGACCTACATTGTCTCTAACCTATGTTATTCATACAACCTTACAATTTCTACACCTAAATGTCTACTATAAATCGATTACTCGAAAATAACTCCGAAACTCTAAAATTTGAAAACTTACCGATTAAAATGAGATACGAAGGATTTGGAGTATCTTGATCGTTGTAGAAGTTGCTCTGCTCCGAACTCAAGTGGAAAAAATCGAGATTTCTGGGATTGAAAATTTGAGAGTTTGAGAGAGTTTGGAAAATGAAAAAGTGAAGAATGAGGGGGAGGAAGAAGGTCTGGCGCGAATAAATAAGAAATCCTTCCTGAAGTGGACATCACAAATGTTTCCGGATATGCATATCCGAAACACAACAACGTTTTTTAAAAAATTGGTGCGTCCGGATGTGCACATCCAGAAACTGGGGGCAAAAAAGAAATTTCACGTGGTGCCTAAGAAACTTGGGTGGTGTATTAAGAAACTCTCCTAAATTTTCTTGAGTATTTATCCATTACATACACTGTTTTTAAAACCGGAACAAACTCGTCAGTCGAACCGATTGATCAAAGAATCAAAAGGATTATCGGTCTGGTCTAAATGCTAGATTGAATAAGCTATTGAATCAGTGAGAACCAGTCAGAACATGCCAAAATCAATAAAAATAGGTAAGTCGTTAGTTTTAAACAATCGGCAGATTAAATTATTTTTTTCTTAGACAAAAGGATGCCGTTTTTGATAATTGTGTTTAAAAAATTAAAATAAAATACAAATAGACTTTATTGAAAACTTATTTGAAATAAATTTCAATGCTTTAGAATTAAATTTATTAGACATTACCAGTTATTTTTTATTTAGTTTATGTTCTAATTATATTTTGTTCAAAATTTATTTAGATTTGTATTTTGTTATGTGTGATGACTATATTATGAATTTGAATTTATTGATATTTGGATCAAACTCTAGTGTCGATAAGGGTAACTTCCTGGTTCAACAGGAGTTGTGTATGTTGTAGTCGAAGTCTGATCGAACATAATGTCAAAATATATTAACTTGTATTTTAAGTTAGTATGTCAAATTGGGCCTTGCTTCTAAACCTAATTGTTAAGGTAGATTATATCCTAAGTTAACTTAGTAGTCTATAAATAGACTAGTTCTCTCAGGTTGTTGAGATGGGTTAATTGTTGGTATTCACTTGTAATCTTTGAACCCTTATTGAGAAAGTGAATAGAAAAACAGATTTAACCAATTCCTATTCTTCTTCTTCCTTTTAGTATCCCTTTTGTAAACCCTAATAGGATTTCTTGTGTTTGTTCAAGAAACTCAAATATTTTTCTCATATTTTGTTCTGTTCTTGACGACATTTATTCACAACAAACTGGTGCGGTGAGCGTGGAGGAGAAGATGTCGCCAACAAAGTATGAGATTGAGAAATTCACCAGTGTGAATAATTTCGGTTTATGGCGCTTCAAGATGCAAATTGTTCTTGCTCAATAGGGTTTGTTAGAAGCGTTGAAAGGATCAGAGAAGATAGACGTTGCCCTATTGGAGAAGGAGAAGACAACGATGGTCGAAAAATCCCATAATATCATTGTATTGAGCCTTGGTGATAAGTTTTTCCGGAAGATTTCAAAGGAGAAAACTGCAGTGGGTGTGTGGACAAAACTTGAAGGTTTGTACATGAAGAAATCTTTGGTTAATTGTCTCTACCTGAAGCAAGATTTGTATTCATTCAAGATAAGTGAAGACAAAGCCTTGGCCGAGCAGCTAGATATGTTCAACAAGTTAATTCTTGATCTTGAAAATATTAAGGTCAAGATTGATGATGAAGATCAAGCGTTGTTGCTGTTGTGCTCTTTACCTAAGTCTCATGCTCAATTCAAAGAAACTCTCTTGAAGATGCTCAATCTGCCGTATACTCTAAGAAATTTAAACGAACAAAAGGAGCATATGCCATATTCTATTGGTGAAGGTTTTTCCGTTAAGGGGAAATTCTTGAAAAAAGATGGTAGGTTTGAGAAGAAGAAGGGTAAATTTCTACAGAACTCTTATGGTGGTAATGCTTATACTATTAAGTGTTATTATTATCAGAAGGAGGGTCATACAAGAAAAATATGCCCTGATCGACTGAACAATCATGGAGGAAAGGATAATTGTAATGCAACCATTGTGCAAGATGGTTATGAATCATCTGATGTCCTGGTGGTTTCAAGCAGCGACTCTAGCAATGAGTGGATTATGGATTCAGGGTGTACTTGGCACATGACTCCAAACAAAGATGTGTATGAGGAATTGTGTGATCAAGATGTTGGATCAATGCTGCTGGGAAACAACAAAGCTTGTAAAATTGCAGGTATTTGATATGTGAGATTCAAGCTCCATGATGAGTCAATAAGGTTTCAACCGATGACAATGGTGCTATTATAATCACCAAGACATTGCCAAGTAGCAAGTTTTTCACTGTATGTAGTTCATAAAGCTGCATGATGAAAGGTAGTTTGTTTCCTTGTTATATATTTTATTCCAAAGTGGAGATTTGTGATATTTGGATCGAACTCTAGTGTCGAAAAGGGTAGTTTCATGATTCGCCTGGAGTTATGTATGCTGTAGTTGAAGTCTATGAAGGTTAGAAAAATACACAAGAAGGGGGGTTGAATTGTGTTCTCCAATTTGCGTTGCTTCTGATTAGAGTTTAGATTATAAACAATCTATTCATATTCTGATAATATGTATGCAACAGAATAATAATCAGAAGCAAGTAAATGACAAATGAACACACAGAAGTTTATCCCGGTTCCTCCTAAACTGAGAGTAGTCCAGTCCCACTGTAGCACAAGATATTTTTCACTATAATCAAACCATTATTACAATTGCTTATGCCCTCAAGCATTAGATTTTTCTTTGCTCAAAACTACAGCCTAAGACTTTCCTGCTCAATCAGCACCTGATCAAGACTTCCTACTTAGATCCTCAGATCCTAAAAATTTCCTGCGTATACCCTCAAGTGCAAGACTTCCTACTTAGATTCACAGCCTAAGACTTGTTTGCTTAAATTCCACGAATCCAAGACTTCCTTCTTAAATCCCACAGATTCATGACTTTTCGCTCAAACTCTCAGCCTAAAACTTTCCTGCTTAGATTCCACAAATCCAAGACTTCTTGCTTAAATCCCACGGATTCAAGACTTCATGCTCATACTTTTGAGTACAAGACTTCCTTGCTCAGATTCCACGAATCCAAGACATTCCTACTTAAACCTTTAGTCAAAGACTTCCTTACTTAGATTTCATGAATCCAAGACTTTCCTGCTTATAACTTCAATCCAAGACTTCCTTGCTTAATAAATTTTTTTATCAAGGCTTCAATGCTCAAGCACATAGCAGAAGACTTACTTGGCTCAAACTCATAATAAGAGACTTTGATGCTCAAGCACATAGCAAGAGGCTTTATTTCTAAACTACTAAACAATATGTTTAGCAGAATAGACAAAAGGTGTACTAGATATACAATCTGAGGTACAAGGAAATAACTATAACAAAAATCATAGCACTTAATATTTCTAAGATATTCATTGTTTAGGAAATCTTAAGGCTTTATACAATTTACAACAGATAATAGAAACTTTGCATACTCGATGTTGTTGTTGATCTTGTTATTCTTCCATTTTGATAGAAACGTGAAATGCTACTTTTTTTTTGCTTCACCCTCTTTGTTTTTGTTCCTTGTTAATTCTTCAGATTGAATCTTTAGCTACTTAAATAGCAGATACAAATGAATAGTCGTTGGAAGAGATAACTCACACAAGTGTCTTTGTTACTCCATAGTATTAAGAGACGTTGAAGATAGATACACAAAAAGATCTTTATCCATTGTATAACTTGTTGAACCGTAGCGTCTTTGCTGTGAGTTGTACTATAGATCTGTTCAAAGTGGATACCCATAAAGCATGTAAACTCTCCTTGAGCCATGTGAATATAGACTCTAGCCGACAAACTGATTTGACATTGTAGCTTGCTTTGTGCAGTACAGATTACTGTAATACCCCAAAATTTGCTCTCCCCTTTGTCATCATAGCACGGCATTATCATTTATCATATCATATCCACCTCATTAACATTACACTGCATTTAACATAGAAAAATGAAGCATGGCATCCTTCTTACCATCAGGGCATGTGGTCAAGTGGGAGGTGGACAATCAAGAGACCATTCAAAGCACAAAAGGTTAATCAAGTGGTCTCAAGGCAAGTCAAGAGGTCTCTCATGTCTCATACTACCTCAATTGATCATCCACTATCTCAAGAAAGTGAAATCCAAGGGGAGATTGAAGCAATACATCTTTCATCATGCAAGAGGGTCAAAAATTGAAGGAAAACCCTCAAAAGAGATAGCTCATTGATTCAAGATCATCCTCAAGTGGCACATCTCATCATCCTTTAAGAGGATACACAACATACTCTGAGGAATTTGAAATTGGAGACTGCACTTTTACCTCCTAACCAGAGGGGGCCAAAATTAGGGTTTCCATTTAAATCAGGGAATCTTTGTTTTTTGGGCAAGACTTGATGTCATGGTTTCCTATATGTCCCTAGGTATATGGATGTGGAAGATTGCATCTCAATTGGTTTTAGAAGTGATTCAATTGGAAGAAAGATCAAAAATCAGGGAATTTGGGGGCCAAGTCAAATAATCAGGGGAAAAAGTCAACCCTTGACTTTTTAAGGCCAAATTCATGAAATTCATGTTATATGTGACCAATGTACAAAATTTGATCAAGAAACTCCAAAGGAATCATGAAAAAATCAAGATTTGGAAAGTTGCCATTTTTGGATGAAGTAGGGTTACTAAAAATAGCAAGTTTTTGGCCATTTTGCATCAGAATTGGAACCAAGGCCATTCAAGATTGGAGCACCAAATGAAAATTCCACTCTGCCTCAATGAAAGGCCTTGCTTTAAGCTTCAAATCCATGGGTAGAACATCTCCATTGGATAAAAATTGAGGGAGATATGATTGATCAAAGTTGGAGGAAAGTAGGCCCAAAACCATGTCATGACCAAGTTTAGCCAGGTCTGCACGCAGTCATGTTCTCAAACAGTTGGTGGGCAAAATGTAGGGATCAATTACTCATAGTTAGAGGCTTCAAATGAAAAATCTTGCAACATCAAAGTTGTTCCCCTATGTGAGATCTTCAAGATTGATGTTCATGATTTTTTCATTTGATCAAAAGATAAGGAATTATGATAGCTCAAAGATTGGTCAATACAACTGAAAACCCATGTCATGTGCACCATGCCAGCCAACCCTATCTGCTCGCCCATGCACCAGGTGGTGTTTCTTCTGTTGCAAGCCACATTTGATCATGTTCCAAACTTCAATTCAACCTAATTTCAACATCAATATTGTTCCCCAATGTATCATCTTTCTAATGCCACCAATGTTGTGTTGTTTCGTTCATTGACAAGGGAGAAATTCATCCTCAAACACCTGCTGTCACAATGAGGAGTTGCTGCATAGCTTTTGGTTCAAACATACATCAAAAAGTCCTATGTGTGCTGCTCCATTCTTTACTTCATTTGGCCAAGCACCTCTCACACTATGCATACATGCTTAAGCCTTACACGAAAAAGGAAATGAGAAACTTGTTTCACACGCATTCCTGCTGCTACATCAGAATAACATAACATCACCATCTTTCTCCATTATCCTCACCATAAGTGACCATGAGCTCTTCCACACTAAAACAAAACCTCTCCAACTCGTGTCACTAACTGTCATGACTCATTCTGTTAACTCAAACTCAGTTAACTAACTCAGTTAACTGTAGTTCTAACCATCAACCACCAGGGTCAAATCATAACCACACCTATATAAACAATTCTAACAGATTTGGAAAGGAGGATTCTCATTGTTTCACTCTCACTCCAAAAGCACTCTCAACTTTCTCTCTGAATTGTCTCTCTACCTGCACGAATTCCTCAAGTTCTTCTTCAATCTTCACAATCAAGCAAGAAGACATCACTGAAGCATGGAATAGCACAGTTATCTCCAATTTCAGATTCAGATTTCCTCTTATTCTCAAGATCAAATAGCATTTATTTTGCTCAAATTGAAGTTCTAGAAGTTCAAGAACAAGTTCTCACCTCTGGTTTTCTCAAAAATCCAAAGATCTTCAAGTTTCAGGTTCCAAAAGTTCTCAAACTTTGCTTGCACGATTTGATATTATTTTAACTGGTTGATGTGTTATTTGAGCTTATTAGAAGCTATATAAAACCGGTTAGTTGATAGAGCTCCTTAGGAGTTTAGAACTGAAACTTAGGGCAAATTTCTCTTCTTCGATTCTCTGTATCCATGCTTGATCTTTGAATTTTGTTGTTGGATTTGTGTTCCTCATGAGCTTAGCTTTCGTTTGGTATATGGCTTGTGAATTTCTGGAGAAAATGTGAGTTGCAGGTGGTGGCTGCTGGCCGGAGAAGATGACCGGAGGTCATCTCCGGCCGGTGACTTTAACTGTTAGGGTTTGTGTGCGTTTTAATCTCAGCCGTGTGTTTTTCATGATCGTACGCTCCAAAATGTGACAGCACATTAAAACTCACATGCTCCTCACGTGCATTTTTCTGAATTTCACTTAAGCATGGTGTGGTGTGGTGCATGGTATGTCATGTGTTCCTTCACGTGTGTTTGTTGATCATGCGTACTTTGACTTTGACTGGACTTGGACTTGATCTAATGGTTGTGAGTGAGTCAAGATTGTTGACTGAGGGTTCATACTTGTTATTGTGTTTGGCGCGTAAATGGACCTATGCAGATTGATAATCACACCCCCCTGTTTCCAAGCCCAATGAATTTGCACTGCATTATTGCTATGTTCATACCCCCTTCCCTTTGCATTTCATTTTCATTTTTCTTATTTTTTTATACATGTTTCATTTCCAATTTTTAAAAATACCAAAACAGATTGGAAAATTCTACAAAAATTCATGAGTATCACTAAAACATTTAGGAAATTTTTGATGATTTTATTTTCTGATTTTATGACCTTTTTACCCCTGATCCATAATTTTCTTTGAATTTCCATTTAGATGCATTCTAAGCATGATACATGAATTTGTTTAATTTTGTTCTTGCTCATTACAAACTGTTTTGACATGATTCTTTTTGCATTGATTCAATAATACATTGAAGCATGTTAGATGATTTTTGTTTGATTTTTTAGGTCACTTTATTACATGTTTTGATGCCTATGTTTGCACCACTTTGCATGATGTTTCAATTTGACCTAATTGCTTTGTTTGAAGTCATTTTGCTTTGAATTTTGATATGCTATTTTGATATGTGATTCATCTCTGATTAGTGAACTCCAATACCATGTTTTCATAATTTTCATGAGGCCATTTGATTTTTGTTTGATGCATTACATTGGAAGTATAATCCATGGCATGTCATTACAACTTTAGTGCATGTTTACATGAATTCTTTTGTGCACATTTGTATGAGCATTTGCATATGTTATGAGCCATTCATATGATATTATAGGTCTTTGATACACATTATAGGTCATCTTTACATGTTCGTTTCAATTTGAACTTTGTGCATCATTAACATGTATTGTTTGCACTTTCTTTTTGAACTTTCATTTCAATTCTTCTTATATTACTTCTTGAATGTCTTGAAGTTGATTCATAAATACTTTTGAGATGTTTATAAACCATTTTCCATTTAGTTTCAATTCTAGTTGTTGATTTACATGTTCCATTTATGCATGTCCTCTTCATTTCTTTCCATCTTTCATCTACCCCTTCTTCTTGTAACATGTTTAAATGCTAATGGGTGATGTTTGTTGCCTATCCACTTGGACTTGCATGGTAATAATAATTTGTTTTCCATATGATGTACATTCTGGTTGTGGTTCTAGGATTAATTTCTCATTTAATTCTTTTGAGTTTTATGATGCATTACATGTTCTTCTACTTCTTATACTTCTTATACTTGTTCACTAACCATGTAAGGGCTTTGGTAAGTTTCAATTGAGTGTGGATAAGGAATCCACATTCAACTTCTATCCTTTCTCTTTTACAATTCCATTCTATGTTGTGTTAATCACTTATGTGCTTTCTTTTAATAACTCTTTACTTTCCCTTTTTGAATTACAATTCATCTTCTACTTTAGAAGTGAATTGTTTAATTCTTTCTTTCTTTAGACTTTAGGTTGAAACCTCACAAACCTTTAGGATCACTCCCTTTAATCTTCAATTAGGATTGAGTCTTAGTCCATATAGGTTTTACCTTTTCTCCTCTCTTGAGTCTCTTTTCTCATCTCAAAGAAAATTCAAAACATATAATAAAGGTAGGCATTTATTGCATTTAGGCCTTTCATATAAAGAAAAGATTATAAGGGGTCTTCTCTTGTAATCTTAGAATGTGTAGCATATAGCCCATCTTGGGTCAATGTGTTAAACATTCGATCTTGTATGAGGGACTTGAATGCAATGCTTGTTGAAGGTACAAATAATAAAAAACACTTCTTCATTTCTTAATCAACAAAAACACTTAATAAATACAAATATGCTAGTGTGTTTGAACCTTGACAATTGGAACTAAGTATGGGGGTCTTCTTCACTCTTAGTGTGTCTTCTTGCTCATTCCGTCTTGGAATGTGAGAATGTACACATTCCAATGATTAAGATCCAGATACACTATCATATGCAAACAAATGAAAAACTATTAAAAGGCAAAAATAAACAATAACGTCTTTCCTTCGGGAATTCTTTTCTCACCTCATTCACTCTTAGCGTACGAACGCGCTTCTACTCGTTCTCTTGCAAGATGGTAACGCACTCGGACCAGCGAGCCTGCAACACCTGAGCTAGAACGTAAGCCATTCTCTAAAAAAAAAACAATCCATCCCTATTGAGGGGAACTACGTCGCTCTGATTCTCATGCTCCCGATGAGATACGTAGGCAGTGGGGTAGGGCCCATGCGAGCACTTCTTTTATTTTCCCTACATTTGTTTCCCGTTCCTTTTCTTTTCTTTCTCCTTTCTTTCTTTCAGTTCTTTTTCCAGTATCCTTTCTTTACACCCTTTGATCGAAACAGCAAGCGTGGATCCCATCGGGTACGATGGACGCGAGGGGGTGCTAATACCTTCCTCTCGCGTAATCGACTCCCGAACCCAGCTCTCTTGGTCGCGAGACCATGCTTTTCCTTTCTCTCAGGTTTACGCGGTGTTTCCTTTCCCTCTCATGGGATAAATACACATTGCTGGCGACTCTGTTTCGGTGCCACTTTCGCATTTGTACTTGGATGAAAATCCCGGGAGCGACAGCTGGCGACTCTGCTGGGGACAATGAGGTTGACCTATTGCTGGTCCATCCCTAAGCGAGTCAATCCTAGCGCTTGTCTGCTTTTCTTTCATTGGGTGTTTACTGTTGTGTTGTATTTACTGTTTTATTGTATGGTTATTTACTGCTTTACTGTACATTACTGTATTTACCGTATTTTAGCATTTTCATTTCATATGATATATTATGCTATACTGGACTGTGTTGTTTTCTGTTTGGCGGGCGGGATTTCTGAGAGATAAGCCCATTACACAGGCTTGAGTATACACTTAGAATTAGAGTGGAGAGTAGTGGGACCTACGTGCCGTTTGGAGTGCGTTGGGTGTTCACGAAATTCACAGCTAGACGAGGCTATCTTGGGACACATCGTGGCATACGCATCTTGCGTATTCCAGGATGTAGATCTAGAGAGCTGTCGACTCTAGTGACCGATCATGAGGACCATAGTGGAAATATCCCTCTTTAGTGGTGACAATGGCAGACCACATTCTGTGGCAAACCCATTCGCACCCGAGGGCCCACTTTGGAACTTGCATAGGATGACTTTTATTTTCTAAGGGGAGTCAGTGGACGACCTCTTTGATTGGCATAGCATTGTATCCTACGGGCTGAATGTGCTATTGCTTCTCAAACCTCCGAAGCTGACAAGCCTTATTTTCTAAGAACCACATGTGAGTATGGGCGGGATGTTTACAGGTTTGCAGGAAACCCAGCCTCCTACCTACCTTACTTGTGATTCTATGATGATTTCAGACATTGTATCCTATGACAGTGATTTAAGTGTTCATCTCAGATATTGCCAGATTCAGTACAGAGACACAGTGCACACAGTTCAATACAGACACCGACACTTGATTACCTGATCACATGCCCTTTTGCATTGCATTATCATATCATAACAGTTATGTTTGTCATTTTCAGGTGCATAATACATTTCTGATTCCAATCCATGGGTTCAACAGAGATCGTTGCCGAGAGAAAGAACAATGTGTCTTACAAGTTTCCAGATCCTGTCTTGGATTCATTGCTCAAAGTTATAGATATGGCTGGTCTGGGTATTCTTGATAGGTTTCAGAAGAGCTACGGGAATTTGGTTGGGATGGTCCGTACAATCACCAAGTATGAACATGATGCTTTGCACACTCTGCTGCAGTTCTACGAGCCTTCGTTGAGGTGCTTTCTTTTTTTCAGATTACATTTTGATGCCAACACTGGAAGAATTCTCATTTATTTTGGGAATTCCGATCACGTCGGCAATACCATTCTTCTCTGGTAGTTCTCCCAGCGTAAAAGAAATTGCTGCTGCTTTACAAATGGATCAGGCAGTGATAAAGAGTGGTGTGAGCAGTAAAAATGGAGTTAGCGGATTTCATTTAGAATTTCTGTCTGGACAGGCCCAGGAGGCTGCAAGTGCTAAAAATTGGACGGTTTACAATTCCATTCTGGCTCTCTGCATATATGGCCTAGTTTTCTTTCCCAATCAGCAAGACTTTGTGGATGTGCAAGCGACAAGAGTTTTCGTTCTTAAAAATCCAGTCCCTACTTTGTTAGGAGATTTTTATCATTCCGTGCACTATAAGAATGAGAAAAGGAGGGGAGGATCTGTTAGTTGTTGTACTCCACTGCTGAGTCATTGGTTTTTCAAACATCTGCCTCAGACAGGTGCCTTTGTGGAAACCAAAGATGTGGCGAAATGGTCTAAACGATTGATGAGTTTAACTGCTGATAACATTGTATGGTTTGACCACCGGTTATTGAGAATAGAGCTTGTCACAAGATGCGGAAATTTTCCAAATGTGCCTTTGATTGGCAGAAAAGGAGGGATCAATTATAATCCAGTTTTGGCCATCCGACAGTTTGGGTATGCTTCCAGGGATCCTCCTACAGAGCAAGATGTGGAAGAATCTTTATTCTTTACAGGAACTAAAGATGCGAAGGTGGTAGAAGTAATGAATGCTTGGAAAGATAAGCACAAAATTGGAAAAGCAGTTTTTGGAAAAGGAGATTGTAGATCTTATCCTGAATATGGCAGGTGGATTGAGACAAAAGTAAAGGAATTGCTTTTACCCTTTTCAAGGGGACCTCTTTTATGTTCAGCACAGCCAGAACAACCCACTATGGTGACTATTGAAGAATGTGAGAAGTGGAAGAAAATGGTCAGAGAGTTGCAGATAGAGAATTCTGGAATGAGCAGATGTCTTCAGAAAGCTCTAGCTGACAACAAAGAGTTGGAAAAGAGAGCCTTGAAAGCAGAAAAAACCTTGGCTGACAAAGAGGAAGATTTTGATGACAGAGCTCGGTACTTTCGGAAACTTACTTTGGGAGCAGATGACGCTAGTCAGGCTCACAGGATTACAAAACAGGCTTTAGCCCGAAGCAAGGATTCATTAGCTCAACTTCGTCAAGCTTGGGATGAAGTCAGAATTGAAAATGCCGAGTTAAAGGATCAGTCGAAGACTAAAGACGAGGAGCTTAAAAAGGCACATGAGCAGAGGAGAAAGTATCGGGAAAGTCTCGGTAAAAGTCAAGAACAGTTAGAAGAAGCTAGAAGCCAACTGAGGAATACCAAGAAAGAGCTTGAAGAAGTCATGATAGAAAGGGAGATACTCAAGACGCAAGCCGGCATAAAGAGACACAAAGGAGTGTGTGATGACGAAGCTCTGATGCTGCATATGGGTTCTTTAACTGAAGCTCTTGAGAAAAGGGATGTCTTGATCAAAGAGATGATTGAAAAGCCGAATCACCAGCGTACCCGTATACTTTTTGAGGAAATCAAGTATTCAAGTGATAAGCTGAAGGATGTGGAATTGTCAGATTGATGTTCTTTTCCCTGTATTTTGTTGTTAATGGCTACCATCAGGCTTGTTGATGGATCCATTTTTTCCTTGTATTGCATTTGCGGTTGAACCTTTCTTAAATGTACTTGAATATTTTGTTGAATGAGTATGAGCAGTTTTATTCAGATTTATTCCTTATCAAATAGCTGCACTCAAGCATATGACCACGACACGTCTCTTCATATCACAATTTCTGGTCTTCAGATTTCTGTGGTTGGATTGGAATCAGGGTATAAAAGTACCTAGGAAATGACAAACATAGCATTGCATGGCATTGCATATCATTTTGCATTGTTGTTACTTGCTTTTCAGGTACTCGTTGCAGGATCTCTAACCTTTATTTGGTTTCAGGCAGTATAGCGGAGAATCATATTCACCGATATTCGACGCGAAGAAATCAAGTAAGAATCATGGATCAAGTGCAAAGTGATTTGGCCGAAATGAGGGCGCGTATGGACCAGTTCATGACCCTCATGACTGGCATGGCGCAAAATCAGGAGAGATTGAGGCTTCTGGTAGAGCGTCCAGACAATGGGCCCGAAGGTGATCAACATGACAATTCACAGGGACATGGCATCCCTCCTCCCGGTGGCAACCCTCCTCCTGGTGGTAACAATCGGGGTCATGGAAATGGTAGGCATGCTGGTGTTACTCTTGAAGATACTCTGGAAGACCAATTTACGCTACTAGATGCTGATGTGGGTAATCAAGGTGATCGAAGGTATGAGGAGTTAGCAGAAAAGATCAGGGCCATAGAATGCAAGAACTCTATGGGTATTGATGTTACCAGCTTGGGGCTGGTCTCAGGAGTCAGAATTCCCCCTAAATTCAAACCTCCTACTTTTGATAAGTATCACGGCAATGCGTGTCCCCAAACGCATCTTCAAGCTTACTTTGGGAAGATTTCAGCCCATACGGATGACGAGAAGCTATGGATGCACTATTTTCAGGACAGTCTGGCTGGGGCGTCCTTGACCTGGTATATGAAGTTGAATAGAGCTGCTGTGAAGAGTTGGAAAGATCTGGCAGAAGCGTTCCTGAAGCAATACCAGTATAATATTGACATGGCGCCCAACCGCACTCAATTGCAGGGTTTGTCACAAAATGCCAAGGAGAGTTTCAAAGAATATGCACAGAGGTGGAGGGAAATGGCTGCCCAGGTCCAACCTCCCTTGTCAGACAGAGAAATGGCAGATATGTTCATGGGCACCTTGCAAGGGGCCTATCTTGACAGATTAGCTGCTTGTCCGTCGACTGGATTTGCTGATATTGTGATTGCGGGAGAAAGAATAGAAAGTCTGTTAAAGCTTGGAAAGATCCAGGATGTGAGTGGGGCTGGCTCTTCGGGGACGAAGAAACCGTTTGATAGTAACCAGAAAAGAAGAGAAGGTGATACGAATGCTGTGTTTAGAGGACGAGGCAGAGGGCGTTCTCGAGCTTATTATCAGGTAGATGCTGTAACAATCCCCACACCGTCTGTTCAGAAACAACAACCCCAACAACAAGTTCAACAGCAACAACCTTTTTTCCAGCAAAGGTCTAGACAGAGGGATCGTAAGATGGATCCTCTCCCTATGACTTATGCCGCGCTGTTGCCCCGGCTACTCGAGTTAAAGTTGGTAGAGCTCCGTACTATGAAAGCTCCGGTTGCTGGAAACCTGCCACCTAACTTCGATGCTAATGCTCGTTGTGAGTTCCACTCAGGTGCTCAGGGGCACTCCATTGAAAAATGCTGGGCTTTCCATCATAAAGTACAAGATTTGATTGATGCTAAAGCCATCAATTTCTCTCCCGCTCCTAATATTACTCAGCATCCCATGCCTGATCATAGTGCAGCAAGTGTGTACGCTATTGAAGATGGGAGGAGATTGAATTTGGTGTTAGACGTTCATCAAGTGAAAACTTCTTTGTTGGTAGTAAAAGATCGTTTATTGAAGGGACAGGTGTTCCCGGGCTGCAATCAAGATTGCTCTGAGTGTATGAATCAGGAGAACGGCTGTGATAAGTTGAAGATGGGTTTACAGAATCTGATCGATGAAGGATGTCTACAGTTCGACAGAGTCGTGAAAGACACTGATGAGATATCAACCGTGACCATCTATTACACTCCCGCTGAGATTCAAATGCCGGTCAATGCAGTTCCCGTGGCGAGTGTTGCGCCGGAAAGGCCCAGTCCTGTCACTATCACAGTGCCAGGACCAATTCCGTTCACGTCTACGAAGGCTATCCCATGGCACTATGGGGCAGATGTATATTACGAAGGTAAAAAGCAGGAAGTTGAGCCGTCAGTCAGCCCAAATATTGATAACGTAGGGGGTGTAGGGGGCTTTACAAGGAGTGGAAGGTTGTTCGCTCCCCAAACCTTGAGAAGTGATAAAGAGGCAGAAGCCGCAGCAAAGGCTAAAGGTAAACAGGTGGTTGAAAATGCGCCTACACCTGAAGTAGAGACAAAGATTACTTTTGATAAGGAAATGGAAGAATTTATGAAGATAATCAAGAAAAGCGATTATAAGATTGTGGACCAACTGAATCAGACCCCTTCAAAGATTTCAATCTTGTCACTATTGATGTGCTTTGATGCGCATCGGCAGGCGTTGTTGAAAGTGTTGAAGAGTGCGTACGTGCCACAAGAAATTACTGTTAATCAGCTCGAGGGCGTAATCTCCAATGTTAATGTTAGCCATGGCTTGGGCTTTACAAGTAGAGATTTAACTGTTGAAGGAAGAAACCACAATAAGGCTTTGCATATCACGATGGAGTGTAAGGGCGCAGTGTTATCTCATGTACTGGTAGACACTGGTTCATCACTCAATGTCTTGCCCAAGAAGGCATTAATGAAGCTGGAAGTTGATGGTTTGATCTTAAGGCCTAGTGAATTGGTGGTCAGAGCATTCGATGGGACCAGACGATCTGTGTTTGGTGAGGTGGAATTGCCCGTACAAATTGGACCACAGGTATTCAAATCCACGTTCCATGTAATGGACATACAACCTGCATATAGCTGCCTATTGGGACGCCCTTGGATTCACGGAGCCGGGGCTGTTACTTCTACTCTACATCAAAAGCTGAAGTATGAGTTTGAAGGGCAGGTTGTGACAGTGTGTGGGGAAGAAGACATCTTTGTGAGTCACTTGTCCACGTTCAAGTACATTGAAATGGATGGGGAAATTCATGAGATGCTGTGCCAATCATTTGAAGCGGTCAACATTGACGATGCACCTGAGTCTTCTTCTGTACCAGTTGGGGCTGGTACCTCCATTTCATCTTACAAACAAGCTGTCGAAGTCGTCAGGGCAGGCAACGCCCAAGGTTGGGGCAGGTTGATAGAGACCCCAGTGAAGGAAGACAAATTTGGTATTGGTTATCATCCCTCTACAACTTCAGATGCGGGGAGCAGGGGACCCATTACTTTCAATAGTGGGGGAATTATCTACACGGACCAGTCTTGTGCAGCCGCAGAGGATAGTGTTGACAGTGATTGTGACCTGGACAACTGGGTACGCCCTCATGTTCCGGGACAACAAGTGCAGAACTGGTTCGTTGAAGAAGTCATCCGGGTTACTCTTCAAACAGAGTAATTTTTCTTTGTTTTTTCTAACCATAATGCATGTCAAAATCTTGCGCTCTGCCCAAGGCGTATAGATTCATTTGTAGGGCCACCATGGTTGCATTTGCAATGTTTAATCATTAATAAAGGACGTTTTGCAATCAAATTTTGTTCTCTGTCTTTCAGTTTTTTTTCCTGCACAAAAAAAAAAATAATAAAATGGCAATGTTTCATTTTCTTTTGTTTTGCTTAAAAATAAATTCTAAAATAAGGCATGAACCCGTTCATGCAGACTTGATCCTCCGGATACCACTGATAACGATTTTGATATGGCCATGTATGACTTTGACAATCCGATTTATCAAGCCGAAGAAGGGGATGAGAAAGATTGTGAACTCCCTGAAGAACTGGCCAGATTGTTGAAACAAGAGGAAAGGGTCATCCAGCCTCATCAGGAGACTGTAGAAATCATCAATATTGGTACCAAGGACGCCAAGAAAGAGATCAGGATTGGTGCCAGCTTACAAGCAGATGTGAAGCAAACTTTGATGGAAATGTTGCGCGAGTATGTTGACGTCTTCGCCTGGTCGTATCAAGACATGCCGGGGTTGGATACGGATATTGTCGTGCACAGGCTACCATTGAGAGAAGAATGTCCGCCAGTCAAGCAGAAACTTCGTCGGACTCACCCCGACATGGCTTTAAAGATTAAGGAGGAAGTCCAGAAGCAGTGGGATGCTGGGTTTCTTGCTGTGACAAAGTATCCTCCGTGGGTAGCCAACATCGTGCCAGTACCGAAGAAGGATGGAAAAGTGAGAATGTGTGTGGATTATCGAGATCTTAATAAAGCTAGCCCGAAAGATGATTTTCCACTACCTCATATTGATGTGCTGGTCGATAATACAGCTCAATTTTCAGTGTTCTCATTTATGGACGGGTTCTCCGGGTACAACCAGATCAAGATGGCACCTGAAGACATGGAGAAGACCACGTTCATTACTCCGTGGGGTACATATTGTTATAAAGTAATGCCTTTTGGGTTGAAAAACGCAGGGGCAACGTACCAGCGGGCGATGGTGACATTGTTTCATGACTTGATTCATAAGGAGATCGAATGTTATGTAGATGATATGATTGCCAAGTCGAGAGCAGAAGAGGAACATCTGGTTAACCTGAAAAAGCTGTTTGAAAGGTTGAGAAAGTTCTGTCTGAGATTAAATCCAAACAAGTGCACGTTTGGGGTGCGTTCTGGAAAGTTGTTAGGTTTCATTGTGAGCGAAAGAGGAATCGAGGTTGATCCTGCCAAGGTGAAAGCAATACAAGAAATGCCTGAACCGAGAACAGAAAAAGAGGTTCGTGGTTTCTTGGGTAGATTGAACTACATTGCAAGGTTCATATCTCACCTAACAGCCACGTGTGAACCAATATTTAAATTGTTAAGGAAAGATCAAACGGTCAGGTGGAATGACGATTGCCAATTGGCATTCGATAAGATAAAAGAATACTTGCAGGAACCTCCGATTCTAATGCCTCCAGTTGAAGGGAGACCGCTGATAATGTATCTGACAGTGCTTGAAGGTTCCATGGGTTGTGTTCTCGGTCAACATGACGAGACAGGTAGGAAGGAGCATGCTATTTACTACCTGAGCAAAAAGTTCAATGATTGTGAGTCCCGATACTCAATGCTTGAAAAGACATGCTGTGCGCTTGCATGGGCCGCTAAGCGATTGAGGCAATATATGGTTAGGCACACAACCTTGTTGATTTCAAAAATGGATCCTATCAAGTACATTTTCGAGAAACCAGCATTGACAGGCAGAGTTGCACGGTGGCAAATGGTCTTGACAGAGTATGACATTCAGTACACTTCACAAAAGGCCATCAAAGGAAGTATCTTGTCTGACTATCTTGCGCAACAGCCGATTGATGATTACCAACCCATGAAATTTGACTTCCCTGATGAGGACATCATGTTTCTCAAAGCTAAAGACTGTGAGGAACCACTCCCGGAGGAGGGGCCAGACCCTGAATCCAAATGGAGTCTGATGTTTGATGGGGCTGTCAATATGAATGGGTGTGGAGTTGGAGCAGTTCTTATCACGCCGGAAGGTGTTCATATGCCTTTCACTGCACGAATAACTTTCGGATGCACCAACAATGAAGCAGAGTACGAAGCTTGTATAATGGGGATTGAGGAGGCGATTAATCTACGGATTAAGACCCTTGATATATTTGGTGATTCAGCTTTGGTAATCAATCAAGTGAAAGGGAGTTGGTACACGCACCAAGCAAATCTAGTGCCGTATAGAGATTATACAAGGAGATTGCTGACGTTTTTCACAACAGTGAAACTGTACCACATTCCTCGAGATGAGAATAGGTTCGCTGATGCCTTGGCCACTTTGTCTTCCATGATCAAAGTGCAAGGATGGAACCATGTACCTAAGATTGAGGTATCCCGCCTTGACAGACCAGCATTTGTGTTCGCGGTAGATGCAACGTCTGATGACAAGCCATGGTTTCATGACATTAAGTGTTTCTTGAAAAGTCAAGAGTACCCGTCCGGGGCATCGTCCAAAGACAGGAAGACGTTGAGAAGGTTAGCTGGTAGTTTCTTCTTGAATAAAGATGGCGTGCTGTATAAAAGAAATTTTGACACGGTCCTGCTTAGATGTGTGGATAGACATGAAGCAGACTTGTTGATGATTGAAGTGCACGAAGGCTCTTTCGGTACCCATGCCGGAGGGCAGGCAATGGCTAAAAAGTTGTTAAGGTCGGGATATTATTGGTTGACTATGGAGTCAGATTGTTGCAAATATGCCCGCAAATGCCATAAATGCCAGATCTATGCAGACAAGGTGCATGTGCCTCCAAATCCGTTGAGTATCATGTCGTCGCCTTGGCCGTTTGCCATGTGGGGCATTGATATGATCGGAAAGATTGAGCCTACAGCTTCCAATGGTCATCGTTTCATCTTGGTGGCAATTGATTACTTCACCAAATGGGTTGAAGCCGCATCCTATGCCAATGTTACAAAACAAGTGGTCGCTCGTTTCTTAAAACGGGATATCATTTGCCGATATGGAGTTCCTGAAAGAATCATTACTGATAATGGTTCTAATTTGAACAATAAGATGATGGCTGAGTTATGCCGGGACTTCAAAATCGAACATCACAATTCTTCTCCGTACCGCCCAAAGATGAATGGCGCGGTCGAAGCGGCCAACAAAAATATCAAGAAGATTGTGCAGAAGATGGTTGTCACGTACAAAGATTGGCATGAGATGTTACCATTTGCTTTGCATGGGTATCGAACGTCGGTACGCACGTCCACTGGGGCAACCCCATTCTCACTTGTATATGGTATGGAGGCAGTGCTACCGGTTGAAGTAGAGATTCCGTCCCTCAGAGTTATGATGGATGTTAAGCTAGATGAAGCTGAATGGGTACGAGCCAGATTTGATCAGCTGAGCCTTATTGAGGAAAAGCGATTGGCGGCTGTATGTCATGGGCAACTATATCAGCGCAGAATGAAACAGGCATTTGACCAGAAGGTGCGTCCTCGGGTTTATAAAGTCGGAGATGTGGTACTCAAAAGGATCCTTCCTCCCAATACAGATCACAGGGGCAAGTGGACTCCCAACTATGAAGGTCCATTCGTGGTAAAAAAGGTCTTTTCAGGCGGAGCCTTATTGCTTACAACCATGGATGGCGAAGACTTTTCATCCCCTGTCAACTCAGACGTAGTCAAAAAATACTTCGCATGAATAGACCCGCTGGATAATAAGAATAAAAAAAAATCCAGGCAAAAAAGGGCATCCCGGCGAACCAAAAACAGAATAAGGTTCGGGCAAAAATTAGGGATATAATTGAAAAAAGATTTGTACACCCGGTAAGTTGAAAACCCGAAAGGGCAACTTAGGCAAAAAAGGGTATCCTGGTGGATCGAAAACCTGAAAGGGCGGTCCACACAAAAGAGGGATTTAAGCGAATGACTACGGTTTGAGTTATCTGTACCCCATTACCGTTTGAATAACTGACGTTCTGAAGGATAGGAATCGGTCTGATCATTCCTCAGAAGGCAAGGTCAGGGAGTTTTGAAGACATACTGGTCATAACAGAATGGAAACTCAGTGGAATTCCGTTTTCACATTGCCATTAGGATAGTTTCTTTTCTCAATTTTCAGCGATCACCTCTTTCCAGGGATTGCTTCCGGATGTAATTGCCTATTCTGGGCTCTCAGTCAATAAATTGAATTTCAGTAAAAAGCTTTCTATTTTTGTTTTATTGCTTTGTTTGCAAAAACGTCCTAATTTTTGATAAAACATTGCATTTGAAAACATGACAGCCTTGCAATAACATGCGCAGAAAAAACATTTGAAATTACTTCGAATGTTGAATACTCCCGGAGGGTGGATTCTAGCCACGCAATATTCGGGGCATGTGGGCATATTCTTTTGTTGCAGGTAGCAGGTGCAGATGATTTTAAGCACAAGACCAGCAATAAATCACCCCACGCAAAAGACTGGGGCAATTATGGGTAAGGAGATCGGCGTTCATCGTTCGATCGACGATTGTGCATAACGGGTCGATATCAGTGAATTAAGTTCAACTGGGTACCGTTGCATCTTATTAAGTCGATTCTCTTATTCAGTCCTTCCAACGGCTACAAGCTTTTCTATGTCGGTAACGGTCACAGGTTCCCCAAAAGAAGGGTCTCGTCGACACCGAAACTGATGGTCATTATCCCCAGCGAAGTCACAAGAGTTTGAAGAGGCTAGATCTTCTGTAAAATCCTCTTATGACATTCTCTTCGGGGACGAATTGTTGTTTTGTCCAAGCATGGGGCATGTTCGTTTCCCCAGCATGAAGTATTGATCATCCCCAGTAGAGTTTGAGGACAGTTGGTCTTCTATAAAATCCTCTCAAAAGGCATTCCCCAGCACGAGACGTTTTAAAGCAGTTTCCGCCAGCAGAGTTTGTTATAAACTCGTCATCCCTAACGGAATTGTCTAAAGGGAAGCTCGCCTAACATGGGGCATTGTGGTACTTATCCTAAGCTTGACAGTCATATTCTTCAGCTGAATACTGTGGATTTGCTTTGGGTTTCCCCAACAGATCTCTAAGGACTCTTTCCTAGCAAGTTGCAGTGGAATGTTCTAACCAGGATTTGCATATCCCTGGCAGAGTAGCCCTGATACCCAGCAAGATCGTATCTCTGGTCATGGTATCCCCACAGAGGTCAGCATCGAATCTTGTCAGCAACTCCCAGCTGAGTTGTTGTTCTTCCCGCAGAGGTTTATCAGATCGACAGAATCTATTCCTCAACGAGGATGGTACAGTCTTTCCCCAGCCGGGTCAGAAGGTTGATAACCCCTACAAAGGGTCTTGGATTGGATAGATCCCCAAGCAGAGTTTTTATGACTTCTCTCCCCTAGAAAGACGCCATACAAAGAAATTCTCATCCCCAGCGGAATCGCTGTGACCAGAATTCATTCCCCAACAGATGAAGTGATTCCTGGCAGATTTATTATTCTTCAAGTCCAATTTATTTTTGGCAAGCTTGACAATTCGAAGCAGACGGATTGTTCATTCATTCTCCAGTGGAGAGGTTATCCTTTCAGGAGTCTCCAAAGTCAAATCATTGGTCTATGCTCCTCAGCAGAGTCAGCAGAGATGTTTGACACAGATGCAGAGAGTAATACAATTTTGCAAATTCTAAAAGTCCATCTTCGGGTGGCAAAGCAGCTAAAAGTCCAACAGTGGATTGGCAAAAGTCCGTCTTCGGGTGGCAAAAGTCCAACAGTGGATTGGCAAAAGTCCGTCTTCGGGTGGCAAAAGTCCAACAGTGGATTGGCAAAAGTCCGTCTTCGGGTGGCAAAAGTCCAACTGTGGATTGGCAAAAGTCCATCTTCGGGTGGCAAAGCAGCTAAAAGTCCAACAGTGGATTGGCAAAAGTCCGTCTTCGGGTGGCAAAAGTCCAACAGTGGATTGGCGAAAGGTCCATCTAAGGGTGGCATATTCTAAAAGTCCAACAGTGGATTGGCGAAAGGTCCATCTAAGGGTGGCATATTCTAAAAGTCCAACAGTGGATTGGCAAAAGTCCGTCTTCGGGTGGCAAAAGTCCAACAGTGGATTGGCAAAAGTCCATCTTCGGGTGGCACGAAGCTGCAAAGTCCACCAGTAGTGTGGCAGGCCAGTAGTCGTCTGGAATTGCATAAAAGACATTATTAAAGTCCACCAGCAGTGTGGCAGGCCAGTAGTCGTCTGGAATTGCATAAAAGACATTATTAAAGTCCACCAGCAGTGTGGCAAGCCAGTAGTCATCTGGAATTGCATAAAAGACATTATTAAAGTCCACCAGCAGTGTGGCAAGCCAGTAGTCGTCTGGCGTCGTTCAAAAAGACATTTCTAAAGTCCACCAGTAGCGTGGCAGGCCAGTAGTCGTCTGGAATTGCATAAAAGACATTATTAAAGTCCACCAGCAGCGTGGCAAGCCAGTAGTCGTCTGGCGTCATTCAAAAGACAATTTTCTCTGACAATGTGTCATTGAAGATTCAAGCCAGCAATGTCGTGGAAGTTTCTTCTTCATCATCCAGAGCAAATTTTTGGTTATATTTGGTATTCAATCACTATATACCTTGAAAGTCCGAAAGCGATTGCTTTCGGGCATTCAGGTCTACAGCGCTTGAATAGGGGCAGCTGTAATACCCCAAAATTTGCTCTCCCCTTTGTCATCATAGCACGGCATTATCATTTATCATATCATATCCACCTCATTAACATTACACTGCATTTAACATAGAAAAATGAAGCATGGCATCCTTCTTACCATCAGGGCATGTGGTCAAGTGGGAGGTGGACAATCAAGAGACCATTCAAAGCACAAAAGGTTAATCAAGTGGTCTCAAGGCAAGTCAAGAGGTCTCTCATGTCTCATACTACCTCAATTGATCATCCACTATCTCAAGAAAGTGAAATCCAAGGGGAGATTGAAGCAATACATCTTTCATCATTCAAGAGGGTCAAAAATTGAAGGAAAACCCTCAAAAGAGATAGCTCATTGATTCAAGATCATCCTCAAGTGGCACATCTCATCATCCTTTAAGAGGATACACAACATACTCTGAGGAATTTGAAATTGGAGACTGCACTTTTACCTCCTAACCAGAGGGGGCCAAAATTAGGGTTTCCATTTAAATCAGGGAATCTTTGTTTTTTTGGGCAAGACTTGATGTCATGGTTTCCTATATGTCCCTAGGTATATGGATGTGGAAGATTGCATCTCAATTGGTTTTAGAAGTGATTCAATTGGAAGAAAGATAAAAAATCAGGGAATTTGGGGGCCAAGTCAAATAATCAGGGGAAAAAGTCAACCCTTGACTTTTTAAGGCCAAATTCATGAAATTCATGTTATATGTGACCAATGTACAAAATTTGATCAAGAAACTCCAAAGGAATCATGAAAAAATCAAGATTTGGAAAGTTGCCATTTTTGGATGAAGTAGGGTTACTAAAAATAGCAAGTTTTTGGCCATTTTGCATCAGAATTGGAACCAAGGCCATTCAATATTGGAGCACCAAATGAA
This sequence comes from Lathyrus tuberosus, assembly GCA_022829125.1. Lineage (NCBI taxonomy): Eukaryota > Viridiplantae > Streptophyta > Magnoliopsida > Fabales > Fabaceae > Lathyrus > Lathyrus tuberosus. Next base: position 2,962,678 of record JALAZF010000523.1, on the reverse strand, counting down.
AATTCCACTCTGCCTCAATGAAAGGCCTTGCTTTAAGCTTCAAATCCATGGGTAGAACATCTCCATTGGATAAAAATTGAGGGAGATATGATTGATCAAAGTTGGAGGAAAGTAGGCCCAAAACCATGTCATGACCAAGTTTAGCCAGGTCTGCACGCAGTCATGTTCTCAAACAGTTGGTGGGCAAAATGTAGGGATCAATTACTCATAGTTAGAGGCTTCAAATGAAAAATCTTGCAACATCAAAGTTGTTCCCCTATGTGAGATCTTCAAGATTGATGTTCATGATTTTTTCATTTGATCAAAAGATAAGGAATTATGATAGCTCAAAGATTGGTCAATACAACTGAAAACCCATGTCATGTGCACCATGCCAGCCAACCCTATCTGCTCGCCCATGCACCAGGTGGTGTTTCTTCTGTTGCAAGCCACATTTGATCATGTTCCAAACTTCAATTCAACCTAATTTCAACATCAATATTGTTCCCCAATGTATCATCTTTCTAATGCCACCAATGTTGTGTTGTTTCGTTCATTGACAAGGGAGAAATTCATCCTCAAACACCTGCTGTCACAATGAGGAGTTGCTGCATAGCTTTTGGTTCAAACATACATCAAAAAGTCCTATGTGTGCTGCTCCATTCTTTACTTCATTTGGCCAAGCACCTCTCACACTATGCATACATGCTTAAGCCTTACACGAAAAAGGAAATGAGAAACTTGTTTCACACGCATTCCTGCTGCTACATCAGAATAACATAACATCACCATCTTTCTCCATTATCCTCACCATAAGTGACCATGAGCTCTTCCACACTAAAACAAAACCTCTCCAACTCGTGTCACTAACTGTCATGACTCATTCTGTTAACTCAAACTCAGTTAACTAACTCAGTTAACTGTAGTTCTAACCATCAACCACCAGGGTCAAATCATAACCACACCTATATAAACAATTCTAACAGATTTGGAAAGGAGGATTCTCATTGTTTCACTCTCACTCCAAAAGCACTCTCAACTTTCTCTCTGAATTGTCTCTCTACCTGCACGAATTCCTCAAGTTCTTCTTCAATCTTCACAATCAAGCAAGAAGACATCACTGAAGCATGGAATAGCACAGTTATCTCCAATTTCAGATTCAGATTTCCTCTTATTCTCAAGATCAAATAGCATTTATTTTGCTCAAATTGAAGTTCTAGAAGTTCAAGAACAAGTTCTCACCTCTGGTTTTCTCAAAAATCCAAAGATCTTCAAGTTTCAGGTTCCAAAAGTTCTCAAACTTTGCTTGCACGATTTGATATTATTTTAACTGGTTGATGTGTTATTTGAGCTTATTAGAAGCTATATAAAACCGGTTAGTTGATAGAGCTCCTTAGGAGTTTAGAACTGAAACTTAGGGCAAATTTCTCTTCTTCGATTCTCTGTATCCATGCTTGATCTTTGAATTTTGTTGTTGGATTTGTGTTCCTCATGAGCTTAGCTTTCGTTTGGTATATGGCTTGTGAATTTCTGGAGAAAATGTGAGTTGCAGGTGGTGGCTGCTGGCCGGAGAAGATGACCGGAGGTCATCTCCGGCCGGTGACTTTAACTGTTAGGGTTTGTGTGCGTTTTAATCTCAGCCGTGTGTTTTTCATGATCGTACGCTCCAAAATGTGACAGCACATTAAAACTCACATGCTCCTCACGTGCATTTTTCTGAATTTCACTTAAGCAAGGTGTGGTGTGGTGCATGGTATGTCATGTGTTCCTTCACGTGTGTTTGTTGATCATGCGTACTTTGACTTTGACTGGACTTGGACTTGATCTAATGGTTGTGAGTGAGTCAAGATTGTTGACTGAGGGTTCATACTTGTTATTGTGTTTGGAGCGTAAATGGACCTATGCAGATTGATAATCACACCCCCCTGTTTCCAAGCCCAATGAATTTGCACTGCATTATTGCTATGTTCATACCCCCTTCCCTTTGCATTTCATTTTCATTTTTCTTATTTTTTTATACATGTTTCATTTCCAATTTTTAAAAATACCAAAACAGATTGGAAAATTCTACAAAAATTCATGAGTATCACTAAAACATTTAGGAAATTTTTGATGATTTTATTTTCTGATTTTATGACCTTTTTACCCCTGATCCATAATTTTCTTTGAATTTCCATTTAGATGCATTCTAAGCATGATACATGAATTTGTTTAATTTTGTTCTTGCTCATTACAAACTGTTTTGACATGATTCTTTTTGCATTGATTCACTAATACATTGAAGCATGTTAGATGATTTTTGTTTGATTTTTTAGGTCACTTTATTACATGTTTTGATGCCTATGTTTGCACCACTTTGCATGATGTTTCAATTTGACCTAATTGCTTTGTTTGAAGTCATTTTGCTTTGAATTTTGATATGCTATTTTGATATGTGATTCATCTCTGATTAGTGAACTCCAATACCATGTTTTCATAATTTTCATGAGGCCATTTGATTTTTGTTTGATGCATTACATTGGAAGTATAATCCATGGCATGTCATTACAACTTTAGTGCATGTTTACATGAATTCTTTTGTGCACATTTGTATGAGCATTTGCATATGTTATGAGCCATTCATATGATATTATAGGTCTTTGATACACATTATAGGTCATCTTTACATGTTCATTTCAATTTGAACTTTGTGCATCATTAACATGTATTGTTTGCACTTTCTTTTTGAACTTTCATTTCAATTCTTCTTATATTACTTCTTGAATGTCTTGAAGTTGATTCATAAATACTTTTGAGATGTTTATAAACCATTTTCCATTTAGTTTCAATTCTGGTTGTTGATTTACATGTTCCATTTATGCATGTCCTCTTCATTTCTTTCCATCTTTCATCTACCCCTTCTTCTTGTAACATGTTTAAATGCTAATGGGTGATGTTTGTTGCCTATCCACTTGGACTTGCATGGTAATAATAATTTGTTTTCCATATGATGTACATTCTGGTTGTGGTTCTAGGATTAATTTCTCATTTAATTCTTTTGAGTTTTATGATGCATTACATGTTCTTCTACTTCTTATACTTCTTATACTTGTTCACTAACCATGTAGGGGCTTTGGTAAGTTTCAATTGAGTGTGGATAAGGAATCCACATTCAACTTCTATCCTTTCTCTTTTACAATTCCATTCTATGTTGTGTTAAGCACTTATGTGCTTTCTTTTAATAACTCTTTACTTTCCCTTTTTGAATTACAATTCATCTTCTACTTTAGAAGTGAATTGTTTAATTCTTTCTTTCTTTAGACTTTAGGTTGAAACCTCACAAACCTTTAGGATCACTCCCTTTAATCTTCAATTAGGATTGAGTCTTAGTCCATATAGGTTTTACCTTTTCTCCTCTCTTGAGTCTCTTTTCTCATCTCAAAGAAAATTCAAAACATATAATAAAGGTAGGCATTTATTGCATTTAGGCCTTTCATATAAAGAAAAGATTATAAGGGGTCTTCTCTTGTAATCTTAGAATGTGTAGCATATAGCCCATCTTGGGTCAATGTGTTAAACATTCGATCTTGTATGAGGGACTTGAATGCAATGCTTGTTGAAGGTACAAATAATAAAAAACACTTCTTCATTTCTTAATCAACAAAAACACTTAATAAATACAAATATGCTAGTGTGTTTGAACCTTGACAATTGGAACTAAGTATGGGGGTCTTCTTCACTCTTAGTGTGTCTTCTTGCTCATTCCGTCTTGGAATGTGAGAATGTACACATTCCAATGATTAAGATCCAGATACACTATCATATGCAAACAAATGAAAAACTATTAAAAGGCAAAAACAAACAATAACGTCTTTCCTTCGGGAATTCTTTTCTCACCTCATTCACTCTTAGCGTACGAACGCGCTTCTACTCGTTCTCTTGCAAGATGGTAACGCACTCGGACCAGCGAGCCTGCAACACCTGAGCTAGAACGTAAGCCGTTCTATAAAAAAAAAACAATCCATCCCTATTGAGGGGAACTACGTCGCTCTGATTCTCATGCTCCCGATGAGATACGTAGGCAGTGGGGTAGGGCCCATGCGAGCACTTCTTTTATTTTCCCTACATTTGTTTCCCGTTCCTTTTCTTTTCTTTCTCCTTTCTTTCTTTCAGTTCTTTTTCCAGTATCCTTTCTTTACACCCTTTGATCGAAACAGCAAGCGTGGATCCCATCGGGTACGATGGACGCGAGGGGGTGCTAATACCTTCCTCTCGCGTAATCGACTCCCGAACCCAGCTCTCTTGGTCGCGAAACCATGCTTTTCCTTTCTCTCAGGTTTACGCGGTGTTTCCTTTCCCTCTCATGGGATAAATACACATTGCTGGCGACTCTGTTTCGGTGCCACTTTCGCGTTTGTACTTGGATGAAAATCCCGGGAGCGACAATTACTTATATTTGTCTATGGTTCTGAATGATCACCATAAGTTGATACATTCAATAAGTGTAAAGATAATATGTTGCTCTTCTGATGCTGATACATTAAGCTTCAGAGTCTACGCAATCCTATATCATCAGACTTCACTTAAGAACATCCTTCGGTTTTGAACCATCAAAAGCCAAGAACTCAACTTGTCTCAAATGCATTCTCCTAACAGATTCTGAGTAGATTCTCTTTAAGCTTTGGAACCTGCATACTTAGAACACACATTAGATAACACCATTGTTCGTTTAATACTTTGTTATTATCAAAACCTAAAGGATATATCTCATGAACAAATTTTGTTCTAACAATCTCCCCCTTTTTTATGATGACAAACATAAGTATTTAAATACAATGTTGGGCTATTTTAATTTACTTGACAACATCAGAGTCAAAGGTTTGTAATCTCCCCCTGAGTCTAATAGTTCAAAGGTTTAGGTTTGTAAGCTCCTCATAAGTTCTATATTCAAGAAAAATAAAATATATCTCCCTGTCGCGGTGAGAATCGGATACCAAACTATTATATTAACTTGAATCACATATCTTGAAGTTCACCACCGGTCTTTGATTTATCCAAAGGAAAGGTTAAAGATTGAAAAACCTAATAAGAGATATAAGGTTTAGGGGTTGGTTACGTCTAGGGAAGGTATTAGCATCCTAAACGTCTGTAGTACTCTACAAGAACCTCTTGTTAGTATTTATGTTATTCTATTGCTTGCTTTCTAAGGGTACGTGCTAAGGTAAAAACCTAGGGTGTTAGTATCTAAGTATGCTCGCCAAGACATCGCATCTCATGCCTACGTATCCTGACGGGAGTGGAATCAAAGCATTCATAGTTCCCCTCAAAGAGGGTGAAGAATTCTTGACTGTGGTCAAGGTTCCAGGGGGAAAGTAAGTATCCATGGCAAGATACTTACATGGAGTGCGGCAACTCCAAAGTTAATGTTAAAGTCGAAAGGGTAGAAAGTGTCCATGGCAGAACACATGCATAGAGTGCGGTGACTCCGATCCTAAGGTTAGGATAAAAGATCAGGGAGGATAACCTAAATGACATGGAGTCAATAGGGGAGAGCCAAAAGGTTGATGGCGATGCTTAAAAAGCAATCTACTTACAAGGAAAAAATGGCTCGATGTGGATCGAGAGTTTATTTTAAAAAATAGTTCGAATATACAGGCGAGGAACAAAGATCAACACAACATCGTTACATCATGAGCGCAAGATATGGGTGAGAGAATGGTCAGAACAAGAATCAAAATGAAAGTGAAATCTTCTTTTTAAATAATCAAAAGATAACTAAATATTTTTTGGATTTTTTTTTCAATATTAAGAGAAACTAGGCAAATAAAACAAATAAATTAAATTAAATTAAAACATTTAATAAAGTTAATTAGTCAATTAATTAATTAATATTAAATGGAATTATTTAAAATGATTAATCAATATATATATTTTTTTATATTTTAAAAATAAAGAGAAATGGAATAAAA